>OY776132.1:19436879-20734379 GCA_963675135.1 Galeopsis tetrahit | reverse complement strand
ACATTTCGTGCACAAAATGTAGAAGAAAAAAAATAATAATAAAAGGGAAAAATCGATTCTAACCGGTTCAACCATTAAAATAATTTTTTAAGTGATATCGGACCGGTTCCGGGCCCTGCCCCCGGTTATAAAAACATTGATATATATATGATACTCCATTCATCCGTTCAATACAAACGTTTATATGTAGGTGGACACACATACTAATAAAGTATAATAACGAGTAAGTTTTGAAGGATAAATTTGTTTAGAAATCAATCACTATATCATCTTTTGATTGAAGATGGAAGAAGAATCAAACAAGAAAGAAAAATGAGATTGAATTGAATTCTGCAGAATTGTTGATCCTTATACAATTGAGCCCTAATGACATATATAGACTCTAAAACAAGTAACTGTTTTTAACTAACTTCTAACTACCAAAACTAAGTAGAAGAAGGTTTACAAGATGGGAGTGTATTTACTAAATCAGGTGGTGTATTTAGTAATCCTTTATACCCCCCCTCAAAATGGGAGTGGATATCAATTAACCCCATTTTGGCTTTGTGAGTGAAGAAACCAGCAGGAGGCAAAGGCTTGGTGAGGATGTCGGCCAAGTTCTCTTGAGTAGGAATGTGGATGAGGGTGAGGAGGCATCCTTGATCTTTTCTCTAGTGAAGTGATAATCCAAGTCAATGTGCCTTGTTCTTTGGTGTAAACAGGGGTTGTGAGCAATGGAAAAGGCACTTTTGCTGTCTGTGTACATAGATGATGGAGTGGAATGGATGATCTGTAAGTCTTTGAGGATATAGTGAATCCATTGGAGCTCACATGTTGTTGATGCCAAGGCCCTGTACTCAGCCTCTGCAGAAGATCTACTAACAGTGGTTTGTTTCTTGGATTTCCAAGAGATTAGTGCATTACCAAAATATATACTATAACCAGTGATGCTTCTCCTTGTTAGAGTACATCTCCCCCAATCAGAGTCAGAGAAGGCATGCAATTTAGAAGTGTTTTCTTTAGGATAGAAAAGACCAGTACCAGGGTTACCTTTGATGTACCTTAGGATTCTGTGGACTGCATCAAGATGAGAGGCAGTGGGAGATTGCATGTGCTGACTCACAGTTTGAACTGCATAAGAGAGGTCAGGTCTAGTAATAGTAAGGTAGAGGAGCTTACCTACCAACCTCCTGTATTGTTGAGGGTTTGTCAAAGGTGGAGACTGGGGGTCAAAGCAGACTTTAGCATCCATAGGAGTGGAGGATGGTTTACATCCTAAGTATCCAGAGTCATCAAGCAAATCAAGAGCATATTTTCTCTGAGAAATGGTTATGCCAGAGTTGTTTCTGGCAACTTCAATCCCTAAAATGTATCTGAGAATGCCAAGATCTTTTATAGTAAAAGAGTTATGTAAATGTGCCTTAATGGACTGTATGTCATCAAGGCTAGTGCCTGTTACAATAAGATCATCAACATAGCACAAGACAACAGTAAAGGCATTAGCAGTGTGTTTAGTGAATAGAGAAGTGTCAGCCTGTGATTGAATAAAGCCAATATATAACAAGGAGGTGGTTAATTTGGAGAACCATTGTTTAGAAGCCTGTTTCAATCCATAAAGACTCTTATTGAGTTTACAGACTCTAGTATCATTTTTAGAACAGTAGCCAGGGGGAGGAAGCATATATATTTCTTCATCTAAGTCACCATGTAGGAAAGCATTATTGACATCTAGTTGGTGAATATGCCAATTTTTAGACAAAGCAACAGCTATAAGTATTCTAACACTGGTGATCTTAACAACTGGAGAAAAGGTATCAAAATAATCAATGCCTTCTTGTTGAGTGAATCCCTTAGCTACTAATCTAGCTTTGTATCTATCAATGGAGCCATCAGACTTGTATTTTATTTTATAGATCCATCTACACCCTATGCAATGTTTATTAGGAGGGAGATTAACAAGAGTCCAGGTGTTGTTCTGGACCAATGCAAACAACTCTTGTTGCATGGCATTGACCCATTTATTATTTTGAGCTGCTTGTTTGTAAGATTTGGGTTCCTGAATTTGGGAAATGGAAGTGGTGAAGGCTTTATAGCTGGGTGACAGTTTGTGAGAGGACAAGAAAGTTTGGATGGGATATTTGATGCTGGAAGATGTAGAGTGTTTTGCATGATCCACTGAAGCAGGTAATGAAGTCTCATAAGATTGTAAATATGCAGGCTGAGTTTTGGTTCTAAGAGGCCTAGTGTGAGTATCAATACCAGAAACAGTGGGATCATGCAAATCATTCAAATTATGCAAATCATGAATGGGATTGTGCAGCTCAGAGGTTGAAAGATTGGGTGGGCTTAAGTGTTCATCATCAATGAAATCATCAAGGATGGGAATAGCAGTGGGGGAGGGAGGTTTTGAGGGGATGTTATCTTTGAAGGGAAAGACATCTTCAAAAAACTTGACATTTCTGGAAATGAGAGTTTTTCCAGTTTGTATATCCAAGAGTTTATACCCTTTTGTGCCCATAGGGTAGCCAATGAATATACACTTGGTTGCCCTAGGGGTAAATTTGTGTCTGTGAGATGTGAGAGTGTTGGCAAAGCAAAGACATCCAAAAGTTCTAAACATGGAATAGTCAGGTTTTTTATTGTAAAGAAGTTCAAATGGAGACTTGTTTTGAAGATTATAGGATGGGATTCTGTTTATAATGAAAGTAGCAGTTTTGATGCATTCATCCCAGTATTTAAGAGGTATAGAGGACTGAAAAAGGAGAGCCCTAGCAACTTGAAGAAAGTGTTGATGTTTTCTCTCAACTATACCATTTTGTTGGGGTGTTTCAACACAAGAAGTTTGGTGTAAGATCCCAAGGGTGTGATAAAAATCAGAAAGAATAAACTCAGTCCCATTGTCACTCCTTAAAGTCTTAATTTTAGTGCCAAAATGAGTTAGAACCATATTATAGAAGTTTTGGAGGCAAATTTTGACATCACTCTTAGAACTTAGAAGGTAAGTCCATGTACATCTACTGAAATCATCTACAATAGTCAGAAAGTACTTATAACCAGAAGCAGATATTGTGGAAAAATGGCCCCAAACATCACAATGGATCAAATGAAAAGCATGAGAAGAAACAGATGTGCTTGAAGGGAAAGAATTTCTCTTTTGCTTAGCTAAAGGACAAATGTAGCAATTTGTATGAGCAGTAGAAGTAGCATCAATATTCAATTCAGGAATGTGCAACATACATTTCTTAGAAGTGTGTCCTAGCCTTCTATGCCATGTATCAAAGGTACATTTATGTAGAACAACAGAACTAGAAATGACAGTAGAACCTAAAGCAGGTAAAGGAGAGTGAGCAGCAGTTTTCAAGAGGTAGAGGCCTCTCACTTGATCAGCAGTACCAATCACCATCTTGTTGGTGTTGTCTTGTAAAACACAATGTGAGGAGAAGAAACTCACATCACAATTAGAGTACCCAGTCAAGTGACTAACAAACAATAAATTGAAGGTAAAATCAGGGACATACATGACATTGTATAGAGTGAGATGTTTATTGATAACTATGTTGCCCATATGTGTAGCAGTGGAAAAAGCATTATTAGGTAAAGAAATCTTAACATTGGCAATGGAGGGAGGGGTGAAAAACATAGACAAATCACAAACCATATGGTCAGTTGCACCAGTATCTATAATCCAAGTGGAGATAGTATTATCTTGTAAGCAAATGTTAGAAATCATACCTGAATCAGTGATGTTCTGGTTTTCTTCAGGTTGAGCAGTGGAGGCTCCAGCCACAGTGTGAGGCATAGCCTTGTGCTCACCCAAATTCTGCATCTTAGAAAAACTTACAAACTTGTCATATAAAACCTGATCAAAGAGTGGATTGGATTCCATGGGGGTGTTTCTTAAAGAAAGGTTGGCAGTTTTTTGAGTGAGTTTGTTTGGAAGGGTTCTAGGTCCCCTCCAACCAGGTGGAAAGCCAATGATGTAAAAGCACCTATCTATGGTGTGACCAATGCCATCACAGTGGCCACATTTCAGAGGTTTCTTCCTATCTTTGAAAAATTTGGTGTTTCTAGCAGTCATGGAAACAGAATCAAGATGGATAGGATCAGGGGTAGTGTGGAGGTTTCTTTGAAATTCCTCTTGAAGCAATAGGCCATATATTTTGGATAGGGGAGGAAATGGAGATTGTAAAAGAAATTGGCTTCGAAGAGCACCATAAGAATCATGCAATCCAATCAAGAATTTTAAAACAACATCCTGTTCTTGAGTGGCAGTCATGAGTTTGGGTAATTCACAAGAGCAAGTATCCATAGCACCACAAGAGCCTTTAAGAATAGGTCTAAAGCTAAGGTATTCATCCCATAAAGATTTGAATTGGTTGTAATAGGAGACTAAAGATTGGGAGCCCTGAGTGATTGTACTAAGAGATTTCTCAAGGTGATATACCCTAGTGCCATCAGATAAGGCATATCTAACCTTCAATTCATCCCAAACATCTTTTGCAATAGAGAAGTAATCTAGAGTACGTTTAATTTCAGGCACAATAGAATTCAAAATCCACATAAGAACTAAGTCGTTGGATCTTACCCAAGCAGAGTATACGGCTGGGTCATCTTCTTCGTTAGGTATGGCCAAAGATCCATCAATAAGACGAGCCTTGTTCTTCACACTGAGGCCGCGTTTGACCGCATGACTCCAGGAGACATAGTTGGTGCCGTCGAGGGGTTCAAGGGCGATGGCGACGGCCGGATTATCGTTTTGATGTAGGGCCAGCGGAGAGAACGGATTGAGGGCCGGGTCCAAAGAATCGGGATCAGTAACCGTTGGCGCCATGGATTATGAAAGAAACAACGCCAAGGGACGCAAGAAATCTGCGAAGCTTCAAAAAGGGGCAGAAAATCGCGATGGTGAATCGCAATGAATTTGGATCGTATACAATGGTTAATATTGATACCATGTAGAAATCAATCACTATATCATCTTTTGATTGAAGATGGAAGAAGAATCAAACAAGAAAGAAAAATGAGATTGAATTGAATTCTGCAGAATTGTTGATCCTTATACAATTGAGCCCTAATGACATATATAGACTCTAAAACAAGTAACTGTTTTTAACTAACTTCTAACTACCAAAACTAAGTAGAAGAAGGTTTACAAGATGGGAGTGTATTTACTAAATCAGGTGGTGTATTTAGTAATCCTTTATAATTAGTAAACATAAAGTAAATAAAAGAATTGTCTCGTGTGTACGTGTGTGCCACAAATATCTCATTTATATTTTGGTTTTCATTTCGTTAGCTTGGGGTAAAAAACTTGAAAAACTAAGATAACTATTCTGAAAAAAAATAAAAAATTAATTAATTCATTATTACAATGGCAATAGAAAAGTGAATACAAGAAAAGTATGAGCCATTGAGAATTGTTTGTATAATGGAGAAAAGAAGGTGTTTCCAAAATGGTGAAAATAAGCGAGTGGTGTTTGATTTTTTGGAGATGGGTATATAATTCATGCATGTGATGTTGTTTACTTTTTTCATTTTCAAGACTTTGGGAAATCGTATACATCATATAGATAGAAATAGTTGGCATGGTTAAAGACCATTTTTTCCTGCAAACTTTCTTATTAACTCATTTGCATTTTTGTATTTTCACAATCTTTTTACTCTTTCCGTTCCGAAATGACTTACACGATTTGAACGATACTTTTTTTTTTTTTAAGAAAATAGAATTTAATGTAAGATAAAAGATGAGTATTTTAAGTTATTTAGTGAATTGTAAAGTAAAATGTACGTAAAAAAGAGTGACAATTTTAAAAATAAAATAATGTTGGGAAGATATTAATTTTGTGGAGTATTTCGATGTTAAGAGTGTGCAAATAATCTTGAGACGTTCATTAAAAAAAGAAAAGTGACGTAGAGTGTATTATCTAATGCTAATTAGAATTTCATGCATTATTACACTAAATTGACTAATTACACTTGAAATGAGAAAAATATGTATTTTATTATTTTTTTAGATAAATTGAGATTTTTTGAAGTAAAACACAACTTAATTATTTTATAAAGTTAAGTAAAAAAGTGAGACTAGAATGAAGCCCAGAACAAGCAAACGAATTGAAGGAGGAAGGTATTTGGGCCAACAATTAATGGCCACGGTTATACACACACGAAGTTGTTGAGGACACCCACCTTAAAAAAATTCAACTAAAGGACATGTGGAATTATCAATATACCCTTTGCTTAAATAAAAAAGGGAGATGAGTACACCCATTTCATAGCATTTCAGGGCAGAATCGTTTCAACCATCATCATCCCTAGCTAAAAATCAAACTTTCAAGAAAAATATAAAAGATTTCACAAAAAATATTAGATATAATTTTAATTAAAAAATTGAAAAAAAAAATTGATTGTTCGAAAAAAAAAAAGAAAAAAAATTGAGTGTTCGAAAAAAAATATGAACAAAAGTTAACTGTACGAAAAAAAATATGAACAAAAATTGAGTGTTCGAAAAATAATTCCGAACATAATTTTCATAAAAAAAATACCAAAAATAAACAAGATTTCGGAAAAAATAAAAATAAAAAAGTAACTAAATTCGATAAAATTGTAAAACAAATTCTAAAAAAAAAAAAACACAGATTTAAAATCAAAATCATTAGGAAAAAAAAAACAGTAAAAAAGTGAACAAGATTATGTTTCATCCTCAAACTCCAAAACCCTAAAACAAATTTTAAAATTTCATAAAAAATAACATATTCCAAACCAAAATCCTTATGAAAAAATAAACAAAGTCTGTGTAAAATAGTGAATAAAATTATGCTTCACCTAATACTCCAAAACCCTATAACAAATTTTTTAAAAATCACAAATTCCAAATTAAAATCCTTAAGGAAAAAATTAAAGAAATCGGTAAATAAATTGAAAAAATTTCATCCTTAAACTCACTGTGAGAATTATATTCAATCACCGTTAATGAGATGATAAGAGTGGTCCACTATATATAGAAATTACAAGAGATACAAGTGGTCCACTATATATAGGGATTACAAGAGATACACAAGGAAATAAATATAAACCATAAATAAAAGATTGTTACCTATAATATATTATACTATTCCTATAATACATTATACTATAATATATTATACTATTCCTATAATATATTATTCTATTATATTCTCTTATACTCACAAACTCTAAAAAAAAATACACTTACCATCGGGGAGGGCGGCGTGCGTGGGAGAGAGGAGGCGGAAACGGCCGTCGACGAACGTGGAGAGAGAGGAGGCGGAAGAAGACGCTTGAAGAAGAAGAAGAAATGGTGGGTGTGGTGATAAGAATTAAAAATAGGAATTGAGTTCTAAGGGGAATGGGTATTTTTGAGTTTTCACCGTGGGTGTCCTCGTCCCACGATGTGGTGCTTAGATAGTGGGTGTCCTCAATAGCCCTGTGTGTGTATAACCGTGGCCACAATTAAATTGTTTGGCACATCTTATTAAAATCAGCGGCCCATTTGCAAAGGGCGCGGCTAAAGGCACCCAAGAATCCTATGAGGACACCCACCAAACCATTTTTTCATCTAAGAGAGCCTGTAAAATGTCGTATATACCCCTAATGTAAATTAAAAAAAAAACGAAAGATGAGTACACCCACCAGTATATTATCGACAAACTCTTACCCACCACCAACACTGCCCCAAAATTCTTCCACCACCGTCGCCGCCCCAAAAATCTCCCCCCACCACCACCGTAACATCCAAATTCCAAAAGAAAAAAACCGAAACAGAGGTAAAATGTTCGAAAATAAAAAAAAAATTAATGTGTTCGAAAATTTTAAGTGAACAAAGGTAAGATGTTCGAATTTTTTTACAAAACAAACTCAATATGTTCGAAAAAAATTCTAAAACAATTTAAATTTGTCCGAAAAAAAATCGAACATCTTGTTCGAAATATTTTCCAAAACAAACGAAAAATGTTCGAAATTGATTCCAAAACAAACGAAAAATGTTCGAAATTGATTCCAAAACAAACCCTAATTGTTCGAAATTTTTTACAAAACAAACATAATATTTTCGAAAATAATTCACGAACTTCCAAAACAAACCCTAATTTTCTTAAATTTTTTAAAACCCCTAATCTTACCTGAAACGAGCGGCGGCGGCGACGACGTTTCTGGGGGAGGAGGGCGACGGCGACCGCGACAAACGAGAAAGGAGGTCGACGGCGGTCGCGTCTTAGAGAGGAGGGCGACGGCGGCCGCGTCTCAGAGAGGAGGGCGACGGCGGCCGCGTCCCAGAGAGGAGGGCGAGGGCGACGGCGGCCGCGTCCCAGAGAGGAGGGCGACGGCGGCCGCGTCTCAGAGAGGAGGGAGACGACGGCCGCATCCCAGAGAGGAGGGCGAGGGCGACGGCGGCCGCGTCCCAGAGAGGAGGGCGACGGCGACGGCGGCCGCGTCTCAGAGAGGAGGCGATGGCGGCGAGGGTGGAGGGGCGGAGGGGGTGATGTTGTGGATGGGGAAGAAGGGGAGGGAGAGGAAAAGACGAGAGGTGGGTGTCCTGGATTTTTTTGGTGAAAAGGTATAGAATTAGGGTTTTATGTAGATTAAGGGTATATTGGGGATTTCCATGTGGGTGTCCTCATCCGTTTTGTGGGTGTCCTCATCGCGTGGGTGTCCTCATAGGATCCTTGGGTGCCTTTAGCCGCGCCCATTTGCAAAATTAAATTGGAAGCAGTCCATTTTACTCGTTTCTGTCACATGAAATTGAAAAAGGGTCAAACCCATGAAATTGAGAAAGGGTAACTATGTAGCTGCTACTGGAAGATAATAACGATTAAAATATTAAAATTTGTAAACATAGAAGACTAATTTAAAAGTCGACAAATTTAAACGACAAAAATTAAAATTTGTAAAATTTAAGGAACAAAAAAAAAATGTATTGATAATTAATTAGTTGCTCAAGATCAGTCCATAACGGAATTTTAAATTGTGAAATTTTAATTTAATTCTTCATTAACTCATAATATTGATCTAAAGATCTATTTTAGTATTATAAATTTTCACCTCTTCTAAATGGGTCACAAGAAAGTTAAACGTAATAATGTAGTTCCAAATTTTTTTGCCATTTCATACTCAACCATCTTTCCACCGGAATTGACGCGCACGTACGCCCCATACATGATGCATGTAAAACGACCTTATTTTTTAGTATCACAAAATCGTGAACCCACAGAAAACAACTCACAGAATCACAAAATCGTTTACAAATCGCGGAATCATGAAAAAATCACTTAATCTCCCCTCCGAAATCGCCCTCAAATCCCTCCAAAATTTGTGAATAATTGATTCAATGTCCCAGGATGAGATGAAAAATTCATGGATCTTTTGGTTAGTCCATTCATTCATACATTCAATGCTGACTGAAAACAATAAGCATAATCAAAAAATAAAAAATTAAAATCCTAAACGGTAAAAACAGGGTTTTTTATTTTTTCAATCAAAGTTTCGAACCCATTAACATAATCTTTTACTCTCTCAAACCCATAAGCATAATCTTTAACCCATAAACTACCATGTTATAAAAGCTTTAAAATAACGCAGAACCCTAATTTTTCACGCAAGTAAAACAAGCTAGGAAATACCTTACTACTCTTGGATTTAATTACTTGAATCCCGTTGTTTGAGCTCATAATTCTTCTCGGGTTTGCTTAAATTGTGAGTGAGCGATTTTGGGAGTGATGATTTTGTGTGTGCGATTCTATATATTCTGGCAATTTTTTGTGCGATCACTATGTTCTTCCTCTATTCAAGGTTCTCTTAAATTCTTTTTATTTTGTTAATTTTAGTTCACATTCCTACATTTTTTTTAATTTTGGGTTCAGGTGTTACTCTCCAAAAAAAAAAAACTGGTTCATGGGTTTAGTTTACTGTTTTTTAATTAATTCGGCAAATAGTTTTAATTAATTTTATTAATTGTTGACATTTTAAACAAATTAAGGCTTTGTTGGCAGATTTTATACATGTGGCAACACATGTGGTGCCATGTCACGATACTCTCCGGAAGCCCCAATTAAAAACACACTTTCCGACGATTTTTTTTAATTTTCCGACAAAAGGACGTAAATTGGACTATAAAGGATGTAAATTGGACTAAAAAGAATGTAAATTGATAAAGTGAATACTTAAAGGATATAAAACGAATTCACCCTAACTTACAGGACGTAAAATGATATTTTCCCTAGATCGAATCACACGAAAAATGAAACAAAGAAATCGATGTCCATTGAAACTAACTAGGGTTCAAATTTAATAAAGACATTATTAGTAAATGATTTTACAGGTAGCGTGTAAGGTTTTTCTTTATCATGGATAATGCATGTGCAAGGTCTTAAATGTAATCAATTGGAGTATGATTTAGGGAATTTGTTTAATTTTCAAATAATTAAAAATGTTATGAGGTCCAAAATTTTCACCTAATTTTCTCATTGATATACTATACTTACCTAACTATACGTACCTTTTTCAATCTATAAATTGAGTTTCAATCGTCACACATTTCACATAATTCATACTCCATCCGTTTTTTATTAAGTGTCACTTTGCCTTTTTTAATATTTTCAAAATAAGTGTCATTCTACACATTTTTTTTAAAATTTTGACAATTTTACCCTTATACATGATACTCCCTCCATTTTTTTTACCTTGATTTAAGATTTTTCCATTTTGAATATAGTATTATAGCATAAATCATGAATAAACTTTAATTATTGTATACATGAATATCACCTACAATATTGGCCACATTCATTACTAAATATAAATTTAATATTAAAATTAGTTATCATTAATGAAGGGTAAAATGGTCCATGATTATATATCTTAATTTGTTGAAAATTGTTTATAAAATGACACTTAATTAAAAGTGGAGAGAGTATCTTTCATATCAATTTTCCAGTGAGGGAAGGGCAGTTTGATGTTACGGCGAAGCTTGAAGACGTAAGGTGCGTCGATCGAAGTGAATGTACGATAGAGACATGGATGCCTTGATCGGTGCACCTCACCTCTGGTGGCCAACTCAAGCTCGGCATCATGATGGTCGAGGCCTTCCTCACTCTTGTTCAAGATTATGCAACACCGGCCTCAGTCAGCTTGTTTTTTATTTTGTGTTTTTAATCTAGTAATTATGTAAATGGTTGATAATATTTGCTCTTTATTATATTGGGCGTTTCATTAATTAATGTTCATCAAATTCGATTTAATTTAATATGTAAAATATTTTCAGAGACAATTATTATATATGTAGATATATAATTAGTATGTAAAATACATATAGTATGTGCACATTTCGTGCATGCACATTTATTGCACGGTTCATGTGTGCATATTTTGTGCACATTTTCGTGCATGCACGGTTTGTACGTGTACATATTTTGCGCTTATCTCCAAACTTCACTCCCTGTCATCTTGGTGAAGCGAAATTCATCTTTCTGTGCATTTTTCTCGAATGTTGATGTTTTTTTCCAATGCGACAGTCATAAGGCATTTTCCCTTTAGGTAAATCCAAACACATCATTAGGTACCAAATTACATTGATAATTTAATGTGAAGAAGGGAAAATGCTTGACGGAGATATTAGGAAATAAATCAACTGTTACCATAACTATTGGAGTTTGTATATATCTTTATTTCCTTAGACTTAGTCTTTTCTTATCTTACAATTTGTAAACTTGAACTATAATGTAATTACTCATCTATATACATTCAATAACTCTAATCACCCATGTTAACAGTTATCAAATCTGATTCTTACACTTCTCCAAAAGCTAAGTCATACTCATGGAGTAGTAGATTTTTATGGTTGCTATTCGAACACCGTAAAAAAATCCTCAATCAAAATTAATTAATCTATGCATTTTTTTTATTTGATGTGCAAATTTTTTAAAATATTTACATTTTTTCAAATTAAATTCGCTATTTAAATTGTAGGAGTAAAAAAAATGGGGAAGATTTACTTTTTTAGTCATAGTCGCAAGCATGGGTGTAAGTGTAACCTGCGCCTCTCATGTGTATTCTTTTAATTAAATGGAAAATAAAAAAAATTATGTATCATTTAAATGAACAGAGAAAAAGTATGCATTTAAAAAAAATTAACAGATTCTGAAAGGTGATTTAAAAGAAATTGAAAATGCAGAAATTATGCATTTAAAAAAAGTACTCCACATTAAAACCGTGTGGATTTTTTGAATATTTCATTTATTTAACCTAAGAGGCACGGGTAGTACTCGTATTTTTTCAAAGTGTCAAATTTTAAAAAATATTATTTAACCTAGGAGCCACTTGTTACATTTTTTTTTTTTTTTGAAAAGTGTCATATTTTACCTTGAAAAGTGTCATATTGTGTAAATTCTGATTAACTGATTGAGTGTGGTTGAGGATAGAAATTAAAAAAGAATTTTGGTTGGACAAAATAAGACCATGAGTTGAGTTTTTGGTTTGAAGTAAAGAAAAAATATGACAGTGAAGGCTGAAGTATAAGCTTTAGAATAAGACATAAGTGGTTAGAGCACCACTACCTAGGCCTTAGGTCCTGGGTTTGAGTCATGGGGAGGGGAAAAAAAAGGATGGGTATTTAACTTCCATAAAAGAAAAAAACAGTTTCTTGAAAAAAATGAAGGTGGGGTGCATTCAGTAGGGGGTGCATCTAGTATACTGTATATTTAATGAAGGGTATTTTAGGTTTTTTATTCTATTATTATATTAAAAAACTAGGTGCATATAACCCCCGATTTAAATCGAGGTCAACTTCAAATTGGCAGCCCATGTGATTAATTGGAGGAGACCCACATGATTTTGAAATTAAAGTTGGGCTTATCTATTAACCAAGTGCGAAGTGGCCCATTTCATGGGTCCGACTATTTACACCTCCATTTGCGTTGAGAACACTCCCCCTCTGGACGCACCCCCCCTAAAATCTGATGCACCCCCCTCAAATTGTCATAAATGCCCTTTGTATCATTTAATGTATTTTTACTAAACACACCATGGCTTATAGATGCACCCCCCCTTTTTGAAAAGTCCCTCTATCCCTCTCTCTTCCTCCCTCCCTTTTGCAAAAAACCATCGACCAAAAAAAACTCCCTCCATTCACGCAGAAGGCAACCTCCCTCCATTCCCCACTGATTTCGCACACTCTCCATTCACGCAGAAGGCAACCACCGAACGAAGACACCCCCATTCGCACTCCCCCTTCGCTCGAAACATCATGGACAAACAAGACTCAGGTATGTAATTTAAAAATTAATGTTCTTGAGTTTTAATGGGTTTAGGGTGATGGTGAACTTCTTTAGTTTTTTATGTTGCATTTGTTTGGTTTTTATGGTGTAATGGTGTAATGGTGTATGTATGGTGATTTAGGAATGAAATGGTTGATTTTGTAAGGGTTTTTAGGCGAATGCGATTTAGGGTTTATGGTTTAGGTCGATTTGGTACGCGATTGGGTGTAAGGCTATGTATGTATGGTGATTTGGTACGCGATTTGTTGTCGTTTTTAGTTTTTTGCTCTGTTTAGTACTTTCTCCCCGTCGACTCTGGTTCGTCGCGGATGTGGCGTGCCGTCGACTCTGGTTCGTCGCGGATGTGGCGTGCCGTCGACATCGGGTGATCGACCAACAATATTGTTGGTCGACATCGGGTGACCGACCACCTGTTATTTGGGCGACATCGGGTGATCGACCAACAATATTGTTGGTCGATATCGGGTGACCGACGACCCATTTTTTGGTCGACATCGGGGGGTCGATCGAAATTGTTTTTGGTCGATTTCGGGGGGTCGACCACAACTGATTTGGGCAGTTGTTTCACTTGTTTGGATTGGTTCTTGAATTTTTGTGCTTTTTGGACATTTGAAGGAGAAACCCGCGATGGGCGTGCTCTGTTTAGTACTTTTCTCATTGGTTTAGGGGACATATCCTTATTGTATTATGTGATGTAATTTGTGTAGATGTGTTTGATGAAATGCTTGTGTCCCTGTTTTTGTGGAGATGTTTAAATGTTTAATGGTGCATGCAATGTGTTTGATGAAATGCTTGTGTCCCTGTTTGTAGTTTACAAGAAGAGAGTAAGGCCAACCGCTTCTAACAGAAAAAAGAATGAGCAAATGGTTGAGCCTCCTCAAGGACAAAGTGCACCTCAACCACTTGTTGCCCCAGCCCCAGCTATAGGTGAAGAAATTGCACCTCCACCTCAAGAACAAAGTGCCTCCACACCACCGCAAGAACAAGGTACCTCCTCACCACCGCAAGAACAACAAATTTCCCCTGCGCTAGAACAACAAGAAGTTTCACCCCAACCACTAGTTGCCCCAGCTATAGGTGAGGTAGAACCTGAAGACGCGGATGAGGATGAGGTAGAATCCGAAGATATATTTGACGATGATGACGATGAGTTCAATGATAGACATGAGGTAGGAAATGAAGAAGAGGAAGCAAATGATGATGTGGCCAATCCACCATTGTTGACCACTTTCCAAACTCACGTGGCCAACTACATTTGGAAGGGGGAAGAGCGCGCCGTGCTCAAGTGCCATAGCCACATTAGTAAGCTTTTGGCATGGGAATTTGCTGAGAACGAAGATATCCCACAGCATCGACGATGGGTTAAGTATTTTAAAAAGTCCGGACTGCTTGAGATTAGGAATTTCTCCTACAGATCCACTAACAAGAACCTCATCACTGCTTTTGTTGAGCGATGGCACCCTGAGACCAACTCTTTTCATTTTCCATTCGGTGAAATTACCATTACACTGGATGATGTTTTCTGCATTACCGGGTTACCTGTTGAAGGACGGCCAGTACGGTCTACTCGTGTTGATCACATCTCTGCATATTCTGATGTTAGTAAGTTATTGGGCGTAAAATCCGATGTTGCGAGGGGTTTAGTAAGTGGTTCACGGGGGTCTTCGGTGAAGTTAGAATGGTTGCGAGAGAACTTCATGGAGAAACAGTATTCTGATGACCGTGTTCAGGTGTTGCGTGCTTCACGGGCGTACGTGTGGTATACATTTGGCTGCTCTTTATTTGCGGATAAGACTGGAACTCGTGTGTCCACGTCCTGGCTTCAGTATTTGGAGGATATGCAAGGTTTGCATGAGTATGCATGGGGAGCGGCCACATTGGCTTATTTATACAGACAACTGGGTTTGGCATCCAGACATAAGACCGCACAGATATCAGGCTATTTGACTCTATTAGAGGTAAAATTCATACTTTCCTGTATTGGTCTTTATTTTGCGTTTTAATCAATAATTTTAACCCGTTGTTATTTGTTTGTAGGCTTGGATTTATGAACACTTTCCCGTATTGGTCAAACCTCCCCATAACATGGACTTCAAGACTGGTGATCCACTATCAGCGAGGTGGGCCCCTGAAGGATATATCGGCCCATCGAAGGCTCGTGTTCAAGCATTTCGAGAGCGTATGGATGCACTAGAACCACATGAGGTGAGAACTTGTCTTATCCTTTCTTTGGTGTGAATAAATGGTATTTAATCAATAATTTACTTGTAATGCAGGTTATGTGGAATCCATATGCAAAAATGAGACAAGATTATCCTTTGTATGAAGTCGCGTACTTTCATGGATGTTTGGTATGTGGTGATATCGTGGAGCCGTACATGCCAGATCGAGTGCTTCGACAGTTTGGATTTGTCCAAACGATTCCAGAGAGGCCTCTTGTTGCACGTGCTGAACGAAGTGCTAAAACTTCAAAGAAGACTAAGCTTGTGTGGGGCTATTTGGCTGATTATTTTGAGACGTGGGATATGCACCTGCTTTCGTCTGAAAGACTCGGAGAGAAGGCCAGACTACCGTGGGAGAGTGCTCCGGACTATAGAACATGGTTCACGCAGAACACGCACGTGTTTTTGTCGAACCCAGCCACACGTGTGACAGCATCGTCTGATCGAGTACCCATCACAGATGATGCATGGCTTATGATCAGTATCGCTCAAAACATGATGGCTCCATTGGTTCAAAGGTGGAAGGACGGGGACACACCGACAGCGGATGAGGCAATGCAGGTTATGGAATCGGCTTGTAGAACACTACAACCGCCACCTCTTCCGTCGGTATCATCATCAAGGCCAACAAGAGGCAGGGGCAGGGGAGGAAGCGGAAAGAAACGGGCCAGGAGCTAAATAGTGTTGTGGTGTTTTATGAATACTTATGGATAATTTAAATGTTTACTTTATTTGGATAATTTGATGTTTAATTTGGATGAATTTATGTTTCTTTGGATAATTTACTTTGGATGAATTTATGATTATTTGGATAATTTGATGTTTAATTTGGATGAATTTATGTTTCTTTGGATAATTTACTTTGGATGAATTTATGATTATTTGGATAATTTGATGTTTAATTTGGATGAATTTATGTTTCTTTGGATAATTTACTTTGGATGAATTTACGTTTCTTTGGATAATTGGATAATTTGATGTTTTATGACATGTGGTGTTTTATGAATATCACCGGTTTGATGTCCTCGCGTTTTGATGTGTGTATTTCACATGATTACGAATTAATGTGACTTAATGTCGAATTACAGTTAAATTTGACTTAGTTAAATTCCATTACGAGGCGTCGAATTATCAACAATTGGTCGACCACTTAATGTCGAGTATAATACAATTGGTCGGCGAATTGTTGTCGGTCGATAACGTGATATCGACCAAAGCCTCTCTGTTCATAATTAGTGAGTCGACGAGATGAAGTTTGGTCGACTACATGTGGTCGACCATAGTCAAGTTGGTCGATGATTTGTTATCGGTCGACATCTCGCTGTCGACCCACCTATCTCTGTTCAAAATTAGGTTATCGACGCTCTGTGGTTTGGTCGACAACATGTGGTCGACGATGGCTGAAGTCATCGATACTCAGTAGTCGACCGAAAGAGTTGTGGTCGAATCTATGTGATCGACGAGCAAGTGGTTTGGTCGATCACAAGACATCGACGAATTCTAGTGTCGACGACACTCAGTGGTCGATTATAATAATATTGGTCGACAATTGGGTGTCGGTCGACATCATGTCGTCGACCAAAACACCTCTGTTCAGAATTTGGTTGTCGACCTGGGCAGTTTTGGTCGACAGTTGGTTGTCGATTTGGGCAAGTTTGGTCGACCATGTTCTAAGCAAAATGAGTTCAAATGTAACTGCAATGTACACAATTTATGACCAACTTACAAAGATATATGAGTATTTATTATGGCCAAGTTAAAAGTTTGACAAAAGCAATGACTACTCCAAGTCATTTACAATAGTTTGACAAAAAGAATGACTACTCCTAGTCATTTACAAAAGTTTCACAAAAAGAATGACTACTCCTAGTCATTTACAATAGTTTGACAAAAAGAATGACTACTCCTAGTCATTTACAAAAGTTTCACAAAAAGAATGACAATCACCCTAACTAATACGATTTTCCTTATACGCGTCCATCCACCCACTTGCAATTTGTTTTTTGTGTACAACCCACGAACTTCCAACGGGAGGAAATGGGACATTGTCAGACAACACTACCTGTAGCAACAAATAATGACATTAATTGGACATCTATATATTTTTCATAAATATAAAAATTAGTAGAATACCTGCACAAAGTGATTATCATTGACGTGACCCACGGAAATTCTTTTGGGGTTTTCAGGTGGCGAAGTTCGTAGAGGAAGAAATGTCAACGATATCTTATTACCCAAAGTTATCAAGGCCACATTGTAGGTCGATGCCACCAAGTACCCCATATAGGGTAGATGAAACCAAAACTTTGACCGTGCAAAATCAGCAAAACAATTTAGGGCAGTCAATATCTGGTTAAACATCTTATCCTCTCTAAAGACACCCGTGTATAAGTGGACATGGTGACTCAACTCCGTCATCATGTCCTGTCGAACTTTTGCCCAGTTGTCCTCCCCAAACCCCATTGCCTCAGCTACCGATCGAAAACCACAATGGCCGTCTGATGCAACATCAACACATTCCATCACGTACGGTTGAAAACGAACGGGCAATAGAGCTATAAGTCCTTGTTGTGAGGTAGATGAGCGCGTACGCTTACGAGGAACCACCTATGCACCAAATTATTTTTCAAAATAAGCAACGTATTAATAAACAATGAGCCACAAAACATATAGAAAAGACAAATACCTTCGCCTCCTGTTTCTTTTTATTCGAAGCAGACACCTTCGCCTCTTATTTTTTTGTATTCGAAGTCTTTGAAGACTCCGTCAAGTCAACAACATCCTCTTTGGTTGGGAAAGGCATTGATTCTATGTACTCAAAGAGGCTAGGATCCCGTTTTGTCGAAGAAGCTTTAGGTTTTTTCTTATTTGTTTTGGGTCGACCACGGGTCTTGACTTTCGGCTCCGGTTCAATAAGAGAAGTGGTCTTTGGATTCCGAAGTTCTATGGCTTGCCTCAACATTACCCTCTTCTGCGTCGGCTCCTCCTGCTCCTTGTAGGCAATCAACAAACCTTTAATAATATCCTCATATCGGGTGTCAAGATCTTCAACCACATCCTCCTTCACATCTATCACATCTTCCTCCTTTCTCAAATTTGGCTCCATGTCAAGCTTTCTCCAAAACTTATCAATAGCTTCTAAAGGTATCGATTTGCCAAGCCGGTGATATTCGTCGAGTTCGTGAGTGCATGGCAACCCGCATACCTTCCTTAGATAGTGATTGCATATGTCAGGATTGGACTCGCCGTGTTCGATACACGTCATTTCTTTGTAAATCTTTTCCAACGCGTAAATTGACACCACTCCTACAAGCTCATGATATAAAACAGACTTGAACTTGTGTAAAGCAACATTCACACTCTTCTCAAACGAGGCTTTAATTGCATTGTGGCTCGCTTGATAAAGTGTGTCCGTCTTTGACCAACAAATCTCAAAATTGCCCACACTATTACCTAGCGACCTCTTCAGTGCTGCATGATGACTCTCAACCCTGAAATTGTAGTTATAGTAATTATCATTTTAACTACACAATAAATAGAAAAAGTCCAACAACTAGAAACTATTAATTATCAACGAATAATCAACAATTATATATATAATATTAAAACATACCTGTTCGTTGTTGTATTCTCATAATGCATGTATTCATCCGTCCACACGACTATGAATTTCTCCTTGAAGGGATTTACCCACTGTGTCATGCAGTACGAGTATGCTTCAATTTCCTTGTTAGCATTTGCATACTCACTTTGAAAAATCTTAAGAACGGTAGTCAATTCTTGTTCGGAGGATGCGTTCGTCACATTTTTCCATGAAAAGAAGAATCTTTCCCAATCCTCCTTGGTCTCAAACTTACCCTTGCATTTGGCCAAAACATTCCTATCTATGTGCCATCTACATAGGAAATGTTTAGCCTCTGGAAATATGGAAGAAACAGCATTCACGAGGGCTAACTCCCGATCCGTAACAACAACTCTCGGTAAACTCACATCCTCCAACAACTCACGAAGGACACTTAATGCCCACGTTTAGTTCTCCTCCTTCTCACCATCGAGAAATACAGAAGCTACCGAAAAGGTCATGCCTGTGGATGTAAATCCTACCATCTCAAAATAGGGCAACTTATATTTGTTAGTCTTGTACGTGCAATCCATTATCAACACACTTGGAAATGCACGGTACAACTGAAGGCCTGTGGGGTGTGCAAAGAATAGATCTCGAATAGTATTCGACTCTGAACAATATCTGTGGCTTTGATAATATTGATTATCAATCAACAATGTCATCAACTGTTGTAGTTGACTTTTTCCAGCAAAACCTGTCAATTTATACTTGCTTCGAACGTTGTACACGGTGCGGATGGTAGAATAGTTGTTCGGATTTCTCGACTTAAGCAATTTCAACACATCCTTCGGTGGAGCGTTGCACTTGGACATATCAACAACCAACTCTTCTTCTTCGGGCGTTAGCCTACCAACGTACGAGTGGCCCTCAAGGTACATGGCTACAGGATGATTGTGGGTCCCACATCTCACGTCCAACCTCCACTCATTTTCCGATATTTTTATACCCCTTAACAGAAAAGGACATCCACACTTCTTCGACCCCGTTGTCCTTTTTCGGCCCTTTTGATCATCAAAATCAACAACAACATCATCATCATCGATTGGTAACACAACTAATTGGTTTCTTCCCCTTGGCTTATTTTGACGATAGGTTCCACCACGCTCACATGTCAATAAAACTTGGGCCTTCTTCTTGCCACTGCCATTATCTGAGCGTTTTACAACAATGACAATGTTGTGTTGTAAGGCTACGTCTCGAACCCATTCTTGTAAGGCCTCTCGAGTTTCGAAATAGTTAAAATTGGTGAAGACATTGGTGTAGTCAATCACAAGATCATTATCCGGGGCATGCTCATTAACCGGGACATCCTCATTAACCGGGGCATCCTCATTAATCGGGGCATGCTCATTAACCGGGGCATGCTCATTAACCGGGGCATCCTCATTAATCGGGGCATCCTCATTAATTGAAGCACCCTTGTTGGCTTCATCATCACAAGGCCCCAATGGGTTATCCGGGTTATCCGAATAATAAAAGAAATCCGGATCAAACTCTTCATCATCCGCCAAATTCTGAAAAACAAACACAAAATCCATGCTATAATCAATCCAAAGGATGTTGACGAAGGATAGTTGTATAATAATTCAAACACTCAACCCTCGTATCATACGTTAGGATTAACTTATGTGCCGATACTCAACCCTAAATCATACTATAAGCGTAATCAAAAGGACAAATCTACTAAAAATACAATTAGTCGACATCATCTTATCGATCAACACACTTTCGGTCGGCCATGTTTTGTCGGACAAATAGGCGATGGTCGACTTCTTCCCGTCGACCACTTAATGAGCTGGTCGACTTCTTCTCATCGACCAACAATGTGATGGTCGACTTCTTCCCAGCGACCAACAATGATGTGGTCGACAACGGGCGATCGACCAAACCACATTTCATCGACGAACCAGACTCGAAATATATACACGCTAAACTCATATTTTTTAAACGCGCCAACATCCCAAAAATCCATTTTCTTCCAAATATATATCATAAACTACTCAAAACCAAGCAAGGAACAATATATTATGAATTAAACTAAGAAAACACCCTTATATATCCCTACATTACGAAAATAAAAAGTGTCAAAAAGCAAAACATTAAACTTACATATCTATAGAATCCTTCACGTGTTTCAACCATTTTGTTATCCTTCAAGGACCCCGAATATAAAGGAACGATTTTGTTAAAATGGTGTGGCCGAAATTGAAGAAATAAGAGTGGCCGAAATTTTTTTCGGTAACTTGAAAGTGAAGAAATGGTGAAGAAGGGGTTTAGTGTGGGGTTTAGTGTGGAAGGGGAAAGGCCAAAAATTAGGGGGGGTGCGTCCAGTAAGTGGGGTGCATTTAGTATGTACCATTTTACTAATAGGGTATTTTTGGAATTTCACATGAATATTATAATATAAAACAAAGAAGGGGGAGTGTTCTCAACGCAAATGGAGGTGTAAATAGTCGGACCCAATTTTAAAACTGCATAACTAAATAACTAAGCATAACTCAACATTCTCATGCAAATAATAAGGCCCAACACATTCTGGCCCACTACTTCCCAATAGCCCATAAACCAAATCATTATCTTCTTTAAGGGCGCGGCTAAAGGCACCCAAGGATCCTATGAGTATACCCACCGGAACTTTTTTTTAACACAAGGAGTATGCAAAATGACGTTTGTACCCCTCCTGCATTTTTTTTTAAAAAAGGACGGATGAGTACACCCACTGTTCTATTTCACAAAAAAATCATCTCCACCTCCACCAAAACACGAAAAATCAACACCATTCTTCAACAAAAACACAAAAAATCAACACTATTTTTCAACAAAAACACAAAAACTCAACAAAAATAATATAAAAAAATTCTTAAGATGTTCGAAAATATTAACCGAACAAAATTAAGATGTACGAAAAATTTTACCCAACAAACTCAATCAATGTGTTCGAAATTTTTTAATGAACAAACGTATTATGTTCGAAAAAATATTCAAAACAACTCACATTTGTTCGAAAAAAAAAATCGAACAAGATGTTCGAAATTTTATCCAAAACAAAAACAGATTGTTCGAATTTGTTTCCAAAACAAACCTAGATTGTTCGAAAATAATCCCAAAACATCCAAAAACCCTAATTTTTTCACAAACCTAAATTTCCTAATTTTCAGAAACCTTAACTTACCTGAAATGGCGGACGAGGCGATGCGAACGGGCGGCGTGGGGGACGGCGTCGTGCGAACGGGCGGCGTTGATGGTGGAGGCGTCGCTGCGAACGGGCGTCGTCGTCGGTGCGAACAGGCTTGGCGGGCGGCGTCGCTGCGGACGGCGTGGCGGACGGGCTTCGCGGCGTGAGTGGGGAGGGAGAAGAGCGGCGGCGTGAGTGGAGAGGGAGAAGGTGGGCGTCGCGGCGTGAGTGGGGAGGGAGAAAGGCGGCGTCGCGACGTGAGTGGGGAGGGAGAAGGTGGGCGTCGCGGCGTGAGTGGGGAGGGAGAAGGGCGGCGGCGGCGATTGGGAGAGAGGGGGAGGTGGGTGCACCGTTTCTGTGAATATGTGAGAAATGAAGGAATGTAAAGAATTTAATTAGGTTTTGAAATGAGAGGGTTATTTTTTAGATTTCCACGTGGGTGTACTCATCCGTTTTATGGGTGTTCTCATCACGTGGGTGTCCTCATATGATCCTTGGGTGCCTTTAGCCGCGCCCCTTCTTTAATATGGAATATAATCCGGCCCAGATAGGTTTGGCCCAATTTCCCCACTTTCCTTCTCGTTCCGACCAAGATTCACTTCTGTTGTTGGAAGTACAACTCCAGCCCTAACCCCTTTCTCTTGAGCTTTAATCTCCGACACCGTGACAATACCCGGCGGATTGAAACATCCTTGTCCCCAAGGATAGCTATCATTGAAATGCGCACGTAGGTAAGAGATGTCTTCCCAAGAAGTGATATTCCATGATGTAATTCCCCAACTAACATGAACTTGTGTTGTTTTTCCCTTTGACGTAGGAACCTCACGATGGTCCAAAATAGAGGTCGGAAAAACTGCGAAGTTTCCATTCTCTTCAACCGGAGGCAGCTCAGTTGAAGGTACGAACAGCTTGCCTATGTGCTTTTTCAATAGGGATACATGAAAAACGGGATGGATCTTAGATCCCTCTGGTAGATTTAGTTTGTATGCCACTGCACCCACCTTCTCAATAACTTGGTAAGGCCCAAAGTATTTAGCCGAGAGTTTAAGATTTTTCCTCAAGGAAACTGAATTCTGACGAAATGGTTGCAATTTAAAATACACAAAATCACCAACCTGAAAAGATCTTTCCTGCCTCTTTTGATCTGCAAAAAATTTCATTTTGTGTTGAGCTTTGAGTAAGTTGTCCTTGATTAGGGCAGTAGCTACATTTCTGTTTTGCAAAAGATCAGTAACCTCTGTAGCCTTTGCTTCCAAGTAAGGACCAATAGCCATATGATTAGGAGAATAACCATATAGGGCCTGGAAAGGAGTCATTCCTAGACTTGAGTGGTAGTTGGTGTTGTACCAAAATTCAGCTAAGGGCAACCACTGCAACCAATGCTTGGGATGATCTTGTGGCATACATCTCAAGTATTGTTCTAAGCATTGGTTGAGCCTTTCAGTTTGGCCATCTGATTGAGGATGATAGGCAGTGCTGAGCTGAAGTTTAGTACCCATGAGCTTGAAAAGTTCCTTCCAAAATGTGCTAGTAAAGACCTTGTCTCTATCTGAAACAATGCTAACTGGGAGACCATGCAGCTTGTAGATGATATCTAAGAAAGATTTAGCTACTGAATAGGCAGTGTAAGGGTGTGATAATGCAATAAAATGCCCATACTTTGTGAATCTGTCAATCACCACCCAAATAATGCTCTTACCCCAAGATTTAGGTTATCCCTCAATAAAATCCATAGATATATGGGTCCAAGCCTGGTCAGGAATGGGAAGGGGTTGTAGTAAACCAGGGTAGGGACCATGATCTGATTTACATCTAGCACAAGTATCACAGTTTTTAACCTAATGAAGCACATCTGACTTCATATTAGGCCAATAGAACACTCTTCTGAGCCTCGCCAATGTGCCATTAACTCCTGAATGGCCTCCAAATGGGCTGTGGTGCATTTCTGACATGAGTAGCTCTCTCAAAACCTGGTCATGCCCCACCACAAGTCTGCCTTTGTACCTAAGTAGGCCATCAATCATCTGGAAACCAGGAAAATTATTAGCAGCCAGTACCTTAGCAGCCTTAATTTTCTGGATCAACTCATCAGACTTATAACTTTGCACCACTTGTTCCACCCAACTAGGAATCACAGTTGAAATAGTTTGAACTATTGTGTCATCATTGCCTCTTCTAGATAGAGCATCAGCAGCAGTGTTCTCAATACCCTTCTTGTATTGGATGTCATAGTCCAAGCCCAATAGCTTAGTAATCCATTTTTGTTGTAGTGGGGTTACTATCTTTTGATCTAACAAATACTTAAGGGATTGTTGATCAGTTTTGATAGTAAATTCCTGCCCTTGCAAGTAGTGTCTCCACTTTTGCACAGCTAAAAGCACAGTCAAGAACTCTCTCTCTCATAGATAGACAAGTTTTGATTCCTAGGACACAAAGTTTTGCTCAAGTAGGAAAGTGGCCTGCCTTCTTGCATCAATACTGCACCTATTCCACTTCCACTAGCATCAGTTTCAATTGTGAATTTCCTTGTGAAATCTGGTAGTGTTAACACAGGAGCAGTACTCATAGCCTCCTTTAATTTCTTAAAGGCCTCCTCAGCTTCAAGATTCCATTTGAAGTTGTCCTTCTTTAACAAGCTGGTTAATGGCTTGCTAATTAATCCATACCCCTTGACAAATTTTCTGTAGTAGCCTGTGAGACCCAAAAATCCCCTTAGTTGCTTTGGATTCTTAGGTGTAGGCCATTGCACCATGCTAGCTATTTTCTCTGGATCAGTAGACACTCCCTGTTGTGAGATAATGTGCCCCAAATATTCAATTTGAGTTTGTCCAAAATAGCATTTTCTCCTTTTAGCATACAAATTGTTCTCCCTGAGTAGAGAAAGAACAACTTCAAGATGCTGAATGTGATCTTCCCAAGTAGGATTGTATATCAAAATGTCATCAAAGAAAATTAGGACAAATTTCCTCATGCATTCCTTGAAAACCTTATTCATCAGAGATTGGAAGGTTGCAGGGGCATTACATAGCCCAAAAGGCATCACCAAGAACTCATAGTGACCACTATGTGTTCTGAATGCTGTAAGAAATCTGTGTTCAGGGTGCATAAGTATCTGGAAGTAGCCAGATCTCAAATCAATCTTAGAAAAGAACTTTGCACCATTTAACTCATCTAGGAGCTCATCAATGATAGGAATGGGATAGTTATGTTTGATAGTTAGGTTATTAAGGTACCTATAATCAACACATAACCTCCATGTACCATCTTTCTTTTTAACAAGTATGACTGGAGAAGCAAAGGGGCTTTTGATATCTTTGATCACTCCAGATTTGAGTAGATCCTCCACAATCTTTTCAATTTCACCCTTGTGAGCATGCGAGGTTCTGTATGGGTATTGTTGCCTTGGAACACTACCAGGCTTGAGTGGAATTTGGTGCTCCACACCTCTCTCAGGTGGTAGTTGTGTGGGTTCTTCAAAGATGTCTTTGAAGTGCAGCAACAATTCATCCAATTTTTTAGAATCAGTATGTGATGAATATTCTAATGTAATCACATAGATCTCTTCACACTCTGATTGATCCAAGTGTACCATCTCAAATAAGTTAGTATCTGAAATCCATTGACATTCATCATTAGAAGTAAGAGCCTGTAGCTTAATCCTTTCTCCCATGAATGTAACAGTAAAGGTCATGACATTGTAGTCTAACTCTATAGGTGTACCAGCCTTAAGCCAATCTCCACCTAAGATTAGATCACATCCTTCATTTTCTAGAAGCCTGAGAGGATAATTGAATTTGTACCCTTGCATTTGCCACTCAAATGCTTCCACTTGTTGAGAGTTAATGAGTTTCTGTCCATTGGCCACCTTCACCAAGAGTTGCTGGGGAGATGAAGCAACCCAACTTCCTTGCAGTTGCAGTTTGAATAAAATTGAGTGTGCTCCCAGTATCAATGAGAATATGTAGCTTATGTTGTCCAACTTCACCAAACAACCTCATGGTTGTCACCCCTCCAACTCCTGTAATAGCATTTAAGGCCATCTGAACCTCTTCAAGGGGTGTTTCCTGACAAACTAATTGAACATCAGAATGGTTCTCATTCAGCTCATTACTGTCCTCAAGAAGTTCTTCAACAACAATCATGTAAGAAATCTTTTGTTTACACTTATGCCCATGGATGAAGGGTTCATCACAGTTATAGCATAGTCCTTTGTCCCTTCTTGCAGCCATTTCAGTAGGTGTAAGAACCTTGAATGAAGGTTTCTGGTTTGTGTAGGGTGGTTTTCCTTGTGTAATTTGGTTGGGTTCAGCCTTCTTCCATGCTTGACTGTTGGTGTTGAGGCTAGGATTAGGGCTAGAAACCCTTGAAAATGGCTTCATTTTCCTGGCCATAGCTGAAAGTGTTTGTTCTTGGTTCCTTCCCAATTTGATAGCATGTTGTAAAGTTTTTGGCTCAAACATGTGCATGAAATGTTGCAATTCTTCACTCAATCCACTAATGAAACTTGCAACAAAATGTGATTCAGAGAAATCATTTTTGCTAAACATCGGTAAGCATGCCTTTAATTCTTCAAACTTGTCAACATAATCATCATAAGAACCAGTTTGTTTCAGCTTGTTAAAATCTGCCACCACAGTGTATTCTTTCATTTCTTCAAATCTGACAGATATAACTTGAATGAATTGATCCCAAGTGAGATCAAGGTTTCTTTGATTGTAACTTTGAAACCATAAGGCAGTCTTGCCATCAAAATGAATAGAAGCTAGAGTTACCTTTTGTGCACCAGTCATGCTAGGCATTAGATTAAAGTATCCTTGACACTTTAGAATCCATGACCTAGGATTAGATCCATCAAACTTTGGGAACTCCACTTTTGGGACTGGATTGTAAAACTTAGTGCCTTCATTCAGTTGTTTGAACATTGGTGATTCCTGATATTGATTAATAGGGACATCACTTGATGAACCCACATTTGGGCTTCCCAAAAGAGACTCCTTCTCTTGTTGCCCTTTGTTTTTGTCCATGTTGAGTAGTTGTAGTTGAAGAGCAGCCAATGTTTTAGTGACATGCTCCAGCTTCCCACTTAATCCACCAATTTGATCATCCATCCCTGCTTTGATTTCATGCATTGTCTCCTTGATTTTACCTTCTGTGGCTTCCCATTTCATTCCTTCTGCTTGCATTAATTGTTCTAACCTTCTTTGTGAATCTTGCAGGTCTTTGAAACGAGTAGCTTCAGCCATGCCCAAGATTAGGCTCTGAGATACCAAATGTTAGGTTCTAGGTATTAATTGGTAAATTGTGAGGACTATTTTTGTATTTTCTGGGTATAATATATATTGAGGTATGAATGTTGAAGATGATTGATAGAATAGAAGAGAGAGAGAGAAAATTAAGAGAGATGAAGATTGTAAAATTTTCTAATATGATTTCCTACTGCCAATTTGCGTACATAACAAACTAAGGGGGACCATATGTTCTTTTGGTAATTTTAAAACTGCATAACTAAATAACTAAGCATGACTCAACATTCTTCTGCAAATAATAAGGCCCAACACATTCTGGCCCACTACTTCCCAATAGCCCATAAACCAAATCATTATCTTCTTTAATATGGAATATAATCCGGCCCAGGTAGGTTTGGCCCAATTTCCCCACTTTCCTTCTCGTTCCGACCAAGATTCACTTCTGTTGTTGGAAGTACAACTCCAGCCCTAACCCCTTTCTCTTGAGCTTTAATCTCCGGCACCGTGACACGTTTTCACTGAGTAGATGCCATCATTTTTAGGTTTTCACGTTCAATAATTCTCAATACTAGACTGTTTAATGTGTTTGTCAATAGACCTGCGAAGATTATTAGCAACTCTCTCCTCCCACTCAAATAAGACTGTTCTCCAACTCCAAAACCCTGTCCTCCCACTTCACTCTGTCTAAAACTAGATATTGTTAATTTTATGTTTTCAATTTTGTACACTATAGAAAACAATGATGTTACTTGTTAGGTTATTCCCTCCCACCCAATTATCCTATCAATTTTTTTTTGTATTTCCATTACAACCACTAGAGAACCACTCACTAGACTTAATTGATTTCACTAAATCAGCCCACCAATGAGACCAAATTTATGACATTTACCATCTCCCCTAAATTTATCGACAAACTCAGTTATCGAACCATATTTTACAAAAACACACTAAAAAAAAAACTATACTACTTTAACTAATTATAACTTTTGCTCATTTTCTTAAATATGATTTTTTTTCCATGCTTTATATGTTTGTTCTTCACCTCTTTAATTTAATTTGCATATATTTAGAAAAATCGCAAATAGGGGAAACATAAAAATTTGTTCACACCTTTATGTTACTATAAAATTACTCCCTCCGTCCACCAAAAGTGTGCTCATTTCTTTTTTTGAGGTCCATAAAAACGTGCTTATTCTATTTAAATATTTAACTTTTGAATATTTTTTCTACTTTACTAACAAGATTGAGTATCTATCAAATATATTTTTTACTCATTATATTAAATATATTCTTTATAATTAAAATATGATTTTTTTTAAAAGCACATATAAAAAAAAGTGAGCACACTTTTGGTGGACAGAGGGAGTAAATTGTATTACTATAAAAGACAAGTACGCAATTCTGTAAGAAGTAACATTGTGTTACTTTAATTCATTATAATTTGTTCATTTCCTTAAATGTTCTTTAAATTTGATTTTTTTCATGTATTCTACGTCTGTATGTTTTGTTTTCGTAGTTACACATTTTTATTTTATATTAATACAAACATTTAAATTTTTTGTCCATATGCACAATTTTTCAAAAAGGGCCGTTTAACCCGCTTAGAATCCACGGATTCTTTCCAAGACTGTCTTAATTAACTACATTTCATGTTTGCTTCAAACTTCAATGGTGACCATCTTTGTGTTTTCAGTTTTCCTAATTATTTTACAGGCTAAATCAATTATATTTGACAAAACCAGTTACATATAGGAGCAAGGACAGAACAATCCCTTGTGCATAGAGACAAAAACTATAGTGCATATGTTGATCAATGTATAAGAGAAAGGAAATAACTAGGAAAAGATGAGGCATATAACGTATGATAGATATATATAGAAGAATCAAAGAATAAAATTGCTCAACTCCCCACTTTGTACATGCGCTCTGTGATATCTGGATAAATAGGCAAATCTTCTTGTGGCTACCAACACCCGCTTATGAACACGAACCCTATCAGGAAATGCCTACCGTCTTCCCCAACAGCCATAGCACAAGGGATAACTCTAAACCAAATATGGTATGAATAGAACCTCTATCCAACATGAACCCGTATATCGTAATCCCAGCTCTGTTGTTTTCAAAGTACGTAACTGTAACACCAAACAACACCACCATCTCATTAAACACAAATCATACAATGTAGGTGAACCTAAATACGGATTAACAGAAGACTTTGCCAAACAGAAAGGTGTAAAACATACCCAGTGCTTGTCTTTTCTGAAATGAGATTGTGCTGTGGGCATATGAGGGAACAAATCTGGAGTTGTCGAGTTCATCTTCTTCATCACCAACATCATCGTAATCATACGAGTCAGAACTTTCTGCAAAATGCCGTGAATTACCTTCTCTCACTGGAGAGTCGGTTTCTCCTGTGTCAAAAGAGTCAATTGTAGCACATACATGCCACTTAGCAGCAATGCATGTTACAGCCTGTGCCTTGTGTGTAATTTTGGTTGCACTTCGTAACAAAATTAAGAGCCCCGCTAGAAGGCTTAGAGAGCAAACCTGTGCATCAAATGCTACCTTTGTTAGTCCATTAATTTTGACAATTACCTGAAGAAAAAATAAATTCGAGGTCCTCTATACCAATTTGATATCGAATTTTAGTGCAAATATTCACAAAACTAATCTCTTGAATGAAAGAAAACAGAAATTATTCACTTTCCTACTGAATTAACTAAGGGGGTGTTTTCACTTTTGACTTTTAAAAGCTGAAGTGCGTTTTTCCAAATAACTGCCTATGCTTCCTACTACTTTAAAGCCATTTTTTGGTTAAAAGCAGAAGCAACATCTCTTGCTCCCTTTTACCAATTTCTAGAATTTATTTCTAGAGGTGGATAAATTTTGTAGATTATATCATGTATATTTTCAATCTGAAGAGACGAATTCATATAAAGTAAAGGTTAAAATAAAATAAAAAATCCTACATATATAGTGAAAAAATTAAAATCAGAGGGGCAGTTGCCTCCTATCAAATCCATTAGAGCATGCTTTTGTTTAAGAGGACTTCTTGTGTGAGGCATCTCGTATAGGAATATGAAACAGAACTTTCATTTTAATATTTAAGTCATGTTTTCCTTAAAATATAACTGAGATAACACCATACCCACATTTAAAAATAAGTTTCTCTCAAATACAACCTACTTTTGATTTTAAGTTATTTTTTCAAAATTTGAAAAAATTTATCAAATTTTAAAAGTAAAAACAACAACGAACACACCCTAAGACCCTTGAGCTAAGAAATTCTCCCTGAATCAACCAAGAAATAGAAAAATTAGTATTTGTATGGTAAAAGTAGTATCAAATTATTATTATGTTTCACATACCGCGAGTTCTCCAGTGTGATATATGTTGACGTCCGCATTGGGGCGTGTGGTCATGAGAAGGGACGAGAACTGGCTAACCGTGATGAAGATGAGAGCCCACAAAATGAAAGATCTGTATCTATGGCTTATGATCCGCAAATGTCGTCTGATTCTGAGGTGCTCCCGCAGAACTGAGACGACATCGGAATCAACCTGAAACACCTCCGCAAAGTCTTGCAGACGCAGAATTTGAAGGCAGCAGATGAGGCGGAACAGAATGCACACCAGGTAGAACACCACCGTTCTGTAGAACCATGAGCATAGTTCTAGGATACATGCTACTGTGTTGCTCACAAACACGTTTCCCAGAAATGAAATCCGTGTTCCACCTGAGCTGTACCACCATATCTTGTACATACATTCAGCGGCAAAACAGGGGAGCACGAAGATGAACAGTAACTTCAATGATCTCTGCAATTTACACATTCATCAATTATTTCGACAATTTAATTCAAAAGCTCCGATTTCAATATCTAGGTTTCGAATGTAAACATCTAAGCTCAATTAACATGTTTTCAAATGAGTAATTTGAAACAGGGGAGCACGAAGATGAACAATAGCTTCAATGATCTCTGCAATTTACACATTCATCTATTAATTCAACAATTAAATTCAAAAGCCCCAATTTCAACATCTAGGTTTCGAATGCAAACATCTAACATGCTCTCAAATGAGTAATTTGAAACAGGGGAGCACGAATATGAATAACAGCTTCAATGATCTCTGCATTTACTAATTCAACCATCTAATTAAACTATTTAATAAAAAATCCCCAATTTCATTATCTAGGTTTTTAAAATGTAAACAATGTTTGAGAAACAATTTGATGAAACGACAAGGCAGAGAGACAGGCTACATGGTCAATTATCCACAATCAAAATTAAAACACAAAATTTCAAAGTCGGCGAGAAATACGCAATTATGTTTCAACAATTGAATAATAAAATGAAATAAAGAGGCGGGGAAACTGACATACATTCAATTGCTTAGTATAACCCTTTCTGACAATCTCGCTCTCATCGCAGAGCTTATCAAAGAACAAAAATCGTCGGACGCCGTACTTGCGGACGAAATTGGACAAACAAATGAAGGAGAGGCTGGCGACGCTGGTGAGGGAAAGCTGCGCAATGCCGTCGTAGGGGCGGTTATGGAGGTTATCGCACTCGGTGCAGGCCAAGATGAAATGAGAGACAGCGGGGATGACAATCGAGAAGACGATGAAGACGAACCAGGAGAGACAAGCTGTCCATGGATTGGATTGATCGACGCAGAGCCATTTCAGCCATGATCGGAAGACGTAAAGCTCGTCCCTCGCATTCGAGGCGGATCGCGACAACACCCGAGGCTTGTTTCTGTTCGGAGTCACCAACGGCGCGGTGTTTTCATTTTCCATAACAAATCAAATTACAATCACAGAACGAAGAAATACACATGTATCTATATGTGTGCAGAAATTTGAGGTGTGGAGATGTTTAAGGGTGGGAATGAAATCTTTGTTTGATGGTAAGATTGAGAGGCTGTGGTGAGGAGTCTGTGAATTGAGCTGTAAATTGAGTGAATTTTGGAAGAAATCGAAGGAATTGCGGAAAATGGCGGAAAGGGAGAGAGAGAGAGAGAGGGGGGAATCAAGTTCCTTGCGTGATATGAAAATGATGAAGTGGCGCCTAAAATTACTACCCCTTAAATCAGCCAATCAAGGGTCGTTTGTTTCTTAAAAATGCTTCTTATGCAATCCAATCATTTGTATCACTATGGCGGTGTTTGTTTTTGGATTGTACAATCCGAATTTGGATTGTTCCATTCCAGTTCAATTTCTCTCAATTCATCTCAATTCACACATATAATACACTTGTACATCTATTTTTATACAATCAAATCGCTCATTCTCTTTCCTATTTTCTTACTTTTGTTTCACACACTCATTCTCTCTCCTACTTTCTTCTCTCTCTTACTTTTCTTTCATTATTAACAATAATAAAATATTACTCCTTCCGTCCGCCTATAAGCTCATTTTACCATTTTGGTATTTCCGACTATAAGCTTCTCATACCCTTTTTGGTAAATATTTTTTCTTAGGACTTGTTTGGTTTGGATGACAAAGCAGGAAATATTATTTTATCCCTTATAATCTATTGTTTGGTTTAATGGTTTGTGGCCCGAGAAATAAACTCAGCCCGAGTTACTTTTTCACATTTTCCCGAGAATGTGTGATTGTTTGTCATGGGTGGAGGGGTGTTATTAGTTGTCCCATGGCCCACACCTTTTTTATGCTTTTGTGTAATGTCTTAAAAACCCTCAATAATTACATGCATATTCTAATATTCAATCATACAACTTAATAAAAATAAAAGGGTAGTTTTGACAATTCACAACTAAAGTCTAATCTATCATTCTATCCAAACAACTTGAAAATTTTGTCATTACTTTTTTAAAAATTTAATCCATCCATCCAAACATACAACTTAATTCAAATATTACTTTTATAAACAGTGTAATCCTACTAAATCCTGTCCAAACCTATCAATCTAGTCCTGAAATCCAAACGAGCCCTTACACTTCACTTTATATCTTACTTTTTCTCTCTATCTCTCTCCTTCTTCCAATCACATCACTTGTATTATATCTATTATTTAATCACTTTTCTTAATCTCTGTGTCAAAAAGTAACGTAAAGCTTATAGGCGGACGGAGAGAGTATAATATCACTTTTGATGTGACATAAAGTTAAATCTACCCCTACTTCTCAATCCTTAACCAAACACAACTTACACACAATTACTATTCATGGATTACTCAAATCCCAATTCAGTCCACCACAATCTCAATCAAATCCACCACAATTTCAAACCAAACACCACTTATAAGATCAAAAGTATTATCACTACAAACCTAAAATTTGTACTACTATATGTTAAAAATTATTCTAGAGAATTCTTCCAAAAAATTGTTCAGCTTGTAGTAGTATATTTTTTGCCTTATTGTGACAATATTTTGATCACATAGTAACATAGTTTTAGTCATATAATAAAATAATATTAAAAACAAAAAAAAAAATTAATTAAATTTGACCCACATTAATTCGTATTGACCCATATTTTACCAAATATTTTTTTTCCCAAATTTACTTAATTATCTATATTTCATTTATGAAATATGTCATTGTATTAAAAATTCAGTGGCATATAAATAACAAACAATTTTGAATATACATTTATGTTTAGTTGTATCGTTTAAAAGTCGGTTCAAGTTTGATAAATAAATAAATAATACTCGTACTCATTTATTTTCTTCGAAAGTTATCAATTTTGTCGAGTATTCCACTAAAAATTACTCATTTTCCTTTTTGACAAAAATTATTATCTCTCCCTACTTTTTTTCTTTTCTTATATTTTTCTATCTTTTCTCTTTTCTATCTTCTTTTTTCTATCTCTTCCTACATCAATAAACCACTAGACATTTAATATTATATTTCTTAATCAATGTACGAAAAACTAATGAACAACTTTCGAATGGACAAATGAAATAAAATAAGTGTAAAAATGTCAAACTAATCAATCCTAGTTTGTGCACAACATTCAATCCTTACAAAAATAACATACAGTTTTATGCACCCCAATATAACATACAGTTTTATGCACAACATTCAATCCTTTCCACCGGAAGACCCATCCCACTCATCAATTGTTTGATGTCGTTAAATTTCTTGGGAACCCTATTTTCTAGAGGACGAATCTCACGAATCAAGTCAACGACTTAATTGTAACCTCTTTCCGACAATCTATTCTCTGTTTAAATGTTCAATAATCGGAAATTGAATGACAATTGTAAATGAGATTCGCAATTAGAATACAAATCTTGGTCTGCAGCACGAAGAATGTCGAAAAATTGTGCAACATTTTGGTTAGGGGGTTCTTCGTTATGTGTGCCCTCATTAGTGGGTTTTGCATTCTCATTTGGACCTCCCATTAAGTCTTCTATCATAGTGTGGTACGAACTAGGACCCGCTTGGTCAACTTCGTTTGAAGTTGACGCGAAATCATTGATGTTTTGATGGACGTGGACCCCAGCTCTCTTCACCGTGAAAAAATCAATTATAATAATTCGGTGTAAACCCATTTCAATATAAATGCACTTTCACTTCATTAGGATCTTTATAAGTCTCATTTCGACATCTAGCTTTCGAGCAAGAACACCAAATTTTTCCTTCCCTAATCGAATTCAGATTACTCGTGGCAGTTCCAATAAATCTATTTAGTTCATTAACAAATTCGGTGTTAAATATTCTCATTTATCGATCTTGGGCCATACATCCAACCACGATTTGATTAATTCATGTCAATCGATCTGTTTCAAATTGATGAATACTTAAAACAATAACTAATTTTCTAAGTTTAAACATATATTTTCTAAAAATTTCAGCATAGCTTCGTCTAAATCTATCGTATTTCCAATTATTTAAATTCATAGTGCATCCATTTCAGACTCGATTAAAATAATTAATCAAGTCGGAATTCACAATCTACTACACACAAACAACCAACTTATCCCTTCAACTCCACTATTCATTTAACTACAACATCATTAATTAATTAAATGTTAAGTATATTCTAACAATTCTAACAATATATAAATTCCTAACAATTAACACATATATACATGCATAACAATTAACAAATAAATTCTAACAATTCTAAAAAAAAATTATAGTTTCAACAATCGTAACAATATAAAAATTCTAACAATTCATTTAACTACAAGATCATTAATTAATTATATGTTAAGTATATTCTAACAATTCTAAAAATGTATAAATTCCTAACAATTAACACATATATACATGCATGACAATTAACAAATAAATTCTAACAATTCAAAAAAAAATTATAGTTTCAACAATCCTAGCAATATATATACTCCGTACATTCTAACAAATTATATACATGCATTATAAAATACACATATATACAGTGACGAACCCAAAATTTTTGTATAGGGGAGCCCAAAATAAGTGACAATGTCAAAAATATATATAATGATATTATTAGTATATTGATTTTTAAGTTATTTTCATTTTGGGAGTGTGCAAGTATTATAGGACGTTCTAATAAAAAAAAATGTTGTAGGAAAAAATGAAGTGCTCCCTCCCACCCTAAAAAGCTTGCGGTGCTTTTTGGATACATGGTTTAAGGAAAAAATGCAATGATGAAAATGTTAAAAGGTAGTAATTTTGTATACTTTTATACGGGAATGTTATAATGCCCACCGCTTACGTGGCATGCCACATCATATCATTGTATTATGCAATTTTAGATTATTTATTTATTTTGTATATTTTCCATAAATAAAATATTTCCTTATCTTTTATCCTATATTAAATTATATTTCCATGTAAATAGGAATAAAATATTTCCATTTACAAATTAAAAAATACGCATCTTCTAGCGTATTTTTTAATTTGTAAATGGAAATATTTTATTCCTATTTACATGGAAATATAATTTAATATAGGATAAAAGATAAGGAAATATTTTATTTATGGAAAATATACAAAATAAATAAATAATCTAAAATTGCATAATACAATGATATGATGTGGCATGCCACGTAAGCGGTGGGCACAAAAAATAGTGCCCAGCGGTGGGCATTATAACATTCCCGTACTTTTATATATATATTAAATAAAATAGTTGAATTGAGTAAATGGTGGATACCAAATATGTAAACTTTTGAGAGACAATGGTAATTGATACCTTGGTCACTGGGTTTTATTTAGATAGAAAAACCACTGGACCAATATCACATGTGCTTAATAAGAGGGGAATACCAATATATAAAAAAAAGCGCGCTGAGAAATTGAGTGGGGGGCTATTGGGCACAATGTGTGTCCGTCATTGCATATATATACACGCAACATAATTATATATATATATATATATAACTTTAAATTTAACCAATAAAAACTAATAAAATTATTGTAGAAATATTCCCTTCGAATCGTAGAACAAGAATATACAAGCGGTTAGCTTGATCTGTGTCTCCAACAGCGGCGGTGGCTCTGGGACGGTGGCAATGGCGTTCCCCCTCTTTCTTCTCGCATCGTCGAGTTGTGGCTGAGGAAGAAGACTACTGGGAGCACCTGGGCCCCTCGCCAAATTAATGACGTGGCCAATTGGCAAGCACGTACTAATCCCTCGCCATGTGCCGAGCCCCATTGCCTGTCGTCCACGCGCTCGTAAATTGGCGAGTGGGCTTAAATTTCCTCGCCAATTGGCGAGTGCACTTCAAAATGGCACCATTTCACTCGTGAACGTGCCCCTCGTCATTTCCGTCGCCAAATGTCAAGGGTTTATACACCCTCGCCATATTCCGTTGCCATTTCAGCAAAATTTTGTAGTGCTTACACTTTTCATTTATAACAACTTACATTTTTCATTAAAATATTGTGTTGCACTTTTCAATTATACTGACTTATACTTTTTAATAATATTGTGTTACACTTTTCAGTAATATTGTCTTGTACTTTTTAGTTATAATTGAGTTACACTTTTCATTAAAATATTGTGTTGCATTTTTCAATTATAATGACTTACACTTTTTAATAAAAAAATTGTGTTGTACTTTTTAATTATAATAACTTACACGTTTAAAAAAAATATAAAAAAAAATCAACTGATTAACTCGAGTCTATATGAGACTCTACTTAATTATTATTGCTAAGATTGATTGTAAATAATTCCACATTAATGATTCGAATTAGTCGATTTTTTAGTTGGTTACCGTGATTTTAAAAAATAATAATAAAAGATACTATAATTGATGCCAATCATTTATTACTAGAAGATGGTAATTAAATAAAATAAAAAATGACGCTTGTCCATTTCAAGATTTGCTCGTGAGGATTTTTCACGAGTCATGAGTTATATATTGAATTTATTTCAACCACTTATTTAAAGTATATAGTATAACACGGAATCCGGTCAAAAGTTTTTGTATCCATTAATTTAGTGCCTAATGTCACCCCCAATCCACCATTTACGTTACGTGCCCGCTTGTATCATCATACCCTACCATGAGTTTATAGTATTTTTTTCTGGTGGATACACTAACGTCAAATATTACAAATGTAATGTTACTCAATTTTAAAAAATAAGTAAAAAAAACATGTGAATCTTTATGGATAAATAGTTTCAATTGAATTTTAGGTCTTTAATTGTTGTCTTCCAAAAGAAAAGAAAAAAAATACATACGAAGACAGGCCCTGAGAATATTTCAAAGGCTAAAATGAAAAAAAGGAGAGAAGGTATGAATCATGGTTGCTGCCTTGTGGTGAAAAAACAGGGCAAAAATTTTATTTAGTCTGTCAGACAGCTGCTTGACCATCCCAACCAGCCGAGGCTAAATCAAGAACGATCCTCTACTGCACCAATGGACTCGAGAACCCGAGCCACGGAGCTGTTAATCACGCTCTAGCCGAGCAGCCATGGCTCATCCTCATCCACGGACATGGTTTCCTGTCTCCTTAGAACTCAAGAATACTCAAGAATACAGAGGTACGAGCCTATAGAACAGATCCTGTTCAAGTAAGGTCGTATCCTGTAATGCTACGCGATGCTTATAAAATGTGATTAATTGTTCATCATATCGTCGATGTGGGATAACTGTGATAGGAGTGATATTGGGCCAAGGCCCATCAACCGCGCTTGTAATTAGTTAACTTAATTATTCAATTCACCCTTAATTTCTGTGATTCTCAAGTGCTTTTCTCACATCAAGTTAGGGGGTGTTTGGTAGTGTGATAGAAAAGTCCAGTATCTACCTTTTTTTTTACAAAAAAACTGAGATTAACAGTTTAAAAAATAGATTCTGAAGTAATTTTTAGAGTTTCAGAACAGAACAGGTACTTAATAAGTTCAAATATTTATCGTCATAAAAATCGTACACACCATCCTCTCAGTCTCAGTTTTGATTCTTGACATATATTATAAATATTTATATGAGAGAATGAATTTAGATGTTTTTGTTTTCATACTCAGAAAATGGACAAATACCTAAATAGTAATATTAAAAAAAAATTAAGAAATTAAAAGAAAGGTGGGTCTTTCTATCGTCAGGAAGGCTTCGCACTTCCTGATAACAGGAAACTCATCAAATACCGTTAGATCAATGATCCAACGTATATAATTATTTATATATAATTGCATTTCGCAATAATGCGTTTGCTCTATGCAATGTGCAATCGCACTGCTTCGCTCCACTAATAAATTAAAATAATAAATATAAAATGACCAAAATATCCTTTAAACATTAATAATATATAATATATATTCTTATTAAAATTAAAGTTTAAATAAATGAATCAAATTAAGAAAATCAAAATTTCAGTGACCTAAAAAAACAAAAAAAACTATGTTCATCATTTTCAATTCATCGGTGTGTTGATCGATAGGAGTGGCCAAGATGAATGAAGAGGGAAAGAAAGAGATGTTAAAAATGGGGCACCTCCTTCAAAGGAGAAATTTCAAATTCGCGGCCAAGATGTGAATTCGTTCTTTTTATTCCAGGAGGAAGGTGGAGATCGAGGGGAAGAAGAAATGTTGAAAATAGGGGCGCGCTTCTTCAAAGGAGAAACCTCAAATTGCGCTTTTGAGGCGGAAGAGAGACGCTCTGAAGCGTCAAAAGGTTGAAGCTGATGAGAATTTTGAAAATTTTAAAATCAACTAGGATGATGAAGATGGAGGGAACCTTCGCAGATATATTCAATTTGGAGGTGGAGGACCTTGCTGCACTTGCTAATTCCGTTGAGGAATCTGATGATGATACTCCTGCTGCTGCTGAGGGGGATGCTAATTCTGGTATTGACAAATTATTTCTTCTTCTCGTTAATTTATTCTAAATGATTGACAATACTCATGTTCTGTGTTTTAAGCTATGTATCATCTTTAATTGTTGCTAATTGTTGGTTTTCATACTATTTTTTTCGTCCGTACAAGGAATTAGTACTCTTGTGCCCAGATGTTTAGGTTTTGCAGGGAATGTGTTGGTTTTAGATGAACTGTGTTAAGAAGTACATATTGGGCCTTTTGATCTGTATTTTTCCCTATACGACGTGTACCTTTTTATGAAATTACATTGAATTTTTTACTGTCTAATTCTTCATTTCTTAGTTTCTATGGCTAAGATCTAGAGTTCTGTAAAGACTCTCTGTCTCATACACAGTTATTTTTGTTAATTACTGATTGGTATTGATATTTTTACCATTGTGGTTCTTGTAACAACAAATGGGTGGTGTCATATTTCTATATAATTGTGTTGAACAATTTCATCATGCCTTGGGATTTTCTATTGAAAGTTATTCAATATAATTTTGCATATTATTATACGTTCTTGTGTTGCATCCATTTAGTTTATACCAATGTATTTCTAACTTAGGACTTCTCAAAGAACTATATTCTGTGTTGAGTCAGTTATGCAGTGTATGATGACATTGTACATTTGAAGAAAACATTTCATACTAATGGGTTTTGAGCAAATTGTTGTGTTTATTTCTGTTTGCACTCTTGCAGATTAGATATAGTGAGCTGTCCTATTTTGGTTGATTTATATTCTTGTTATACATTGGTTGGTGGGTGGAGTGAGGATACACAGGAGTTGGTGGATATCAGAAATCGAAAGAATTGGGAGGAATTAATATGAGCGTTAGGAGCATTGCTTCTACCAATTAATGCAAGTTCGACAGGTTAGTGCTTTGTGTTTTCAAGAATATTGTATATACGTTTTTATTGAATGATTTTTCGTGTTAATACTCATCATTCATATTTGCGATTGCAGTTATTTATCTTCATAGTATAAGAGAAAGGATGCATAATGTAGGTGTCATCGTCGGTGACATGGTCATGGCCACTGTGAAGAAGGGTAAGCCTGATCTTCATAAGAATGTTATGCCGGCCGTCATCGTCCACCAGAGGAAGATGTGGCGCCGAAAGGACAGAGTATTCATGTACTTCGAAGATAATGCTGGTGTCATTGTCAATCCTAAGGGTGAAATGAAAGTCTCTGCAATCACTAGTCCCATTGAAAATGAGTGTGCTGATATGTGGCCTAGGATTGCTAGTGCTGCAAATGCCATTGTCTAAATATCAAATTATGTGTCTGGTGCTTATTTTTCTTCATCCCATTTCTTTTAACTCTACTGTATTGTGGAGAGGTTAAATCAGCAGTTGTGTTGAGCATTGATTTTATTGTTCTTAGACTCTCTATACTAGTGGGTATTTTAATTATAAAATTTGTGTTTTGTTGACATTATGATATCACATGACATTCGTTTTTCACACGACCAGCAAGAAATTGATCTCAACCTCAGTGTTCCTCCCTTTTTTAAGTGTTTGGTTTTGGAAACAGAAAGGTTCTTGTTTTGCTTATTTTATTGAGTTTTAATTTAACATGACATTCAAAAATCAGCAAGTCATCAATAAAAATATAATTATTTTTAACAAAAACACCAGTAAACAATTATTGAAAAATGAAAATTATTAAACCTATGAAATTAGCCTAAAACCCAGTAAATAAACAAGAATAAATCAGCCTAAAATCCAGTAAATAAACAAGAATAAATCAGCAAGACAGGAAAAAAAAAACCAATAAAAAATTATACGTATCTTTATTATAACAGCAATAAAACCAATAAAAAAAACCCAGCTAACCTATTAAAAAAAAGAAAGCAGTACAAATCAGACAAGCCAATATTACAGTCACAACACCTAACTATTTACATATATCCATCTATAATTGGTAAAAAAATGAGCATGTGCACAGTACATGGTTGACTGATTCTGAGCTGTCTCCACAGAAAGTGCAGTTTGTATCTGTGTTTGAATCCAGTGCTCCTCGTCTTTGAAGGGCATTCTTTGTCGGTAACTTCTTTAGTATTGACCTCCAAGCGTGTATCTCCACTTTGAGGTGTATACTTGTACCAGGTTGCCTTTAAAGCCTTGTGATCTGCTGCCCTTTGTGCTCTTGTCATGTTCCTGCTTTGTAGCCACTCGTATGCTCCTTTGGTCGAGAATTTGCCACCCGGTTCAAATTTCCATTGCCATTGGTCTTCTTCATTTCTCCTCAAAGTGCACCTGTTAATTAATCACAGAAAGCATATTGTTCAATATTTCTAAATCTCTATCCCTTAACTCTCTTCTCCATCTCCACTTCCACTCTCAACCATCATCCCTCCACTCCCCTACGTTTTTCATTTTATCGAGATTTAGACAATATAATCATTACTGTAATTTGTAAAACGTGCTCCTAAGAACCCTGCCCACTGCATTCCCAGAATAGTGTATTCCTTCCATTTTCTAAAACTCTATCAACCCCTTCCCACAACCATCCTCTACTCCCTTCCCTTGTCCCGGTTGCTTTTACCACGTCTCCCCACCATGATAAAGAGAGTTCAATGTTAAAACACTAAAATGTAAATAAAAGACATTAAGATGTATATTGCACAGAATATATACAATCAATAAAACCAAGTCTAATGTATGCACCTTGCCTAAAGGGGGAACCATCTATCTTGACATCAGAAAAAGACACTAAGAGCTCCACGTTCATGACTTCTTATCTTTGAAATTTTGGGATATGTATCCATCTATCTTGACATCAGAAAAAGAAAGCTAAAAATAATATGAGGACTATAAAAACACAACAATTAGACACTTGCGAAATCTAAAAAGTGAATAACAATTTATATGACGTTGAAATGACATAAAATCGATTTGTTTTAAAGATTGCATTATGGCTACGACTTGCCTACAAGGCTGTGATGTAGATATTAGCATAAAACAGTGTAAAGAACACAAATTACCTTAAGAATATAACTATCAAATTACATGACAACTCAACTCCCAATATGTAACAAATAAAAAAACAGATATATACAATTTTCTTGAAGATGACTGCAGATCTAACAATAATTGCAAACACCATATATGAATATAAAGAGTTGAAAATGTCTGAAGCACGTACGAATTTCGCTTTTATATAGTTCTTACCCTATTGCTACATACAAATGTATCAAGAGACACCAGCAACCTTTGCTTTGAATCATCTCCTTCATCAGAACAATCTGTTGGCTGCCCTTTACGAATCTGATTAAGGAGGCGGTGCAACTGTTTCTTGGGAAGAAGAAGGCGGCGATTATCTGCGAACCTCCTTAACAACAGGGGCCAATGATTCTGGATTGATACCCATTTCACAAAGCGCAATGAGAATCGAAAGAGTGTGACGATCCAAACCACTTTCAAGAATGTGTGACATGTGAAACGCTAAATCAAGCGAATCTTGTGCAGTTCCTGCGGCCTCTGGCTCCATACCCTAAACCCTAAACACCTATGAGTTGAAATGAAAGATGAGAACATTTGCATAAGGATCGGTTCCTGGGAAATTTTAATTTTCTTGATTTTTTTATTTTCTTTTCATTTGTTCATGTTTTTGGGAGATAATTAAGAAACGAGAAAAAAATTATTTACGTCCCGTAATTTTTACCTTTTTTAAAAAACGTCCCAAAATAGTTAAAATTTTAATTTACGTCCCATAACTTTTTCAATTGCTTATTTTACATCCAATTTTCACTAGAAATCCCCAAATTTATATAAATGGGACGTAAATTGAGCAATTAAAAAAATTATGGGACGTAAATTAAATTTTTAATTAAAATGGGACGTTATGCGAAAAAGATAAAAATATTCAACAAATGTGTTTAATTCATTATAAAATTAATGTGGTTTATGTTATACAATCAAATAAAAAAATAATTCATAAATAAATAAATTAATTATTATAAAAATGAATTAACTTACCTAATTCATTATTAAAAAAATTATTAACTTACCTAAGAAAAAAATTATAATTACAGTATCAGTATTATAAAATAAATTATGAATATTAATTAAAATAATAAATAATATTTTAAAAAATATAAAAATAAATTTAGAATAATATTTATATAAATAAATAATTTATCATAATATCAAAAAAAAATTAATATGAAAAAAAAAATCAAGTTTTATTGCTAAGTCAATTAATTACTAGAAAAATCAATTAACTTACCTAATTAATTATTTAAAAATTCAATTAACCTAATTAAAAAATAATTTAAAAAATCAATTAACATACTCAAATAAATATAAATTTTATCTTTAAAATAATAAAAATCACAAATAAGTTTTTTAATTGAAATTGTAAAAAACTCTTATTAATTAAAACTTAAAAATTATTTGAATATTTTAAATAAATACAAAAATCCACAAATATTTAAAATCCCCAAATAAATCAAAAAATACTCACCCTTACCCACGGTAAAGATGGTGATGAACAATATATTTTTTAACAATTTGTTAATTTTATTGTTTTTCATTTTTATTATATAATTTTTAATTTGATATTAGTTCGTACAAAAATATGTGGACCCACTTTGTGTAATACTTAGATAAATTTTTATATTTATTTGATTACGTTAAAATAAATAAATTTATAATACTTATATTGTAATTATAATTTTTTCTAATTAAGTAAGTTAATAATTTTTCTAATAATTAATTTAGTAAGTTAATTGATTTTTATAATAATTAATTAATTTATTAAAAAATGAATTATTTTTTTATATTAAAATAAGTTAATTTATGAATAATTGAATTATTTTTTTATTTGATTGTATAACATAAATTACATTAATTTTATAGTGAATTGTATACATTTGTTGAATATTTTTATCTTTTTCGCATAACGTCCCAAAATAGTTAAAAATTTAATTTACGTCCCATAACTTTTTTAATTGCTCAATTTACGTCCCATTTATATAAATTTGGGGATTTTTAGTGAAAATTGGACATAAATTAAGCAGTTGAAAAAGTTATGGGACGTAAATTAAAATTTTAACTATTTTGGGACGTTTTTCAAAAAAGGTAAAAGTTACGGGGCGTAAATAATTTTTTGTCCATTAAGAAACCGTCATTTACGTTATTGTTAATAAGAATATATATATCATTATTAAGTAATTTATTAAAGAGGTGTTTAATTAAAAATATTGTAAGGTTATTTTAGTACTTTTATATATTTTTTTAAAATATTAATTATTTAATTATTTTGCGAAGCTTCATTGCTATGTGACGAAGATATATGAGATATTAATTTCTGATTGGTCACCTGTCGTCAGGAAGTGCGAATGCTCTTCCTGACGATAGAAAGACCCAAGAAAGGTATGAAATAAAACTATTGATTTTACTGCTTTAATAGGAAAGTCATGGTTTTTTAATACTGCTGTTTGCTGCCATAATATTCCATAATTCAGATAATTAAGTAAAGTTTGATTCTTGTGGGATTTAATATTGAATTGAATGGAACCCTTGTTATATTAATATACATCAATACATGTGTCAAGTTCTCTTGTGATGAGAGTTTTAACGTTTTCAGTTTCAATAAAATTTGAAAAAAAGAATATAAAAAATTAACTAATGGAGTAGATTTCCTTAGTTAAAAAATATATAAATTAAAATAATACTCAGGCATAAAAAGAATAAAAAAAATTAAAGTATATACATTAACCTTTATGGTAGGCAATAGGCATAGCCAATAAATACTCAGGGCCTTCGAGCTCCGATAGTCGATTTTGTTTGCACTGTTTTCTCTTTGCTTTTACCTTAGGACGATCCCAGTATGCAAGCAACGTCCCAACTCGCCTTTCTCAGTGTAGATTATACAAAGTCTTCCAATAGTTTAGCGGATTGATGTACCGATTAAATTGTGTAAGAAACAACTTGAGAATTTGTGATGCCATGCATGATCCCACCTACACTTACTCTTAAAAAAATGTATAAATTTTAAATCAATCAAATACTCCCTCCGTCCACCAAAAGTGTGCTCATTTCTTTTTTTGGGTCTACAAAAAACGTACTTATTCTATTTAAATAATTAACTTTTGAATATTTTTTCTACTTTACTAACAAGATTGAGTATCTACCAAATATATTTTATACTCATTATATTAAATATATTCTTTATAATTAAAATATGATTTTTTTAAAAACATATATAAAAAAAAGTGAGCACACTTTTGATGGACAGAGGGAGGGAGTATATGTATAGTTTTTATATTAAATTATACTCAAAATGTCTCAAAGTACTTGCGTCCTATTGTCAGAGATATCAAAGAAGGTGCATGCTCCAAGCTCAGTGTGAGACGACATAATCTCTAATGATATTTGAGACAAGATATTAATTTATCATATTTGAATTGATAATAAAAATTAATAACAATATTACATATCATCCCTGGTAAATATAAATGTATGATGTTTCAATCGTGGAGATGTCGCCTATACCTTGGTCAAACGGTGTTTGGATCATCGGTATCGCAACGGGCGGCACGTGTGCATCAGGTGGTGTACTAGTAGAAAATTTGTCGGATCTAACTCGACCTAGATCCACTCATTTGTAACAAATTAACATTACGATGAATTAACATTGAAATAAATTAACTATGTGATGAATTAAATCTTGCTAGAATTATCTATTACGCAATTGTCAAATTACTAGATATGTTTCATATTTAAAGATTAATTAAAATTTATAAGTTTAATACTCCCTATGTCCCCCTTCAAGCTTTATATTTTGGGAATGACACCAATTTTAAGAAATATGGTATTTTATGTAAAGTTGTCGGTGAATAGTGTAATTAAAGTAAAAAGTGGAGAGAAATGAAAAATGTCAGTCAAATTGATATGGGGTATAATTTTATATAAAAGTATGAATATATAGTTATTAATAAATGTGGGGACACAATTTATCAAAATATATATATATATATATATATATAAAGTTTTAAAGGGGACATTTAAAATGACAAAATGTAAAATTTAAAGAGGGACGAAGAGTAGAAATGTTTATTCGGGTCGGACAAAACGGACCGACCATTTACCCCTAAAATGCATAGTTATGATTCATAAGTTCTTAAGAAGAGCTTGAAGAAAATCTTGGAAGAAAACAGTGAAATAGAGTATTTGCATAAATTGGGTTTCAATGAAAGAACTGAAAATAAATTAAATTTATGGTGAGAGAGAGTTGATATAAAATAAGAAAAAAAAAAAGACTGGGGGTGGAATACGGGAAATGGACGACCTTTTTAGATAAATGTGTGATAGGAGAGAGAAATGTGTCTATGAAAGTTACACATGAGCTATGGGCACTAAGATTAAGAAATATTATGATAAAATAATAAGTAGATATATTAACGGTGATATGAATTGACAGGTAAAATAATATTTCCACAGCCCTTCAAAAGTTACCAATTTACCAACGCATCTCTCTCTATCTTCCCTTTCATATATTTTTCTACATTTTCTCTTTTCTATCTCTTTTTACCTTTTTTTTTTTCCTATATTTTTCTACCTTAACAATTCACTACACATTTAATATTATATTTTCTTACTACATGTGTCAAAAGTAAATTGACAACTTTTTGAAGGGACGAAGGTAGTATAATGAAATGTAAGAGGGAGTAGTCTGTCAAAAAATGAATCATTAATTTTGATTTGGACGGACGAAAAGAAAACTTTCACTAGAACGGAGAGAGTATCTTTTAGTAAAACAAATTACAATTGAATTGCATAGTAAAAAAAAATTGTCTTGTGAAGAAATTCAAGTTTGACAAAGAGAGGGTTCATACAGATTCTTTTAAGCTTTTAAGTACACACACAAGTGTAGATATATAATTAGAAGTAATCCTCATATATTTGAGCCCAAAGAGGATAAGCTAACAAATTAAAAGAGTATGCTTGAGGATGTATAATTCACTAGTGGAAGGATGTATCACACATTACATAAATTCATTTAGGTGCAAGTCTCTAAAGAAACAAGAAGAGACATGTGTTATGTTAAGATGAGATGAACATTGGTTTTCTCTCAAATAATACAAACTAGTAATTAGATCAGAAAAAGTTTTCCTCGAAAGATTGCAGCTCCCAAAACTATGCTAAAAAACTTTAAACAAAAATCTTACACAAGTGCAGAACTAAACACTAAATTATAACAAATGAGCAAAATAGAATGGTGGGGGTGAGAAGAATAAATGATTCAAGAATCTGTCATTTGAGAACGATTTGAAGTGTCAATACCATTCAACCTAGTCTTAAAACCATCCACTGTTTAAGATATCTGCAAACACCATACATTAGATTAGAATAAATTTGAGAAAGTCGTTATATTATAAAACAAAAACCATCAATCAACATGGTGCTACATTAGAAGCTAATAAACATGCATAATCTTCCATCCAATGTACATGACATGCAAATAATCAGGGTTACTGATCCACAACTATTAATTAAGTATTATTAGTATGCTAAATTACCTTGGGAATAAACAAAAGACATCATTTGCTATGTGTATTAAACAAAGGCTTAAAATCATTTCAAGTGGGATTGCCCTAAAAAGGAGGTTAAACATAATGTAATTTATAATGTGAATTCATAGATGCTAATTTCAGAGTTGTTTACAAGGATTTATACTATCTTCAGCATGCTTCCTATGAAAGCCAAGTCATTGTCTTGGAAGCCGAAGATATGGTAGCTCGCAGCAAGGAGAAGGTAAAAGAGGCCCCATCTCTAGACTGACACACAAAATTACAGTATTTATGGGTCAGTGTGCCTCCTATGAAAACCAGGTTTTTGGCTTGGAAGCTGAAATCAAGAGAACTAAGGTTGATATCTATGCTGCAAAGCGGCTCAAATCCATAGAATTCCTCCATCATTTGACTGATGCTTCTATATATACAATATTTTGACTATGGCTTTGACAACTACCATAAGCAAGTCAGGTAAGAAGGATTTGTGAGGCAATAAATAAGGCTCTGCCCTATTAGGATGCCCCCGATCGACCTAAAAGGATGGGAGACTAAGTGACCCTTAAAGATAAGGTCGACCCTAGCAGATTTTACTTGCTAATCAACTGATGTAATTAAATGAATAAAGCCTTCTTACTAAGCAAATATCAGAGCTAATTAATTTTGACATATAACAAAAAATAGTTTCAAAAAAGATAATTAAGTATTCTTACCGAGCCAATGTTAATGTCAGAAGGTTGCAAAGCTCGGGGAAAAACATGAGTGAAGAAGATCCCAAATTTCATATCAAAAATCCATGCACTAATTTATATAATTCTCATAATTTAAACTTGAAAAGAGTTGTAACTATAACACAAACTAAAAATTAGTGTGCTTAAACGCCTAACTCTCCAGCAATTGATTGAGATAATTGATTTAGTTCATCCCCTGAAATCCAACCCCTCCATCAATTGATAATTGAATTTCAAAATTATATATTCGAGCCCCTCTCTACATTTTAATTCAATTTCTATCACAGCAGCATGATACGAAAACAAGAAACAAGAGGGGGTGAGACCAAATAATCCACCAAAAAGATGATCAAAGATATAAAAAAAAAAATCTCAAGAAAAGAATATACCTCGATTCAGAGCGCCTCCTCCCAAGCCAATTTCTTGGCTCTCAAGGCGGTGCACAAAAACAGGAAAATGTTTGATTCGCGTGAGGAAGGGAGAAATAATTACGGTTTGAATTACTGGGGTTCAACCCCTTTTTACACAAAGCGTTCCAATAATTAGGGACCCTTTTATTTATCTTTATTATTTACCATCTGCAGTTTGCTCACAAAGCCCAATAATGGCTTCCCAAATTATTCCTTGTTTAAAAATTGGTATAAAATAGTTGATATTAATGATATTAGGGACAGTTTATATATTATTAATAATAATAATAAAAAAAGTGTTTCAAAGAACAGGTAAAAGAAAAAAAAAATCATTCGTTTAAATAAGAGTCATTAACAATTATTGCGGTTTTCAAGGGATTAAATAAACTATATTAATTAAAATAAAATTATTTATTCTTTAAAACTAAATTAATGCTAATAATACACTATTTGTTGTGAAACTAATACTTTTATTCCTTTTTCATCGAGTGTACAAAATGGAGTGGCATACCACCCTTTTATAGGGAGCAAGAGAAGCTCCTAGAATTCTAACATAAAGATCATCATAAGTGATCATCATAAGTGCTTATACTAGAATCATCTAAAAGTATTTGAAAGGACATCCATTTTATATATTATTTTATAACACTCCCCCTTGGATGTCCGTCATTACACAAAGAATATGCCTCGTTAAAAACCTTACTAGGGAAAAACCCAGTGGGACAAAAACCTAGTAAGGGAAAAAGAGTACATATTACTTAGTGTATTCAATCTCCCCCTGATCCAAGCATCATGCGGAATCCTTTAATCGACGCATTCCGATACGCTTCACCAGCTTCTCAAATGTTGCAGTAGGTAGTGCCTTGGTAAATAAATCTGCTAAATTGTCACTTGAGCGGATTTGTTGCACATCGATCTCACCATTCTTTTGCAACTCATGAGTAAAGAAGAATTTTGGTGAAATATGTTTAGTTCTATCTCCTTTAATGTATCCCCTTTTAGTTGAGCTATACAAGCTGCATTATCTTCATATAATAAAGTTGGAGGATTTTTATTGTCATGAGACAATCCACAATTCTTTCGAATATAATTAATCATTGACCTTAACCAAACACATTCCCGACTGGCCTCATGAATTGCTATAATTTCAGCATGATTTGAAGAAGTGGCAGCAAGTGACTGTTTTGTAGATCGCCATGAAATGGCTGTACCACCACATGTGAATACATATCCAGTTTGAGACCTTGCTTTATGTGGGTCAGATAAATACCCAGCATCAGCATAACCAAGCAATTCAGGTCGAGATTTATTTGAATAAAATAGGCCAAGATCAACTGTTCCTTGGAGATAGCGAAAAATGTGTTTTATACCATTCCAATGTCGCCTTGTGGGAGATGAACTAAATCTTGCTAGTAAATTAACTGCAAATGATATATCTGGCCTTGTGCAGTTAGCAAGGTACATAAGTGCACCAATTGCACTGAGATATGGTACTTCAGGACCAAGTATCTCTTCATTTTCATCTCGCGGTCTGAAAGGGTCTTTATTAGGATCGAGTGACCGGACGACCATTGGGGTACTTAGTGGATGTGCCTTTTCCATATAGAACCTCTTTAAAACCTTTTGGGTGTAAGCAGTTTGGTGGACAAAAATTCCACCTTCGAGGTGTTCAATTTGCAAACCAAGGCAAAATTTTGTCTTTCCAAAATCCTTGATCTCAAATTCTTTCTTTAAATATGCAACTGCCTCTTCGAGCTCTTCAGGAGTCCCGATTAAATTGAGATCATCAACATACACTGCAATTATCACAAAACGTGATCCATTTTTCTTTATAAAAACGCATGGACATATTGGATCATTGGTATAACCTTCCTTGACTAGACATTCGGTAAGACGATTATACCACATACGTCCAGATTGTTTGAGCCCATACAAAGACCTTTGCAATTTAATAGAATGAATTTCTCTTGGATTTGATTTACATGCTTCAGGCATGTTGAATCCTTCAGGGACTTTCATGTAGATATCTTTTTCAAGATTACCGTATAAGTATGCAGTGACTACGTCCATTAGACGCATCTCAAGTTTTTCATGCACGGTAAAACTTACAAGATATCTAAATGTAATTGCATCCATCACAGGAGAGTATGTTTCATCATAATCAAATCCAGGTCTTTGTGAAAAACCTTGGGCTACCAATCGTGCTTTATATCTCACAACTTCATTTTTCTCATTTCTTTTTCGCACGAATACCCATTTGTATCCCACTGGCTTTACACCTTCAGGTGTTTGGACTACAGGTCCAAATACTTTTCGTTTTGCCAGTGAATCCAACTCGGATTGAATTGCATCTTTCCATTTTGGCCAGTCATTTCTACGCCGACATTAATCAACCGATCTGGGTTCATGATCCTCAAATTCTTCCAAAAAATCAAGTGCTACATTATATGCAAAAACATTGTCAATGACTGTTTCTCTTCGGTTCCAACTTTTTCCCGTAGTGATATAATTTATTGAAGTTTCTACAACCTCATGCTCTTCAGGAGCAACATCTTCTGAGACAACTTCTTCAGGAAGATGAATTTTCTCACTACATGCGAGTTGTTCATCCTCATTTGACTCGTCGATCTTAATTATTCCTCTTTTCTTTCGAGGGTTTTTATCTTTGGAACCAAGAGGTCTACCACGCTTCAGGCGTGCTTTAGATTCATTAACACTTGTTATTTGTCCTTCAGGGACATCAATCTTAACCGGAACATTTTCTGCAGGAATATGTGATTTAGTAACTCTTCTGGAGTCACTAAATGCATCCGGTAATTGATTTGCAATTCGTTGCAAATGTATGATCCTTTGAACTTCTAGTTCACATTCATTTGTACGAGGATCAAGGAAATCTAATGCAATTTTCCAATTGATTTCTTTTTTCGGTTGATCCTTACCTCCCCCTAATGTCGGGAAATGAGATTCATCAAAATGACAATCTGCAAATCTAGCAGTAAATAAATCACCTGTTAATGGTTCAATATATTTAATTATAGAAGGTGATTCATACCCGACATATATTCCCAACCTTCGTTGGGGGCCCAATTTAGTTCGGTGAGGCGGTGCAATTGGAACATAAACCGCACACCCGAAAATTCTTAAATGGGAGATATTGGGCTCATAACCAAATGTTAATTGAAGGGGAGAAAGGTTATTATAACTTGTCGGCCGAATTCTCACAAGTGTTGCTGCATGTAGTATAGCATGTCCCCAACCAGATAAAAGGAGTTTTGATTTCATTAACAATGGTCTAGCAATTAATTGCAATCGTTTGATAAATGATTCGGCTAGACCATTTTGTGTGTGAACATGAGCTACAGGATGTTCAACACTTATTCCAATCGACATGCAATAATCATAAAAAGCATGTGATGAATATTCACCAGCATTATCTAAACGAATTTTCTTTATTGGGTGATCTGGAAATTGTGCTCGCAACTTTATTATTTGGGCAAGTAATCTTGCGAATGCCAAGTTGCGAGAGGATAAGAGACATACATGTGACCATCTCGTTGATGCATCAACTAGCACCATAAAATATCGAAATGGTCCACATGGTGGATCTACAGGCCCACAAATATCACCATGAATTCGTTCTAGAAATGCAGGGGATTCAATCCCCACTTTAGTTGGTGAAGGTCTAACAATTAACTTCCCTTGAGAGCATGCAACACATGAGAATTCATTAGAATTTAACACCTTTTTATTTTCTAATGAATGGCCATGTGAATTTTCAATTATGCGCCTCATCATGGTGGAACCAGGATGTCCAAGGCGATCATGCCAAACCATAAAATCATTGGGAGTAATAGACTTCTGGTCTATTAGGTGATATGTTTCAGCTGTATTTATATTCGTGTAATATAGGCCAGAAGAGAGTGAATACAGCTTTTCTAACACACGTTTCTTTCCAGAAACAACTTGTGTAATCAATAGACATTCACTGTTTTTCTCATTTAGAGTCTCGATATGATACCCATTTTTGCGGATATCTTTAAAACTTAACAAATTTCTTTGAGACTTGGGAGACAGTAGTGCATTATTTATAATTAGTTTAGTTCCTTCAGGGAGAAATATTGTGGCTCTTCCGGAGCCATCAATCAAATTTGCACTACCACTTATAGTGTTAACATTTGTCTCCCCCTTTTGCAAATGAGAAAAATATTTTTCATTTTTAAGTATAGTGTGTGTAGTAGCACTATCAATTAGACAAATATCACCATCACTATTCATTCTCAAATGTTTGGCATCTATTGCTTCTTCATAAAAAAAATAAAACATAAATTAGAAATTAGAAATTAATATTAATAAAAGATGCAAAATATATAAATATTTTATTCATCATGAAATACTTATAGGGTATTCATCATATGCTTAGTTAACATCGTTAAAGAAATCGGCTACATCAAGATGGGTCATAACCACATCATCACCATCAAGAGCAATATTGTTATCAATAAAATTTGTCTCAACATTTTTTGCCTTATTTTTCAAAGAAGCTTGATAAAGCTCAACAAGATGATCCGCTGTTCGACACACGCGGGACCAATGACCTTCCATTCCACACCGGTAACAATGTTCCTCATATTTCTTCTTTTCTCCATTCTTTTCTCCATTGTCTCTCTTCTGGGAGACAGTTTGTTTCTTGTCACGATCATGGTTGTTGTTCTTATATGGAGTAAATCTACCACGACCGCGACCACGATTATTACCACGTCCTCGGCTACCACCACGTCCACGTCCACGTCCACGACCACGACCAGAATTTTGAGATTGAGTCGCATTCGCTTCAGGGAATGGACTAGAACCGGTGGGTCGGGACTCATGATTTTTCAACAATAATTCATTATTTTGCTCGGCTAAGAGAAGGCATGCAATTAGTTCAGAATATTTCTTAAAACCTTTTTCTCGATATTGTTGCTGCAGGAGCATATTCGAGACATGAAAAGTAGAGAATGTCTTCTCAAGCATATCATCATCAGTTATGGTTTCACCACATAACTTTAATTGTGAAGTAATTCTGAACATAGTCGAATTATATTCATTAACAGTTTTGAAATCTTGCAGACGTAGATGAAGCCAATCATACCGGGCTTTTGGAAGGACGACCATCTTCAGGTGGTCGTATCTTTCTTTTAAATTTCTCCACAAAACTAGTGGATCTTTCACTGTTAAATATTCAGTTTTCAATCCTTCATCCAAATGATGACGAAGGAAAATCATTGTTTTGGCACGGTCTTGATTTGATGCACTATTATTTTCAGCATCACCAAGACCCATAGCCTCAAGATGAATTTCAACATCTAAAATCCATGACAAATAATTTTTTCCGGTGATATCAAGTGGTGCAAATTCAAGTTTTGTGAAAGTAGCCATAATGAAGAATGAAATGAGAAAGGAGAAAAAAAAAGCACTACCTTAATCTACCTTGAAGAGGTTCAAGTATATAATACTTGAAAATATTATTTTGGCTCAACGTAGAGACTCGTGCTGATAACGTGTTGTGAAACTAATACTTTTATTCCTTTTTCATCGAGTGTACAAAATGGAGTGGCATACCACCCTTTTATAGGGAGCAAGAGAAGCTCCTAGAATTCTAACATAAAGATCATCATAAGTGATCATCATAAGTGCTTATACTAGAATCATCTAAAAGTATTTGAAAGGACATCCATTTTATATATTATTTTATAACACTATTCAAAATGTATTAATATGTTGTATTAGGACACTTAATTAATAATGTATTAGTGTAATTTTAGATTATAAAAAGTTAGTGTAAGAATAGATTAGTTTTCAATACACGTCTTTTATAGTGTATTAAAATTAATGTAGTATTATGTCTTTTTTCTTGTAGTGAATGTTGTCGCATTTCTGGCAGGATCTAGAAGCTTCTACAAGGATCTGGAACCTGGAAGATTCCAGAACATTGAAGAACATGCTAGAGCAGCCTGAAACCATTTAGAACGACCTGGAGCATATAAGAAGGATCTAGAAAGATCATGGAAGTTGAGCTCCTAAAAAATAGGATCTCAATGTGGAAGCCTCTAGAATTCGCACCCCACTTCTATAAATACTGATTGAAGGCTTCATAATTCAGTGTATTCTATTCGATCAATTTCCTAGACCGAGCGTTGATCCCTGTTAGGAATTGTGGCCAATAGTTTTACATTTTAGTTCATACGAAATATCCCACCCGTATGGTTGTGTGTCTTCTTATCTATTGAGAGTGTAATCATAGATAGACTAGACATTTCGACAGTGTGTAATCCCTTATACACTTAGTTCGTTTTTAGAACAAGGCACCTGCCTCGTTTGTAGTTTCAGTTGTGAAGGTTATTGCTGTAACATTTCACACAACATTAGTACTTGAAGATAAGTATTGATATTTCGCCGTAAGGCTCGCATAGATTTTTATTTACAAAATCTATGTGAAAAATATTTCCATTGTGTCTCGTTTATTTTTAGTGTTTCAAGTCTTCCGCTGTGTATCTTAATTTCTGATATTCTGTTAGAGTCAGTGTTGTACAATTTGTCACAACATTTAGTACAACATTTATCTACTTTACTTAAACACTTAATACCAGCACACTTTCATCCGCGAATCTTTTGATTCTGTTTGTCATACATGGTTAAACGGATCTTTAAAAAAATGCGCAAATGTCGCTCAAAAGGTTAACATAACAACTTGTTACAAATCTGTGTTACTATAAAGATAATTACATGTTATTGTAAGGACAAATAACACATAATTGACTTTTCATATGAAATATTAGTAGATTTAATTAATATAAGGAATGGGAAAAAACTCGTAAATATTTTGCGAGTCATACCAGATCAAACAATTTTTTTTTAAAAAAATAACGCGCGCAAAAGAAAAACAGAAAGACAAACAGAAAAAAACTTATTTCAGATCTATGTTACTATAAATACAGTTATATGTTACTGTACGAGAAAATATATTTGTTACTATATAAAGGTATTCAAAATTGTGTTATTATATAAATACTAGTGCATTACTTTGTCATTATTGAAGGTGAATGAGATATTTAAAGAGACGATGAACAATAATTCAAAACACGAAAAAAATTCATTATTGTCATCTCCAAAACTATATTGTTCAATAGTTCATCCAAAAAAAAAATGGAATTAGAATCACGTATGTTAAATAGTTTATCGACCTCTACAATTTCAAATATATGTGTGGTATTATTGTTGATCTTTTCTCATTCAATAATTCATTAAAATAAACAATACTAATTTCTCAAGAAAAAAACTATTTACGTCCCGTAACTTTTACCTTTTTTGAAAAACGTCAAAAAATAGTTAAAATTTTAATTTACGTCCCATGACTTTTTTGAAAAACGTCCCAAAAGATAAAAATATTCCACAAATGTGTACAATTCACTATAAAATTAATGTAGTTTATATTATACAATCAAATAAAAAAATAATTCATAAATTCACAAATTAATTAATTATTATAAAAATCAATTAACTTACCTAATTCATTATTAGGAAAATTATTAACTTACATAATTAGATAAAAATTATAATTACAATATAATTATTATAAAATAAATTATGAATATTAATTAAAATACTAAATAATATTTTAAAATATATGAAAATAAATTTAGAATAATATTTAAATAAGTAAATAATTTTTCATAATATCAAAAAAATTATAATATAAAAAAAATTAAAAAATCAATTAATATACTCAAATAAATATAAATTTTATCTTTAAAATAATAAAAATCCCATATAATTTTTTTTATTAAAATGGTCAAAAAATCTTATTAAAACTTAACAATTATTTTAATATTTTAAATAAATACAAAAATCCATAAATATTTAATATTCCCAAATAAATAAAAAAATATTCAAATATATCCAAAATTCGCACCCCTTACCCACGGTAATTGAAATATGATGATGAACAATATATTTTTTAACAATTTTTTTTTTTTTTTCATTTTTATTATATAATTTTTAATTTGATATTAGTTGTAAAAAAATGTGGACCTACTTTATGTAATACTTAGATTAATTTTTATATTTATTTGATTACTTTAAAATAAATAATTTTATAATACTTATATTGTATTTATAATTTTTTTTGTAAGTTAATAATTTTTCTAATAATAAATTCGGTAAGTTAATTGATATTTATAATAATTAATTACTTTATGAATAAATAAATTATTTTTTTATTTGATTGTATAAAATAAACTACATTAATTTTTAGTGAATTGTACACATTTGTAGAATATTTTTATTTTTTTCGCATAACGTCCCATTTTAATTAAAAATTTAATTTACGTCCCATAACTTCTTCTCTATACTAGTGGGTATTTTAATTATAAAATTTGTGTTTTGTTGACATTATGATATCACATGACATTCGTTTTTCACACGACCAGCAAGAAATTGATCTCAACCTCAGTGTTCCTCCCTTTTTTAAGTGTTTGGTTTTGGAAACAGAAAGGTTCTTGTTTTGCTTATTTTATTGAGTTTTAATTTAACATGACATTCAAAAATCAGCAAGTCATCAATAAAAATATAATTATTTTTAACAAAAACACCAGTAAACAATTATTGAAAAATGAAAATTATTAAACCTATGAAATTAGCCTAAAACCCAGTAAATAAACAAGAATAAATCAGCCTAAAATCCAGTAAATAAACAAGAATAAATCAGCAAGACAGGAAAAAAAAAACCAATAAAAAATTATACGTATCTTTATTATAACAGCAATAAAACCAATAAAAAAAACCCAGCTAACCTATTAAAAAAAAGAAAGCAGTACAAATCAGACAAGCCAATATTACAGTCACAACACCTAACTATTTACATATATCCATCTATAATTGGTAAAAAAATGAGCATGTGCACAGTACATGGTTGACTGATTCTGAGCTGTCTCCACAGAAAGTGCAGTTTGTATCTGTGTTTGAATCCAGTGCTCCTCGTCTTTGAAGGGCATTCTTTGTCGGTAACTTCTTTAGTATTGACCTCCAAGCGTGTATCTCCACTTTGAGGTGTATACTTGTACCAGGTTGCCTTTAAAGCCTTGTGATCTGCTGCCCTTTGTGCTCTTGTCATGTTCCTGCTTTGTAGCCACTCGTATGCTCCTTTGGTCGAGAATTTGCCACCCGGTTCAAATTTCCATTGCCATTGGTCTTCTTCATTTCTCCTCAAAGTGCACCTGTTAATTAATCACAGAAAGCATATTGTTCAATATTTCTAAATCTCTATCCCTTAACTCTCTTCTCCATCTCCACTTCCACTCTCAACCATCATCCCTCCACTCCCCTACGTTTTTCATTTTATCGAGATTTAGACAATATAATCATTACTGTAATTTGTAAAACGTGCTCCTAAGAACCCTGCCCACTGCATTCCCAGAATAGTGTATTCCTTCCATTTTCTAAAACTCTATCAACCCCTTCCCACAACCATCCTCTACTCCCTTCCCTTGTCCCGGTTGCTTTTACCACGTCTCCCCACCATGATAAAGAGAGTTCAATGTTAAAACACTAAAATGTAAATAAAAGACATTAAGATGTATATTGCACAGAATATATACAATCAATAAAACCAAGTCTAATGTATGCACCTTGCCTAAAGGGGGAACCATCTATCTTGACATCAGAAAAAGACACTAAGAGCTCCACGTTCATGACTTCTTATCTTTGAAATTTTGGGATATGTATCCATCTATCTTGACATCAGAAAAAGAAAGCTAAAAATAATATGAGGACTATAAAAACACAACAATTAGACACTTGCGAAATCTAAAAAGTGAATAACAATTTATATGACGTTGAAATGACATAAAATTGATTTGTTTTAAAGATTGCATTATGGCTACGACTTGCCTACAAGGCTGTGATGTAGATATTAGCATAAAACAGTGTAAAGAACACAAATTACCTTAAGAATATAACTATCAAATTACATGACAACTCAACTCCCAATATGTAACAAATAAAAAAACAGATATATACAATTTTCTTGAAGATGACTGCAGATCTAACAATAATTGCAAACACCATATATGAATATAAAGAGTTGAAAATGTCTGAAGCACGTACGAATTTCGCTTTTATATAGTTCTTACCCTATTGCTACATACAAATGTATCAAGAGACACCAGCAACCTTTGCTTTGAATCATCTCCTTCATCAGAACAATCTGTTGGCTGCCCTTTACGAATCTGATTAAGGAGGCGGTGCAACTGTTTCTTGGGAAGAAGAAGGCGGCGATTATCTGCGAACCTCCTTAACAACAGGGGCCAATGATTCTGGATTGATACCCATTTCACAAAGCGCAATGAGAATCGAAAGAGTGTGACGATCCAAACCACTTTCAAGAATGTGTGACATGTGAAACGCTAAATCAAGCGAATCTTGTGCAGTTCCTGCGGCCTCTGGCTCCATACCCTAAACCCTAAACACCTATGAGTTGAAATGAAAGATGAGAACATTTGCATAAGGATCGGTTCCTGGGAAATTTTAATTTTCTTGATTTTTTTATTTTCTTTTCATTTGTTCATGTTTTTGGGAGATAATTAAGAAACGAGAAAAAAATTATTTACGTCCCGTAATTTTTACCTTTTTTAAAAAACGTCCCAAAATAGTTAAAATTTTAATTTACGTCCCATAACTTTTTCAATTGCTTATTTTACATCCAATTTTCACTAGAAATCCCCAAATTTATATAAATGGGACGTAAATTGAGCAATTAAAAAAATTATGGGACGTAAATTAAATTTTTAATTAAAATGGGACGTTATGCGAAAAAGATAAAAATATTCAACAAATGTGTTTAATTCATTATAAAATTAATGTGGTTTATGTTATACAATCAAATAAAAAAATAATTCATAAATAAATAAATTAATTATTATAAAAATGAATTAACTTACCTAATTCATTATTAAAAAAATTATTAACTTACCTAAGAAAAAAATTATAATTACAGTATCAGTATTATAAAATAAATTATGAATATTAATTAAAATAATAAATAATATTTTAAAAAATATAAAAATAAATTTAGAATAATATTTATATAAATAAATAATTTATCATAATATCAAAAAAAAATTAATATGAAAAAAAAAATCAAGTTTTATTGCTAAGTCAATTAATTACTAGAAAAATCAATTAACTTACCTAATTAATTATTTAAAAATTCAATTAACCTAATTAAAAAATAATTTAAAAAATCAATTAACATACTCAAATAAATATAAATTTTATCTTTAAAATAATAAAAATCACAAATAAGTTTTTTAATTGAAATTGTAAAAAACTCTTATTAATTAAAACTTAAAAATTATTTGAATATTTTAAATAAATACAAAAATCCACAAATATTTAAAATCCCCAAATAAATCAAAAAATACTCACCCTTACCCACGGTAAAGATGGTGATGAACAATATATTTTTTAACAATTTGTTAATTTTATTGTTTTTCATTTTTATTATATAATTTTTAATTTGATATTAGTTCGTACAAAAATATGTGGACCCACTTTGTGTAATACTTAGATAAATTTTTATATTTATTTGATTACGTTAAAATAAATAAATTTATAATACTTATATTGTAATTATAATTTTTTCTAATTAAGTAAGTTAATAATTTTTCTAATAATTAATTTAGTAAGTTAATTGATTTTTATAATAATTAATTAATTTATTAAAAAATGAATTATTTTTTTATATTAAAATAAGTTAATTTATGAATAATTGAATTATTTTTTTATTTGATTGTATAACATAAATTACATTAATTTTATAGTGAATTGTATACATTTGTTGAATATTTTTATCTTTTTCGCATAACGTCCCAAAATAGTTAAAAATTTAATTTACGTCCCATAACTTTTTTAATTGCTCAATTTACGTCCCATTTATATAAATTTGGGGATTTTTAGTGAAAATTGGACATAAATTAAGCAGTTGAAAAAGTTATGGGACGTAAATTAAAATTTTAACTATTTTGGGACGTTTTTCAAAAAAGGTAAAAGTTACGGGGCGTAAATAATTTTTTGTCCATTAAGAAACCGTCATTTACGTTATTGTTAATAAGAATATATATATCATTATTAAGTAATTTATTAAAGAGGTGTTTAATTAAAAATATTGTAAGGTTATTTTAGTACTTTTATATATTTTTTTAAAATATTAATTATTTAATTATTTTGCGAAGCTTCATTGCTATGTGACGAAGATATATGAGATATTAATTTCTGATTGGTCACCTGTCGTCAGGAAGTGCGAATGCTCTTCCTGACGATAGAAAGACCCAAGAAAGGTATGAAATAAAACTATTGATTTTACTGCTTTAATAGGAAAGTCATGGTTTTTTAATACTGCTGTTTGCTGCCATAATATTCCATAATTCAGATAATTAAGTAAAGTTTGATTCTTGTGGGATTTAATATTGAATTGAATGGAACCCTTGTTATATTAATATACATCAATACATGTGTCAAGTTCTCTTGTGATGAGAGTTTTAACGTTTTCAGTTTCAATAAAATTTGAAAAAAAGAATATAAAAAATTAACTAATGGAGTAGATTTCCTTAGTTAAAAAATATATAAATTAAAATAATACTCAGGCATAAAAAGAATAAAAAAAATTAAAGTATATACATTAACCTTTATGGTAGGCAATAGGCATAGCCAATAAATACTCAGGGCCTTCGAGCTCCGATAGTCGATTTTGTTTGCACTGTTTTCTCTTTGCTTTTACCTTAGGACGATCCCAGTATGCAAGCAACGTCCCAACTCGCCTTTCTCAGTGTAGATTATACAAAGTCTTCCAATAGTTTAGCGGATTGATGTACCGATTAAATTGTGTAAGAAACAACTTGAGAATTTGTGATGCCATGCATGATCCCACCTACACTTACTCTTAAAAAAATGTATAAATTTTAAATCAATCAAATACTCCCTCCGTCCACCAAAAGTGTGCTCATTTCTTTTTTTGGGTCTACAAAAAACGTACTTATTCTATTTAAATAATTAACTTTTGAATATTTTTTCTACTTTACTAACAAGATTGAGTATCTACCAAATATATTTTATACTCATTATATTAAATATATTCTTTATAATTAAAATATGATTTTTTTAAAAACATATATAAAAAAAAGTGAGCACACTTTTGATGGACAGAGGGAGGGAGTATATGTATAGTTTTTATATTAAATTATACTCAAAATGTCTCAAAGTACTTGCGTCCTATTGTCAGAGATATCAAAGAAGGTGCATGCTCCAAGCTCAGTGTGAGACGACATAATCTCTAATGATATTTGAGACAAGATATTAATTTATCATATTTGAATTGATAATAAAAATTAATAACAATATTACATATCATCCCTGGTAAATATAAATGTATGATGTTTCAATCGTGGAGATGTCGCCTATACCTTGGTCAAACGGTGTTTGGATCATCGGTATCGCAACGGGCGGCACGTGTGCATCAGGTGGTGTACTAGTAGAAAATTTGTCGGATCTAACTCGACCTAGATCCACTCATTTGTAACAAATTAACATTACGATGAATTAACATTGAAATAAATTAACTATGTGATGAATTAAATCTTGCTAGAATTATCTATTACGCAATTGTCAAATTACTAGATATGTTTCATATTTAAAGATTAATTAAAATTTATAAGTTTAATACTCCCTATGTCCCCCTTCAAGCTTTATATTTTGGGAATGACACCAATTTTAAGAAATATGGTATTTTATGTAAAGTTGTCGGTGAATAGTGTAATTAAAGTAAAAAGTGGAGAGAAATGAAAAATGTCAGTCAAATTGATATGGGGTATAATTTTATATAAAAGTATGAATATATAGTTATTAATAAATGTGGGGACACAATTTATCAAAATATATATATATATATATATATATAAAGTTTTAAAGGGGACATTTAAAATGACAAAATGTAAAATTTAAAGAGGGACGAAGAGTAGAAATGTTTATTCGGGTCGGACAAAACGGACCGACCATTTACCCCTAAAATGCATAGTTATGATTCATAAGTTCTTAAGAAGAGCTTGAAGAAAATCTTGGAAGAAAACAGTGAAATAGAGTATTTGCATAAATTGGGTGTCAATGAAAGAACTGAAAATAAATTAAATTTATGGTGAGAGAGAGTTGATATAAAATAAGAAAAAAAAAAAGACTGGGGGTGGAATACGGGAAATGGACGACCTTTTTAGATAAATGTGTGATAGGAGAGAGAAATGTGGCTATTCAGATTTTTTTTTAAAATTAAATTAGGTGTTGGGGTATTTTAGGAGATTAGGGATTTCTAAAGAAACGTTGAAGTTTTAAAAACCCATGTATATGCAGATTAAAAACCCATAGTTTGATTCCCCATATCTCTTCGATAACTCACTATTTAAGCTCTCTAAGGACATTTTGTTAAAAAAAAAAGCCCTCTGAGGACATATTTAAAATGTAGAGATTAGATTGGAGAGAGAAAGAGAAAAGAGATTTGAATTTTAAAATGATTTATTAGAGATAGAAAGAGACGTAAATAGAGAGAGTTAAATAGGAAATGAGAGAAATGTAAATAGGAATGAGAAAAAACTTTTTTTTTTTTAATTCAATTGGAAGTTGAGGTATTTTAGATAATTGACTACCTATTTTGACACATAAGGGTAAATAGATTCATTATTTAATTTGTAGAAAATCATTGTTTTGACCACATAATACTCACTTCATTCCACAATAATTTATCAAAAACTAAAAAAAATGAATAATGAGTGGAGTGTAGTATAATTTCACAAACTTCTATAAATAAATAAAACATTTGAATTGAATGTTAAAAAAATAAAAAGATTTTTTTTTATAAATATGTGAATATGACAAAGATGGAATTTATGAAAAAAATAATTTAGAATGTATAAACAGATTGAAATGGACGGACAAGATAAATGCATAACAATGGTATAACAAGGGAAGTATATAATTTGTTGATCGATTTTTTTAAACACTTTGATTTAATGTTTTTTTTTTTTATCATTACTTTTTTGAAATGGTGACCGAAAAGAATTAGTACTTGGATAAAAAGTCAACACCAAATCAGGAGATTTCTAGACCGCAATTTGAGACCACAACCACAAAGAATGAACATGTCTAATGCAAAAAATGTTAAAATGATAAAAGTGAATATAATTTAATTAAAAGTGTACATTAACTGTATAACATAATAGGTGTAACTAAATTATAATTTGCTCAATTGAACAATTAAAAATTGGTAATATTTTATATGGAATTGAATACATATTAAATTTTAAGTAATTTGAATGTATTTTTAATTGTATGGACTCAATTGCATACATGTGTGAAAAAAAAAATGGTGTAGATTTGATTTTAAAAAATGGTACAGCCCAAATTCGATAATTTGGCCTTGTGATTGCATCCAATAAAATGGGGAAAACCTGCAGAATTTTTTACTCGCATTCTTATGTCGAAAAAAAATAAAATCAAATAACTTGTAAAATGAATACAAATCAAATAAAATTTTCACACCTTTCTTTACAACTAAAAAAATTGTATTTGTTGATTGACAAAAGAAAATCTAAAAACTCGAACAAACAAAATTCAGAATCTAAATTACATTCTGCAAAATCGGCATGCGAATGAAAATTACAACAACGAGATGCCAGAAAACACCCTGAATTCCCAAATTATAAAATCCTAATTTCAATCTATACTTTTCTCAATACAACACACTTTATATACTCTAAAATTACTCATCCACCTAAGTTCCAAATATAGCATACCTTTAATAAAATAAAACCCTAAGGTGATTTTAGTTTTGAGTTTTGAAAATCAAGATTCGAACTTTAAAATCAAAACCAATTTAAAAAACCACTAATACAATACCTATAAATCAACTATCACACTTTTCAATGTATCTCACCCTACTCAAAAATCAAAACACAAGCATTTATTCATCAAAATCTCCTACTCCTACATTTTAAGAATCAATTTTAAAAGTGACTTAAAGCTCAAAACAAGAAATTCCCGTCACACTAACACATGAGAAGATAATGTCATAACCAAAAAGTCAAACCTTGAATCCTCAACCCGTCAAAGAAAAAGAACGTGGAAATGGGAGAACAAGAGAAAGAAACAAGAAATAATAAAAGCAAAAGTAGGCTCAGATAAAGCAGCTTTCTATTGTTGACCAAATAATTGAACTTGGAGTAGAATTGTGGCCCGGCCCACGCTTGGTAAAAGAAAAGCCCATATACTTAAACATGGACCATTACAATCAATTCTCAAACATTTTTTTGTTTTCCAAGTGAATACAGAATTCTAAAGAGATGGGTTTTATTCTACCTATTACTAATTCAGCCTAACAAATAACTTTATTTTCCAAGTTTACTCTACTTTGTTTGCTTGGTGGGTTGGGTTTGGATGTGTAAACCTTAGGTTTATGAACTCATCCCATATTTGTTCACTTTTTTATACATGGATATAAAAGTCAAATCCTACCAAACATGGGAGGAGGTGTGTTTACACACCAAACCCAACCCTCAACCCATCAAGCAAACATGAACTTTAAAGTATCACAAAAACGTGTTTTTGCTACTGTTATCACTCAACCTTACAAGAAGAGAACATAAGTAGCCAAATAATTAGAGTTCGAGGGGCGCAAATACGACTCATTAATCAGACATTGAGAGTAAATCCAGCTATTCAAACAAAACAAGCACAGCTATTCAATGAAAACAAAACAAAGCAAGCACAGGAACTAACATACCGAATATCAACCTCAGGACCGATCTCAGCATCAATGCTTGGAGGCTCAGCAACACAACAGTCCAGTGCCGAGTAAGAATGTCCATGTTACACGTCTACATCCAGTTCCACACTCAGAAACAGTGAAGAAACCATAAAGCAGTAACCAGACTAGCAAAGAATTCAAAGATGCAAAATCCTTTATGGAAGAAAATAACAAATCATAATCATCCATTTTCTCCACAAGACAACGAAGAAAACGAAGCAAGCATGCAAACAAAGAATGTGGCCAAACTACCCTAAACATAAAATGAAATTAACAGCAATAAGGTGGTGTAAAATAGAGATCAGCACTGGTTAAGGAAATAAAAGAGATACAGATGTTAAAATCGGCCAACACAAGTACCAGTACCGTGCTAGAAAGCTTTAAGGAAAATGACACATTATATCGACCAACATCTCGCAGCATCAGCAAGTATCCGGTGGGTAACACGTGTCCACACACAATACTAAAGATCGTATGCAACATTCTCTTAAAAGGAAAATGACAGCAAGACGACAAAAAACAGATTTACATAACCGTTTCGTACTCAATTAATTTACTCTCCTAAAAGCAGGAAAGACTAGAAGGCGTGCAACACGTGCTAACTAACGCCAGTAATAACCGACAAGAAAATCAAGTGAGCAAATCATTGATGTTATCATACCATAATAATCATTGGTAATCATCAAAGATTACAAAAACTCACAGTTCAATGTATAAAGACTAATATAAACTGAAGAGAAGTTAGCCCACATGAAATCCCTAACATGAAATCTACGATGACTGGATCATAGCCTAGCAATATTACATATAAACACAAATGGAATGCAGATATAAATTCAATGACTTAGCAAAATAACTCCAATCTCAAACTAATTTCCCAAATCACTGTCAAGAGATGTAAACATGCCAGCAGATATCAGAAAATGTTCTTTCAAAGTACGATAGTACGCATAAACACAAACACAAGGACTCAGGCATTCACTGAAATGATCCAATCTCCAAAACAAGTTGGAAAACAGATCACAATAGCTAGTCCAGTTGCCTCTACACTAACATAAGGACTAAAACAATAGATTTACACACACTACAAAGAACATCAATTGATGGTTAGATAAATCGAAGAACAACACATTAATATCAATCATAATATCCTCTAATTTTCGATAACATTAAAGATTTTAAATATGAAAAAGTAAATTCTCTCCATACAACATACAAGCATAGAAGACAAGGAACTTAGTTTATATGACACCCCTCAGTCTTCACCAATGTCCATGAGCATTCTTCTCTCTTTCCTTCATACTGTTTTTTTTTTTTTTTTTTAAATTTTATCCGCTTAACAAAGGGAAAATGAAAAGAAAATTTGAGTAAATAACCAAATGAGTGAATTCCTTCCAAATGATTAGCATCATTTATCACCAGATGAGATCAACTCAAAGCCGGAGAGCTGTGCAAGCAAGTTCATCTAAGTCATCGGCGGCATATCCCGGCGGAGGCATGTTGAGATCGAAGGGCAGGACCTTTTTACTGGAGGATGAAACGATGTCGCACTCAGCATCATCAACAACAGTCGAAGATGAATCGCAGTCGCTATGACAATCATCAGGAACCAAGGGCGGAGACCGAGGATGCTTCCTCGGTATAACCGCCGGCGGCGGCGGCAGCTGGCGTGGCCCACTGAATGACTCCACGGTAGAGCTCATACCACTAGAGGTCGGCCTTTGCTGCTCCTGGGGGTAGAACCTGCAATTCATGAGCGGATCGCGCGAATTATTCAGATTAGGGTTTTGCGGCTTGAAATCAGGGAAAACGGCGCCGTTCGGGGGCAAGAGAAAGTTGGTTTTGGCCTTGGGGCCGCGGAGAGAGCGTGCGGCGGCGTCGTAGGCGCGGGCGGCGTCCTCCGCCGAGTCAAAGGTGCCGAGCCAGACGCGTGCCTTCTTCCATGGGTCTCTGATCTCGGCGGCGTATCTTCCCCATGGCCTCTTTCGGACACCGCGATATCTGATCTCCTTAGATCCTCCCGATCCATTAGCTTTTCCGCCGTTAACGGCGGTGGCCTCCGCCTGCTTAACCGCCGCTGCTCTGCCCTTCGGCATGGGTGAAATTAAAAGAAAACCGAACCAAAAATTGAAAAAAATGAAAAGAAAAGGGAAAAATTGAAATGATAATTTTTTTCTCAGCGGATGAGAAACGAACGACCTAGAGAGAGAAAAGTGAAGGAAGGGAGAATTGAAAGGGAGGAGAAAACATTTATGTACAAGGCGAACAGACAATACCACAGAGAGACCGGATGAGATTGGAGTATTATTTTTTTATTTTTTTATTTTATTTTCTCCTCTCTATGCTTTGTGGAGGAGGTTAGGGGTATTTATGGGAAGTCTTATCTAATTACTTTTTTTTTTTTTTTAAATACTCTCCCCGTTTATTAAATTTTAAAAATAATTCATATTTTAATGTATAAAAAATAAATGTGTGGGTAAAGAATATTGCCAATAGATCATTAATTTTATTAATAAAATAGAAAAAGTACTTAAAAATTAAGTATTTAAATAGAATGAACATATTTTTTGTGGAGAAAAAAATAAGATTGAGAATACTTTTAATGGACGGAGTACTAATATTAAATGGATAGTAAAGTATTAAAGTAGAGCGAGATAAAAACAAAAAGAGGTAGAGAAAGGTACTTCATCCATCCGTTCTCTACTTAAGGACACAAAACTATTGTGCACAGATTTTAACTGATGAATTATTTATTAGTATTATAAAAGATAAAGTGATGGTAGTAAAAAAATTTCAACTTTATAGGGTAAATAAGTAAGGGACAAACAAAATGAAAAAATATGTCATTAAGTAGGAGATGGAGGGAGTAAAAAACAAGAAAGTTTGAGAGAGATAGGAAGAAAAAAAATAGATTTTAATGATTATTTTGATTAGTTTATGAATAAAGTAGATATATCAGAACATGATGTGATATTGTAGTGTCATTTATAAATAAAGTGATGACAATTTTAATAAATAAGTGATAATTGAATTGTGAAGATAAAGTTTAGTGAAAAGTATTATTTTAAATAAAAAAATAGAAATAATGAAACTAGACAACCAAACAAAATGAGGGTGGAAATGATGAAATTGAACAAATGGATGGAGATAATACTCTTTTGTCCAATCTCATTATTTATGTTTTTTTTTTTCAATTTTATTATGTTCATTTCTTTAAAAAATAATATTATTTAAATTATTTTATCTTCACCGTTTAAATATCATTTATTTACTTAAATTGACATTCACTTTATTTTTATTTTTAGGTGGACCTCACAATATTCCATTAAACCTCGAAGTCTATCTACTTTGTATTTAAAACTATTTAATATTCAATAAAATTTATACCAAAAAAGATAAATAATATAATGAATTTGAATGAAGGGATAAAATTTACTATCATTATTATTTATTAGATAAAAACAAAAATTCCAAATGATTCTTGTATTCTCTCCCCTACCAAGCAACCGTGCCTCTTTGTATTATTTCTCGTATTTTATTTTACACATTAGTTTTTTTAATTATGTGTCGAGTTTTTTTTTTTTTTTTTTTGGTGTCGAAAATATTATGTGTCGAGTTAATGTATACAAATAGGGTAGTTAATTATTTTTTATCATGCACATATTGAAGAGTATGAAAAAAAAAAACAAAATATATCACCGAAAGTGACGCAATATATATTATTTGAGGACTGATTAATGTGCAATTTTGCGACTTTTTATATGAAAAAAATGCATTGTTATATATGATTTAATTAATTGTTCAGTTTTAAAGCACGATTTATCAAATAAAGTTTCATGTGTTTTTAAACAATTTCGATCGATTTTGGCTATTTAATGATCTCAATAAAAAAACTAAATTAATAATATTGTGATAGACGATCGTCGCTCACCGATCCATATAGCCCATAATCAACCTACCACTAAGTCAATCTTGTGGATCGATCGAAAATTGAGAAAGGTCTCAAACAAAGTACGATCAACCACTCCGAGCATAACCGAGATGCCACTGATCGAGTCATGTGTACATATCAAGTTCAACACAGAAAGAACGTAAGTCAACAATAATTTTCATCATATATAGATCCAACATTTATGACTCAAGAAGTTTCTAAATTAAGCATAACATAATACTTGTAATGAAGATTGTGACACTTGTCACACATGCATGTACAATTGTTTTTCTTTATATATAGATAAATATTCTTCAAGCTTTGTTCTTAAAAAGAAAAAACTTTTATTTTTATATTTTTCCAGCTACTTATTTGCTATTTTTTTAGATTTTTTTACTATTTATATTTTATAATTTGATTTGTTATCTCTCTTCCCTTTGCCTTTTAAGTGCATATGTGACAAGTTGCACAATCTTGATTACAAATGTCACAAACTTCATTACACAAAATAACAAAATAATAGTACAATTTAAATTTTAGGTGCAGGGATGCACTGGCCGCTCCATAAATTTATCAATGAATCGAATATCAAGATTTTGAAAAAAAAAAATTATACATTCATGTGTACACATATATACATACATACATGCATATGTAGGGGGAGGGTACATCATAACTTGACTAGATTTTTTTTTTCTTATTTCGAGCATACAAATAATTTTAAAATTTTCATATTAATAATTTTGAATTTTTCATATTAAGATGAAAATGAATTGACTTATTAAGTGTCATCATTTATATTGTAATGTTTTATAGTTATTTAATTAATTACTACCATTATATTTGTTAATTGTCAAAGCATGATTCAAACAATGAATGTACATGTTTATACTAAATACCATAAAATATTTAAAAAAAAAATACATAGAATACATGATACAAATCTCAGAAATTGAACAAGAAATTCATGTCGTTTGAATAATAACTCACAAATTGCATCAAACAAAATAAGGTAATTTCAATTTTAGGTTCAAAACTGCATTGATCGCACTGTAAATCGACACACACATTTATATGAGGCAATTAGTCATTACTTGACTAATCCTAATTCGTTGTTTTTAAATTTTATATAATCGTCTACTTAGTATAATGGATGAGTAGCGAACATACAAATAATTTTGAATTTTTCATATTAAGATGACAATGAGTACGTTGGCTTGTTATCATCATTCACATTGTAGTTTTTATAGTTATTTACTTAATTACTATCGTTTTATTTGTTGACGGTCGAAATAAGATACAAACAATACATGTAACTATGGTTTATGCTAAACGCCTATAAAAATTAAATCGAAGTAGTGTATGTAAAATATATGTATTCATGAAAAACTATTTGAATATATGGGGAATATTCATATTTAATTTTTTAAATATATTAATAAGATCTCTTTATCCACTTTAAATTAGAATTGTTTATATGGAGGATGATCTGACGCAATAAAAAATCAGATTATTAATTGGTATTATATCACTATTGTGCATGTATATAGTTTTTTTATATAGTTTTTAATGTTTAGCTTAGATCTAAGTTGCATGCATTGTTGGAATTATAGTGTTTCGAATGTCAACAAATATAATAATAGTAAGTAAATAACTATAAAACATTACAATGGGAATGATGACACCTAATAAATCAACTATTTGTCATCTTAATATGAAAATTTTAAAATTAAAAATATGTTTGTTACTCATCTATTTTACTAAGTAGACAATAATAGATAAAATAGAATTTAAAAACAGTAAATTAGGAAAAAAAAAATATCTAATCAAATTATGACTTATGGACTCACTGATTCGGGTGGAATTTACACGTTTTTTATGCACATGTGAAGCTCATTTTGATTGTGATTTCATTGATTTATTGGTCGATTATGGATGTTTTGGTCAAAATAAGAGAAAGGTGGTGTTTTGTCGTTTTTGTAGGACGACTATTTTAGAAGGAAAAAATACTTACCTAATTTTTAGTGAAGTCAATGAAGTAAAAAATCGAGTTCGTGGGTAAAACGAGTCAAATTTATTCAAAGAAATAATTTGGGTCAATATGTAGCTTGAGCCCCAAGCCAGTGACCGAGAGAAGAAAAGGAAATTTGAAGAAAAAGGAAAGAGAGGAGATTTGGAAATTTGAAGAAAAAGGAAAGAGAGAAGATTTGGAAATTGAGGAGAGAAAAGGAAATTATATTTTTGGAAATAGTTTTTTCTAGAAGTTTTAGCCCTAATTTTCAAGTTATAAATAAACCATCTAGTCATACTTTGAAAAGGGAGGGGAGAAAAAGAAGAAGAAGAAGAAGGGAGGCATACGTTTGGAGAATCCGCTCACGAGGAGAACACCATCCATTAGACTAAGTTTTCTATTTTTCTCTCTTTTTATTTAGTTATTTCATTTGGTTTTGTTAATTTGATTATGTTGTTGATTGGCTAGAACAACTTGTGGTTCTAAGGCTATGTTTACACTTTGGATGATGTTTATGAATTAATTTCTTGTTTATTTGGTGGTTGTGTTGCTATTTCTATTTGAATGCTTAACTTTCATTGCAATACATGTTGTCAATGGCCATGATAATGTGTTTGATTCATTATTAATTGAAATTGGATTGAGAAATCTCTTTCATTAATCGTATTTAAGCAATTGACCCAATATTATTGTGAGCTTGAGAGAGGATCAATTATTGGGAGGGTATTAGATGATCTTAGGACCCTTTTTGAGGTTTATTATGCATGCTAGGTAGAGATACTAGTTTGTGTGATATGTCTCTTGGATTAATTGGATCGAGAGAACTTTTAATTCATTATTTCGTGATCAACCTTATAGTAATCAACACAACACCACTTAATTAGGCTCTTAATCATAAATTGACCCCTTAGTGTGACATATGCCTTGGAACCCACCCTCTCACATTTGAGTTTTCATTCGTTTTACCTTCGTTTCTCGATTTGCATGCTAGTTGATCGATTTCTATTACTCTTTATTGCTTATTTGTGACAACTTGATAGGTAATCTTAGGGTAATTCACCACTTTCAATTAATCGATCGCGTCTAAATAGAACTCCGTTAACAAACTACATTTTTACGCTATACCTCCCTGTGGGATCGACCTCGTGCTTATCACGCTACGATAGACGCCGTACACTTGCGGTTGTTTATTTTAGTGTTGTATAACATGTGAATCACTCACATATAATTATATGAAATATTTCATACACGAAATATAACGTAAATTTGAGGCAAAAAATTGTAGGTCAAATCCGAATCAATGCGAGTCAAACTTAACTAAAATATATTTTTTCTTTTTCAAATTTTGTTTTATTACATGACAAAAACTATGTTACTAAATGACCAAAATATTACCACTATAAGGCCAAAATTATACTATTACAAGTCCAAAAAAAATCGGAACACTTAGTTTATTGGTCAAATTTACCAGAATATATTTAAACTTTATACAATAACAAACTTTCGACTTGATAGTAGTAAAATATTGTGTGTTACTACAAAGCAAAAAATATGTTATTATAAGGTTAAAAATATTATGTTACTACAAGACCAAAACTATGTTACCACAATGTCAAATTATTGTCATTACAAGGTCAAAAATATTCAGAATACTTAATTTTATAAGCGATTTTTAAAAAATGTTTAACATTTAATAGTAAACTTTTATTATTTTAGTGAATATTTTTCCCTTGCAATAACAATATATTGGTTATGTAATAAATCACTTGCGACTCGCGAATTTTTTGGATGACCTAAATTGAAGCTTGACTCGCGAAGTTTTAAAAATTATCTTAATTAGACACTTTGACAATTAAGTCGGTATAACCCATCCAATGGTGGACACAGAGCTGAAAATCAAACTTACATTTCATACTTAATCCACGAACGTTTAATAAAAAATGGTTTGAATATGAATATTAATTTTAAAATTCGACAACATTTAAAAATAAACTAAAGTACAAGGAATTTGATTCCACCCTATACATTTACATGCTTATGTCGATGTCCTAAAACCCCAATCCATAGTCTGGGCCCAAAAGATAGAACTGTTTCAGAATCGTGTTGTGTGGAATAAGGCAAATGCATCATTAATAAGAAACCAACATCTCTCTTCACAAGCAAACAAATGATAATTGATAATGTTAAATATAGTAATTTACAGGGTCTAAGTAAAACTTTGAAGTTATATTTCATTAATAATCACTTTAGAGTGTTAAACTATAATTATAGGAATATTATAAGTATAAGTAAATATTCATAAGTTACAAAAAGACAAGTTCACAACTGCAAACGGACCATTAGAAATTTACAACTATGAATTCTCATCTACGAATTTACGATATCCCACATCGATTCCACATGAAAGTGTGGAATTGTATATAAGTGAGAGTCAACACTTCACCTTTGACCATAATTTTGGATTAAGTTAGGGCATCCTACTAGCTTTTATATTCCTAACACAAATAAACATCAATCTTAATACACTATTTTCCAAGCTAATTATCATCCAAGTATATACTGGGTGGCAGTTGAAGCTTACCAATAAATTGGTGAAAATAACGCAGCACGTCTCGCTACAGTAATGTCAATATACCAACCTATATTTCATGAGCCCCTCGACAATAGTAGGAATGGTAATATTAGTCAACTTCTCGTTCTTCAAATCTTCGATCAACAAAAGTTGGGCTACAATCCCCATTCAGCCCCACTGCAATCCAGATATGTCAAGAAAATATAAGTTTATATTTCAACTATTATCACCGAACCTTGCAATAAAACAAAGAAAGGAAATCAAGTGCCCAGATTATTACAGTTTGAGCTACAACATTCTCAAGAGATATTCCTTCATATTCAAATAGATTTAACCCCATTTTAATTACTCTATAAGACACATTAGACATTTCAGATCAAATCCAACGTCTAGTAGTCATTCAAAAAAATCACACTAATAATTCAGAAAACTCACAAACAAACAAGCACACGAATTAACATACTGGTTATCAACTTCAGGATCAATCTAGTTTTCTCAGCATCAAGGCTTGGAGGCGTCACAGTCAATCCAGTGCCTAGTAAGAATGTCCACGCTCCCCATCTCCACACTGTTATTTGGGAGGATCTATAGCGTCGTGAATAATATTGACCTATAGAAAGATCCACTGAAAACAATTGCAGTTTTGTATGCCATAATCCATAAAGCAGTAACCCAAATTTCCAGTCTAGCAAAAGAATGATGCACAATATTTGATGGAAGAAAATAATTGTATAATCTTCAACCTTCCACAAGCCATAGAAGAAAGAGAAGTCACAATAAAGAAAGAAATAGACCCAAAACAGAAGCAAGCATGCAAAAATAAAATAAAATTATGTAGCCATTTATTAACCTAAACGTAGCCGTTAGTAAATGAAATTATGCACAAGTTCCTTAAATTAACAACCACTAAATTGGTGGAAAATATAGATCACCACTGGTTTATGAAATAAAAGAGATCGACATTAAGACAAGATTTACAGTATATTCTTTAAAAAAGAAAATGATTGAACCGCAAGAAACATGTTTATGTAAAGGCTTCGTACTCAATTATATATTATTCTAAAAGCAGGAAATAATCAAAGTCGTTCAACGTGTGCCAAGTATTAACTAACGACAGTAAATCACATTCCATATTCAACTTTGTAGCCATAAAGCTAACTAGAAAGAAACTAAACACGTCAGCAATTCATTAACGTAATCATACCATAATAAAACAATTGAATAACATTCTAGAAACACATGAAAGCACACTATTCATCATCAACAATTACAAACTATAATTCAATGTTCAGTGATAATCAATTTAACTAAAAAGAAGTTTAGCCAAAATGAAAGTTCCAAGAAAAATATGAAATAACATTTCGGCCAAATTTAGTAAGCAGCCCTAGACAGGCAATCAATATTACATTCTAAACAGTAATGCAGATACAAATTCGGCGAAATGACCTAGCAAAATATAGACATCTCAAACTAATTTCTCAAATCACTATAAAGGACCCAAGAATGTAAACTTGTCAGCGTGATACAAGAAAATGTTAAAAGTTTCAGACAAACTCAAAGGACTCGGATGTTCACAAATATGATCAAAGTCACAAAATAAACTACTTAATTCTAGACTAGGGTGTGTTTGCAAACACTATTAAAACAACATACTTTACACACTCCAAGGAACATCAATAAATGGTTAGATAAATAGAAGACCAAAGTGAAATAACAGTCACAACATCCTCAATTATCGATAACATTAGAGATTATAAATATGAAAATAGTAAAATCTCTCCATACAACATGCACTCATTGAATACTTACATCACTCTTAGTTTTTTCGGGGTAACACCTCTATTTTCACCCATATCTATGAGCATTCTTCTCCATTTCCTTTTTTTTTTCAATTTATCAACATAAAAAATATGAAGACTAAAAAAAGGAAAAAAGAAAAGAAAAATTGAGTAATTAACCCAATGGATGACTTCCTTCCAAATGATTAGTAAATCATTATGACCGGAGGGTGCGTCTCAGAGCCGGAGAGCTGTGCAAGCGAGTTCTTCCAAGTCACCGGCGGCGTCCCCCGACGGAGGCATGTTAAGATCAAATGTCATGAACTTTTTACAAGATGATGAGGCGATGTCGCACTCAACATTATCAACGACGGATGATGAAGAATCGCAATCGCTGTGACAATCATCGAGAGCCAAAGGTGGAGACCAACGATGCCGCCTCTGTTGTATGACTGGCGGTGGCGGTTGCATCTGTCGTGGGCCATTAAATGACTCAACGGTGCTGCTCATACCGCTAGAGGTCGACCTTTGCTGCGCAATCGTATTCTGGTCCTGAGGGAAATACCGACAATCCATGAACGGATCGCGGGGATTATTGTTGCTACGGTGTTGATTAGGGTTAAAATCGAGGAAAACGACGTTGTTGGGGGGTAAGGTGAAGTTTGTTTTGGCCTTGGTGCCACGGAGAGATCGTGCGGCGGCATCGTAGGCGCGAGCGGCGTCCTCTGCCGAGTCAAAGGTACCGAGCCAGACACGCGTTTTCTTCCAAGGGTCTCTGATCTCGGCGGCGTATCTTCCCCATGGCCTCTTTCTTACACCGCGAAATCTAATCTCCTTAGATCCTCCAGATTCGATGGCTTCAGCGGCCGCCGCCTGCCGTACCGGTGCTCTGCCTCTCCGCATGGCTCAAATTAAAACAAAAATTATAGGAAAAAAAAATGAAAAGGAAAATCTCTCAACGTATGAGGAATGATTTTAGAGAGAGAAAAAAAAAAGGGAAAATGAAATAGTGAAGAAGAAGATATATGTACAGGCGCCACAGAGAGAGATGAGATTGAGATAATTTTCCTCCTTTTCTTTTTCTTTTTCTCTTTCACTTTCTCTCTCTGGTGTGTGAAAAGGAGAGGGTTGAGGACTTGAGGGGCGAGCATTTTTTTTAATTTTTTTCTTATTTTTTTAAAAAATTCCTACTATATTTAAATTAATTAAAAATGAAAATTATTGGGATGGGATGGGATGGGAAGGAGTATCGATATCTCTACATTCTCACACGCCCCCACAAACCAACCCACTGCATTCTTCTTGGATTTATACATTTTCTCTTCTTTGCTTTTTCTTCCTTTTTAATATTTATATTCATTTAAATTTATAATTTACCTACCGGACAAAAAATTCATAACACAATTAAATTACACAGGTTACAATGTTCTCTAACCACGAAGGTCAGTTCAATAACAATTTCATTTCTTTTCCACTCGACGTAGGATACATCGCACACTACGACGTAGGTCACCGCCAGTCCTTCTAGTCTAAGAATTGGTTCCCTCCTTCTGATTAAATGAAGGGCTTCCAAACAATCTTCATGGGTCGAAATTTCCGACAGTTTCAAGTCAACACATCTCTGAAATTCTTCAGCCATAACTCGCAATTCAACTCCGACAATGAGTTTGGTGGATCAATAACTCTATAGCCTATTGCGATTATGGCCCCTTGCTTACACACAATCGCATACCCTACTTCGTACTTCTCACTCTCATCGTCAAAAGTAGAATCAACATGCACAATAAATTCGAAAGTAGTGTCGCTAAATCAATATGTTCGGGTTTCAGATGTGTCACTCTCTGTCGCCTACAATCTTAGCCTTGCCTTCGAATAATCCTCCAAAAAATTTGGACATCCAATCCATATTAGATAGGCCTACACCGAACAGTGAAATCTTCTTGTTAAAAAGTGTTTGCTTCACCAAACATATCTCTTTCCACACACGGACACACCCCATGCAATGATCACAATTTTCTCCATTAAAACTATTTTTGCATCATTGCTCAACATAAACAGGAAAGAAACAGTGTGAAGTAATTTACCTTTTTTTTTAATGATATCCCATATGTCTACGTTTTACCAAACTTGTTTAACATACTCACAAGTATAGAGGGTGTGTACCATTGAAGCTTCTGTCGAGCCACACAAAATGCATTGTGGATGAACTAGTACGTGGTGAGATGCTAGATTCCCCTCCATTGCCACAATATCCTTTGAGATTTTTCACATGAATATTTGGTGGGATGTTTAAACCCCAAATAGTCTTCCACCACCATTTTAGTGTTGCTTTGTCGGATGTTCCAATCTCTTGATGCAATATGTTTTGCCTTTCCTATTCACTAAAATATCCCGATCGAGTCGTATTCTTGTCCTTCACATTTGGTTTCCAGTATCTCTTATCAACAAATCAAGACCCATAATTGGTGTTTGTAGAACTGCTTCTGCCTCGTACGGTAAGAAAGTCGCTCTTACTAATCCTTCATTCCAACTTCCATTAGTATAATGAATCTTGATATCAGCGAAGCACTTGCAATCCTCGAGCGAATTATGCCTTCGTTTAATCTCAATACCCATTTGTCCTTTTGTACCCCAATACTCTAACCATCGCCCACTCGCTAATGTATACCATTTTCAAGTAAATTGCGGCTCCAATCAACGAATTTGAACATATTAGCTCAATGTCCACACATAACGAATTTGGTATCCGAAGTAAGTAATAGCATGCGTTGGTATAGCCTGGAGTACGCTTTGATCAAAGTCTATATGCTCCCTTCAAAGAAGTCTTTGAATTTTCATTCTACTATGTTTTGCGCAATTTGATCCCTTAAGTAGTCAAACAATAATTTCTTGGATTTTAGAGAAAACATATATAGGTAACCCCAAGTAAATTTCATGCCCTTGCCTCATATGTTTTCCCAAGATATATCTCTTATCGCTGTTCTCCGACTTCTCATGGTGTTCGAGTTAAAGAAGACCGACGACTTCTCGTAGTTTACCAATTGCGCAGACGCCCGTTCATACATAGCAAGACCAACTTTAAGATGACGAAAATCGACAGTGATCGCTTTAAGAGCAAAAGGTTATAGTCAACAAAAAAAGACGTGCGACAATTGGGGATCCTCGTGCAACCGTAACCCATGATATTAAGTTCTTCCGTGCCAAATCCGTGATGATTGTGGACAACCCTTGTGCGCACATAACAAACAAAACGGAGGATAAGGGGTCCCCCTATCTAAGCCAGTATAGGGCTTAATATCTCTAACTATCTCCCCATTGATTTTGAAATCATACGGTACAGTGGTTACCCACTTCATAATTAATTGAATCTATTTTAAAGAAAAATCCATTCGCCTCATCAGTGATTTCAAGTATATCTCCATTCGATCCTATTGTAAGCTATGTTCATGTTGAGTTTTAATGTTGCATATCTAAATTTGTTTGAGTACACCATAACATTTTAATCAAGAATTACACAGACAACACCTGAAAATTTTATGTCAGACATCAATTAAATTTACTATTAATTTATTAGAAATTTATAAAGTTAATTTTTAAAATAAATAAATAATTGATGATTTAATTGCTCCATAAAATTAATTATATCTAAATCAAATCACGCTTAATAAATTCAATTAAGGTCTTTAAAGTCCAACAAATCAAATAAGATTTCTAAGGTCTAACAAATCAAATTAGGTCTAATTCAGTTCTTTAAAGTCCATCAATTAATTTGGCTCGATAAGTCCAATCATGGAAGCCCGAAAAATCTATCAAATAACTACGTAGGTCCATCATATTAGATCATGGAAGCACAATTAAAAAAAAAATTGGATAACTACAAATCTTTCCACTCTATCAAATTTGGTTCATTCCCTTCTTTTGGGACACAAAAATACACTAGATTTCGTAAGTTCTAAAGCACGAATCTGGTGATTTGAAGTTATTCTTCGATTTCTTCACCAAGAACGGCGTTTGATCTAAGATCAAGGTACTCCAACCTTCAGGTCGGTGTTTCTCCACAAAAGTCTTTTGTGTTTCTGCAAAAGCGCCCCGAGTTCTTCGTCAATGATGACATTTGGTTTGAGATCAAGGTGATCAACCCCTCAAATCGACGTCTTGTCAAACAAACTCTTACGAGAAACCCAACTTCAACAAATTTGGACAGTCAAGTCAAAGTTCAATAAAAATAATTTTTATTCATTTCTGTGTTTAATTATTCATTCATTTAATACGAAATTTGTTTTTAAAATAAGAAATTTATGATATTTTTGCTTGTTTATGAAGCATATTTCTTTAAATTTTGCAATTCAATATACAAATGAATTATTTATTATAATTCGATGCCTTGAGCTAATTTTCAGTGCAAAAATTGATAGTCAGAGGTGTTTCAATGTCTCACGTGAGACGCCAATTTATTTAAATCTAACATGCCATCGAAGGCGACTCCAACTGCCACATCATCTCCGGTTACACTTGAAACTAATTAATACTCCCTCCATTTTTTTTTTTAAATGTCATTCTAACAATTTTCAACAAATTAAGATAATAATTTATGAACCATTTTACCCTTTGTTAAATAATTTTGAAATAAATTACAATATTTTGAAAAGCAATTAATTGGCTGGAGTGGATAATTCAATTTTAATTAAGACTAAAAAAGGAAAAAGTCTAAATCAAGGTAAAGAAAATGAAGGAATTATAATGTATAAGGGTAAAATTGTGAAAAAAATGTAGGATGACATTTATTTTAAAAATATTAAAAAAGACAAAGTGACATTTAATAAAAAATGGAGGTAGTATATGTTTAAATTCGTGCATCATATTGTAAATTTTAAAAATATATGTTTAAATTAATAGTTGTTCGAAGGGCAAATCTATATGTAATTAACTCTATATTAAAAAAAAAAATCTAATATGTCTTTTTTTTTTTTTTCCCTTTCTAATTTAAAGCAAAAATTCCTCCAGTACTACAGGATAAATTGCAATAGCATGATTAGCGGATTTTGGGACAATAATCTTTGTAAGATATCACATGTAAAATGATTCTTTATTTTTTCTTTTAATGGATAATTCATATCTATAATTCGTTTATACGAAACCACATTTTATCACTACACCACAAAAATGGGTAATTGAGAAGAAAGGAAGTTCCATCAAACGTATTAGGTAAATGTCAACAGGTTTTCACAATTGAGTAGTTCACTCCACCCAAACCACATGCAATGATGCAATGAGTATAAAATAAGTTCAATGAATTTCAGTTATTCATATATTTTAATTTATTTAATTGAAATAGATATGGGCTTTGGAAGGAGTGGGAGTCTTATCATACCTTATCTTCTTTTAGACTTAGAAGGAGGGAGTAATCTTAACATACCTTTTAAATTGGGGGTTACAATATTGTTATACTCCATTAATTAATTAATAAATTAACTTCTACGTGCTAGATCTTCGATTTAAAATGTATCATCGACATTGTTGTCTCCTTTCAATTGTGAAAAAATAAAAAGACAAGTGCAATCTTTGTTCACAAACATTCAAAAATTCATTCGCGGTAACATACAAAAACTAACAAGAAAGGAAAAAAAAATCTCATAAAAGGAGAAAAGATCATAAGAGTAGCAAATTAAACCCACAAATGTGGAGATCGAAAGAAATTAGAATGGAAAAAAATTAAATGATTAACTGATCGGCTATTGTAGCGCCGTTAAAAAGGATCGACTCGTTAAGCCCAACTACATCAACTAAATGATCTACCTAAACTCGATCAAAGGGTGGTGGTGAATCTGTGAAAATGGGATAGAGCGTCGATGAATCTACCAGAAAAGAGAGTGGACGGTGTTGATGCGAGACTTGAGAGGATGAAAAGTGTAAAAGAAAGAGGGGCAGAGAGAAGGAGGAGAGCTTTTTAACCCCATGTTTCCTTTAAAAATTAAACTTTTTTAGTTGTATCATACTTGAGTGTATGCAAGCTCAATCTTGTCCCCTTAAAAGAAAAAACAAAAAACAAACTCAATCTTGTATACATAATACATTTACCATGGTTTGTTATAAATTGGAAAATAGCAAATAATTGTATGGTTCTTTATATATTTCAAATTTAATTATGACCGTTTAGCAAATAATTTTATAGTTCTTTATATATTTTAAGTTTAATTTTGATCGTTTATTGTTTTTTCGCCAACCTCTTTAATTGTGATTTTACAAAACATATATATATGGAAACAATCGTATAAAAAATAGAAATGAATATGCATGTATTTAATTCAGGTAAACCATAAGTACAATAATCCAATTTAAAAATACTCCGTAGTTAAGCACATGGAATATGGATAAAATCAAATTGAGTCTCCCGAGCTTTTCCCAGCTCAAATTTGGGTCATTTATTTAAATATTAAGTTGAATTCGAACTTAATAACTGTCACACCCCAATTTTCATAAAAGTAACTTTTGCGGAAATACTTAACAATTTAAAAATAAAGGGCATGAACTGAAATTTTAATACAAGAAAGTGGACTCACAAATTTATTTGGCAATAGATTTTAATTAAAATTTAGCGGAAAGCTAGAAAATAAATAATGTCTCACAATGAATTTTAACTTTAAATATAAATTGTATCAAACTTGGTTATCTCATAAGATGTCTCACTGTTGAAATACTTAAAATTGAAATAAACTAGTTCATCAAATTCTTAAAATAAAATGTAACGAGCTTAAATGACATCCATAAGCATTATTCTCGACAAGATTTACAGACCTAAATCTATGATCCATAATAAATTTTAGTAACAAAGATAATTTCAGACTCCACGTAATCGCATATATACACTCTACTAAAATTAGAGTATCAACATATAATTATATATAATAGAGATCCAAATAAATAAAAGAAAGGAGTTACTATTGAGAAGGAAATACAGTTGATCGAAGCTGCCGGATGCAGTAACAATGAAATCGCGTTGCAGCTGCTTGGAGAATTCGATTCGTCGTGGAGTGGAAATACTTCGAGCACGACGTAAAATATGTGTGAAAGATGAGTATTATTCTCTACGCTCAAAGGTAAAGTTATGCGTATGCGTAATTATGGAAATGCTTTAGTCAAGGGTGAGATTATGCTGAGGAATTCGGTTGCGATATGGGCTAATAAATCTCCCATTTTTAAACTAATGAAACCACCCGTTGAAAATTTGGGATAAGGATTTGATCCATAATTAATCTATTTATGTAAAATTAAAATAATATCTTATAATATATATATATATATTATGGATATCTGAATCAAGAAAATAATATCATAACATTCTGCATCTTATATTTATTAAAATTCTGGAATATTACAATAACTTAATGCATTGCATTCGAGTTGGTTTAATGGTACATGTTTGGAACTTAGAAGTGTGTTTTTCTCTAGATCTCAAGTTTGAAAACGGGTTAATGGAACGATCCATAATCCACCTCAACCCATAATTTTGCGGGTTTTAGCGGGCCGATCCATGGCAGGGACAAGTTGAAAAATGCCAAATCCAACTCATGGCGAATTACGGACTAGCCTATGGACTTTTTTATAATATATTTATTTTTTACTTTTTCACATTTATTATTATAATAAATTTTAAACAATACATAAATAATTACTAAAAATATAAAAAAAAAAAAAAAAAAGTACGAATAATTTTGGATTATCTTTAATTAAATTCACCATGTGAATAATTTTAATCTTTTATAATAAAAAAAGTAAACCTCAAATAAGATTTTCTGTTTAATTGACAAATGAAATAAAATTTAAAAATTAATATTGTTTAAATTCTTATTTTCAAAAGTTCAAAATCAATATATACTAGCGAAAGTTTAATGGGCAACTCAACCATAAGTAACAAAAATATATAATATTTAACAAAAGTTTAATTGGCAAATCAACTCAACTATCAATAACATATGTCAATTTGTGAATGCACACATCACCACAAACCCTCTCAATCTACTCATGATAATTATGCATTTATAAAGAGAAAGTTAAAAAAAGATTCAAATCTACATTAATTATCAAGTCTCTCTCTGAGTCATGTGAATACATGGACGACAACCGTGTATTTTCATTCTCAAATTTCAATTTTGTTTAATATAACATTTTGTAATTTTGTATCTTGATTTAAAGTTGAATTGAATCCATAAATTTCTAATATCACATCTTTACCCACAGTCACAGTTCAACTTAATAAAAAAACGTTATTGCTTCATTTAACCTTAAAAAATAAAAAAAAATAAAAAAACCGCGGTCCAACCCCCAAAATTCACAATTCATATGGTCTAGTTTATACGGACCGACATCTTAAACGAACTTGTATTATTCAATCCAACCCACATCTTTAATAGACGAGAGCTGGCCGACCCAACGGGCCTAATCCATTTGTACAACTCTATATAAATGTGCATGGAAAAAGAGAGTTTAAATAGGATTAATCGTACAAAAGATAATGAGGGTTGGCATTTCCTGATAACTCATGTTAAATTTTCAATGAAATAAATATTTTATAGAATTTGAATAGTCATGTGAGCGTATTACTAAAATATATTTCTTGATTTACATCACGAGTAGTCAACGATTCAACGTTAGGAGCGGGGTTGTTTCATATCTCCCTTGCCAAAATGAAAATGTGGAATTGGGAGTAGTTCAAGTGATCAAAATGATGCAATTTTTCGATTTTCTATATTTTAATATTTTATTTATCAACTCCTATATATTTCTATTTAATACCCTCGATATCACAATTTGTCTATCTTTCTAATGAAGAAATTTTATCTCAAAACGATTGTTATATTGCATTTAGAATAATATGTATTAAATGTTTAAAAAAAAAGAATAATATGCATTAAATGAATATATAAATTGACTGATTTTTGCGTTGTCTTGTGAGAAAAATTTAGGGGTTTCTGATTAATATTAGTCAAAGTCTATTTAAATAAAATTTAAAGTGGAAGAAGTTATTGGAAATAATTTTCCAATATATAAATTGATAAAAGGATAAATATGACACTTATATTCATTGATATTGAATGAGTTTCATAATTTGGATAAGATGTGACGGAGGAAGTAATAATTGATATAAATAGGTTAGTATTGCATGTTACACAATGAAAAGTATGTACGATTCCCAATAAGCTGCGGCCAAATGGTGCTCGCATATCAAACAGGGGCATGTGCGGCGTTGTCACTAAAATACACTAAATTTTATAAATAGTAAACAGTTACATAAATAAGAAGTAATATTTTTTATATAGTTGCAATATTCACATTCGACAATTATCATAAAAGTAGCATTCTCATATAAACCTTTTCCCTTGAAAAAATATTACTCCATGTCCATTCAAATATTTCTTTTTGAAAGGTAGTAATTTAATTTTTAGATGTGACACGATAAAGATTAAATCCAAAAGGAAGTTTGAAGTGTCAAGTTGATTGTAGAAAGATCTACATGCATTTTTTTGGGATGCAATCGTACCCAAAAACTGAAATTAATTTTACTGCTCCCTCCGTCCCATACTTGAAGACACATTTTACAATTTTGGGCGTCCCATATTTGAAGGCACATTACCTAAAATAGTAAAAACACTTTTAAACACTCCCCTTAAAACATCACAATATTACAACAAATGTCACTACTTTATTACACTAAAAAGTAACTTTATTACTATTTATAAAGTTGAAAAGTCTTTACTACCCCCATTTTATCTTACACAATATTAATAAACAATTCATTCATTAAAACCCATTTTCTTAGTTTAATTTGCTCCAGCAACTACGGTCGGCGACTCGTGTACGTCTTCCTTTGTTGTCTTTTCTCTGGTCTATAGCCTTGTTCTTTCAATTAGTAGTTCATAGTTTATCTCTTTGTACATTTTCTCCTTTTCCTCTTTGTCTCCTTTTAAGTTTCTGCAGTTTTTTTAGCTTTGGTTTTGTGTATTAATTTAGGTTTCATTCTTAATTGTATCAACAAGTTAATTGTTCGTCTAATTCTCACGTATTTGATTTTTCATGATCAAGGACTAGAATAAATAAATTTAGAATTGTTGTGTGAAAATATTTTTATATGTATTTTTGTAAAAGAAAACAGTTTTTCTTGTGAGGGAAATTAAAGATTTGAATCTAGGATTTTTCTATCGTGAGACAGGGTTCACCCTGTCTGGCTGTCTTACAATAAACGTTCAATAAAAAATAGACACATCATCTAACTTTGTCATGGACGATCGCACTTCGCCATTAGATTTTTTTTTTTAAATAATCAATTTGTCTAAAAAAGACAAAGTGCTCAATTGGTTTGAGCCTTCAAGTATGGGACGGAGGTAGTACTATTTAATTGAATGTCATATATGATTATATGAATGTGTAAGTCCCTAGTTGAGTTAGATAATATTGAGTAAGCTAAGAAAACGTCTAGAGGGGGGTGAATAGACTTTTCAAAATCTTTCAATATATCAAAGTACACAATGTGGAATTATCAAATTTATCAATGAGCACAATCAAATTTATACTCAACTAATTTCACGAACTCTGTATGAACACTCTACTAGTCTTGTTCTTATATGCAATTCAATCAATTAATCAGTTAATCAATCAAACACAAATAAAACAGTAAAGTAAATCAAACACGAGATTTATAGTGGTTCGACAACTTGTCTACATCCACTCTCACAACACCAGTCGTGAAATTCTTATTAACTCTTCCAATCGAGTAATGTGTTCTTGTGGCTTAGAGTCCCAAGAAATAAGACTTCGATCTTTTCGAAAACACTACCAAATGCTTCTTCGATCTAACTAGCTATTTTACAAGTAATTAGCAACTTGAAACAATAAAGAAAAACTTCTCCTCGTTCAGTAGTAGTCTTCTTGAATTCTTCACTTGTCTTCTGGCTTCACTTTCTGAACTTCCAACTCTGAGAGTTTATTCTCTTTGAATACTTCGTAATTCGCCTCAATAGTATGTAGAATATCAGTGTGTCAGTAGTCTTTAATCGAACAATACCTTGGGGTATTTATAGACTTCCAACTTCAAGAACATTTTGTTGTGTAACCAACTTTTCTTGATAACTAACTCTTAACTTCTTCTTCTTATCCTTCCACGCGTTTCTTCAGTTAATTAGTTATTCCATAACTAACTCTTCAATCCTTATTTTCAACACGCGTTTATAACTTAACTTTTCCTTCTTTGTAGCGCACCTGTCTAGTATCCATACTTAGACAAAATTTCAGTCTTCTTCTTACTCGTCTTGTCTTGTGCAAGTCTTCAATAGTAGACTTCAGCATAGAACTAAACTAGTCCTATCATCTAATCTTAACAAGACTATTACATTACTTTAAGCTTTATAAAACAGCTTAGTCACCTTAAGATCTATACAATGAATATACGAATATGAAACGAAAATCATGAGCTTCTATACAACTTTTAATAGCTCAGTATAAATCCTAATCATATATATACAAAGTACTTATAAATCGTACTTATCTTTCAATCATACTTATCTTTTCTTTCAACTTATCTTTTGAACTTTTCTTGTGAACTCTACTGATCTGTTCAAGATGACTTCATAACTAGACTAGATCAGTCAACACTTAGAAATTATTCAAGTCTACTTTTGGCTTATCAAAACTCATCTTATCTTTTCATCATTTAGGACTTATATTAGGAATATTATCCCAACAATTTCCCCCTTTTTTATGAAGCCAAAACTACTTGAATTATTTCACAATAGTAGACTAGTTAAGTAGTTATCTTATCTTGAATCAAACTTTGGGGGTGTTTAACTAGTTTATGTTGGAAATAAATGGGTTTTGATACTCTTATTTAATTAAAATTATTAGATGGGTTAAACGTTAAATTTTGAGCAACTAAACGTTATATAGTCGATCTACTCACAAAGTAGATAAATGTGGTATATTGAAAAAGTTTTAAAATCGAATTTCATTGAGTGTGAAAATTAATTATTTAAGTTGATGAATTACACAACTTTTTTAATGATAAGTTTGAGAGAGGGAAGGTGAAATTTTTGTTCCACATGAAAAGTTTATAAAAGTTTGGAAGACTTTTTAAACATTGAAGTGTTAGTCAAGTTCAATTATGATAAATGCGTACACACTCCCAAATGCCACACGTGCGCGCCCGACTCTGAAATTGAATTTGACAATTGGTTTTTGTGGCCCCAAAAACACTGAAAGTCCGATCCAGTTGCAATTGGGCAAACTCATTTGTACACATGTCAAGCCTTAACTAATACTTCATATATTATTTTTTGGAAGAGTCTAGAAGCTAGAAGGTTCTAAAACTCGTATTCGAATTTCAAACTCAGCCAGATTCAATGAACCTGGACATCTATTTCGTGGTCTACAAGTTGGCTGACTACGATTTTCAGCACTCCATCTGTGTGGGCCGATCCACTAGTCTCTCAACCTCATCAGTGAGGGTTTGACTATATATATCAATACTCCTTCCTTAGAAACCAATTAGTCTTTTGCAGTCGAATTCCTACCCTCTCTAATATTTGTCATATCTCATCTGTTCAGTTCTTAGAATACTCTTACACGTTCGTTGTTCTCTATTACAGTGGTGCTACTCTACTAGAAAGGTAGGTAAGTTGTTTTACCTATTAGTGGTGTATGATAATAGAACAATAATATTTGTACCGTAATAATACTACTTTTGTAATATTTCTTTTTAAAAAATTCGACTCTTTCAAAATTTGAACCTATAATCTCAAAAGTTTAGATAAGGATGATCTCACTTCGTCTAAATAATACTCCGTTCCAAGATAACTTTCATGGGTAGATGGGCACGCATATTAAAAAAAATGTAATAATTAGTGAAGTTTTGAGGGATAATTTTGTAAAATTTTATGTATAAAGTAAACAAATGAGTTGACTTTTGTATGTTTGTGAAGAAAAAGTCATAACATTTATGTAAAATTGAAGATATTTTAAGGGTTGAGTTTATAAAGGGTTTTTCATTTTAAGGGTGTGAAAATTGTTGTGGAACATTAGTAATCGTGGAACGGAGGGAGTAATATTTATCAAATACTTATATAGATAAATAAAAGGATATTGATGTTACACTACTCATATATTTATTGTAATTTAATATATTTCATAATAAATATAAAATGTTCTTAAGGGGCAATTAAAATGGGACAGAGTGAAACTAATAATAGCAATAGACGTAAAATAAAAGTATAGCTGCCATGTTTCCAAATTATATAAGGCGTCATAAATACATGCAAAACTTATCACGCGGGAACGGTTGTTAGAGCCATTTAATTATATATTCAGAATTTTGGCATGAATTTCGGTTTGCAATTACTTTTTAGAATTAAAATTTCCCTTACAATGAATTAATATTATAATACCAACTCATGGACTGCCATAAATAAAAAGATAAAATAATCAAAATCCGTTACATATGGTCATTGATATTGTGAGAAGAATTATAGTATAATTAATCTTGTGAATTGAAACAAAAGAATTTGTGCATGCTACAAGCCTAGAGTGACAATAAAAAGGGATTTGGATTAAAAGAAAGAAAAGATAAAGATCATAAGTTTACATGCCGAATCAAAGGTCAGAATGTCATCGAAAAATGGTACACCCCTAAATACGACCTAACAATAAAAATGATTAAAAATTTTGAAAAAAAAAAAGATCAATCAATAGTGAAGCAAGTCATGAATGGAAAAAAAAATATTCACATTCACTAAAAGTATACTCATATTTTTTAATACAAATTTAATAGAAACTGATAAAAAGAAAAAAGTATTCCCTCTGTCCCAGGGAAAGCTCCCCATGAGCTTCAGACACGAATGTTAAGAAATACTAATATAATAAGAAATACTAATATAATAAGTAAATTTATTGGGTAAATATCATCTCTCACAATTCATTATATTGTTTTCTTTGTCCATCACATCATCTCTAATACATTTACTTGTTATATTAGTATTTCTTAACAATCGTGTCTGGAGCTCATGGGGAGCTTTCCCTAGGACGGAGGGAGTAGTAGATAAACAGGGAAAGTAAGCCTATGACAAAGTGGGATAGCTCAAGGGTTAGAGCACCACTACCTAGGCCTTAGGTCCTGGATTCGAGTCATGGGGAGGGGAAAAAGGGATGGGTATTTAACTTCCATAAAAAAAAAAAAAAAAAAGAGTAAGCATATTATGATAAAGTGATTTTTATGAGTAGAGTTGAGTTACAACTTGTAATTAAGTAATGATTGGTGAAGAAAGATAAAGTGATATTTCTATAAAAGAAAATAAGAAATGTGTATATTTTTTGTGGACGGATAAATAAGGTACAGTATATCCTAATAGTAATAAAGACCCAATATTAATTAGAAAAGAAAATTATTAATAAGAAAATAGACTACTACTATTTAAACTATTCTTGCGATAATTTACATTGATATAGATAATTGTTATAAATTGTCCTTTTGTATCACCATTCAATAATAATATTATCCGTATTTAAGGTAAAGTATATCCTTTAAAAAAATATGTACGATATATAATTTTAATGTAAAAATATGAAAAATAATATTATCAGTTTTTAATGTAAAGCATATCCCTCCAAAATAACACTTTAGCTTTGAAGGTGGGTAAGGGTCTGTTTGCAAATTATAGTGATTGATTCAAAGTGATTAAAATTGATTTTTGCAAAAAGTTGATAGTGTTTTAAAATTAAGCACTTTAAATCAATTGTGTATATGTTGTGGTGTTTACAAAACAAATCACTTTTTTTTTTATAAATTTACAAAAAACACCCTTATTACATTTGGATAGGTAATGTGTAAAGATAAAATATTATTTAAATTGTGAGGGTAAAATTGTTAAATTGATTATTATAATGATGAGAAACACATAAAAGCTACTCCCTCCGTCCCAGGGAAAGCTCCCCATGAGCTCTTGGCACGGAGGTTAAGAAATATCAATATAATAAGTAGATGTATTAGAGGTGATGTGATTGAGAGAGAGGAAATATAATGAAATGTGAGGGGGAATATTTACCAAAAAAGGGATGGGTAGCTTTCTCTGGGACGGACGAAAAATGAAAGTTGGGTAGCTTTCTCTGGGACGGAGGGAGTATTAGAAGTAGGTGGAGGGGTGTTTCACCAAAATCACTTTTAACAAATTAATTTAATCACTTAGTTGTGTTTGAAAACACTTCAAAAGTGATTCTATTTGAAAAAAAAGTGTTTTTAAACACCTTATAGTGTTTGAAAACACTCACTGAATGTGAATCAATTTCATCGAGAAATTGATTTTTATGTGTATTTTTAAGTGATATTAGTTGTTTCATTAAAGTGTATAAGTTTGATAATATTAGTTGTTTCATTAAAAATTACTTCACTTTTCGAAAAGGGTTGGTCTGCTATGGACTCGAGTGCATGTTGTGCACTCTAGTCCATGTTGCACTTTTCAGTCGCACTAACTTGCATTTTTTCATGACTTACACTTTTTGGTAAAATGGTGTTGCACTTTTCAATTATTAAACTGTACAATAATATTTTTATTTATAGTGACTTACACTTTTTGGTAATATTGTGTTGTACTTTTTAGTTTAATAACTTACACTTTTCATTAAAAATTGTGATACTGACTTGCACTTTTTAATAAAATTGTGTTGCACTTTTCATTTATAGACTTTTACACTTTTCAGTTATATTGACTTACACTTTTCATTAATATTGTGATGCTCTTTTTAGTAATACCGACTTGCACATTTAAGAAAAATATCGTATTTCACTTTTAGTTATGCTAACTTATACTTTTAGTAAATACACTGTTGCACTTTTTTGTTATATCGACTTACATTTTTTAGTAATTTTGTTTTGCACTTTTTATTGAATAAAATTTTTCTTTAAAACTTTAATTTAAATGGAGAATGTGTATATTTTTAAGTAAAAACAAAAAAAAAGGGTAAAAAAATAAAAAAAAAATTAAATAAAAAGAAAAAAAAAAGAAGCAAAAAATGAAAAAAAAAAAAAGAAATAAAAAGAGCTATTTTATAGGTCATGTAATTATTTTTATATTAATAATAAAAAAAAAAAAATTGAACTAGGGTGTATAACATGGACTCAATTGTATACTAGACTAAACCTTTCGAAAAAATCTTCATACTTTTCCTTTTCATTTATTCCACAGTACTCTTCACACTTTAAAAATGAAAATCTATAAATTCTTAATAACGAGAAGTAGTGTTGGACAATTAAAAATGATATTGAGATATATATCAACTCCTTCTAATCTTAGACTGTCTTTCAAGTTTCAATGTAGACAGTTTTCGTTGATTGTGTCATATTATAAGTCTATTAACAAAAGTTAGGGACAATCTTTTTCACGTGCTTTTGTTTTTATTTTTGAGAAGCCTGTATTTAGTCATATATAGTCAATTCTATGTATTTGTATCTATAATAACAAACCATTAACAAACCGTAACGGTTTGAAAATTTTATTATGTTATGACAACAATCGTAATTGTAATATCACAAAAAATGTAGTGTTTTATGAAGTTTTTAGGTATGTGTGATTTTATAATAATTTAATATTTAAATTTCACAAAATTAAAAAAATTATTTTCTGTTAAACTATTGTTGATATTATATTATTGCATTTAAATAGAGAAAAATTCATTTTACGTCATGTAACTTAGGCCTAATCCAATTTATATCCTTTAAGTTTTTACTTTTTCGATTTACGTCCTTTTTGGTCCATTTTATGTCCTTTCCGCCGGAAAATTTTAAAACTCACCTGAATGTGAAGAATAAATTGGGATTCCGGCCAAATAGTCCAATTTACGTCCTTTAAGTTTAAAAATTAAAATTTAATAAATAAAATTTTCTAAAAATCCCATTAAAGATTTAAAAAATCTAAAAGTATCATTAAAAATTAAAAAATTTACTTAAAATTAAAAAATATAAAATGTGTAAAATAAAATTCAAAATATATCACTAAAATTTCGAAAAATATCATTGCAAATTAAAAAATTCTAAAATTTTGAAAATACAAAAAATTAAAAAATTCTACAATGTAAAAAATGAAAAATGTGTAATTTAAAAATTAAAAAATTCAAAATCTCATTAATTTATTAAAAATATGTACATTAAAAATTACTAATTCTAAAAATCTAATAAGAATAATAAAAATTATTAACATTTCATTAAAAATTAAATCAGACTTGAATCAGACTCGTCTGCCATTAAAGTTTTGCTCGAACTCCTAAAAATTTTGGGTCCCACAAGATTTTCCAACTCACCATCGAGGTTGAATGGAAGTTCCACACCTTGATCGATTTTAGAACCGTTCCAAATTCCATTTCACGATATGTTTAAAATTGTGGAATTTTTTATTTTAAACATTTTAAAAATTTTAATTTATAGATTTTTTTATGAGTTTTTAGAAGAAGAAAAATAAATTTACACATTTTCAGATTTTTTGAATTGTAAAAATTATAGATTTTTTTTATTTTTATGAGTTGTTAGATAAAAAAAAAAATTAAATTTACACATTTTCAGATTTTTTGAATTGTAGAATCTATAATTTTTTTTAGATTTTTTATATTTATTTTACACAATTTATAAGTTTTTAATGAAATTTTTGAATTTTTAATGATATTTTCAGATTTTTTTAATTATTAATTTATAATTTTCAAACATAAAGGATGTAAATTGGACTATTTGACCGGATTTCCTATTTTCCGGTGGAAAGGACGTAAATTGGACCTAAAAGTATGTAAATTGGACACCCTAGAACGTAAATTGAAAATGTGAAAATTTAAAGGATATATCTTGGATTAGGCCTAAGTTACGGGACGTAAAATGAAAATTTCACCATTTAAATACCACTGTAATTTATCTCTTATTGAATTAGTTTAACATTTTATAATGATTTAATGTTTTTGTCATATCATAGATATACTTGTATGTCAATATTAGAAATTAATTTTATATATTTATATATTAATTTATTGTTAATATAAATATTAAATATATTTATTAATAATTTAATATATTCCGTGATGACTTCCATAACTTAACCGATTAATTACTTTTTAAAAATAAATAAATTTAGTGGGGTGTGGAGTCAAATAAAAGAGGAGTATTTTAGGTGATTTAATGAGGTGTAAATGTGATTTAGTGAAGTGTATGGGAATATGTGGGTCCAAAATGAGTGACAATTTTAAAAATAAAATGATGTTGTAAGAATATTAATTTTGTGGGTTATTTCCATATTGAAAGTGTGCAAATAATTTTAAAACGTTCCAATAAAAAAGTGTGAAAGTAATTATGAGATGGAGAAAGTATAGTATAAAATATTAATTTAACTAAATTTTAAGCAAATAATTTAATCTAAAAAATATATTTGTAAAATTTTAAAATTTATTATTTCTAAAAATTTGATGTATATGTTAGGGTTATGATAATTCTCAATCTGTATGAAAAATACGAGTTAATCATAATTAATGCTACAATTATGATAATAAATAATAATTTATATTTTTTTAAAATAAGTTAGTGATATTATAAAATGAATACATTATAAACAATAATTAATATTTAAAATGTTGTGACATTTTTTAACATATTTGACCGTGCGTTAGCACGGGTACCCTACTAGTATTCATAAACACACACTCACAATCTCCACAATTTATACAAAATGTTATTCCCTCCGTCTCATGATTATCTTCACATGTGAAATGACACGCGGAATAAAAAAAAATGAATTTATGGGAGATTTTGAAGGGTAATTTTGTAAACCACATAAAGTAAAGAATTGAATTAGACTTTTGATTATGTGTGGAGAAAAAGTAATGACATTTGTGTAAATTTGAGGATATTGTGAATTTGTGAGGGTTGACTATATATAAGGTTTTTCATTTTAAGAGTGTGAAAGTAATTGTGGGATGTCTTAAAAAAAAAGTAAAAGTAATATGGAGTATTACTTTTGAACTTATATATACATACAATCCAACTCATTTTTTTATTTTTATACATAAATGTTTATTAAATTGTCTTTCAATTATACTCAATCTTAAAAGTGTGTCATTTCATCTGTGAAAACCATTCGATCCAGACAAAGTATTAATTGTAAAACATGTACATGATAAAACTGGTTTACACCCTACTAATTCCAAGAAGTGATATTCTTTCTTATAAAAAATGGTATTGGTTGCATCCTCCCATCCAGAGATAAATATCTTGAGACCTCAAATTTAAAATTTTGGAACCACAGCTAGTATCCTAAAATATATACCTACTCCAAATATTTGAGTGTTGTTGATGAAAAAAATACTCCGTAATAATTAAGTGGACTGATTATTGAATTAAAAAAGAATTTTATAATAATAAAAAAAAAGGGTATAAAGATGTTGTTGAAGAGAAGACTCGGTGTGAATGTGTCCAAAGGGTGGGTATGGGTTGGCAATTTGTATAGATATAGGTTTAGGAAGTAGGGGGTGGTTGGTTGGGGGTGAGTCATAATAACACAAAATTAAATTAAATTGAAACAAACAGAAAAAAAAAGAAAAAGAAAAAAGTAATTCAAAACAACGACCACCTCTAAATGCGATATTTGAATATAAATCATCAATTTGCAGCTCATGTTACGCCAACAATATCCTCGGTTACCCACATTTTAATATTATTATATCATTTCTTACTTTCATCATTTTGGAAAAAACGGGTGGGAAGAAGGGTGATTATGGGTTTTCGTATATATAATTTGTTATCATCAAATATTCAACACATTTTTTCCGAACGATGACAATTATTGAATACATAAATTTTCTTTAACAAAAACTCAAGAAATAATTACAAAAATGTAGTTAACAAGCCGAAGGTACCCTTTCAACTATCAAAACAATTCAAAAGATAAAGCCCGATAATATCACATTGATGTAGAAATCGGGTATAGACGGAATCTACTGTACACTTAACAACATGTAAAATTATTTTTGAAATTAGGCGCTGTCTAAACGGGTTAGGTGTCACCTAGGCGACCGATTTTGACTTAGGAGTCAATTTTTTTTATTAACTTATTGCATATTTTTTATTGTCATTTAATTTTTTTTTTATTATTTTGTTATTCAAATTATATTGTTAACTTTTTGTGTTATATTTTTTGTCAATGTCTTGGTCCATAAATCATTCCATGAAAGTTGAATTTTTATTTTGAACTCAAACACAAAGATGGGTGGAAGTCGAACATTTGTAATTTTTAACATTTACATCGAATTTCATACATAAATTGTGGTGAAATCGTTAAAAAATTATGACTGTCTAGATGTTAGACGGTCCAAATTCATCTGTCTTACAATTTTATATTTATGTCCCCTTATATAATAAAGGAACATGAAAATGAAATAGATTTTTTTATAAGAACAACTCGAGCAAAGCCAAGATTCACCAGCAAGTGCCACGGCGGCGCCGCCTCTACAACCCCAACTCAACCCTAGCAACAAGCATCACAAATGAAAGTTTGAGGGTATTCTAGACTTTTTTTATCGACTCTCTAGCTTTAGAAGTTAAATTGATGTAAAGTTTTGAGGGCATTATAGACCTTTGGTGTAAAATCAATTTTATTACTAACATATTACTATACTCTTTCTTTATCTTCAATCAATGACCCTTTCGGTATTTCTTTTGACTCCCTTGAACGAAAAGACACGATAGCCCTCGGATATTCCAATTATTTTATTATTCATTAATTAATGGTGGTGGTGGTGGTATTTTTGGTCAGAATTCAGTGTGGACATGTCCCTTTTATCGGTGGTGGGTTATATACATAAAATCAAATCAAATAAAATGACAGCAGTGTGTTGTGGTAGATGTTTGCATCTATGGAAGCAGTAAATGTGGTTGCGGTTGCAAATTTAATGTCAATCGATTAATTTGAATGATCAATTTTACTGTGATGTAGTAAAAGTGGCGTTGTTGACAAAGTGGGATAGCTCAAGTGGTTAGAGCACCACTACCTAGGCTTTAAATCCTGAGTTCGAGTCATGGGGAGGGGAAAATGGATGGGTATTTAATGTAATTCAAAAAAAAAAAAGGTAAAAGTGGCGTTGCAATTTTTTAAGAAACGAAAGCAATCGAAGAAATTTTAAAGTTTTGGGAGCCGAAACTCGATTTTGGCAAGCGAATACACTTTTTGGGGTGAAAACTATATTATGAGCCAAACTCATGACAATGCAGTGAAGTGTGACGTTTTTTGGCCAAATTCTATCGTTTGAGGGGTCAAAAACGTTTTTTTTATTGTTTTTTAGGTGTTATTTTTGTAATTTTCAATTATTTATGAATTTTTTTTATATAATTTTCTATTTTCGTACACTAGAGTTTTTCGTTTTTAATCACTTTCCAAACATTGTGAAGGCAATTTTGAAGATTTTAATATTATTGAAAACAAGTTCTTCATTTTTTCAAGATTCGGGTATTTTTTGAATCAACGATTCTTGTTTGTTCGTTCTTTTGATTCATGCACGCTGCATCATACTGTTCACTAGTGAAGACCAATTAAAATCGCATAAAATGTTGTTTGAATTGATCTCTTATAAACTATGCATTTTGAAAATTTTAAATCTAAAATTTAGAGAAGTATAACCCTGTATTTTTATACGATGTTTCTAATTTCTTACCACTTTCCAAAACCATTTAATTTTACTTTTTCAATGATTTATTTCTAAACTAATTGCTAGCTGAAAAGACAAAATATGTCATGGTTACTTGTTTCGATCGAAGAGGATTGATTTTGATTCAGTTCTATGTCTAATAATGTTACTCATATATTCTAATTGACTCAAAACAGAAGCATCATTTAGAAACGTAAAAGAAAAGATTTGTACATAAGATGTTTAGTTCAATATTGTGAAGTCACAATCAATAATAACACAATTTTATCTTCTACTTTAATTTTATGGTTGTGATTCCCAAGGCGTTTTTTTGTTAGATTCACAATTCAGTATTAAGAATCCGATTCACAATTGAAAATTTGCTTCTATTCAATTTCATGGTTGCATATCTATTTGAGGATTGATGAATAACAGTATATATTTTTTAAAACCCTATGAAAGATTGATAAATTGATTGGGCAATCTTCAAAACTTAGGATTTCTATGAAGATTGGTGGATGCTTGCAGTAATTCTTGATTTAAAAACATTTTTTTTTTCATTTTTTTTTTTTAAGAAAAAACAACTCTTAAAATAAATATTGAAATAAGTCAGTACTGAAAGATAGTAAGAGTCGGTTTATAAGTCCCATCCCATCTTAGCACATATAGTCATGTTTGTTTGATGAGTTGAGGGGTTGGTTTGGTGTGTGTTTACACCAACTCCTATGTTTGATAGCATTTGACTTTTATATTGGGTATAAAAAAGTAAACAAATAGTATGTGATGAATTCATAAAACAAAGGGGATATTTGTTTTGGGATGTAAAATTCGAATTTGGGATTTTGAAATCCAACTCATATTCTACTTTAAGATTTAGAATTAGGATTTCAAAATCTCACCCTACAATATACCTATAAATTCTACAAAAGTTAACTATATAAAGACCTATAAATCATACTCCATATAAACACCTATAAAATATGGTTAAATCATACCCTACTTAAATTATAAAACAAACACAAAATATACAAGTCACAAGTATTTTGAAATCTCGATTACAAATCCTTAAAATTCCAAAACAAACATCAATTGTACATCTCAACCCACCTCAACCCAACCTACCAAGCAAACAAAGTAATAATGTCAAATAGTGACGGAGCCAAAAAACCTAACCGAAGGGGTGTCCAATTATGAATAATAAATTTCGTTTTAATACCATATAATGAAACATATAATATATTACTAATGAATCACGTTAAGTTTTAATATGTTTTAATGAAAGTTTCATTTTTTATTACCTGCAAAATAATATTTATACGGTCTATATGCAAATATCTTTTAATTTTTATGTTTTAAATTGTTATATACTTCAATCGTTTCATACTATTTGACGCTATTAGTTTTAATTCTTGCTTTAAAAAAATTGTCATTTTACCTATTTTTAATATGTTTCTCACTTTCTCCCTAAATCAACATACATTAAAAGACGAAAAAAGTAATAATTGCCCAACTAATATTTTACTAATACACTTAAAATTGTTATATAGGAGTAATTATTAAATATACATAAAAATTATTTATAATTTTTTTTCTTTTATTTTTATTAAATAATATTTAAAAAATATTGTAAAATGGGAGGGGCACTCCGTCCCTGATGTCAAATGTATGACACGCCATTTGACTTATTTTTGACACAACCATTCATCTCTATCTTAAAATTTTAGTCTTCACATTAAAAGTTACTCCTATTTCATAATTTAATCTCAATCCTTTATCTTTTAATCATTCGATCTAGGCCATTAAATCATTTTATAATTTTCTTAATTTATTTCTTTCCATTCTTCATTTTAGAGGGTAAATAGTGCAAGAAATCGTCTCTTGCCATGCTCGGAAAATTGATTCTCATTCTAGAGAAATCTGTTTGTGCGACTACTATTGAAAAAATTCATCGGAAAAAATTACCAATCTATTTTTTATTGTAGGTGTTTTTATATTGTCTTTCAACTGATAACATATGAAACAAGAATGAATACACAAATCTTATCCATTACTAAAAACCTATCTACATCGATTGATAATTCTTATTAATTAAAAAATATTTTTACAGTTTTCACGGTATACACATGAATTTTCATAGTTTTAATGTTAATCGATTAAAATACTAAACATATACCTTCACATTAAATGTTTATGCAAATCATGATCTGGAATTTCAGTAATAGTGTCACTGCTTAATGATTATGGATGTTTTGAATTTTTTTTTTATTGATTGTAAAACCAAAACTTATTTACAGAACATTGTTCTTGATTCAATGTTTGAATAAAATGTATTAGGGAAAAAAATGTTCCCGTCACTCTCATCTAGGGGTGGTTCGGTGTACGGCATATCAAACCATATCGATATCATATCAAAAATTTTGATATTGAAAAAATTACCTATATCGTACCGAAAATTTTGGTATACCGTAATTTTGGAATATCGAAATTTCGATATGAAAAAATTCATACAGATATCGTACCGTAATTTTGATATATCAAAATTTCACCGGTACACCAATCCATACCGAAAATATTGAACTATCATTTCATACCGTAATACCGGTATACATGTTTATATCGAAATTAATTATTTAAGATTATTTTATTCAAATTTTAAAGTTGAAAGTTATTTTAATTTAAAAATAATATAAAATTATAAATTATATTATAAAATTATTATTTTATTAATATTTCGGTATACCAGTATACCGTTTCATATTGAATACTAAAATTTTTTTATATACTAAAATTTTTTTGATATACCAAAATACCGCTGTATGATCATTTTTCATACCGTTATCGTATCGAAAATTTCGATATTGTATCAAAATTTCAATAATTTTGATATATTTCAATACGAAAAGTTCGATATACCAAAATTTCAGTATATTTTTCCAACACTGGTCACGTCAATGAATAATGAATTTTGTATAGATGCATTTTGTATGGTAATCATAATCGAGTCTCTCTTGGCAATATACTTATACCGTGTTTATTTATATACAACGGTTACGACCTTAACCTTATATTTAAGACATCTATTTTGGAGTACATAAATATTCTTTAAAATTTATTTAAATGAATCATATTTATTAACTCTAGACATCAAATATTATATTTATATATAAAAAAATCATTATAATTTTGTTTAAATGAGATTTTAAAAACAATCAACAATCATTAATTTAATAATTATCTTCCATTATTTGTGTTGGGAGGGGATTTCTTAAATATATGCTATTTAAAATTCGAAGCGGGTCATCTAATTTATTTTAATAAATTTAAAAAGACAAACATATAATAAATTAATGATTGAAAAAAAAAAATCACACAACATATCACTACAACAACAAAAAAAAAAATTGTCACACAACTTTTATCACACTATAAAATAAATATTGTAAAAAGTACTTATATAGTCACATTTAAAAATTTAGTGTGTTAACATGTATATTTTTAAAGACATTGAATAATAAGTGTGTGAATATACTCAATTATCACACACAATAATCAACATTATCTATTGTCACACTCCTATTAATACACTAAAAGTAGATGTGTTTATAAATATTTTTTAAATACATTATATTTTAAATGTGTTAATAAGTATGTAAAAAAAAGAAGTTGTGTTAATATTAACTCTAATACCACATTATTATGCTAGAATTATAAAAAAATCCAAATTATATTATTTATTTTTATTTTATATTTGGCTGGTAAATAATATTTTTAAAAATATAAAAAAGGTTTTATTTAATAAAATTTATTACTTAGATGAAACTTTTATATTCATAAATTGTAATCTTTTAAGAATAAATAAAATTAATTTGAATTTTAGTCCGCAAAAACTACACTTTTTTTTTCTAAAATCAGGTATAAACAAACGCTTTTATTTTTATATAAAAAATAATGTTATAAATTAATTTAATAAGCACAATATACTATTTTTCAAAAGGTTTATATATATATTTAATACGGAGTATTAAATAAGTTGTAGCATAATGGTAAAGTCATTACCTTAAATTCTTGAGACAAGGGTCTGAGTGTGATAATATCTACATTATCTCTTCATTATAAAGTATGATTATATCTCATTAATTAGTCTATCTCCACACGAAAATAAATGTGATTATAAATCTTTTATTATAATATTTTTATATGTCCATAAAATTAAATTTTGTTTGCAGTGTCTATCTCTCTTCAAATAAATAAATAATTTAATTACGAAAAATAATAATAAAGAAAATCCATATTCACATTCAACGTGCGATTGTTTTTTCATTCTACTATTCCGCGTCTCCACATCTTTGACGCCGATTGTTCCCATTTAGGGAGAATTGATTCTAATATTCATGAACCACTAGTTTTTCACCCGTGCATCATGTTGTAATTTTATTTTTTTATCATTTGTAAAAGAATAAGCGAATGTTCTTAATATATAAATATATTAAAACAATATACCCAAAACGCACCTCGAATTATGTTTAGGTTGAGATCATGTAGAGACATATTAATCTTGAAGGACCAGCCAAATCATTTCTCTCTCTTCATCTTATGAACACACAACATCTAAATAATCTCCAAGTCCAAAAATAACAACTTATGAACCTTTCATCATTACCTTCTTTTTATTTATACATCAACAAAGGCCAACGTATTTTAAAATTTAAAATAACTCAGATGATTACATGTGGAAATTCCACAACGGAGAACATCGACTTTATCCAGAGGAGCATGCAGATTAATTACAGATATATATTCCACCGACTCCCAAAAAATATTCAAATTAATTTTAGTAATAGAAAGTACGTACCAGCAAACCCATTTTTCTATATCCTTCAATACTTTTGAAGTCGTTTATAATTGCTATATCCAACTACAAAAAATAGGGAATGTATATAAGAATTTACATTTATGAAGCAAATAAGGAGATCAAGCTAAAAATAAGAGGTATCACATACTCCAACTATGTTGTTGAGCAATGCTAGGGCAATAACATCTGCTGCGTAAGGGTCCCAAACAATGCTTGACCAGCCCACCTGTGGTTGAGAACTTTATGGTGTTAAGCATCATATATAAGTTTTTTGAACTTTATGGCGTAAGGGTCACAAACAATTCCTTAATAAAATTTATGACACTATAGTCCAGAAATACAACATTAAGTAGATTTTTTTAATGTTGACATCGCATGCTCATTTCATCTAAACAATTATCCGTCAAAATCTAACCAAATTAAAGAATAGTTGTTTTGGTGGTCATCTAAAAGGGCTGAAAGATGATTAGTTTTTTTCTTAATTCAGGACTCAACAGGGGATCACCAAAGAGCATAAAACTCTAAACAATGCCTAAAAACAATTATAAATAACCAAAATGGTCATACCAAAAGATATATTGTAATAGTTATTATGACCAGGAGATTACCCGACATCCAATAAGGCGATACAGTAGTTGTTGCAAAGCAAATAACTGGTCTAAATGTTCTTCATTATTCAAGTCTCTAATTCTACTGTAACCCTGAGACTAACAATGAGAATTAGTTTGGGACCATTGGGTATAAGTAAATTAAATAAAGCATTCATTTTCACATGAATAAAACATGAACAATACTATTTAAATAATGTTAAGGGTGTCATCTAGGATGACATAAAATCAGGGCCTAGAGCATATGACCTCATGCTTCATAGCATCCATGTGAAAGAGGAAAACAGAATTATGATGGAAGGTCACAATAATATACCAAATTCTATCAAACTTTAAATTGACCAACATTTTTCCACAAGTTTTCAAACAACCAGACCTTAAGTAACTGCCTACATATGTAAAAAACAATTCTCTTTCAGGAAATTCGAAAAGGTATATATATATATTTAATCATGAGTGCGTTCAACTTAAACAATTAGTACACAAACTACAAATTGTTATGACAAATATTCTTGGTCAAAAAGAATGTGCACATAAATTACTGAAAATGGGAGTTAATTATACATTAAATTACCTTATCTTATCCTTGTAGTCGCTCAACTTCAATGTCATACTAAGAATCCTAACATCCTTGAAAAGATAAAATGCAGATCAAAATCTCTTCCAAACCAAACCATCTCACACGAAGAGAAGAAACCAGAACTACGGATGAAATTTGATCTGATCTCAAAATTAGGTTATTCCAAAAAATGAAAATTTACATATTACTTAGGATAACAGTAAGGTTGGCCTCAAAATTAAAAGTTATTCTAGCCCTTCTGTTCTACAAAAGGTCTCATGATTGATGTATCGTTCCGGATAAAGAAAAATTAAGATCATCCGACAAAAGTAAAGCCGGTGAATAAAAGGCGAAAATAATTCACCAACACTATCAAAAACGCAAACAGAATCCGAAATTGAAGGATATTAGTCTTTTGATCAGTCATCCAGTCAACATTTATTTTGAAAATTATACCTTACTGTTAAACATGAAAACTGAATTAGCTCGAGCACAAATGGGGCACAATCTGAATTCCAATTGTCACTAACAAAACTTAATTTTAAGATTTGTGACTTAAAACACGAAAAGTGGTCGTCATTCACAAAAGCTTGAAATAAGACAAACTCAAACAGCAAGAAATTACATCCCACCCTCACAATGAATCAAATAAGAAAGTCATCTGAATAATTTACCACCCCAACTTAACAAAGAAAATAAAAACAGCAAAATTAGCAATAGTGAATTGCAAGACTGCCACATATATTGGATTAACGTATAATTAGCACACAATAACAAACATGATATTTGAAAGAAGGTAAATAAAGTCAGCATACTCAAGTATACCTGTTCATAATTACCCTCGTCGCTGAATTCCCCCTCATCTTCTTAACCTACTACCTCTTCTTCTTCTTTCTTCCACATCATCATCTTCTTTATTTATAGTCTCCTTCTTGCCCCTGGAACGATGTAGTCAGCGCTTCTGTTCAAGCTGTTACTCAATGTTCAAGTTTGTTACAATCTATTATGATCATTTTTCACTCAGATCATATTCTCAAAAATAAAAGGAAATAGAATTTAAAGAAATAACAATATGAGATAATAAAATGAGATTATACTTGAATCACCTGATACGGGGTAGTCACCCATTGATTTTTCGATGCAACTTTAGTTATCTTGAAACCCAAACTGCACAAGTAATTAAGAATTCTAAACAAAACCTGAAACTTATTTAAGGTTATAAAGAACCGCGAAGGCACTGATCCTCTAATTTGGATAACTAAAATTCTACCACCAAAACACAATCAATTCAATAGCAGATCCAAATTTGGCTTTAAACCACCAATTTTGATGTTCAGGTAACCCTGACTCAAACTACACAAAATTCACAACGTTGGAACTTGGAGCATCTACGCACTTAAAGCAAGCAGCATATAACTCTCAAACTTTTGACAAGAAAGAAAAATGGGAGAGATTCAGCAAACATAACATTCAGTTGAAGGAGAATGGACCTGTCAAGATCGCAGTGATCTGATATTCATCATCGTGTTCAACCTCTTTCGACTCCAGACGCTGCGGCAGAGCTCTAGGGAACACGACGGTGTCGTGCATACCAGATTTTAGAGATTTTCTCTCTCCCAACTCATCAGTGCAACATAACTCCTAAATCAGTCCGTTGGCCCTTCGTTATCCACTGTCCTTCTACCAAAATTGACACGTGGCAGAAGTGTTTTACATCAAATTTGACACATGTCGAGCGTAGAATTAACCTCAAATCACACGTGGCGGAAGGCTGGAGAGTCTCTTCTCCTTTTATATATATAGATTATATGTTTGATGAGGGTATTAAGGTCAATATATTTGGGTTAACTCCTTAGCATTTAAAGAGCTTAACTCTTTCGTTTGTATTGATCATTTATCATCTTTCTTCTTTTTCAATTTGTAAAAATTTTAAGCTTTGCTTTCAATTCAATATGGAATTTCTTTCTTCAATTCAATATGGTATCAGTTTCTTAATGAAATTGACAAACCATTCGATCCTTTCGCTTCTACTCTAAATCCCTCTATTCTCAATTTCTCATATCGATTTGGATTTCTGATTCCCTAAATAATAGGGTTCTTTGTTTCAATTTCTTTTGTGTTTACCACAAATCGTTCTTGTCTTCGTTTTCTTTGGAGATTTTCTGTTTACCGCATAAATTTGAAGCCATGGTGAACACTGTTACTGATCCCGATTCCTTGAATCAGGCGTTGAACCCATTTTCTCCCTTGCGCTACACCAAAATGACAATCCGACAGTGTCCATCGTGCTCGAGCCTCTCAACGGCACCAACTTCGTTTCTTGGAGCCTGAGTGTGAAGAATAAAGCGCGCTTGATTAACGGTCTGTTGACCATTCCAACTGAGGAAGATGATCCAGCCATTTATGCCGCCTAGGTAAGGGTTAATGACTTAGTCTTGGTATGGATTTTAAACTCTATTACCCCTGAAACCAAATGAACCCTAGAATACTTTTCTTTAGATAAATATGTATGGGATGAATTGTTGTTTCACTATGCTCAATCTGATGGCACTAGGGTTTATCATTTAGAAAAGTCATTAAGTGTTATTACTCAAGGTTCTCAATCCTTAGTTTGTTATTACAATCAATTCAAGTCTTTATGGGATGAATATTTGAGTTTCAGACCTGTTCTTAAGTGTTATTGTGGGGTAATGGATGGTTGCACTTGTGATTTGCCTAAACTAATGACCAAAACCCAAGAGCAAGATGTTGTTATGAAATTCTTGGTAGGTCTACATGATTCCTATAGCACCATTAGGAGTATGTTCTCGTTGCAATCCCACTTTCCTCCCTTATCTAAAATCTGTGGTTTGTTGCTTCAAGAAGAGTCACAAAGGGCTTTAAACATTGTTCCTGATTTTGTACAACCTGATTCTATTGCTATGTTAGCTAAGAATTCAAAATTCTATAAGGACAAGAGGAAACCCCTTAAGTGCAGCCATTGTGATGGTTTAGGACATACCATTGACAGATGCTTCCATATCATTGGGTTTCCCCCTGATTTGAGAGGTCCTAGAGGTCTTACCAGTAAGGAGCTTAAAAAAGCTGCAAATGAATCCATTAGGTCACCAACTAAGAAGGATAATCCCACGAAATCTAATCCTCTATTCACTCAAGAACTTTTTGACAAATTTTTAAGTTTTTCTAAGATGTAGAACTCAAGTGAAGGGAAGGAAATGCCACACTCTATGGCAGGAGCCTCCACTGTTCACATTGAGGAGGCTAAGAGCACCAAAGATGCAAGTATGTTTCCTAACCCTTTATCCAGTTTATGCTTACACGCCATTAAGGTTTCTACTTGGATTTTGGATACTGGTGCAACTGATCATATGGTCTTTGACTTGTCTTTGTTTTCCACTCCTCCCTCTGTAGCTAACATTAAGATTTCATTACCCAATAATGCTATCTCCACAACTACACATATGAGAAATATTGTCATAAATGAGCACCTAACATTATATATTGTGTTGTATGTACCTGATTTCACATTCAATTTACTGTTTATCAGCCATTTAACTAGATATTCAAATTGTGCTATGAGTTTCTTGTCCTCACACTGTATTTTACAGGATAATACAACCAAGATGGTGATTGGTACTGCTGAACAAGTTAGGGGCCTATATCTTTTACAAACTGCACACCCCTCTAGTAACTCTGTTCTTAGACATTCTGTATTTTCTAGTAATCTCGATCAATAACGAATCTTATACTTTTGATTTGTGGCATAAGAGGCTAGGACATATCTCTAGTAAGTACATGTTACAGATTCCATATTTAAATGTAAAAGCTACTGATATGCATAACAATTGTTTGATCTGTCCTTTAGCTAAACAAAAGAGAAATTTTTTTCCTTTGAGTACTTCTGTCTCTACTGGTGCCTTTCAATTGATACATTGTGATGTTTGGGGACCTTTCTCTTTACATTCTATTACTGGACATAGATTATTTCTCACCATAGTTGATGATGATAGTAGATATACATGAATTTATCTTTTAAAAGCAAAAAGTGTTGTTAAAATTTCTTTGCAAATTTTTTACAACATGGTCCTAACTCAGTTTGGTGTTAAGATTAAAGTGCTAAAAAGTGATAATGGAACTGAGTTCATTTTTATCAGACTTTTACCATACCTTAGGCATCCTTCGTCAAACTTCTTGTGTTGAGACACCCCAACAAAATGGGATAGTAGAAAGAAAACATCAACATTTGCTTCAAGTTGCTAGAGCTTTACTTTTCCAATCTTCTTTACCTTTAAAATTCTGGAGTGAATGTATTAAAACTATTGCCTATCATAAATAGGATCCCTTCACCTATTCTTAAATAGAAAACTCCCTTTGAACTGTTATATGGCAAGAAACCTGGCTATTCTTACTTCAAAACCTTTGGTTGCTTGTGTTTTGCCAATACTTTAGTTTCTAATAGACATAAGTTTGATTTAAGAGCTACAAAATGTGTTTTCATTGGTTATCCCTTGGTACTTAGGGATACAAACTTTTAGACATTACCTCTGGAAAAATCATTGTGTCTAGAAATGTAAGGTTCTTTGAGCATGTGTTTCCTTTTGATGACAAGCATGAGACTGATAAAATCATACATACTATACCAAATGAGCATTCCTTGGCCAGATCCAATGATGATGCTATTGATGATGATTTTCCTTTTATTCATACTGATTTTAATAATGAGGTTTTACAACATACTGATAATGTTCCTGATAACACCAATCATATTCATGCTAATGATCTTGATGTTAATCCTGAGATCAATATTGACAATAATGCAACTTTTGGAGCTATTAATGAACATGAGAATGTCATAAATATTGATTTTGATGTTAATAACCTAGAAGTACAATCACACACAAGACCTTCTAAATTTAAAACAGAATATGCATACTTGCAAGCATGAAACTGAATTACCAGCTTATGTTGATCATGCCACAAGAGAATCTTCAAACCAAAGGAATGATTGGAAATTGAGAGCTTGATTGAATTATTATTTTAATTATAATTGTTATACTAATTCAACCAAGCTCTCAATTTCCAATCATTCCTTTGGTTTGAAGATTCTCTTGTGGGGTTTCATAAAGTCCATTGCTACATCATCTACATCATTAAATCTCTCATTTTCTGAAAAACGGTACCCTATAGCATGATTATTTGTCTCTTGATAGGTGTTGGGAATAAAATGAGACATGTTTTGATTCAATACCAAAACCCCCTGAGACATGCCTAAGTCAAGATGATTATGTTCTAAGAATGTTAGAACATATAGAATAAGGCTAGATGAGGAGCTAATATGTTAGGCAGCTCTTAGTTGATTAGATGCACAATTTGAGGGGGAACATATGCTTTGAAGTCCATCAAGAACAAGTCCCCTCAAGGCTCAAATTCTGGAACCTACACTAAGTCTTTTGAAGATCAACTATGCTGATCAGGAGAGTTGTCCAGAGAAGTTGTCTCAGCACAATTATTCAAGGTCAAGTGCTCTGAAAGCTTGAGGTCAACTATGCTGAAGAATTAGAGACAACAATACCCTAAAGATCCCCAATGAATCATGCTAAGATCAATTTGAAGTGAAGCAAAGGGTAAGAGCCAAGTCATCTGAAATGAGCAAGCCAACCATGCTGATAAGCAAGTCAACTGATAGTGATAAGGAGAGTTGTCCATTTGATAAGGAATGTTGTCCTATCATTGGAACAACCTTCAGAAGCCATGTCCAAGTCCTAATAAGAGAATCTTAAAGTCAGACATTGGGAAGAGTGTTGCAGAATGAAGACAAAGTCTATACAGCCGTTTATTTCCCAAATGAGGACATGTCACTGTCAAGAATTTGTCTTCTAAGTTAAAGAACTAAAAGAAGACATTTATGGACATTTGAGGCTGCCTCTCCAACGGGCAAATCCTTCATTTGTCTATAAATACAGAAGTGTGAAGACCATTTGAATGCACCTCAACACAATCCAACTAACCTCAAGATCTTACAAGCAAGAGTGCTTTCAAAGCTTTCAAAAGACTACCTTAGTCTTCATACACTTCTTCTAAGCTGAACTTCATTGTATATCCATACAAAGCTTAGAGAGATATCCTAATCCTTATACACTGATCTTCATTGTAAAGGATATCTCATTAGTTGGAACCTTACATCAATCCTGAGGCAAACCCTACTGAAGGAAATGGTGAACTGAATGATCCAATCCCAGTTCACATCCAGGTAACAACTACCAATGAAGAAGCAGTCCCTGCTGAGGTAGTTAATGGGTCAAATAATCTAGGGGGAACTCAAAATGTTGAAAATGCCAATGTCCCTGACATTGAGGACAACACCCCTGATTATGATCGTGAATTAGATCCTGCATTCAATTATCCTGAATTTTGTGATCAAAATGACTCAATTTCAGTAGAGGACAACTCTACTGAAGGGATCAGAAAAAGAAGGACTTGGTTGTCTGACCACCCTACTGATCTAATACATGGTGACCCAAGTATAGGAGTCAAAACAAGGAGATTTCATGGTGAAAGTGCTCTATTCTGTTGTTTCTTGTCAGAACAAGAACCAAGTGATATTGAAGAAGCACTTCAAGATGCCAATTGGATCACAGCCATGTAGGAAGAACTGGATCAATTCACCAGAAATGAAGTTTGGGAGCTGGTGGATAGACCTTCACATCAAGATGTTATTGGAACCAAATGGGTGTTCAAGAACAAGAAGAATGAGAATGGTGTGATTGTCAGAAACAAGGCAAGACTAGTGGCAAAGGGCTACTGCCAACATGAAGGCATTGACTATGATGAGACCTTTGCACCTGTGGCAAGGCTAGAAGCAATAAGGCTCTTTCTAGCCTATGCAGCCCACAAGAGGTTCAAAGTGTACCAAATGGATGTCAAGAGTGCCTTTCTGAATGGAGTCTTGATAGAAGAAGTCTATGTGGAGCAACCACCTGGTTTTGAGGTTGGTAACCAAGTTTACAGACTGAAGAAGGCTCTATATGGACTCAAGCAAGCCCCTAGGGCTTGGTATGATACACTGTCACAATTCCTCTTGGATCATGGTTTCACCAAGGGAACTGTGGACAGAACACTCTTCAGAATCTCTGAAGGAGAGGACATCTAGCTTGTCCAAATCTATGTGGATGACATAATATTTGGATCCCCCAATGAGAAGTTGTGTGAGAAGTTCTCAAAGCTTATGCAAAGCAAGTTTGAGATGTCCATGATGGGGTTGATGAACTTCTTTTGGGGACTTCAAGTCAAGCAATCAAAAGAAGGAATCTTCATCAACCAAGCTAAGTACACCAGAGAAATGATCAAAAAGTTTGGGTGTACAACTAGCAAGCCAGTAAGGATCCCAATGAACACAAATTGGAAGATGGATCATGATGAGAGTGGTGTTCCAACCAACTCCACTGAGTATAGAGGAATCATTGGCTCACTCCTCTATCTCACTGCCAGCAGACCTGACATCACCTTTGCAGTAGGTGTTTGTGCAAGGTTTCAAGCAAATCCTAAGAAAAGCCATCTTGAGGCTGCAAAGAGGATCTTGAGGTATCTCAAAGGCACTGAGAATCTAGGCCTTTGGTACCCTGCTGATGATAACATTGAGCTAACTGGCTACTCAGATGCTGATTATGGAGGTTGCAGAATTGATAGAAAGTCCACTTCAGGGACTTGTCAATTCTTAGGCAACAAGCTCATATCTTGGTTCTCCAAGAAGCAAAACACAGTGGCTACTTCCACCACTGAAGCTGAATATGTTGCAGCTGGAAGTTGTTGTGCTCAAATCCTTTGGTTGAGACAACAACTAAGAGACTACAGAGTCAACTCTACTGAAGTGCCTATATTTTGTGATAACAATAGTGCAATAGCAATATCACAAAATCCTGTATTACACACAAGATGCAAACATGTGGACATCAAGCATCACTTCATTAGAGACCATGTGGAGAAGAAGGACATAAAGTTGGTCAAGATCCACACAGATCATCAAAAAGCTGATATTCTAACAAAGCCACTTGCAGAGGCAAGATTTCTGGAGCTATCAGCAGAGTTGGGACTACTTGATCTAGGGAAGTTGGACAAGTAAAATTATTGGAGTTAATGGAAGTAAAGGGGAAGCAAATTGGTTTTCAACAGACTTGGTTAAGTCTACTGAAGCTCAGAAAAGATGACCTCAAATGATCAGGACTCTTGTCCATTGAATCTTAGGACACTTGTCCACATCTGTTCAGGACACTTGTCCTAGTGGGGTCAGATAAGTTGTCTGGACTATCAAACTATTCTCTTGGTTTGATAAGCACCTAATTTGGGTAATCATTGCCTATTTTGATATCTGTCCCATTCCTTTTACAGATATCACCTTTTTGGGATTTTAATTTGTCTCCCACCCAAAAGGTCGCTTTCCATGCATTTAATGCCAAGATTTAACTCTTGTTTGCATTACACCTTTCAAGCCATGATCTATCTTGAAAACTCCCCAACCATTAACTAATATTAAATAACTTCCACGTTTTGAATAAAACCAATAACTCACTGTTACATTGGTTTTTGACCATTGGATCAAAACTGGCCAACTCCCCTGAAATCAATCCTGGCCGTCCAAATGTGTTTTCCATTTTTGTCAATCGTTGAAAACTCTCAAAACTCACCAACTCATTGACAAACATTCTTTTTAGAATATTCTCAAGCCTTAAGATCCCCCACAAACACTTCTTCCCCAAGTATTCAAAACCCTAGCTCTTATTTTCTTCAAACACTCTCAAACTCTCTCAAAATTCATTCCTGTGATCTTCAATGGCTCCTAAAGTTAGACCAGAAATGATTATTGATTTCTCCAACAAGGCTCTAGACCTTGATTTTGGATATTTGAGCAACAAGAACAACCTTCACTTTGAGCCCATAGTATCTTTTGAAAGTGAAGACCCTGAGATTACTCCAACTCTTAGATGGCTGAGAAGAGCTGGATTGAAGAAGTTCATGGAAGAGAGGCCAAGTTCTTGTCTGGAGAGTTACATGGCAGAATTCTTTGCTTTCCTCAAGTGGAGAGGTAAGCCAGAAGATGGTGAAGTTTCCACCAGACTTTCTTATGTTGCAGAAGGAGAAGAGGAAGAGAGATTTCACAGGGTGAAATTCTCTTCAGAGGATCTTGTAGAAGCTTTTGGTTTGCCTTCTGAGGGAAGGAATCCAGAAGTTTATGGTACTGGCCTTGAAGATGAAATAGCTCAAGAGTGGCTATTGGTGCCAGGTCCTCTCTCTGCAACACAAAACAAGAAGACTCTCAAGCCAAAAAATTTCAATCTCTTTGAGGTAGTTGCCAAGAGTCTCTTGAGCAATACTGGAAGCTTGGAGCAGGTCAGCCATCCAAGAATAAGGATAATGGCTGCAGTTATTGATGCTAGTGACAAAGGCATCAAGTTTGATTGGAGGACCTTCATCTTGTCTGAGATGATGAAGGAAAAGGCTAAGTTTAAAGTGAAATCCCACAACAAGGTTGTATTGGAGGGAAAACTCAAGTATTGCACCAGGGCAAGCTTGTTGATTGAGAAATTTTCCCACTATTCACAAATGCAGACCTTTGCAAAGCCCCTCCCTGCCCAGAAAATCATGTTTAGAAAGCTCAGCAAGAAAACTGAGCAAAGGAGGATGTTACTGGCCAAACCTGCTGAAGAAAAGGTGGAGGAGAAGCCCAAATTGAAAAAGAGGACAAAAGCCAGAGTGGTAAAGACAAGGAAAATGTCTCAAATCCCCTCAGAGGAGAATTCAGGAGCTTCAGCTGAGATTGAAGTGGTTGCTGAAGAGGGAGTAAGTGTGCCTTCTGATCATTCAGAAGAATTGAGGCAAAAGTACAATGAGACTAGACAAAAGTCTAAGGGTGATAAGAGGATCAGGGAAGTTGTCCCTGAGAAGGATGGTGAAGGAAGTGGGAGCAGTAGGGCTAGAAAGAGAAGGGCCAAGCCTACTGAGAAAGTGTTGGAGCTTCAAGAAGAAAAATCTCTCCAACTGGCTTTAAGGGAGAGCAGAGCTGAAAGCAGGACTAAATCAAAGTCTAGAACCAGTTCTTCTGGCTCTGGAACTCCAGAGTCCAAGGTCCCTGAAGATCAACCTTTAGTGGCCAACATCCCTGAAGCTCAGAATCCTGAACACAACTCCCCTGAAACCCACATAACCCCAACCAACCAACCTATCACCCCCATCAATCTTACTAAGAAATATTCACCAGAAGGGAGTGTGCAAAGAAGTGGGATAGATGTGCTAGCAGATCTACCAGTAGATGAGACAAGATTGCAATCACCCCTTGACTCATCTATGCTCAATTTCTCAAAGTTTTTAGAAGATGCACTACATGAGCCAACCCCCCTGAGTAAAGCCCCTTCAGATCCATTGCTCTCAAAAGCAACTGAAGTACCTTCAATTGCACCCAATCCTTCTGAAGCCAATATCCCTGAACTTAACCTTCCTGAAGCCACATTAGGAGAAACCAGAGCCAACTCCCCTATAACCCAAAGTCCCCATTCAAGTGGAGATGAGGAGGAGTATACTTATGAAAGTATGCTCAGAGGAGGAGCCAAGGCTACTGTGGACAGTTTGTATCCACAACTTGCTGAATTTCCAAGAATTCAGAAGATGTTTCATGATTTGAGGATGCTTGTGGATGTGAAAGACAATACCATTATGGAGATATCCCAAGTCATCCAAGATAAGGGTGCAAACTGGTGGCAAGTGGAGGAGAGCAGATTGCTACACTTTGCTGGTGTCATAAAAATAAGATTCCTTATTGATGAGGAAGTTTTTGCAAAGTTGGTAGATGATAAGATCATTGAGGAGAAGGAGAGGAAAGCTAAGGGCATCAGACACCCTGATAGTAGCTCCAATGATGATGATTCCCCTGATGATCCCTCAAACCCTTCAAAACCCAACCCTCCTGAAACCCCTCAAGCCAACCTCCCTGAACCTTTTCAACCCAAGTCTTCTGTATCACGTAGACTTTCAAACCCCCCTAGAACCTATCATAGGAAAGGCTCTGTATCTTCAGAGGTGTTGACCAAGGGTGGTAACACAACCAAAGACACATCTGCCAATGAAGGTTCTTCTGAACCCATGGCACAGCCTAAAGATGTGGAGGTTCCTATTCTAGAGGCTGGTTTGGTTAAGGCCTATTCAGTGTCAGGAGAGTTGGACACTGATCAGCCCTTAATCATTCAGGATGACTCAGTGGCTGCTGGAATAAGCACTGTGATCTCCCCACAACTGCCATCTTTGAACCTTGTTGAAGGTGGAGATGTTGCAGGATTAGGTGTTGGAGTTGAAAAGGAGAATTTAGTGGAAAAACCAGAGGGAGAAGTAGATGAAAGAGAGGTTATAATCACTAAGATAGTGAGTGTACCACCAAATGAGGGTGATATAAGTGAGGAAGGACAGGTTATTCTTGAAGTCAAATCTGAACTTCAAGAATCCCTTGATGAAAGGAGGCCTGTTTCTTTTAGTGAGGACATTATTATTGAAGGAAGAAAAGAAATAGTTGAAAATGAGAAGAAGACTGCTGATGTATCAGAGTCTTATGAAAAGGAAATTGAGGGTGATGAGTGTGTTTTCACTAACCCTTTTGATTTGTCTGACATTGCAGGTATAACCTTTGATCAAATCTTTGCAGATGATTTCTTGACAGATGCTCCCATCCATGTTGATACTGGATCAGCACAAGCCTTACTTGGCTTGCAATCAACAAAATTGGACTCCTTGGCTCATTAAGTTCAATCAGCTCATGAAGAAACCACTGGAGCTTTGGATGAGCATGGAAGAACTTTAGCATCTGTAGAAATGAGGCTAACTGGCTCAGAAGATGTGATGTTACCCACTTTAGAAGCAAGGATCAGTGGAGTTGAGACTGGTTTGCAAACCATCTCCACTGAAGTCATCAAAGCCAAGAATACCATGAAATCAGTATCAAATGAAGTCAAGAAAGAGCAAACCTTGCTAAGAAATAACCACAACAGGAATGTGAAAACCTTGAGATCTGTGGTTAAGAAAGCTCTTGGAAGAAAGACAGCCTTGTAGAGGAAAAGAGCTGAAGAACAAAGACTTGCAATGGTGAAAGCAGCTTCAGAGAAATTTTCCCAAGAGGTGATGGCCAACATTGCTGAAGGTGCAGTGGCCAACCTTACTGAGCTTCTAAAGGCCCAATTGGATGCATCTCTGAAAGCAACCTTGGAGGAGGTTGTCCAACAAAAGATGAAGCCTGTTCTAGCTTTCCTTAGCTTGAGCAGTAATAGGATGCAAAATATACATGATGAGAATGTATATTTGTTGGAAGAGATGAAGTCTCTAACCCAAGCCCAGTCCTTAATGGCATCAACTATGAGTGAACTGAAGCCTACATGTTTTGATGCTGCCAAAAAGGGGAAAGGGAAAGAGCAAGGGCAAAAGGTGTCTTAGTTATTGGAAGTCAAGTGAAAGGAAAAGACAAAGTTGCTGAAGGAAAAGGGAAAGAGCCAGCAGTGCTGAACTTAGAAGATTTGGATGAAGAGGAGCAGTTAGCACTTGCCTTGAAGAACTCAATGGCCTCAACTCAAGAGGAAGGAGCAAGGTTAAAGCAAAGGCCAGGTGGTGAAGTGTCTGGTTTGGACAAAGAGGCTGAAGGTGTCCAAACTAGAGGAAAGATCAAGAAGGCCAAGGGGAACAAAAGAAAGGCTGAAACATTTACTGACTTTCCCAACAGCCTTGATCTGCCACCTGAATTCAGAATTGCTGATGATGAGCCTATCTCAAAGAAGGCCAAAAATGCTGAAAAAGTCAAGACTGCTGAAGAAGCTAAGTCTTCTGAAACTGACAAAAGTGCTGAAGGTCCCAAGTCCACTGAAGATGTTGAAGAATTGTTTGCTGAAGGATTTGGACCTGAGCCAAAAAAGAAGACAACTGTCCTAGCTCATGATCCATCAAAATTGTTTCATGAAGGGTATGGCAAAGACACTGAAACTCAACAGAAACTGGCCATGATGAGGGCCCAAGAGAAGATGGACTTGATGGATGAAGCACAAAGAGCAAGAGACAAAAGAAGAGCAGACTTTCAAAAGCCTAGAAGGAAGAGAGCAACTTACAACAAGATGAAGCCACAGTTGTTGATCCCAATGGACACCAAATATCCTCACTTGGATAAATGGGTGCCAATTCAGCTGAATGACTTATGGGAGGAAGCCAAAAGGGAGTTTGTCTATGACTTCTATGTCATTGACAGATGGAATGGAAAAGATGCCAACTCCACTTTTGCTGAGTTCATGATAGAGTATCACATAGAGCTTTATCAACAACTACTTGCAGCTACTGATATTGCAAGATTTGAACTCACTGCTCCCAAGCCAATCATATACATGCCTCCAAAGCTTGATGGATGGATTGATCAGTCAAAGATCCTGAAGGAATTTACTGAGATCCTCAAGCTGAACAAGATGGTTCTTGGTCCCAAGGGAACAAACCAAGAAGCCATGGAACTGAAGAGAAGAGTGTGGGCACAATATGGGATGGTGCCACCTCCTGAGGATGATCTTTGAAATGGCTAAGTCTTCTGACCTTTATGAATTAAAACTTATCTTACCTGAAGATATGTTTTTAATTGGTCATCTATGCTGAAGTTTTGGTCAAGTTTGCTGAAATGGTGTGCTCTGATAAGTTGTTTGCTCTGATATGCTATGGTTGCTCTGACTTATGTTTTGTGCTCTGATACTTACTTGAAGATCTAGAGACCATTAACTGATTGGTTTATGCTCTGATACTGGAAGATCTAGATACTTTTAAGTATTTAGTTGTTTGCTCCGATACTCTAGATCTTATGTTTAGTATATGCTCTGAATTTTTTTTGTAATGGAATGATGAAATGTAATAGTGTCTTGAATTCATACTCTGATATGTTAATTTCAACTATCAACATGCTTGTAATGACTTTTAATGAATGATAATTGAACTTACTTTGAATCAAGAAACATTATTGCAGAATTCTCTCTATGCCTATCTTTGAAACTTATTTGCAACTTGAACAGTGAGTACACTAACACATTGTTTTTCAGGAATATTGACCTTAGTCATGTCTTCTGAAGATAAATGTAATAGGTGTAGTCAAGTCACTTTTGCATAGAATGTATATGTTTTGGCATCATCAAAAAGGGGGAAATTGTTGGGAATAAAATGAGACATGTTTTGATTCAATACCAAAACCCCCTGAGACATGCCTAAGTCAAGATGATTATGTTCTAAGAATGTTAGAACATATAGAATAAGGCTAGATGAGGAGCTAATATGTTAGGCATCTCTTAGTTGATTAGATGCACAATTTGAGGGGGAACATATGCTTTGAAGTCCATCAAGAACAAGTCCCCTCAAGGCTCAAATTCTGGAACCTACACTAAGTCTTTTGAAGATCAACTATGCTGATCAGGAGAGTTGTCCAGAGAAGTTGTCTCAGCACAATTAATCAAGGTCAAGTGCTCTGAAAGCTTGAGGTCAACTATGCTGAAGAATTAGAGACAACAATACCCTAAAGATCCCCAATGAATCATGCTAAGATCAATTTGAAGTGAAGCAAAGGGTAAGAGCCAAGTCATCTGAAATGAGCAAGCCAACCATGTTGATAAGCAAGTCAGCTGATAGTGATAAGGAGAGTTGTCCATTTGATAAGGAATGTTGTCCTATCATTGGAACAACCTTCAGAAGCCATGTCCAAGTCCTAATAAGAGAATCTTAAAGTCAGACATTGGGAAGAGTGTTGCAGAATGAAGACAAAGTCTATACAGCCGTTTATTTCCCAAATGAGGACATGTCACTGTCAAGAATTTGTCTTCTAAGTTAAAGAACTAAAAGAAGACATTTATGGACATTTGAGGCTGCCTCTCCAACGGGCAAATCCTTCATTTGTCTATAAATACAGAAGTGTGAAGACCATTTGAATGCACCTCAACACAATCCAACTAACCTCAAGATCTTACAAGCAAGAGTGCTTTCAAAGCTTTCAAAAGACTACCTTAGTCTTCATACACTTCTTCTAAGCTGAACTTCATTGTATATCCATACAAAGCTTAGAGAGATATCCTAATCCTTATACACTGATCTTCATTGTAAAGGATATCTCATTAGTTGGAACCTTACATCAATCCTTACCCCTTTCAAGAGTGAAAGTGAGAAGGTTGTTGTAGTAGTAGAAGTGGTAGGAGCTGACTGTTGAGAGAAGAACAGTTCAGTTCTGAGTTGAGAAGAGGGTACTAGGACTCTAGACATCCTAGGGATCAATTCACCAAGGAGTGGTGTTCTTGATCAAGTGCACCTTGGCACTATAAAACAAGTTAATTCCAAGAGTGAAGGAATTATCCTGTTAAATCAGGGAAAGTGGATGTAGGAGCTTGAGTCTCTGAACCACTATAACTTCTTGTGTTGATTTACTTTCAAAGTACTTTCATACATTCAACACTGCACACAAAACTGATCTTTCAAAGAACTTATACTTAAGACTGTGCAAAAAGACATTTGGACAAGTTCCCTGAAAACTGGACTGCATTGATTGATTAAGTGATTTCAGAAACAAAAGGAGTCTAAACTAAAGGGCCAACCACTATTCCGCACATATAACTCCCTTAGATAGTTATTCAACTAAGTACTCAATAGTACTTAGTAGTTTGATTATCTTTAAGGAGTTAATCATCTTCAGAAGAGTTGTTCAAGACAACCTTGCTGATCTCTGGTTTGATCAAAGTTTGAAAAGAATTGCATACAAGTGTATTCCCCCCCCCCCCCCATACACTTGTTATATACTCCTTTCAGGACCAACAATAGGTTATCTACAAAACATGGTCTATTTACAGCTTCCATTTCCCAAATACAAGAACCTAAATCATATAAACAAGTTGCCCTAAATGATAATTGGGTACTTGCTATGAAAAGAGAATTAGAAGCACTAGAAAAGACCAATACTTGGACTCTTGTAGATTTACCTTTAGGCAAACACTGTATATGTTGTAGATGGGTATGTAAGGTAAAATACAATCCAGATGGCACCATAGAAGGATATAAAGCAAGACTAGTTGTCAAATGTTATACCCAACAAGAAGGCATAGATTATTTTGATACTTTTTCTCATGTTGCTAAAATCACCACTGTCATAATTTTATTGGTTGTTGCTGTTTCTAAAGATTAGCATATACATCAATTAAATGTGTAATGTTTTTTACATGGTAATTTAGAAGTGGAAATATATATGGTTCCTCCTCATGGTTATTGTTCGAACATTGATAAAAGAGTATGCAAATTGAATAAAAGTTTGTATAGATTGAAACAAGTTTCCAAACAACGGTTCACTAAATTGTCTATCTCCTTAAAATGTTTAGGATTAACTCAATCCAAAGCTGATACTTCACTGTTCACAAAACATGGTGACATTGATTTTACTGTTGTTCTTTGCTATGTGGTTGACTTAATATTGACAGGTTCCAACCTTGACATCATTATAAGTATAAAGAGTTGCATGCATAATAAATTCACCATTAAGGATCTAGGCATTTTGAAGTATATTTTGGGGATAGAAGTTGCCAGAAATAGTAAGGGTCTCACTCTTTGCTAAAGAAAATACACTTTAGATTTGTTGCATGACTCTGGTTAGGGGCAGCAAACCCCCTATGGATTCTAAGTTGAATTTTGATATTCATTCTCATTTTCTTACTAATCCTGAACATTATAAGAAACTAGTAGGGAAACTTCTTTACTTAACAGTGACTAGACCTGATATTTCATATGATGTTCAAATTCTAAGTCAATACATGAAGTTTCCTACTGTGGCACATTTAATTGTTGTTCATAGAATTTTAAGGTATCTTAAAGGTAGTCCTGGTACTGGAGTCTTTTATCCTAAGGATATAATCTTCAAGTTGCATGCTTTTTCAAATTCTGATTGGACTAGATGTATTGAAACAATAAGAAGTATTACATGTTATAACATTTATCTTGGTACTTAACTAATCTCTTGGAAATTCAAGAAACAATTTATTGTTAGCAGGTCTTCTGCACAGGCTGAATACAGGGCTTTGGCCTCAACAACTTGTGAGATCCAATTGATTCATTACACCCTAGCTGATTTGGGAATCCAACACTCAAAACCATCAACCATGTATTCTGATAGCAAGAGTGCCTTTTCCATTGCTCATAATCCATGTCTTCATCAAAGGACAAAGCACATTTCCTTGGATTTTCACTTCACGGGGGAAAAGATTCAAGAATGGATGTTCACTCTTATCCACATTCCAACCTCAGAAAACCTTGCAGACATACTCACAAAGCCACTCTCTCCTACAGACTTCAGCAATCACAAATCCAAAATGGGTTTACTGGATATCCACTCCTATTTTGAGGGGTATAAGGGTTGATATATACACCCCACTAATACACCCTTTGTATTAGTAATACACCCATACCTTGTATTTATTTTAGATTAATTAGTTAGACAGTTATTAGTAGTTAACAGCTCCTTAGCATTTAAAGAGCTCTCTTTCGTTTGTATTCATTCATCATTTTCTCATTTTTCAATTTGTAAAACTTTCAAGCTTTGCTTTCAATTCAATATGGAATTCCTTTCTTCAATTCAATAAATACCAACAAAACTCCGAGACGTATTTAAAGCAAAATCCTAGCGTAATTGTCCATTTTCTTCTCATCGTCTTCCATTCTAAGAACGTTGTCGCCTAATTTGCTCGTCGCTTTTGGTCTTAATTCTTGTTTCGAAAAGTTTGTCATTTTAACTATTTTTTACCATGAATCTCCCTAAATTACTCATATGCAAATCTCCACCATTTCTCTTTTGGTACTTTTTTCATCTTTCTCTTCTTGATAATTGAAACAAGTTATAATTGTACTACAAAATATTTTAATAATACAATTAAAAATTATTATATAATTATTAAAGATACATAAAGATGAATTGCAATTATTTTTTCTTTTACTTTTTTTAAAATAATATTTATAAAAAAATTAGTATTTTGTTTTTACTAAATTAGAGGGAGGCCCAGTGCCCCGCTGACACCTCTCCCTCCGTCCCTGCGCCTAATACATAGTTTATAATGTGTATATGTCGTTTTTATATTAATTTTACTTACGTGTTATTTTTATACTCCCTCCGTCCCAGGATTACTTGCACACCTACTTTTTCGGACCTTTAGAAACTTTACCCGTATAATATCTACAATATTAAATTTAATGTAATTATTTTTATGGTCCATATATACATATAAGGCCATTCACTTACTTATTTTTTTATAAAATTATATCTTAAAATTTTATTTATTATAATATTTTTAAAAAAGTGAGTGAACAGTAAGTATGCAAGTTAAGCGGGGACGGAGGGAGTATTAATTATGTTGATATGTCGATATCACAATTAGTTACATGTTTGTTAAATGTAATTTTATTGATCGAGCATTACATATGTCATCATTATTATATGATTATTTTCATGTATAAACATAGTAAAATGGACTATCACAATATTAATTACAATTAAATAATTAATTATATTATATTATATTCTTTTATTTTATTTTTCTTTACTCTACTTTACTTTAATCCAAAAAAATCATATATATATTATACCTCATTTTATTAATTATATTAATTTAATAACTTATTGACAATTTTTGTCGTATAATTTTTTTATGAATTGCGGAAAAAATCCATTGACAATTCTTTTGGTTGTTTTGATTAAAAAATATGAATAAATAATAAATATAGTACAAGTGACGTGATGGTGAGAGAGAAAATAATAGATGAGTGTGAGATTGAGTATGATAAAATAATAGATAAAATATAAGTGATGTGACTGAGAGAGGGAAAATCATATGTCAAAAATGAAAAAAATAAAATAAAATGAGAAACTTATCGTGGGACATCCCTAAAAAAGTGAGAAACTTATAATGGAACGGAGGGAGGATAAAATAAATTTTTTATTTTTAAATTATTTAAACACAATGTTCACCTAATTTATTTTTTATTCTCGACAATGTTCCTCAAACCCTTTATTTAATAATCCTAAAAGATAAATTTTTCTATGCAATTGAGTGTGTTGATAACTTGATATATTTGAATTTTAATATTCAATTTATCTAAGGTAAAGTCTAGTATGCACTCGAGTGCATGCTTTGCACCCTAGTCTGTGCATTTTTCAGTTTACTGACTTACACTTTTTGGTAAATGGTGTTGCACTCTTCAATTATTACTTATACAGTTTAATAATTGAAAAGTGCAACACCATTTACCAAAAAGTGTAAGTCAGTAATTGAAAAGTGCAACATGGACTAGGGTGCACAACATGCACTCGAGTCCATAGCAGACCAACCCTTTATCTAATTTCAATTGTATAGGTGTCATCAGGGACGGAGGGAGAGAGGGGCCAGGGGGGTCACTGGCCCCCACCCATTTTACAAAATTTTTTTAATATTTTTTTTAAAAATATTAAATAATAAAAAATAGAAGAAAAAATAATTATAATTAATCATATTTAATAGTTATATAACAATTTCTAAGTGTATTACTAAAATATTAGTAGTGCAATTATTACTTTTCCCTCCTATAAGTACTTGTTTTGTGTATAATTAAATAACATTTTTTTTTACAAATTTATCTTTTATTATCATGAAAGATTGAGGGAAAAAATAAATGAAAGTATAAGAGAGTGGAATAACTTGCTTCAATTATCAAGAAAGAAAGATGAAAAAAGTATTAAAATAAAAATTTTAGAAATTTACATATGAGTAAATTAGGGAGAAACGTGGTAAAAATAGCTAAAAATGATAAATTTTTAAAACAAAAATTAAGACTAATAGTGTCAATCAATATGAAAAGAGTGAAGTATATTACAATTTAAAACATAAAAATTAAAAGATGCTCGTATATAGACTGTATAAATATTTGGACCCCCCATCGGTTAGTTTCTGGCTCTGTCACTGGGTGTCATCAATTACACTCGTTAGTAAATCAATTTTAGATTAGACGGGAAACATATATGACTAGACTATAGGTTTACTTGCATACTAGTGTAAAACTCGCGTATTACACGTGATTGAAATAAATTTATAATATATTTTAATTTGTTAATTAAAAAAATTATCTTTTGAAACATATATAAATTTATTATTCTATAAAAAAAAATGTTGTGGCAATATATATTACACTATATATATTAAAAAAAGAATTATTAAATTTGAATATAAAGAATTAATTATTTATAAATATTTTAAAAAATACAACACACACACATAATATAATATGCAATTAATAAGTCATAAACATTGACATTAGTGACATTTGATAATTTAATTAAAGATTGAGATAAATCAAAATATCTAAAATTGTAATTAAAACTTCTCAAATCTCATTTTGAATTAGTCAATATTTATATCTTTATTCTCTTTATTTATATGTAAACTATATACTCAACTGAATAAAACTTAATTAAGATATTTAAAAATTCAAGAAACCCTTTTAAATTATCAATTTAAATTAATTTGAATCTAAAAAATATATAAACAACTAATTACCATAATAATGTTTTCTATATTTTTCATAAAAAAAAAAAAAAAAAATCATTTAATGTATCAACTCTAGCTAAATTAAATAAGATATTAAAATCGAGTGATATTCAAATTTGTTCAAATTCTATCAATTAGATTATCAAATTCTATGCAATTTTGTTGCATATCTACTTGCACAATTATTTCCTATTATACTCCATAATTTTGAAAATATTTTGAAATCTCCAATTCTCAAATCAAACAAATCCAAAGATACATTACTAAGTGATTCAGCTTGAGGTAAAACCGGCAATTTCAATGGTATTTAGATTATAATTTAACTATAACACAATTATTTTTCCTAATATTTCTTCCTATTTTTTCAAACAATAACAATTAACTTTAGCACTTAGGCATATTATTATAAAACATATTATAATTTTAAGTTGCAAAATTTAATAAAGAATGTTTAACTTTATAAAATTTAATTAACGTAGATGCAAAATTATTTTTTTTAATTTATTAGTATTGTTTTGATCAAATAATTTTTTTAATTACTTTAACTCTTTAACTACATATAAAAAAAATTATTAAATAAATCAAATAAAATTATAAAAATTAAACTAAAAACAACGCGGCTTAATTTTTTTAAAACCTAATTTTTTTAAATCAACTTAATATTAAACTAAATACAAAATAAAATCTTAAAAAACAAAATAAATGTAAATGAAATTAAAAAATATTAAAAATTTCAACTAAATCTTAAAAAATAATTAAATCAATTAATTTTGAAGATTTAGATGATTTTTTATTTTTTAGATTTTATTTATTTATCATTATTCTAACACCCAAAGATCCTCTATACACACCCCATCATTTTAAACAATATATATATGTAGATATTTAATGACTAAATAACCCTTATATAAATAGAGGGTAAAGTAATTTAAAAAAAAAAATCATAAAAAACATAAAAACTGTAATTGAAATTTGAAAAGTATACGTTTGTATAACAAAATGAACCGAAAATATCTCTATTAGATAAGAATCGAACTCTTTCATATACAATATTTATGGATTAAAATTAGAAATATAATTCACCATATCATTATACACATTTTTCTGACCATTAATTTTTAAAAACCTTCCCCATATAATTCCATAAATTTATCAACCATTTCCCAATAAATTTTTTAATTACTTTAAGTTTTTAGCTACATAAAATAATAAATAAATAAAAAACACATGTCAAATAAATAAGGAAAGGAAATTGATGGTAGCAAAAGAAAGAGAAATAAACTATTTACAATATATATTAAATATTCCATAAATTTCTCAACCATTAAAATAAATCCCAATAAAAAATTTAATTATTGTAAATTTTTAACTTCATAAAATAAAAAATTAATAAAAAAACACATGTCAAATAAATAAACTAAAAAGAAAATGAAAATAAATTGATGATAGTAAAAAAAGAGAAATAAACGATTTACAATATATATTAAATATTTATGAATTAAAATTAAAAATATAATTTACCAACATTAATTTACCCATTATAAATAAATGGATGTAATTAATTTTTAAAAACCTTCCTCGTATCATTCCATAAAATTTTCAACCATTAAAAATAAATTTTAATAAAATTTCAAATTACTTTAAATTTTTAACTACAAAAAATAAATAAAAAACGTCAAATAAAAAAACTAAAAAGAAAAAGAAAAGAAATTGATGGTAATAAGAAAAGAGAAATAAACGTTTTAAAAAAGGTGTAATTCTAAATTTTAAAAAATAAAAATAGAGAGAAATAGTTATAGAAAAAACATCGAATTCTTAAAAAAAATTTAAAAAAATGTAAATGAGAGAGAATTTATAGATTTACAAAAAAAATATTAAAATAAATAATGTGAAGATATTATAATCTTCACAATCTTCTAAAATCATGTGAATATGATGAAATCTTCACATCGAACAAAAAAAAAACTAAACTATATATATACTTTAAAAAAAATACATAATAAAAGAAATTGATGTAGTAAAAAAAGAAAAATAAACGTTTTAAAAAAAGTGTAATTCAAAAAAAAAAAAAGAGAAAGAAGAGTAAAGAGAATTCATTAAAGGAAAATGTCAAAAACATTGAATTCTTAAAAAAAAATGTAAATGAGAGATTTAAAAAAATATAAAAAGATACAATATTATAGAACAATACATGAAAAAATACAAAAATAATAATTCTTGAAAAGATACATAATATCAGGGTGAGTAAATAGATAAAATTTTCTGAAAAAGAAAAAAAAAAAGTGTATCAACAATTTTTTATAATCTGATGGAAAAAAGATGAATAATTTTGTCTAAAAAAATAACCATTTTAGATGTTGATTCACCCCATCAATGCGATAAAAAAAAAAAAAACCAAATATTAAATAAGATATTACAAAAAGATTTAAATAACAAAAAAGATCAAATCAACAACCAAATATTAAATAAGATATTACAAAAAGATTTAAATCAATTGCCATAAATTCTAAAAACTAAAATACAATTCCTTTTTAATCGGTACACCTTGATTTAAATAAGATATTATAAAAAAAATATATCTTAATTTAAATAAGATATTATAAAAAGATCAAACCAATTGCCTTCAATTCCAGAAACTAAATTACAAAAAAAAAAAAAAAAAATTAATCGTAAAAATTGATTGATAAAAAAAAATCAGTATAATAGAAATTCACCCATTATCGCAAGAGAAAGAGTTGGAAAATAGTGGAATGAAGTGAAACAAACAAATGATTTAGGTCTAAGTGAAGTAGAAAATTTTAAATGTGAATATTCAAAATTGAATTTGTTAAAACAAATCCAAATTTGAATATTCAAAATTGGATTTTTTTTTTAAATCTTTCGAGAAGTTTCTATAAATATATTTAATTTAATATTTAATATAAAAATAACTAATTTATATTTATAAAATTTATTATTAAATTAAATATAAAATAACTAATTTATATTTATAGATTTTATTATTCAAATTAATATTGAAGTGATTATTGAAAAGTTCTGTTTCATTTAAATTTTAAGATTAATGATTAAGATTAATAAAAAAATGAATAAAAAGTGAAATTAATGAGAAAAATGAGATTTTGAAATGGAGAAATTTGAGAAAAAATAGATTGGAATAGACCAATTATTTTACAACACGTGGCTCTTAAAATGTTTGCAAATATATGATAAAATTAAGATTAAGATTAAGATTTGAAATGGAAGAATTTGAAGAGGAGAGAGATTAAAAATAATAATTATGATTTAAAATTTTGAATTATTATTTTGACATTAAAATAGAAAAAAATGATTTTTTAAAATCAGAATACCTGAGAATATGCAGGGATTTTGAAATAGACGATTTTGGTGAAGATAGAGATTGTGTAGAGTGATAAAATTGTGACACGTGTCCCTTTATATTCTCAAAAATATAGAGTAAATTAAGATTCTTATGGGTTGATAGCCGAATACTCAAATGACTAAATAAAATTCTCTTTACTGTTAAAAAAAAAAAAAAATCGTTATCGATCTTAATAGAATACTCAAGATAATTAAATTTACACGATGAATAAAATGTCAAATAGTGGACACCTGACTTCGACTTTTGAGATAGAGGAAATTGGAATATGCGCCAACTTATTCCATTCTCACCATATAAAGGAACTATATTTATTTGTATTTAATTTGAATAATATATTTTACTATTAATTAATTGCATTATGTTGCCTGTGATTTAGCTAGCGCTACTGCCAACATACAAAATTGATTGGCGCATTGTTAATTATATATAGTTTTAACTTTAATTTTGTTTATGTGTCATACTTTTGTATTTTAAATTAAGACAACAAATTTCTACAAATAATAATAATAATAATTAATTGCATTATGTGATTTAGTGCAACACCATACTTTGGTTCAAGTTTTTCAATGAAAAAATAAATGAAAATTCAACCTTTTCTTTATGCTCTCAAATATGTCGTTGGATGAAATATTATTTTTATGATGGTTATATTATTACTTATTAGTGTTGTGATCTAATTTTTTTAAAAAAAATTACGAGGGAAAATAGTGTTACATATTATTTTTTATTTTTGTTAACAACTATAAGTACCACATATTCTTCATTCACATTCTATTTTCATTGAAGAATTTTAAATTGATTGGCCCATTGTTTATAGTTGAAACTTTAATTTAAATTTACACCATACGATTATATATGAAATGAGCCACACATTTTATATATTCAATTGTACGTTGCAGTTGCAATTGAAGTAATTAAGTCACAATTTTAATTTTATTTCAATATGGTGACTCAATAGTTCAATTGAATAATGGACTATATATTCAAATCAATTAAAATTTAATTATTTATTTTAATATGCATTCCATCAATACAACATTAGTAGAATAAGGGGGGCTATAGAATCATTTTTTGGCTTTCAGGTGACAATTACATCTGACCGGACCAGAGGTTCCATTACGCTAAGGCATCTCGTTCAATTTCGTGAGACAATTTGGTGCTTTTCACAAATTATTTGAATAATTATAATTTTAGGTTAAAAGTGATACTCCATTTGTTTCCAAATTTTCTACATGACACACAAATTAATATTTTCTCCTTTTTTTTTAATAAGGGTGCTTTAACTTTTTTCAACAAATTAAGATTATAAATTGTGGTTTATATTACCCTAAATTGTGGTATATATTATTCTTCATTAATTATAACTAATTTTGATATAAACATTTTGTTTGATAAAGAACGTGGTCAAGAATGTAGCTATTATCCATAAATTAAATTAATTTTGGTATAAGATAATTATGGATCTTATTTATTTATGAAAAATATTTATAATAAATGAGTAAGGTTAAAATTGTTAAAAATAAAAAATAAAAAAACTCAGAATGACACTTATTTTAAAATTAGTTAAAAAATCAAAGTGACACTTGTTAAATACGGAGGGAGTAAAAAATTGACTTTAGTGATATAATGAGTCCAGAGATGTATATTTTTGAGTTATTTAGTAAGTGGTAAAAAAAGATTTAGTGAGGTGTGTTGGGATATAAATTCATCCTAAGCCCCACTTGATGTTAGAATAGTTTTGATGGCCAAAACACTTAGAGTTTATAAATGTAATAGGATCAACTGACTTTGTATAGAACAACTTAGACTAGTCTTGTGTGATCAACTGTATTGATATCAGCTGATCAGCACAGCCTTGGCTTACATGCCTATCCTCAAGATGAGAAGAGTAGAAGAAATGAAGACTAGAAGATCCTTGAAGGCCAGATAAGTTAAGGTGCTTGTATACCTACTTATCTGATGGAGTCCAAGTTAAAGATGGCCTTAAAGCAGCACAAGTATTTGCCAGATCAGAAGAGTACTACTCGACTGATATCAGAAGACAGAAGCACAAGGCCAGACGAGTAGTCAGAAGACTAGTAGTGCAGATCAGAAGACTAGGTGCTCGTCCAGGACTCGGCTGATTCCCAAAGTCATCTTCCAATTCAAATGAAGACTTACCTTACTTAGAAGATTGACATGATCCCAAGATTGAAGCAATCAAGCAGCTGGAATCAAGGAATCAAGCCAACATGGAAAGATTGCCCCAACGGCTAGTCAACTTCAACGGCTAGTTGCAGCAATCACCATTATAAATACAAGAGGATGAGAAATCACAAACACGAAGTCACAACGAGAGAATTCAACAAGCTAAACAAGCAATCAAGCAAAAAGCCACATTGTATTGAGAGTTCTCTAAGAGCCCAGAAATCCTTAGAATATCTCTAGCTCTTAAGTGATTTCTATCCAACCTATAAGAACCTGAATCGGGATTCATATTGTATATCTATTGATTTAGGCATAGTGGTTAAGCATATTATAAGCTTGAACCATTAGTTGGATCCATTCAAAAACCCCAAAACCCCCAACATAAGGTTAAGTTTTTGAAACCCTGCAAAGTGCAAGTGCTTACAATCACTTGTGGAGACCGTAGCAGTTAGGATTGCTCAGATCTCAAAGTCCTACCCTTGGGACTATAAAGGTCAAGCCCTTGTAATTTTTGGTAAATTAAAGGGATTAAACATCACGTTAGGACGTGAGAGTGGACGTAGGAACGTATATCCGAACCACTATAAATCTGGTGTTATTTACCTTTCTGCACTTTACATTATTGTCATTTCGATATATTTTATATAGTGCATATTGTGTTTTCAACAATCTTCAAATCAGGCAATAACTTTCAAACCAGCATCAGCTGAGTATTTTAATTAAGTAAACAAGTTAGCACTTTCAAAAGAAATTATAGAACAAGTCTAAACAAGGCCTACCATAATTACGCATATAATCTCTTCATTCAGATCACTATAGTCATCTGGACCAGCTGACTTGTAGTCCAGCTGACATAGAGATCAGAAGAGGTTCCCAACTCTCTTGAAAAAGTTTTAAAGTCTATTCACCCCTCCCCTCTAGACTTTAATCCCATTCACTACTCGTTCAGGGACCAACAAGTGGTATCAGAGCAGTGGTTCTAACGAACTACTGTCTCTAGATTATCAGAAGACTTGAGGGAGTCTTTCTGTAGTCCTCTTGAACAGATCTATCTTTTGAAAACTTGTTTTTGAAAACTCATACAGCATGAGTGCTAACATGCGAAAGTTGCCTAAGTTTTCAGTGGAGGATTATGATTACTGGAAGATCAGGATGAGGAAGAATCTCACATCAGTTCACTACAAGATGTGGTCTGTAATCACAGAAGGCCCAATCACAATCATGACAGTCAACACTGAAAATGGTGATCCAGAAGTTCCAGTTGGAGAACTTATCCCCAAGCCAATGAAGGACCTCACACCTGAAGAGATGAAGCAATCAAATCTTGACAGCATTGCTCAAGATTACATCATGCAAACTCTTCCAAATGAGTACATTGCAAAAGTAATCCACTGTGAATCAACCAGAGACATGTGGGATGCTTTGGCACTCCTCTGTGAAGGAACTGAGCTGATCAAGGAGAGCAAATTGTCAACAGCAGTCAAGAAGTTCGAACACTTCAAGATGCAATCAGAAGAGTCTATTGATCAGTTAGACAATAGATTTACCAAGATCATAAATGAGATTGAATCTCTAGGCAAGAAATACACAAATAGAGAGAAGAACTTGAAGATCTTAAACTCTCTAACCAAGAAATGGAGACTCAAGAAGACCATCATCAAGGATACTCAAGATATCAAGAAGTGGTCTGCTCAAACTCTATTTCAGAACCTAAAAGCTCATGAATATGATCTTGAAAGAGAAGAAAACTCAGGAAGTGATGAGCCAACTGCAACCCCATCTACCTCCAAGACTGTAGCCTTCAAGGCAGCCAATACAAAAGCTGCAAGTACCTCATCTGGCAAGACCTCACTGAAAACAGAAGACTTTGAAGGATTAGACATGAGTCTGAAAGAGCAAATGGCTCTTATGATCAAGAGATTCGAAAGGATGAATACTCTCAACAGCAAATACAGAAAATTCTACAGGAATTATAAAGATAGGAGAGCTGGTTCATCTTCTAGAGAATCAAGAGAAAGAACACCAGAAAGATATTCTAGAAAGGATGTGGAGTCATCTGACAGTCGAGGTTCTAGAAGAAGAGATGCCACTCCTCCAAGAAAAGGCAATTCAAATCAAAAGCCTGGATCATGCTTCAATTGTCGCAAACCAGGACATTATGTCTATGAATGTCCTGAGCTGAATTTAGATGACAAAGAAGAAAGAAGGCCAAGAAGAGACAGAAGAAATTCAGATAAACAAGCAATAGTGACTGAAGAATCTGAATATCAAAGTGATGAACTTCCTACATCACCAGACTGTCAAATCTTCTCAGATGATTCAGATGATCTAGCTATGATGGCCATAGGTGAAAATGAGGTAAATTCCTATACTACTACTTTCCATTCACCTATTTTTTCACAAACAGATGAGATAAACTCATCTGAAGGCGAATCAGAAGACACCTATTATCAATCTTTAAGGCAGGTAAAAGGTGATCTGGATATTGCCACTAGAGCTTTTATAGAAGTAGAAGAAGAGAACACGGATTTAAGGAAAGTAATAGAGAAGATTTGATTGATGAATAAATTGATTAGGTTCCTTTCTTGTACAACAAGTTCTTTCCTTGTATATAGATTCTTTTCTTATACAACAAGTTGTAATTCACCTATATTAATGAGAATATCATACACCGTAAATTACACGGTGATTATTATCATTCTGTCATGGTATCAGCAAATTAAGTGCTGAAAACCCTAGCCCAATTTTTTTTTCTTTCCCATCCGTTTCTTCCTTCTCCTTCACAATGTCGGATATTGTTCCAGCAACACCTAAGGATCCCGATCACATTCCCCTTGCCACTCTGATTCACATGGTTACGATCCGCCTCTCTTCATCAAACTACCTTCTTTGGAAGAGTCAAGTTCTTCCAATGCTTCGATGTGATAATCTCGCAACCTTTGTCGACGGTTCTGGTCCCGAGCCCGAACCTCTGATTAAGTCGACCGAAGACAAGGACGAACCCAACCCAGCCTATCTTCTCTGGCGCAAACGCCACGATCGTGTCCTTTGCCTGCTTCTATCCTCTCTCACGGAAGAAGCTATGTCTGAAGTCGTTGGCCTCTCTAAGGCTCGTGATGTTTGGCTTGCCCTAGAGGCCGCATTCAATCCCTCCTCCCCATCCCACGCTCAACAACTCCGGGATGAACTACAATTCCTCCGTCGTGGTTCGCTTTCCGTCGTCGAGTTCAATAGGAAGTTTACTAATCTCTGTCACCAGCTTGCTGCAATCGGCCACTCAGTTTCTGATGCGGACAAGGCTCGATGGTTCCTTCGCGGACTTGGCCCGCAATTTCGAGCGTTCACTGAGGTTCGCCTAGCCATCGCCCCCTTACCCTCCTTTCGTGATCTGTTGTCTCAGGCCAGAGATCATGAGTTACGCGAGAAAGCTATGGAAGCTTCTGACGCTCAGCCGCCTACTGCTGCCTTTTACGCTAATCGCTCAGGTCATCGCTCGTCGTCTTCCGGTAATCGTACTTCGAATCAGGTCCGCGACGGTGGTCGTGGTTAGGGTGGTCGCGATGGTGGCCATACCTCCAACAGTGGTGGCCGTCCCCAAGGTGGCGGTACTAAGCGTGTGCCTCGCTGCCAAATCTGTCGCGATGCTCATTACGCCACTAATTGCCCGAACAGGTTCTCTCGGGATTATAATTTTCATGATTCCCAGTCCAGATCTGCAAACATTGCCCAGGCGTTTCAAACTCAGTGTACCGTCAATCCCTCATCTGTATCAGATTGGTATGTTGACACTGGTGCCTCGGCTCATATGACGTCCTCCTCCACTGCTCTGGATTCCTTTGAACCCTATTCTGGTAATGGTTCAGTCATCGTCGGTAATGGTGACTCTCTTCCCATTTCGCATATTGGTTCTCGTGTTATTAATACCTTGCCCTTATTAGATGCTTTAGTAGTACCTCATATTACTAAAAATTTATTATCTATTAGCAAGTTAACCAATGATTTGCCTGTTGATGTTATGTTCTCTAACAACTCTTTTGTGGTTCAGACTCGGTTGTCAAAGAAAATCCTCGCTCGAGGGACATGTAAGGATGGCCTTTACATTCTAGAGCAGGGCACATCTGCCCTGGTTGCTGCTTTAAATTCTAGTCTATTGAAGTCTTCTTTTGAGTTGTGGCACTCCCGTTTGGGACATGCTTCTATTTCTGTTATTCAGTTGTTAAAAACTTTAGGCCATTTGAGTGTTACTTCTGTTTTGCCTAAGCCGTCACCTTGTACTTCTTGCCAATTGGCTAAGAGTAAAAGGTTACCGTTTGATTTAAACGATAAACGTGTTTTACATGTTTTAGATCTTATACACTGTGATTTATGGGGTCCTTCTCCTGTTTTGTCTGTCGATGGTTTCAGATATTATGCTTTATTTGTGGATGATTTTTCTCGTTTCTCGTGGATTTATCCCTTACGCGCAAAGTCTGAGTTTTTTGATGCTCTCAAACAATTTAATACTTTCGTTTCCACTCAATTTAACTCATCCATTAAAATTTTTCAGAGTGATGGTGGTACTGAATTTACCAACCATCGTGTCCGTGATTTTTTTAATTCATTTGGTATCTTACATAGATTTTCTTGTCCTTACACTCCTCAACAAAATGGTCGAGCTGAGAGAAAACATCGTCACATAACTGAAACTGGTTTATCACTTTTGTTTCACTCTCATACCCCTCTTCCTTTTTGGGTTGATGCCTTCTCTACCGCTGTCTACATTATTAATAGGCTTCCATCTCCTGTTCTTACCAATAAATCACCATATGAGCTTTTATTCCACTCTCCTCCTTCATATAGCAATTTTAAAGTTTTTGGTTGTCGTGTGTTTCCGTATCTCCGTGATTATGCTCCTCATAAGTTGGCTCCTCGTAGTCATCCTTGCATTTTTCTTGGCTATAGCAGTATTCACAAGGGTTTTCGGTGCTACGATCCTGTTTCTTCGCGCACTTACATTACTCGTCATGCTCAATTCGATGAGACTCTATTTCCTTTCTCTTCTAATACTTTGTCTACATCTCATACTGACTTGGACTTTTCTTGTTTTTTGGATCCTCAGGTTTCTCGATCGACAATCTCGAGTCCTGCCTCTTCACGATCTGTTCCTCACGATCCTCCTTTATCGTCACATGCGTGTTCTTCTCCTACTGAGGTTTGCACGCTCTGCCCTGTTGATTCATCTCATGAGCCAACGCCAATGCTCCATCCCGTTGTTCCCGACCCAATTCAGGTTCCAGTGCCTGATCCTGCCATACCCGCACCCACCGACCCTGCTGGTCATGGCTCTCCTTCCACGGTTCTCGTTCCTCCGGCTAGTCCTCCACCCGCTCCATCCGTTTCACTTCATCCCATGCAAACCCGTGCCAAATCCGGTATCTTTAAACCCAAATATTCGGTTGATATTGCTACCACTAAGCTGCTACATTCCCTGTCTGTCTCCACAGAACCTCGAGGGTTCAAATCTGCCTTAAAGCTTCCACATTGGCATTCTGCCATGCGTGACGAAATGGAGGCTTTACATTCTAATCAGACATGGGATCTTGTCCCTCGTCCGCCTTCTGTCAACATTGTTGGTTCTAAATGGGTTTTTCGTACTAAGTACAAATCTGATGGATCCATTGAGCGATATAAAGCTCGCTTAGTTGCTCAAGGGTTCTCTCAAATTCCAGGTTTTGACTTCTCGCACACCTTTAGTCCTGTTGTTCGTGCTGCCACTGTTCGTGTCATACTGTCTTTGGCTGTGCAGCGCTCTTGGCCTTTGCATCAACTAGATGTGAAAAACGCCTTTCTGCATGGCGTACTTCCTAAACCTGTATTTATGTCACAACCTCCTGGTTTTACTGATCCTCGTTTTCCTAATCATGTTTGCAGGTTGAAGAAGTCTTTTTATGGCCTCCGCCAGGCTCCACGTGCTTGGTTTGATAGATTTAGTGTTTTTTTATTCTCCTTAGGATTCACTCGTTCTCGTTCTGACACCTCTTTATTTTTCTTTCATAGTTCCTCTTGTACCATTTTTTTATTACTCTACGTTGATGATATTATTGTTACAGGAAGCAACTCTGCTGCTTTACAAAAGTTCATTGTTCGTGTCAACAAAGAGTTCGCTGTCACTGATCTTGGTCGTCTCAATTACTTCCTTGGTCTTGAGATTACTCATCATCCTTCTGGCCTTTTCCTTGGCCAAGCAAAGTATGCGTATGATATTCTCACACGAGCTGAAATGCTCGATTGCAAGCCGGTCTCTACTCCACTGGTTGCAGGTGACTCTCTGGTCAGTTCAGGTGAATCGTTCAAGGATCCTACACTTTATCGATCCTTGGTGGGTGCTCTACAATATCTCACCATCACTCGCCCGGATTTGTCCTATGCCGTTAATCACGTTAGCCAATTTCTTCATTCACCCACAACGGATCACTTCTTGGCTGTTAAACGGATCCTTCGATACGTTAAAGGGACTATTCATCATGGGCTATCCTTCTCGCCCTCTTTAGACTACAACATTGTTGGCTACTCTGACGCCGACTGGGCCCGCTGTGTGGACACACGTCGTTCCACCTATGGTTACTCCATCTTTCTAGGCGGCAATCTGGTTTCTTGGAGTGCAAAGAAACAACCTACAGTTGCTCGCTCCAGTTGTGAGTCTGAATATCGTGCACTAGCAAACACTGCTCAAGAAATGGTTTGGCTTTCCCATTTACTTAAGGAGCTTCGTGCACTTCCTTCTTCTCGTTCGCTACTCTTATGTGACAACAAGAGTGCCCTATTTTTGAGTCAGAATCCAATTGCTCACAAGCGTGCTAAACACATTGACATAGACTGTCACTTCATTCGCGAACTTGTAGCAAATGGACATTTGGAGACACGCTTTGTTCCCTCTCATCTCCAAATTGCGGACATTTTTACAAAGAGTTTACCCCGGCCAAATTTTGAACTGCTTCGATCCAAGCTTCGTGTCGATGCGATTCCGACTCTTCGCTTGAGGGGGGGTAATAGAGAAGATTTGATTGAAGAATAAATTGATTAGGTTCCTTTCTTGTACAACAAGTTCTTTCCTTGTATATAGATTCTTTTCTTGTACAACAAGTTCTTTCCTTGTATATAGATTCTTTTCTTATACAACAAGTTGTAATTCACCTATATTAATGAGAATATCATACACCGTAAATTACACGGTGATTATTATCATTCTGTCAGAAAGAAATTGCTAGGTTGAAAAAGGCTAAGTTTGATAACACCCCTGAGTTGGTTACAATGAATGAAAGATTGACCAAAGAAGTGGAACTTCTTAAAGAAGAGAATACCACAATAACTCAGTTGTATGAGGGGATGTTAGAAACTCAAGCTTTAGAAACCAAGGAATTTCGTTCACTACAATCTAAGTTCGATGACCTCTTCCAAGCACACAAGCTCTTAGAAAAGGAGAAAGAATGCCTAAATCAAAAGATATCAGAGTTCAATAAAGCATCTGCCACTATTGAAAGTATCTCTGACTATTATAGATCTAATGGCAATAAGATGGGTTTTGGTTATGAATTTAATCCATCAACATCCTCTCCAGCTGGGGGTAGTACACCTAACAAGTGCACTACTCAGTCACATGAAAAAGGTGAGTGTTCTAAACACAATAAACCCAATATGAACCAAAAGGCATCTGTACCAACACCAAAAATGGTAAAAGACAAGTTAACCCCAAGCCTGTACAGAGGAACAAAAAACAGCCTAGACCATCTCGTTTGAGACAGTCTCAGCTGTATGCTGCTCCAGCCAAGAAGAAGAAGTCTTCTTCAAACAAATCTGTTCTCTTTGCACCCCCTATCTCTTATGATATTGTGAGAACAGAGGAGTATGGTCCATATAATCGTGTGCATCGTCCAGCTAATGCACCCAGGCCGAATGTAACTAGTCAAAAGATAATGTATGTACACTCCTATAAGAGGAACCCATTTGACTATTACTTAGCTGACACAAGTAACAAATCAGACCAGCCCAAGGTGCTAACTGGTAAGATTTGGTTCTGTGATGCTCGAGGGAAACAACTCAAGTGCTCAAGGTTGTTCAAACGACCAATGTATATGTGGGTTCCCAAGGGTAGTACTAACACCCAAGGACCCAAGACAAAATGGGTACCTAAGACTTAACCTTTCTTGCAGGAAAGGAGGGACCTATACAGAAGAGGAGGTCTTGCAGGAGAAACATGGTACATAGATAGTGGATGCTCAACTCATATGACTGGAACCAAAGCCCTGCTGACCAACTACACAGAAAAGAAAGGTCCAAAAGTCTTCTTTGGTGATAACGCGCACGGTAACACAAAAGGATATGGCACCCTTAAAAATGGTGACATTGAGGTACATGATGTATCATATGTAGAAGGTTTAAAGTTTAATTTATTATCTGTTTCTCATTTCTGTGACACTGGTTACTCAGTAAAATTCTCTAAAGATGAGTGTCTCATAAGTGATAAAAGAACAAAATAAAATCTTCTAACAAGATCTAGAAAGGGAAGTATGTATCTTGCAAATTGGAACAGCTGTCCTAAGGATACATGTCTGCTTGTGAAGAGCCCTAAAGATGTCAGCTGGCTATGGCACAAACGTCTTAGTCATCTGAACTTTAAGACTATGAAAAAGCTAGCAAGGGAATCCTTAGTTGATGGACTGCCTAATGAACTCTACTGTAAAGATCAGGTATGTGATGCATGTCAACAAGGAAAGCAAACAAAGGTCTCCTTCAAGACCAAGAAGACAGCATCAACCAGCAGAGTTCTTGAACTGCTTCACATGGATCTCTTTGGACCTATCACTCCTACCACACTAACAGGGAGGAAGTACACTCTTATTGTTGTAGATGATTACTCCAAGTTTACTTGGGTTATCTTCTTATATAAGAAGAGTGAAACTCAACAGAAGCTCCCTGAACTATTGAAGAGAATCCAAGTAGAGAAAGGAGAACCTATTGTGAAAATTAGAAGTGACAAAGGCACTGAATTTATTAACTCTTATATTATTGCCTATTGTACTTCTAATGGTATTCAGCATGAGACAATTGCAGCAAGAACACCACAACAGAATGGTGTAGCAGAAAGAAGAGTCAGAACACTCAAAGAAGCTGCAAGAACACTCCTTGCTGAATTCTCAACTCCTAAGAAGCTATGGGCAGAAGCCATCAACACAGCTTGTCACACCCAAAATAGGTCAGGTATTCACAAAATTCATGAGAAAACCCCATATGAACTGTGGAAAGGAGGGAAACCTAGAGTATCTTACTTTCATATATTTGGTTGTAAGTGTTTCATTCACAACAATGGGAAGAGTAAGTTGAATGCTTTTGATGCCAAAACAGATGAGGGGATATTCTTGGGATACTCCTCTACTAGCAAAGCATTTAGAGTACTCAACAAACGAACCCTTCTTGTGGAAGAAACACCTCATGTTGTTTTTTATGAATCTTGTGAAAAGAGTGCAGTAGAAACAGACTCAGCTGCAGATCAGATGAGGCAGCTAGTGATCAAGTCCAGACCAGATGAGTTTATTGAAGTCAATGAACCATTCCCTGAAGAACCAGAGGAGGATAAGACTCACAGACCAGTCACTAGGTCTCAAACCCAAGCTGAGCAAGCTGACCAGAATCAAGATGCAACAATCCCAAATGCAAGGGGGAATGATCTCTTTGACACACAAGATACAGATGATGATCGACCAAATCAAGTCAACCCTCCTAATGGCACTAGAACAGATGAGAATCCAAGCTCATCTAATGCAGACACACCTGTGAGGCATACATGGAGAAACAACCATCCATCAAACCTCATCTTAGGAGGAGCAGACTCAGGTGTCAAGACCAGAAGACAACTGAATCAGAACCCCCAATCCTCTATGTTCTGCTGGTGTGCTTTCCTGTCCAACATTGAACCAGCTGACATAGAAGAAGCAATGACAGATAGCAATTGGATCACTGCTATGCAAGAAGAACTAAACCAATTCGAAAGAAATGAAGTATGGGAATTGGTAGATCGTCCTGAAAACCACAATGTAGTAGGAACAAAGTGGGTATTCAAGAATAAGAAGGACGAAAATGATGTAATAACTAGAAATAAAGTAAGGCTAGTTGCAAAAGGATACTCACAATCTGAAGGGATTGACTATGATGAAACCTTTGCTCCAGTAGCCAGATTAGAAGCCATTCGACTGTTTCTAGCTTATGCATCATATATGGGCTTCAAAGTATACCAAATGGATGTCAAGAGTGCTTTTCTAAATGGTATTCTGGTAGAAGAAGTGTATGTAGAGCAGCCTCCAGGATTTGAAAAAGGAGATCAAGTATATCGTCTGAAGAAGGCTCTCTATGGTCTAAAACAAGCCCCTAGAGCTTGGTATGACACATTGTCGCAATTCCTACTTGACAATGGTTACACAAAAGACAAAGTTGACAGAACACTTTTCAGAATACAAGAAGGAGAAGACATTCTAATGGTGCAAATATATGTAGATGACATTATATTTGGATCACCCAATCAAGATATGTGCAAGAAGTTCTCTGAACTTATGCAAGGAAAATTCGAAATGAGCATGATGGGTGAGATGAATTACTTCCTAGGACTCCAAGTCAAGCAGAGTCCAGAAGGGATCTTCATCAACCAGTCCAAGTATACCAAAAGCCTATTAGAAAGATTCAAAGCTCTACAAAGCAAGACTGCAAGAATTCCAATGATGACATCTTTCAAAATGGAACCAGATGAGTCTGGAAAGGCAGTTGATCAAGCTGAATATAGAGCACTTATTGGATCTCTACTATACCTTACAGCCAGTAGACCAGACATAACATTTGTTGTAGGAGTATGTGCTAGGTTTCAAGCAAACCCAAAGCAAAGTCATCTGGAAGCAGAAGGAAGATTCTCAAGTACCTAAAAGGAACAGTCAACTTAGGACTATGGTACCCTGCTGATGACAACCTTGAATTGAGTGGATACTCTGACTCAGACTATGGTGGATGTAGAATTGATAGGAAATCCACATCTGGAACCTGTCAATTCCTAGGCAACAAGTTGATATCATGGTTCTCAAAGAAGCAAACTTCAGTTGCAACCTCCACCACTGAGGCAGCATATTTGGCAGCTGGAAGTTGTTGTAGTCAGCTGCTCTGGCTAGTTCAACAACTCAAGCATTACAATGTAGAGGCAAGAGAAGTCCCTATCTATTGTGATAGCAGCAGTGCCATTGCCATCACTCAAAATCCAGTCCTCCACACAAGGTGCAAGCATGTCGACATTCGACACCATTTCATAAGAGACCACCTTGAAAAGAAGGACATCAAGATGGAGAAAACTCACACAGATATCCAAAGAGCAGACATCTTGACTAAGCCCCTAGCTGAAGAAAGGTTCAAGACCCTATGCTACAGCTTAGGACTCCTGGATCCAAGCACATGAAGAGCAAAGATCAGCTGAAGACCTCAGCTGATACAAATTGCAGCAGACTAGGAGGATCAGATGAGGTGAATAGACACCCTCATCTTCAGGTAATTACTTTCCCAATGAAGACAAATAAAGTTGAGGGAAAACATAGAGTCATTTAATCAAGGGGGAATCAATGATATCTTAAGAATCCTTGATAAATTACTCTACAATCTGCATTGCATTATATATATATACTTACATTCAGAAGACATGAACAAAGTTAATTGGTATCTATACTTAAGCAATGTATACATATGTATAACAATAAAATATTCTTCATAAAATACTTTATCATTATACATGCATACAGTATACTATTGAGTCATACTTGGTTGGATTAATACACCATCCTCACCGACTCAACAGTATACATGCACTGTACGGATTCCAAATAACTCTTGCTCAAAATTTACAATTTTTGCATTCCATAAGATAGAGTCTGAATCTCTTTAAATGTGAACCCTTAGATCAAGAATCTCATTGTTGATCTTAAGAAATAGCTTTTTAGAAATTCAGACCTATCAACTCTATAGTTTTGTCATCTTTCACTCCACTACCTCATTTCTACCCCTATAAAATGAGGAAGTTATGGGAACACCTAAGAACACAAGTTACTAACTATTATTCTTGTTTCAGGTATGGAGAAAATCGAAAGAAGAGATGGCATGGAGATCATCCCTCAACTAAGGTCTTGGGTGAAGGAGATGAAGATTTGTCCAGAAGATGGAGATGATGCAGATGATGCATACTTGGCTTACCCCACATAAGTATGCCTATGAAAACTAAAGGAAGGAGAGACGTTCTTGTTGAAAACTAAAAGAAGGAGAGATGCAGAGGACAAAGTAGCAAGCAAGCAGAGCTTCTTCTCCAGGGGGAAGTTCTACATGGAGAGCTTGTTATCAAAGGCCACTTTGTCAAAACAAATCAAGAAGGCCAAGTTCCTGCCTTTCTCTTCACACTCCATTGAAGCACCTTCCAATCTTCTCTCTCTTACAAGAGAAGCGAAGAAATTCAACAAGGACACATTAGATGCTACAACCCATCTGATGATGAGGAACATCCGATGGTGAGGGCAACTTGAACCAGTGGGATACCATCTAGGCCAAACCATCTACATATTGATTTGATGGTCCCACATGGTTAGGAGGAAGAGCTGAAAGATCCATCAAACCAGGTTGGATCATCACAGGCGAATTAAAGGATCCATCAAACCAGGTTGGATCATCACGCACAGAAGATTTACTCAGCAAACCTCAAACCTCTACTCAGCTGATCAGAAGACCAACTCAGTTGACCAGAAGACTTTCAAGAAAAATCAGCAGACCTTTTGAAGAGATCAGAAGACCTCACTCTGCTGATCAGATCCCTTCATTTCAGAGCATAATGACTATCTTTGATCATGTAATTCATTCTAGATTTATTTATGAATGTAATTAAGGAAATTGGCCTATATAAGGAATGAAATTCACTTATAGAAAACGGCCTTGATGATCAATTCCTGCTAAAATTTAGTCACAACGGCTATCTTTGGTAATGATGTCATTAGTACTCAATTACTGTTTTGCCAACGAATCATCAATTGACACATGGCAAATTCAGCCGACAAATTTAAAGGAATGGCCCGAAATCAAAGAAGGAAATCTTGGGTTCTACTCCACAATTAAATCAAATCTGACTGTTGGATTGTACAATTCTCAAGAATTGCTGGAGTATATATACAAACCCTTAAACCATTCCCAAACCCTTATGCTCTCAAAACTCATAAGCCCTCAATCACTCTCGTTCTGCAAATCACTTTCAAGTTTTTCTAAACCTAACTCTCAAACTCAGAATGGCAATCATTGAAATTTACGACGAGAAGACCAAGAGCACAGGCACTCTAGATGCAACAAAGTGGTCTAGGGAAGGAAAGGTATTCACTGAGAATGCTCTGTTTTTCAAGGGCAAACATACACCCGCGAACAAGGAGATCCTTCTTCGAAGCATCAACCTCAACCTTCGTGATTTTCTGGAAGCAGCACCAACAAACGTTTATGAACAAGATGTGCTGACTTTCTACTCGAACGCTGTGATGAAGGGATCTCATGTTGAAAGTGTCATGGATGGACACAAAGTTAAGATCTCAAGAGAGATCCTTCAGGAATTGTTCGGCTTATCAAGGGGGGAGATAAACATCTCTACATACATCATGGGAAGAGAAAAAGAGTATATGGAGATGTTTACTAGTGGAAGAGTCAAGGCTGCTAATGCCTCGGGACTTAAGAAGTCACAACTTGACCCCAAGTTTCAAACCTTGATGGACATAGCAGGTAAGATGCTGCTAGGTAACACATTCAGTCATGATGCTGTTACTACTCTAAAGGTTAGAGTTATGGCTGCAATCTGGGATCAGATTGATGGAGACTGGTAAGGGCTATTCTTGGATAGAATTTCTCTCGAGGCCAAGAAGGTTACCTTGGACCTCCAATCAAGAGAATGGAAGGTGACATCAACAGTCAGCTTTGTCAACAAGCTGAGTATCATCCTTCCAGAAGTACTCCCAAAGAAGTACAAGATGGGTCCTCATAAGACCTTCCACACCTCCAAATATTACTTGAGAAAGGAAGCTCTTATTGAGGCAGCAAGGCTGAAAGAAGAGAAGAGGAAGATGTTGGCTGAAGCATCCTCTAAAGATGTTGTTGAAGAAGCAGAAGAGTCTGTCCATGACTCTGCTGAAGAAGAAGAAGAACCCTCCAAAGAAGAGGCTCCACAGAAGACTATTGAGGATGATGATGATGATAATCAGACCCTAGCACAACGAAGATATCTGATCAGGTCTGGGCTCATCTCCCCATCTGATTCAGATGCCACTCCTTCAGCCTCTCCTTTGAAGAAGGCATGTACATCTATTCCATCCCTTAATATTACACCTTCTAAACTGTCCAAGGGTCAGAAGAGAAAGAAGAACACTTCTTCTTTCACCAAAAAGACAAAGAAATCCAGGCTCCCTACTCCCATGAGCATAGCCCCTATTTCATCCTTCAACCCGTCTGAAGATTCCAACCCATCTGAACCTTCAAACACTGATACCCAAATCCCTGCTGATACTCACACAACAGAGGAACAAGCCCAGCCTCAAACAACAATTGAGCCACAACTACCTACCCCTACTGATGTACAAACAACAGATGACCAAACTCAGATCACCTCTACACCCCCTGCTGATGATCAAACTCGTATCACTTCTCCATCCCCTGCTGATACTCAAACAGCAGATGACCATGATCATCAAGCCCATCCATCTACTGATCTTCAAGTAGAACAGGAACCAGACCAGCAGACTCAAAACCCTGCTGATGCTCAACCTACTGAAGATCAATCTCACTCTCCTACCCAACCTGAAAATATTACTTCCCAAATCCCTGCTGATACTCACACAGCAGAGGAAAATATCTCATCCACTCAATCTCCTACCCTCACTGCCCCATCTGCACAAGAAGACTTGGCACCAGCAGACCTGGTACAAGCAGGCACTTCTCACTCTCAGCCTCAATTCAGCATGGTGCACTATCCTATGTGCACAAGGGAGAAGATAATGAGGACGAAGATAGCCAACCTACTTAAGTCTACTACTCCTGGTATTGATGAGGAATCAGTTCAATTTGAGCAAGTACTAAGAGTCTGTACTTGGATTGAGCTTAGAAGAGATGATGTGGATGACCTTCTTGAGGTCATGGAAGGAATGGGAGGAAAGACTAATTTCCTCGACTGGGAGATGGAGCAAAAGGAGGTTGCTCAGGTTCAATCTTTTGCTCAGCTACTGCCAGCAGAGGCCCTGACCGCAGTATGCAACAGGATTCTAGGAATCCCCACTGATGATATCTCTGTACCAGAAGGCTCATCAGATCAGCAGACAGCTGACAAAGCAAAGGCAGAAGACTCAGCTGCACCAGCCTTGGTGGAAGACTCAGCTGCAACAGTCCTTGCAGAAGACTCAGCTGAACCAGCTGACAAAGTAGAGATTGAAAGAGAAGTAGTCAGAGTATCAGCACACTTCAAGCCTTCAGGAAATCTGGCTCACTTCATTGATCAACCAGAGGATACAGGCAGGCGAATCATGACCCAGCTGACTAAGGCCACTACCTGCTTCCTCAATGAAGATTATCTATCAGCTGAAGAAAGAGGCAAAGCACTGATAGTTCATCCAAAGCCTCAAGGTTCTACCTCAACTTCTACCCCATCTGTTGACTATACAGCAGACATCTGCTCACAGGTCAAAGCTGCAATAGACTTGCACTTTGAGAAAGGTTTAGGCCTGCAGCTTGGAAGATATGTTGAGAAAGCTGTTAAAGAGCAGAGGACTCGTCTTCACGACCAGGTTATTGACATTGAAGACAAGTTTGGTGAGGCACTTCATCGTTAGATAGAAGAATACTTAAGCACCATTCAGAAGAGGGCAGGTGACACCTCCAACATGTTTGCTGATCTCTACACTAATGAGATTACTCGCATGGAGACCACCTACAAGACCAGAATTGAAGATGCTGAAGCAAGAGCCACTGAAGGTCAAGCTCTTCTTAAATCAGCTGCAGAGGAGAATGAGAAACTGCAGACTCAGCTGAAGGAGACAGCAGCCAAATTGGAAGCACTTACAGCCAGGCTAGAAGCTGCCTCCTCCTCCAATTCTCATGCTGAAGTTCTAGAGCACAGCATCACTCATCTGACCCAAGTTGGCAAGGTCAATGCCATGGCCCTGAAGCAGACTCTGAAAGTGGAAATTTTGAATGCCATGAAGCCTTTTGCGGCTGCACTTGCTGAAGCCAAAAAGGGGGAAGATGTATTGATAAAGGCTCTGGAGAAGTCTACTGCCCAGCAAGCTGTAATGGTAGTCTCTCAAGATGAGCTGAATGAAACCTTGGGAGGTTTGAATAGCAAAATCAAGAACAGACAAGGCAAAGGCAAGGAAATTACTCAAGAAGATACCCAAGCTCCTGCCAAGACTCTATAGATCACTGCCCCTGTAGAACAAGTTCCTGAGAAGAGGATGACAAGGAAAAGAAAGGCAGATGAGCAAGCTCAGTCAAGCAAGAAGTCAGCTCCAGCAGAGCCCACTGCAGAAGAGAAAGAGGCTTTAGAGCTGAAGAAGAGAAAGTTGCTTGAAGCTCAAGAGCTTAAGCAAAAGAAGCTAAATGATGCGAAGGCAGTCAAAGCCAAATTTGAAAGGAAAATAGCCAAACTCAGGAAGGCACTCAAGGACAAAGCAAAAGAAGACAATGTCCTGGTGTTTGATAGCACTTATGTGGATTATTTAGCCCTTCAAGATGAGCTACCAAGATGGTATCCCCTGAAGAAGAAGTGGCAAATTCAACACCACATAGTAAGGAAATTTGGCCCTCTCCCTACTTATGAAGATGAATTCTTCCAGTTCATGAACATTGAAGATCAAGAGTTCAGGAAAGAAATAGTCAAGACAGCCAAGGAACTCGACAACTGCAGAATCCTAACACCTGAAGAACCTAAATGGGAAGCACCCACTATGGGCTCTGGAAGAACAGACAAGATAGAAGTTGTGAGGTTTATCTCAAATCCTCCTAGACTAGACGAGTGCTACTCGTCTTGTGAAGATCAGGTAGATTCTACTCTACTACTGTACTCGTCTGTTGGGCAGATCAGTCGAGGTACTTAGTCGATAGAAGTCTTCTGAAGGACTCAGTTGTTGGGCGTATCAGCTGGTGGAGTCAGACAAGTTAGCTCAGACCAGATCAGATGAGTTGGAGGAGTCCAAACAGATGAGATGGGTGTTGCGAAGGACAAGACGAGTTGGGAAGACCAGACAAGTAGAGGTCTGACCAGACTAGTTGAGTTCTGTTAGCAGGGTTAATTTTTGGCTAAGTATGGAGTCGTCTTGTCTTGCGAAGACAAGTGAAGGGCAAGGAGGTCAATTCAGATTGAGTCACGCTGAAGGTGTGAGTTTGTTACACGGTTGTAACAGAATCCACGTGGCAACAGAGCACGCTTTCAACACACGCTGCAATCACCCTTGACAACCTATAAATACCCCATTACTTGTAATTGTAATTCTTGACGCCTGCCAGCATTCGTTTTGAGAGTTGAGAGTTCACGAGTGAAGTGAGGATAAATCCCTTTCCGAGTGATGAGTGTGTAAACATCTCTTATACTTAATCAAATTGAAGTTGTGTGTCCAGTGGATGTAGATCACATTGATCGAACCACTTAAATCTTCTTGTGCTCTGTTTTCTATTTTCGTTTATATTTGTGAATTGTCATTTTTCGTTGGATTGATTATCGGCCGATTATTTTGCTTGTGATTGGAGGCGTCTAATCGGAGTCGAATTATCATTGACAATCGTAACAATTGGCGCCGTCTGTGGGAACGATCGGGATCGAGAGGAATCGATTGTCAGCCATTAATCAACTGCCAGTTCGAAGATGGAGAATTCGACCAAGTATAATATTGAGAAGTTCTCAGGCACAGGTGACTTTGGGCTGTGGAGAGTCAAGATGCAGGCTCTCCTAGAACAGCAAGGCTTGTTCGACGTGCTCGAAGAGTCTACAGCCCCAACTGAGGAATATGCCTCCGTTGCTGCTGAAAGGAGCAAGATGCTCAGGAAAGCTCGAAGCACTATTCTGCTCTGCCTTGGTGATAAGGTTCTGAGAGAAGTTGCTAAAGAGAAAACCGCGAAAGAGGTCTGGGACAAGCTAGGTAAACTTTACATGGTTAAAACCTTAGCTAACCGTCTCTATTCGAAACAGAAGTTGTATGCCTTCAGAATGGTGGATGACAAACCCATTCCGGATCAGCTTGATGAGTTCAATAGAATTCTTGATGATCTAGAGAATTTAGATGTCAAGTTAGAGGAAGAGGATAAACCTCTGATTCTATTGAGTGCTCTCCCTAAGTCCTTTGAAATCTTAAAGGATACTATCCTGTATGGTAGGAAGGAAAGTATTACATTGGAGGATGTAATGCTGGCTGTCAAGTCCAATCTGCTGCACAACAAGACGTCTCAAGTAGACAAGGTCAGTAGCGGAGAAGGATTGGCAATCAGAGGTGGCCAGAAGCGATCTGGTGCCAAGAAGGAGTCTAGTCAACCCAAAGGAGCTGATAAGGGAAAATCAGCTATGTCCAATCAAGGTGATGCAGTGTGCTACCATTGCAACAAGCCTGGGCACTATAAGAATGTTTATCATAAATACAAGCAGTTCTTGAGGAAATCTGGTGCCAATACCTCTAATGACAAGAATCAAGCTAATCAGACTCAAGTTGAGAAGGAGCATGAAGGCTATGAGTCTGCTCAAGCGCTAACCATCACATCCTCTACAGAACAGCAAGCATGGATCCTTGATTCAGGGTGTTCTTTCCATATGACTCCAAGACGAGATTGGTTTCATGACTTCAAGCAACAGAAGGGCGGTTCTGTTCTGCTTGGGAATGATCACACTTGCAAAGTTGTTGGAGAAGGTAGTGTTCACCTGAAGATGTTCGATGGGGTAGTAAGAATACTCAAGAGTGTTAGGTACGTACCTGAACTCAAGAGGAATTTGATCTCACTTGGGATGCTGGATTCTATGGGCTATAAATTCCAGTCGGCTGATGGAGAGCTCAGTGTGTCAAAAGGGGAGCTGACTGTCCTGAAAGGTGAGAGAAGGAGTGATCTCTACTTTCTTTAGGGAGAAACAGTAGCTGGTAGATCAGATGTAGCGGAGGTGCAAGACAGCTCGATGTTGTGGCACAAAAGACTAGCTCACGTAGGCGAGAAGGGCCTAGTGGAGTTGTCTAAACAAGGTATGCTTGGCAAAGACAAGATCACTCAACTCGACTTGTGTGAGTCTTGTATTCTTGGTAAGTCCAAGAGACTTAAGTTTGGTAAGGGTGTTCACTCTACCAATGGGATCATGGACTATGTCCATTCTGATCTATGGGGGCCAGCGAGGAATCAGACGAGGTCTGGTGGAAAATACTTCCTGTCTATCATAGACGACTACTCAAGAAAGGTGTGGGTGTCTATTCTGAAGTCGAAGTCAGAAGCATTTGAGAAATTCAAGGAATGGCTCTGTTACGATTGTCAATGATAATTCGACTCCGATTAGACGTCTCCAATCACAAGCAAAATAATCGGCCAATATTCAATCCAACGAAAGCATGGCAATTCACAAATATAAATGAAAACGAAAAATAGAGCACAAGAAGATTTAAGTGGTTCGATCAACGTGATCTACATCCACTGGACACACGACTTCAATTTGATTAAGTATAAGAGATGTTTACACACTCATCACTCGGAAAGGGATTTATCCTCACTTCACTCGTGAACTCTCAACTCTCAAAACGAATGCTCGCAGGCGTCAAGAATTACAATTACAAGTAATGGGGTATTTATAGGTTGTCAAGGGTGATTGCAGCGTGTGTTGAAAGCGTGCTCTGTTGCCACGTGGATTTTGTTACAACCGTGTAACAAACTCACACCTTCAGCGTGACTCAATCTGAATTGACCTCCTTGCCCTTCACTTGTCTTCGCAAGACAAGACGACTCCATACTTAGCCAAAAATTAACCCTGCTAACAGAACTCAACTAGTCTGGTCAGACCTCTACTTGTCTGGTCTTCCCAACTCGTCTTGTCCTTCGCAACACCCATCTCATCTGTTTGGACTCCTCCAACTCATCTGATCTGGTCTGAGCTAACTTGTCTGACTCCACCAGCTGATACGCCCAACAGCTGAGTCCTTCAGAAGACTTCTATCGACTAAGTACCTCTACTGATCTGCCCAACAGACGAGTACAGTAGTAGAGTAGAATCTACCTGATCTTCACAAGATGAGTAGCACTCGTCTAGTCTAGGAGGATTTGAGATAAACCTCACAATTCTCCACCTTTAGCTCAAAATCTCCACCTTGAACTAAACAGCTCCGATCTATCCTTCTCAAAGGACAGATTCTACTACTAATCTGCCGCCACCAGACTAGTAGCCTTCTCCGCAGAGGTCACTAATGCAAACCAACTGACCTAAGACATAAACCAAACTTCTCCTTTGGTAATGCCTTAGTAAATGCATCAGCAGGGTTCTCCTCAGTAGCTATCTTAACCACTTGGACGGTCCCCTTCTCCACAATATCTCTCACAAAGTACAGTTTCACATCAATGTGCTTGGTTCGTTCATGATACCCCTGATGCTTTGCGAGATGAATTGCGCTTTGATTATCACAGAAAACAGTCACACTGTTCTGAGATAAACCAAATTCCTTAAGAATCCCTTTCAGCCACATGCTTTCCTTGACTGCCTCAGTCAAGGCCACGTACTCCGCTTCAGTAGTAGACAATGCAACTACGGATTGATGAATAGACCTCCACGACACTGCCGTACCAAATAGAGTGAACACATATCCTGTTAAGGATTTTCGAGTGTCAACATTGGCTGCGTAATCGGCATCCACGTATCCCACAAGTGCATCCCCCTCACTTGGCATCTTCTGAAATTTCAGACCCGTCTGTGCTGATCCCAGAACATATCTCATAACCCACTTAACCGTTTCCCAATGGCTTAAGCCTGGATCACTCATATATCTGTTGATCACACTCATAGCATGAGTCAAGTCTGGTCTACAACACACCATAGTATACATCAAACTCCCTACAGCACTGGCATAAGGTATCTTGCTCATCTGAGTTCGCTCTTGGCTGTTCCTGGGACTCATCTGATTGGACAATCGATGATGTTGGCCAATAGGAGTAGAGACAGTCTTTGCCTTATGCATTCTGAACCTCTCTAACACCTTCTGCAGATAAGTAGGCTGACTCAGCAGAATAGACCCATCTAGTCTACTGATCTCCATCCCAAGAATCACTTTGGCTTCACCAAGATCTTTCATCTCAAACTCCTGTTTGAGGATCTCCTTAACTTGATTAACACTGTCAATAGACTCGCCTGCTATTAACATGTCATCAACATACAACAGAAGATAGGTAACACCAGTCCCAACCCGTCTGAAATAGACACAGCTGTCGTACAAGCTCCTTGTAAAACCAGCTGAGCAAATGTACTCATCAAATCTCAAGTACCATTGTCTAGGGCTTTGTTTGAGGCCATAGAGGGACTTCTTCAATAGACAGACCTTGTCTTCCCCTTCTTCTACGTCCAACCCTTCTGGTAACTTCATGTAGATCCTCTCGTCTAGAGATCCATGTAAGAAAGCTGTGGTCACATCCATCTGATGTAGCTCCAATTCATATTGAGCGACCATAGCTAACAAGATTCTGATGCTACAATGCTTCACAACATGTGAGAAGATTTCATTGAAATCGATACCTTCTTTCTGTGTAAATCCCTTAGCTACAAGCCTCGCCTTGTATCTAAGTCTGCCACCCCTCTGAGCCTCCACCTTCTTCTTATAGATCCACTTGCACCCAACCAACTTCTTGTTCTTGGGCCTCTGAACAATCTCCCATGTCTGGTTCTTGTTCAAAGAAAGCAGCTCCTCCTCCATAGCAACTATCCACTTCTCCTTGTCGTGGCAGCTAATGGTTTCTGAATAAGACTTTGGCTCCAGAGACTCCACCTCAAGAGCTGCACATAATGCAAATGAGACTATGTCAGCTTGACCATACCTCTGAGGTGGGTGGACTTCTCGTCTGGTTCTGTCCCGTGCCAGCTGATAATGTTGAAGATCATTCTCACTTTGAGGATCGCCCTCCTCATCTGGATCAATATCATCTCCAACTGGTCTTGTGGAGTCAACTTGCTCCACCTCGACTTGTGTCTCGTCTGGTTGGTTATCAGTTGCACTAGTACTCGTACTAGTCTGTTCTGATAGAGGCATCCGACTCTCATCAAACGTAACATCTCTACTGATTATACATTTCTGCATCCCAGCTTCGAGGCATCATAACCTGTATCCTTTCACGCCTGAAGGATACCCAACAAACACGCATCGCAATGCTCGAGGCTCAAGTTTATCTTGCTTGACATGAGCATAAGCTTGACATCCAAATACCTTCAAATGACTGTAATCGGCTGCACGTCCAGACCACAACTCCTCTGGGGTTTTGTATTGCACAGCCGAGGAAGGACTCCTGTTTATCAAATAGGCTGCAGTAGACACAGCCTCTCCCCAAAACACCTTCGGCAGACAAGAACTGTTCAACATACACCTGACTCTCTCAAGTAGTGTCTGGTTCATCCTCTCAGCTACTCCATTTTGATGAGGGGTCCCTGGCACAGTCCTATGCCGTACTATTCCTTTCGATTTGCAGAACGCATTGAACTCGTCTGATAGGTACTCTAGACCATTATCAGTTCTCAAATGTTTGAGAGTCTTGCCTGTGACATTTTCACATTCAATGAGCCTGTGAGGTTTATCTCAAATTCTCCTAGACTAGACGAGTGCTACTCGTCTTGTGAAGATCAGGTAGATTCTACTCTACTCGTCTTATCTCAAAAAAAAAATTAGGGTTTTGAAATTTGTTGTTTTTTTTAAAAAAAAATGTATTTGTCTGAAATTTTTTGTCGACATAAGTTACTTTTTTCGAAAATTTTCCCTGAAATATTGTGTTCGATTTTTTTTTTCCGAACATTTATTTTGTTTTCATTTTTTTTCCGAACATTAGTTTATTAAAATTATGTCCAATATTTTGTATCCAAATATTACATATTTCTCTAATTTTGTGTTTGTTAATATTTTTTTTTTGTGAAATTTTATATTTCTTAAAGAGTTTTTTTTAATTGAAGGATGGTGGTATTTTGATGATGATAGTGGAGATGATTCCGGTGTGAAATAAAATGAATGGGTGTACTCATCTTCTTTTTAAAATTTTTTTTTACATGAGGGATATATAAGACATTTCACGTGCCCTTTAGAATGAAAAAATATCTAATGTATGTCGTCAATATGTTACGTGCCTTTTTTTATTTGTAAGGACAACCAAACCCAATAAATGTGATAGTGAGTAGATTCATTATAGTTGGGCCATATAATTTTAGGCCCTTGGACTGAACTACCTAAATGGGCTTACACAACATCTCATCATTAATTATAGGCGTGGGTATACCCCTCCAGCTTTGATTAATGCACTCCCTCTCCATTTATTAATTAAATATATATAAAAAATATTATATTTGCTTCTTTAGTAAAATGTTATAGATACTTATATTTTGAGGGAGTACCATTTAAAAATGCAGTTATTTTGTATATATAAAGCATTTAGTGTACAAAAGATTTTGAAAACAATTAATTCTTTTGACGATTTTAACAAATCACAAGTTTATAATGGAAAAAAGTTTATGTATACTTACTCTACCCCATTCGACCCAATTACATATGTTGATTTAACTCTTTACAAAAATTATGAAATTCCATTGGGAATATAAATTAAACAAGAATTTTCTCTATAATAACCATATTTAAAGAATGATACTATATTTTTCAATGTAATTAATGTAATACTCATTTCTATTGAAAATGTATGTTATTTTAAATTTATACACGCGTATTAAGAAAATTAATGATTTTTATTATATTCCTAATTAATTGTTTTAAAATTCTACACTATACATTAAAAATTATTACTGTACTATTTAAGTTATTACTCCCTCCGTTTTTAATAAATGATGTTTTTTTGAAATTTGTTGAAATTTAAAAAGGGTATGTATTGACAAGTATACCCTTTAATAATAAATGAGGTTTATATATCACATTAATTTCCTAATGCACAGTTTTTATAGTGAATAAAAGTAAATTAGAAATTATGAGATTTTCTAAAGTTAAAGGGAGGGCATAATTGGAATAAATAATGTAAAAAATTTGAAAACAACATTTAATTGTGTACAGGAGAAAATGACTAAAACATCACTTATTGAAAAACGGAGGGAGTATTAATTAATTTGAGTGTAATTTAGAAAAAAAAATGTAATTAATTTATATTGAAAAGTGCAAAACATCATATAATTTGCAAAGAAAACGAAATGTCAAAACATCTTATATTTTAAATAGGAGGGAATATAATCATATTAAAGGTGTGTTTAGTTGGATACTTTTGATAGTAGATGTATGGGTATTAGGGCGGGCAATTCAGGCCGTTCGAAGCATTCCAACTCATTGAACCAACCGATGTTCATGACATGGATCAGACTGGTCCATGAAATTGTTGAGCGTATAAAATGGGAGTCTAACCTAGTTCAATTTAGCCTAGCGGGTCAGTTCGACCCTGACATAATTTTTTATTCTATTTTTAAATATTTCTAGTAAAATGAGAGTCATGGAAATTTAAGACATCTTTTCAAAAAAATTGGAATACCCCGTTGGGAGGTTAGGATGTCATACTAGTAATGAATTTTTGTAGACTATTGAGAAAATATTGTGTATTTTTTAATGATGAAAAATATGAGTACAATTTATATGATATACTCCCTCCGTCCGTCTATAAGATTCACGTTACTTTTTGGCACTGAGATTAAGAAAAGTGATTAAATAATAGATATAATACAAGTGATGTGATGTGATTGAGAGAGATGGAGAGAAAAAGTAAGATATAAAGTGGAGTGTAAGAAAAAGTACTTACAAAAAAAGGTATGGAAAGCTTATAGGCGGACGGACCAAAATGGTAAAATGGAAAACCTATAGGGGGACGGAGGGAGTATATAATATACTAAACTAGATAATCTCCCGCGTATTACGGGGAGTGTTCATAAAATCAATATCCATATTATATACTTTATACTTTCCCAATTCACAAAATCTGATTTCATTTATCTTATTTGTTCGTCCATAAAATCTAGTCTCATACATTTTATGGTAAAGGTCAATTTATCCCCACCACCATTTAATTACGCGAATTGTCATTCAATTTTATTTACAAACAATCATTTTATTCACAATGGACCCCACAATACCCTAAAAATTCTACAATACCGTCAATACTCTTACTTTATCTTTTTTTTTTTTTTTTTTTTAATATGTGTCTATTTTAATGAGACTACGTTTTGTAGAAGGAGGGAATATAAAGAGTATAATTCGTATTTTAAAACAATTATAAATAATAGGAGTAATTTATATAAACTTTATTTTTTGTAATTTCAATACTTATAATATAAGTATAATAATTTATTGAATTAACATATAATAATAAAAATTAGGTACTCCTAATTTTATTTTATTAAGATAGATATTTAGTATATTGTAGGTAAAAAAAAATTTAAAAATGGAATCTCATTTTTAGGCAATTAGTATAATAACATAATTAATTATTTGCTTATAATTAATTAGTATTGTCATAGTCAAACTTACCATTTTTTTTTAAGTAAATATGCAATTTATTGTAATATTAACACATAGGATGAATGAGGAGATGACACATAAGCCAAATGAATGAGGAGATGACACCTAAACAATTTAAACTCCCTATTAGTATAGGGGGATAAATATTTAATTGCATAATCTAAATGAGAGAATTAAGGGGGGAGGTCAACTAAATCAATCTCAAAATTATAGACATGAATTTAAGATTAAATCTCTAATTAATGTATTATAAAATTACTGAAAAAAACTATTAATCGAATCAGTCTGGTTGTCTACAATCCGTCGGACCAAATTGATTTAAGTCCATTAGGCCCATCGAGCTAGCATACAGGAAATTTTATTTTTAGTCCTATAAGTTTGATACATTCCAAAATAAATCTTTTAAGTTTAAACTTTACAAAATACGTCATTTTCCTTTCATTTTTTGTCCTTTTTTACATCAATTTTTATCCTTTATGTTTTGTAGGAATTAAAATTGGTAAAGTTGGTGCCACATATATTTAAAAAAGCCACATCATCATGCCACATCACATTATATTAAAAAATAGAGCTAATAACACCCCAAAATATTTTATACACACCCCATAATTTTAAATAATAGATGTATATAAAATGACTAAATAGCCCTTATATAAATAAAGAGAAAAATAATTTTAAAAAATAACATGAAAAATCTGAAAAAAATGTAATTAAAATTTAAAAGTATTTAAAAAAAAACTAACAAAATCTTTAAAAATAATTAATTTACATAAATTAATTAATTTTTTTGAAAAAAATATTAAAAAATTAAATAGAATCTGAAATTAAAAAATAAATCATCAAAAAAAAAATTAAATTAAAATTATTGAAAAATTCAATAAAACATTAAAAAAAAAGTAAATTAAAAAAAATCAATAAAAAAGTAAGATTTTTTTTTATTTAATTTTCTTAATATTTATTTTTGATTGAGTTGATTTTTATTTCATTTTTTATTTTATTTAGTTTTTTTTTAAAATTGAATCATTAATTGGTATTTTTAATTTAATTATTTTATAAATTTTATTTATTATTTTTAGATTTTATTTGAATTTAATTGATTTTTTCATTCAAATATTTTTTAATATGCATTTGATTTTTTACTATATTTTAAAATTTTATTTAGTTTCTCGTATTATTGAATATTTTTTTAATTAATTTTTAAAATTTATATTTTTAATCATTTAATTGAATTTTAAATCATATTTTTATTTTTTATTCAATTTGTATTTATTTTGAGGGATAAAGGGTAAATTGAAAATAATTAGGGTGTGTTTATTGATAAAAATTGGTTTTTAAATTTTAGTGGGGTGTGTATAACATTTGAAGTTTGTATAACATTGTATTGGGTTTTAGTAGCCTCACCCAAAAAAATTATTTGCATCTAGTTATACGTTTCAATTAATAGAGTAAAATAAGATTCACATAATTAACATATGTAACACCCTATGGTTTTGCTTCTGAAATTTATTTTGTTTCATTTTTTTTCAAGTTATTTTTTAAAATTATTTTACTCTTTATTTATGTAAGAGTTACTTAGTTATTTTATACGGAGTATACATTTATTTTTGTATTTAAAATTATGGGGTGTGTATAGAATATTTTGGGGTGTTATTAGCTCTATTTTTTTTAATATAATGTGATGTGGCTTTTTTAAATATATGTGGCACCAACTTTACCAATTTTAATTCCTACAAAACATAAAGGACAAAAATTGATGTAAAAAATGACAAAAATTGAAAGGTAAAGGACGTATTTTGTAAAGTTGAAACTTAAATGATTTATTTTGGAATGTATCAAACTTATATGACTAAAAATAAAATTTTCTCCATGTATGGTCAAATCAGACCCAACTTTTTTTTAATTTTTTTATTCCTTCTGTTCCAAAATAACTACATTTTTCTTCTTTGAATGTTCGAAATTATAATCACATTTTCTATTTTACTTAAATATTAGTAAATGTTTTATTGACAATTTTACTCTTAATTAAACCTGCTTCATAATTACTTTTAAGATTCAACTGCTTTAAAATTTACACTAAATTTATAAAATATTAAAATAGACATGTTAATTAAATTTCACTACATTTATTAACTTTTATTAATTAAATATAGCTTATCTTTTATGGGAGTATCTTTTAGTCTAACACATACTTACATTGACTGGTGTGGTATAGTGAAGGAATGTGAATAATTTCTTACTTTACACAATTGCTCCCATTTGATTTAGGCGAGGAATGAGTTTTATTCCACTAATCAAGAGTACCCTTTTAAATTGTCGAAGTTGGATTGCTCAAGTGGTTAGAGCACCACTACTTAGGCTTTAGATCCTGGTTCGAGTCATGGAGGAGAAAAGGAATGGGTATTTAATGTAATTAAAAAAAAAAATACCCTTTTAAATTCTTGTATATTTTCCAAGTACCCTTTTAGCAAACTAATTAAAAAAAATATTACTCCCTCTCCTCCATTCATCAAATTTATTTTCATACATTTTATAGAAATTATTAATTTATAGGAGTATTAACTTTTCAATTATCATTTAATTATTTAAAATATATTATATATATAAGGTTTAGTCAAGAATAGACTCGAGTGTACGTGCACTCGAGTTCTATTTTTTTTTTCTCTTTCTTCCATTTTTTTCGCTTCTTTTGTTTTTTGTTTTTTTTCGCGTTTAATTTTTTCCATTTTTTTCGCTTTTCTTGTTTTTTTTTTCGCTTTTTTAATTTTCTCCCATTTTACCTTTTTTTTTTCTTTTTTTTTTGTTAAAAAATGTTAGAGAGAGAGCTTGAACTATATACCTAACATTAAAAAAAATAAAAAATTACTCACCATCTAAACTACTAACATATTTTAATAAATATTGACTTTCTATTTTATATATATATATATATATATATTATAATAAAATGAAAAAAATGTGTTATAAATAAAAAGTGAAACACAGTATAATTTAAACGATGTGCAAGTCATTATAATTGAAAAGTGCAATACAATATTAATGAAATGTGTAAGTCAATATAACTAAAAAGTGTAAGTCATTTAAAACTGAAAAGTGCAACACGATATTACTAAAACGTGTAAGTCACTATAACTGAAAAGTGTAAGTGTATATAACTGGAAAGTGCAACACAATTTTTATTAAAAAGTGTAAGTGAGTATAACTGAAAAATGCAACACAATATAATTAAAAAGTGTAAGGGTGTGTTTGCAAATTATAGTGATCGCTTCAAAGTGATTAAAATTGATTTTTACAATAAAATAGAAAGTTGATAGTGTTTTAAAATTAAGCACTTTAAATCAATTGTGTATATGTTGTGGTGTTTACAAAATAAACCACTTTTTTTTTATAAATTTACAAAAAACACCCTTATTACATTTAGATAGATAATGTGTAAAAATAAAATATTATTTAAATTGTGAGGGCAAAATTATAAAATTGATTATTATAATGATGAGAAGCACATGGAAGCTATTAGAAGTAGGTGGAGGGGTGCTTCACCAAAATCACTTTTAATAAATTAACTTAATCACTTGGTTGTGTTTCCAAACACTCCAAAAGTGATTCTATTTGAAAAACAAGTGCTTTTAAGCAACTTCTAGTGTTTCCAAACACCCACTAAGTCAATATAACTGAAAATACAACACAATATTTACTAAAAAGTGTAAATCACTATAACTAAAAATATTATTGTAAAGTGTAGGACACTACAATAAAAACGTGCAACATCGTTTATCAAAAAGTGTAAGTTAGTGAAAAGTGCAACACTTAAATTAAAACTAAAAATAAGTTCAAAAAATGTTAAGAGTGGGACTCGAACTCATAACATTATTTCAAAACAAGTACCGTGATTACCATTAGTCTATACCCTAATTTCCGTAACTGTTTTATCATTATCAATATATATTCGCTATTTTGGACTCGAGTGTATGATGTGCATTCGAGTCCACGGCAGACTTACTCTATATATAAATTCTTATTTTATTCCCAAATCACAATGGACTCCAAATTACTTACAATAATTTTACTTTATTTATTTTTTTACTTAAAACTTGTATTCATAAACATTATTTAGTGTTGCTTTCCTTGAATTACGTTTTAAATGAGAGTTTAAGTGAAATATTATTTCATATATCAATTTAAATTTCAAATGGGAGTCTCCAATTTAAATTAGTCAAAAGAGATAAATATAATTACAGCTGTTAAAATGGGCTGGCCCAACATACAAAAAGTACTGTTGGACTCACCTTTTCTCAGTGGGTTGGGGTATATACCCCTCCAGATTTGTTTAATACACTTCCCCCATTTATTTATTAATTCAATATATATATGAAATACCATATTTACCCCTTATAAATGTTATAGATACATACACCCCTATAACCCTAACCCTACTTTCCTCTCTTCCCCAACTACTTTTCTCTGCCGCATCTCTCTTTCCCCTCCCCTCCCCTTTTTTTTTTCCTTTTCCTCCCTCCCTCTCGCCGTCGCACTGCCCCCTCCCTTCCTCTCGCCGTCGATCTCCCTCTCCACCCCCTCGCCGTCGCACGCTCTCCCCCTTCACCCCCTCGCCGTCGCACTTCCCCCTCACTCCTCCCTCGCCGTCGCACGCTCTCCCCCTCCACCCCCTCGTCGTCGCACTTCCCTCTCACTCCCCCCTCCACGTCGCACTCCCCTTCCAGCCCCCTTGCCTTCGCCGCCGCCCATCTTCCTCATTTTTTTTTATTCTTTTATTTCGCTCCGCTTGATGCCGCCGCTCCGGCTATCCATCTATCGTTGCGGCCCTACCAAAAATACTCCAGCGCTCGGACCGGCGCCCACCCCAGGTTTTTTTTTTTTTTTCGACCATTATTGATAGCCCAAAAAAGCTCTCGTCGATAATAGGTTGTCGACGAGAGTATCTTTGGTCGATCAATAATGGTCGAAATTTTCAATTTTTAAAAAAAAAATTCTTTCGAAATTTGGTTGATAAACCAGTGTCGACCGAAGTATTTTTGGTCGACAAACCAGTGTCGACCAGAGTATTTTTGGTCGACAAACCAGTGTCGACCGGAGTGTGATTTTTTTTAAAAATTTTATGTGGTGGCGGCGCCGCCGGCAGTGGCGGTGTCGGCAGCAGCGACGACGGATGTCTAATTCTAGGGTTAGGGTTAGGGTTGTGTTTTAAATTGTAGAGAGGGTGTATGTATCTAACATGATTTGTTAAAGGGTAAAATTGATATTTCATATATATATTGAATTAAAAAAAATGAAGGGGGAGTGTATTAAACAAAGCTGGAGGGGTATATACCCCAACCCTTTCTCAGTTTGTTAGGAAGCAGGTATATGGGAACTGTCCCGTTTGGGCTATGGTTTTGGCGGACAAAATGACAAAAGTTTGTCCCATTTTTTAAACTTACTCAACTCAACATCAACCAAAATTTAGAAGTAAAAAAATAGTTAAACACAAAAAGTCTCTGTCTCGCATTACAAATTTGCACGGCTCGTGTCATTTATTTTAGTTCCAACGTTAGACATCGATCTTCTAATTATAGTTTCATTGTTAAATTTTAGATTGTAATAATAGATTTAATAATAAGCATGAGCATGCGGTAAGAAATATTAAGAGACTTTGAATTTTAAAAATGAAGATAATGAATTTAGTAAATAATTTTATTTAAAAAAAAAAATCGGGTTGGCCGCCGAAACCCGTGGTGCGCTCCTTTGTGGGTTGGGTTGAGGTTTTGGCAGCCCGTCTAGCAAATGGGTCGGCACGCCCCCGCACCGCCAAATGGCGGGCTTTTGTGGTTTTGGCCCGCCCCGCCCCGCCGGTCCGTTTTGACAGCTTTAAATATAATCTATATCGATATATATATATATATAAAAACAACAAAGCCAGTGCTGGTCAAATCCCGCTCAAATTGTTGCGGCCCCAACTTTTTTTTTTAAAGCAAAGGCCAACTATTTTAGTGTTTGGGTTATATCCACTATTTGAGTCTTTTTTTTATTCTATTCGCAGCCCAGTTATAAATTAATTATTTCTATAAATTTTAATTATTAAAAAACATTTGTAATTAATTTGTGTATATTTGTACATATACTTTTATTTCCCAAAATTATATATAGATTTTAATTATAAATTAAAATTTGTATGGATAGTTTTTTGAATCTATTTCGTAAAATTGAATTTTAATTGATTACTTTATTTTGTCGGAAGCTTCCATCTTTTCATTTAAATGTCTCACAAAAAAAGTTCTCATTTTATTTGTGTATTGACTCCACCTCTTTTACTCTTACATTATTCTACACTCCATTTTATTCTCTCTCTTCAATCATATCAATTTTACTATACCTCATTTTATATTAATATTTTTCAAATTCTGTGATAACTAGACGGATGGAGTAATATTCCATCAATAATTATGAGTGAAAATAGATTTTAAAATATGTAATTGAAGATTAATTCACAAGATGAAATCAATAATATGATTTCACATAATATTATTGTTTTTTAAATTCTGTAAAATTCAATAATTGAAAATTTTAAATTACACGAATGTATTTTATAAATAATTAATTAAAACTTATTAATAATCAATTCGGAGGGAGAATTGAGAATTACTAGTAGTAGAGTAATAATTAGAATTTACCTTAATTTTGTGATGATTCTTTGCAATTAATTGCAATTTAAGTGACAAAAATCTTGAATAAAAAAAAAAATCCTTCTTATCTGTGCATAGTCAGCTTACGTATCACGCAACGTATTTTTCTAGGCATGACGTTTAAATTTCAAGAGAGAGAAAACAACCCCCACTCAGTCTCAACCGTAGATCACACCTCCATTCATCTGAACCGTTCATATATTCTTTGCTTATAAATATCCCTGTCACTCTAAATTCATTTCAAATTTTAAAAGGGCTAAAGAGAGGGAGAGAGAGATATTGTGCGCCTTTCAGTTGTAGCCAAATCGACAAATTACCGGCGGCCGGAGTCTAAATGTCGACTGTGGAGGACGAGAAGAAGCCGGCTGATGCGGCAGGCCACATTAATCTCAAAGTCAAGGGCCAGGTATCTGTCTAATCCTATTCACCGCCAACTTTGTACGGTTTTTGGTTTTCATTCTTTGTTGTGTTTGTGTTTCTGGTTTCCAACTCATCTTTTGTACAAGAGCGAGATTAAGGAATTTTATGCTTCTACCCCTAGGGCCTTGGAGCGGTTGAGTAATTTCTAGGGTTTTTTTTTAACTGCCAAATTACTCTTGTTTATGTGTTTCTTAAATTTGAATTTTCTTAGTTGAATTCTGTCATGCAAAATGTGTTTGTAAATAGTACTGTGGTTGACGTCCTTTTCAAGGTATATGAAGTGGTTCTTGTACAGAAGGCTAGAGTTCAAAATTTATCATTTTCTTGTCGATCTTGTATGTTGTGTGGTTGGCTTAATTCCAGATTAGTAAAAAAATTTGTTTCAGCATTTTTTTATATTTTATCTATTTTGTGTTTTCTCGAATCAGAGATAATCACATATATCATATATGTCCGCGATTTTACGTTTAGTGTGTGAAGTGTTTCTGGTTTCTGTCTTCATCTTTTGTTCAAGAGATAGATTAAGGAATTTTAGGCTTCTGGACTTGGAATGATTGAGTAATTTCTAGGGGTTTTTTAACTACAAAATTACTTTTGTTTATGTGTTTCTTAAGTTTGAATTTTCGTAGTTGATTTCTGTCATGCAAAATGTTTTTGTAAATAGAACTGTGGTTGATGTTCTTTTCAAGGTATATGAAGTGGTTTTTGTACAACAGGCTAGATTTCAGAATTTATCATTTTCTTGTTGATCTTGTATGTTGTGTGTGTGTGGGTGGGTGTTGAATTATACCTTGTTCTGGCTTAATTCCAGATTACTCAACAATCTATGTTGTGTTTTCTTGAATCGGACATAAACACATATATGTCCTCAATTTTAAGTTTAGTCTGTGAAGTGTTTCTATTTTCCCCATATCCTATTGTTGTTTTTTAAACTTATTTTTCCATGAAAATCCATGATTTGTATGCTTTAGCTTTTGCTCTGTTCACTCTTGATGAAATGTTTTTATCTAGATTATCAATGATCATGGATTTAAAATTACTTAGATAAGGAGATCGTTGATTAATGACTTTTCAACATTTGAAAAAATTATAAAAATCATGTTTCGTAGCACTTTTGAGTGTTATTCTAATTTGATTGCTTGTTGTAGGATGGCAATGAAGTATTTTTCAGGATTAAGAGAAGCACCCAGTTGAAGAAGCTGATGAATGCTTACTGTGACCGACAGTCCGTGGACTTCACCGCCATTGCATTTCTCTTTGATGGTCGTCGCCTCCGGGCAGAGCAGACTCCAGATGAGGTTTTCCCCTCTCTCTCACACGAACTTGAAACATTAAAAAGCTTCATCAACATCCCATTTGACTTTAGTATTAATTGAATACCATTTTTGAATGTTGTATTTTGTAGCTCGAAATGGAGGATGGGGACGAGATTGATGCAATGCTGCACCAGACTGGAGGGACTGCTGCTTACTAGCAGGGGCAAAGGGCACATTGACTCTGTTGGTTATATTATAGTAGTATTAAGTCTCCTGGTCTTGTTTAACTCGGGTGTGTAAGAACACTCACTATTATCTTTAGCTAGTTAGATTTGAAGAACATGTTATTATTATCTAAATGAGCATTAGTTTTAATCATGTTAAATGTTCTTTGGTTTTGGAATTGATGCTAAATTATCATTCAACCTTCTGAGCTGTTGTGTTTAAACATGATGAGTTAGTTGCCAATGTTTCCATTGCTTAAATCTTCTGTTTTTGTCATGCCAATACTCTTGATTTTTGCTGAATGCTACTTTATGAAAGTGACTTTTTAGTACACAAAAGCTGAGAGTAAGAATTAGGGGGTGTATTCCAATTCAATAGGAGAGTGTAAATGCACTTCTTTTATGTGGTGTGTTGGTTTTGCAAACATCCCCTTAGAATTGCTAGAAATACACTATATTTGGGGATTGATAGCTTTGTTAATTTTTGGTGTTTGGTCGATTTTGCGTTTTATACGAGTTCCTCTGATCTTGTCTCTCTGATTTAATTTTTAGTTTCTATTATGCATAGAGTTCCTCTAATCTCGTCTCTCCGAGTTGAGTTGGATTTCTTAAGTTGATAGACCACGTTTAATTCTCCCCTCCTTTTTTCCACCCAAATTTATTAATTGAAGTATGGGTGAAAAGACTACCAACCCTTGTTCTTGTGTTCAACCCTATTCACAAAAAAGTGATTCTCCCTCTCCCCCCAAAGTATCTGTTCATAATAAATCGAAAGCACTTTAAGGAATGGAGGGATTTGTTTTGGGTTACAATTGTTGTATGTTTGTTTAGTTAAAATGAATATAGGTTAAATCTAGTTGGTTCCCAATTTTTTTTCCGAACATGTATTTTTCATCATTGGTTTGTCAATTTTTTTTTCTTGTTTTAACGTTCTCAAATACCAACAATTCTTCTCTTTGTTCCAAATCAATTATTTTTACATTTTCATTTTTCGTATTTCTCAGATTGGTTTTCAAAAAAAAATTGCTATCTCCATTCTAGTAAAAACTTTTCATCTTTTTTTTTTTTTGGGTACCACTACTAACACCCCAAAACATGTTATACACACCCCATCATTTTAAAAATAAAAATAGATAATTGTAAAATAACTAAGTAATCCTTATACAAATTAAAGATAATTTTTTAAAAAAAATTGAAAATATCTTAAAAAATATAATTAAAATCTGAAAAATATTTTAAAAGATTAAAAAATTTTAAAAAATAATTAATTTAAATAAATCAAATATTTTTAAAAATAATCTGAAAAAAATAAATGTTTTTTAAAAAGAAAAAAATATTCAAATAAAAAAAATTAAAAATCAATTATAAATAAATAAATTCGTAAATTTTTTAATAAATCATAAAAAATAATTAATTAAAAAATCAATTAAAATTAAGAATTCGAATAATGATAAATAAAATCTAAAAAATTAAAAAACACCTAAATCTTAAGAATTAATTAAATTAATTATAAATATTAAAAATATATTTTATTTAATTATTTTTTAAAATTTAGTTTAAATTTTTAAATTTTATTTAGCTTTATTTTATTTTTAAAGATTTTATTTTTTAATTTAATATTGAGTTGATTTTTCTTTATTATTTTATTTAATTTTTTAAAAAATCGTACGTTAATTTTATTTTATTTTTTCAGATTTAATTATTTTATTTTTATTTTTTTAATTGATTGTTCCATTTTTAAATGATTTTTAAAATTTAGCTAATTTTTTTAAAAAAAATCAACGTTACACGTAATTGTATTATTTATTAATTTTCTGTTTATTAAATTTTAAATTTTATATGTTTTTAAACATTTAGTTAATTTTTATTAGTAATGAGGATTTAAGGGTAAATAGGAAATAATTGGGGTGTGTATAGTAATAAAAATTGAATTTTAAATTTTAATGGGGTGTGTTTAACATTTGGGGTGTGTATAACATTTTATGGGGTGTTATTAGTCCCACCCTTTTTTTTTTTTTTTTTTTTTTTGTCTGTTTCAAACTTTTTCATTCTTTTTTTTTTTAGTAAACTACTCGTCTATTTCATTTGATTTTTCTCTTTCTGCTTATTCAATTGTATTTCTTAATTTTTGTTTCCAAATGCTATGAGAAGTTTCTCCTGAAATTGAGGGAGTAGAATTTGCCAAACATTTTGTGAAAATTCTACCTTCAAGATTTATGATTACTAAGTAAAATTGTACTCCCTTCCCTCTGTTCCACTATAAATTTCGCATTTTCCTTTTTTAAAGTTCCACAATAAGTTTTTTCTTCCATTTTTTGCAAATTATTTTCTATCACATCATTTATATTTTATCTATTTTTATTATATTTATTCTATTATTTTCTCTCTCACCATATCATTTGTACTATATTTACTATTTTGTTATATTTTTTAATCTAAACACCTCAAAGGAGTGAGAAACTTATTCAGACATGGAGGTAGTATGTTTATTTCAATATATTTTTAGTAAGATTTTACAAGATATTATGTCATAGTTTTTTTTTTTTTTTTTGAGAGGAGATATTATGTCAAAGTTGAAAGACTGCTATTGGGGTGGGTCGTGGGGGTATATGATAAATTATTTAAGTTTAAACTCATACTATTATTTAATATTAATATATATTTTATTTTATTTATTTATATGGATGCAAATATACAATGAAATTAAAATAGGCCGACGAATTATATATTGAAGACTTCTGTGAAAGTATAAACCCAATGTATATAGTTAAATAAAGTTTGTAAAAGGCCGAATAAATTGGTTGAATTTGACCTGATTATGTAGATCAGATCATAGACTATAGTCTAGCGTAATCACAAGAGAACACGTACCATTGAATTTATCTTCAATAGGAGAACAATCGCTGGCAGGAGGCATCGGTTTCATTAGAGGTTTAGAGTATTTTTCTCGACGTGATTAAAAGAGACTTTTATGACGTCATGGTGTGTAATTTCGTACACATTTTGAGACAACACAACTGCACGACTCACGATCAGGCGCGAAAGTTCAGCTTAAGCTTATCACTAATTAACTCCTCAAGATTGGAGTTTCAGATTATTTTCTCTATAGATTGAAGAATTTTACCTGAGTGCATGCTGTGCACCCTAGTGCATGTGCACTTTTCAGTTTACTGACTTACACTTTTTGGTAAATGGTGTTGCAATTTTCAATTATTACTTATACAGTTTAATAATTGAAAAGTGCAACACCATTTACCAAAAAGTGTAAGTCAGTAACTGAAAAGTGCAACATGGACTAGGGTGCACAACATGCACGAGTCCATAGCAGACCAACTTGATGCGGCTGAGTTTTTCTTTCAAAAATAAAATAAAAATATAGTCAATGCATTGGTTTGGATTTTATTTCATTCTAAAAGTTTTTTTTTTTTAGTGTAATTCTTGCTTATTTTCTGGGATTTACAAGATCAATACATTTTTAAGCATTAGATCTTCAACTAGAGACAGATTAATTCGACATCGCTGCCCTCTCTAATCGTGAGAAAATGGGTAGAGGAGTGTACATTTTGTTCACAGAAACGTCCAGATCTCAATTTTTAATACGAGACAAATATTTCATACTAAAATATTTCTATGTAAAAAAAAAAAAAATAGGACAAAAATTCATCAAACACTAAAATCTAAAGTACAATCAAGCACAAACAAGAAGGGAACAACGAGGTCTCATATAAGGGAGGGAGGTCTCGTAAGAGGTAAGAGAGACCACAAAGTGTTGAAGCCAATAAGGAAACTGGAAAAAAATGGATCAACATATTACTCACTCGATCGGCCACTGTGGCGCCTTTAGGGAGGATCGACCCGTTGATTCCAACTACAACAAAAAGAAGAACTTTTTAAGTCCGATTGTGGCGGTGGAGCAAGAAGAGCCGCCACATCAGAGGCGACGAAGATGGTGGTAGCGAGCAGCGCATGTGGTGGATCTACAAAAATGGGGAGGCGAGCGACTCCGGTGACGACAAGCGGTGGTGGTCGATGGTTGGTGACTAGTAGACCGCAGTGGTGGTGGTGGTGTTGTTGATGGTGTGTAAATAAGCAATTTAATTTCTCTGTTCAACTTTTCGTGTTTCGTCTTACTGGATTTTTAACACGCGTCGTTCCCATTATTATAGAATGGTGATTATTTTTTAATATGTCACATGTCAATTATGTATATAATGAAATAAAATATACAACCTGAAACATGTGATTTCAATCTGTAAAGGAGATGATAGTGTGTACGAGAATTTTTTTAGAGGGAGGGGTTCTCTATTTTTCTTATTTCTCCCTATTACTATGAGTATCAACAATTTACAACCAAAAAAAAAAAAACTTATATGAAAGTCCACTTCTCTTGTAACAAAATTAAAGTCCTCTCTTGTGACAACATTTACTTTTCTTTGCATATTGACAAAAGAGCTAGATATACTCTCTTCATATAATGTGAACCGATTAAAATTACTTAATTCATTATAATGTTTTATATGAAGCTAAAAAGTGATTAACATTAACAAAATGTTTTATATGTTTAAGAATCTGATCTTCCCTTCTTAAATTCACTTTAGGCACATGAAAATTGAAATAGAAAATGTGAATATCGATTGACTGGTTTAGCCATGTTCTAGAAATAGAAACATTGAATTTTTTTTTCATCGAAAAATACCACATGTTACATAATTAATAAAATATAGATGCGGACCCCCTTCGCCACTCAATTAAATTGATGCAAAATATCAAAGATTTATTAACTTAAATTAGAGAAGGAAAATCTAGTGCTAAAACACCCTCATATCACGTGTCTTAAATCTTATATGAAAAGGGACACAAATCACACACATTTGGACAAAAAAAGAGATCAATCAAGAAACAAGAATGAGAGAAAAAAGCGAATACAACTCTTCCAAACATTTCATTCCTCGCTTTTTAGTATTATTGCTATTAGCCTTTCCAACATTTCCATTTTCGCAATCCTTCGACTACGGGGACGCCCTCTCGAAGAGCCTCCTCTACTTTGAGGCGCAACGCTCCGGGCGCCTCCCTCACAATCAGAGAGTGAGGTGGCGCCACCACTCTGGCCTCACTGACGGCCTCGAACAAGGGGTATGTTTACACTATTAATTATTATAATTAATATTTAAACATGATCATACATTATTAATTAAAGATTATACTTTTTTTTTTACAATAGGTGGATTTGGTGGGAGGGTACTATGATGCTGGTGACAATGTAAAGTTTGGATTACCAATGGCCTATACAATCACATTGTTGTCATGGAGTGTTATTGAATTTGAAGATGAAATATGTGCAGCTGGTGAATTTGAACATGCACTTGAAGCCATAAAATGGGGGACTGATTTTTTCATCAAAGCACACACTCATCCTCATGTTCTATGGGCTCAGGTAAAAAATATGTTTATTTTGGGATTCACTCGCCCGACGTGGGATGTTACATCTCATGTCTTGTTCTAGTTCGAAATTTAAAATCTGAATTTCATCTATATCAAAATTATATGCATCCTATTTTATTTAAAACCCCAAAACAAACACACAATCATCCTTCAATAATCCCAAAACATAAATAAAACAAGGTGTGCAGTTGCACCTTCATTTGAAATAAATAAATCAACTAGAACTAGGGGGACACCGTACACTCTTTCATTAATTATATTGATTGAAAGTAATCTGTGTAGCAAACAAGGGGTGCAATTTTTATATTTAATTTGATAAAAAAAAAAAAAAAAAGAAGGTCATCAAATAAATTGATTTAAAGTTTAAAAACATTAATGTAATAATTGTACCTCCAATTTGAAACAAATAGAATAAAATTAACTAGGAGTTTATAAAAATGATTGTATCCTTTTAATTTGAAATATACAAGTTTGTTAATGGGTGTAAAATTGTTGATTTTGTGATAAATTTGTTATTAACTCATTTTGAAGTTTGTTTCGAGTTGTCTTTATAAATAATTTTATTTTACTACTTTTGCAATTGAATTTTATGTCACATACTATTTATTTGTACCCCACACCTTATATATATTTTTGCATGGATGAATAATAATAAATGATTTGGTGTGCAGGTGGGCGACGGCGACACCGACCACCTGTGCTGGCAGCGGCCGGAGGACATGACGACGTCACGACGCGCTTACAAGGTGGACGAGGAGAACCCCGGAACGGAAGTGGCTGCCGAGACGGCCGCGGCCATGGCGGCAGCCTCAATAGTGTTCCGGAAAACAAACCCGGAGTACTCTAAACTTCTATTGGAACATGCAAAACAAGTAAGTACAATGAGTAAGTGAAATAATTAATTAAAATGAACATATATAGATATTTAATAAATTAATTGTTGGTATGTAGTTGTTCGAATTTGGAGAGAAATTCAGAGGGAAATATGACGAAAGTATTGAAGGAGTAAAAGGGTTCTATTTGTCGACGAGTGGGTACAAAGATGAGTTGTTATGGGGTTGTATTTGGCTGTATAAAGCCACCGACGAGATGTATTATTTGAATTATTTAATTGAAAATGGAGAGTCATTTGGTGGAACCACTTGGGCCATTACAGAGTTCAGTTGGGATGTCAAGTATGCCGGTGTTCAACTTCTTGCAGCCATGGTACTACCTTTTTTTTACTTGCAACTCTTTCATTAATCTCTATTGTAATTCATATTTAAATGCATTTTCCATATAAAAACCCAAATACTTATATGCAATATTTCAACGTGATACTTCGTCCATGAAAAGTTTGCGATATTTTTTAGGCACGGAGTTTAAGAAAAAAAATGCAATGATCAGACTTCAGAGTGTTAGAGGGATAATTTTATAAGCTTTTATATATAATGTAAATAAATTAATTAAATAGAGTGTATGGTAGGGGTCCCAAAAGTAATAACATGAGGGTAAAGATTGTTTCCATTCAAGGGTATACAAATTTTTTAGGGACAAACTATAAATGAAAGTATGAAAAAACTTTTGAGGGACATAGAGAGTATTAAGGTAAACAAGTACTCCCTGCGTCCCATAAATGTTTGCACCACAAAATAGACACACTTTTTGAGAAAATAGTGTAATGAGTGGAGTGATAAGAGATAATTTTGTAAAGTTATATGAATAAAGTAAAAATGTGATTGAAAAAAGAGTAAAAGTAACAATATTTTGTGTAAATATGTGAATATTGTGAGGGAGGGATTTATAAGAGAGTTTCCTTTTATGCGTGTGCAAACAATTGTGGAACAGACAAATAAGGTATGTGTGCAAATAGTTGTGGTACGGATGGAGTAATACTGTTTGATTGACATGTTTTGAAAATTCATGAATTTAATTCCTAACCCTATTATTTTCAATCGTATTGGATGTATATGTTCAATTTAATATGGTATTTGTTAATATTTCAGCTAATCCATGGATTTTAAACTTTGCCCTTATCTTGCAGTTGCCAATGGAAGGTAAAAGCAAAAAAGAAAAGCAAACTCTCCAAGAATACCGCTCAAAAGCAGAACACTTCCTCTGTGCTTGCTTGAACATGAACAACTCCACCAACGTCAAACGAACCCCAGGCGGCCTCCTCTACACCCGTCGCTGGAACAACATGCAGTACGTAGCTGGCGCATTGCTGTTGCTCGTTGTCTACTCCAACCACCTCCGCAGCACCAACCAAATGCTTCACTGCCACAAAGCCTCCGTGGGGCCTGGTGACCTCTTCTCGTCTGCAGTGTCGCAAATTGAATACATTTTGGGCTCCAATCCGGTGGGGGTGAGCTACTTGGTAGGATACGGGCCTACGTATCCCAAGAGAGTGCACCACAGGGGAGCCTCTGCAACGGCGTACAGGGATAACAAGGCTTTTGTTGGGTGTATGCAGGGCTACCATAGTTGGCTAAGGTACAATGGCTCCAACCCGAATGATCTTGTTGGCGCCCTTGTTGGAGGACCCGGGTTAGAGGATAAATTTCGGGATAGTAGATATAACTTTGCACAAACGGAGGCGTGTACGTATAATACGGCGCCCCTGGTTGGAATTTTCGCCAAATTACACGCTCTCGGAAATGCTACTTCTAGTTCCATGTAAAGCTTTGGAATCTATAGCAATCTGGGTTTTTTTTTCTTTTCTTTGTATACTCAAAAATGAAATTATATAATGGCGACGAGATTTTGGTAAGTGAATACAGAGTGGAATTATGAATTTGCTACAACTCCCATGTGGAATTATTTTGCTTTCCTACTTGGTGCAAGAATCAGAATGGAATGGTTCAAAATTCTGGATAATAAGAATGAGTATGTGATAATTGAGTTGATTAATGAGGATAAAAAATGACAATTTCACTTACAAAACAAATTAATCATGACCTAGTTCTCATTAATTACCTCATCTACAGATATAAATGAGTCAAGCTACTCGTGCACAACTTGAAAATGAGTCGATTTTAATTAATTACCTCATCTAGAGATATAAATGAGTCAAACCAACTCACGAGCTACTTGTGTTCGACTTGAAAAAAGATCGAAATCAACTCAATTTAATTGAATCGAGTCAAATTTCGAGCTACTCAAGTAGCTACCGAATTCAAAATCGGGTTCATAAATACTCTGTTCGAAAGGTTCACAACTCACAAGCCTAATCGAACTTCTATAATATTTATTATTTTGCCATTAGTTATATAATTTATATTTACGTATAAATAACCGAATCGAGTCGAGCTCAAGTTTACTTTTATTTTGCCATTACTTATGTTAGAAAAAATATACCACCTCCATTTGACATTACTTATGTTAGAAAAAAATATGTTTTACTTTTAATTTTGTAAAATTATATAGGTAATCAAGTTGAGTTTTGAGCTCAGAACTACTCGACTCATTTACATCCCTAACGTCACCTACTATAATGTTTTCTACACAACTGTCATTTTTTTTTATCGACAATGATTTCCATTGAAGAATTTGAACCAAACGCCACCTAAGACAAGGAAGGCTAAGCATTAATAGCATTCATATGGTGCCACTGCCAGATATTGTATCCTAATACACAGCGCCAGACGAAGAATTCAGTATTCACAACTAAACATACTTAACATCAATCAATGAATCACTCTACGGTCAGTCTCAACTACTTATGTATGAGGGCACACTATTGGTAATGGCAATTCCATTAATTTAACTCTTAACAGTTAATGGTTTTTTCAAGTGTTGGCTCAGTGGATTGCTACTTGAATCAACAGCTTACCTTAGGCTAATAATGCGGAATGCTATCAACAAATCAGACCAGGGAAAAAAAAAAGCAATAAGAAATAGCAGCAAAAGAGAAACGACACTGGAAACATGGGACCAAGTAAAAAAAAGAGTCTCAATTTCAGAACTATTTATGTTCTAATATATCATTTCTTTCATCATGCAAATATATGGTCTTTAACAACAATAAATACTAGAAGTTGAAAAGTACAACTTTCAGCATGAGCTCCGAGTCTTTGCACTTGAGGGCCACCTTCCCTCCCTTATCTGTTGATGGAGATGGTTTATTCTACGAACAACCCATAGGCTACAATCAACAGCAAAATAAAGTAATAAGATAAGAATATACAATAGTGATTTGAACTCATCACCTAGTTGCAACGGGGGCTAGAATATAGCATTGTGCGTTATATACAAATTATAATACACATCAAGACAGTTCATTTTCCCCAATTCCCTTCTCTTCAGTATGCCCAACCCGATATTCTCCAAATGAAGAAGAGGGGTCAACTCAATATCTTCACTCAAAGTCATCAACAGTTTAGTTTCATACTTTCATTACATTAAACCTCAAATAAGTGAATAACTGCAGTCAGTATTCTTTGAACTCCTTTAAAGACAGAGTTGACGAAAAGTGTTCTGAATAAAAAAACGCACCGAAGAATATTATGATTAAAATAAAAATTGATCAATTCATCTTCGTCATACTTGGAACAAGGTAATGAATGAGACTCAAAATAAGTTAATTATCACCCATTTTGATAAAAAATACCTTCTCCCCTATTATCATTTCTCCCCAATCATTCCACTATTCCTCAACCAACAATCATATTCTGTCCCAACTTATTCCAAAATTAGAGCAATATACTAACAATGTAACCATCCTTTTCATTTCATTGCAATTCACTATTCAATGATTCCTTTAACATTCCCATTGAAGAATTTAAACCAAGCACCCCTATATTTGAGCTCTAGGACTGTCACAATGATTTGCTATAGCAGAAAAACTCTAGCAACTAGCAAGATGCAAGCACATACTCAGAAATTGAAGTCAAAACAACATACATAAACTACTTTTATGACTCAGTTACTTACAAGTAACACAGTATGTTCATGAAAATAAAAGTGAGCAGACGACTTTCAGAATTGAGACCCACTAAAGTTGAGTCTCAAACGCCAAAAGTAATGCTTGAGGAGGTTTAGCATTCTAATCAAATAAGTAGTTGAACTTAAACTAACGAAATGAAAAAACTAACCAATGAAAGATTTCAGCAATTAAGTTGAAGAATCATTAGTAGGAGCTGGAGCAGGTTGGTGATTTACGACCACCGGGGGGCGCAAAGCTCGGTTATTAGCGATTTTCTGCTTCCGAGCATTAAACATTTCCTCGGTTTCAACCACAACCAACCTTTTCACCTGAATTCAGAAAATCAACCAAATAACAAACTCAAAACAAAATAATTAACAATTACAACACCAAAAACTAATAGCAATACTAAAAAAATTGAAAACCTGCTGAATCATTCCCCGGACAGTGGGTGTATTCCAGCGCATGACAGTACGGTTACACTTGGTGAGGCGCAAGGCTTCTAACGTGCGCCGGTGGAGCTTTCTAGTTCCCGGAATGCCCCTCACCAGCGTTATGTACAGATTAGGGCTCCACGCAACTGGAACATTTGCTTTAAATGCATTGAATGCACTCATGTTATGGAATTTCTACACCTTTTTCCACTCTCTGAAACAATTAACTGCGAATTTCAAGGATTAAAACAAATAAATTGCAGCGAGGAACGACGGAGTAGGGCTGAAGAGAAAGTAGGAGGGTTTAGCAATTGCGAAAAGAACGACGTCGTTTATCTATTAGTTGGGCTCTTATTACTCGAATCCAATTTTTTCCTGAGGCCCATCGGGAAAAATGTTTCTGAATAAAATACTCCCCAAATTCAATTTAAATTATTTTTGACTATTAATTAATTGGATTATAGTATTTCTTTATAATTTACCCGCAGTAAAGTCATTAAAAATAGTGGAATATATCAAGTATGGCCTTTTAACTCTACCCATGTTTATTTTTTGCCTTCATTTCATTTGACCACTTTTAAATGTAATAAAAATAAAGAAAAAAAAAAAAATCAAATTTCATATTCTTTCATTCTTGTTTTCAATCTCTTTTTCAAATTTCATATTCCCTCTCATTATTCTCTTATTCTTCTTTTCAATCTCTTTTTCAAATCTCATATTCAAATCTCATATTCCCTCTCATTATTCTCTTATTCTTCTTTTCAATCTCTACACTTAAATTCTCTCATTTTTTTCTCATAATGTAATTGAAAGTTGGATTGAAGGTAAGAAACATATTTCTATTATATTCTTTTATTTGATTTTGTTGGTATTTGATGTTTTATCATAGTGAATTCAAGTGGATTTTTTTTTTAGGTTTACATCCAAAATTTTCGTTCAAGTTGTTTAGAGTTGTTTAGGGTTGTTTAGGGTTGTTTACTGGGTTTGTTTGGGGTTGTTTGGGGTTGTTTAAGGTTGTTTAGAGTTGTTTATTGGGGTTGTTTAGGGTTGTGTAGGGTTGTTTAGGGTTGTTTAAGATTGTTTAAGGTTGTTTAGGGTTGTTTACTGGGCTTGTTTGGGGTTGTTTAAGGTTGTTTAGGGTTGTTTACTGGACTTGTTTGATGTTGTTTAGGGTTGTTTAATGTAGTTGTTTAATATGTTTGTTTATGGTTGTTTAAGGCTGTTTAGTGTGTTTGTTCTTTTTCTTTTTTCTTTTTTTTAATTAATTAAATAAAAGAAGGTCATTTTTGTATATTTTGTATAAGTAAGGCATTTTGATAAGTAATAGTTTGACTAGGCCATTTCTGAAATTCCCCCTTAACTAGAAATAATTTTAGTACTAATAGTCTTTATTAAAGTCTTTTGTAGAATTCCCCGTCAAAAAAAAAAAAGTCTTTTGTAGAATTCCCCGTCAAAAAAAAAAAAGTCTTCTGTAGAATTCCAAAGCTATTAACTGACTTATTCATCTCTTTTTAAACATTTTAACCCTCTTTCTTTTTAATTTATCCCACCTAAAATTCTCTAAGAAACTAAAATTCACTAAGGGCATGTTTGTTTTGGGACTCACACGTCCGGACGTAGGACGTAACGTCCCCCGTCTTGTTCTAGTTCGGGATTTCACATCCGGATTTCAACATCCATTTCCATCCACCCCTAAAAATATATATATATTCTACTATTATAATAATACAACATCACCCACTCCTACTAATTGATTTGACATAAAGTTATATTCTACTATTATAATAATACAACATCACCACTCTTATTAATTGATTTGACATAAAGTTATATTATATAATACATCATTACACACTCTTACACAATTGATTTGACATAAAGTTACATCCTATCTTACTCAACATCCCAAAACAAACACACACCATCACTATTCATCAGTATTTCTTCATCCAGGATTTCCCCATCCCCATCTCCCCCATCCTACATAATCCCAAAACAAACATGCCCTAAGAATTTTTTGTTGTTATTGGACTATTTAATCCATCTTTTGTATCAGTCATGTCTATCATATGTCATGAATTGTTCTTTCTTAATTTTTTTAGAGAGATAAATATTGAGGGTAATTTTATGTTTCTTAATGTTTTTGTAAATTTTTTAAAAAACATTTATTGTGAAATGGAAAGAGTTATTGTATCTATTTTTCACCTCTTATTGCCGAAAACTTAATTTATATAATTTTGATTATAAAACATGAAATCCAAATTGAAAAAAGAAAAAAAGAGGAAAGGGCCCGAGGCTAGGGTTGTTATTCGAGTCGAGCCGAGTATTTGAAGTTCGAGCTTGACTCGATAACATTGACGAGCTAAGAAACGAGCTCGGCTTGACTCGTTAAAGGGTCTAACAAGCCTATCGAGCCGAGCCTAACGAGTCTAATAGAATTAAAAGAAAAAAAAAATAGATATCGAGCCTAATAAGTCGAGCTCGAGCCGGCTCGTTAGTAAATCGAGTATCTAACGAACTCGAGTTCAACTCATTTAACGAACAAGCCAAGCCAAACTCGAACCTTATCGAGCCGAGCTCACGAGCAGCTCGGTTCGTGTAACAACTCTACCCGATGCCCAAACCCTCTCAACCAAAAAGAGAGAAAGGGTCATTCAGGGTGTGTTTGGTTTGGGATTGGCCCATCCGGATTTGGATGGGCCATCCCCCATCCCATCCCTCTCCATCCCTCTCCATCCAAATACACATCAATTCCTATAATACACCTACAAACCTATTTTTATACAATCACATCACCAATTTTTTTCTTTTAATCACTCATTCTCTCTCCTACTTTTCTTTCACACATCTATTCTCTCTCCTACTTTTCTTCCACACATTTATTCTCTCTCCTACTTTCTTACACACATTTATTCCCTCTCCTACTTGATTTGACATAAAGTTCTCCATCCACATATATTTTTCAATCTTTATCCAAACACAACTTTTATTCAATTACTATTCATGGATTAACCTCATCCATATTTTTCCAATCCCCATCCCCATCCCATCCACCACAATCCCTAACCAAACAGCCCCTCAAAGAATTAGTAAATACACCTACATAATTAGTACTCCCTCCATTTCACAACCCACTTACCATAATTAGTAAATACACAAACCGTTAACTTCATAGTTTTACCTTTCTACCCTCTTCACAATCCGTTCATATCCAAAATCTTGTTATAATTTTTTCTTCCCTCCTCATAGTTAGATTAGATTGAAAAAAAAAAAAAAAGAATGGTGATTTTAAGTTTTAACTACAATAAAGCCTATTATATTTGCGTTAACAGTGTGAATATGTGCAACTTCATCTATAAAATTACTATTCTTTCAAAATTAAGGAGGTGTATTCAATTGAGATTCTATTGAATTTTTTTTAACTTTAAAAATTACGTGGAAAAGTTAAAGAGTTAATTTTAATTTTTTTAAAAAAATTAATATTATATAAAATATTTTACCAATAAAAAAATATATATATATAATTTATTTTACCAATAATATATATATACAATAAAACCTCTCTATAGTCATATCCTTGGGACCACAAAATAATATTCGGTTATTTCTAAATAGAGTTATAAGGTTTTTTTTTTTTTAAATGCATGTATATTATATAATGGTATAATTAGTAGATACATGTATATGATGTAATGTGTTGAACTTAATTGAACTAATTTACTCACGTAATATGAAAAGACAATACTCAAGAGTCACCCACCATAGATGCATGTACTTGCTTTTGATTGCTTTAATTTTTTCATCTATAGATACTATGTACAGTAGAAACTCTATAAATTAATAATATTGGGACCACCAAAATTTATTAATTAAAAGAGTTATTAATTTATCTATAAATTAATAATTATTAATTTATATATTAATTAATATTTTATTAATTTATAAAAAAACTCTTTCAAACTTTCACTTCTAATTATTTATTGTATATCAAATGAAGGGTCTAATTTAAAAGAATTCTTCAATCTTTCACATTATTATACTTCTTGTGTTCATTGTATCACTTTACATTAAAAAATATTTTCAATATAAATATACAAGATCAAAATATGCTTAACACAAACAAATCATACACACAATATGACTTCTCATTTTACAAGTGTGAAAAAAATAACAATGACCGACGAGATTCGAAAAACATTATGCAACCACAACAAGGATAATCCAAGTCTCACTCAAAAACAATTACAAGAATGGGTTCTTAGTACTATGGTGAAACTTTTAGGTGAAAATGATAAGGAAAATTAGAGATGAGATTTAAGGTGAAATTGATTTTAATAAAAAAAACAAAAACAATTGAGTCATTTTTTAAGAAACATTCATAAATCATTCATGTAATAGGTAGTATATATGGAATTATTAATTTATATTTTATTTGGGGTCTATAGAAATTACAAAAAATGTATTATCTTATAATTTTATCGAGTTTATTAATTTAGCACGCTATCCCCGAGTCGGGACCGACCAAAAATATTATCTTAGAGAGTTTATTAATTTATCGAGTATTAATTTAAAGATTTTCTACTGTATAATACATTTTTTTTTATCAATTACATTAAATCAACATTTTCTTCACGCATATAATGGCACAAAAAATAGAAAAGAGAACTCAAATGAGTGAAAAAATTCGTGTGGAGATGTGCAAAATGAAGGATAAGGTTACAACACAAAAGATTAAATCATTGTCACAATCAACCTTGAACAAGTATTTTAAATCAACTTAAATCTATTGTAAAATTATATATATTATTATGATTTATTCCTAAATGGAGGTGTATTTCTTTATGTTGGGACTTGAAAAAATATGAATTATGACAATATGGTGTTTATTCCAAATTATAACTGGTCCCAAGTTGGGACCATGAATTTTTATTCCTAAAGAGAGTTTATTCTTTAATAGAGTATTCTTTTTTAGAGGTTTTACTGTATATATAAAATATTTTACCAATAAAAAAAAAAAAAAAATATATATATATATATATATATATATAAAGTTTATATATTAATTCGGGGCGGATACGCGCGGGGCAGGCATAAGATCCAAACCCGACTCATACTCAATACGGGATGAATCTGGCCTGATCCAAAGCTCGCAAGTGGAGTGGGGTGGGTACCCGCGCGTTGAAAACTTTATTTTTGGAGGAGAATCCAACAAATCAGACTGTTGAATACCTAAAGATTTTTAAAAACTTTTTAAAATCCGTATTTAATACCTTAGAATTTTGGGCTAGTCTTGGGTGAAACCGTCTCACAGAATGAGATTCGTGAGACGGCTTTTATATATAAAAAGTGATAATATTTGAGTAAAACGACTTTTATATATAAAAAGTGATAATATTTGAGTAAAAAGTGATAGTGTTTAAATAAAAAGTGATAGTCACTTTTGTTAAAAATATTATCACTTTTTTTACAAACCAAAATCTGGAAAAAAAATATGGGTTATCCTACCCAAAATTTTGAAATATGGGTTAAAAGGATTCGTCTCACAGAAAAAGATCCGTGAGACGGTCTCACACAAGTTTTTGCCTAGAATTTTTAAAGACTTTTTAAAATCCGAATTGAATACCCCAAAACTTTAAAAGTCCAAAAAAATCCACAACAACACCCCCTCTAAGATTCATCAATTCACAAATTAAGTAAGACCACCGAGAGGATGCAATTTGCATTTCTTCAACAATAGCGGCAATTTACAGAGAGAGAGAGAGAGAGAGCGTGGAAGCAATTTGTATTTTAAAATTCTGTTCTCTCATTAAAAAATTTATACTCTCTGTCCCATAAATATTTGCACCACTTTATAAATACACAAACTAAGAAAAAAATGTAATGAGTGAGTCCCCGTGGAGAATGCCCCCCTTCAATACCAACCCGCACCATTGCCATCCCAACATTCGTTCACATTGGTACTACATTGATAACATCATATCAAGAAATAAAACATCAATTTTATTTGCTCACCAACTCTCATCTAAGAACACAGAGGGACTCTGCAAATAGTTCCTAAATTTCACCATTTTTCCTGCCTAAAATTCAACCACAGAATGTAAGACCAACACTTACTGTAACTCCTGAAACAACTTGCAGTGGCAGAACCAAATGACTAAGGAAATAAATAGGAAATAGTTTCCAAAAATTCATAAACAATGCATCTTTTACCAACCAAGAAGTAAGAGCTTTAAGAGAGCCATGCGAATATAGAGCCCGTTCTTTGCTTGTCTGAAATAGGCCGCCCTTGGATCAGCATCTACGTCAACGGTTATCTGAAATCGATCCATGTAAAAAAAACGTAAATAAATTTTGAAAAAAAAGGTGCAAAATAGAGACTCGACGCCTACCTCATCAAGTCTTGGTAGAGGATGCATTACAACAGCATGTTTCTGCATAACATTCAGCACATCCCGATCAACAATGTATTTGCCTCGAGCTTCTTCATAAAGATCAGTCCTCTCTCCAAATCTTTCTCGTTGAATACGGGTTTGGTACACAACATCACATTTAGAAGCTACCTCCAGTAAATTGGAACTCTCTTCCCATTTAACTCCTTTAGATCTTAAATGTTCTTTTATGTCATCCTGTAATGAGAATTGAATCATGCTCTTTATACAGCACAAATACTGCTTCATGTAATTATGTACATCAAGAATAGATATCACCTAAATAATTATGTACATCAAGAATAATAGTAGTATATTTTATGTTCTCACCAGAAAGTTTACACCCATTATGTGAGAATATTTTATTCAGGCCCGTAACTTAGAGGTAGCAATTGTAGGACATTATGTTTGCGGGTTGACACATTTAGACCATTATATATTAATTTTCGTACATTTTGTTCAAATGGACTTGAAACACCCCAATTCAGGCACGTGTTGCTTACGTGTTTGGCCTAAATGTGCGAAAATTAAATTAAAATGACCTTATATGCTAGCCCAAAACACTCAAATTTGGCATAATTGTGCGAAAAATAAATTTTACAGGTCAAAATGTGTCAAATTAAAATTTAATAGCCTAAATGTTTCAGCCCCTAAACATATTATCCTACAATTGCTACCCCCATAGTTATGGTCCTAAAAATAATAATTCGCCCAATTATGTAGACAACTTCATGGTCTTACCTTCATTTTTACTACTTCAGGTGAGACAAAGTAGAATTTGACATCCTTGTATTGTGCGAGCAAATAGGCAAGCGAGCGGACTGTCCTTCCATTTGCAAGATCACCGACAAGTCCAACCTTGATGCTATCAAGTTTCCCTATCTCTCTTTGGATAGTGTAGACATCCAGGAGGGCCTGTTTATCGACAAATTTAGATGAGTATAGTACACTATATGCACAAACAGTATTAATACCGTAGATAATATATTCATTTATCTGAAATACATGATATAATACAGTACTTAGCAGTTAAAATTTTCAGTCCCAAGCAGATAAATAAAGAACAAGATGGGATCAAATGTATCTATCTGTTGGCTGATTCACTATTCCCTTGTAGTACTTGGACTTCTATAACTTTCTGATTGGGATTCTCATGTAAAAAATCAAAATACACTATATTGACTTGAAAATAACAAATTATACATTAGTTATTGCTCCAGCATAAAGTAATCAAATTACAAATCTTGTACTATAACTTAAGAAATTTGTTCTATGCAGCTACTTCGATATCGGTTCTTGCACTTGTGTAAACAAACGCATAAATGAATTTGTCCCATATAATAGAATGGCGCTAATTGTTCCACACTCCACAGATATGATATACCTTCCATTTGACCCTTATTCTAAGTTTATTTGGTGAGCACTTATGTAAGACAAACTGATAGGTGAGAGTCATATGGAAAGTTTAAACCTATAACAGGCGTTACAAGCCAGACTTAAAAGTAACTATATTGATACAGTAAAACAACAATGATAACTCACCTAGACTAAAACAGGTAAAACATGGAGTACATGTTTTTTACAATCAACTGCATTATATAAAAACTTAGAGAAAATCACCACCACGTATCTTTTCAACAGTCCAAAAGCTATTTCATAGCTCAGCAGATAATGGAAAAAAAATCCAGCCTTCAGAAAACTTGAATCATAATGAATATAGTTAATAACTGGGGAGAATTAACATATATATTGATATCTCTTTCTTCTTTCGAATGCAAAAGGTCAATGGAGATGAGCAAAATCAGTCAAATACAACTCAAATCACCTAGTGAGCCGATGGTTGCAAGTGAATAAGCATAGGCATTGATCTTAAAAAACACTATTAACAAAGATAAGCATCTAATAAGCAGCTCCAATTTTCAGACCTGAGTTGGATGCTGCCCAGGGCCATCTCCAGCATTAATAATTGGAATATTGGCCGTTGCTGCTGCCCTTCGGGCAGCACCACTCTCAAAATGCCTCATAACTATGATATCTGAGTACCCTTCAACTGTTCTTATGGTGTCTGAAGACAAAATACAATGGGATCAGACATAGCATATCATCATTCAGACTAAAAATACAAAAAATGACTACCTTCAAGAGTCTCTCCTTTTGCTGCAGATGAGAACTTTCGTGCATTTTCTGTAGTCAAAACTTCTCCACCCAAACGTTTCATAGCAGATTCAAATGAAAGCCTAGTTCTGGTAGAGGGCTCGTAAAACAGTGTGGACATCAAATACCCCTTGAGATATTGGCTTCCTGCTGAGTTCTTCTCAATCTTCTCCATCTCCATTGCCACATCAAATATGGCACTGAGGGTATCTCTGTCAAACTGCTGAGATTCAATGACATCTTCAAGATGAAACTTACTTCCCAGAGAAAAGGAAGGCTTAGTTTCAACCTCCAATGCTCTGCAACTGAATCCAGCCCGGAGAGACGAGCTTTGTTGCCTCCAATCAATTGCTTTCTCATTTGTGGATGCCCATGAGTGTGATGTTTTTGTAGATGCAGATAAGGACATGGAATAATGTGTTTGTTTGGAACTACCACTCTGATAATTGCAAATAAACTCAGGATTACTCTTTGATGCGTTTGGATAAATTGTACTACCATTCAAGGTCCATGTGGGATATGTGGAAGCAGATGCCATTACAACGAATAGTACAACCTGATCAAATATGGAATTTAAGCAGATTAATACATATATTTATACATTTAGATACAAAAAAAAAACATACAACAATAATTCAAGCACAAAAGAGAAACAAATACACATTCTCTATTCGAAGAAAACAATATTATATCCATTACTAGAAGAAAAATCATCATTTAAAGAACTGAATTACTGAAATACCACTGGCATTCACAAAGCAACTGTGTAAGCTTTAGATACACGCTGAAAATACCCTCTTCAGTATCGTCTCTTTTAGGACACTATTTCGAGTTTAAACTAATTTAGCTGAAGCGAAAATTCAGATGCACAGACAGTAACACAAACATTCAGTATTAAAAAAGCACAAAGCGAATCCGTTTTTTCTTTTTCTCATTTTCAAAGCAACAAATAACCTATTTCTTGTTCTCCAAAATTAAGAAAAAATTCTTCAGGATACTCGGAAATTCTCACACAATAAGTCTAAATTTGAAAAGCGAAAAACTGACAAGGATAATTGAGAACGAAAACAATGCACTGCTGAAGAAAAAATATACATATACAGATATATACAAATGTAAATGAGTCGCAGGAAACTTACCCAATCTCTGAGGATTGTTAGCTGATTTACTAAAACAGGGTTATGAGTTTGTAATGGAGTTGTGAAATCTGAATAAAGAATGGAAATAGGGGGGAAGAATAGATTGGAGGCGGAGTGAGCCGCAAAGATAGGTATGAGCGGAAAATAAAATATCGATTATTTACTCTTTTTCTTTAGGGAAAAATTGAAAAAAAAAAAAAAAAAAAAGAATAATGTCCAATAAATTTCACGATTTTATGAAAATGACTTGTAAATTTTAAATTATATAAAAATACTGTATCTTTTAATTTTTAAAAAGTTGCTAAAAATTAGAGTTGTCGAGACAAGTCGATGGGGCGGGTCAAAATCGCAAAAGCCCGCCAATTGGTGGGACGAGCTGGCCCACTTGCTAGACGGAATGCCAAAATATCAACCCTTACCCAACCCACAAAGGGGCGGGCCGCGGGTTTCGGCGGTCAAATCTTTTTTTTTTTTAATTGTTTATTAAATTCATTATTTTTATTTTAAAGTCTCTTATAATTGGTACAATGTTATGAAAATATAACTGAAAGGAAAAGGAAAGGAATGACAATTTTTATAATTTGTATAAATAAGGAATGTATAAAAAATAATTAGCTTATATATTTTAGGGATTTTGATTGATTATATTTTCTTTAATCTTTGCAATTAGTTAGGATATTTCCTTATCTATAAAATACCCTAATTGTATATACGTATGTAAAAATTATTTAATAGAATTATCGATTTCAATATTCTACATGGTATCAGCGGTTTCTCTCTATCGAGAATAACGATCCACTTTTCACGCCTCTTCCCATATTTTGCATCGTCTCCTTCATCGCGTTGGCACCATGTCCACCACATCTTCCACCAATCCCACGCAATAACCAGAAACGACCACAACCCCCCCTCTCCATTTGTTGTTACGATCACACCTCATCATCATTTTCCTGTCAAATTGACACCATCGATATACACCTCTTGGCGCGCGAACCTGCTCGCTGTCTTGAATGGATTTGACCTTGTCGGCCATATTGATGGAAGCAAACCGATCTCTCGGATCGGTTGATGTCGAGGTCCTCCCTATGATCACTACTGCCACCACCGCAGCCTCGACATATATAGCAGATTCTCAGTCACATGTATGTCGGTAGTCGCGTACTCGTATTTTTCAATTGAAATCCAATCTCACTGATATTTCTCTCGGAGACAAGTCTATATCTACATATTTACAGTTGATTAAGCCGATGAACTTGGCCTAATTGATTCGCCAATATCGGATGATGATCTAACTTTGTCGTCATCAAGGGACTCAGTCCCAATTACCGTGATGAGTCTCCTCTCCGTTTTGAAGAGTTGCATGATCTTCTTATAGCACATGAATAGTACTTAAAAACCTTGGAAACCACATCTGCATCCCTTGTCGCCACTGCAGACTCAGTAACACAGGTTTCTGCCCCACATTCCTCTCAAAACCAGCATCGGTGCTCGACTACTTCTGATCGAGGTCAGTGGCACGGCCTCCTTGCTCGAATGTGTCCTCGTCGTATTGTGGAATTTTCATAGTCGTGGTCGCAGCCCACATGATACACATGAGCATACCCCTGTTACTTGTCAATGGTGTGGATACAAAGGGCATGTTGCCTCCTCTTGTCACCGTTTAAATGTTGTGGCTAATGTGGCTTAGTCTCTGTCTGCGCATTCATCTCCGGGAGGTTGGCTAGTTGATTCGGGGGTGTCTCATAGCCTCACAAACGATCTTTCTTAAATGTCGATCCATTCCGAGTACGATGGAACTAATGAAATTCAGACGGCTGATGGCACAGGTCTCCATATATCTCACACTGGTACATCTTATTTACAATATCCATCTCTATTTACTTATTTCAAGGATGGTATCTCTTTGGTCGTTCTTGTTTATGTGGATGACCTTATTATCACAGGATCCACCTCTCTCTTACTCGGCTCCCTCACTAAGCATTTGGAGTTGTCCTTTGTTGTTAAAGATCTTGGAGAGTTCTCCTATTTTCTAGGAATCGAAGTAGCCCATTGCAAGGAGGGTCTCTTCCTCTCTCAACAAAAATATGTGGTTGACCTTCTTCATCGACTCCAAATGGACAGTGCAAAACCAATTCTTACACCGTCATCGGCCAAACCGAGCTCCTCTACCAGCTCAATGGATCCCATGACTTATCGCAGTGCTATTGGGAGGCTTTAGTATCTCTCTTTTGCACGCCCTGATATTGTGTTCACGGTGAATCGCCTCGCCCAAGCTATGGCCTCTCCAACGCCCGACGACTAGGGTGCTGTCAAACGTCTCCTACGTTACTTGAAGGGCACTCTCCATCATGACCTACTTCTTTGTCCGATCATCGACATGTCTCTCACAACCTACTCGAATTCAGATTACGGAGGCGATTTACGTGACGGGAAATCAACATCGACATATATCATATTTCTTGGTGGTAATCCGATCTCTTGGCGTTCCCGTTAACAAATAGGGGTTGCACGTTCTTCCACTAGGGCTGAATATCGTGCTCTTGCCCCTGCCGCCTCGGAGGTCTGTTGGGTGATGCAACTCTTCAAAGACCTAAAGCTCTCGGTCGTCCGTAAACCACACATTCTTTGTGACAACATAAGTGCAACTCGACTTGCTCTTCTTCCAATTCAACACTCCAAATGAAACACATTTCTATTGACTTACACTTTGTACGGGACTTATCCTCCAATGGTCTGCTCTCTATTGCCTACGTTAACACACTTGACCAGTTGGCACATCTCCTCACAAAGTCTCTTCCATGACAATGCTTCAAGATGCTTCGTTTCAAAATTGACGTCGCTGATGTGACATACTGACATCTATTTTGCGGGGGCGTATAAAGAATAATTAGCGTACCTATTTTATGGATTTTAATTGATTATATTTTTCTTAATCTTTACAATTAGTTAGGATATTTCCTTATCTACCAAATACCCTAATTGTATATACGTATGTAAATTATTCAATAGAATTATCAATTCCAATATTCTACAGAATGAACATAATTATTGTTTAAAATTATTTAAATTATTATTATTATTAATTTTTATTGTTGAGAGTATTTGTTATTACTATATAAAAAATATTATTATTATTGATTGTTTACTTACTTATATCATTAATAAATATTTTTATAATTATTAATTTTTACTATATGTATAATTGTTTTTTTTATTATATATCATTCATATGTATATATTATTGATTTTTAAAACTTATTATTTTTATTATTGATTTCACAATTTTATTATTTATGATATATTATTTTTTATTTAATAATCATAATATAATTTTCAAAATTATTATTATAAAAAATGGCATTTTATATAATAATAATAATAATAATAAAAGTTTGTTTCTAATGGCATGGACATAAAAATATTGGGTATGAAAGGAATGGTCATTCCTTTAGTTTTGATAATATCATTCCATTTGAAATGATCATTCCTAATAATTCCTAATACAATAACATATCAATTATAATATTTGGAATGAAGTAAGGAATGGTCATTTCATTCCTATTTGATTCTTACATAACAAATTAACAATCATGTCTTAATGTTTGTCTCTTACGTACTGCATGCTCATTATTAAATCTACTATTCTAATCTAAAATTTAACAATGAAAATATAACTGGAAGGTCGACGTCTGACGTTGGAACTGAAACAAGCGAAGCAAGTTTGTGATGCGATACAAAGACTTGTTGTGTTTGACTGATTATTGCTTCTAAATTTTAGTTGTGAATTGCGATGCATTGGCTAGATTCTGAATTGCTGAATAAGTCTACAAAAATGTGGTTAGTTTTTGTTATTTTTCTATAATATTAAACTAATTATAATAATAGAATAATAATAATATTACTTTTTTTTATTTAAAAAAAATGGGCTGGCGGGCTGGCCCGCCCCCAACCCGCCAAAGCCCGAGGCCAAACAGGACGGTCCGTGTGGGCTCGATTCTTAGCGGGCTGAGAAAACTTGAGTCCAACCCATGATTTTTTATGGCGGGGCGGACTGGCCCAACGGGTTATATATATCAATTTTGATAGCTCTATTAAAAATGACCGATTATAACAAATTATGAGATATTTTTGTCAATTTCTTTTACTAACATGACTCATTCTTAAATTATCATTATAGTCTCTCTCAATTGAGAATAACCGATTGTGGGGTAATTTTAGGGGAAATACATTTTTTTTTTATTTCTTAAGACAAAGTGGGATAGTACAGGTGGTTAGAGTACCACTACCTAGGCCTTAAGTTCTGGGTTCGAGTCATGGGGAGGGTAAGAGGGAGGATATATAATGTTTTAAAGTTCATTTACTCGAATAGATCGGACTTTAGCCTTCTTCGTATGCCTTTTACACCCAACAAACTGACCTATTTGGCCCTCCTTATATATAATATAGTGACAATGAATAAACAATTAGAGTTTGATTGTGGAGTTAGGGTTTTAAGAGAGAAAGGGAACTCAAAATTAATCTTATAACAAAACTTCGTATATATTGTACTCCCCCCGTTACACTGAAAATTACCAATTTTCATTTTTCGTTCGTTACTAGGAAAGTTACTCATTCCTTTTTGGCAAACCACACGCTCTTACATTTCATTATATTATTTTCCCTCTCAATCACATCACCTCAAATACATTTACTTATTAATCATTTTTTATGCCACGATTTCTGGTCCAAGGACCGACTAATTCGGGGGACCAATCCTATCGTTCACTTGCGAGGGCCCCATTTAAAGCTAGTGTTTTGCGCTCTGTATGGACATGGCCCATAAAAATATATCACATCTCTTAATTTATGTGTCCAAAGCTCATGGGTAGTTTTCACCGGGAAAGATGGAGTACTTGTGTAAACTTTTTACAATAAATTATCGTCTTGACCTCCGCGAATGTAGATTATTCTGATCGAATGTAAATCATGTGTTCATTGAATATTGTTATTTTTTTTCTTCTAAGTTTCTTGCAAGTTCTAACAAGTGGCGTCATATGTGGAAAGGGTAAACATGACATCTTTCAAACTAGATGTGAAAAAATTCAATGAAAATAATGATTTTAAATTTGGAGAGTTATGATGAAGACCATGTTGATACAATATGACCTTGGTGATGATTTGAAGTCATCACATCCTACAACTTCTAATACTAAAAAGGCCAAAGGGGCATAAATTAGGTCTAGTAAATCGTGATATTGTGTCATGTTTCGTGTTGACACGAGACGATAAGGACGAACATGATACGATAAGGATATGTGTAGACACGACATGAACATGATAATTTTTGTGTCGACACGACATGATAACAACAGATCAGAGCCGTAGAATTTATCAATTCTGATACAAGGGACACAATAACAACACACAACACGATAATTAAATAAATAAGTTTAAAATTACATTTACATATATATATAAAATATTGTGTTATTATCACATACGTGTCATTATCGTGTCGTGTCGTATCAGGTAAATAACATGTTAACAAGTTGTTAATGGATTATTGGGTTACATGTTAATTTTATCGTGCTTAACGGATCGACACGAACCCGACACAAATTTTTATGTCACCATCCGGTCGAAACAATAACGACACGAACACGATATGGCCAAACACTAACCCATAGTTTTTGTGTCGATGTCGTGCTATCGTGTCATGTCAAAAATTGTCACCCCTAGCATAAATGCCAAAAAAGGCACACAACACAGTCATTTTATGCTCTGGAGATAAAATCTGTTGGAGAAATTGGGTTTTTATTCAATTTCTTAATATTTAATTGATTTTAATTAATCAATTATTTGAGGGTATGAATATTTAATTTCCGAAGAATTAAATATTATAGGATCGTTCTACTCTCGGAGTAGATGATCGTAGTATATTTAAAATCTCAAAACCGAATTTCGGTGAGTGAGAAATTAATGTACGAAGATTAAGACAAAGTGATGCATTGGGAGTAGTGTTAATAACTATCCCACATTGATAAATGTGAGAATTAACTACCTCCTTATTAATATGAATTAGTTAAGAAGGTTCAAATTGTAGTGACTATTGAACCATTCAATTAGCCACACGCGCGCGCGCGCGCGCCTCCGTCCGCCCGTCCGGCCATGTCGAGTCGCGCCGGGTCCGGGTCCGTGGGCCTTGGCAATTGGACTTTGGGTGGACTTTGGGCTTGGGCCTGGGGCCCGTCTATCTTTTTGAGGCTCTAAAAATGTGGGCCTTGACCCACACGGATTTAGGCAGCCCAAGTCTATGGAAGTCAAGCGGATCAGTTGACTTCTGGAATTTGGATTTGAAATTTGAATGTCGTCTTAATTGCGTGGATGTTTAGGAATGGAAGTTACCATTCCTGAAACTGCCATATTAATGTGCTGGATATTAAGAATGGGAGTTACCATTCCTGAAACTGTCATATTAATGTGCTGGAGTATTAAGAATGGGAGTTACCATTTCTGAAACTGTCATATTAATGTGTGACCAGCCGTTACTGCCTTAAATACCCGTCTGTTCCACACCTGGGTGGCACTACCTATAAATAAGAGTGCATGGTTTTGGGAAAAAACACATTTGGCATACAACAAATTTCACCTGAGTTTTTCCAGAAAATTGCATACTATTTTCAGCATTCTGCATAGCATTTTAGAGTGCAATCCGGTTCTAACGTGTTTTCTGTTCGCTGGAGCTTTGTACGCTGCGGTGTTGCTCGTGCAAAGAGGAAGTCGTTTTACCTTTCGAAGCAACTCGTCACTCCGTGAACACTAGCCGGGACGTGTTTGTTTTACGGGAAAAGGTATCACCTTGACTCGGCTCTTTTCCCTAATTTTCTGTTTATCTACAGTGCTGTCTCTTCCCTTTCTGGACCTGCCATTCTAAGAAGCTGCTCAAACAAGGAAGCTGCCTCTTTTGGAAAGTTGAAGAACTCGAAGACTTTGTAATTTCATTTACTGTCTTTAATTTTTCCGTCTAAATTCTTTGTAAGCCATTGTTGGTAATCTATAAACCAACAAAATCTTGAGGGAGGTTTCAAATAAGGAGACTTTTGCAGATGTGTGGGTCAAGCTTGATAGCTTGTATATTGCAAATTCTGTTTCAAACTGTTTGTTCATGAAACAAAAGGTAGTGACATTCAAGATGGCATAAAATAAGTCACTCTAAGACTTGCTCATGAAGGTTGTGGAATTTGACCGGAGTGCCAGGTATAAATGGATTGAGAGCAATTGGAGCTGAGAAGTTGAATCCAGAAGAGTTTGTTCATCCATACTACTCAATTCAGACATATAATTCAGTTTATGCCTCAACTTTACAACCAACAATTGGAGTTTACATGTGAGAGAAGATATGATTCATACCCCCTCTTTCTCCAAACTTTGGAAGAAAAAAAGGAAGACCATCACAAGTAAAAAGAAGTGGGCAGATGAAGAACAATTCGGTAGAAGAAAGAAAAAAAAAATTTGTTGCCTATGATGAAGAGGAAAGAGAAATGTGGCTAGTGTAATAGGCTAGGACACAATAAAAGAACATGCGAGTGAAAAAAGTTTATTGAAGAGTTTCCAAATGTAAGTATTATTCTCAATTTTTTACTCAGGTTTTTACATTTTTTTTTTCTCTAAAATATGTAATTATTGACATGATGATGATTTCATGGAGGAGATGCCACAAACTGATGGCATTCCACCTCAAACTCAAGAACCACAAGTCAGTTAATTTAAGTCATTTTTTTCTATATTCTGGTTTTTATATTATTTTCTTTTATTTTAATATTTATATTAATTTTAGGAATTCCACCAATGAATGAGATGACACAAACTGATGGCAATCCACATTTGACTCAAGAATCACAAGTTTATATAGGTGAAACTGCATTGAGTATTCTCTAATGCATGTATTAATTCTGAAATTTTTGGTAGTAATTTTGTATGCATAGACTTATTCTGAAATTTATGAAATTTCTAGATTTTTTGGTTAAATTGTAGTAATGGTTTTGTATGTATGCACTTATTCTGAAATTTTGAAATTTTTGGTTCAATTTCAGTGATTTTTTTTATGCATGCACTTATTTTGAAATTCTAAGATTTTTTTTTGGTTAAATTATACTGATTTAGATATGTTTAGAATGATATTTAGATATTAGTGTGAAGTAGATTTTTTCCAAAATTATGGATTAGGATGTGAAGTAAATTGTTTGAGATTTTTTTGGTTAAATTGCAGTGATTATGTATGTGTACTTATTCTGAAAGTTCTGAATTTTTTTGGTTAAATTGATGTGATTTAGATGTGTTCAGAACGAGATTTGGATATAAGTGTGAAGTAAATAAATTATTTTCAAAATTATGGATTAGGCTGTGAAATAAATTGTATGAGATTTTTTTGTTAAATTTCAGGTGCCTATGAGTTCCCATTTTCTAGCAACAAATGAATCTCAAACCTCCTAAACAATAGTGCATCCAGTTTGTGGTTAGATGATTGACTCTATCTTAAATGAAATTTAGATGAAGTTATTTTTGCTAGTTGGTTTAAAACAAAACAAAAAAATTTGGTGTTGTGATGAATGTTGTTGTTTTTGCTATAAATTTATTAGCCTTTTGAAATTATGTAATGAAAATAAAACATTTGACATTAAACGGAACATTCCACACCCACATATATAAAGATGAAAACATGTGAGTAATTTTTTTGTTTATTATAAATCTGAATTTTTTTAGTATTTTAGGTTGACAGGACATGCTATTTAATGGCATGTATGAGCCATTTATCCTTCTTTTTTATTTTTTTTGTAATTTAGTCCGTTTTTCCTCCATAAAATATCATTTCCCTCTAAAAATTTCAATTCCAAACATTCTTCCTCTTATTTTGCTTTGGAACCATTTTTTGCATTTTTATATCTCAGCAGAAAATGTTAAGTATTTAATGGTTGAGACCGTTTTTGTGAGTTTTTCACCTGAGTTTTTCCAGAAAATTGCATACTATTTTCAGCATTCTGCATAGCATTTTAGAGTGCAATCCGGTTCTAACGTGTTTTCTGTTCGCTGGAGCTTTGTACGCTGCAGTGTTGCTCGTGCAAAGAGGAAGCCGTTTTACCTTTCGAAGCAACTCGTCACTCCGTGAACACTAGTCGGGACGTGTTTGTTTTACGGGAAAAGGTATCACCTTGACTCGACTCTTTTCCCTAATTTTCTGTTTATCTACAGTGTTGTCTCTTCCCTTTCTGGACATGCCATTCTAAGAAGCTGCTCAAACAAGGAAGCTGCCTCTTTTGGAAAGTTGAAGAACTCGAAGACTTTGTAATTTCATTTACTGTCTTTAATTTTTCCGTCTAAATTCTTTGTAAGCCATTGTTGGTAATCTATAAACCAACAATCGTAAAACAAACAGAAGAAAAGAAAAAAAAAGGGATACCACAATGGCATCTGACGGAAATGGCTCCGACAACACCCCTGTTGACAACAACCTTGTTGAGAACACCTCGAACCCAACTCCAAACGTTGTCCCTAATAACACGTTTTTACCCCCCATGTTTTTTCCACCCTCTGAAACTCGCAATTTCGTGGTGCATGGGGAAAAACCCGAGAAGTTCTCGGGTACTGATTTTAAGAGGTGGCAACAAAAGATGTTGTTTTACCTCACGACACTTCACCTAGCAAGGTTCCTCCGGGAGGATCCGCCCGTTGTCGCTGAAAGTGAAACGGATAATGCTAGGAGGGTCGCATTTGACCAATGGTCTCATGAAGATTTCTTGTGTCGGAACTACGTCCTTGGAGGACTAGTTGACGCGTTGTATAACGTGTACCAACCAGTTCGTACTGCCAAAGAACTGTGGGAGTCTTTGGAACGAAAGTACAAAACTGAGGATGCCGGAACTAAGAAGTTCGTGGTGGCGAGATTTTTGGACTTCAAAATGGTAGATGGTAAATCTGTCGTTGAACAAGTTCAAAAATTTTAGTTAATCATACATGATATCCTCGCGGAGGGTATGGTCCTTCCGGACGCTTTCCAAGTAGCCGCAGTGATTGAGAAACTACCACCTTCTTGGAAGGATTTTAAAAGTTATCTCAAACACAAGCGAAAGGAAATGAGCCTAGAAGATTTGATCGTCAAACTTCGAATTGAAGAAGATAATAAAAAGATGGACGGTAAATCAAATCAAGTCTCGGATGAGGCAAAGGCAAACTTAATGGAACGTGGTGAATCGTCTAAAAAACGAAAAAGGCCTATTGATAAAGGTAAAGCACCTGTTCCTGCAAAACCCAAATTTAATGGTGATTGCTACAAGTGTGGAAAACCGGGCCACAAAGCAACTGATTGTCGCGTCTCTAAGAAAGTTGATAAAAACAAAGGTAAGGGAGGACAATCAAGTGCTAATGTGGCACAACATAATCTCACAGAAATGGATATGTCTGCTGTTGTGTTTGAGACCAACATGGTTGACAATCCAAAAGAGTGGTTCGTGGATACCGACGCTACCTGCCATGTTTGTTCCGAGAAGGGTGTCTTCTCGACTTATGCTCCTGCTGATGGGAGAAAGCTCCATATGGGAAACCATGCCTCGTCTGATGTGGCTGGTGTTGGAACTGTTGTGCTCAAGCTCACTTCCGGTAAAGAGCTCAAGCTGAAGGATGTGCTGCATGTCCCGGACATCCGCAAGAATCTGATCTCCGGCTCTCTTCTAGTTAGTCATCAGTTTAAACTAGTTTTTGAGTCTGATAAAGTTGTACTTAGCAAGTTTGGACAGTTCCTTGGTCGAGGTTATCTCGAGAATGGTCTGTTCAAAATTAGTGTAATGGTTGTAAGCCGTAAAGGCAAGAAAGTTATCAATGAAAACGTTTCTACTTCCTCTTACATCGTGGAGTGTTCCTCTTTATGGCATTTAAGATTAGGACATGTAAATCTAAAATCTATAAAGCGTTTAGTAAATCTTGATTTACTTAAAATGAATAATATTGAAACACCTAAAAAGTGTGAAATATGTGTTGAAGCTAAAATGACAAAGTTGCCATTTACTTCTGTGGAAAGGGACACTGCTCCTCTAGACTTAATCCATACGGATGTGTGTGATTTAAAGTTTGTGCAAACTAGAGGTGGCAAAAAGTATTTCATTACTTTTATTGATGATGATTGCACAAGATTTTGCTACGTTTATCTCTTGCGAAGTAAAGATGAAGCTATTGAAGCTTTTAAACTTTACAAGAATGAAGTAGAAAATCAACTTAGCACTCGAATTAAGGTGATTCGAAGTGATAGAGGTGGGGAATATGTAGCACCTTTTGAACAGTTATGTGCTGAATCTGGCATCATACATCAAACTACTGCCCCTTACTCACCTCAGTCTAATGGTGTTGCGGAGAGAAAGAACCGAACACTAAAGGAGATTGATTCGGGTGGAATTTACACGTTTTAGAGGCACATGTTAAGCATGTTTTGATGTGGATTTCATTGAATTATGCATGGAATATGATTGTTTAAGCCGAAATGAGAGAAAGGTTGTGTTTTGTCGATTTTGTAGGAATTACGATGGAAATTGGAGCAAAACACCAACCATACTTTACTGGATCCGAAAGAGGAGTGCACGGTTGGATTCGTCTCGAAAAACGGAGTGGATTAGCCAAAAGAATCGAGTCAATCCGACACCCGAGGCGAAAGATATGCACGAAACGAGGAAGAGGTGGAAATCAAGAGGGAGCACGGCCGAGCTCATGGCTCGGCCGAGCCATTTTCAGGCCACGGACGTGCACCACGCTCGAAGAAACGCATCTCGATACAGGGATTTTGGCCAACTCAAGGGCACGGCCGAGAACACAGCTCGGCCGAGCACCTCAGCCCAGCTTTGTCCGCGCGCCACGGCCGAGAAACAGCCACGGCCGAGCACCCTCCATTGTCCTGTCCGCGCCAGCACGGCCGAGCTCCCAGCTCGGCCGAGCACCTGCTCGCCCCCAAAGCCATTTTGCACGGCCGTGCCAACCCCATTTTCGGTGCCTATCTCCTATTTTGGCCATTTTTTAAGGACTAACTTGCAATTTTGACACCCAAACCCTTCCCCAACACTATATAAGGCCTCATTCTTGAAACCCAAGACATTCTCCCCCAATTCCACACATAGTTACACATACTTGGAGGTGTTTTGGCCATTTCTCTCTCAATTCTTCACCAAATCAAGGAAGAAAGGATGCAATAGCTCCCAAATTCCATTCTCCACCACATTCTAGACTAATCTTTCTCTTTCTTTTCCTTTTTATTTAGTTATTTCATTTGGATTTTGTAATTTGATTATGCTAGTTAGTGGCTAAACACTTTGTGGTTCTAAGGCTATGTTTATACTTTGGATGATGCTTATGAATTAATTTCTTGTTTATTTGGTGGTTGTGTTGCTATTTCTATTTGAATGCTTAACTTTCATTGCAAAACATGTTGTCAATGGCCATGATAGTATGTTTTATCTATTGTTAATTGAAATTGGATTGAGAAATCTCTTTCGTTAATCGTATTTAAGCATTCGACCCAATATTCTTGTGAGCTCGAGAGAGAGGATCAATTATTGGGAGGGTATTAGATGATCTTAGGAACTTTTTGGGGATTTCTTATGCATGCTTAGTAGAGATGCTAGTTTGTATGATATGTCTCTTGGATTAATTGGATCGAGAGAACTTTTAATTCACCATTTTGTGATCAACCTTATAGTAATCAACATACCACCACTTAATTAAGCCCTTAATCATAAGTTGAATCTTTAGTGTGACATATGCCTTGGAACCCACCCTTTTCTTCTTTGAGTTTTCATCTATTTCACTTTTGTTTTATTGAATTGCATGATAGTTGATCGATTTCATATTTACTCTTTCGTTGTTTATTTGTGACACATTGTTAGACAATCTTAGGAGTAAGTCAACCTTCAAATTATCGATCACGTCTACTTAGAATTCGACTAGCAAACTACCCTTTTACGCTTAACCTTCTCGTGGGATCGACCTCGTGCTTATCACGCTACGATAGACGTCGTACACTTGCGGTTGTTTATTTAGTGTTGCATAACACGTGTATCAAGTTTATGGCGCCGCTGCCGGGGAGGTTTTGATAAGCTCTAGAGTGTAGGCTAGAAGAGTTTTAGTTTAGACAATATATTTGCTTTCTTTATTTGCAAAAATCCAAAAATATTTGTGTTTGTTACTTTGAGCTTATTTGTATTTCTCACTCTCGTTTGCTCTTTTGATAGACATGGTTTATGATCACACGATCTAGAAGGAATCACCAAGAAGTGCTACCTTTAGATCCGGAAATTGAGGCCAATTGTCGAAGAAGGAACGCCGAAAGGAGAAGAATAGAGTTGGAAAGAATGAATCGAAGGGAGAATCCGGTTGTAGAAGAAGTTGAAGAGGAACTTGAGAATCAAGGAGTCGAAGGAGTTGAGGAACCTAACGGGAATGGAGGCAACCGGCCTCAAGGAGTTCTAAGGGACAATTTTCGTCGGAGAGTTGAAGAGAACATTGGGATGGAAAGAAATGTAGAGCAAAGGGAGGAAAACGGGAATCAACGAGTTTTGAGAGACCATTTCCGCCCTATCCCAAGACCCTATGGAGGAGAGGGTCGGGAACCCGTTGATGCTCATAACTTTGAGCTCAAGCCGGCCCTAATCATGATGGTTCAAAAGAACCAATTTGGAGGGTTGTCAAAGGAGGATCCTAACCTTCATTTATCTCAATTCTTAGAGATAAGTGGAACGGTTAAGATTAATCGTGTCCCTCAAGATTACATCCGCCTCCAATTGTTCTCATTTTCCCTCCGTGATCGTGCTAAGCAATGGTACATGTCTCTTGATCTACAGACAATTGAAAATTGGACCGATCTTGTAGATGCTTTCCTCATGAAGTACTTTCCTCCAAGCAAGACCATCAAGATACGAGGGGAGATCTCCTCATTTATGCAAGATGATGATGAGTCGTTAGCCGAGGCTTGGGAGCGCTTCAAGGATTTGATAAGAAGTTGTCCTCAACATGGGTTCTCAAGGGACCAATTGATTTGTTACTTCTACAACGGGATGGACCATCGAACGAGAGGGATGGTGGATGCCTCGGCCGGTGGAGGTTCTTTGTTAGGAAAGACGACGGATGAAGGCTATGTGCTTTTGGAAGAAATGGCGAAGAATGGCAACCAATGGCCATCCGAGAGAAGACAAAACCGGAAAGTTGCTTCAACCCAAGATTCGGATGAGAGTGTTAACCTCTCCAACAAGGTGGATAAATTGATATCCCTTATGACGACTAAAGCTTTAGTGGGGCCACGTGATGAACAATATGAAGAAGCCCACTACATGAACAATCAAAGGGATAGGCAATTTAGAGAGAGAGGTTGGAACGATAGGCAAGCCTATGAAAGTCCCTCCAATTCCAACCAATATCATCCGAATTTGAGGCACCATGAGAACTTCTCTTATGCCAACACAAGGAATGCTATCATCCCACCTCCAAATTTCAATGTGAGAGATGGAGTTATTGTGGAGTCTTCATCAAAGCCATCAATGGAGGATATGTTTGGTGCTTTTATGGGGGAAACCACGAAATTCATGAGAGAGACTAGAGAGAATGATAACATAACTCGGCAAAGATTTGATGAACAAGGAGAAATGATCAAGAATATGGCAAACAACATGAAAGCCATAGAAAAGCAAATGAGCCAACTCTCTAATGTCATCGGTAGTCAACACGTTCCGGGGCAATTCCCCTCTAACACGGAGCTAAATCCTAAGGAGCAATGCAACGCCATAAGGCTAAGAAGTGGGACAAGCTACGAAGGGCCCAAGATGCCATTAGAGGAGGAAGTGGTAATGGCACCCGAGGGTGTTGACAAAGAAGATGGCTTAGTGAAAGAGAAAGAAGAGAAAGAAGGGGAGAAGAAGAGTGGGGAGGCAATCCCTCCTTTGTTTAATAAAAATGTAATGCCCATCCCATATCCTCAAAGGATGAAGAAGAAGAACTTGGATAGCAAGTTTGTCAAGTTTGCGGAGATGTTCAAGAAACTCCATATCAACATCCCTTTCGCCGAAGCTCTTGAACAAATACCACATTACTTCAAATTCTTGAAGGAGATAATGTCACACAAGAGGGAAATGGAGGCATATGAGACGGTGCACTTAGCCGAACATTGTAGCTCCATAATTCAAGCTAAGCTACCTCCAAAGCTTAGGGATCCCGGATCCTTCACTTTATCATGCACTATTGGAGATGGAGGTACATTAAGAGCTCTATGTGATTCGGGAGCAAGCATCAACCTCATGCCATTGTCACTCTTCAAATCACTTGGTTTAGGAGAGCTCACACCAACCACAATGAGCCTTCAATTGGCGGATAGGTCTATGACATACCCTTTGGGTATAGCGGAGGATGTATTGGTCAAAATCGGCAACCTCCTATTTCCGGTAGACTTTGTGGTTTTGGATATGGAGGAGGACAAAAACATTCCATTGATATTGGGAAGGCCATTTTTGGCAACCGGAGGGGTTATTCTTGATATGAGGAATGGAAAGTTGGAGCTTCGAATGAACCAAGAGATAGTTACGATTGACATGTTTAGAGCTATCAAACTCCGAAATGATGAGACTGGAGAGTATGGGTTTCCCAAGGGAGAGTATCCCCCAATACCCATGATAAAGGAGGTGGAAGAAGAGCCCAAGATAAATATTGTGGAGGAGAACCCCAAGGTGGAAGACAATGAGTTGAAGATGGGCAAGAAGGCCAAGTTTGGGGGAGTTTTCTTCAAAAACTCCCCCAAATCAAGAAAAGCTACTTGTGCTTGGAGATGAATGAGGCATCAACCTCTTATGATATGATTGAAGAGCCGGATGGGCTAGCTTGTGGATGTTTCAACGGTTTTAAGAAATTTGGATGGGGAAAGAAGTGCAAGAGCAAGGAGGATGATGGGGTGACTTGATATTCCCCTCAAGGAGAACCGTCCGGCATAGGACGTTAAAAATAGCGCTTCTTGGGAGGCAACCCAAGGTTTTATTGCTTTCTTGATTTTATTGCTTTGTTAGTGTTGATAGCTTGGTTTATTTTGTAGGTATGGATGAAGAGTACTATGGATAGCAAGTCTTGGAGAATGAAGAAGAAGCAAAGCCAACTTTGGAGTAGAGGAAGCAAGTGTTGCAATGGTGATCTTTGAAGAAGCATTGGATGTGCAAGGAGGGAGGTAACAACTTGTAGCCCCAAACTTAGAATTTTTACATAGTAAAATTCTAAGTTTGGGGGAGTTATTTTTCTTTTCTTTATTTTTCTACTAGTTGTTACCCTTGCACCGGTTCGTCATTCTACTTGTGTCACATTTTGCACCGGCGCACACTTGGCTTTCACATGATTATATTGATTAAGTTGGTTTTGAGCATATGTTGGGTAGTGATCTTTGGTGAAATGTGAGCATGAATAGTCATTGGAATCCATTGTTGAGTAGTTGTGATGATGTTTATTTGCTTTGAATGTAAGCATGATTGATGTTGGATATAGTTTCATGATTGTGTTCATATTTGTGATCTTGGATAGCATGTATATACGATGTGTTGTTGTTTGGGAACATTTGATGAATGTGAGAGTCCTATTGAATAAACCGGTGAAAATTGAGCCTTAAATCGAGCATGTAATCCGGTTTAGTTCATTTGAGAGTGGACTATGTTATTGCTAGTAATTCTAGAACTTGCCTAAGTTCTTGTTTGAAAGCATGATTGTGTGAGATGATGTGATGTGATATAGGGCATCTTGTTCTAAAAGAGTCACTTAGCCAAAATCTCCCAAAAACCGAAGTAATTTTCCGTAGTTAGCCCCTTGAGCTTAATTCCTCATTTTCTTGGCAAACTACAATGTTAACCACTTAGCCTTTTTGAGCCTTTGATACCTACATCTAGTGGAGGATAAAAGACAAAGTGGAAAACATGTGCTTGAATGAATATCTTTGGTGAAAGGAGAAAGTGGAGAAGTTGAAAGAAAAAGAGAAAGATGAAAAGAAAATCAAGGGAAAAGAAAAGAGGGACAAAGAGCCCCAAAAGCTTGAAAAGAAAAAAAGTGTTCAATGGTTTTGTGGTGTAGAATGTGCTTAAAAGAGAACAAATAAATTGTGGAAGTTAGAGTTTTTGAGTTGCAATCCGCGGAATTGTAACTTTATCTTGAGAAGTTTTTGAGATGTACGTCTTTATCTCTCGCTCTCCACTAGTTTATGAGTCACTTCATCCAAATTTACCCCACCTTGACCAAAGAGCCAATGTTACATCCTTGATTAAGTCCTATTGATCACATTGTTGAGCATTTGAGTGTTGTGAAAAGTAGAAGTTGGGCAAGCATATGGTGATTGCATAGCATAACTTGGTTGATGAGTGCATTAATATCCTCAATTTGTTTGTGTGTTTGAGAGAAACACTTTGTCACGTGAGTAGAGGACTTGAGCATTTGGATTATGTTTCCCATTCACAATGTGTTGTGTTTTGTGCATTCTTTGATCCATGAGTGTGAATTGCAATAATGATCCTATGACCTTCATTGAGAGATGCACTTTGAGAAAGAGATATCATTACATCTTACTTTGCATGTGTGAATTACATTGAATATTCCATTGTGATCATTCCACCCTCATTGCTTTAAATGCTTAGTTGTTTGAGGACAAACAACATTTTAAGTTTGGAGGAGTTTGATTCGGGTGGAATTTACACGTTTTAGAGGCACATGTTAAGCATGTTTTGATGTGGATTTCATTGAATTATGCATGGAATATGATTGTTTAAGCCGAAATGAGAGAAAGGTTGTGTTTTGTCGATTTTGTAGGAATTACGATGGAAATTGGAGCAAAACACCAACCATACTTTACTGGATCCGAAAGAGGAGTGCACGGTTGGATTCGTCTCGAAAAACGGAGTGGATTAGCCAAAAGAATCGAGTCAATCCGACACCCGAGGCGAAAGATATGCACGAAACGAGGAAGAGGTGGAAATCAAGAGGGAGCACGGCCGAGCTCATGGCTCGGCCGAGCCATTTTCAGGCCACGGACGTGCACCACGCTCGAAGAAACGCATCTCGATACAGGGATTTTGGCCAACTCAAGGGCACGACCGAGAACACAGCTCGGCCGAGCACCTCAGCCCAGCTTTGTCCGCGCGCCACGGCCGAGAAACAGCCACGGCCGAGCACCCTCCATTGTCCTGTCCGCGCCAGCACGGCCGAGCTCCCAGCTCGGCCGAGCACCTGCTCGCCCCCAAAGCCATTTTGCACGGCCGTGCCAACCCCATTTTCGGTGCCTATCTCCTATTTTGGCCATTTTTTAAGGACTAACTTGCAATTTTGACACCCAAACCCTTCCCCAACACTATATAAGGCCTCATTCTTGAAACCCAAGACATTCTCCCCCAATTCCACACATAGTTACACATACTTGGAGGTGTTTTGGCCATTTCTCTCTCAATTCTTCACCAAATCAAGGAAGAAAGGATGCAATAGCTCCCAAATTCCATTCTCCACCACATTCTAGACTAAGCTTTCTCTTTCTTTTCCTTTTTATTTAGTTATTTCATTTGGATTTTGTAATTTGATTATGCTAGTTAGTGGCTAAACACTTTGTGGTTCTAAGGCTATGTTTATACTTTGGATGATGCTTATGAATTAATTTCTTGTTTATTTGGTGGTTGTGTTGCTATTTCTATTTGAATGCTTAACTTTCATTGCAAAACATGTTGTCAATGGCCATGATAGTATGTTTTATCTATTGTTAATTGAAATTGGATTGAGAAATCTCTTTCGTTAATCGTATTTAAGCATTCGACCCAATATTCTTGTGAGCTCGAGAGAGAGGATCAATTATTGGGAGGGTATTAGATGATCTTAGGAACTTTTTGGGGATTTCTTATGCATGCTTAGTAGAGATGCTAGTTTGTATGATATGTCTCTTGGATTAATTGGATCGAGAGAACTTTTAATTCACCATTTTGTGATCAACCTTATAGTAATCAACATACCACCACTTAATTAAGCCCTTAATCATAAGTTGAATCTTTAGTGTGACATATGCCTTGGAACCCACCCTTTTCTTCTTTGAGTTTTCATCTATTTCACTTTTGTTTTATTGAATTGCATGATAGTTGATCGATTTCATATTTACTCTTTCGTTCTTTATTTGTGACACATTGTTAGACAATCTTAGGAGTAAGTCAACCTTCAAATTATCGATCACGTCTACTTAGAATTCGACTAGCAAACTACCCTTTTACGCTTAACCTTCTCGTGGGATCGACCTCGTGCTTATCACGCTACGATAGACGTCGTACACTTGCGGTTGTTTATTTAGTGTTGCATAACACGTGTATCAAGTTTATGGCGCCGCTGCCGGGGAGGTTTTGATAAGCTCTAGAGTGTAGGCTAGAAGAGTTTTAGTTTAGACAATATATTTGCTTTCTTTATTTGCAAAAATCCAAAAATATTTGTGTTTGTTACTTTGAGCTTATTTGTATTTCTCACTCTCGTTTGCTCTTTTGATAGACATGGTTTATGATCACACGATCTAGAAGGAATCACCAAGAAGTGCTACCTTTAGATCCGGAAATTGAGGCCAATTGTCGAAGAAGGAACGCCGAAAGGAGAAGAATAGAGTTGGAAAGAATGAATCGAAGGGAGAATCCGGTTGTAGAAGAAGTTGAAGAGGAACTTGAGAATCAAGGAGTCGAAGGAGTTGAGGAACCTAACGGGAATGGAGGCAACCGGCCTCAAGGAGTTCTAAGGGACAATTTTCGTCGGAGAGTTGAAGAGAACATTGGGATGGAAAGAAATGTAGAGCAAAGGGAGGAAAACGGGAATCAACGAGTTTTGAGAGACCATTTCCGCCCTATCCCAAGACCCTATGGAGGAGAGGGTCGGGAACCCGTTGATGCTCATAACTTTGAGCTCAAGCCGGCCCTAATCATGATGGTTCAAAAGAACCAATTTGGAGGGTTGTCAAAGGAGGATCCTAACCTTCATTTATCTCAATTCTTAGAGATAAGTGGAACGGTTAAGATTAATCGTGTCCCTCAAGATTACATCCGCCTCCAATTGTTCTCATTTTCCCTCCGTGATCGTGCTAAGCAATGGTACATGTCTCTTGATCTACAGACAATTGAAAATTGGACCGATCTTGTAGATGCTTTCCTCATGAAGTACTTTCCTCCAAGCAAGACCATCAAGATACGAGGGGAGATCTCCTCATTTATGCAAGATGATGATGAGTCGTTAGCCGAGGCTTGGGAGCGCTTCAAGGATTTGATAAGAAGTTGTCCTCAACATGGGTTCTCAAGGGACCAATTGATTTGTTACTTCTACAACGGGATGGACCATCGAACGAGAGGGATGGTGGATGCCTCGGCCGGTGGAGGTTCTTTGTTAGGAAAGACGACGGATGAAGGCTATGTGCTTTTGGAAGAAATGGCGAAGAATGGCAACCAATGGCCATCCGAGAGAAGACAAAACCGGAAAGTTGCTTCAACCCAAGATTCGGATGAGAGTGTTAACCTCTCCAACAAGGTGGATAAATTGATATCCCTTATGACGACTAAAGCTTTAGTGGGGCCACGTGATGAACAATATGAAGAAGCCCACTACATGAACAATCAAAGGGATAGGCAATTTAGAGAGAGAGGTTGGAACGATAGGCAAGCCTATGAAAGTCCCTCCAATTCCAACCAATATCATCCGAATTTGAGGCACCATGAGAACTTCTCTTATGCCAACACAAGGAATGCTATCATCCCACCTCCAAATTTCAATGTGAGAGATGGAGTTATTGTGGAGTCTTCATCAAAGCCATCAATGGAGGATATGTTTGGTGCTTTTATGGGGGAAACCACGAAATTCATGAGAGAGACTAGAGAGAATGATAACATAACTCGGCAAAGATTTGATGAACAAGGAGAAATGATCAAGAATATGGCAAACAACATGAAAGCCATAGAAAAGCAAATGAGCCAACTCTCTAATGTCATCGGTAGTCAACACGTTCCGGGGCAATTCCCCTCTAACACGGAGCTAAATCCTAAGGAGCAATGCAACGCCATAAGGCTAAGAAGTGGGACAAGCTACGAAGGGCCCAAGATGCCATTAGAGGAGGAAGTGGTAATGGCACCCGAGGGTGTTGACAAAGAAGATGGCTTAGTGAAAGAGAAAGAAGAGAAAGAAGGGGAGAAGAAGAGTGGGGAGGCAATCCCTCCTTTGTTTAATAAAAATGTAATGCCCATCCCATATCCTCAAAGGATGAAGAAGAAGAACTTGGATAGCAAGTTTGTCAAGTTTGCGGAGATGTTCAAGAAACTCCATATCAACATCCCTTTCGCCGAAGCTCTTGAACAAATACCACATTACTTCAAATTCTTGAAGGAGATAATGTCACACAAGAGGGAAATGGAGGCATATGAGACGGTGCACTTAGCCGAACATTGTAGCTCCATAATTCAAGCTAAGCTACCTCCAAAGCTTAGGGATCCCGGATCCTTCACTTTATCATGCACTATTGGAGATGGAGGTACATTAAGAGCTCTATGTGATTCGGGAGCAAGCATCAACCTCATGCCATTGTCACTCTTCAAATCACTTGGTTTAGGAGAGCTCACACCAACCACAATGAGCCTTCAATTGGCGGATAGGTCTATGACATACCCTTTGGGTATAGCGGAGGATGTATTGGTCAAAATCGGCAACCTCCTATTTCCGGTAGACTTTGTGGTTTTGGATATGGAGGAGGACAAAAACATTCCATTGATATTGGGAAGGCCATTTTTGGCAACCGGAGGGGTTATTCTTGATATGAGGAATGGAAAGTTGGAGCTTCGAATGAACCAAGAGATAGTTACGATTGACATGTTTAGAGCTATCAAACTCCGAAATGATGAGACTGGAGAGTATGGGTTTCCCAAGGGAGAGTATCCCCCAATACCCATGATAAAGGAGGTGGAAGAAGAGCCCAAGATAAATATTGTGGAGGAGAACCCCAAGGTGGAAGACAATGAGTTGAAGATGGGCAAGAAGGCCAAGTTTGGGGGAGTTTTCTTCAAAAACTCCCCCAAATCAAGAAAAGCTACTTGTGCTTGGAGATGAATGAGGCATCAACCTCTTATGATATGATTGAAGAGCCGGATGGGCTAGCTTGTGGATGTTTCAACGGTTTTAAGAAATTTGGATGGGGAAAGAAGTGCAAGAGCAAGGAGGATGATGGGGTGACTTGATATTCCCCTCAAGGAGAACCGTCCGGCATAGGACGTTAAAAATAGCGCTTCTTGGGAGGCAACCCAAGGTTTTATTGCTTTCTTGATTTTATTGCTTTGTTAGTGTTGATAGCTTGGTTTATTTTGTAGGTATGGATGAAGAGTACTATGGATAGCAAGTCTTGGAGAATGAAGAAGAAGCAAAGCCAACTTTGGAGTAGAGGAAGCAAGTGTTGCAATGGTGATCTTTGAAGAAGCATTGGATGTGCAAGGAGGGAGGTAACAACTTGTAGCCCCAAACTTAGAATTTTTACATAGTAAAATTCTAAGTTTGGGGGAGTTATTTTTCTTTTCTTTATTTTTCTACTAGTTGTTACCCTTGCACCGGTTCGTCATTCTACTTGTGTCACATTTTGCACCGGCGCACACTTGGCTTTCACATGATTATATTGATTAAGTTGGTTTTGAGCATATGTTGGGTAGTGATCTTTGGTGAAATGTGAGCATGAATAGTCATTGGAATCCATTGTTGAGTAGTTGTGATGATGTTTATTTGCTTTGAATGTAAGCATGATTGATGTTGGATATAGTTTCATGATTGTGTTCATATTTGTGATCTTGGATAGCATGTATATACGATGTGTTGTTGTTTGGGAACATTTGATGAATGTGAGAGTCCTATTGAATAAACCGGTGAAAATTGAGCCTTAAATCGAGCATGTAATCCGGTTTAGTTCATTTGAGAGTGGACTATGTTATTGCTAGTAATTCTAGAACTTGCCTAAGTTCTTGTTTGAAAGCATGATTGTGTGAGATGATGTGATGTGATATAGGGCATCTTGTTCTAAAAGAGTCACTTAGCCAAAATCTCCCAAAAACCGAAGTAATTTTCCGTAGTTAGCCCCTTGAGCTTAATTCCTCATTTTCTTGGCAAACTACAATGTTAACCACTTAGCCTTTTTGAGCCTTTGATACCTACATCTAGTGGAGGATAAAAGACAAAGTGGAAAACATGTGCTTGAATGAATATCTTTGGTGAAAGGAGAAAGTGGAGAAGTTGAAAGAAAAAGAGAAAGATGAAAAGAAAATCAAGGGAAAAGAAAAGAGGGACAAAGAGCCCCAAAAGCTTGAAAAGAAAAAAAGTGTTCAATGGTTTTGTGGTGTAGAATGTGCTTAAAAGAGAACAAATAAATTGTGGAAGTTAGAGTTTTTGAGTTGCAATCCGCGGAATTGTAACTTTATCTTGAGAAGTTTTTGAGATGTACGTCTTTATCTCTCGCTCTCCACTAGTTTATGAGTCACTTCATCCAAATTTACCCCACCTTGACCAAAGAGCCAATGTTACATCCTTGATTAAGTCCTATTGATCACATTGTTGAGCATTTGAGTGTTGTGAAAAGTAGAAGTTGGGCAAGCATATGGTGATTGCATAGCATAACTTGGTTGATGAGTGCATTAATATCCTCAATTTGTTTGTGTGTTTGAGAGAAACACTTTGTCACGTGAGTAGAGGACTTGAGCATTTGGATTATGTTTCCCATTCACAATGTGTTGTGTTTTGTGCATTCTTTGATCCATGAGTGTGAATTGCAATAATGATCCTATGACCTTCATTGAGAGATGCACTTTGAGAAAGAGATATCATTACATCTTACTTTGCATGTGTGAATTACATTGAATATTCCATTGTGATCATTCCACCCTCATTGCTTTAAATGCTTAGTTGTTTGAGGACAAACAACATTTTAAGTTTGGAGGAGTTTGATTCGGGTGGAATTTACACGTTTTAGAGGCACATGTTAAGCATGTTTTGATGTGGATTTCATTGAATTATGCATGGAATATGATTGTTTAAGCCGAAATGAGAGAAAGGTTGTGTTTTGTCGATTTTGTAGGAATTACGATGGAAATTGGAGCAAAACACCAACCATACTTTACTGGATCCGAAAGAGGAGTGCACGGTTGGATTCGTCTCGAAAAACGGAGTGGATTAGCCAAAAGAATCGAGTCAATCCGACACCCGAGGCGAAAGATATGCACGAAACGAGGAAGAGGTGGAAATCAAGAGGGAGCACGGCCGAGCTCATGGCTCGGCCGAGCCATTTTCAGGCCACGGACGTGCACCACGCTCGAAGAAACGCATCTCGATACAGGGATTTTGGCCAACTCAAGGGCACGACCGAGAACACAGCTCGGCCGAGCACCTCAGCCCAGCTTTGTCCGCGCGCCACGGCCGAGAAACAGCCACGGCCGAGCACCCTCCATTGTCCTGTCCGCGCCAGCACGGCCGAGCTCCCAGCTCGGCCGAGCACCTGCTCGCCCCCAAAGCCATTTTGCACGGCCGTGCCAACCCCATTTTCGGTGCCTATCTCCTATTTTGGCCATTTTTTAAGGACTAACTTGCAATTTTGACACCCAAACCCTTCCCCAACACTATATAAGGCCTCATTCTTGAAACCCAAGACATTCTCCCCCAATTCCACACATAGTTACACATACTTGGAGGTGTTTTGGCCATTTCTCTCTCAATTCTTCACCAAATCAAGGAAGAAAGGATGCAATAGCTCCCAAATTCCATTCTCCACCACATTCTAGACTAAGCTTTCTCTTTCTTTTCCTTTTTATTTAGTTATTTCATTTGGATTTTGTAATTTGATTATGCTAGTTAGTGGCTAAACACTTTGTGGTTCTAAGGCTATGTTTATACTTTGGATGATGCTTATGAATTAATTTCTTGTTTATTTGGTGGTTGTGTTGCTATTTCTATTTGAATGCTTAACTTTCATTGCAAAACATGTTGTCAATGGCCATGATAGTATGTTTTATCTATTGTTAATTGAAATTGGATTGAGAAATCTCTTTCGTTAATCGTATTTAAGCATTCGACCCAATATTCTTGTGAGCTCGAGAGAGAGGATCAATTATTGGGAGGGTATTAGATGATCTTAGGAACTTTTTGGGGATTTCTTATGCATGCTTAGTAGAGATGCTAGTTTGTATGATATGTCTCTTGGATTAATTGGATCGAGAGAACTTTTAATTCACCATTTTGTGATCAACCTTATAGTAATCAACATACCACCACTTAATTAAGCCCTTAATCATAAGTTGAATCTTTAGTGTGACATATGCCTTGGAACCCACCCTTTTCTTCTTTGAGTTTTCATCTATTTCACTTTTGTTTTATTGAATTGCATGATAGTTGATCGATTTCATATTTACTCTTTCGTTCTTTATTTGTGACACATTGTTAGACAATCTTAGGAGTAAGTCAACCTTCAAATTATCGATCACGTCTACTTAGAATTCGACTAGCAAACTACCCTTTTACGCTTAACCTTCTCGTGGGATCGACCTCGTTCTTATCACGCTACGATAGACGCCGTACACTTGCGGTTGTTTATTTAGTGTTGCATAACACGTGTATCAGAGATGATGAACGCAATGTTAATCAGCTCAGGTTTACCGCAGAATCTGTGGGGGGAAGCTATACTGTCGGCTAACCACATTTTGAACAAAATTCCACACAAAACAAAGAATCTGACACCTTATGAAATGTGGAAAAAGCGGAAACCATCCTACAAGTACCTCAAAGTGTGGGGGTGTCTTGCAAAGGTTGAAGTGCCTGCTCCTAAACAAGTTAGAATTGGCCCTAAAACGGTCGATTGTATCTTTGTAGGATATGCACTCAACAGTAGTGCCTATAGGTTTCTAATTCACAAATCAGAAATACCCGACATGTCAGAAGGTACTATGATAGAATCAAGGAATGCAATATTCTTTGAAAATATCTTTCCAAATAAAGATAAAGACGAGGTGAGACCTGAAAATAAGAGGGCTCACATAGAAGCAGAGGCTGTTAGTTCTTCAGCTCAAGAGCATGAAGAACCGAGATGCAGTAAAAGAGCAAAGATTGCAAAAACTTATGGTCCTGACTTTATCACTTATGTGATTGAAGATGAACCTAAGTCTATCAAGGAAGCTCTGTCAAGACCAGATGCATCATTCTGGCAAGAAGCTATCAATAGCGAAATTGATTCTATTCTGTAGAACAATACGTGGGAGTTGGTTGATCTCCCTAGAGGTTGTAAGACCTTAGGATGCAAGTGGATCCTTAGAAGAAAATATAAAGCAGATGGATCAATTGACAAGTATAAAGCTCGTTTGGTAGCAAAGGGCTTTAGACAAAAAGAAGGGCATGATTTCTTTGATACTTACTCCCCAGTAACGAGGATTACATCCATTCGTGTGTTAATTGCGATTGCTGCTTTGCACAATCTCGAGATTCACCAAATGGATGTCAAGACTGCGTTCTTGAATGGGGAATTAGTTGAAGAAATATACATGGATCAACCTGAAGGGTTTATAGCACCTGGCAACGAGAAAAAGGTGTGTAGACTCGTTCGTTCGCTGTATGGACTCAAACAAGCTCCAAAACAGTGGCATCTGAAGTTTGATGAAACTATGTTGTCCAATGGTTTCAAGATAAACGAATGTGACAAATGTGTGTATGTGAAAAATACACCAAAAGGATTTGTTATTATGTGTCTTTATGTGGACGACATGTTGATCATGGGCAGCAGCAATGCCATGATTATGGAAACAAAGGCTATGTTAAAACGTAGTTTTGACATGAAAGACATGGGATTGGCTGATGTGATTCTAGGAATCAAGATCGAGAGAAAGTCTAATGGAATCTACTTGACACAATCTCACTATGTTGAGAGTGTGTTAAAGAAATTCAATGCCTTTAATGATCCACCTGCCAAGACGCCCATGGAGCTCAATGTACACTTGAGCAAGAATCGAGGCGATCCGGTTGCACAACTTGAATATGCAAGAATCATTGGAAGTGTGATGTATATTACAAACTGTACACGCCCGGATCTTGCCTGTGCAGTGAACAAATTGAGTAGATTCACTAGCAATCCAAATAAAGAGCACTGGAAGGCTCTTAGAAGGGTCCTTAGGTACTTAAAGTACACTATTGACTACGGGCTTCACTACACAAGGTTTCCGGCGGTACTTGAAGGGTACAGTGACGCCAATTGGATCTCTGACACGAATGAGTCATTTTCCACTAGTGGATATGTGTTCACTATTGGAGGTGCTGCTGTATCGTGGAGATCAACGAAACAGGCGTGTATTGCCCGGTCCACGATGGAATCAGAATTCATAGCTTTGGATAAAGCTGGTGAAGAAGCCGAGTGGCTTCGAAATTTCCTCGAGGACATTCCATGTTGGAACAAACCCGTGCCTACTGTGATGGTACACTGTGACTGTCAAGCCACAATTGGCAGGGCTTTGAACGACATGTATAACGGAAAGTCGAGACACATACGTCGTCGACATAACTCTGTTAGACATCTGATCTCGAGTGGTGTGATGTCAATTGACTATGTAAGGTCAAAAGACAATATAGCGGATCCGCTTACGAAAGGAATAAACCGAGATCAGATGAATAAGTTGCTAGAAGGAATGGGTCTAAAACCCACAAAATAACAGCTGAAACAGTGGTAACCCAACCATGTTGACTGGAGATCCCAAGAACTTGGTTCAATGGGAAAACTAAGCTGTGAATGTTGAGTTGGAACACTTGGATATTCAAACCATTCCTTAGAAAAGCACAACACCAAGTGTTGTCCCGTAAGATTTGTGGTAAGGCTAAGTCTATGACTTTTAATGGTTCCCAAAGACCTCCGGGAGGTAGAGTATTGCGGGATACTCAATATGGGAGTCCACCTATATAAGTGAGAAGTGGGGCCGCTTCACGAAAAGCACTTATGAACTCAAAGGGTGTCCATGGCCGAAATGGACAAAAATGTGAGAACGAAACACGTTTGAGATGTTGTTGTGTCAGCACCATTGTCTAAGTACACACTAAGGAGGAGTAGTTCAAGGCATCGTGTACTCGATAGTGTTTGACTACGGAAGGTTCAAGGTCACAAGCCACCTTTTCGGATGCAATAGTGTCTCAATTGAACTGGATTGCGAGTCTGCATGATTATGGGTAGTAATTTCCACTCATGTGGGGGATTGTTGGAGAAATTGGGGTTTTATTCAATTTCTTAATATTTAATTGATTTTAATTAATCAATTATTTGAGGGTATGAATATTTAATTTCTGAAGAATTAAATATTATAGGATCGTTCTACTCTCGGAGTAGATGATCGTAGTATATTTAAAATCTCAAAATTGAATTTCGGTGAGTGAGAAATTAATGTACGAAGATTAAGACAAAGTGATGCATTGGGAGTAGTGTTAATAATTATCCCACATTGATAAATGTGAGAATTAACTACCTCCTTATTAATAGGAATTAGTTAAGAAGGTTCAAATTGTAGTGACTATTGAACCATTCAATTAGCCACACGCGCGCGCGCGCGCCGCCGCCCGCCCGTCCGGCCATGCTGAGCCGCGCCGGGTCCGGGTCCGGGTCCGTGGGCCTTGGCAATTGGACTTTGGGTGGACTTTAGGCTTGGGAGTTACCATTTCTGAAACTGTCATATTAATGTGTGACCAGCCGTTACTGCCTTAAATACCCGTCTGTTCCACACCTGGGTGGCACTACCTATAAATAGGAGTGCATGGTTTTGGGAAAAAACACATTTGGCATACAACAAATTTCACCTGAGTTTTTCCAGAAAATTGCATACTATTTTCAGCATTCTGCATAGCATTTTAGAGTGCAATCCGGTTCTAACGTGTTTTCTGTTCGCTGGAGCTTTGTACGCTGCGGTGTTGCTCGTGCAAAGAGGAAGTCGTTTTACCTTTCGAAGCAACTCGTCACTCCGTGAACACTAGCCGGGACGTGTTTGTTTTACGGGAAAAGGTATCACCTTGACTCGGCTCTTTTCCCTAATTTTCTGTTTATCTACAGTGTTGTCTCTTCCCTTTCTGGACATGCCATTCTAAGAAGCTGCTCAAACAAGGAAGCTGCCTCTTTTGGAAAGTTGAAGAACTCGAAGACTTTGTAATTTCATTTACTGTCTTTAATTTTTCCGTCTAAATTCTTTGTAAGCCATTGTTGGTAATCTATAAACCAACAAAATCTTGAGGGAGGTTTCAAATAAGGAGACTTTTGCAGATGTGTGGGTCAAGCTTGATAGCTTGTATATTGCAAATTCTGTTTCAAACTGTTTGTTCATGAAACAAAAGGTAGTGACATTCAAGATGGCATAAAATAAGTCACTCTAAGACTTGCTCATGAAGGTTGTGGAATTTGACCGGAGTGCCAGGTATAAATGGATTGAGAGCAATTGGAGCTGAGAAGTTGAATCCAGAAGAGTTTGTTCATCCATACTACTCAATTCAGACATATAGTTCAGTTTATGCCTCAACTTTACAACCAACAATTGGAGTTTACATGTGAGAGAAGATATGATTCATACCCCCTCTTTCTCCAAACTTTGGAAGAAAAAAAGGAAGACCATCACAAGTAAAAAGAAGTGGGCAGATGAAGAACAATTCGGTAGAAGAAAGAAAAAAAAAATTGTTGCCTATGATGAAGAGGAAAGAGAAATGTGGCTAGTGTAATAGGCTAGGACACAATAAAAGAACATGTGAGTGAAAAAAGTTTATTGAAGAGTTTCCAAATGTAAGTATTATACTCAATTTTTTACTCAGGTTTTTACATTTTTTTTTTTCTCTAAAATATGTAATTATTGACATGATGATGATTTCATGGAGGAGATGCCACAAACTGATGGCATTCCACCTCAAACTCAAGAACCACAAGTCAGTTAATTTAAGTCATTTTTTTCTATATTCTGGTTTTTATATTATTTTCTTTTATTTTAATATTTATATTAATTTTAGGAATTCCACCAATGAATGAGATGACACAAACTGATGGCAATCCACATTTGACTCAAGAATCACAAGTTTATATAGGTGAAACTGCATTGAGTATTCTCTAATGCATGTATTAATTCTGAAATTTTTGGTAGTAATTTTGTATGCATAGACTTATTCTGAAATTTATGAAATTTCTAGATTTTTTGGTTAAATTGTAGTAATGGTTTTGTATGTATGCACTTATTCTGAAATTTTGAAATTTTTGGTTCAATTTCAGTGATTTTTTTATGCATGCACTTATTTTGAAATTCTAAGATTTTTTTTGGTTAAATTATACTGATTTAGATCTGTTTAGAATGATATTTAGATATTAGTGTGAAGTAGATTTTTTCCAAAATTATGGATTAGGATGTGAAGTAAATTGTTTGAGATTTTTTTGGTTAAATTGCAGTGATTATGTATGTGTACTTATTCTGAAAGTTCTGAATTTTTTTGGTTAAATTGATGTGATTTAGATGTGTTCAGAACGAGATTTTGATATAAGTGTGAAGTAAATAAATTATTTTCAAAATTATGGATTAGGCTGTGAAATAAATTGTATGAGATTTTTTTGTTAAATTCCAGGTGCCTATGAGTTCCCATTTTCTAGCAACAAATGAATCTCAAACCTCCTAAACAAGTAGTTTCAAGGGTTAAATTAAAGCACCATCTTCCATGACTCTACACCCTAATGAGAACCTAACTATGCAAAGAGAAGTACTGTATAATGACAACTCTATCATCACATGTTGTTCTGTTGCTGAAAGTTGGGGGCAAGAAGTATGTGACCATGACAAACTTGCAAGCATCAATGGTTCAATCTTTTAAGAAGAAGAAGGTGGCAAAAAGAAGTAAAGTATGCAGCTTCTTTGTCTTTTATTTTTTGAACTTCAACTTTGATTTTGTTTTGTGTTAGACAGAAAACAATAGTGCATCCAGTTTGTGGTTAGATGATTGACTCTATCTTAAATGAAATTTAGATGAAGTTATTTTTGCTAGTTGGTTTAAAACAAAACAAAAAAATTTGGTGTTGTGATGAATGTTGTTGTTTTTGCTATAAATTTATTAGCCTTTTAAAATTATGTAATGAAAATAAAACATTTGACATTAAATGGAACATTCCACACCCACATATATAAAGATGAAAACATGTGAGTAATTTTTTTGTTTATTATAAATCTGAATTTTTTTAGTATTTTAGGTTGACAGGAGATGCTATTTAATGGCATGTATGAGCCATTTATCCTTCTTTTTTATTTTTTTTGTAATTTAGTCCGTTTTTCCTCCATAAAATATCATTTCCCTCTAAAACTTTCAATTCCAAACATTCTTCCTCTTATTTTGCTTTGGACCATTTTTTGCATTTTTATATCTCAGCAGAAAATGTTAAGTATTTAATGGTTGAGACCGTTTTTGTGAAAAAGGAACTAAAAAATATGTGGGACCAAAATTGTTTTCGAAAAATTCTTTTAAAATCAAACTTGCTTTTTACCCATTTTAAAAATGAACATTAGGTTCACTATAATCATGTATTTTCCAATTAAAATGTGTTTTTTCTCAATGAAAAGTTGATCGTGGAAAATTTATGATTTTCCCTCTCTTTTCTCAGTGGTCCTAGAAAATGTTGTCCTTGCCCTTTCATACCTGAAAAGCCAGAAAACGCATATCACAAATAGTAGGGGGCATGGGAAAGGATAATTGGGAGACAAGCAATCTTCAGTGCCACAAAATTTTGTATCCCATGTAAATGATAAATATGATGTCATTATAATTTATCTCGTTTTTAATGACTAGGAAATGATTTTATCATTATTCTAAGCGTGTGTTTGCAAACAATAGTAGTTAATTTAAAGTGATTAAAGTTGATTTTTGTAGTAAAATTGAAAGTAAATAGTGTTTTAAAAATAAGCACTTCTAATCAATTTTTTAAATGTTGTGGTGTATGTCATACAAATCACTTTTTTATAATTTTACAAAAAACACCCTTATTACATTTGAATAAATAATGGGTAAAAATAAAATATTATTTAAATTGTGAGGGCAAAATTGTAAAATTAGTGAGTGTAATGATTAGAAGCACTTAGAAGATGTTAGAAGCATGAGGAGGGGTGCTTGACCAAAACTACTTTTAAGTAATTAATTTAATCACTTACTTGTGTTCACAAACACTTCAAAAGTGATTCTATTTAAAAAAGAAGTGCTTTTAAGCACATAGTTTTGTTTGCAAACACCCACTAATTTTGAGAGTTTGACTGTTGTGTAACAGTTACATGCAACAATATAATTTATATTTAATTTTAAAAGTCTAATTCATTATAACCCGTTAGACACACGAGAATATTTGTGTATTTTCAATTTATATTTAACGACAAAGTTTCTTCCCACGGCCCATTGCAGTCCAAATCGCTTAATTTGATTTTCAGATGTGAAAAAAGCAATACCACAAAAATGGAATGGGGACCAAATGTAGAGTTGTGGCTCCATTACATTTGACAACCATGTGTTTTCTTCCCAAAAATTGGGTGGTTCACAACTCTTGTGTTTTTGGAAAAAATGAATTACGTAGAAAACATAATAGTTTTTGGGAATAAAATATTTTTGGTCAAAGTTTTAAAGTTTGATGTATTTTGTTACCCGTCCAATTTTATTATTTATACTCATAATTTTTTATTCTTCAATTTTAGAGAGTGTTATATGCACTCAAGTGTAATTTCTTCCTCCAATTCATCCCGAGTTTTTTCTCTCTCCATTGGTCTTTTGATATTGGTAAATCAGTTCATTAATTTGTTGATTTTTTTTTAAGGTAGAATTATAGAGATAGGAAATAAATTACGGAGTACATTTCAACACTCTCACCTATCCATACAGTAAAGTTCTACCAAAAGAACACATTTTCCAGACTCAATCGTGAGAGTGGAAGGGTCGATCAAGCCTCCCAAATCACATAAGAACGGACCCAAGGGCTACCAGCTCCAACAGGCACAACAAAGTGCCACCATGGGAAAACCCATAAACGGGAAGAAAACCCATCTCATCAGGAGGAAACCAGAACAACAGGAAAAAGTAAAATACAGTAGGCAGAAAATAACAACATAGGAAGAAAACGAAACTAAAAAAACACCAGATCTAAACAAGGAAACAAACTAAAATAACATGTAGAAAACATAAAAACGAAAATAAAATGGGATCAAACGGATGACTCACCCGATCGGCCACCGTGGCTCCGACGGGGAGATTCACCCATTGATCCCAACTAAATCCCTGAAAAAGACCCCTCCACCCACTGGAAAATCTGAATGGAGCGGCGGTGCGGCGGCGTTACGGACAGTGCGACAACGCTACATGCGGTGAGACAGCGCGGCGACTTACTTTTATGCAGAAGGTGGGCAACGGATTATTTAGGCGGTGGTTTTGGTTGATAAGAGAAATTGGGTTATTGAAGGAGATGTACTGCAGTTTTGGGGAGAAATACAAAAAAAATTTAGAGAGAGAGTTTCTACTCTTAGTAAAATTCTATTAATGTGTTGGTTGTTAATTTGTTGCAAAGATTGAAAATGGTGGAAAATAGTTCTAGAGTTGTTAGGGTTGATAAGATGCAAGTAATATTCCAAGTTTGGAAATGAAACTAGATGTTAGGAAATTAATTGAGTGCAGCCCACCCCCAATTTTATTATTTTCATTTTATTTTTAGAAATAATATTACACCCAATTTTTTGGAAACGATTTTTAAATTAGTGTATCTTATTCGCCTATATTATTTCCAAGTTCAAACTCATTGGTAAATTTTCATATTCTAAATATTAAGGTAGCAAATGTTATTTGATTATTTCTGCCAAATCTCTCGTTCTTGCATAAGCATTACCAATAGGCTCTTGCATATACATATTGAAATTATAGAAGAGCTAACTACAATCGATTATACAAATATCATGAAACAACTTGTAAGTTGTAACCATAAAATTGTCTAAACCAAGCATCCATTAAAGCAAAACGACAGGCCATTGTGCATAAACAAACGCGGATTCAATTTTGCAACTAGACAGACACCATAGACGGGTGGAGGCCTTGTAGGTCCTCGACATCTCCGTGAGACTGAGTGGCGTCCGACTCCTGGGGTGTGGCAACTTTCTCTTCGACTTTACAGCAAATGGCTTCGAACATAAGCTCCTTCACTTCTTGCAGCCTCTCCTCAGAAAGGGAAACCTCTGCTAGAAGCCTCCAAGCATTTTGCTCAGAGGCCTCCTCGTAGTCCTCCTTTCGTTTTAGCACCATATGTCCACTGATCTCCCAGACGGCTGGATTCACTTGAGTGTCCAGAAGCTCGGAACTCACTTCCCCGAGGGCTTGTTTCTCCGCGTAACACTGTTTGTTCACAAAAAACCCGTTTAAACGACACATTCACATGTACAACAATTGGGATAATATCATTTTTATCCCCAAAGTTTACCTTTTTCCAATTCTGATCCCTCTCTTTTACCCACTGTCAAACTTGGTCCTAAAAGTACACTTTCACTTTCATATTTAGTCTCACAGTTAGTTGATCATCCTTTACAGACGATGGGAGTAAATGTGTACTTCTAGCACCATATTTGACCAAAGAGGATATTATCCCTAAAACAATTCATATGGACAACGAAATTGCAAGTATCCTCACCTGTGGGAAGAGGAAAACCCGTTTCCCGGAATCCGCAATGAGTACATTATATGGAATGTTGTTCTCTTGGAAGCAAATGCAAGAGTCTGAGACGACATTGGATAAATCTTCGAGAGTATTTCCACCTTCGAAAACAAGACCTCTAACAGGATAATTGAGAATATCAGAGATTTCGACACCATTACTAGTAATGGTTATCTTCTTTGAAGGAGCCTTTTCGATAGGAAAAGGCATGGCTAAGTAATAGGCCTGAAAGTGAAGGTGATTGATAGTTGCAAATGCTCCCAAGCTATTGTAACCCAATCGGAAGTAGGGATCCCCTGCTTCGATGGCCATGTACATAGCAAGTAAGAAGCTCGAACGGTCGATCCTCTGAGGCAAGTGTTCAAGAATCCGAGGGATGAGCAGTACATGTGCATACTCGATAGGACTAACCTGTAAAATCACAAACATGTACTCAATATAAAACTGTATGAGACTGTCTCACACAAAACTCTATCAAAACGACAAGATTGAAACACATACGTTTATGGCAACAACACTTGGAGAATTATCAACATCAATGGGAGCGTTTGGATAGAAGTGGATTTTGTCGTCCTCGCTGGCTTCAAATTGAAAGAGCACCTCTTCTTGTCCAACCTTAGTGAAGTTGAACTTGCTCTCGTCGAACGGCTGCAGAACCTTATCGACACGAAACTCCGTTGGCCTCTTCTTGAGATGCCTTCCCTCATTGAGCTGAGCAATGAATCCATACTCCCCGGAAATCACCTATATATGCATATTATTATCATTGTCAATGAAACAGAATACTAAGAACATTCATTTAATTATTGTGAACTCAAATTATCATATGAAAAGAGTTTTATTTGTAGATTAGGCCAAACCTTGGTTTCACAAGCAGTGACATCATAGCGGAATAGCCCTCTCTGCACACGCTCCTCCCACTATTATCAAGAATCACAAGAAAAGTTTTAGATACAAGGTCAATTTCCCTTAATTTGACAAAAAGTTTTGGAAAAGAAACAGGATTATAGTTAAAAATTACCTCCCCAAGCAGAAGGGAATCCAAGAAATCAACTTGGTGATCTTTCTTCTCAGTGGCAATTTCACAAACACCATCGCTGCGCTTCTGAAAAGCATACAGAGGCAGCTTCGACCCTAAACCCAACAAAAAATTCGAGTAAATCATACGAACTAAACTGAGAAATTGTAACTTTAAACACGCAGTACATATGCAAGTGTACCTGGAAGGCAGCATGTTCTGAGGCAATTACGGCCGCAGCCGCGAGCGGCATCATCCGAATCTTCCTTTTGGTAGTTGGAAACAACAGTAGGAACCCTCTTAATCCTTAGCATCATCTTTGGACCTTTTTCTTTATAATACTAACTGTGATAGAATTGCTATAATATTTGAAGTTTAATATATAAAAAATGTAGAGGGAGTAGTGAGGAGCGAGCCGCCGCCGGCGAGAAAAAGGAGGTCGGAGGGAGAGCCGCCTTCAGAGGGAGATGCTCCACGTCCTCCGTGCGGCGAAAGGTTAGTCTCCGTTATACTACAACCCTTGCGTCGTGCGGATGGGACATTGATAAGATTTACTCTTGATATAGCCGTGATTGATAACAACTTTTCTTCGACGGGATTAAACCCTTGTCAAGAAAATGGAGAAATATATATATATGGGAGGTTTGTTGAACTGAATCAAATGAATGTAGGTAAGGTGTTTGAGGAGAGAGCTGTTTAAATAGAGAGAGAGAGAGAGTATGGTTGACTATGGGCTTCATGCCATGGCCCACTTTTATATAAAGTGAGTAAATAATTGATGATGGTTAGTGTGAATAGTATTATTTTTAAAAAAGTGAATGGCATACCAAAAAAAAAAAAGTAGGAATAATGAAATTGGAAGGAGCTAGTATTTTATTTTGGTAACACTTTTAAGTTATAAACATTTATATTTTTTTTAGGCATATCAATTTTTTAGTAATATTGTATTTCATTTTTTTTTAGTTATATATGATTTACACTTTTTATCAATATTATGTTGCATTTTTCATTTATACTACATTTTTTTTATAATATTGTGTTACATTTTTTTGTTATATTAACTTACATTTTTTATTAATATTCTATTGTACTTTTTTATTATATTGACTTGTAAATACTGGTACTAAAAAATAGGCGAGAAAAAAGAAAAACTAAAATGCGAATTTTAGTTAACAAAAATAAAATAAAATACTGGTACTAAAAATTAGGCGAAAAAGAAGAAAATAAGAAAAACTAAAATGCGAATTAAAGGCGCACAAAAAAAAAAAGAGTCAACTCGAGTGCACCTTCCTCCGATCCTCCCTCACTTTCTCTTCTAACTCCTGAAAAACCTTTATGCGGTGTTTGTTTTGGGATTGGCCAATTCGAATTTGAATTGGCCCAATCCCAATCCAATCTCTTTCAATCTATCTCAATCCAAATACTAATTCAAATACCAATTCACCCATATAATACACTACACACCTATTTTTATACCATTAAATTATTATCTCTCTTACTTTTCTTTTACACACTCATTCTTTCTCCTACTTTCTTCTCTCTCTTACTTTTCTTTCACTACTAACAATAATAAAATATTATAACATCACTTTTGATGTGACATAAAGTTAAATCTACCCCTACTTCTCAATCCTTAACCAAACACAACTTACACACAATTTACTATTCATGGATTACCCAAATCCAATCCAAATCAATCCCAAACCAAACACCACCTTAGGGCTTGTTTGTTTTGGGATTTTGAGTATTTTGAAATTCGGATTTCAAAATCTAGTGGATTTCAAAATCCTAATATTTTTTATGTTTTGTGTTTGTTTTGGGATTTATGTAGGGTATGATTTAACTTTATAATATAGGATTATAGGTTTTATAGATATTTATATAGGGTTTATAGGTATTTATATAGGGTTTATAGTGTTATAGGGTGGGATTTTGAAATCCTGAATCAAAATTCCAAACTGTAACGGAGTGGAGTTTCGAAATCCCAAATCCGGATTTCCCATCCCAAAACAAACATGCCCTTAGGTTGTGTTTGGATGAAGGAATTTGATTTGAGGAGGTATTTTAAATGGAAGGTTTTGAAAATAGATGAATTTCAAATGACATGGTTTTAGGGAGGATTTAAAATCCTCTCAATTTTAACTAAAAAAATATGTTAAGGATTTTAAATCCATTCATTTGTTTTTTAATCCAAACAAGTGGAGTGGATTTGAATGGAGAATTTGAAATCCATTGATCAAATTCCTCCATCCAAATGGAGCCTTAGACTATGTTTACTTTGGGCTTTGGGTGGTTTGGGAAAATATCAATTTTGGTCACCCAGTTTTACCTCTTTTCATATTTGGTCACCCACATTTAGTCACTATCAAAATTATCACTCAGTTATTATATTCTATCAAAATTGATCACTCTGTTAGTCAATCTTTTCATATTTGGTCACCCACATTTAGTCACTATCAAAATTATCACTCAGTTATTATATTCTATCAAAATTGATCACTCTGTTAGTCAATCTGTCATTGACTAACGAAGAAAGAGTTCTAAGCCGTGAAATTTCTCAAAACCTAAGGTTAAAAAATTCTCATGTATCTTCCGAAACTAATGAAACAAACGCAGAAGCAAAGAATGAAACATGTGCAAAAATTACCAATATTTATAATTTTTGCACATGTTTCATTCTTTGCTTCTGCGTTTGTTTCATTAGCTAACAGAGTGATCAATTTTGATAGAATATAATAACTGGGTGACCATTGATAGAATATAATAACTGGGTGACCAATTTTGATAGTGACTAAATGTGGGTGACCAAATATGAAAAGAGGTAAAACTGGGTGACCAAAATTGATATTTTCCCGGTGGTTTTATAAACCGAGTTGTTGAAATCCTGATTTTTAAAATCCTGATAAATAATAATATGAGTGTTTCTTTTGGGTTTTAAAATACTTTTTAAAATCCTGATGTAATAATATGAGTTGAAATAGTGGAGGGTTTAACTTTATGTCAAATCAAGTTATAAGATTGAGATAGTGTTTGCAAACACTAATAAGTGATTAAAAGTATTTCTTTTTTAAATAAAATCACTTTTGAAGTGTTTGAAAACACAACTATTTAATTAAATTAATTTGTTAAAAGTGATTTTGGTGAAACACCCCTCCACCAAATTTTTTTTTGACAAGACCCTCCACCAACTTTTAATAGTTTTTATGTGCTTCTAATCATTGTAATAACCCGTTTTACAATTTTGCCTTTACAATTTAAATAATATTTCATCTTTATCCATTACTTATTCAAATGTAATAAGGGCGTTTTTTTGTAAATTTATAAAAAAAAATGATTTATTTTGCAAACAACACACCATATACAAAATTGATTAAAAGTGCTTAATTTTAAAACACTATCCACTTTCAATTTTATTACAAAAAAAAAAAATCAATTTTAATCACTTTGAATCAATCACTATTGTTTACAAATACACCCTAATGAGTTTGTATTATTATATTATTCTTTGGTGAGATTATAATAATTAGTTGATTGTGTAATGATTGAATGTATTACGGAGTATATTATTGTATTACTCCATATTATTATATTATTGTTGAAAAAAATTATAATGATTGATTTTGAAAATCAATTTTTAAATCTCGAAGTAAAACAGATTTAGGATCTAAAATCTGGTATTTAAAACCAAAGGTAAACATAGTCTAAAGACTAAATTCATCATCGAAATGCAGTGTGTTCATGGATTGCCTTGGTTCAGGGCAATCCGTAAGGTGGTGTTTATTTTGGGATTGGCCAATCCGGATTTGGATTGGTACAATTCCAATCCAATCTCTCTCAATCCAAATACTAATCCACACCTATAATACACTTATACACATATTTTTATACAATCTAATCACTCATTCTCTTTCTTACTTTCTTCCATCTCCTACTTTTCTTTCACACACTCATTCTCTCTCCTACTTTCTTCTCTCTCTTACTTTTCTTTCACTATTAACAATAAAAAAATATTATAACATCACTATTGATGTGACATAAAGTTAAATCTACCCCTACTTCTCAATCCTTAACCAAACACAACTTACACACAACTTACTATATTTATGGATTACCCAAATTTCAATTCAATACACCACAATCCAAATCCAAATCCAATTCAAATCAATCCCAAACCAAACACCACCTAATTTTTTCGGAAAAGATTGATTGATTATTATTATTATTATATTTTTTATTTCTACAATTGCAAATTTGCTTCTGTAAGATAGGGAGTAAGTTGTAGAGTGTGATTTTTATTTTATTTTATTTTTTGGAGGGGTAGTAGTAGTAGTGTGGTTTCTTCTTTGAAGAGTTTAGCCGAGGCCTAATTTATTTTGAACGTATTATTACAATATTACTTTAAGTGATACTTAGATGTAATTGGTTGCATTTATAATATTAAAATTTGACTCCAATTAATTGAGTTAAAGTATTGGGTTAAAGATTAAATTGAACAATAAAATTAAGTGTTTGTCAAAATAGATAACAGTATATCTTACTTGAGTGTCTAGATGCACTAAATGTTCAATTTAATCTTTAACTCCACATTTAACTTAATTTATTAAAGTCTAATTCCAATTATATAGTTGCACCAAATTGCACCCACATATCACTCATCTATTTTACTCTATCCGCATCATGTAAATTGTAAAATTTGTATAAAAGACTAATACCACGATTGATATATTTATTTATTAGGAATGATAAATGGAATGGTCATTACAAAAATTAAGGAATATTCATTCCTTCCATGTGTATTGCATGATGTAAGGAATGAATTTTATTATTATTACTATTATTATTATATAAAATATTACTCCTATTATTTATTTTCATTTTCACATACTATTATTTTTCACTTTCAATATTAATAATTTAAAAAATTAAAAAAATAATATTTAATATTATAACTATTAAATAAATAATAATTTATTATTCATAATAAAATTTTGAAAATCAATAATAAAAATAATAAATTTAAAAATTAAATATACATTAATATATAATAATAGTTATAAAAATATTAATAAAACATACCATTAAATTAAAAAAAATTTATTGTTTGATAATAGTAATTTAAACACTCAACAATAATATTTTTTATATATTAATAATAAGTGTTGTTTTAGCCCATTTTTCTTGTACACAAATAAGTGTTGTTTTGAAAAGAACTAATGTGATCAAAATCTTCTTTTATTATTTAAGGGTATACTTGTCAATACATACCCTTTCTTAATTTCAACAAATTTCATGAAAACAACACTTATTTTAGAACGGAAGGAGTATATATTAATATATAATAATAATAGGAGTAATTTTTAAATAATAAATAGTAATAATAACAAATCATCGCAACAACAAAAATTAACAATAATAATAATTTAGGTAATTTTAAACAACACCAATTTTCATTCCTTGTTCATACCAATCATAACAATTATCATTCATATTTTATTCCTTTCTCACCTTCATTCATTCATTAGCTCATTCCATTCGACCATATTTTCATTCCATCATACCAATCACGCCGTAAATGTTGTTGTAGTTATTTGATTTGTTCTCAAAGCTGTATCAATAAATTAGATATTTATAAAACATTTAAAAAATTGATTAGTTATACACATATAACGTGTTCCTATTTAATATTTGAACTAATACTATACAATTGGTGAACTAATACTATATTGTATTTAAATTAATACTATACTATCTTTAAACTAATACTCCGTATTATATTGTATGTACAAAATTGTATTGTATTATAACTTATGTGTAACATTCATCCATTTACAAAATTGGATCAAGTTATTTGTCTTGATTTAAATACGATCCGCCCACAAATGTCGTGTATGTAATTGAATACTACCAACGTTCACATTTATTTTAGAATTATATCTAAAAATTATAGAAAATAAATTTTGATATATGTGGTGTAAAAAGGAGTCATTATATTGGATGTGAAAAGGAGTGGGAGATTGTGAGCCATAAACAAGTGGGATCGATGGGCATATGGGGACTACACACAACTTGTGTGGCTCATTTTACTTTTCATCGACTCCATTTGGAAAACAAGTCCCACATGAAAGAAAAAAAATAAAATTATACAATCGGGTATAAAAGAGAGACTAGTATCTACATTGATATAAAATTTTCTAGAAAAAATTAAAAATAAAGTTTTGAGGATCAGAAGGAGAGATCCTCATGACCTTCTTTGACTTGATCTAAACACATCATGTGGACCGCAGGTGCAACCCGGGTTGTGATTTTTGATCATTTAAAAAAAAATATGAATAAAAATGTGATAACGAAAATCAATTCAATTTTAAATTAAAATACAAAATTACAAAATATTATACTAAATAAAATTGATATTTTAGAATGAGAGTAGTAGAGTACAACGTTGTCGCTCACGTATTCACATAACTTCGATGGAGACTTAATAATTAATGTATATTCGAAATTTTGAATCACTTTTTAAAAAAATTCTTTATAAATGCATAATTTTTATAAGTAGATTTAGACATTTGTAGTAGAGTTGATTTGTGAATTAAACTTTCGTTGAATACTATATATTGATTCAGCTCCCTTTTGGCAAAAATGACTTAAACAATTTGAATATTTAAATTTTAGTTTGATTAATTTGTCAATTAAACATAAAAATTACATTTAAAGTCTACTTTTTGTTTAAAATTTATTAATCACTCTATTCAATTTTATAATTCTCACTTTCCTTTTTTATTGTTCAATTTTATAATTTTCACTTTTTTTTTTTTTTGTTTGTACAATTTTATAATTTATCTTTCCTAAAAATGAAATATTACTCCTAGATTGACTTGAGTATTTTTCGACTCATCCCAAGATCAACCCACAAAAATTTACAAAATGATGGGTTGAGGTGTATTTTGATTCGACTCCACTACAGTATTGACAGCTCTAGGCACGAGCGAGTTCACGACCACGTCTCGGTATATACTAGTATATAGTATAGGATCTAAGAAAGGTAGGGAAAATTCTAAGCCATAAACTAGGTACAACAAGTAGGGATGGGCAGGGTGACCCTCGATGATGATGGTGCCAAGTATATACCACTGGATACACACACAGACAACTTGCCTTGTGTGGCTGATTTTAGTTTTCGACTTTATTGGTTTTTCTTTTAGACCACTTGAAAAGAAATATAGTACGAAAAGAAAATCACGATCGGAAATTAAAGTGGCACGTCATCATCATTTAATACTTTCCCGTCCAAATTTTATAGTACGCTCACATTTTTTTTTATACATATTTTAAAAAAACATATATTTTAATTATAAAAAAGATATATGGGATAACGAATAAAAAATATTGTTGATAAATACTTAATCTTGTTAATAAAATAGAAAAAATACTCAAAAGTTAACTAATTAAAATAAAAATAGAACTGAACACAATTTTGGTGGATAAAGAGAGTAATACTTTTTTTCCCGTCCATCTAAAATATATTTATTATCTTATTTATCCCTCTACTAAAAATATGTTCATTCCTTTTATATCATTTTATCTTCAACTATCACTTAATAACTTAAATTATTATTCAATTTTATTCACAAAAATTACTTTATCCTAAATAAAGTCACAATGTTGCCCAACACTCTTACTTTATTTACTATTATTGAGCATTTTGTTGGGGGTGGGACTATTTACACCTCCATTTCGGTTTAGAACACTCCCCCGATTGATGCACCCCCCCTAAAATTTGTCAAGATAGATGCACCCCCACTCAAATTGTCCTAAATACCCTTTTGTCTTAAAAATCTATTTACTAAACACACACCCCTAATTTTCCCCAACTTCCTCCTCCTTCTTCTCCGATCGTTCTTTCACCCTCTTTTTTTTTTCTACTCCCCTCCCTATCTTTCTTCTAGCCGCCGTCGTCCCTCCTCTGCTGTCGCCGCCCTCCCCTCCTTGGTCGCCACCCTCCCCTCCCTCCTCCCCTTTCTCAAGCTGCGTACAGTAGAAAAAAAAATAATTCAACTCCCCTCCTTGGTCGCCACCCTCCCCTCCCCTCCCTCTCTCAACAGTTGCTGCGCACAGCAGCAAATTAAAAAAAAATTCAACTCATTCACTCCACCCACCCATCCCCACCATCCATCACCCCTGCCCATGCCCAAACTTCGGCCGCCCCACCCCGATTCGTCCTCCGCTGCCCGCCGCCGCCCATCAGATTTGAATTTTATGTTTAGGGTTTTTTTTTGCTCTTCTTCATTTTTTCTCCGTTTCTTTGGTTTTTTTGTTTCCTTTTCTCCTCGAATGTCAATGTTTTTGTTTCCGGCTACAAAGGTAATTTTTTTTTTCTTTTCATCGACACTGGTCTGTCGACCCTTTGCATTCTCGTCGACAAATTATTGTCGACGAGAATGTATATGGTCGATCAACTGTGTCGATTTTTTTTTAAAAAAAAAAATAAAATTTTTCAACCTTTGTAGATCGACCATATACATTCTCGTCGACATATTGTTGTCGACGAGAGTGTATTTTGGTCGACTTAAAGTTGTCGAAATATTTCAATTTTTTTTTAAATTTTCAACAAACTAGTGTCGACCATATTCACTCTCGGGATGCATATGTGTGTGCACCTGAATAACATATTTTTCATTTGATGAATGTCTGCGGGATGTGTGAAGTTTTCATTGTTTCTTGATATTGATATATTATGATTTGATGTAAATGTTGTAACATCCTAATGAAGGCTTCCCACAATTTTAACCACTCTTAGTTACCTTACTCAGTCAATAATACAAGTTTATATACTATATCAATATGTGATCAAAATTGAGTTTTATTGCACAGTTAGGCCTGAAATTTTGTCAAAATTTTAATAAATTGAGATAATAAGATCGGTAAGTTTTAAATTTGGAACTCAAGATAAATCTTTATTGCAAAATTTCAATTCTCTTGGTTATCATTATTAAATTTAATTAGGTGTACCGTGTAGAGTACCTTCTCTAATATATATAGCTAGCCAACCTGTACTGTGCTGGGTCTATCAACATACCTGAAAAAGAATTGAGAACTATATTTTTTTTAATGTTAATTGTAGCTTTAAGATCATAAGGTATGGAGCAAAACACATTTTGATATAACGGATAAAAGGTCATTATGACACTAGCGGTTCTATACTGGTCATTCTCCCACCTTCATGTGGATGTTACTACGAGTATTATGTAGAACATGGGTATCGACATAAAAAAATGAGTTGAAAACTCTAAAAAACGAAACAATGACATGTGTGATATTATAACAAATAGAAGGTTGGTATGGACAATATCGGCTCTATACTGACCATTCTTTCACTTTCACGTGATCATTACTACGAGTATTGTGTAGAACGTGAGTATCAACATGTTAAGTTTCAAAATGATGACATCGGGGAACTTAGGTTTCATATTTGACACACGAAAACGAGATAACAACTCGTGTGACATTATAACAGAATGAAGGTCGTTAACGTCACTAACGACACCGTACCGACCATTCTCCTAGATCCACCTGATATGTTATACGAGTATTGTGTATAACATGGATATCGACGTATAACGTGTGTTGAATACCCCGATAAACGAGAGAACGACCCGTGTGACATTGTAACGGAACGAAGGTCGTTAACGTAACTAACGACACAATATGTTGTGTACAAGTGTCGAATAACTTCCATGACCATTATTTAAAAGGGTCTAGAGTGATTATTTGCGTTTCGGATGCCATGTTCATTGGATAGTACACCACTTATTAATCATCGATCATTTCACTCAATCACTATATTCTAAGTTATATAAATCATGTGTTGTTTATCAATCAAACCATGCATCGTTTTTCGAACACGTTAACTTTAATAAAACTATATCGTCCTCTTCTTAAAAACATGTTAAGTTATAAAATGATGATATCGGGAAACATAGGTTTCATATTTGACACACGAAAATGAGATAACGACCCGTGTGACTTTATAACGAAACGAAGGTCGTTAACGTCACTAACGACACCATACAGACCATTCTCCTAGAGTCACCTGATATTTTATACGAGTATTGTGTATAACGTGAATAACGACGTATAACGTGTGTTGAATACCCTGATAAACGAGAGAACGACCCGTGTGCCATTATAACGGAACGAATGTCGTGCATAATTTTTTTTTTGATTTGCACGGTGTAATAGGAATTGGCCATGCAGAGGTGCACGGCTCCTAGGTCGTGCACTTGTGGACTTACAGAAAGTTTTTGAGTTTGCATGGTGTAGTAGGCAATGGCCGTGCAGAGGTGCACGGCTCCTGGGTCGTGCACTTGTGGACTTACAATTTTTTTTTAAGTTTACACGGTGTAGTAGGCAATTTTTAAAATTATATTTATTTTTGAAATTAATTATAAATATAAATTATTTGTGGTAAATTATTGGTGATATTTTATTGTTACATCATATATTCTTATAAGCAAAATTAAAATTTCCATATTTAAAACTTCTATTTAAATAATGGAATACACCAACAAATATAAAAAAAAAATTATTACATAAGGATACAAATGTAATTTTATAATTATATATTTTAATTAATTAAATTAAATATAAAAATAAAAATGTATGACACCATACGACACATACGTTGAATATTTTCTGTTGGGAATAAAATGATTTTGATTTAGATACCAAAACCCCTGATTGATGATGTTCAGATTAGTTGAGATATGCTCAAGTCTAGTTCAGGCAAGTTGTCTCAGTACACTTGAGTAAGTAGAATGCTTAAGTTAAAAATCTCAGGAATGTTGTGAGATTTTAGAGTTCAGTGTAGTTGTCCAAAGCTGTAATGTTAGGCAGCTTGATAAGTGTTTAGTCTATAGGTCAAAGTTGCTGAATCTTCAGGACAAGCTGACCAAGTGGACAACTGAGCTGAAGAGATCAAGAGTATTAAGGCAATGCTCATAAATGCAAATGATCAGAACAGTTGAAGTACAAATGATCAAGAGCATTGAATGCCAAAACCCTCAGAAGACACATTCAATGAAGCATTTATTGCCAATCATGCCTGAACCAAGCATTGAAGACTTAAAGCATTAAAGAGTGAAGCATTGAATGAATGTTGGAACATTCTAAATTGCAGCAAGAATGTTCAGGGAGCTTGTCCCATCTGACCATTGGTTGAGTGTAGAGTTTGCCACAAATCAACCTTGGGAAATGTGCATATTTGGAATCTGACACAAGTCTTCTCAGTCGCATTTTTCAGAAGTCAACACATTCATTCAAGCAACCATTGAAGAGCCCTTTTACACAGTGGATAAAAGGATGCCAAGCTTCATAGCCGTTACAATGGTGCTGCAAATAGACAAGTTTGAATTTCTATCTCTCCAACGGTTAGTTGTTCAAATTTGCCTATAAATACAGAAGTGATCAAAGGGATTCAAAATCCAACTACAAGCTATCAAACTATCATCAAGCTTTCAAAGGAAACCAAGCTGTTCTTCAGAATCCCAAGTTTCCTGAATCACTTCAATTAGCTAAGCCAATCTTTGTAAACATCCAAAGCTTAGCATTGAGATATCCTAAGCCTTTACACTGTTCTTATTGTAAAGGATATCTCTACTAGTTGGAACCAAACCTCAAACCCTTATCTCATTTAGTGAAGAGAGTGTTTGTTGTAGAAGTGAGGAGTTAAGGACTGTTATTGTGAAACACAGTCTTAACTCAAAGAGATTGAGCACTAGAACTCAGATTATCCTAGGGATCAAAGCACTAAGAGAGTGTTGTTGATCAGTGCACCTTGGCACTATAAAACAAGCTAATTCCATTGTGAAGGAATTATCCTGTTCAATCAGGGAAAGTGGATGTAGGAGCTTGAGTCTATGAACCACTATAAACTTGTGTGCCATTTACTTACTGCATTCTTTATTGCACTTACATTCAATCATATTTTAAAGAAGCAAAACTCAGTAAGTTAAGAAAAACTGTTTTGGACAAAGTCCCTGATAACTAGACACGCGCAAAACCGAACCGCCAAACCGGCCAAACCGCCGGTTACGGTTTACAAACCGAACCGTAACCGAAAAATGGCGGTTCGGTTACGGTTCGGCATTTTGACAAACCGCAAACCGCCGGTTTGGCCGGTTTTGGCTGTTAACCGCCGGTTTGCCGGTTTTTTATTAAAAAAAAAAAAAAAAATTTTTTTAATACACAATTCTTCTATTTTTAATGTATAAATTTAAGTTATATAATTTTTATTCAATTCTAGTAATGTATTTTCTAAAAAATGAGTTAAAACGAATAAAAAACGAACGAAAACGGAGATAATATTAAAAAAAAAAAAAAAAACCCCTAAACCGCCAAACCGGCGGTTTTCAAACCGAACCGCCGGTTTAAAAACCGTAACCGTAACCGGCGGTTCGGTTACGGTTCGCCGAAACCCCAAACCGTAACCGGCGGTTTGGAACCGTTGCCCATGTCTACTGATAACTGTATCTTTTCAGAAATTAACTTGGAGTATTTCTTTGAGTCAAAGGCCAACCACATTCCTCACTTAGCAACTCTTTTAGATATTTAGCCAACCGATCACTTAATAGTAATCAATAGGACAAGTATCTATCAAATTTCACACTCAGGCTTGTTGTGAGACAACCTGCCTGATAAGACCAGTTTGTTAAAAAGAAAAGAATTTGCATACACAAGTGCATCCCCCCCCATACACTTGTGTCATACTCCACCAAGGACCAACAAGTGGTATCAGAGCAGGGGTTCATAGACCACTGACTCTGAAAATCATTGATTTTAAAAAATCACATTTTCTGTGGTCACTGAACTGATCCAAATTTCTGAAAAATCTATCTGTGTTCATCTTATATTATTTCTGTTGAAATGGCTAACAATGCAGTTCCAGGGGATGCTGTTAACACCATCAACAACATGGGTCCAAACCAAGTCAATCATATTTCTCATCACAAACTGCCAATGTTCTCAATTGAGAACTATGATTTCTGGAAGATCAGGATGAGAGAACATCTTGCTTGCCAGCATGATGAGATGCTTAAAGTCATCACTAGAGGGCCTTTCACTTTCACTAAAGCAAATCCCAAGCTCACTGATGCTCAAAAAGCAGATCCAAGGGAGTTGCTGCCAAAGGATGAAGATGACTTTACAGCTGAAGAAAGAAAAAGGCACAACCTGAACTACATTGCCATGAACACATTGTACCAGACAATCCCAGATGCAGTGATGGGAAGAGTGTACCACTGTACATCAGCTAAAGAGATTTGGGACACCTTAGCACTTATGTGTGAAGGTACCCAAAAGATAAAGGAGAACAAGCTTCAAGTGACTATCCAAAAATATGAACAATTCTCTATGGAAGACAATGAAACTATTGATCATCTTGATAGCAGATTCACTGACATCATGAATGAGATAAACTCTCTTGGCAAGTTCTATGCCAAAAGAGAGGTTGCTTTGAAGATTCTGAGAAGTCTCACATCCAAGTGGGACATATACTCAGTCATGATGCAAAACACTAGCAATCTTGACAACATGCCTATGCAGCAAGTATTCTCTGAACTCAAAGCATATGAGTTTGATTTGAACAAAAAGAAAGTACATGATGAGCCATCCTCCTCAAGCAAAGGTGTTGCTTTCAAGGCTGTTGAAACAGAAAAGAAGAGTACTCAAAGAGCCTCTCAATCTGTTTCAAAATCTGAAATAAAGGAGGAGCTGGCACGCATGGCTAGGAGATTTGAGAAGCTCAACTCCAGATTTGGTAGATACAAAAAGTTCTACCAAGACAACAGAACCAGAAGGAGATTCAGTTCTCCTGACAACAAATCAGAGGACAAAGCCTCTGATGAAAAGAAAGAAGACAGATATGCTGATAGGAAGAAATACAGCAAAGGTGAACCATCATCATCAAGGAGGAAGGAGTCCTCAAGCAAGAAGAATGATGATGAAGATGTGTGTTACAACTGCCAGAAAAAGGGTCACTTTCAGTATGATTGTCCTGACCTTAGTGCCAAAGAAAGAAAAGAAAGGCAGAACAAAAGAGACAAGAGGCTGAACAACAGGAAGGCCATGATAGCTGGGGATTCAGCAAGTGAAGAGAGTGTCTACTCTTCTGATGATGGACTGTTCTCCAACAGTGACAGTGATGATGACTGTCAAATGACATTTGAAAATGAAGAGGTATGTTCATCTTCTAATTCTTCTAATTCTTCAAACAACACACATGAGTCCAGTGAAATCCACTTGAAACTCAACTTTGTAAAGTTATTTGAGGATTTCACCAGGCTACGAGAAGTATGCAATATGGCACTTAGAGAAAATGAGCTACTGAATTCTAAAGCTCAAACTCCCAACCTTCCTGAACCAGAGTTTAACTTTAAATCAACTGAGTTGTATCAGCAGATTGTGAGAGAACATGAGGAAATGTCTCTCAAAGTCTCTGAACAACAAAAGTTGATTGAAGATCAAGAACTGGCCTTGAGGAAAAAGGATTTTGATCTTAGAACTCTTCAAGCAAAATTTGACAATCTCTCAAGTGAATTTGATACTCTGAAATTGAGTGAGGGGAGCTTAAAAATGAAAATGTCTGCCTTGAACAAATCTGCTAAGACAATAGAGGAAATTCAAGGGTTTTAAAGACCATTTGCTCAAAAGGGTGGATTAGGCTATAATCCATTTGAACCCTCACCTGGTCTTAGTATTGCCTCATCAAGCAATTCTAAGATGACTTTTGTAAGATCAGTGGCACAACAAAATGAAATGGAAGTAAATCAACCACTGATCAAGGATAAGGGTAAATGAATTTTTATACCAACTCAAGTAAACAATGTCCCTAAACCCATACCTAAGGAAAAGGTTAAAGACATTGCTTACAGGAGAAATGAGGGTCAGAAAGGTAGAACCAATGGAAGGCCAACCTATCTGAATCCTCATCAGAAGAGTTGTCCAAAATCTGTTCAGAAAAGGCCAACTCAAATGAGGCAACCTCAACTGAATGGATTAAGGCCAATCCCCTCTGGCAGGTATAAAACATTCAGGAAGCCTGGACCTTACATGCCAAAAGGTAAAGGCCATCCAAAACCCTATCCTCAAAGGTCTTACCAAGCTGCACCTAAGTCTAGTAACTTCAGGAGAAATGTCCCAAAGAAATTTACCAACTCTCCTGAACCTTACAAGGCTAACACTTATACACAGAAATCACCCAAGGCATTTAAGGGTCAAACTGTGTATGTAGATGTAAATGGAAACCAAGTCAGTCACTTTGAGTCAATCAGAGTAATCAGGCAGATTTGGGTTCCAAAAGGTACAGCTACCCCTCTAGGACCCAACACTCAAAGGGTACCTAAATTTTGACTTTGCAGGGCTGCAAGGACCACAAGAAGAAGAGAAGCATCAACAAGAAATCAGCATGGTACTTGGACAGTGGATGTTCAAGACACATGACTGGGAACAAAGAGCTTCTCTCAGATTTCATAGAAAAGGATGGTCCTTCAGTAACCTTTGGAGACAGCTCTCAAGGGATCACAAGAGGTTATGGTACATTAAACATTGACAGTGTTAAAATTACTGATGTCTCATATGTCCTAGGCCTAAAATATAACTTGCTGTCTATAAGTCAAATCTGTGATAAAGGCTATAGTGTTGAATTTGCACCAAATGAATGCATTATCAAAGATAATTCAACACAACAGGTGCTACTAACAAGGGTGAGAAAGGGAAAAGTCTATTTTGCAGATTGGAGCAAAACCCCTGAAGCAGTTTGTCTTGTTGCCAAAAGCACAAGTGAGAAAAGCTGGCTGTGGCACAAAAGACTAAACCACCTGAACTTCAAAACCATCAACAAGATTGCAAGAAACTCTCTAGTTAAAGGGCTGCCAAATCAAGTGTTCACCAAAGAACACATATGCCAGCCATGTCAGGAAGGAAAGCAGATCAAAGCTTCATTCAAAGGAAAGCCTGTCATCTCAACTGAGAGAGTTCTTCAACTACTGCATATGGATCTATTTGGACCAATAATCCCAGTAAGTTTAAATGGAAGAAAATATGCTTTAGTTGTTGTTGATGATTTCTCCAGGTACACTTGGGTAGTATTCTTGCTGAACAAAAAGGAGACCCAAGTCAAGCTACCTGAATTGATGATGAGATTGAGCAATGAAAAGGGCCTAAGTATTGTCAAGATCAGATCTGACAAAGACACTGAATTCATAAACTCATACATCAATGAGTACTGCAGCAAGAATGGCATCACTCATGAAACTTCAGCAGCAAGAACACCTCAACAAAATGGGGTTGCTGAAAGAAGGAACAGGACTTTGAAAGAGGCAGCAAGAACTTTGATTGCTGAATCCAAACTTCCTAAAAAGGTTATGGGCTGAAGCCATTAGCACTGCATGTCACACTCAAAACAGGTCCTTAATCACCAAAGGACAAGGTAAAACCCCATATCAAATATGGAAAGGTAGATTGCCCACTGTTGCTTATTTTCACATATTTGGTTGTATGTGTTTCATTCACAATAATGGGAAGGAGCAATTGAAAGCTTTTGACAGCAAAGCTGATGAAGGAATATTTGTTGGATATTCACAAATCAGCAAGGCTTACAGAGTTTACAATTGCAAAACTCTTATTGTGGAAGAAACACCTCATGTTGTGTTTGATGAATCTATTGATGAGTTCAGGGATAGAAACCTGAATATTGATGAGATAACACAAAGAACAACCAGACTAAGGCTTCAAAGCAAGGAAACAGTGTTTGTAGATGTTGCCCAGCCTGAACTACATGATAATAAAAAACTGGACAACCTACCTGATGGCAATCAACCAGAAGACAACCAACCTGAAGGTGAAATTGAACTGACTGACTCTATCCCAGTTCAAAACCAGGTAACAACTACCAATGAAGAAGCAGGCAATGCTGAGGTAGTAAATGGATCCAATATTCAAGGGGGAACCAATGAAAATGTCAACCTATCTGACAATGAGGACAATACCCCTGAATATGATCCTGAACTTGATCCTTCAATTAACTTCCCTGAATTTAATGAGTCTAGTGATCCAACCTCAGATGAGGACAATCCTCCTGAAGGGATCAGGTCTAGAAGGACTTGGTTACAAAACCACCCATCTAGCCTGATACTTGGCAATCCAAGTGAAGGGATCAAAACTAGAAGATTTCATGGAGAAAGTGCTTTGTTTTGTTGTTTCCTTTCAGAACAGGAACCAAAAGACATTGAGGAAGCACTGCAAGATACCAACTGGATCATAGCCATGCAAGAAGAGCTGAACCAGTTTACCAGAAATGAAGTATGGGAGCTGGTAGATAGGCCAACTCATCAAGATGTCATTGGAACCAAGTGGGTGTTCAAAAATAAGAAAAATGAAAATGACATCATTGTGAGGAACAAAGCAAGACTGGTGGCCAAGGGATATTGTCAATCTGAAGGGATTGATTATGATGAGACCTTTGCTCCAGTGGCCAGACTTGAGGCAATCAGACTCTTCTTAGCATATGCAGCTCACATGAGATTCAAGGTGTATCAAATGGATGTGAAGAGTGCATTTCTCAATGGGGTGCTCAAAGAAGAAGTATATGTTGAACAACCCCCAGGCTTTGAAGAAGGAGGCAAGGTGTACAGATTGAAGAAAGCTCTCTATGGCTTAAAGCAAGCTCCAAGAGCTTGGTATGACACCTTATCACAGTTTCTTCTAGATCATGGTTTTGTCAAAGGCACTGTTGACAGAACCTTGTTCAGAATCTGTGAAGGAGATGATATTTTGTTAGTCCAAATCTATGTGGATGACATTATATTTGGATCTCCAAATGAAAAGCTGTGTGAGAAGTTCTCAAAACTCATGCAAAGCAAATTTGAGATGTCCATGATGGGATTGATGAATTTCTTCTTAGGACTTCAAGTCACTCAATCAAAGAAAGGAATATTCATCAATCAGGCCAAGTATACAAGGGACATGATCAAGAAATTTGGATGTGCAACAAGCAAGCCAGTCAGAGTTCCTATGAATACTAACTGGAAAATGGATCCTGATGAAAGTGGAGAATCAACAAACTCCACTAACTACAGGAGAATCATAGGATCCTTGCTATATCTCACTGCAAGCAGGCCTGATATCACATTTGCAGTTGGAGTGTGTGCAAGATTTCAAGTCAATCCAAAGAAGAGCCACCTTGATGCTGCCAAGAGAATCCTAAGATATCTCAAGGGATCTGAGAATCTTGGATTATGGTATCCTGCTGATGATAACATTGAGCTCACTGGATATTCAGATGCAGACTATGGAGGATGTAGAATTGACAGGAAATCCACCTCAGGAACATGTCAATTCTTAGGCAGCAAGCTTATCTCATGGTTCTCCAAGAAGCAAAATACAGTTGCAACTTCAACAACTGAAGCAGAATATGTAGCAGCTGGAAGTTGCTGTGCTCAGATACTTTGGCTCAGGCATCAACTTAGAGACTACAAAGTCATCTCAAATGAAGTGCCAATATTCTGTGACAACAATAGTGCAATTGCCATCTCACAGAATCCAGTGCTCCACACCAGATGCAAGCATGTGGATATCAAGCATCACTTCATAAGGGATCATGTGGAGAAGAAAGATATCAAGCTTGTCAAAATCCACACTGATAAGCAAAAAACTGATATTTTAACTAAGCCTCTAGCTGAAGCAAGGTTCTTGGAATTGTCAGCTGAATTGGGCTTACTTGATCCTGTAAAGATGGAGAAATGAGGAAAAAAAGCTCATATGAAGGGGGAAGTTCATTAAGATGAACTTCAGCAAGGATGACCAACCTCACTGAAGCAGTCTGCCAAAGAGGGAAACTCAGCAAAGTTGTCCCTATGGTGTTCAGCAATGTTGGTCAGGAGCTTTGTCCAAGTGGGACCCAGTCAGCAACTTTGGGACCCACTTAGGCATATTGATCAGGCAATTTGACCTTCACAGAAATCAAAACACATCTCAGGATGTTTGTCCGAGTTAATTGGATAATCATTGCTATTTTTAGCATTGATTAGACATTTAAAAGATTTCTTGGTCTAAGAGTAGGCCATTTTAGGATGGAGTGTGCTATAAAGATTTTTACCACCAAAAAGGCAAATCTACATTTAATGCAAAATCTTAATTAAGATTTCATGAATTCTTGAGCCATCATCAAGACCATTGATTTGCATTAAAACTCCATCAAACCGCCTAAAGCCCACTACCCCACTTTATTCAATTGGTCTTTACTTTTACCCACTATTATTATCTATTAACCAACGGTTAATAAACTCCCCACATATATAAACTCCTCAATTTTTACTTCCATCCTTACGCTCTCTTAATTCCAAACTCTCAAGTTTTTCAAAACCTCTCAAAACCTGCAACACTTCTCCAAAAACCTACCCAAATTCTCATATTATCCATGGCTCCCAAAATCAAAAGAGAAGAACTTGTAGATTTCAATGATTCCTCCCTGGACATTGATTTCTCCTATCTTAGCAACTCAAAGTCTCTGTGGTTTGAAAAGTTGGTGGCTTTTGATAGCCCAGATACATAAGTTCATCCTGTACTCCATTGGCTTAGGGAAGCAGGCCTAGAAAAATTTCTTGGCACCAAGCCTGATTCCTGCCTGAATTCCTTCATGGCAGAGTTCTTTGCCCATCTCAGATGGAAGGGAAAAAAGGGTGATGTGTGCACCAAGCTCACATATGCTGAGGAAGATGAAGATGAAGAAAGCCAACACACCATCATCTTTACTGCTGAGGATCTGGATGCTAGCTTTGGGCTACCATCAGAAGGCCAAAATCCTGAAATTTACAAAGAAGGAGATGATCAGGAGTTCTACTATCCATGGATGATAGTACCCAAGAAACTTGTAAGTGCTCAAAATAAGAACACCTTAAAGCCTGTTTATAGGCATTTGTTTGACTGTGTTGTGAAGAGTCTGTTGAGCCATTCTGGAAGTGTTGAACAAATCAGTATGCCAAAACTGAGGGTGATGGCTGCTGTGATTGACTCTGCTGAACAGAGAGTCAAGTTTGACTGGAAAAGTTTCATTCTGGACAAGATGATGAATGAAAAATTCAAGTTTAAGGAGGTGAAGCACCACAAGGTGGTGGTTGATGGAAGACTCCAGTTTTGCACAAGAGCTAGCCTGCTCTTGGAAAGATTTGCTCATTATACCCACCTTCAAGCCAAGCCAAAGCCTTTTCCAGCTCAAAAGGTGATGTTTAGGAAGCTGTCTTCCAAAACTGAGAAGAGGAAGCAGGATGCTGCCTCCAAGAAAGCTGTTGCTGTTGTTGCAGCAACCAGAGCCTCCCCCAGAAAAAGAAAAGCTCAACCACCAAAAGCACAGCCAAAGATGAAGAGGATGAAGAAGATTCTGAGTGAATCTTCCCCAGAAAGCCAGTCAAGAAGTGGAGGAGCCACTTCTGAGGAAATTGAGAAGGCTGCTGATGAAAGAGTCAACCCCCCTGAAGAGGGTGAAGAATTCAGAGAGGTTGTCCCCTTACAGGAATCCCAATCCAACCCTCCTGAATCCCAAACCAACTCTTCTGAAGATGAAAGTGGTGAAGAGTACACTTATGAGGGGATGCTAAGGCAGATTGCCAAGGCTAATGTGGATGAATTGTATCCAGGATTTAAGGATTATCCTAGGCTGCAACAACAGTTCTATGATCTCAGAGCTCTTGTTGAGATCAAGGATAGAACTATGGTGGAAATAGCTCAGGCTATTCAGGATAAAGGAGCAAGCTGGTGGCAGGTTGAAGAGAACAGGCTCTTACATTTTGCAAATGTGAAGAAATCTAGTGTGTTGACCACTGAGGCTTTATTTTGCACCATTGTTCATGAGAAGGTGCTTGCTGAGAGAGAAAGAATTGCACAAGGAATCAAGCATCCTGATAGCCCATCTGATGATGATAATGATGATGATGATGATAACACCAATCCCAACCCTCCTGGCCTCAACTCTGCTCAGGTACATTACTTGACCTATCATTCTGTAAAGGACTCTGATCATTCAGAGGAGTTGACCAAAGATGGTGACTCAGTCCAAGATGCATTGGCCAAGGATGGTTCTTCTGATCCTGAGGCACAGCTTAACAATGTTGAGACTTCCATGGGAGAAGCTAGTTTGGCTAAAGCCTCATCAATGTCAGGACAGTTGGACATTGACCAGCCTTTAGTCATTCAGGATGACTCAGTGGCTTTGGGATGCCCAAGCACTGTGATCTCCCAGCAACTGCCCTCTGTGGATCCTGCTGAGGATATAGAGGTGTCAGGTTTAGGAATGGAAGGAGTTGAAAAGGCTGATAGTGTTGAAAATTCAGAGGGAGATGATGGTGAGGATTGTGTGATCACAGGTTCCCTGAGTGCACCACAAATAGAGGGAGATGAAGTAGAAATATTGGGTGCAGCCCAATATGAGAGTCAGGCAATTCTTCAAGTCAAATCTGAACTTGATGAATCCCTTGGTGAAAGGAGGCCTGATTCTCCAGTGAATGTGAGTCTATCTGTTGATATTGAAGAAAAGAATAAAGTTGAAAATGAGAGTATAGGTGCTGATGTATCAGACCTATTGGGAGATAAAAAGAATGAGGGTGTTGAGGGTGATTTTACTAACACTCTTAGTTTTGCAGATTCTGTTGATGTTACCATTGAGCAAATTTTTGCAGATGCCTCCCTTACAGATATACCAGTTGATGCTGACATTGATCTTGAAGCAGTTTCAGCCAATGTATCCACATTGAATAAGATGTACTTTGAGCAAGCCAACACCACTGAGGCTGGTTTTCAGATTGCTACTCAGACTGCATCCATCATTGAAGAGCAATCAGAGAAGTTGGATACATTGGTAAGGGAAGTTGGGAAGGCACACGCAGCAACTATTGACACTCTAGATGGCCAAGGCAAGACTTTAGCCTCTGTAGAAATGAGGCTAACTGGCTCAGAAGAGGTGATCCTGCCCACTCTAGATGCAAGAATTTGTGGAGTTGAAACTGGTCTGCAAACAGTTTCAACAGAAGTAACAAAGGCAAAGGATGAGATGGTGAAATTCACCAAATCTGTGAAGAAAGAGCAGCTGGGCCTCAAGAATCTCTACAAGGACAATGTGAGAGCTCTAAGGAGGACAATCAAGGATGCATTAAGGCAAAGGACAGCAGCTCAGAGGAAGAAGGCTGAGGAATTGAAAGCTGCAATGGTCAAAGAAGCTGCAGAGAAGTTCACTGTTGAACTTATGGCCAAAGTGTCTGATCAAGTTGTGGCCAACCTCACTGATCAACTTCAGGCCAAACTTGATCAATCACTGAAAGCCACATTGGATGCCATTGTTACTCAGAAGATGAAGCCTGTTCACACATTCTTAAGCATGGCAGATGACAAGATGCAAAACATTCATGATGAGAATGTTTATTTGCTGCAGGAGTTGAAGTCCCTCACTCAAGCCCACTCACATCTCTCAGTCTCTATGAGTGAATTGAAGCCCCAGTGTTTTGATAATGCCAAAAAGGGGGAAAGAGAGAGAGCAAGGGCAAAGGGAACCTTAGTGATTGGTGAATCAAAGGGAAAGGAGAAGGTCCCTGAGATTGAGGAGGAGGCAGTAGAAGACATTGGGAAAGGCAAAGGCCCAATGAATATTGAAAACTTGACTGAGGAAGAGCAGATTCAAATTGCTGTTAAAGAATCTATGGTGTCTGCAATGGAAAGTCAGGCAAGGAAGCAACAAAGGCCTGGTGGTGAGTCAGCAGGACTTGACCCCAAAGAGAAAGTTGCTGAAGTAAGGGGGAAGGTGACAAGGTCATCTGAAAGAAAGAGGAAGGAATTGGAAGCCTTCAATGAATTCCCAACTAGCCTGACTTTGCCATCAGAATTCCAGTCTGAAGAATCAACTCCAGTGAGGCAATCAAAGAGATTGAAGAAAGCAGCCAAGCTGCCTGTTATTGAAGAAGAAGAAGATGTTGAAGAAGAAGCGCAGGACAAAGAGCCTGAAGTTGGTGTGCCCAAGCTTGCTGATGATCCTTCTAAGCTGTTTGAAGAAGAATTTGGAAAAGATCCAGAGACACAGGAGAAGCTAGCTCTTCAAAGGGCTAAAGAGAGAATGGATCAGTTGGTTGAGGCCAACAAGGCAAGAGATGAGAGAAGGGCAAACTTCAAAGCTCCAAGAAGGAGGGCTTCATACAGAAGGCTCAAACCACAGATGCTGCAAAGATGGGACACTCAGTACCCTCACCATGATAAGTGGGTTCCAATCTCACTGAATGATGCATGGGAGGAGGCCAAGAGAAGTTTTGTATATGACTTTTATGTCATTGGAAAGTGGCTTGAAGAGAGTGTGGATGAAGTCTTTGTCCAGTTTATGTTTGAGAACCATAGGGACCTCTATCAAAAGCTGTTTGTAGCAGCTGAGATGGCAAGAGTTGAGTTCAAGGCCCCTGGTCCTATTCTGTACATGCCTCCTAAGTTCAATGGGAACTTAATTGATGAGGGAAAGATTCTGGAAGAGTTCATCAATATCATGAAGATGGAGAAGATGAAGATTGGCCCTAGAGGTTCCAACAAGGATGTTTGGGAGTTGAAGAAAAGGGCCTGGGCTCAATATGGCATTGCTCCTCAAGATGATGGAACTCTCTGATGGATAAGTTCATCTCTTCCCTATCTGGTTTTTATGATTGTTAATGATTGTTGTTATTCTGTTTTTCTTGTATCAGCTTTGTTGTCCTTTTGATTTTTTGATCTGTAATGCTCTATGATATATAAAAGGACCACTGATTTTCTATCAAGAGATAACAACTCATTATCTCAACTAACCTGACATTACATATATACTTGATTTATTGTGCTAACAGTTTCTTTCAGGAAAGTTGACCAGATCACTCTTCCTGAAGGTAAAGTATAGTATAAGTCAAGTTCCCTTTGTAATAGGTTTTGGCATCATCAAAAAGGGGGAAATTGTTGGGAATAAAATGATTTTGATTTAGATACCAAAACCCCTGATTGATGATGTTCAGATTAGTTGAGATATGCTCAAGTCTAGTTCAGATAAGTTGTCTCAGTACACTTGAGTAAGTAGAATGTTTAAGTTAAAAATCTCAGGAATGTTGTGAGATTTTAGAGTTCAGTGTAGTTGTCCAAAGCTGGAATGTTAGACAGCTTGATAAGTGTTTAGTCTATAGGTCAAAGTTGCTGAATCTTCAGGACAAGCTGACCAAGTGGACAACTGAGCTGAAGAGATCAAGAGTATTAAGGCAATGCTCATAAATGCAAATGATCAGAACAGTTGAAGTACAAATGATCAAGAGCATTGAATGCCAAAGCCCTCAGAAGACACATTCAATGAAGCATTTATTGCCAATCATGCCTGAACCAAACATTGAAGATTTAAAGCATTAAAGAGTGAAGCATTGAATGAATGTTGGAACATTCTAAATTGCAGCAGGAATGTTCAGGGAGCTTGTCCCATCTGACCATTGGTTGAGTGTAGAGTTTGCCACAAATCAACCTTGGGAAATGTGCATATTTGGAATCTGACACAAGTCTTCTCAGCCGCATTTTTCAGAAGTCAACACATTCATTCAAGCAACCATTGAAGATCCCTTTTACACAGTGGATAAAAGGATGCCAAGCTTCATAGCCGTTTCAATGGTGCTGCAAATAGACAAGTTTGAATTGCTATCTCTCCAACGGTTAGTTGTTCAAAATTGCCTATAAATACAGAAGTGATCAAAGGGATTCAAAATCCAACTACAAGCTATCAAACTATCATCAAGCTTTCAAAGGAAACTAAGCTGTTCTTCAGAATCCCAAGTTTTCTGAATCACTTCAATTAGCTAAGCCAATCTTTGTAAACATCCAAAGCTTAGCATTGAGATATCCTAAGCCTTTACACTGTTCTTATTGTAAAGGATATCTCTACTAGTTGGAACCAAACCTCAAACCCTTATCTCATTTAGTGAAGAGAGTGTTTGTTGTAGAAGTGAGGAGTTAAGGACTGTTATTGTGAAACACAGTCTTAACTCAAAGAGATTGAGCACTAGGACTCAGATTATCCTAGGGATCAAAGCACTAAGAGAGTGTTGTTGATCAGTGCACCTTGGCACTATAAAACAAGCTAATTCCATTGTGAAGGAATTATCCTGTTCAATCAGGGAAAGTGGATGTAGGAGCTTGAGTCTCTGAACCACTATAAACTTGTGTGCCATTTACTTACTGCATTCTTTATTGCACTTACATTCAATCATATTTTAAAGAAGCAAAACTCAGTAAGTTAAGAAAAACTGTTTTGGACAAAGTCCCTGATAACTGTATCTTTTCAGAAATTAACTTGGAGTATTTCTTTGAGTCAAAGGCCAACCACATTCCGCACTTAGCAACTCTTTTAGATATTTAGCCAACTGATCACTTAATAGTAATCAGTAGGACAAGTATCTATCAAAGTTCACACTCAGGCTTGTTGTGAGACAACCTGCCTGATAAGACCAGTTTGTTAAAAAGAAAAGAATTTGCATACACAAGTGCATTCCCCCCCCCCCCATACACTTGTGTCATACTCCACCAAGGACCAACATTTTCAACACAGAGTACAAAAGGTAACAGGTCATCAGATTTAAACCTTCAGATTTAATTGACTACGATAGTCATACGACACCATACGACACTCTGACTACATGTAGAAGGTCCCTTTTAACTTTACTTTATCTTTCAATTTTAATCTTTTTTTTTTACATCAATTTTAATCCTTTATATTTTGAAGGAATTAGAATTGACAAACTTGGTACTACATATATTAAAAAAATACCACATTACTATCTCTCCTCTATATATATTAAAAATATATAGCTAATAACACTAAAAAATACTCCCATAATTTTAAATACAAAAATAATTGTATATAAAATGACTAAGTTACTCTTACATAAATAAAGAGTAAAATAATTAATTTTAAAAAATAACTTGAAAAAATATGAAACAAAATAAATTTCACAAACGAAACCAAAGGATGTTGCAGTTATGACTTATGAATAATTGATGTTAATTATGTGAATCTTATTTTCCTCTATTAATTGAAACGTATAACTAAATTTAATGATAATGTAATCATTTTATCAAATACTCATAATAAATAAATATATTACACATAAATAAATTAATTAGTTTGGAGTAGATGTAGATAATTTTTTTTTTTTCATATATATAGAGAGGAGCGATTAATTAGTTTGGAGTAGATGCATATAATTTTTTTTGTGTAAGGCTACTAACGTCTAATAAAATGTTATATAAACCTCAAAAGTTATACGCACCCCACTAAAATTTAAAAATTATTTTTTATTACTAAACACACCCCAATTCTTTCCTATTTATCCTTTATCCCTCAAAATAAATTCAAATTGAATAAAAACTAAATCTAAAAGTATTAAATAAATCAAATAAAATTTATAAAATGATTAAATTAAAAATACCAATTAATGATTCAATTTTTTTAAAAATTAAATAAAATAAAAAATGAAAGAAAAATCAACTCAATCAAAAATAAATATTAAAAAAATTATTTTTTATTGATTTTTTTAATTTACTTTTTTTTTACGTTTTATTAAAAAAAATTCAATAATTTTAATTTTTTTTTAAAATTTTATTTTTGAAAGTGTGTTAGGATGGTACCTAGTGTTTAAGTAAAGACAGAAATGTTGCACACAATGTTGAAACAAATAGTGCAACACTGACTCTAACAGAATAAAAATGTAATTAAATACACAGTTGAAGACTAAACACTAAAAACAGTAAGAACACAATGAAATAATTTTAACATAAATTTTATTAATAACAAAACTTATGTTATTCCTTACGGCGAAAATCAACTTAGCTTGTAAGTTACAAAAATGTCGTGTGAAATGTCTCAACAATTACTTCAACATTCCACAAACGGAAACTACAAGGTAGGTGTCTGAATCTGTAAAGAGACTTAAGTGTTTGATCACTGTCTAAAGAACTAATCTGATCTATGATTCACTGTCAATCAATACAAGACTAAAACCTAATACACGGGAAGGTGTGGTATCCCTCGGTATACATTAAAAGATACAACTATCGACCATAACTCCTAACAGGGATGAACACTCAAGATAAGTGCTACTCGAATAGTGCATACTTTGGAATGAAAGCCTCCAACGATATTTATAGAGAGAAATCCGAATTCTATAGTCTTCCATATGAGATCCTATTTTTTAGGATCTTAACTCCCATGATCTCTCTATATCCTTCTTCAAGATTTCAGGTCGTTCTAAGCTGCTTTCAAGCACTTCTAGCACGTTCTCCTAGGTTCTGGAATCTTCTAGATTCCAGGCTCTTGTAGAAGGTTCTAAATCGCCACCTGAAATGTGATCGCATTTAGCACAACATTTAATGTAACATTTTAGAAAAGACTTAGAATAAATCACAGAAGGTCAAATTAAGATGTTGTTGATAATGTTAAGGCATTTAAGAGTTAACAACATCTACAATTTTGATGATTTATTTTTTAATTTCAGATTCTATTTAATTTTCTAAGATTTTTTTAAAAAAATTAATTATTTTTAAAGATTTAGTTAGTTTTATAAAATACTTTTAAATTTTAATTACATTTTTTTCAAGTTATTTTTTAAAATTATTTTACTCTTTATTTATGCAAGGGTTATTTAGTTATTTTATATACATTTATTTTTGTATTTAAAATTATGGGGTGTGTATAAAATATTTTGAGGTATTATTAACCTAACTTTTTTTTTTTAATATATATAGAGGAGAGATAGTGATGTGACATTTTTTAATATATGTGGCATCAAGTTTGCCAACTCTAATACCTTCAAAACATAAATGATTAAAATAGATGTAAAAAAGGATTAAAATTGAAAGGTAAATGACGTATTTTGTAAAGTTGAAACTTAAATGATTTATTTTGAAATGTCTCAAACTTATAGGACTAAAAAATAAAATCTCATTTCTCCTCATTTTTTTTTGGTAAATTTCTTGTAAATTTTAAAAAGAAATAAACATATTGGGTATGTTACACATTTTTATAGTTTTATTTATTATTTTATCACAGGTTTATCTTTCCCTAAAACTTACAAAAAAATTATCAAAAAAAAAAAAATAAAGAGATCCAAATCTTTCATCTTGTCTCGTTTCACCATGTTCTTATTCCATTTTCCTTTCCTTCAATTGACTTTAATAAATATTAAAATTTCACTATTCTTACTTTTTTTTTTTCAATTTTATTATGTTTTTTTTTTTTAAAATAAAAATATTTACATTTCTTTATTACTATTCTAAAATAATTACTTATTTATTTAAATTGTTATTAATTTTATTTATAAATTGCTCACAATATTTTATCTTACCCAACTTATCTACTTTATATATACAAATTAATCAATACTCCGTATTCATTCAAATTTACACTAGGAAAATGAACGTATACGGGAGGGTGTATTAGAGAAGTGTTTTGCTACCAAAAAAAATAAAAATAAATGGCACGGCTCTTCTCTTATTTGGTGTAATTAGTAAAACTTAGTTTAAATAAAAATAATACATTTAAATCGGATAAAATTGAGTAATAAAATAATGTTATGAACAATTATTACACCTCGTCAACAATATAATTACAATTTTGTCTACTACTCCATAAGTCTATAAGTACTTATAATCTTCATTTTTTTTGTATTTTTATAATTTCACTTTCTTTATTTATTTTTCTGTCTATTTTTTTTTTTAAAAGCAAATATTATTACACACTATTTTATTTCTACTTTACCTTCAAAATTTTTTATTTTTACATAAATAAAGTTTTTATCAAAATATGTGTCAAACTTAAATAAGAGTTTTTTTTGAAAGCTCTAATTAATTAGATTTTTTTTTTAAAAAGCAATTGATTAATTAGATATTAAGTAATTGAATTGTGTAAGTTAATTAATAGGTCAATCTTCTCACCGGCAGGGAGAGACGTAATAATTAAACAATTCCTCCTCAACTCCACGTCAAGCAAGGCTCATCCAACTCGTCGGCCGCGTGAGTGTGACTCACCTTCCCAAAATCCCCAAATCCCGATCGCCTCCTCCTCCGCGGCGGTACCCGCCACCAGAAACTCAATTTCGCATCTCAGAACTATTCCATTTTCTCTTCCTCATACACTGAAATCTGATCCATCGGCGGAGTGATGTCGGGCGATGATGCTGCGGCCGCTCTCCGTTCCTCGATTGCACCTGCAAACCTCTCTCTCGTCTCCGCCTTGCTCGCCTGTGCTATCGCTCAATTTCTCAAGCCTTTCACTACTTGGTACTTTCTCCGTGCTCTTGTTCTCATTTCAGATTTTTTTGTTTATGGCATTACTCTCTCGATTAGGTTAATTAATTAACTCATTTTCTGTTTTTTGACCATTTATGCATGCTTATATCCCCATTTTATCTGATCCCGTTTTATTGTTGTGATTATCTTATGCCAACCTCTTTTTTTTTTGTTTTTTTGCTTTTATATATGTAATGGTTAGAAATTTCATGCTGTTGAATTCTTCACTACACTTATGACTCATCCACGGACACAAAAATCTGAAAATCCATGTTCCTATATGTTTTGTGTTTTGCTGCTAAGGTGAAGCATTGTATGATAAAGTAGTATCCATGGCATTGTTTATTTTTAATTGATAATAGAGTCCATCCTCACATGACTAAGGGAGATATGATCTTCTTAAATAGTTACGGTCCATATATGCTAGTGGCTAGTTTGCTTAGTGGGTTTAGAGGTAGGTTAGGTGAGTAAACCAACCACAACCCATGGCCCATGGTGCCATGGGTTGTGGTTGGTTTACTCACCTAACCTACCTCTAAACTCACTAAGCAAACGAACCCTAAATCTCAAAGAAAGCTTAAAGTATGATTGTTGTGTGCGTGTAGATTCTGGATCCTCATTCATCGCCATGTGGTATGTATATATTGTTGATGTTAAAACTCTGTTTCTAAGCCTGGCATACATGGTTGAGAATCCATGCCAAAATATAGTTTTCTGTTTTCCATTTGTATTCTCTTTATAATGTGTTTTCTGTGAGTTTGGCCTTGATAATGTCAATCTTGCAATCCTGTATTAGATGGAGTATTTCAAGCCCTAGTTTTTTTTTCATCAGCCTATTTCTTGCTTGATCTTTCAATATATCCATTTAGACATGCAGGTTAAAGGATAAAAAATGGGATTCTACTAAGATGCTCAGCTCAGGTGGAATGCCATCATCACATTCAGCAACTGTTACCGCTCTTGCAACTGCGATTGGCTTGGTAGACGGAGTGGGGGCATCATCTTTTGCAATTGCAATGGTCTTGGCATCTGTTGTATGTACTTTCTAACCAGGTTTCCTCCATGCTCTTAGCGTTGCGTGCTTGTTTATCTAGTCGTTATATATGTTTTAGAGATGACAATGAAGCAGTTCAAACCCGGACTTGCATTGTACTCGTCTCCGAACCCGCCACATACATATTAATATTTATATATATCCATATGAAATATGTGTACTTATGTAAACTTATATTCATGTTAATGTGTATATGTGTGTGTATATTTCACATGTTATTTTTAAGTATTAGATGAATGTTAAATGTTATTTTAATCAATTATATATTTAATTTGATTTTTTTAATGTGGGAGAGCAATACAAGCGTCGTGCTGCACTGCTGCTAAAAGTAATTAAGTAAAGATATTTTGTATATTAAAACTAATTTAAAAGTAAAAATAGGCGGGGCGGGGAGGGTTGGACCTTGAGGGTCCTCATGCAGGGCTGGGCAGGTCTTGTGATTTTCTGTCGGGGCAGATCCTGGGACCAGGAAAACCTGTCCCAGACACGTTGTGTTGCCATCCCTAATATGTTTTCATCTCATCAAATATGATACTTTTCTGCTTTTATTTTTCTGAAATTTTCCTTATTATAAAGCATCAGTATCTTATACTCCGTATGAATTAAATTAAGAAAAATAAAAAAATATTTTAGTTAATTATTACCTGATTATTCTGACAACCACAAATATATACTCCAGTATTTTAATTGAACATAGGAATCTTTTTTTTTTGGGCTTTCGACGCTCCTATAAACTTTTGTTCAATAGCTGATTTACTTCAAGTCTCCTCCTGATAGTTTAGTGCTCTTAATAGATGATAGAAATGCATCTATATATATTTAATGGATACTAAGCTTGATTCTTCTGACATAATATTATGTCAAGCAGGGTATAACTCTGACCATAGTACTTCATTTTAAGAAAATTTTGTAACATTACTAAAATTACTTTCGTTGCTAACAGTTCTGATATATCACCAGGTCATGTACGATGCTACTGGCATCAGACTTCATGCTGGTCGCCAAGCTGAGGTAAGATTTCTTATAATGATAAACCTGGGCTTTCATGGTTCATGATCGACACTGTTCTGTTTAGCTTTAGATTGTTGGAAATGAAATTATTCAGAGAATATACCTTGTGATGTTTCATTTATTTTTCCTTTATTGATATATAAGTTCATGTCATATGATCATATGACTTGTTAGTGCTGGAGCATATTGGTACTTTGCTTTTCTGCAATTATTAACACCCTATTCATATTGCAGTTATTAAATCAAATTGTGTGTGAATTGCCCCCTGAGCATCCTGTTGCCATTGCCAATATCAGGCCTCTTCGAGATTCACTGGGTCACACTCCATTGCAGGTATGGTTAGTTACGCTTAAGTAAAAGTGCCTGCATCACTCTATGTTCGTATATATACACAAAGCATATTATTTCTCGTTCATAGACTCATTTGAAAGGGCTCCAATGATTGAAAGTGAAATAGCTCCTAGCGATAAATTTCCATTTTTTCTGGAACAATTCATAAATTTCCATTTTTTCTTCTGTCTTCTGTTTTTCACTTATATTTGGCCTTGAATCCTCGACTCTCAACCTCAAATATGCAAGATTTTGCAATGTTTGTTTGGGGTTTTAAAAACTGGTTCGGGATTTAAAATTCCTGTTTTACTGCTACAACACCTATAAACTTACTATCACATCCCAATACAATCAATTCTCTGACTCTCCTCACACTTTATATATTTAAATCATAACTCACATCATCCAATTATCACAATCACACCAAATGGTTTATTCAATGCTACCCTGCAGGGCACTGTTCAATACAACACATTAAAGCACTGCAGGGCAGTGTTCGGCAGGGTAGCATAGAAGAATTCCACCCAACTACTATATAACAATACAACACGTTTCGCTCTTACACATTGATTCGACATAAAGTCAAATCCCACCTTATTAAAATCTCAAAATAAACACACACCTTACTACTCCCTCCGTCCCACAAAGATAGCCACATATTCCTTTTTTGGATGTCCCAAATTATAGCCACATTTCCTCTTTTACTTTAGTATTAAATGCTTTATTGTCAATTTTACCCCTAATTTATAAGAGTAATTAATGCTTAACAGATTTTGGAGTATTAGATTTCAAGGGCAAAATTGACACATTAGCTCAATTTGACTGCATTTATTGATTTTTCTTAATCTGTGTGTAAAGTCAAATGTGGCTATCTTTGTGGGACGGAGGGAGTATTTATTAAGATTTCAAATCCCATATTTTAAAAAAATGAATTAGCCTATTATTAAGGGCTTGGTTTGTTTGATTTTCCAAAACAAACAATCCCCAAATGATTTACTCGCCTAACTGATCCACTCTTAACTCGTCCAGGTTGCTGCGGGTGCTTTGCTGGGATGTATAGTGGCAATCCTCTTAAAACTTTCTACTCTGTGATTGCTTATTATCATCTTGGGAAGAAATGTAAGAGAAATTGGAAAAAGTGGCAATGATGGTTGGATTTGTGCAGAGCTGCTGGGATTCATTGTGTAAACTGTGTATATGTCTCGTTTAAAATTATTCCCCGTGATGTTTTAAGTAGTTTATGCACCTTCAGTTCCCACAGCCACACCCGTGTTAATTCTGCTGCTTAGTTTTGTTTTCTACAGACTCTCAATTGTTGGGTATTTTAAATGCCTCCTATAAAATTTGACATGTTGCAGGATTGGCACTTCAAAAGATTTTTCGAACAGCTGATACTCACTCCAACCCACTTCATGACTTCAATTATTTTTATATAGAAGAATTTTTTACTTAATTAATTGTAATTTTTTCACTAGTACATGATTATTAGATGATGTTTTTCAATTTTGCTCAAATATTTATTTTTTGTGATAGTATGCATTAACTATTCATGTAGATAAATAAAATGGTAAAAATGTTATATAATACATACTCCCTCCGGAATTTGCACACTTTTCATATATGGATGTCCATACCAATTTGCACACTCCATAAAAGGAAATATCTTCACAACCCTCACCCTTGAAATATACTTATATTTACGCATATGCCATTACTTTTTCACACTCAGGGTGTGTTTGCAAACAATAGTGATTGATTCAAAGTGATTAAAATTGATTTTTGAAATAAATTTGAAAGTGGATAGTGTTTTAAAATTAAGCACTTTGAATCAATTTTGTATATGTTGTGTGTTTGCAAAACAAATAGTTTCTTTAATAATTTTACAAAAATACTCTTATTACATTTGAATAAGTAATGGGTAAACATAAAATATTATTTAAATTGTGAGGACAAAAATGTAAAATTGATTACTACAATGATTAGAAGCACATAGAAGCTATTAAAAGTAGGTTGATGGGTGCTTCACCAAAATCACTTTAAACCACTTAATTTAATCACTTAGTTGTGTTGCCAAACACTTCAAAAGTGATTATATTTTAAAAAAGAAGTGCTTTTAAGCACATTCTAGTGCTTGCAAACACCCACTCAATCTACTTTTTACTTTACTTTATTCATAAAAGTTTACAAAACTACCCCTCAAAACATCAATCATTACACATTTTCTTATACATTTCTTAAAATGTGTGCCGGTCAAAGGGTGCAAGTTCCTCCGGGACTGAGGGAGTATATTATTTGACTTTCTAAATTCGTGTTCTTAATTCATGTGAAATGTTTACTAAGGAGGGTGTATTGGTTGTGGATTCTGTAGGATTTTTTTGGAATTTTAAAGTTTGGGGGTATTCAATTCGGATTTTAAAAAGTCTTTAAAAATTCTGCGGTATTCAATATGGATTTTAAAAAGTCTTTAAAAATCTTTAGGTATTCAAATTCTCTCAAAGAACTCTGAAAATGAAGACGAAAAATCACAAATAGAAATGACAATATTGACCTAACCCGCGAGCTTTGGGTCAGGTCAGATTCGCCCCGTATTGAGTATGGGTCGAATTTGGGTCTTATGCCCGACCCGCGGATATCAGCCCCGCCTCGAATTAATATATAAACTTTATATAGTATATATATATATATATATATATATTTTATTGGTAAAATACATTATATATATATTATATATATTTATTGGTAAAATACTTTATATAATATATATATATAATATTAATTTTTTAAAAAAAAAATACTACATATTAAAAAAAAAAAAACTAATCGCATCAATAGATTTTACGTACTTTTTAAAATTTAAAAAAATTCAACGGAATCTCAATTGAATACACCTCCTAAATCTTAATTATAGTGGGTAAATCACACAAATATTTGTACCATCCACATTAATCCATGATCACACAAAAGTATTTGTACATGCACATAAGGGTAAAATGAGTTAAGCTTGTGATATGGCCTACAACTCTAAGTCCTAGTAGTTTACTGAATAAATTAATAAGTCGGGCATTTGGCCCACCAAGCAAAATCGGTGGTTTCTTGGTCACGATCAACTACATATACATTAAGTCTAGTATGCACTCGAGTGCATGTTATGCACCCTAGTCCATGTTGCATTTTTCAGTTTTACTGACTTACACTTTTTGGTAAATGGTGTTGCACTTTTCAATTATTATTAAAAATATTATTATACAATTTAATAATTGAAAAGTGCAACACCATTTACCAAAAAGTGTATGTCAGTAAAACTGAAAAATGCAACATGGACTAGGGTGCATAACATGCACTCGAGTGCATAGCAGACCAACCCCTACATATAAAGTTCCATTAAATAATGTTTTCACGTGGTAGAACCTCCCCAGGGAATATAAGATTTTCATGAGGCTGGTCTTAAGCCGCCATCCAAGCATGAATACCTTCGTTTAATAGAATATTTTTGGTGTAAAAAGTCTCAAATTCCGGATCTTAAGCCGCCATCCAAACACGAATTTCCTGAGAAACGAAGTCATAGGCGCGTAGGTTCAAGGCCAAACCGACTACTCCAAGAATACTCATCCATAAACCGGTTACTCGTACAAGTAACATAAAGAAATGTAACCAACATTTATTGGAAAAAGCAACCCCAAAAATTTGGGACCAAAAGCAGTTAGCGATGACCATGGAATAAGTTTCTTCGGCTTGAGTTTGGTTAAAAACACGGAATGTATTTGCACCATCACCATCTTCAAATAAAGTATTTTCTACGGTAGCACCATGAATAATGCATAGCAAAGCAGCCCCCAATACGCCGACAACTCCCATCATATGAAATGAGTCCAACGTCCAATTATGAAATCCTTGAAAAAAGAGGATGAATCGAAATATAGCTGCTACACCAAAACTAGGTGCAAAGAACCAACCAGACTGTCCCAGCGGATAAATTAGGAATACCGAAACAAAAACAACAATTGGACCAAAAAATGCGATTGCATTATAAAGTCGCAATTGAACAGATCGAGCAAACTCAAATTGACGTAACATGAAACCTATTAGGGCGAAAGCGCCATGCAGAGCAACAAAAGTCCACAGACCGCCTAATTAGCACCAACGAGTAAAATCTCCTTGTGCTTTAGGACCCCACATTAACAATAAAGAATGAGCTAAACTATTAGCAGGAGTCGAAACCGCGCCTGTTAAGAAATTACAGCCTTCCAAATAGGAATTGGCTAATCCATGGGTATACCATGAAGTTACAAAGGTTGTACCTGTGAACCAACCCCCTAAAGCGAAATAGGCACAAGAAAAGAGCAACAAACCGAACCAGCCTACAAAAACGAAACGGTCCCTCTGTAACCAGTCATCCATAATATCAAATAAATCATTTTCGTCTTTGGTAAATTTACCAAGGGCTATAGTCATAGTGATCCTTCTATTCACTACTTCGACCATTTTCGAGCACCTCATAGTATTTTTGGGGCGTCTAAAGATTCGATCATTTCTCTATGATTTTTCTTATACTGTCCCTACCGACGGGTTTCGAAGATAAAAATTCTTTATTGGCCCACAAACTAGCCTGAGGAAATTCATTAACTCAATTGGATTTTTCTTTGTTACTAAGTATATGAACCATGATTTGTCTTCTTATGACTCATCAATGAGATACATGAATCTTTTCAAAGAACTTTTTAAGTGACCCCCTCGCTAATCGATTCCCAAATCTACCTCCCTCTTCTTCGATTAACTCGTGTTATTCTTAGATCTTGTTCTTGAGATTGAGAAAAATAAAGAAGTTTCTATATTGTTCGAATTTCTATGTAGACTAAACGAGTTCAATTCCATATACATAATGTTATGAATTTATTTATTTTTGTCAGATAAATAAAAAATTCCAGAGTCTATCTTCCCACGGGTCAAAGCAAAAAAGACCCTTCCAATATTTTCTATTGAGTCTTATCTCTTAGAAAGAAAGATATTTTCATCCCGCCTTCCCTCCATTTTTCGTTAAATTCAATAAAAAAAATAGAAGATTTGAAATGAAAGTTTCGTTCTCACATCCATTACACCGTCATAACAAAAATATCGAATGTGGCAATATAGAAATTTTGGTCCATGAAGTCGTGATCTGATAGCTATACATCTAAATAGACTTAGATAGATAGAAATTCATCTTGATCTGGAATCAAAGAACAATGAACAATAGTTAAAATGGCTCTTATCTTGTGACTTGAAAGATAGGAACAAGAAGATTGAATCAGAACTATCGACAAATTCTTTCCTTTCCAAGTCCAATTAAAGAAATGAAATTAAAAAAGGGAGGTGGCCGGCTGTTCGAATTCAAATTGAATCTCTAATTTTAATATCAGAATAGCGGATATAGTTCTAATTAAATGGGTAAGGTCCACTTACTTTTTCTTTTGTTTTGTTGATTTCGAATCTTTACGGTGGATTTGCTTGTTATAATGGAGAATAGAGATCTTTAGCGATTCAAGAGGCGGTTTATGATTATTCATAATAATGAAAATTATCCGAAAAAATGTTCCATTTTTTTAACTAAAACTACTATACTCTAACTCAGTATAATGATAACGTATTATTCGATTAGTTCCTTTTTTATTCCAAATACAAAAGAAAGCCCCTTATCGGATTTGAACTGATGACTTACGCCTTACCCTGACGTTACTCTACCACTGAGTTAAAATGGCTTATTTGATTTCATTCCCGGACGTTTCAATAGGTCAGATTTTAGAAGCTCATTTAATTAAATTGGTCAAATTTAAATTTTTTGGTAGACCTTTCAAGTCCAACAAAACCGACCTATTTAACTTCACACACACATACACACATATATAGAGTAATGATATAGAACCTGATGGTGGATTTCTTATGAAATTCACTATCGGGTTTCATATCAAAATTGTATATTATATAATATAAATTTATAATAAAAATAAATAATGTAGGGAAGTTTAGTACTCCCTCCGTCCCAGTGGAATTTTCACCCTTGGGACGGCACACATATTAAAAATGTGTAAGAAAATGTATAATAAGTGATGTTTTGAGGGGTAATTTTGTAAACTTTTATGAATAAAGTAAAGTAAAAAGTAGAATGAGTGTGAAAAAGTAATGACATATGGGTAAATATGAGTGTATTTTAAGGGGGAGGGTTATGAAGATATTTCCTTTTATGGAGTGTGCAAATTGGTATGTGACAGTAATACTAACTACTCATAGTTATATTTTCCTTTGTAATAGTTGAAATAAAAATTGATTTTTTTTTAGAACATTTGTTATATTTGTTATTATTTTTATTTCTTAATTTTGAGATTTAAATAATCGTTTTTTATGATTTGATAATTGACTAAAAAGACCTTTAAAAATTTCAGACCTATTTATAAAAAAAAAGTCAGACCATACCTTTAAGAAAAAAACTATTCCCTCCGTCGCGGAGGAACTTGCACCCTTTGACCGACACACATTTTAAGAAATGTGTAAGAAAAGGTGTAATGATTGATGTTTTGAGGGGTAGTTTAGTAAACTTTTATGAATAAAGTAAAGTAAAAAGTAGATTGAGTGTGGAAAAGTAATGACATATGCGTAAATATAAGTATATTTCAAGGGTGAGGGTTGTGAAGATATTTCCTTTTATGGAGTGTGCAAATTGATATGGGACATCCATATATGGAAAATGTGCTGTGGGACGGAGGGAGTATAACAGATCACATGCCTGATTTTAGTCTAAAAATTATAAACCAGTCTAAACATTTTTTAAGACCAAACTAGGTTTGACCTACTCTTACCCCTACTTGCACTACACATAATCTTACCGTTTAAATTGTGATGCTCTAGCCCTATTTTGTTGGCTGAACTCGCTCTTTGCACAAGTTAGAGGAAACCATTTAGATATCTGAGTACCGGTGCTTGCCCAACTTGATATATGGGTTAATAAATTACTCCGTACTTTCTCAATTTCACAATAATTTTTACACTTTTCTTTTTTACCTCTATAATAATTTTCGCACCTTTAAAATAAAAACCATTTATAAACTCTATCCTAACAATATTTCCAAATTTACATAATTATCATTACTTTTTGTCCAATTCAATTTTTTTTTTTACTGTATACACAAATATTTACAAAATTATCCCTCAAAATTTCACTTATTATTATTATACTTTTTTAATATGATCCATCTACCTATAAAACTTATTATGGATAATAGTACAATTTACAAATTGCCTTTAAGAAGCTATAACCCAAAGTGAGTTAATGAATAATGTGTGCTTCCCATGATTTTGCAGGATGGAATATAAGGTGGTGTGTACACCTCAGCCAACTCATACCTTTGGCTAGAAAATTTTATTTTTAGTCCTATAAGTTTGATACATTCTAAAATAAATTCTTTAAATTTCAACTTTACAAAACACGTCATTTATCTTTCAATTTTAGTCTTTTTTTACATCAATTTTAGTCATTTATGTTTTAAAGGAATTAGAATTGGTAAACTTAGTGCCACATATATTAAAAATGCCACATATATTAAAAAAGCCACATCATCATGCCACACTACAAAAAACGCGCGTTTTAGAGACGGATTTACCGACGGAATATCCGTCGCCCGCCGAGGTTACCGACGGAATTACCGACGGAAAGTTGTCCGTCTCCTTTGTCGGCGTCGGCATTTTTTGCTGACGGATTTTTTAATTCCGTCGGTAATACCGACGGACATACCGACGGAATATTTCAGTCATTATTTCCGACGGAATGTCCGTCGGTAATCCGGATAACCCGTTTAACAACCCGGGTCAACATTCCGTCGGTAATTCCGACGGAATTCCGTCGGAAATAAATAAATTAAAATAATTATAAAAGAAATTAAATTCCGTCGGTATTTCCGACGGATAATCGGTCACCATTTCCGTCGGCACTACCGTCGGATTTCCCATCAGAATTTCCGTCGGTAATAATACCGACGGAATCCCGACAGAATTAATTTTCAATAAATTAATTTCGCAAATTCATATAGTGACGGAATACCGACGGAATATCCGTCGGCTTTTTACCGACGGAATATCCGTCACTAAAACAAAATATGGGTGGGACCGGGGAGACCCCGGTCCGACCCGACCCGACACTGCCCCGATCCCGACCTAAAATTTTGTAACATTTTGTAATAAATTGGTCAAGTAAAATTTTACTTTCCAAGTAATATAAGTAATATTACTACTTCTATTAAACAAAATCAACATTAAAAATGCGGAAGAACAAATTAACCAACCTACTAATCAATAGTTTGCATAATATCTTCAACCTACTTATAAGATGCATCAAATTTAATTAAAAACTACAAACTTTACCAATTACTTTCACTTGCAACAAACTCATCAACGAGAACAAGATCGTTTCTCTTGCGCCGGGAAGAAGAAACGCGCGGCCAAAAACCTCTTCGTCTTCACGGCATCTTCGTTCAAGGCGATGGAAGCTCGGCGGCCATGGCAAAGGGGGCGGTTAAATAAATGAATTGGCCCATTAACACTAATCAAAAGGGGGCGGTTATACACACACTGCAACCTGTTGAGGACACACACCAGACTTTTTTTAATATTAGAGGGCATTCCCATATACCCCTTGTGTAAATAAAAAAAAAAAAAAAAAAGATGAGTACACCCACCAATTATATTAATCGAAAAACACCACCCAAAATCTTCACCCACCACAACCGCCCCCAAAACAAACATGAAACAGAAACATACTCCAAGGTAAGCTGTTCTAAAATTTCAACAAAATTTTTTAAAACACAAAATTTCAGCAAAAAAAAAAAAAAAAATTTAATGTGTTCGAAAATTTTAACAGAAAAAATGTAAGATGTTCGAAATTTTTTAATGAAAAATCTCAATTTGTCCTGAACAACATTCATTTGTGCAAAAAAAAAACATTGGACATCTTTTTTGTGGATAAACTCAAGTAGTTAGAAATTTTTTCCTAAACAAACAATTGTTCGAATTTTTTTCCAAAACAAACAAAAATTGTTCAAAAAAAACAATGAACAAACTCAAATTTCTTCTACTTTCCTAAACCCTAAACTCACATAACACAGATTCCAAACCAAAAAATTGAACAAAAATAATAAACTCAAAACCAAAAAAACCAAAAGAAGGGGGAGAAGAATGGATTTCTTAACAGATCTGAAAATAAAAAAATACAAAACCTTCTGTTAGAATGGATCAAGTGATCTTTCTTCAAAATGGGTCGGTTGCTGGTGGAGACGGGGCAACAGCGTCCTTCTTCAAAAGACGCGACGGCGGCGACTTTCTTCGAAACACGCGGCGGCGGCATCGATCGACGACAGCCATGGTGGTGATTAGGGTTTGGGAGGTATGGAAGAGATTTTAAGAGAAATGGATTGTAATGAGGAATTTGATACACAAATGAGGATGGTTTTGAAATTCAAATTGAAAGGGCAAAAAAATGGAACGGAGAAGATGGGAAGATGAAGGAAGAAGATGAAGGAAGAAAATGTGAAAGAAACCCTAGGTTGAGGTTTTATATAAGGCCCAATATTCCGTCGGTATTTATCAAATTGTGAATTCCGACGGCGGCATATATAAATACCGACGGATAATCCGTCGGTATTTATCAAATTGTGAATTCCGACGGAAAGTTAATTCCGTCGGCATATTACCCGCCCCATTTACCGACGGAATTTCCGTCGGCATTTTTTTTTTTTTATTAATTCAATTTTTTCTATATACTAGACCTACTAAATTACCAAAATATTTTTTAAAAAAATCACAAAATTCATTTCTTCCACATATATTAATAAATATATTGGTTGTGGCTTATATTTATAGTAAATTTAATTTTTATAATTTGTACCTAAATGATAAATAATTAATTAACTTTTATAAAATAAAAATAAATACATTACATTAATTGAATTAATTTTCATCTTCATCCTCCTCTTCATCCTTATCCTCCTCCTCCTCATCATCTTCCTCATCCTCCTCCTCCTCCTCATCTTCTTCATTCTCCTCTTCATCCTCATCTTCATTCTCCTCTTCATCCTCTTCTTCATCCCCCTCCTCTTCACCTTCAATTTCGATTAATTGGGGATTTGCAGCCGTCAAGGGTATAGAAAGATTGAAATCTCCCGTAAAGACTTCAGTTGGAGTCTCTATTTGTTCTGTTTGAAATGGAGATTCATCTTCAGTATTTTTGTCCTTTTTAGGGACTTCTACCATTGACCTTGCCTTTACTTTGCAAACAGCGTGCCATTCATAACCACGTGGAGCTCCCGGATATGTGCAGTAGTATACTTGAGATACTTGATGGGCAAATACAAATGGATCATCCCCAACATACGTCCTTCTCGAACTAACATCAACGAGCTTGTACTCTGGGTGAATTCTTGTTCCTAAATGGCCTGAATCAAACAAATGACACTTGAACAACACTACAGTCTTTGCTGGATATCCTGGATATTCTACTTCGACGACTTCCCGTAACACCCCAAAGTAATCACTTGCATCTGCATTGTAATTCGCACTGCTAACGCAGACGCCACTGTTGGTAGTTGCCTTTGTCGATGCATACCCAGACGTATGAAATCTGTAGCCCTTCACAATATAACCGTTGTAAGTCTTTACACGACGTAGTGGTCCCTTGCTGAGATCTCGTAAGAATCGACTGTCAAGAGCGTTATCCCGTCCCTATACGGCTCAATTTAAAATTAATTAAAATAAATATTAATTTATTTACGTAAAACATAATTAAATGGTACTCACATAACGTTCGAACCATCGGGAAAATTCACGTTAAATACGAGCATCTATATATGTATCTGAGATATTTGGTTCTGCTCGTCGTAGTTCTTGAGTGTACATCCTAATTCACAACATTCAAAAACTTGGTTAATATTAAATGACATAAATGAAGTGGTAGTTAAATAGACGATTTATATATGAAATACTTACTCAATGTATGGCTGAACTTCATCACAATTCAATAACACATACGTTTGTGCTATTTCCGCCTCCGAGTTCGTCTCCCAATATCGTTCAGTGGGTTTTCCTATTGGCCGTCCCTTAGACTTGAATATGGAGAGCATTCCATCGACCTCTTCACTGATATCGTCAGCGGATGTACCATCGAAGTTACGTGGAGCACTTCTTAACTTTGTGTTGACGTGGTCTTCAAAGTAATAAGAACAAAATATGCCAACCTCTTCATTCAAATATGCATTCACAATCGATGCTTCAACGTTTGTCTTTTGTTTAGCATTGCGTTTCAAGTTGTGGAGATACCTGATATACACACACACATATATATAAGAATGCATGTGTAATTGTAATGAAATAAAATAAGTAAGATTTTACCTTTCAAATGGGTACATCCACCTGTATTGCACCGGACCACAAATTCTCGCTTCATACGCTAAGTGAACGGGTAAGTGTTCCATCGAGTTAAAGAAGTTAGGTGGAAAAATTTGTTCCAACTTACACAAAATCACTGGAATGTCTTCATCTAAACGAATCATATCATCGATCGTGATCGTTGTAGCCGTTAAATCTCTAAAAAAGAGACTTAATTCAGTGATAGCCCTCCACACATTGAGAGGAAGAAGTTCTCGGAACGCAATCGGTATTAAGCGTTGCATAAATACATGACAATCATGACTCTTCATCCTTGCAACCTTACCCGTTGTTGTGTCTACGCATCGACTCAAGTTCGACACGTAGCCGTCCGGAAAGTTCAACTCCTTTATCCACCTACACAATCTTTGTTTTTGTGGCTTATCCAGTGTGTAGCTAGCCTTTGGAAATTTACCTGTACGCTCATCCTTTTTCAACTCTGGACGGCGACAAAGAGTGTTAAAATCCTCCCGAGACTTTGGAGTGTCTTTCGTCTTGCCTTCCGTGTTCATGATTGTGTGGAACACATTGTCAAACACATTCTTTTCAATGTGCATCACATCCAAATTGTGTCGTATCAATAGTGAACTCCAGTATGGTAAGTCCCAAAAAATACTCCTTTTGTTCCAACCACCCTCAATTCCTCTGTTGTGTTCCGCTGCATTTTCCTCAGTACTTTTTTTCAACCCCGTCCACTCAATCTCATATAACAACTTACGTCCTGTACGGAGAGTAAATTATAAGTGACACTAAAAGCAATAGATAAATATACGTTTAATACTCATTAAATAAATGTATAAAATACTATCTCGAAGTGGAGGTCGATTGTTTGTGACTGCTCTGTTCTTTACGAAGTTCTTCTTATTTCTTCGAAACGGGTGACCTTGAGGTAAGAACCTACGGTGATTATCGAACCATGAAACTTTTCTACTCACCGGGAGACTGAAAGCTTCAGAATTCTCCATACAATACGGACATGCTTTCTTTCCGGCCGTACTCCACCCGGACAACATACCATATGCAGGAAAGTCGCTAATGGTCCATAAAAGAGCAGCACGCATCGTGAAGTTCTGTTTTCTAAAAACATCGTACGTTTGGACTCCATTCTCCCATAAGAAGATCAAGTCTTTTATAAGAGGTTGGAGATAAACATCCAGTTTGTCCTTTGGTTTCGTTGGTCCAGGCACCAATATAGTCAGAAACATTGTTTGAGGTTTCATGCACATCCACGGAGGAAGATTATACGGAGTCAGTATCACCGGCCACAAAGAATACTGCTTCCCATGCATCCCAAACGGTGCAAAACCATCAGTACACAAACCTAATCTCACATTCCTCGGTTCACAAGCAAAATCTGGAAACACGTTGTCAAGATGTTTCCAGGCCTCTGAGTCTGCCGGATGCCGCATCTCACTCGACTCAGCCGAAGAGGAATCTGTAGCATGCCACGTCATGTGTTGTGCAGTGGCACTTGATTGATATAATCTCATCAAACGAGGAATGATAGGAAGGTAGTACATCTTCTTATATGGCACTTCCTTCTTTGTCTTCTTCGATTGACCACCAGGTCCCTTTCGACGTGCCTCTTTGTACCGGGGATGGCCACACAATCTACACATCTTCAGACTGCTATCTTCGTCACCCCAATATAACATGCAACCCTTCACACAACAATCAATCTTCTCAACCGGCAAACCAACATTCTTCAACATTTGTTTGCTTTGATGAAACGTCGTAGGCACCTTATTATTTTGAGGACAAATTTCACTGCATAACTGTGTCACTTGCTCATATGCCCTGTTAGAAAACTTGTTCTCGGTCTTAATGTTCATGAGTCGTGCATTAAATGACAACTGTGAGTGAGATTCACAACCCGGATATAAATCTTCTTCGACTAATTTGAGCATCTCATAAAACCGAAATGCCTCATTCGTCGGCTCCTCTTCCATGTTTGAAAAACCAGCTTCCCTGATCATTGTTTGATACATATTCGGTTCTTCGTCCCCAAACTGTTGTTCTTCGTCCCCAAACTGTTGTTCTTCGTCCCCAAACCGTTGTTCTACCTCGTTACTAGTGCCAACATGATCGAAATTTGCTTCTTGTTGATAGATTCCAACAGTGTAATAGTAAAACACTTCATCAAATCTATAAGGCCAACGTGTTTCGCCATGACTGGTCCAATTATAATAATTATCAACGAAACCATTCTTCACAATATGTACTAGGACCTCATCAATCTCTTTATATTGCTTATTCTGACATTTCTTAGCATTACACGGACACCTAATGCAATTTCCAATCATGTAATGTGGCTGGCTTTTTGCAAATTCAACAAATAACACGAGTTCATTATAAAATTCCACATTCACATTTCCTCTAATCATTCTAGGAGTACAGTACATCCAACGACGGTCAGGCAAATCCATCTGCTAAACATTTAAGTGGAGCAACACATTACTAAACTAAACTTATAATAAATTCAAACAAAACTTATGATATAAAACATGTAATTACATTATATTGAATTTTATGTATAGAGTAAATTAAAAATGGTAGAAAATGTACCGTAATTTGATGTTTCTGAATACCCGAGCATGAGCATAAAAAATTAGGCAGTATGAAGTTTTGGTGTAAGCAATACGAAAGTGGAAAAAAATTAGGCAGTAGAAAGTTTTGGGGTAACATTTCCCGACGGAAATGCCGACGGACTTATCTTTCCGTCGGCATTTCACCCGCCTAAATTTCCGTCGGCAAAGATAAATACCGATGGATAATCCGTCGGCATTTATCAAATGGTGAATTCCGACGGAAAGTTAAATCCGTCGGCATTTCACCCGCCCAATATTCTGTCGGCATAGATGAATACCGACGGATTTTCCGTCGGTATTTATCAAATTGTGATTTCCAACGGAAAATTAATTCCGTCGGCATATTACCCGCCCCAATTTCCGACGGAACATATATTCCGTCGACATTTGGCGGTTTTTTTTTTTTTTTTAATTAATTCAATTTTTTCTATATATAGCACACAAGCAACACAAAGCTCACACCATATTCGATTTTTTCTATTTTGCAAAGAAAACAACAAAAAATATCATGTCTTCTTCATCTTCTATTCGATTTCAGCAACGCCTTGTTTGTTATTGTGGAAAGGCATGTCGTACATATGCTTCTAAACAACCTAGAAGTAAAGGGAGGATATTTCATAATTGTCCTGACTCCCTAAGTGATGGTTGTGGTGGTGGACGTGGTTTCTTTGTATGGGCTGATACTCTAGAAAACTGTGGTGTTGACAAGAATCAAGGATCTAATCAAAGTGACCAAGAAACTGAAGACATGAAGAAAATGACTCAAGAGATGAAGAAATTGGTTATAGAGATCAAGAATTTGGCTGAAGAAATCAAGGATTTAATCAAAGTGAACAAAATCATTTTGATTGTGCTAGTTGTCATGGTTGCATCTACCACCTTCAAGTGGTTTGGTTAAATATATGTATAATGCACTCTATATGAGGCTATTTTGTATTAGAATGCACTGTTATTTGTACTCAATAGAACAAATGAATGCACCCTATTTTCATCTATACACCAAATGCATTATTCCACCAATAAACTACACAAATAAACTGCAATATATAGTTCAACATAAAGATAAATATATAGATCAACATAAAGATAAATAAGTTCAACAGAAAAGTAAATAAGTTCAACAGAAAAATAAATTAGTTCAACACAAAATTAAATTGTTCAACCACGATAGTTAAAAAACTGATCAACCACATCGTCAGTACTCAAGTTGACGTCGTCATCGTCGGCCTGACCTGCAGCTTGATCTGGAGCTGGAGCTGGCGGGGCTTGCACCATCGTCTGTTGATAGATGGCCTCGATCTACTCAGCAGACATCCCCAACGTCCGACCCGCGTTGGCACTCCAGACGCGGAAGTAGTTCTCGAACGTTGCCATGACGTTCGGATCCGGGACGGCAGTGGAGGATACGGACGCCTGCGATGCACTCCGGGACGACCGACCACTTGGTGACCTCACGACGTTGCTCATCCAAAGGACCCTTCCCTTGGAGGTCGGGGCAACGTCAAGGTAAGCCTGGTCCACGTCAACAGTCGGAGGGGGACCGCTGCTTCCGGATTCAGCAGTAGTCGCCGCGACTTGCGTCTCGACCTCTTCAATCCTCTGTCGGACGTTCAACTACATAATTAAAAAATTAAAATTAATTTAATTATCTATATATATAATTTAATTAATACATAAATTTAATTAAACTTACGTGGAGGTCAGTAGTGCGCCCGTAGGAGGACGTCAGTGTATCGGCATTAAACGGATGAATAAAACTCATCCGATCCAAGTGGGTGTGTGAACGTCCAGTCTCCAGCTCCTATTACGTATCAAATAAACATATACAAATTAATTTAGATAACTAATATAAAATAATTAACTATAATTATTTAATTTTTAAAATTAATGAAAACTTACGATAGCAAGTGATTGCTCGAGGACGGACCGAGCCCCCCCCGATGCCTTGCCATCCCGCCTCCAACGTCGGTTCTGCGGTTGGCCCGAGCTTTCTCACACTTCTCTTGGTAAGACGGGTCCATCCACTTCTCAATCAACGACTCCCACAGGTCAACACCATCCTCGTCCCCCAGAACACGATTCACGTTACGATCACGCCAGGTCGTTCTCCAGTCGTACATCATGTTCGTGTATCGAGTAGAACAAACACCGAACCACTTCTCGTAAATAGTGTCGTCCGAGTAGATCACTGTATCCCAACGGGCCTTTTTCTATACAAATATTCAACATATTTATCAAATAATATGTATAATTTGTTATTTAATAAACTTTAATTATTGTAATTATATACCTGGAACTCCTCGAAGTATTCATCCTTTTTAGTTTGCGGCACCATCGACCAAGTGATAGCACCCTTAGAAATCTTGCACTTCTTAAAGGAGTTTGTGCAGATCCTGGACACCTCATTACCGGGCAACAACCTGTAAAATTATTAACAAATTTATAAACTAACACATTATAAATAAATAAATAAAGTTAATCGTTATTGAATACTGTTAAACATTAGAATTATTGACTTACGTTCCTGAATGGATTTCAACGGGTTGCCTTGTGTCTCGAACGGGATGCTGACGAGAAGAGGATCCTACGGCTGTTGACGAACTAGACGACATCGTAGTCGGCGGTGGCGACACTACCATAGGAGGAGGAGGAGGAGGAGGAGGAGGAGGCCTCCTTGCACGTGACCTACGTGAACCTGAACCAGAACCCTGATTCGTCGGTACTTGACTCATCTGTTTCAATCAATAAAAAATACATAATTTAATTTACAATAACCTAATTTAATCAATAATTTACTAGTTTAAGTATATATAGCATATTCCTAATTTAATCAACATTTTCCTAATTTAATCAACAATAACCTAATTTAATTATTATTTTTCTAATTTAATCAATAATAAAAAACTTAACATATTCCTAAATTAACAAACCTAAACCTAATTAAAATAATAGTTTTCTAACTGGAGTTTTCTAATTATCAATTTAATGAACATATTCCTAATTTAAAATTTTTACTAATATAGCATATTCCTAATTTAATCAATTACTAATTTAATCAACATATTCCTAATTTAAATCAAAACAATATATAACCTAATTACAACGTGATACCACCGTCGAACCATCTAATTAACTAATAATTTAAACAATTGATTGAAACATGCATCACCTACATTAAAAATATTATATATCAAAATTACACCATTAAATTAAACATAGTAATTAACTATACATGCATATAACAATTAATTAATTAACCTTAAAAAACTACTCTATCAAAATTATTCTAGCTTAATCAACAAATTAAATAACATACTAACATGATCATAATATTTTAACAACTAACTAAATCAATAACATGCAAATCAACATTAAATTATTCATATTTACATATATCCATGCATAAACATATATAAGTATTAAAACTAAGTAATAGAACTAATTAAGAAAACGTACCGTATCAATGTAATCGGAGAAATTTGCTTCAATAGCCTCGTCCTCGTCTTCGTCTTCTCCCCCGAATCGACTCACTCACGCACGCGTTTTTTTTTTCTAAAACGTATTCTGTTGTGATTTGAGGCCTTATATATATAAAAAAAAAAAAAAAAATTGCCGACGGAATTTTCGTCGGCAATTCCGTCGGTAACCGCCACTTTTAATGCCAACCGTTATCTTTTTGGAAATCGAGGCGGTGCAAAATTAACGGGTCACATGCCGACGGATATTCCGTCGGCAATTCCGTCGGCATGCATAATTTAAAATATCCGTCGGTAAATGCCGACGGAACGGAAGTCCGTCGGCAAACATGTTGACTTTTCAAACAACAATAATCCGTCGGCATTTGTCCGTCTCCATAACGCGCGTTTTTTGTAGTGCCACATCACTTTATATTAAAAAAATAGAGTTAATAACACTTCAAAATATTCTATACACCCCATAATTTTAAATACAAAAATAAATGTATATAAAATGACTAAGTAACCCTTACATAAATAAAGAGTAAAATAATTTTAAAAAATAACTTAAAAAAATCTGAAAAAATAAGAAACAAAATAAATTTCATAAGTTAAAACCAAAGGGTGTTTTTAGTTATGAATGATCGATGTTAATTATGTGAATCTTATTCTCCTCTATTAATTGAAACGTATAACTAGATGCAAATAATTTTTTTGGGTGAGGCTACTAACAAAATCTTACTTTTTATTGATTTTTTTAAATTTACTTTTTTTATACGTTTTATTGAATTTTTCAATATTTTTAATTTTTTTTGATGATTTATTTTTTAATTTTAGATTCTATTTAATTTTCTAAGATTTTTTTTCAAAAAAATTAATTAATATAGGTAAATTATTTATTTTTAAAGATTTAGTTAGTTTTTTAAAATACTTTTTAATTTTAATTACATTTTTTTCAGATTTTTTCAAGTTTTTTTTTTTTTTAAATTATTTTACTCTTTATTTATATAAGAGTTATTTAGTCATTTTATATATATCTATTTTTGTATTTTAAATTATGGGGGTGTATAGAATATTTTGGAGTGTTATTAGCTCTATTTTTTTTAAAAAATATAAAGTGATGTGTCATGATGATATGGTTTTTTTTAATATATATGGCATCAAATTGATCAATTCTAATTCTTTCTAAACATAAATGATTAAAATTAATGTAAAAAAAGATTAAAATTAAAAGGTAAATGACGTATTTTGTAAAGTTGAAACTTAAAGAATTTATTTTGGAATGTATTAAACTTATACCTTTGGCGGACCCACTTTTTTTTTTTTACTTTTTAAATTTTTAAAATACTTTGTTTACCAATGGTATAGTTATTTGCACCTCAAATTTGTAAAATACACCTTTTAAAATTTTAAACAAAAAATAAAAACATTTACACACAAAAAGACTATGTAGGTCCCCAAAGTTGAGTTAATATCGAAGGAAGCTAAAGAAAACGTCTAGAGGGGGGTGAATAGACTTTTCTAAAATCTTTCGATATATCAGAATACAATGTGCGGAATACGAAATTAACAATGAGCCCAAAACAAGTTTATACTCAACTTCTTAATTCGAGAACTCTGTTCTATACTCAACTTGTCTTGTTCAGTTATGTAAGTAAACAATTAAGCAATTTAAACAAAACAGTAAAGTAAACAACACAAACAATTTATAGTGGTTCGACAACTTGTCTACGTCCACTCTCACAACCCAGTTGTGATGTTTCCACTAACTCTTCCAATCGAGTACAAAGTGTGTATTCCTGTGATTTTAAGTCCCAAGAAGAAGACTTAGATCTTCTAAGACTATACCACCAGATATGTCTACGATCTTACTAGAAATTTAACAAGTATCTAGCAACTTGAAAACAGTAAACTAAAAAGAAAAACTTATTCAGTAGCAGTCTTCTGATTTCTTCACTTGTCTTCTGACTTTCTGAACTTCAATAAACTCTGAGAGTAAGCTTCTTCGAATGCTTCAGTATGTGGATTCGCAGTAGTCAGTATCAGTAGTCTTGAATCGATGATCACCATGAAGTATTTATAGACTTCAATCTTCAAGAACTTAGTTAGTTGTAACCAACTTTTCTTGAAAACTAACTTCCAACTGATTCTTCTTATCCATCCACGCGTTTCAGTTATTTAGTTATTTCTAACTAACTTCTTTATCCTTATCTTTGTACGCGCTTTTCTTTGAACTTCATTTTAAGTTGACTTGTCTTGTTGAGTCTTGTAGACCACCTGTCTTTAGTAGTAGACTTCATTCTTCTTGTCTAGTCTGGTCTTCTTGTGTGATCTTCAACAATAGACTATTCTAAACCTAACAAGACTATTACATTACTTTAAGCTTATAACTCAGCTTAGTCAACTTATAAAACTATACAATGAACCTATCTATTACATACGAAAACCATGAGCTCTATACAATGAATATTATAACTCAATAACAATCTAATATGTATACAAATAGCAAATATGAAGTACTTATAAATCGTACTTATCTTTTAATATAACAACACTTATCTTTCACATGTGAACTCTACTGGTCTGTTCAAGATGACTCCTTCTTAACTAGACTATATTAGTCAACACTTAGAAAAATTCAAACTACTTTTGGCTTATCAAAACTTCATCTTTATCATCATGTAGGACTTGTCTAGGATTCATATCCCAACAAACTATATTAACCATAATATTAAAACCCTATATTTTACTAATCTCAATCATCGGTGCCAACTCAGCGCAACACAGCTGTCGAGCCCCGCTCATTCAAAAATACACATAAAATTCAAATAAAATAGTAGTCCCTCGTCCTGAACCCTAAAACCAGAATTTTGAGGAATTATCGGTTAGAAACTTCATTTTTTAGAGTTAAAAATTAATATGACATAAACAAAAAAAAATATGAAAATTGATTCGGAACAGAAGGAGTAATTTTGTATTTGTAATAAAAAATGGAGTACAATAACTATAAGTTATTGATTTTAGCAATATATTTAGACAACACTTGTATAAAATAATTTACATTTGAAACATGTATAATTAAGATAGTTTTTAAAAATTCAGATTTAACTTATAAATTTTATAAAGTTTGGATCTTAAATTTTGTTTTAAAAAGTTTATCATTTTTTCTAATTTTATCAATAATCTCTCTAAATTACCCCTATTTTTTTTAGAAATATATTAATGACTTTTTTTTTTTGGAAAGGTCAAAGGAATTTTGGAAAATGAAGGTGGAAAAAGAAAAGGAATTAAAAGAGAAGAAAAGTGGAAAAATTAATGAGGGACACATGTGTCAAAAAATATGTTCTTTAATTCTATATAAAATGAGAATTGCAATAAACTTTATGAAATGGAGGGATTTTATGTATAAAATATTTTATATTGCAATATATTTAATGAGCTTTTGAAATTCAAGTGTACAATTGCACTCCTAAATTTACACGTAGAGAAAGTATAATGCTTGTGAGATATTCTTGTAAAATAATAAAGTTCTGAAATCGAAATATATAAAATTAATCATTAATTAAGTTAGATAAGAAAATTAACATGAATATTTGATTTAAATATGTTTCACAACTAATCTAATATTGTAGTAAGAATTTGTGGATGATGATATGATCATTTACTAGAAAACCCCATCCATATATCCTCTAAATTATGAAAGACGACCTATACCTCTGGGATGACACACATTTTAATAAATGTGTAAGAAAAAATGTAATGAGTGATGTTTTGAGGGATAGTTTTGTAAACTTTTATGAATAAAGTAAAGTAAAAGGTAGGTTGAGTGTGAAAAAAGTAACGACATATGGGTAAATATGTGTATATTTTGAGGGTGAGGGTTATGACTAGGGGTGTGCATCGGTCCAGAACCGGATCGGACCGGGACCGGTTTGGACCGAGACCGAAATTTTAAAATTTTACGGACCGGAGACCGGACCGTAATTAGTCCGGTTCGGGTTAGGACTGGTTGGACCGGGTTTTTTTTTTTTAAGTTTATGGAAGCAAGAACGAAATTGATGAATTTGTGTATGAAAATTAAAGTATTTACTCTTCATTACGTCAATGTGAATTTTATTTACATTATTATTAATGATCTTTTGACCCTAAAATAAATTAAATATGTTTGTTAAATTATATATTTGCAAAAAATGTAATAGATCTCAACACATTTTCACCAATTACTTGGTTTTGAAAAATAATTGAGAGTGCTTTAGTAAAAAAATTAAAAAAAAAAATTCCGGTCCAAACCGGTCCGGACCGGACCGGAAGACCAGAATCCAAAATTTGCCGGACTGGAGACCGGACTGGAATCTAACCGGTCGGTCCGGTTCCAGTCATTTTTTTGGTCCGATTTTTTTTTTGAACACTCCTAGTTATGACAATATTTCCTTTTATAAAGTGTGCAAATTGATATGGAACATTCATATATGAAAAGTGTGTAAATTCCTATGGAACAGAGGGAGTATTTTTAATACTACATATGATTTTTTTTCTTTTTTTAAATAATATCCTCTTAGTCCCTTTATAATTTTGTAATGAATACATTTACTTTCTACTCAAACCGATTTTAAAATAGGGTAACACTTTTGTGAACTCGAGTGCTCATATGCACTTTAGTGTAGAAAATTGAGTATAGTAAAGACAACGTTATAATATAAACGAGGTTGTCATCCAACGACAATTCCATAGTTATTTTACCATGGGTTCGAGTCCCCACTGTTGCAATATATTTTCACACATTAATAATAATAAAATTTGCAATTCAAATTTATTTTTATTTTCGCATAAAATTCGTGTTTTCGTACATTTATTATATTATTTCAATTAAAAGTAAAAAAACGTAAAAATATATATATAATCACACATTTGTTCGAATTTGTTTTTATTTTTGCATAAAAATCATATTTTCGCATTTATTTATATTTTTTCAATTAAAAGTAAAAAACGTAAAAATATATATAATCACACATTTGTTTATATTTTCACAATTATTTTTTTGTATTATAAAAGTGGAAGTACTAATTACAAAAAGTGTAACATTAATAATAATAAAATTTACAATTCCAATTTGTCTTTATTTAAAAATCGTGTTGCACTTTTTAGTTATAGACACTTACATTTTTCAGTTATAGTGACTTACACTTTTAAGTATTATTATGTTGCACTTTTCAGTTATAAATGACTTACACCTTTTAATAATATTGTGTTGCATTTTTTAGTTATACTGACTTGCACTTTTTATAATATTGTGTTGCACTTTTTAGTTATATTGACGTACACTTTTTATAATATTGTGTTGCAATTTTCAGTAATATTGTGTTGCACATTTTAGTTATATTGACGTACAATTTTCATTAATATTGTATTGCACTTTTCAATAATATTATAAAAGTGCAAATAGTAAGTAAAAAAATGAGTAACATTAATTAAAAAAAAAAATAATCAACACTTTCTACTAATATTATCTTACATTTTTTTATAATATTGTATTGCATTTTTCAGTTATATACACTTACACTTTTCAGTTATAGTGACTTACACATTTTAGTAATATCGTGTTGCACTTTTCAGTTTTAAATGATTTACACTTTTTAGTTATATTGACTTACACATTTAATTAATATTGTGTTGCACTTTTCAATTATACTGACTTGCACGTTTCAAAAATATTGTGTTTTACTTTTTATTTATACTGACTTATATTTTTAGTAAATATTGTGTTGCACTTTTCTGTTATATCGACTCATATTTTAGTAATATTGTGTTGCACTTTTTCTAAATAAATTTTTTTCCTTAAAAATTTAAACTTAAATGGAGAATGTGTATTTTTAAGTACGAGTTAAATGGTTCAAACCTCATTCCCTCCACACATTTTTATCATTTTATTATAATATATATATTTATATACAGTATATATTTAATAGAAAGTCAATACTTTAATAAATATGTTAGTAGTTTAAATGAAAAGAAGTCGAAAAAATGGACGGTACACTCGAGTCTATATAAGACTAAACCATTTAAAAATAGAGGTAAAAAGTGATTAGAAGGATAAAGGTTGAGAGAGATGGAAAATAGAAAAGGTAGAGAAATAATGAGATATTGCCATTCTAGAAAATGTGTCAATTAGATTAGAACGACAAAAATGAAAAAAATGTGTCAATTACTAAGGAACGGAGAGAGTATTTAATAATAAAAAAGTATACATATTATTTATGTATATTTAATAATTATATTGAAGTGCACCCTACATACTTGATGCAAGAATGCCATAAGGAGATAATTTCAGGTGAAAAACCAATAAATTTAAGTGTTTTTACATAATTTTTTCAAGTGTTTCTATTCTATCAACACAAAAGTTACACCCTATTTATAGGCATGCTTTCAACACTTTATGAAATTTAATTCCATTTCAAATGTGATATTCAAGTTATATGTAACTTTCAGAGGTTACCCTATTTTATTCAAAACGTCAATGTACCTAGACAATCTAGACATTTGAATTCGTCAGAATTCAAATTCAACTTAATTCGTTTGAGCCACCCCAATTCAATTGATATTCAACTTTCTTTGACTCAATATTTTTAATGAATGAGAAAAGTCCAAACTTTTGAGCTCGAAAAAATTAGATGGCCCCAAACTCAAGTATGCCTAACAAAGTCCAAAATCCACAACTACAAGCATGAACTCAAGCTCGGCACGGTCAGGAAGCACGCGTGTAGCTAATATGATTATTTTCCTTAGCCACTATAATATGAACTATTATAAGTTATAACTTGAAGTAATTAATTTCACTAATTATTCAACGTTTTAATGTGAGACAATCAAACATCTCAATATAACTAGTTCGATTCATCTGTTCCATTTTCTGTGCTTCATTCTACTTGATTTTTAACACGTATCATCCCCATTATTGTAGAACATTGATTTTTTTTTTAATACTATGACACATATCAACTATCTATATAATGAAATAAAATGTGGAACTAGGGATGACAATTTCAACCCGGCCCGACCCATGCCATTTGGGCCGCCCCGCCCAAGATCCGTATGAAAATGGGGCGGGTCCGGGTATCACCCTCGACTCGTGCCCCGAACCCATGACCCATTTTTATATATATTACCCATATAAATATAATATATTTCTATATATATTTTGCATGTAACATGTTTATTAATATATATAACAATAATTTCAATTCATATATATATATTTTTAGGTTAATATAAGTTGATAAAATATAATATCAACTACAATATGATATGTCATTTAAAAATTTATATCAATATTAATCTCTTTATAATGTGAAAATAAATTTATAAACATGCTTTTAAGACAATTTTTTATTTATTTTTCAATACAAATCTAAATTTTTTGTTATATATTTTTAAAAATATATTTCTTATGTTTTAAAAAATATTTTTTTAAATCTATAATGGGTCGCCCGACCCGCCCTGTGACCCAAGCGGATCGGCTCGACCCGGACCCGTAGTGAAATGAGTCGGGTCCGAGTATCTAGGTACTCGATCCGACCCGGCCAATTTCCATTCCTATATGGAACACCAAAATTGAAACATGTGATATCATTTCCAATATAACACCTTATCCCATAAAATTTACTACATATTACTTAACGTCTCTACTTCGTGAATTAATTCTTCATTCATCGAAATTCAATTTTAAAAATTTAAATACACTACGAGTCTACGAGAGAGGAACGATTTTATGTTGTTTATTTTTTTTTTTGTAAAATTACATTTATAGCCCTCAATTAATTAATTAAAAACAAGTGTCCAACACTTTCATTAAAAATCAATTTAATTAATTTTTAACCAATTTCCCCTAACATTATAAATAAATAACTAATACTATAAGGCACGAAGTTGAGCCATATATTCATAATTACTTCATAATAGAAGTCATTCAACATCATAATGGCCTAACCACATATCATTGCCGTGTTGATATCATTAGTAAACTCAGACGACAATGATTCAACACAACATTAGGAGCACAATATTTGGATTATATTAATTTCTTCCAACGATTTTTTTTTAAAAAAAAATCCTTCCAAAATGCTATTAAAACTATTACTCCCAATATTTGGAGTAATATATTGTACGATACATACTCTTTTTATACATGAAAAAATTATCACACACTTCTAATTTATCCCATCCTTACATATACACAAAAAAAAAAACCACCCAAACATTCTCAATAAATTAGGTAGCTTCGGGTACTATATATATATAGAGAGAGAAATGAAATGCATTAAAATAAGTTTTATATATAATGCATTAAAATAAGTTTTACTATATGATATATATATCGAACTAATAAGGGATTCAATATTGAGTTTCTAATGTAGTGTTTTATTATAAGTGGATAGTGGTCGGCCTAAAAATATTTGACCTTGAATCGAACTTTAAAATAAGACTCTATTACTTCATATTTTATATTTTATACGAACTCATGAAACATATATATAACGTAAAATAATTTTTAAACGACTAACGATATATAAATTTGTTCAATACTTGATATAATACGACAATGGTGTTCCAAGTAATTACATAAATACAATTCGATTGATAGTTTTAATAGCAAAATTATTAATCAAGTAAGAATAATCATGTTGCTCAATAATTTCTTGATAACTCCAAAAACAATTCATTGCCTTCAACGTCAGAAACACCACTATGTGTTGGATAACTTTGAAGATTCTTACAAGACTTCAACAATATTTCATCATCAACACTTCACAGCTTCTCCAAATTGAACAAAAAAAAAAAAAAAAAACCTGTAATATTTTTTGAATTGTGTAAATCAGAGTTCTATAGAACCCCGCGCTTGATCAATTATAAAGATAAAGTAATTAATTCAAATTCTCTTTAAAATCTCATGTTCTCACTTCTGTAACTTCTATTTATGCGTCTTTTAACTGACTGCAATTATATATATATATATATATATATATATATATAAATAAAAGACCCCTGAAAAATTAAAATATTCTTGGACTTGAATGGATGGTCTTATTGGCTTTATAAAAGTTACAGAAAATGTGTTTGATTGATTTGTTAAGGTGATTTACAAGAGTTATTTATACAAATGGTTTGTACATTGAATAAGTTAAGTTTGACTAACTATACAATAGTTAGGGCTTGACATAAGAAGGTGGAGTGCTTAATCTTTGAGATTGGATATTATAACTAATGGGGAGTGCTTAATCTTTGGGATTGGATATTATGACTAATACGCCACCGCAAGATCGACGTTCCATCCGCGACAACAATTTTGGAGCTTAGATCTTGAAATCTTGTTTTGTGAAGTGGCTTGGTGAGAACATCCGCAAGTTGATCTTGAGTGTTGACATAGGCAACAGACATAATGCCTTTCGAAGTAAGTTCACGTACAAAGTGGAGGTCTATGGCAATGTGTTTCATCCGAGAGTGTTGAACTGGATTGAGAGCCAACCGAGTGGCCCCCATATTTTCACAAAGAAGGCGAAGAGGTTTGGGGAGATGAAGATGTAGGTCAGCGAACAGGTGCCGGAGCTAGCAAACCTCCGAAGCTGTTGTTGCCAGTGCTCGGTATTCAGCCTCAGTTGAGGAGCGAGCAACGCCTCGTTGTTTGCGTGATCACCAAGAGATAGGTGTGGATCCGAGGAACACAATGTAAGTAGAAGTGGACTTACAATCAGAGAGGTCGCCTCCAAAGTCAGAGTCCGAGTAGGCTGTGAGTTCGAAGGTGGGAGAGCGCCGGAGGAGGACCCCATGGTGGAGAGTGTGTTTGAGGTAACAGAATAGTCGTTTGATAGCGGCCCAAGAATCAAGAGTAGGGGCGGACATATGTTGGGCAAGGCGATTCACTGTGAAGGCTATATCTGGTCTCGTCATTGTTAAGTATTGGAGGTCGCCAATTGCACTGCGATATTCACTAGGATATGCAGAAGCGGAGCCGACGATGGGTTTTGGCGAGCATGGTGTAGAGACAGGTTTGACACCCTCCATTTTGTGGCGACGAAGTAGGTCGACCAGGTACTTATGTTGAGACAAAAAGAGACCCTCTTTGCAGTGGGCGACCTCGATACCCAGAAAGTAGGAGAGACAACCAATATCTTTTATTTCAAAAACAGATTGAAGATGTTTAGTGAGAGACGAGATTAGATTTGTCGAGGTACCTGTTAAGACCAGATCATCCACGTAGGCCAGGACAAGAAGTGTGTCAGTACTGGTGTGGAGAGTAAATAAGGAGGAGTCAGCTTTGGATCGTCGTAGGCCGAAGCGCTCAAGTGCCAAGCACAATGAGTCATACCAGGCCCGAGGGGCTTGGCGAAGGCCATACAGGGAGCGACGGAGTAAGCACACATGAGATGGTGTGGATAAGTCCTTGAACCCTGGTGGTTGCTGCATGTAGACGGGAACAGTCAGATTGCCATGTAAGAAGGCATTGCTTACATCCAGTTGGCGTAAGGACCAATTATGAGTGGCAGCAAGTGTGAGGACTATGCGGATGGTCGCAGGTTTGATCACGGGGCTGAATGTCTTAGTAAAGTCCACCCCTGGTCGTTGGTGGAATCCCTTAGCGACTAGGCGAGCTTTAAATTTATCCACTGTGCCATCTGGTTTGCGTTTTGTACGAAAGACCCATTTGTACCCAATAATGTTGGCCTGTGGTGGTGGTGGGATCAAGTCCCATGTTCTATGTTTTTGGAGTGCTGTGAACTCGTCGGCCATGGCTGCTCGCTAGTGAGGGATGGCCAGAGCCTGTTGGACTGTGGCAGGTTCAGCATCATCGGGCAGGGGGTGTTTAAGGGCGGCGAAAAGCCTCTTCGGACGATGGATGTTGTTTAGGGCACGAGTGCACATTGTGTGGGTCCGTTGAGGAGCAATGTCAGGAGGGCGAGCAACAGCAATCGGAGTGGGCGAACGAGCAGGAGTAGATAAGACCGGAGGTTGAGGTTGCTCGGCCGGTTGGTTGGCTGGAGCAACAGGCTGGGTGGTCGGTAGTAGCAGAGGCAGGGTGATGGTGGTCGGTTTTGGCTGCTCGGCGAACACAGGGTCATTTGGAGGAGAGAAGGTATCCTCCAAAAAGCGAACATGCCGAGAAACAAATAGGCGACCACTGGAGATGTCATAGCAGCGGTAAGCACTCAAGGATGTTGAGTAGCCCACAAAGATGCACATTTTGGATGGTGGATTTAATTTCCCGGGAGCATAAGGGTGAATCCATGGGAAGCAGAGACATCCAAACACACGAAGTTTGTCATAGTTCGAGTTCTCGTTGAAGAGAACTAAGAAGGGGCTGCATGAATTCAAAACTCGAGTGGGCATTCGATTGATCAAGTAGACCGCTGTTTGCAGGGCAAGTGACCAGAACCGGTGCGGTAGGCGAGCATGAAGTAATAGTGCTCGACCAACTTCCAGAATGTGACGATTGGGTCTTTCAACAAGGTCATTCTGTTGGGGTGTGTGTGGCGCAGTAGTAAGCCAGTTAATGCCAGATGCGTTGAGAGTGGGGCGAAGGGCTTGGAACTCGCCACCATTATCAGTATAAGTTTTTTTAATTGAGTGGTCAAACTGCTTCTCAACAAGGGGTTTGAAGCTAGTGAAGACAGACGTCACCTGCGATTTATCAGCCAAAGGAAATAACCAACAGTAACGGGAGTAAAGGTCAACAAATAATAAGAAGTACTTTGACCCGTCTAAAGAGGGTGTGGAATCTGGTCCCCAAACATCCGCATAGATATAGTGTAGGGGATGTAAAGCAACAAACGATGTATTATTGAAGGATAATTTTGTAGATTTGCTTAAGTGACAAGAAACACAGGTATTGTCCAAAATAGGGGACTTGTTCGACACAGGTAATTTAAATTGACTGATAATTAAATGACTGGTATCCATAGACGGATGACAGAGTCGAGCATGCCAGCAATCAGAGGAAGTTTTGATGCCAGTTGAAGCGAGCACAAGAGCTGGGGTAGAACTGGGTGGTAGATGATAAACCCCATTAGAGCAAGATCCCTTAAGAAGAACCGCCCCCATGGTCCGATCCTTGATAAGAAAGTAATGTGGAAAGAATTCCATGGTGACATTATTATCTTATGTAAACTTGCTAACATAAAGTAGATTGCGCATGGCACGGGGTACGCATAGAACATCAGAAAGCATAAATTTACCAGACGAAAATTGTAAAGTAGAGGTACCCGTGTGTGTTATAGGGAGACCAGAACCATCAGCAAGTTGGACTTCGTCTGTACCATCATACTCGGAGTGAATGGAGAGATTGTTGAGATCGGTAGTCAAGTTGTGAGAGGCCCCTGAATCGACCATCCAAGGGAGATGGGAACTAGATGGGGAGTGGGCATAGTTTGCTTGAACCGAAGGAGGTGGTCGGCGCCAAGTGAGAGCAGTGTGACCTTTGAAACCACACAGTTGGCACACAATGGGCGCCGAGCGAGACTGTGGGCGAGGAGAGGCCGATGGTCGGGATGGGTTGGTGAACCGGGCCGACGACTGGTAGTGGTTGTCTAGTCCTCGACTGGCAGCCGGCGAGTTGAAGGTGCGAGGTCTGGAGTATTTCTGGCTATGGCGAACAGAGGTATTCGCAGTGGCAACTAGGTTACGAGCAGCCCGCTCCTGGGCCTTGAGGGCTAACTCATGTTCGTAAAGTAGATCATGTAGTTCTTCAAATTGAAGAGATGTTTCGCGTGTGCGAATGGGGCCGACGATAGTCGCAAATTCTGGTCCAAGACCATTGATGACAAAAAGAGTGAGATCATCAATGCTGATGGGTTCATTAATCAAGGCCAATTCATCAGCCTTTGATTTGATGTAGTGGAGATACTCCGTAATGGATCGGTCGTCAATTGTTATACGATGCAGTTCGCTCTTGATCTGGTTGACCCGAGATCTGGATTTGCCGGCGAACATCCGGGATAAAATTTCCCAAGCCTCTTCCGAAGTGGAGGAAGACGAGACGACGGGCAGAATTTCAGGGGCTAGAGAGCCAAATATGGCGGCCAGGAGAAGTTGGTCCTGTTGAACCCAAGTGAGGATGGCAGAAGAGTTCGAACCATCGTCACAACGACCAGGACGCTTGTTGGATCCGTCAATGAATCCAAGGAGGTTGTGACCGCGAAGAAGAGCCACAATGTGGGCACGCCAGGATGGATAGTTTTTGTGGGTGAGTATGATGGGAAGGTCATGTCGGGTAGAGATCGGGACAAGTGTAGGATAGGAAGCGGTCGACGCGGCGATGTCGGAGTTGTTGGTGCCGGTTGCCATGGGGGAAGGGTAAGTGGGCAGAATGGGAGATTTAGGAGGTTTAGGATCGTTTCCCTACTGATACCATATAGAAGTTACATAAAATGTGTGTGATTGATTTGTCAAGGTGATTTACAAGAGCTATTTATACAGATGGTCTGTACATAGAATAAGTTAAGTTTGACTAACTATACAAGAGTTAGGGCTTGACATAAGAAGGGGAGTGCTTAATCTTTGGGATTGAATATTATGACTAATGGGGAGTGCTTAATCTTTGGGATTGGATATTATGACTAATAGGCTTCATATTAGGACCGAGGCCTAGGACTCATAGTACATGCAAGTAGGGGTAAAGGGGTATTACAAGATTTTTGTGTGAAAAAATGTTGAAATTATTAAAAATTTTGAAACGATAACGGTATGAAAAATGATCATACCGCGTTATTTCAACATGTACCCATGCATATACTAAAAAAAATCGGTAATCGATCTGAAACGATATACCTGTATATACCGAAATACCAAAATCTTAAAGAAACAATAATTTTATAATATAATTTTATAAAATTAAAATAACTTAAAACTTTTATAAAATAAAACTTAAATAGTTAATTTTAGTATTTTGATATGAAATAGTGCTTAAATATTTTTTGTACAAATCGATATACAAGTATTTTAATATGAACAACGGTGCAATATTTTTAATATGAATCGGTATATATATACCATAATTCAGTACGGTACGGTTTGAATTTTTTTTGGATACGATATACAATGAGTATGATATTTTTTTAAATCGAAATACCATTTTATAAAAAATACTCATATACGATATCCATATCAACTTTTTCAATATTAAAAATTTCAATATGATATCGATGGTTCATACCGAACCAGCTAGCCCTACATCTACATGCAAGAATGATTGTGTTACATATTGATTAATTAATATTTTTCAATCTGTTCATAAAAAAGAAAAAAAAAATACAAAAAATACTGGACAAAGTAAGGTAAACTACTAATGTTGTGTGTTTCAGTTTATAATTCGGTTTAAATAGTAGATTGAGACCAATCAAACCAAAAAACAACAAAAAGAAACCAATTCTAAAAAAGACATTTCGTGATCTCCTATTCTAACATCACCATCACACGTCACGTCTATACTTAGAATGTCGAAATGTACATAAACCCAACTCTCTTAATTGCTTGCTAACTTCATTTTTATGTCAATCAATCAACATACATAGCTACTAACATTTCTCTCTCTCTCTTTTATTTGTAGGTTTATAATTTAACTCTTAATTAGTCTTTTTTGTCACAAACGCGTCATACAAGTCTTAAATGAAAAAAAAAAAAAGAGAAAAAAAAAAAAAACCTTTTTTCAAACTGTGTTCATTTTCTAAGACAAAAAGTTTAAGAAACAAAACTATTATTATTATTTGATAATTATTTTCTCTCCGTTTTCATTATATTTTTTTCTCTCTCAATCACATCACCTCTAAATTTATAATACATCTACTTATTATATTAGTATTTCTTAATTTTCGTGTTCAGAGCTCATGGGGAGCTTTCCCGGGAACGGAGGGAGTATTATTTTTTGAAGGAAAATACCTTGTAAGATGGGATGTTAAACATCACCTACAGTCCTATAAATAAATATGAAAAATATCAATGATATAAAAAACAATGCAAACCAATGGGCATAACACATTGTGCAAATGCATCACATAGGAAAGTAAAAATGAGCTAATCAAGGAAAACAATAGAAAATCTAAAAAATACGAGGATGGGGGATTTGATTTGAGAAGACATTTGAAATGAGGTTGCGTTTGGTTGGGTGGATTTGAGCCTATGAATTTTAAATTCACAGTCCAAATTCATTCCACGTGTTTGGATTATGAGTGGATTTCAAATACTTAGATTTGTGTCCATACATTTTTTTAGTTAAAATAGAGAGAGATTTTAAATCCTCACTAAAACTATGTCATTTGAAATTCATCTATTTTTAAAACATTTCATTTGAAATACCTCCTCAAATCAAATCCCTCCATCCAAACGCAACCTGAATGTATTTAGAAATACATGAATTTCAAATGACATGGTTTTAGTGAGAATTTAAAATCCTCTTAATTTTAACTAAAAAGAGATGCTAAGTACTTCGTATTTCAAATCCATTTATTTACTTTTTAATCCAAACAAGTGGAGTGGATTTGAATTGTGGATTTAAAATCCATAGACCAAATCTCTCCATCCAAATGAAACTTTTTTTATTTTTGAAGTCTCGATATTTGATCTAAAGTTCAACTAATTAACTAGGTTTTTTTTTCTTTATAGTATCTTTTATTATATTGTTGCAGACTAATTTCACCGTCCACTAGTACAAGTCCCGTTTAAAATCAAAACTAAGCTATGTATGAATTGAAAAAAAAAAACCATTTGTGTTTATTAGTTTGATCGACGGATTAGGTGGAAGTTAATTAAGGAGCCCATGAAGCGATGTCATGAAAACAAATTAGACAGCATTGCATCTTTCCCCTTGCCAAAAAAGGCCAAACTTGAGGAAAAACTTATTTAAAATTTTGGACTATATAAATGCATGCAAAACAGACATATCATATTCATATTCATTCATCAAACATTTAAACCCCAAACAAAAGTGTTAGCCATATTCAAATATATAAAAGAAAATAATATGGAGAAGAAAGGAGGACAGAGTTTGAAGCTTCTTCCAATTGCTGGTCTTCTGATGATAACACCTCTTGTTTCCACATCCCTCAGATTCAAATATCTTTATTTCATTGTCAATATTCTCATCATTGCAGTTGGAGCTGAAGCTGGCCTTATTTCCTTCTTTCTTCAATCTCAATATCATCATCATACCAAAAAACAACCACCTAATTCTTCTTCTACACTCAAAATTAATATTCCTCAACTCGTCGTCGTTGAGGCTATCGACGACGTCGACAAGTGTGATCAAGTCGAGGCCCTCAACAAAATGCCTTCAGCAGCTAATTATTCTAGAGTAGTCGAAATTAATATTAATATTCCTCAAGTAGTAGTACCCAAGAAGTGTCATTCGATTTCTGATGATGAAGAAGTTGACGCGGCGGACAAAACGCCTTCAAAACAAGAGTTGATGGAAGGCGAAGAATTGTACCATAAATCTGAGATTTTTATTGGCAATTTTTACAAGCAGCTCAAGATGCAGAGACAACACTCATGGAACAACCTCCATCATATTAATTAATTCAAAACATTTTCCTTTTATTTATTTTTTTAATTATTTTTATTCATTAATATTATACAATTGAATATCATTGAAAAGAAACAACAATTAATTGCTGCTTAAACGGAATTCAGAAGATCAGAATGAACAATTGCCTTTGCATTCTCAAAAAGAATGATATGTTTTTTTATCTTTTTTTTCTCTGTTGGAAAAATATGTGTTATGTAACAACAAATTAAATATTTTTTACTGTGTATTTAGATGGTACACCATACCCCCAAATTGAAATTTTCCTACAATGTAAAAAAATATTGGACCTCCATTTTAGTGTAAGAAAAAAATTATATATTTTAATAATAAAAAATGAAATTGGGCTCAATCCAATTCTTCTAGCTAGCCCAACATTACTTTAAAAAAATAAGCTTTATATATATTATTATTATTATTGTACATATATGTTAAATTAATTAACTGAGATAAAATTGTTAATATTTTGATGGTTAATTTATTTATAGTAATCAATTGTAATCTTATTATTAACTATCAATTCAATTATCAAAATGAGACGAATGATGCACTTAATTTTTCTGGAATGACAAACTAATATGTAAAATAATATTATTCGAAATACCCTATATTTTTTTATTTAATTTAATTACATTGAGTTGTATAACTTTAAGTTTTAGACATGATGGACTTAGGTCACGTTCGCTAGGAATGAATTATGTTTAGGGTTACATTAATATAAAAGGAGTAATTTTTATGTGCAACGCTAGTTTGAAAAATTAAAAATAAAAACAAAATAATATGCAAAAAATTTTGCATGCACGCTCAAACAACCAATTTATTATTATTATTAGCTATATATGTAACTTTTTTTCTATTTCTGACGCCAATAAATAATGCACACACAATGCACAACTTTTTTTTTTTTTGAACTCATATATGATGTAAACGTACGATGCACAATGTATATTCAATCTTAAATGGAATTTGGACCATTTTTAACTTATTTTTTTCTAATTTATATCTAATTATAAGCACAAAGAATTGAAGTAAGGTCCTCTTAAAATTTTCATAGATGTGTAAACAAAACATGATTAACTTATTTATTTTCATTATTTATAACTCCTCCTCCCTATATATGTTCCTTTTTACCTATCCCATTTTATTCAGAATGATGTTCCTTTTTATTTGTCACTCTACTAAAAGCAATGTAAATTTATCATATTTTCTTCCAATAATTCCCTAATAAATAGTACGGAGTAGTATTAATAAATGAGAAAATTAGTTTGTGTGAATGGATAAAATGAAAAAAAAAAAAACTGAGGGAGTAACTAATAAAATTATAGGTAGAGCCGTAGAGGGCTACCCCTTAATTTCCCTTCCTCTTTCCACACATAATAAAATCAAAATAAAAGTAGTAGAGAGATTATTTGTAATGAAAATTGGCTCAAACACTCTTTCACCACACATTTATTAGTCTATATAATTTTCCTCCATTTCAGATGCCAATAAATAATGCATTGCACGCACAAGAAAAAAAAATCTAAAAATTTGAACTTCTATGATGAACAATGCATATATACAATCTTAAAACAAAATTTGAACAATTTGTCAACATTAATAAAATATATCTTTTAATAATACATCAATATTTGAACCATTTTTAAGTTTTTTTTTTTTTTCAAATGTATATCTTAATCAATAATAATAATAAAAAATGATGATCACTATGACTGAGGACATTCGACATTGTAAATTTTATTTGTGCATGGAAAGAGATTGGTGCTTTGTGCAGGTAGGGAGGTGGACGGCTGCTAAGAATAAATTAGGTTTAGGTTCCATAAATATAAATTCCGTACCCGAAAAGTTTGCATACTCATTTTCACAGTATACACATATTTACTCTTTATGGAATATACTCAATCAAACTACTTTATTTATTTTATATATAAAAGTTTACAAAATTATCCACAAAATTCTAATTATAATATATTACACGTTTTGTTTAAACTCCGTTCCAACAAATACAAATTTTTCAGAGATGGAGGGAGTAATTCTTATGTGCAATAATTGTTACGAGGAGGAAGTGCAACGAAGAAGATGACTGTTCGAGAAGCTAGAGAAGAATCGCGTTTGTTTATGGTTAGTTCTTTTAATTGATTTACGCCTTTAGATACGCTGTCGTTTAATTTGTAATGTAGGAGTACTAAATAACCCAATTATCCATTTTATTCAGTATTGAACGGATGACACTATTATTAATTTTTAATATAAATTTATCACTTTTTAATGTAAAGTGTATCAAACTGAACGGTGACACAGTCTTACATAGGGCTGACAAATCGTGCTATTGTGATCACGACACGATAAGGATATCTGTTGACACGACACAAACACAATAATTTTCGTGTCGACACGATAACAATACAATAATTTTCGTATCGACACGACACGATAACGACACGCAACACGATAACAACACGATAAGAAAATAAATAAATTTAAAATTACATTTAAATATATAAATATAAAAAATTATCGTGTCATTATCGGACACGTGTCATTATCGTGTCGTGTCGTATCAGATAAATAACAAGTTAATGGGTTGTTAACAAGTTAATGGGTTACCTGTTAATTTTATCATGCTTAACGGGTTGACACGAATCCGACACGAAATTTTCGTATCGTATCGGGTTGACCTGATAACGACACGAACCCGATAAGGTCAAACACTAACCCGTAATTTCCGTGTCAGATTCGTGTCGTGTCGAAATTTGTCACAGTTGCTCATAAATTAAATAGACAAATACATAAAATATTAAAATAATGCACGCACAATGCACATATACTAACTGAGATGCATGGGCGCATTGCACAGAATTTTTAATTTTTTTAATAATACATCAATATTTGAACCATTTTTTTTTCAAATGTATATTTTATAAGCAAAAAATATGGAAGTAGTATGCTCTTTAGAATTTTCTTAGATGAGTCATTCTTTTTTAATTGTCTTATTTTATTCAAAATGATGTTCTTTTTATTTGTTACTCTACTAATAGCACAAATTTATCATATTTCATCCAACAATGCCCGGCCCCTATTAAATATTAATCTCTCTGTCCCAAATAATTTTTTACACTTTCTTTTTATATTTGTTGTTCCACGTTAGTTTTCACACCTCACAAAATGAAATTACCCTCAAAATTCTCACTAATTTACCCTCTACATTATTTTTCTTACACAATATACTTACTTTATCACTTTAATAAAATTAAAAGGACGCCAATATCTTTACTTAATCACACCTTCTTAATTTTCGTGTTCAAATCAATGTCAAGATAGATTTGGGATAGAGGGAGTACTTCAATATTATAATTATCTTGTAATTTTAAGCTTAATTTTTTTAGTACTAATAAATAAGGGTATATATAAGTGTCCGTTGATACCATGATAAATGAGAAAAATAATTTGTGTGAATGAATAAAATGTAACAAATAAAACGAATGGAACAAGGTGTACAAGTTTATAACACCCTCCCTCCCCCACACCCCCCTCAAACAACCTAGATTGCACCACACATTTATTAGCCTATATAAGTTTTCTTCCATTTTTTAAGCCAGTAAATAATGCACAAACAATGCACTGCACCAAAAAAAAAAAATTCTAAATTTAAACTCATATGATGTATCTGTAAATACAATCTTAAACAAAATTTGAACTATATTTGTCAAAATTAATATCCCAATTTTACTAGAATACCTATTTGACCCAAAATGTAAGAGTTGTTTAATAACAACGTAACATTTAAAGCAATAGGATAGATATAGTAGATAATGTGTTTAATACTAAGTAGTATTTAAAGTAATACAATTATTTCATTTTTTTTCGAATGGACTACCGATGAATTTATCCCAACCATCGATTAAACACCAAAAGTGACACATACATTCTTTCTAGTTTGTACATATAAAAATAATGCACATATGCCAACTTTGATGCATTGCACAAGAAAATTTATAAATTTGAACTCTTATATATGATGCACAATGTATATACAATTTCTCATTTTCTGATCTCTCTCTCTTAATAAGCACGAATAACAATAGTTTTATAAAAATGACTTAATATAAATAATTCTTTATGTGCAATTCTAGTTTGAAAGAAATAACACAAAGCAAAATAATAATTAATAATTGCACTACACATTTAGGGGCCAAAGACCCATGCATCTTAGTTATCAGTTTCAACTAGTTGCTGCAATTAGAAAATTTCAAGCTACTGAGAGTATGTAAATAAGAAACCTATATTGAAGATCGGGTGTGCCACAGCTTAGTTGACCATCATGTGTTCAAATCCACCACCCGATGGCATGCCAACCCGAGGCCCTTGCACGTTGATCAGCAATTGCTGCAACCACCTTCTCGTTGTTGGGTCTTCCTGAAATAGAATGCACGTAGAAATCACAGCTATATAAAATATGGGGTGAATTACATCTATTGTATCTCCTTCAAGGTTTGGTAATTTGACCATATGTCGAGGGACGTACACATATTACTTAAAGATATATCTATTTATCACCTTAAGATATAGACAATAGTACTTACACGAAGGCAGCTACTGAAGGTTGCATCTCTGAGCATGTCAGGCAGACAACTCCTCAGGGCATCGCAAGCTCTGTATAGAGAAGGAGATCGGTTACATTGAACGTGGATTAATAACGAAAACAGACACAAAACCAACCTAGGATTATCAGACAACCGAAGGTAGCATCTGATAATGTGTTTTAACAGCCTTGAAGACGGCTGTTCAGCAAGTGCAGCAACCATGTTACCGAGCACTCTGCCTACAGCAAAGAACCGCTCAGCTGTGGTGCATATATACTCCAAACCCACATCATCAAGCAAAATCTTCTGCACGATAAACGTTGCCACCTGCCGATAGAAATTATTGAATTTGAATAGACTCAAAACACTGGAATAGAAGCTATAAAAACCACAAAAATCTAAGGATAAAACTACGAATCTGTATTTTTATAAATCACGAATTCAGAATAAAAAACAGTTATCGCACCACTGATCTGTTAGAGATGCTGAAGCCAACAAGTAAAGCATTACTTGACAATCATGAGTTGCATAAAGCCAAAGATTTACTGGGTGTGCAAATAAATTGCACCACCCACTATCCAGAAGAAAATTAGTTGATTAATACTTCATCTGTCCCATGTTAAGTTACCCATTTACTATTGCACATGTTTTAAGAAATATAATATTTAATGTGTAATGGGGTATTGAGGTAGAGAGAGATATGAAAGGAAAACGTAGAGAAAGAGGTACGAAAAAAAAGATAGAAAAGGTAGAGAGAGATAATGGGTAACTTAACGAGGGGAGTATATATTAAATCATTGAAACAAATTTTCATATAACTAGTTTAAATTAAATTGAACGTGTCTTACACATTATAATATTAATTTTTGAGACACCTATTTGAAATGTTGAATTTTGCATCATGATCACAAACTAAGGCTGATTTTTGTTCAGTGAGAAAAGAACCTGAATAAACACTAATAGACCAGAAGAACATGATCTCAAAGGATTTAATAGACAATGGAAAACAACGACCAACAAGACAAGAATACAATTATATTTATAAAATTAAAAGAGCGCCACTACTAGCATCTGTAAAATGAGTATAACCAAAAATTAATAAGCATGAATCAGATTACTAGAAACTCACTGTCTTGGACAATTCACTTCCCATCTCCATTGTGCGCAAGCACAACGGAATGATCTCAGTAGACAGAAGGAAACTGATAACTTCAGTGTCGTCAACCTGTCCCCAAAGGAAAAGATGCAAGCAACGTCATATTTTAATGGATGAAAACATTAGAGCATTGGTTTTGCTCCTTCCATATGAGATATACAATTAATACCAAACAAAAGACAAATATCAAAACAGATAATGCACATATAAGAATGGAGGGAGAGCAGGTGAGGAAATCATTTCTTTTAATGAAGCACAATAACAAGACTACATTGTATAGAAAATACATCTATTGCTGCTTCTCCAGTAATGCTGCAATTCTCTTCCAAAGAGCGTGAGTAACAACCTCTAATTACACATGCAATTGAAATTAATCAGGTAAATAGAGAATACCTTGACCAAGGCACCAATGACACCTAAACTCGTAAGCCTGAGATACTCAAAAGGCCTTGATTTGCTTGTTGTATTGAGGAAAGGGTACAAGTACAGAGGAATGTGGGCTGCAACAAAAAAATCAGTTCAAAAAGAACATTTTAGAATACAGTAGAGATGATAAACGCACGCACTAGTTTCCACTTATATGATAAGAATTAGAATTCATTGAAAAAACTTTGGGCTAAAGTTAATAGCAAAACACAATCTGTTAAAACTTACTCCCTCCATCCAAATTCATTATGTTCATTTCTCCGGACACGAGTTTTAATGAATATTGATTAGTTTATGTATAAAGTAGATAGGTTAGGGATATGATGAGGTATTGTGAAATCCATTTATAAATAAAGTGAATGACAATTTGAGTAAATAAGTAATAATTGGAGGATGGAGATAAAGTAGTGTAAATAGTATTATTTCAAAAAAGGAAATAAGAATAATGAAATTGGACAACCAAAAAAGTAAAGTGAGAATTATGATTTTGGACGGAGGGAGTAATAATATTTAAGCGACAGAACAACAGATGATCTGCCAATATAAAAGGTGAAAATTAGATACTAGATTTAATTGAAATAACGAATCATAACTATATCCAAAAAGCTATGTAGGAATATCCAGTATACGACGAAGAAAATTACCATTGAGGAACAACATTCTGGTGTCTGGATGTGAGGCCACACACTGCAACAAATTGAAAAGCATGCATCAAAGACAATGGGAAGCATACGTTTCTTCAGTTAGTAGAGTTCGTACAAGATACAAAAACTTTTAAAACTAGAGAATACCAAGCAGTGTGCTGTTCGTGTGCATTTATTGTGCATATTAAGCAGACGATATTAATGAGAATGTTGAACGACCACATCATTTAACAGCTTAAGCAGCTAGAGAGGCGTAACATTCAATGCTATAATGTCTATAATACACGTCCTCATGTGCATGGCACACCTCATGGAACCTGTTATCCAGCTCATTGAATACTATTGAATCAAAGCAACTCCACCCATATTAGATTGTTCACTCGCTGGACTGGATTCTCAACTCTACTCCCTAGGGAGGAGGCCCATCGAGTGGACTATACTGATTCATGCCAAAAAAGAAAAGAAGGTTTTCCACCTAAATACAATTTACAAATTTGGAAATTTGCAAAATAAAAAAACAACAAAATGCCTGTGATATGTAGTCGTGTGTGGTTCATGTGCATGTGGTGCGGGGGAATGTTGGAATAAGCAGTCAAATCATTATTTTCTTATTTTATCACCAAAACTTATATACTAATATCGTTTTCACCCCATATTCATTTTCAATGTATAACTATAACACAACACATTAATCATTTTTTTTTACAATTTTTAACTTAACACTCGTATTAGACATGTGTAGATAATTAATCTTATCGGGGCTGCCTATGGACAGTGGTTTCCAAGAACCAAGATGAATTGGCCTATCAAGTGGACAATTTAACCCAGGATGTGGAGTTGTTTTCTGCGAGAATTGAACCCAGGATGTGGACATGAACCAAAGGCTCTGATACCATGAAATTATTTAATCTCATCTAAAAGTCTGAAATTGTAGAGAGGTATGAAATCAATTCATTTATATTAATTGATTTAATTCTCTAATATCATTCACAATGAAACATTATAATAAATGGCCATGATTAGATTCGAAGATAAGAACTACTACTTTTCCTAGCTTGTCAATGAACACGCCATCAGGCCATCTAAAAGCTTAAGATGAGATGAACCTAAGGTGCTCAAACTCAGGTATGGGTGTCCAACACGGGTGCATATCTAACTATTAGACTTCTCATTTTCTAAAATTTAGGATACATGGATATAGCTAAAAAAAGACTTATGTTGTGGAGTACAGAGTAGTAGCCAAGAATTCAAGAAACAGATCAAGAGAACACAGCTCACGCTGCCCAATTCCAACATCCAGATATTATCCAATGTTTTACAAGACACATAATTCCCTTATTAATACTATTCTGAAAACAAGGGAATGGCTTAAAGACGGAAAAGCCCCTCAACTAATTAATACAAAATAGAGAACCAGCCAATACTAATTGTACAATCTAATCGAGGCCCAACAGATTACTTATTATGTTTTCGTCGTTGATACACAACAATCTAAAATTAGGATACAGGTGCAAGAATATGTCTATATATGCACATGTAAAAAGTTAAATATGCATTTCATATACAATAATTTTAATTTACTTAATTAAAAAACATAATATAACTTCAAATGACCAATATTTATATATAACATATATATTTAACCAAATCATGCCAAAAAAGAAAAGAAGAAGGTTTTCCACATTATTACAGTTTCCAAATTTGGAAATGTGCAAAAACAAAATAAAACCATGCACGTGAAATGTGGTCGTGTGTGATTCACGTGCATGTGGTGTGGGGGAAGGTTTCAAATCCTTATTTTTCATATTTTTTTGTTTCATCCCATATTCAATTTTAAAGTAGAATTTACAACTTAATCGATTTTTTACGATTTTTAACTTAGAACCCGTATTTCATACCTAACAAAATTTCAAATATATAATGTGAGCCTTTTTTTAGAGATTTTAAGTACTTTCTATTGAATATGGATATTTGTAATAGATTTGAGTATTAGTAGTGAGTTTAGATTTACTAACCATGCATAGCACAAACATATTTCTAATTTCAAACAAATAGTTTATGATTAAGTGGCACTTGTTCTAAGAGAAAACTTTGGGAGGGGAGATCTTTAGAGAATTAGGTTAATTATCTTATAGGCTTTTTATTTTTTTGATAGCTCATTTAATTAATAATCTAACCAAGTCCAATTCACCTATACATTAAGATTTTTCAGTAATCCGGTTTGTCTTCACCTAAACGATCTATATTTCTCCTCCATCCCTATAAATGCAAACAACTGTGCCCTTTTTCTCGCTAATAATCCAATGTGTATCCCGTTCTCACACCAATGTCATACCCGAAATAAAAGAGCACTCTTCGCAGTTTGAAGAGTCTGAATATCTCAGTATGCATCATCAAAAACCTTACTCCCTCCGTCCCATAAGTGTTTGCACCATAAAATGGTCACACTTTTTAAGAAAAAAGTGTAATGAGTGGAATGTTAAGGGGTAATTTTGTAAAGTTAAATGAATAAAGTAAATAGTGTGGTTGGAATGAGTGTAAAAGTATGACATTTTGTGTAAATATGTGAATATTTTGAGAGTAGAGTTTATGAAGGAGTTACCTTTTTAGGGGTGTGCAAACAATTATGGGACGGACAAATAAGGAAAGTGTGCAAACAAGGGAAAAAGAAGAAGATAAATATAGTTTATTTGACAAGGAAAACATATGTTAAGAGTTGTAATGAGTTGATTCATATATTGATAGTGATGTATTAATGTTGAATGAAGAGAGGAGGAAAAAGAGAGGTGGTATGCCCAGGAAAATATTGCAATTAGCAAAGGCACATCGTTAGTAAACTTAGTTACAAATTATTTCTCTACAATGTAATTTTTTATGTTCCAATTTCTCGAAGTGCTCAACTTTATAAAGTAAATGGTTTCAAGCGCTTACACTAGGCACAAGCTACAACTAATGGTCGTGGCATAACTTTATTTCCTTGAACATGTCGGTCCTTAGAAGCTCACTGCCCCATTACCACAGCTCACAATTAATACCAAGCGCAATGAATAACTACCCCCCATCGATTGAATCAAATGGTGTCGAAGAACCTTAGCCCAACAATCACTCCCCAATGACATCAGGGAGGTTCAAACTCGTGACCTTACAAGCCAAAAGCCAAAGTTGACGGTCATGACACATCTTTATTTCCTTAAACATGGCAAGCCACAGCAGCTTGGAGCACCATCTAAGCCTCATTGTTCTACCACCTCACACCGCAGTCATTACCCTAATGAGAGCCAAACACAAACATGTTGCTGAATTGCAGCCCAACATAATTCATGACATTAGTAGTTGATATCCACAAAGCAAAATAGATAAGAGAACCTCTAAGAGTAACATTTGAACCTATATCTAGTCTAACGGCCACTTGCTCAACCATGGATATAGTTTACCTAGAACAATCCACATTTAAAAGAAAGCATTATATACTCTTTTGGGCATGACATATTTGAGTGCCAAGTGTGGTTAGATAATTATTAGTCATTGCTAGCAAAAACACGACTTAGGCATTTAATGTTGCCTTGCCCAAACAACTATTATAAAATAAAATAAGCTCTTGAAGTATCTCCGATATAATAAATTTTAACTTCATTGTTAATTCTTCATAATAATTTATGTTCTTCCCTAATCTTTCATTCTCCAAGACAAATTGAAAGAGTTCAAGCTGGTTCACGGAAAAAGCATATGACGGGTATGAGGTACAAATGAGGTAACCTCATTTAGTATATAATTCAGGTTGCAATGAAATGAAAAGTTGCCTTTGGAATGACAATACAAATAAAATTTTAAATAAGATGAAAATGAAATGTTGGATGGGCTAACGAAGATTTTTTTAGCATTTGGGATTTCAATCTAGAGGAAAAATAGTGCACATAAGATTTGACATTTGTATTCAGCTAACTACCTATCTTTAACACAGTTGTTTAACCTTGGAACCTTGAATCAATCAAGTTTTGGATGCATTAAAGCAGCTCACACAAATCATCCATACTCAACAACCCACCAACTCATTCGTTCACCTAAAGGCCCATCAGATAACTATGGCCAAGATCATCTTTTAAAGTGATGAATCACGAGTCCAAATAAAACTTATCTGACCCACTATGAACCATATTAGCAAAGAATAAAAAGATTTAACCAACTGAATATGTTCCCATACTTGGGTCACCATATGAGCAAGATTTTATTTTTATTTGTACTTCTCGTATTAACTAGAGTTAAGGTAGCGATTAGGCATATTGTAACAAAATTTTATATTCAAAACATTTCAACTGATGTTCTTCTGAAGTCATTGAGGGCATACTTGGCTTCCCCCTGTCATTCAATGGTGAGTATACCCTCCCTGCCTCCCCCAAGTCCTAGTAGGTACCTTGAGTCTACAGTACGGATTTGAAAATTTCCGAATGCAGCTCTTTTCAAAAAGGATACATTTATCTCAATAATAAAGAGGGAAACCTAAGAAGTTAAGATGTTAGAAGTTACTTCCATTGGAAAGAAAAGTTGGTTACCAAAAAATTAGTCTTGCCGGTGACAGAAGTATAGAATTGGCAGGATGACAGCAGAGTACGGAGGTGTGGATATGGAACTAATTGGCAACAGAAACTGTAAAAAACACAATAGCCCTTTTATAGTTCATTCAAGGGCTGACAGCTCATGTAAAACCTCAAAAACATAACAATGAGGTATTTTCATAAACTTAATGCAAAGTAACCAGACACAAGTTTCTCACACCAACAATAGCAACTGAGATTATGCCAGCCACATTTTTCTTCGAGGAAACTACCCACATTCAAATTCATGGTTTGCCACATCAAATATATATGAAAGGTAAATCTCTGCAACTCTGGCTCCTGAAAGTTTCCTACCACTGTCCCACATTGGCGTGGTGTTCTTTTGGTACAGTTCTGATACACTAGATGACAAGACAATTTGACATTACAGTTGTACATAGGTAAAGATAACTACTGAATAGTATTTTATTAGGAAGAGAACCTGTAACAAAATCATAAATTACTCTAGATAATAAGACTGCATATATGGACACTATTTCCTGCAGGATAGAAGACAATAAGAAAATCTAGGTTCAGAAACATAAATAAAACCTGAAGGAGAGCAAGTGCATTGCAGACTCTGTTTGATTGGGCAGGAGTCAGATTAGGTGGTGATAAGACTGGATATATGGACACAATTTCCTGCAGGAAGTCAGAAGAAAAAAAGTGTATCAAACACAGATTCAACTCCAGGATACTGAAAACTAAGGCCCCAAAGTGCAAAAAAAACCAAACCCAAAAAAAAGAAGAAGCTCGTCTTAAGGACAAAAGCAGCTAACATTAGCAAAAACCACCAATATTTTGTAAGAAACTAAAATCTAAACAATGAAAAAGAATCAACTAAAAGTATAATTTCCTGCAAAATAGTTTATCCAAAAACATAATAAAAAGTATAACTTTGAGTGTTTTACATAAAGATTTCCATGTCACATAAAGTTCTTGTTGCACTATATCCACAACCCCAGTACAATGAAATTGGATCAGAACAGATACTGGTAAACCTGGTAAGCTACAATGGGAGACTCAAACAACAGATAAACAGGAGTCCTTGCTCGGACCTTCTAGTTATTCAGGTACAGCTGAATATTTGAGGTATCATTAGACCATATGATTAAAGATTGTAGTTCAATTGAAGCTGTCTAGAATTCTTAGAATTGACAAGACTTGGCACATAAATTGAAGGCATCATGTATTCAATTATCTACCCTGGGATATCAAGCAAGTAGAAAGAAGGAAGAGCAATTTCAGACTAATGTTACCATAAAATTAAAGTGTGTACTTCAAATAAAAGATGTTAAAAACTAGTTCTTCAGAATTAACAGGAAATCAAGAGCACAAAAATAGAAGTCGTCATTCATGGATTCAAGTATTCACCCTGGAAAATCCAGCAAGTAGAAAGAAGGAAGAGCAATTTCAGAAAATGTTACAAACAAACCTGCAGAAGAGCAGCAATGGTACCGAAGGAATTCCAGAGCAATGGAGCCAAATCTTGAAACAATTCTCTCTTCTACTAGAACCGAAGTAAGACCATGGATAAGAAACATACGAACCATTAGCTGGTTACAACCGAGTATAAATCAATAAAGAAATTTCATGAAGAAGAGAAAACCAAAAAGCAAACAACTTTGTTACAAGTGAACCATAAAAGAAACAGACCAGGAAATAGTTAATTTGAAAGCCACAGTACATCATATTTTCTTGTTGGTTCACACGCACACGCACACAAACATGCTATAAGTCTTAATTACATCTTTACATGTCCCCACTATATTTTCCCCTTATCATGGTCTGCAAATTCAATTTACTTCCCAATGTAAATTGAAACCTAATTGAAACTATTGGATATTTTTTCAATTTGCACATGAAGGAAAAAGCAACACGTTGAGTTTGAATTTCAAAAAGCAAGAGAAAACCTTGGAGAGTTCGAGGAGTGCGTTTTCCCTGAGATCGGGATTGCATAGATCGAGAACCAGCTGCTCAGCGGATTGCAGCCTCCGGTCCTTGCTGGCGGCGGCGGAAGAGGAGCTGCTGGCCTCAAATGGGGCGGCTTTCAAGTTCAACGACGGAGCTAGGTTCGCCATTTCTACACACTAATTCAATCTCTTTCTCTCACTAATTCAGTCTCTCTCACTCTCTCTCTATCTATCAAATTGAAGGAGGATTTTTGTGTTTCTAATTTACGTTTCAATTACAGAGGTGAGGTCCGATTAAAAGCAGGGCGGGGAGGTTGGGCAACACGTGCAGCGCATGCGCGTCGCCGCTTTGACACTTGTACACCGATGTCACAAACGATCATTCCCGCCGTTAAAAACTATGACGGTGGAGGAATCAGTTATAACACGGCTGTAATTGGATCGCTTCAAGAGCATGTCCGCCGATGTTGTTCAACACGCGCTGCCGCGGCAAATCACGTTCCCGATCGTGTGGTGGGTGGGGCCCCAACTTCATGGATAAAATATGGTCTTAGACTGAAACTGTTCAGAAAGCCCTACTTGTTGGATAATGTTTAATTCGGGCCATTTTATTCACTCGAACTAATTCTTTTTCTTTTTTTCTTTTTCCATGCTATAAATAACCCACATAATTACTATATTTACATAGTTTACAATAGTATTTAATTATTTATATATTAAATTGATTAAGTCAACTATTTTTATTTATTTGTGGGGTTACCCAACATGACACATCATTATTATATACAATTAAAACTCATTAAAAATCACACTTCATCAAAACTCACTAAAATTTGACACATAAGCAACAAAAACTCTCTATTAGTATATAAGAGGATATGAAACACGTTTAATTAAGACACTTTTTAAAACCCGCAGGTCACAAGATAGAGATTCAGATCGTCCAATTTTATCGTTGGTTGCAAGCAAGAGATACAAATCTCTTTATAAGACCAAAATGTGTTACTGTAAAAAGCGTCGACCACCGACCAGGGTTCTTATAAAGTGGGATTTGGGTATGGACCCCCATCCAAATACAGGACGTTAGTTGTGGCGAGAGAAGTAGGCACTAGTTTAGCATCAAGAAGTTCAACGTGGAATAATAGAGGTTTTGACTACTGGATGACGATGAAGAAAGACATTGTTCATGTCGAGTTGGCGAAAAGGCCATTTCTAAATGACAACGAGAGAGAGAATAATATGAACAATAGAGGCTTTGACTACTGGATGAATGTGTGGTTGTAATTTGACCCAGGAAGTTGAGTAAAACCTTGGGCAACCAGACGAACTTTGTAACGATCAATAGTTCTATCAGCCAAGTACTTTGTTTGGTAGACCCATTTCGAGCCAATAATGTTCTCGGATGGGGAGGGGGGGGGGGGAGGTGATGTAGACAAAATAGGTCATCGTTTGAGAATGTGACACTTGAAAATAAGATGAGTTATATCCTTTATTATTTATTGATAATATGATAATGATTTTATATCTATTTAATTATTTATCTCATTATTACATGGATAATTGTTAATGAGCTTGTGAAATAATTTATGTGTTGATTCATTGGGCTAAGAATTGAGCCCAATATCAAGAAATTGATGAAAATGAGTTGAATAATGATAAGGAGCAGCCCATGTGTATTGATGAATTGGGCCCTGAATCGAGCCCAATAGTATGAATATGACAAGAATAAGTGATTTGAGTCGAATATAAGTAAGAAGAGGCTTAGAAAAGAGGATTTTTGGGCTTATACACGATTATAAGAGGGTTGTTAGGTTCTGGGCCTATTTCCCGTGGGCCAGGAGCTAAATGGGCTTGAGCCCCGTTAGCTCTTTGAGGGCTGAATCCCGAAATTTGTGCAAGAGACCAAGTTAAATGGAAGACTGGCGAAGATATGGGGCTGATCCCCGAATTATCGGGGCTGGAAACAAAGAAACGAAGTTGGAAAGGCTGAAACGATTGAGGAAAAAAAGGGAAGTGGGTAACCATTCCCCAAGGTACGAATATATAGCTATTATCATCATTTCAACATATCTAATGACCATAATACGAACTTACACAGATTAACACGAATAATATCTATCTTGGCCAGAAAATACACTTGAATATATTTTTTGGTGACCTAAAACACCCTGAAATTGAGCTATTTGAGGAGTTTTCCTTCGATTGTGATTGCTCTTCTTTCTTTTATTGAGATTTTCGGTTTTGACTTGAGCGTCGGAATACACACGCCGGAGATCTCTCTGGTGTGCTTTTGCAAGTGTTGAGGTGATCGGAGAAGACAAATTTTATTACAATTCAAACGAAGGTTATCAATTCGAGGAGCGTGATTGGTAGACCCATTTCGAGCCAATAATGTTCTCGAATAGGAGGGGAGGGACCAAATCTCGAGTGTTATTTGAGTGGAGAGCCTTGAGCTCATCTAACATTGCAGCAACCCAGTGAGGATATTTAGCAGCAGATTTGAAACCATTTGGCTCAGAAGTGGAGTGAATGGTGGCGAAAAGGGAATTATGAGAAAGAAACGAAGAGGTTGGAGGATGATTAAGTTTGAACAAGCTCGAATCGAATGAGTGGGGCGAGCAATGTCCTAGCGATGAGGTGGTGACAGAGTGGGACGAGGGACACTCGGTGGATTGGCGCGAGTTGGAGTGGGTGCCTGGGGTGGTGCTGGTGGAGAAGGGGGTGGCGTAGTAGAGGTAAGCTCAATCTGGGTCGGCGGGCGAGGGGGTAAGGGAGGCGAGATGCAGATTGAGTAGGGGCTAGAAAAGGGGAGCTCGGTGGAGGTGAGGAGCGAGGAGGGGGTGTAGGTATAAGCGGCAAGGTGTCAGGAAAAGCTGAAAATTTTAGGGTATGTTTAGATGAGGATGAGTCAGATGTGGCATATGGAAAGTGTTGTTCGTCAAACTGAGGATGACGAGTAACGTAGATGTGAGAAGTGAGAGGATCAAAACAACATAAACCTGCATGACGAGAACTATATCCATGAAAAATGCAAAGCAGACTATAGAGAGAGCTCTTACTAGTAGCATACTTACGTAGAGACGAATATACATGACAACCAAAAACGTGAAAAATAACATCATTTGGAGAATTAGAAAACAACAACTGAAAGGGAGATTCATTATGCAAGACCGAGGAGGGCAACTTGTTTATAGGAAAACAGTTGTCGCAAAAGCCTCGACCTAAAAGGTCATAGGGACAAACGCGTTAAAAAGTAAACCAAGACCCATTTCAGTAATATGTCGTTGTTTTTTGTTCAGCTCGACCTTTTGGGCCGGAGTGTAAAGACACGACATAGTGTGTCTTATACCATTTTTTTTTTACGAAGTAATTCTTGAAGTCTAGTATTCGTAAATTTAGTTCCACCATTTGATTGAAATCTTTTTTTATTTTAGAGGAGAATTAAGTTTCAACAGAGGTTTGAAATTGAACAAACACAACATAAAAGTCGAATTCAAGGCGAAGAGGATAATACTAAACAAATCTGGGAAAGTCATCAATAAAAATAGCATAATAGCAGAAACCATCATGCGAAGTAACGGGGCCAGGACCCATATATCACAATGAATTAAATCCAACATATGAGATGCTCGTTTTATATTATCCATAAAGGGAAGGTGAGAACTCTAAGCAAGTTGACAAGACGAACATAAAGTACGTAGATTATGTGAAATAGATGTAATAGAGACCAAAATTGTTTAACATTTTGACAATATCATGGTGAACTTATTCGAGACGGTTATGCCATAGCTCGAAAGAGTCGTAGGCATGATGACTAGTGCCTTAACTAAGGTTGGTTGTCCATATTCCAAGATATAGAGACCATTATCACGACGCCCCCGAGCTAGAACTATCCCTGTGTCTCAATTCTGAATTTCAAAAACTTGTCAGTGAAAACAATATTGACATTATAATCATTTGGGAGTTTGCTGACATAGACCAATTTTTTTTGTAATATGCGGGACGACCAAAACATTCAATAAAGATAAATCTGAGGACATCTTACAATTACCAATAAGAAAAAAAAAAAAGTTACCATTATCAACTACTATGCGGTCGGAACCGGAATAGGTGGACAAAGAGTTGAGGATGGCTTGCGAGGAGGCCATGTGAGCCAATGCGCCAGTGTCAACATACCAATTTGGGTGAGAAGAGGCAGAAGACGAACAGGAGGATCGAAAGGCCTGGCCGGGCCATGTTCGCTTGAGAGAACAGGGGAGCGGAATACAGTTGGGGACAAACATCAACATAGTGACCTTCAAACTTACATATCTAGTAGCGAGGTGGGAAACGACTGCAACCTCGGCCACCTAGGCAAGGAAGACCACAACTAGGCGAGGGGCCACGAAGCCTTGTGACCACAACCAGAAAAGGATGACCAGTCGCGCAAGAAAGATGGGCGACCATGATTCGGGTGCAAATTTCATGATTTTCTTGAGCATTTTTATCTTGATTTAATAGAATTTTATGTTGTTTTTACTCATTTTTGGCTAATTACACTTGATTATGAAAAAGGTAGTGATTTGCTATTTTTGTAGATAAATTGAGCATTTTTAAAAGCAAAACACGTGTCTAATTTTTAGTAAAGTCAACGAAGGAAGAAATTGAGTTCGAGAATGGAAAGTGACCATTTAATTCATGAATTAATAGCCATTTTGAAGCATTGATTTCAGCCAATTGAAAGCACATCTTTTAGATTATCAATAGTAGCCCATTTAAATTAAGGGCGCGACTAAAGGCATCCGAGAATACTATGAGTACACCCACGAGATGAGAACACACAAAAAACGGATAAGGACACCCACGAGAAAATCTAAAAAATAACCTCCTCGTTTCAAACCATAATAAAATCCTTATCTTCCTCCATTTCTTACATTTTCACACACAAAAAGGGTGCACCCACCTCCCCCTCCCTCCCAATCGGTGCCGCCGCCCACCATCCCTCCCTCCCTAGCGGCGCCGCTCCTCCCCTCCCCACGCGGCGACAGCGCCGCTTCACTCCCCATGTCGCCGCCCACTTTCTTCTTCGAACGAACGCCGAGAAGGGTGAATCGTCCGCCGCCGCCCCTGCCCTCGCCCGCCCCCGCCCCTGTCTCCTGCTGCTCGCCGCGCGTTTTCTTCTTCGAACGCCGCCGCCGCCCGTTTCAAGGTAGGTTTTTGAAAGTTTTTGAAAAATTTAGGAATTGTAGGAAAATTAGGATTTTTAGGAAATTTAGGAAAATTATGGTTTTTAGAAGTTCGGGAATTATTTTCGAACATATTGAGTTTGTTTTGGAAACATTTTCGAACAATCTGTGTTTGTTTTGAAAAAAAATTAGAACATTTTGTTTTTGTTTTTCGGACAAATTAAAGTTGTTTTGAATATTTTTTCGAACATATTGAGTTTGTTCATTAAAAAAATTCGAACAACTTGAGTTTGTTGGGTAAAAATTTTCGAACAAGATGTCCAATTTTTTGTTCGGACAAATGAAAGTTGTTCATGATTTTTTTTCGAACACATTGAGTTTGTTGGGTAAAAATTTTCGTACATCTTAACTTTATTCGGTTAATATTTTCGAACATCTTAAGAATTTTTTTTTAATTTTTTTTGGTTGATTTTTTTGTGTTTTGTTGAAGAATGGTGTTTGTTTTGGTGGTGGTGGAGATGATTTTGTCATGAAATAGAAGCGGTGGGTGTACTCATCCGGCGTTTTTTAAAAAAAAGTACAAGAGGGGTAAATACGTCATTTCGCATCATACTTGTGACAAAAAAATTTCCGGTGGGTGTACTCATCCGACGTTTTTTTAAAAAAAGTACAAGAGGGGTAAATACGTCATTTCGCATCATACTTGTGACAAAAAAAATTTCCGGTGGGTGTACTCATCCGGCGTTTTTTTTAAAAAAGTACAAGAGGGGTAAATACGTCATTTTGCATCATACTTGTGACAAAAAAAAATTTCGGTGGGTGTCCTCATAGTATGTTTGGGTGCTTTTAGCCGCGCCCTTAAATTAAAATTGAAGCATGATGACGGCCCATTTGCTCTTCATTCACGTGAGTAAAACAAATTGCAAGAATTAAAGAAAAGGGTTTGTCTATTTACACTTTCATTCGGAGAGATGCACTCTCCCAATTAATTTATTAATAAAATAATAAGACAAAAAATAAAAAATACCCTTCATTAACCTTCCACCTAAACTACTACTTTCGATCGCCGCCAACACCATTTTCGACGATTATCTAACAAAAAAAAATTAAGAAATTCCAAAATATACTTTAAAAATTCACATTTTTTTAAAAAAAAATTCGACCAACTAGTGTCGACCATATTCACTCCCGCCGACACATCATTGTCGACGGGAATGAATATAGTCGAATTTTTTTTTTTTTTTTTAAAATTCGACCATGTAATGTCGACCAAATACATTCTCGTCGATAAATTGTTGTCGACGAGAGTGTATATGGTCGACCAACTATTGTTGAAAAAAAATCAATTTTTTAAAAAAATTTCAACACACGTCGACCTTGGAGTGTCAGAAATTTAAAAAAATAAAGAGAGAGAGAGAAAAAACCTGTGTATACGGTGACATTGTTTTTTTTGGGTAGGGCCTAGGGGAGCTGCGTGAAGGATGGTGGGCAGTGATGGGAGGTGGGGGCTTGGTTGGATGGTGGGCAGTGAGGGGGGTAGGGGGGAGGGATGGGTTCGTGGGGTGGGAATAAAGTTTGTTTGCAGAAAAAAAAATAGAAAAGAGAGAGTGGGGGAGGGCAGAGAGAGTGGCTGTGGATGGGGGCGGTGGGTGGGTGAATGGAGGGGGAGAAGAAAAGGGGAGGAAGAGCAAAGAGAGGGTTTGGCGGGATGGGCAGCGGCGTCGGAAGGTGGCGGTGAGTGGTGGTTGGGTGAGAAAGGGAATGGGGAAGAAGAAATGGGATGGAGAAGGTGAAGAAAGGGAGAAGAAGATAAATTAGGGTTTAGAGGGTGGTGTGTCTAGTAAATTATTTTTTAGAGACAAAAGGGTATTTAGAACAATTTAAGGGGGATGCATCTATCTTAACTGATTTTAGGGGAGTTAATCGGGAGAGTGCATCCATCTGAAATAGAGGTGCATATAGTCAAGACCCTAAGGGCATGTTTGTTTTGAGATTTTGAGGATTTTGAAATCCGGATTTCAAAATCTAGTGGATTTCAAAATTCTAATGTTCTTTATGTTTTGTGTTTGTTTTGGGATTTATGTATGGTAGAATTTAACTTTATAGTATAGGATTATAAGTTTTATAGGTATTTATATAGGGTTTATAGGTATTTATAGAGTTGACTTTTATAGTGATAGAGTGGAATTTTGAAATCCTGAATCAAAATTTCAAACGGTAACGGGGTGAAGTTTCGAAATCCCAAATCCGGATTTCCCATCCCAAAACAAACATGCCCTAAAGAAAAGTAATCCATGGCCCACCACATTGTTTGTTTGCCCAGCAAATGGCTTTAACTGAGAATTGAAAGCGCTACTGGACTATAGCGATTTCATTTTTTTATTGAAGGGCAGCAGGGGATTTTTTTTGGGGGAAGTAGACGTGTGACAAGAAACAGAGGATGAGGAATTACATTGGGGAGCAGCTGCGTAAACACACGCACTCACACCTAGTAAAAAATGTTTTTTCTATTGGAACTCAAAATGGTGGATTAGCTTGAAATTTTCACACTCCATCATCACCTACATTAGTCTAAGTTTTTTTTTCCTTTTATTTATTTTAATTATTTCTCATTTTTATTGTATTTGAGATTATGTTATATGTAGAACACTTTAGGTTCCAAGACTTGTAAATATTTTGATTGAAGTTTATGAATTAATGTTTTATTTTAAATGATGGTTAACTCTTATTTGTGTGTTTAATTTTTATTTGAAAGCATGTTATTATTGGCCATGTATATTTTCTACAACGCAAAAACTTGTATGCAATATTTCATATATATATGAAATACTGCCATGTTTAGTAAATGGACTCAACATAGAATTGGGCAGCTAAATTGGATTAACATGTTTTTATTAAATTTTAATATGTTCTATTAATTTTATCCGTCTTATCTCAATTTTTAGATTTTGATCTGATTTATTAATTTCACTTCATTGATTTTCAAATTTAGGGACAAGTTTTTTGATATGTAGTATTATACATTTTTCATGTAGTAATATTTTTTATTTAATGAAGTAACATATTTTTTTACATGTAGTAATATGTTTTTGTTCATGTATTTTTTTAAATTTGTTGTCATATTATTATTTTTTCTATTAATATAGTAGTAATTAATATTGTTTATACATGTAGTTGTTTAATTATGTTATTTTAGTAAAACATTTTTTTTTAAATGTAGTGACAAGTTTTTTGATACGTAGTATCATACATTTTTCATGGAGTTTTTTAAATGTAAAGATATAGATACTAGTCTTCAACATCAATTTGTCTGATGGTTTTAACGTTATGTGAGTATCATTAGTTATATTTTCCGTAAATAAATAATTGTTTTGATTAATGTTAATTTGAACTGTATAGGGACGGTCACACGATTTTCAGAGCCGGTTCTTAGAGGATCTCAGCAAAGGATCACTACATCATGTAAGGACTTACAAAAACTATATTGTGAATGGCTACAAGTTTCATACATCAGAGTTTGCATCAAGAAAAACGACTACCAACAGTGGTGTTTGCGTTAGTAGTGCGAATTACAATGCAGATGCAAGTGATTACTTCGGGGTGTTGCACGAAGTCGTTGAAGTAGAATATCCGGGATATCCAACGAAAACCATAATGTTGTTCAAGTGTCATTGGTTTGATACATCCCCTTTAGGAATAAGAATTCAGTCGGAGTACAAGCTTGTGGATATTAATTCGAAAAGGAAGTATATAGCGGGGATGATCCGTTTGTAATTTGCCTCTCAGGTATTGACTTGAACGAATTTTAGGCAATATATTTTGACTAACTACTTCCCCTCAAGCATAAGGGATCGCAGTAGTATACACGTAAGTATTTCGACCAAGTAGTATCGAACCACAGGAGGTGGGCTAGTGCAATGGATCCCTAGAGTTGTGTGTTGTCATACCTAATGTAGCCACGGTTTCGGATTTTGAATTTCTAAAATTAAGCTAACTTACTACCAAGATGCAAGAAATTAAATCAAACACCAACCTAGAAACTAACATGTCTATTTCAATTTCTCTTATTGTGTTAGTTATGTGTGTTTTCTCAAACACCATGGGCTAAGCTTTTTATGCTTTGGGTGTTTGAAACCATGTGAATATTTAGTGTTGAAATTGTTTATGCTTTGATTATTGTTGATATTTGGATTATTGCTTCTCTTATTGGGTTTTATTGGTGCTTTGTATTTTAGTTTCTATTAATCCGTATTTTGAAGCATGTTTAGCGTAGACGAGAGTTACATGAACATGTTTAAATTTATGGTGTGAGTTGTTGTTATACAAATGTGTTTATTATACTTTTAATTTGTCGAGAGAGAGTTAATCGTATTAGAACCCCCATTAGGAGACATTAATTACTTGAATGGTTATTTGGGTAATTGGTGAGGATTAGGAAGATGTCTTATTACTGGGTTTGGGAACACCTTAGATGTAAGGCTATAGTACCCGAAGGGAAACAATTTTCATCTTAGCATCTTGATGCTCTTAGCAAATCTAAATTGAAGCATAAACACAATATAAAGAGTTCCACTCGATTTCACTAGGTAGAGAACACCCGAAGCATTTACTCACCCTTGCACTTCTTCGAATTATATTAGTAGTTGTTTATTGTTTTAATTGTCAATTTCTTTCTTTAGTAGTAATTTTCCTTACTAAATTGTAGTAATTGTTCTTTATGGTTATTTGCTTATTTTTAGTAGTTTAAATTATTTGAGGAAGAAGCCCCTTCGGCATGTTGATCTTCTCCAGAAGCTCCAGCGATTTCTGTTTGCACACGGCGTCTCCGGTGTAAACTTCCGCCTTTTCACGGTGGGATTCGATTAGCTGCGTCGGAGATGACGACATTACGGTGGTTTTGGGAATTGAATTCTGAGGGTTTTTTTATTGTTTCAATCTGGGAGTTGAGGCCTTTCCACCGGCGATGCCGATAGTGCCTTTTTTCTTCAATTACTTGCAGATTTCGGGACATAGCTTGGTGCTCCTCCCGAAATTAAGGAAAATCCTCACGCCTTAGCTCAGATTTCCCACAGACGGCGCCAGTTGATGCGTCGAAAAAGAACGCTTACGGATGTCAATCGTTTCTTTGCGAGCACTGCTAATCACGAGTTTGAATCACGTGTTTATCCTTGGCAATCTTCACGAAAATCTCCTTGAGAATCCCAAAATGACCTGCAAAAGCACACCAGAGGGGGGCTCCGGCGTGGAAGCTCCGACGCTCAAGTCAGAATCGATATCAGGCGAATCAAAGAGGAATTCCCCTGTATTTCTAGGGAAATTCCGGCGAGTAATATAGTGTTTCTTCTCAATTCAGTGTATATTTCATAAGAATGTAAGTATTATGTAAAAAACGTCAATAAGAATGTAAATATAACTTGTTTATATACCTGGTCCCTCTTCCTTGGATAGAGGAAGACTCATTCTTCCTATATTTGCTCACATTTCCCTACAAATTCGGGCCAACTCCCTAAAGACTCGGCTCCACTCTCTCTCTCTGGACTGACTTCTTCTCTTGACTTAGTTAAGAAGGAATAATCCATACTACGCATTCCCCTTTGGGCCAAATCCTTGGACCCAAAGGATATTATCTTTCCAATGTGGGCCAAAGGCCCAACTAATCTCATTTTTCTTTAGAAGCCCAGGGGTGTATTAATCCAATCCTTCAAGCTTTTCTACATCAAGTACAAATGCTGTTCAGATTACAACGACCTTGTAAGTTGTAACATCCCAGGGTAGATCAATTAAACATGCCATGCCCGCAAGAGGGTCGAAAGGTATTTGTTTTGGGGTTGAAAGCTTTTTTGTGTTAAGAAAATAGTCGTAGTGAAAATTTCCAGCTCGAACGATGCAAGACCGGTGGCAGTTCCATCTTCTATCGTGCCTATTCAGAATTGGACTCAGTTGCACCCCTGTGATAATCAAGAACTACATTTTTTTTTAATAAATGAAATGCTTATTCACTTATCTATTAATCTATTTTGAATATTCTCACACTAAGATGAATTTTGTGTCTCGGTAATACTTTGTGAAGATCGATTGAGAAAAATTTACCAAACAAAACTTAAATAAAAGAAAAATAGCACCTTCAAGTCTTCTAATCCTTCAATTCCACAATCAAATAAAATACTCTATTAAATCTATCTAAGAAATAAAATAACAATCTAAACTAATTCATTGAGTGGAGTGTGGAGGGGTAGGGTTTCCCCCGATGAGCTACTCCGTTTTCTCCGTCTTCCCTACTGCGCCCCCCTCTTTCCAATTCACTTCCTTTGGTATATATATTCGCCTGCGTGGTAACCTTCCTAAATTAATTGTTTTAATTTCAGCAGGTTGTTTCCTTTTTGACAGCTGCCATAATTGGGCCAATTCCATCAAGTTACATGGGCTGCTTGCTTTTTAATTCATTCCTTACAACAATTATCAAATGGGCCCACTTGGTCCATTGCAATTCTCGTACTACTCAATTAAATGGGTCATCAATTAAATTGTTGGCCCAAATAATCTTCAACTTCCATTTTTGCTCGACTCAATTCTCATTTCATTTCTTCAATTGACGACGTCACAAAATAATCGAGGTGTGTTTCACTCCAAATTTGCTCTTTTTCCTATAAAAATAGCAAACAACACTCTTTCTCCAAATCAAGTGCAATTAGTCAATTTAGTGTAAATAACTCAAGAAATCCTATCAAATTATGCGAATTAAACACATGAATTTCGAGCAATTTTCACACTAATCAGGTATCTCAAGTATACTATTGCATGTATCCAGAAGCTGGAACACATAATAGATAATGGCACGCTGTTTGCAAAGTGGAGGCAAGGTCAATGGTGGAGGTCCCTAAAAAGGAAAACAACGATGAAGATGAATCTCTGTTTCAAACAGAACAAATCGAGAATCAAACTTAAGTGTTTGTGAGAGATTTTAATCTTTATGTAAACTTGACGGATGCAAATCCACAATTGATTGAAATTGAAAACGATAGTGGAGATGAGGAGGAGGATGAAGAGGACGAGGGGAGGATGAAGAAGATGAGAAGGAAGATGAGGCAAATAATGAAAATGAAGACGAAGAAGAATATTAAATTAATGTAACCTATTTATTTTTGTACAATTTATAAAACACAATTATTTATCATTTGGTTACAACACTACAAAAAAAGTCTGATTTTGATACCATTAACTTAGAGAAGGATATCCAATTTGTCTCTAATAGGTACAGATTAGATACAGGTTTGTTAAAAAATCGAGATTTGAAACAAAAAATAAATGAAAATCAGTCTCTAACCGCACCTATTAGTGACAGATTTAATATCCGTCTCTAAATTAATGGTATCAAAATCAGATATTTTTGTAGTGCAAATTATAATTAATTTAATGACAACTATGTGAGAATGAAAATATATAAATGATTTTTTTTTTTTAAAAGAGTAAAAAATGTGTACATGTACACACTTTAGAATTTCAATCAAAGCAAAAATTCTCTTAAAAAATAAGCTTGTACTCCCTTTATTTTTATTTTTTTTTGACAAAAACAAATAATTTCACACATTTAATTATATTCAACAGTGATATCTTATATAATAACAAATAATTATATTCAGTAATATTAAAAACAATTATCAGTAATAACATGAACAATAATCAATAATATCATGAACAATAATCGGTAAAATTTTATACAATAACAAATATTTTCAGTAATACCCTGTACTATTAATTGTAAAAAAATTAATGTCTTTACAATATCTCGAGTTCTACTTGTACTATTAATTGTAAAAAATGCCTTGTATATCTTGGACAAATCTTCAACTCAATTATTTTCTAATTGTAGAAGACTAAATGATTTAGGATCAACTACACATGTGGATACACGTTAGTGATTGAAACAATTCAATTAATTAATTTAATTTAGTTTATTACTCCTTCCATTCCATAATCCCGACGGTGGCGACATAATAATTCCGTCGGTAAAATTGTCGGCGTGTCATGTTATCGACCGAAATTCGTCGATAAACAAGCCTTTTTTTTGTAGTTGTGGTTGAATATATTTAAATAAAAATAAGAATTAGGCAAAATTTATTGCATAAATATAAATATTAGTATAACTATATACTTCCTTTTTCAGGGAGATATACCCTTCTTTTTTCCTTCTCTTAGTGGTACTATAATCACCTGAGCTATCACACATCATCATATTCATATATATACTATTAATTATAAAAAATAATATCTTGGGCAAATCCTCAACATAATTATTTTCTAATTGTGAATTGATTTGGTCCACTATAAATGTGGATGCACGTTGATGAGAACAATCAATTAACTGTATTAAAAAATAAGCTTGTACTCCCTTTATTTTTTTTTTTTTTTTTTGACAAAAACAAATAATTTAATTCACACATTTAATTATATTCAACATATATTATATAATAACAAATAATTATACACATTTAATTATATTCAATAATATTAAAAACAATTATCAGTAATAACATGAATAATAATCAGTAATAAAATTTTATTGAATAACAAAATTTTCAGTAATACCCTGTACTATTAATTGTAAAAAATGTCTTTACAATATATCGAGTTCTACTTGTACTATTAATTGTAAAAAATGCCTTGTATATCTTGGACAAATCTTCAACTCAATTATTTTCTAATTTTAGAAGACTAAATGATTTAGGATCAACTACACATGTGGATACACGTTAGTGATTGAAACAATTCAATTAATTAATTCAATTTAGTTTATTACTCCTTCCATTCCGTCACAAAATTGTTTGCACATTTTAAAAGAAAACTTTTCATAAACTCCACCCTCACAATATTCACATTTTTATTCAAAATGTCATTACTTTTACCCTCAATCCAACCATTTACTTTATATTATTCATAAAAGTTTACAAAATTACCCATCAACACATTTTTCTTAGTTTGTGCGCCCATAAAGTGGTGCAAACATTTCTAAGACGGAGGGAGTATATTATTTCAAGAAATCACCAAAACCTAATAATGAAGTAATACATTAAGTAGAGATTTTCTTGTATTTTTTGGGATGAAAGTTACACATTGCTCATACATTTCTTGCGAATTGAGTTTGAATTTCGTTCAATTCATGGGTGCGATTTTTTGGGGTGGAATTATGGTTCATTTTTTTTTTGTGTGTGTGTGTGTGTTTTTATGAGAATTTATATAATTCAATATTAGGCTTTTTGATGTGTTTTAACGAGTGTGTGACTTTCACGCAATTTTCATCCGTTAAAAAAATCATAAATTTACTACGGGGCTAAAAGTGTTTGAAAAAAGACCAAAAGTGGTTTTACCTCGTTCTTAATTAATTACAGGACCAAAAGTGCAATCTTTAACGGTTCACACAATGAAAATCCGTTAAAGTTAACGGAAATTAATTTACTACAGGACTAAAAGTGTATGAAAAATAATCGAAAGTGATTTGATCTCATTCTTGTTGGATAAAAAATGCAATTTTCCCGTTATTTATTACGTGGCTCCGTCCCATAAGTGTTTGCACTACAAAGTGGGTACACTTTTTAAGAAAAAATGTGTAATGAGTGGAGTGTTGAGAGATAATTTTGTAAAGTTAACTGAATAAAGTAAAGAGAGTGTGATTGAAATAAGTGTAAAAGTAATGACATTTTGTGTAAATATGTGAATATTGTGAGGGTGAGATTTATGAATGAGTTTCCTTTTTAAGGGTGTGCAAATAATTATGGAATAGGCGAATAAGTTAAGTGTACAAACTGTAGAATAGAAGGACTCTCTAAAAGTGAGAGTCAAAGACTTGTATTAGGGTATTTATAAGAGAGGTTACAAGAATATAGAAATAAGTAGTTACAACTAACAAGAGGTTTATAACTACCAAGATAACTATACTACTTAATATTCCCCCTCAAGCGAAGCGGGAGCGAAGAGACGTTGAGCTTGTGTCGAAAGAACTCAAAAAGAGGTCGAGCAAGGCTCTTTGTAAAGATGTCTGCCAATTGGTATTGAGAAGGCACGAACTGAGTAACTAGGCGACCAGTGGTGACGAGCTCTCGAACAAAATGATAGTCTATGTCAATATGTTTTGCTCGCTTGTGAGCGACTGGATTTTGAGAGAGAAAAATGGCGCTCTTGTTGTCGCAGAGTAGAGTAGGCGTAGTGGTGGGAAGAGCCTTAAGCTCCTTCAGCAGCGAGCAGATCCAGACAATTTCTGATGAAGTGGTTGCCATGGCTCGATATTCGGACTCACAGCTCGATCTGGAGACTGTAGGTTGTTTCTTAGCCGCCCAAGAGACAAGGTTGGTGCCAAAACATATAGCATATCCAAAAGTGGAACGACGAGTGTCAAGGCATCGAGCCCAGTCGGCATCTGAGTATGCGAGCAGTGTTGGGCGACCAGGAGAGAAGGTAAGGCCGAGATGAGAAGTCCCCTTAACATAGCGAAGAATACGCTTGACAGCTTGAAAGTGGTCGATTGTTGGTTTTGCTTGAAACTGACTGACAGTGTTGACCGCAAAGGCGAGATCGGGACGAGTAATGGTAAGATATTGGAGGGCGCCGACCAGTGATCTGAACAAGGTAGGATCGGAGAAGGGAGTACCATCTAGGCGAAGAAGGTCAGAGGTGGAAAGCGGAGTTGCAACAGGCTTACAATCGAGCATGTCGGCACGAGTGAGGATGTCGGCTGCATATTTGGATTGGCCGAGGAAGAGGCCGCTATCAGTGTAGGTGACCTCAAGGCCAAGGAAGTATGTTAGTCGACCAAGATCCTTGATGGCAAATTCTTTATTGATCCTGGAAATAAGGCGAGTGGTGAAAGAATGATCATTGCCAGTGATTATAATATCATCAACATAGACGAGGAGAAAAAGAGAAATACGACCTGACATATAGATGAATAAGGAGGTGTCCGATTTGCTTTCAACAAAACCAAGGGCGAGAAGGAAGTCGCAAAAGCGTTGAAACCAAGCGCGAGGAGCTTGCTTCAAGCCATATAGGGCTTTGTTGAGTTTGCAAACGTGTTGAGGGCGAGAAGGATCAACAAAGCCAGGCGGTTGTTTCATGTAGATGGGTTTGTCTAAAAGACCATGAAGGAAGGCGTTGTTGACATCCAGTTGATGGAGCGACCAGTTATTCATGACGGCAAGAGAGAGAATAACACGAACAGTAGAGGACTTAACGACCGGGCTGAAGGTGTGGTCATAGTCGAAACCAGGAATTTGAGTGTAGCCTTGGGCGACCAGCCGAGCTTTGTGACGATCAATGGAGCCATCAGCAAGAAACTTTGTTCGATAGACCCATTTGGAGCCAACAATGTTCGCGTCGAGGGGAGGAGGGACCAAGTCCCAAGTTTTGTTTTTGTGAAGAGCTTTGAGCTCCTCGTCCATGGCGGTCAGCCAGTGTTGTTGTTTTGCCGCCGAGGAGAAACCTTTGGGTTCAGGAGAGGTATGAATGGCAGTGAGCAAGGATGTGGTGGTGAAAAGGGAGGAATCAAAGGGATGTTTGGTTTTAAAGATGCCATCCTGAGATCTTGTTCGCATGCCATGAGTTGGTGGAGGTCGAGCAGCAGGAGGAGGGCGAGCAGGTGGAGGAGGGCGAGCAGTTGGTTGGGTGGACGGAGGCGTAATGTCAAGTTGAAGACATAGCGAGCAGGGAGATTCAGGGGAATCATTGGGGCGACCAGGCATAGAAGGAGGAGAAGAGAGCGGCAGGGGAAGAGAGCTATCAAAAGTAGCAACATCGAGGGAGGAGAAATCGGGGTATGGTCCACTTGTAGCAAAGGGAAAAAGAGACTCATCAAAGCGAGCATGCCTAGAAATGTACATGCGCTGCGAGCAGGGGTCAAAACAACAGAACCCCTTATGACGAGAATTGTATCCAAGAAAAACGCAAGGAATACTGCGAGGAGAGAATTTATTAGTAGTATATGGACGAAGACAAGGATAAACACAACATCCAAAGACACGGAGATTATCATATAGAGGAGGAGTAGATAGAAGCATCTCATAAGGGGATTTGGAGTTAAGAATAGGAGAAGGTAATCGATTGATAAGATAGACGGCCGTGCAAAAGGCCTCAACCCAAAAGGTGGTCGGAACGGAAGATGAAAACAGTAAAGCAAGCCCCATTTCAGTAATATGGCGGTGTTTTCTCTCTGCTCGGCCATTTTGGGCCGGAGTGTAGGGGCATGACATAGTATGTATAATTCCGGAAGAGAGAAAAATGTCACGGAGTTTGTGGTTGGTGAATTCAGTCCCACCATCCGATTGAAAGCGTTTTATCTTACGATCAAATTGGTTTTCAACCAAACTTTTAAAGATAACAAAGGTGGAGACAAATTCAGATTTTTTACGGAGGGGATAGAACCAAGTAAATCGAGAATAATCATCAATGAACAAGGCATAATAACGAAAACCATCATGAGATTTAATAGGTGAGGGACCCCATAAGTCACAGTGAATAATGTCAAGAACATGAGAAGCACGTTTTGAGTTTAGAGAGAAAGAAAACCGAGTACTCTTAGATTTTTGACATGCCGAGCAACTAACAGGCCTAGGAAGCAAAGAAGTGGTGGAAATATGTCCTTTTCGTTTAAGTACATTTACAACATCAAAAGCAACATGCCCTAATCTACTATGCCATATTTCAAAAGAACTATGGTTCGAGCGAGCACGTAAAGAGGAAGCAAAGCTATAGTGACATTTTTCCAAAACATATAAACCATGATCAAGTCTGCCGTGAGCAAGAGTCAAGCCTGTAGTCCGATTCTGAATTTCAAAAGAATTGTTAGAAAAGATAAGACGAACAGGAAAGTCATTGGTCAATTTGCTTACAGAGAGAAGATTTTTCGTAATGGAAGGAACAACAAGAACATTTGAGAAAGATAAGTCAGAATTATAAAGATGAGTACCAGTGTGAGTAATTGGGAGGATATTACCGTTTGCGACGACGACTCTATCAGTACCGGTGTAGGGCGAGCATGAATCAAGAGCAGCCGAGGAGGGAACCATGTGCGAGGAGGCCCCAGTATCAACATACCAGTCCGAGAGATTAGCGAGGCGAGCAGAATCATTGCGAGGAAAGGAGCCAACGGTGTTCGCCTGGCGAGGAGAGGAGGATTCATAGCGCTGGGGACAGGTTGGAGCATAATGGCCGTCAAATCTACAGATCTGGCAGCGAGGAGACGATCTAGCACGACCTCGCCCACGTCCTGCATAGCCGCGAGCAGGAGGGCGACCACGACCAAATTGCTGGCGAGCAGGAGGTCGGCCTAACACGGAAGACGCCGAGGAGCGAGCAAGAAAAGCAGGCGACTGCGACGAAGTGGAAGGGGTTTCAAGACTACGGGTGAAGAGGTCGTGAGATTCGGCCTTGGCGAGCAGATCTGAAAACGAGGGGAGAGGCGAGATGTTGATTTAAGTGGTGGAAAAACCGTGAAACTCTGGACCCAGGCCACGAAGGAACCAATGAGATTTGTCTGTAGGATCAAGGGAGCAGCCCATGGAGGAAAGCTGGTCGCACAGGTATTTAAAGGCGGCCCCATAATCTGAAACGGATCTTGAACCTTTCTTGATGAGTTGAAGCTCATCTTTTAGTCGTAATTCACGAGCTTTGGAGGGCTGGTTGAATGCCTCAGCGAGGGCATTCCAGATTTCCAGCGAGGTCGAGCAGCCAACGGTCACCGCCATGGCCTCCTCGGTAAGGGTGGACGTCAAGAAAACACTCACGATTTGATCACGAGAGTACCACGTTGTGTAGAGTGGATTAGAAGAGGACGTACCATTGGTGGTGACGGTGGTGGGAGGGGCCGGTGAGGAGCCATCAACGTAGGGCGAAAACTTTTGGGTAACAAGAAGCGGATGGACTTGACGATACCACATTGGATAATTTGTGGGTTTTAACTTGATGGTGACAAGGTGAGTCATAGCATGAAGGGTTAGGGTGGCGTCAAAGACGGAGGTGGTCGCCGGTGGGTCGGCCATGGAAGAGGGAGATCAAGAAGAGACGAGAAGGAAGGAGGGGGAGAAAATAGGCCCAGAAGAGATTAGGCTGATACCATGTAGAATAGAAGGACTCTCTAAAAGTGAGAGTCAAAGACTTGTATTAGGGTATTTATAAGAGAGGTTACAAGAAGATAGAAATAAGTAGTTACAACTAACAAGAGGTTTATAACTACCAAGATAACTATACTACTTAATACAAACAATTAATTGTGAAACGGAGGAAGTAATAAGTATATATAATATCGAATAGCCTGACTCAATCTCATCCCTTTCGTTGAGGGATGATTGCAATAAAGGATTTGAGAATAATAGGAAATTAATCTAAAACTTTAATTCTGTGCAAATTCATCATATCTTCCTAACCCATACATGAATTACTAGATGATTGGTCAACTGCAAATGTGGAAGCACGTTAGTCATGAGAACAGTTAATTCAATTAATTATTATGAATTGATTATTATAAAAAATTGAAGCTGGCATATCTTGTGCAAATCTTCAAATTAATTATATAATTATCAATTGTGGCAAACCTTAAACTTATATAATTAATTAATATTTACCTCGAAGTGATCATATCTCCATGAAGGAATATTCAAGATCGATTTCTGGCTGTATCTAGCTACAAAACGCTTTCAAAAGTTTTGGCCAACCAGTATATTTTTTTTTTGAATTACATTAAATACCCATCCCTTTTTCCCCTCCCCATGACTCGAACCCATTTTTTTTGAATTACATTAAATACCCATCTCTTTTTCCCCTCCCATGACTCGAACCCATAATCTAAAGTTTAGGTAGTGGTGCTCTAACCACTTGAGCTATCCAACTTCGTCAAGGCAAACCAGTATATTGAGGAAAAATCTTCAACATATATATAATTAATTGTGGCCGGCCGGATGATGAGCTACGTATATATTTGCGCGCAGGTTGCACGTTTATTATTAATTACTAATATTTTGAAATAAAAATAAAGTATAAAAATTAATTCAGAAAATGATCGATCGATCAGGCGGCCTATATAAAGTGGTGCAATTGATGAGGTTTATGCATCCCTATAAACAAACAAATTAAAAAAACCTTCACACGTACACTGCACTTGCACGGGCCGGGGTTGATCGAAGAAGATGAAGAAGAGTTGCATGATCCTCGTGGTGGTAGGTTTGATGATCATGATGATAGTTCAAGTAAGTAGTAGTGCGTTAACGCCGGCGTTAGAGAAAGTTGATCATGAAATTTGTTGCAAACGGTGTAGCCTGTCAAAGGGCTACTGTATGGGTACGTGCTGGAAGCCATACCCCCAGGCCAAGCCAAGGAATCCCTTAAACTATTGCGTCAAATATTGTGGTGACCATACTTCCAAGTGTATTGCTAAATGTGGAGGAGATTGCAGTATCTTACATTAACCACCTTATCCACCCTATCTTCTTGTGATCAATCTTTTTAATCTGTAATATGCATGCATGGCTTCTTTGTGTTTTTTTCATATTCTCTTGTTTCCACTTTATAAATTATCCATGTATTAATTCTCCAATATCTGTTATATGTATGATCATATCCCATCTATTTCTTCTTCCTATTTTCCTAAACTGCCCCTTTGTATATAACTTCTTTCAAAAGGTAAGAGCTAGCTAGTGTGATAGAAATGAAATGTCAATGAGAGAGGAAAAATGTGTCAAAAAAAACAAACTTCAATAATTTACCGAGACATATCGTTCAGTTAGAAACATTGTAAATAATGTCTCGAGATCTACCTGCACTACTAATTATATACTCTTGGTCAAATCGTATTTTCTAATTGCATGTGAAAGCTTGCTTGGCAAATCTTCAACACCATTAATTAATTACAGTAGTAGTAATTACCAATTGTGGGATACTAAATATATGCTTAATTTAGTGGTTAATTTATTAAAGGATCGATTAAGCAATGCTAATTCCTTTATTACCTTGGTCCCTGGCCTACAACTCAATCGTCATTTTCGATCTGCTTCAATGACGGGAGGCGCAAACAAACAAAGAGGCTAGGAGATTTTTTTTCATTTTAAACAAGCACTACAAAAAAGGTGTTGTTTACATACAGAAATACCGACGGATTTTCGATCGAAAACCATGGTTGCCGACCAGAGGCGGAGGGAGAATAGAACATGGGGTACAGCTGTACCCCCAAATTGAATTTTTTTTTTTTTTTTTATATATTTAAAGCAAAAAAAAAAAAAAATTATAAAGGAGGCCAGCCTTTTTTAATGCGGCTGCATCCCCACATCCCTATACCTAATTAAACCCTTAATTAAGTGCAGCCCAGACATTAAAAAATAAATAGCAGCCCGTACATTAAAAATAAATAGCAGCCCATTCAATTTAAAAGCCCATTTAGTTTTGCTAATATGGCTTTGGCCCTTTAGGCTTTAGTTAATATTTAAAATTATAATAACTTCTCCTTCCTCAAAGCGACAGACGACAACATTCTGTTGGTGGGCGCACATACTCAAATTTTTTTCATTTTCTCTGTTACCAACAAAGGTAAGTAATTTTTAATTAATATTTTGTTAAATATATTTATTGTACTTATTGTTTTGGTTATTGTTTATGAATGAATTTATTTGGGTTATTGCCTTATTGGGTATATCAGTATATGAAATATAAATTAGGGATTTAGGTAATAGGGTTTGTATTATAATTGCTCATTTGTTATATTTTGCTAAATTAATTTAGTTTAAAATTTGAAATAGATAATGATTTGAATTGTTTTTCATTGTGAAATTATAATTGCTAATTTACTATTTACTTCAATTAGGAAATGACGAAAGATAAATTTATCTCAAAGAAACTCAAAACAACGAAAAAACAACCCGATCTTCGTGAATTTATGTTCAAGAGAATGAAATCTCAAGAAGCTCCTTGCACTTCCCAAATAGATGAGTCTTCTCCAATTGATATGGAGTCTTCTTCAACCTCATCGTTTAATTCACCTCAAATTCAAGAAAATAAAAGGAGTATAAGTGGTTCAAGTGCACAATTGGAGGAGGAAGAATTGTTATATGATGTTGAACTTCTTCCCAATGATCCCGGAAAAAGAATAAGCATAATGGATTATCCTCCAAATCAACGAAATGCGGTGAGAAGAGCATATATTCTTAAAGGACCATGTCAACCCAAAACTCATGACTTCCCTCAAAGAGATCTTGGAGGTATGCGTCGATTTAGTGTCGTTTGGTTCAAAAAATATGATTGGCTTGAATATAGTATTGAGAAAGATGCGGCATTTTGTTTTGTTTGTTACTTATTTAAGAATGAAGTTGAAATTAGTGTTGGGGGAGATGCTTTTGTTAATGAAGGGTTTAGCTCATGGAATAAACCAATTAGATTTGACAAGCATGTTGGTGGTGTTAAAAGTTCTCACAATCTTGCTTATGAGAAATATGGAAATTTAAGAGATTCAAAAAAAAATTCTATTGTTCGTGTTTTTGATAGTGCAAGTGAAGTGATTCGAAGTGAATATGCATCTCGTTTGAAAGCTTCACTTTCTTGTTTGAGATTTCTTTTACGTCAAGGGTTAGCATGTCGTGGACATGATGAGAGTGGAGAATCAATTAATAGGGGAAATTTTGTTGAACTTTTGAAATGGCTTGCAGAACATAAAGAGGATGTTAAAAAGGTTGTTTTTGAAAATGCTCCAGGAAATAGCCAAATGACATCTCCCATGATTCAAAAAGATATCATTAATTGTTGTGCTAAAGAAACAACTAAGCACATTATTAATGAAGAGCTTGGTGATGATTATTTTGCTATATTAGCCGATGAGTCAAGTGATGTATCTCAAAAGGAACAATTAGCCCTTTGTTTGCGTTTTGTTGATGGTAAAAGGGGAATGGTAGTGGAGCGATTTCTTGGACTTGTACATGTTGGTGATACCACTGCTTTGTCACTTAAATGTGCAATTATGTCTTTGCTTGTGGAACATTCATTGAGTCCATCTAGAATTCGAGGGCAAGGGTATGATGGGGCTAGCAATATGAAAGGTGAAATAAATGGTCTTAAGACTTTGATTATGAAGGATACTCCATGTGCCTACTATGTTCATTGTTTTGCTCATCAACTCCAATTAACTCTTGTTGCCGTCGCTAAAAATAACAATGATTGTTGTTGGCTTTTTGAGACACTTGCAAACTTGTTAAATGTGGTTGGAGTTTCTTGTAAGCGAAGAGAAATGATTCGGGAAAGTCAAGCTAAAAAAGTTGTTGAAGCCTTGCAAATGGGAGAAATTGAGAGTGGACCAGGTTTGAATCAAGAACTTGGTTTGAGAAGGCCCGGTGACACTCGTTGGGGATCTCATTATAAGACTCTTTTGAATACTATTGACTTGTTTTCTACAATTGTTGAGGTGCTTGAGATGATTGAGAAGACCGCTTTAAGTTCAGAGGATAGGATAAAAGCTCAATCAATTTTGTACTCATTTGAGTCTTTTGACTTTATTTTTATGGCACACTTGACAGAACTTGTCTTTGGTTACTCTAATAATTTGTGTAATGCTTTACAAAGAAGAGATCAAGATATTGTCAATGCTATGTCTCTTGTTTCGTTAACAAAGGTTATGTTGCAAAAAACAAGAGATAATGGATGGGAACCTCTCTTGGATAAGGTTACTTCATTTTGCACTAAGTATGACATTGTGGTTCCCGATATGGATGCTCCTTACATTCCACGAGGAAGATCAAGGCGTTTTGTTAAACAAGGTACGAACCTTCAACATTTCCGAGTTGAAATTTTCATTGAATTGATTGATTTACATCTTAGAGAACTCAATGATCGGTTTGATGAGATGAATACAGAGTTACTTATATGCATGTCATGCTTAAGTCCCAAAGATGATTTCTCTTCTTTTGATAAGAAGAAAATACTCAAACTTGCCACATTTTATCCCTCCGAGTTTACAAGTATTGATGTGATGGATCTTGAATGTCAACTTGACATATTCATTGAAGACATGCGAAGAGATGGTAGGTTTCGGGGTTTGCGTGATCTTGGTGCTCTCTCGATGAAGCTTGTCGAGACAAAGAAGCATATGAATTATCCAACAATTTATTTGCTCATCAAGTTGATGTTGATTCTCCCGGTAGCTACTGCAAGTGTGGAAAGAGTATTTTCCGGAATGACTTATGTAAAAAATAAGTTGCGAAATAGTATGGGTGATCAATTACTAAATGATAGTTTGATTACTTTTATTGAGAAAAACGTGTTTCTACAAATTTCTGATGATGATATCATAGACCGTTTTCAAAACATGAGGCTTCGTCGGTCTCAGCTGTAATTTGATTTGAACGTGATGTAATTTTTTTTTAAATTTTCTCGAATCGTATGACTTCTTATTAAATACTTGTATTTTGCTTAATATTTTTCGTACCCCCGAATTCGAAATCCTGGATCCGCCACTGTTGCCGACGGATATACCGGCCGAATAATTCGGTCGGAGCAAACCTCGTCGGTAATTTTTACCGACGGAAAAAAATAGTCAATAGTTTCGACGGAAAAGTGTCCGTCGGGAATATCCACCACCTGTTTACGAACCGGGAATTTCATTTCCAATTTCTTTTTTCCGTACTTTCGTTAGTAAACTAAATTTTTTTTTGGGTGTGTGGGTGGCTAATGAAGGATGCCTACCACTCACACTCGCACAAGTGTATTACTTGTTCATAGTTGTTATATTAATGGTATATGTACTCTATTTTGACTTTTTTTTTAATTCAAAAAATTAACTTCTTTTACATACATTAATAACTAAATTCTTGATTTATCTTTATTGTAAACTTAATTTTTGTAATTTATATATTTTAAATGTAATTTTTAAAAATTTTATTAAAATTCTAAAATATACATATTTACTAATTTTTTTTTTTTTTAAATTCACAAAATTAATTTATTTTCAAACATTTTAGTTGTGATTAATTTATAATTTGTAACTAAATGATAAATATTAATTAACTTTTATAAATTGTACAAAATTAAAATAATTGGCTTACATTAATTTAATATTCATTTTCTTTCTCTTCATCTTCATCTTCTTCCTCTTCATCTACATTTTCATTATTTGCCTCATCTTCCTCCTCCTCATCCTCCTCCTCCTCTTCATTTTCACCACCTTTCTCATTTCCACTATCGTTTTCAATTTCAATCAATTGTGGATTTGCAGTCGTCAAGTCTACGTAAAGATTTAAATTTCCCGTAAAGACTTTAGTTCGAGTCTCTATTTGTTTCGTTAGAAACAAAGATTCATCTTCATTACTTTTTTTCTTTTTATGGACTTGTACCATTGACCTTGCCTTTACTTTGCAAACAGTGTGTCATTCAATATTACTACGTGATCGTCAAATACTTGATCGGCAAATATAAATGTATCATCCCCGCTAAACCTCCTTTTCGAATTAACATCCACGAGTTTGTACTCTGGGTGAATTTTTGTTCCTAAAGGGCCTAAATCAAACCAATGACTACACTGGAACAACACTACAGTCTTTGCTGGATATCTCCGATATTCTATTTCAACGACTTCGTGTAACACCTCAAAGTACTCACTTACATCTGCATTGTAATTTGCACTGTTAATGCAAACACCACTGTCGGTAGTCGCTTTTCTTGATGCAAACTCGGATGTATGAAATCTGTAGCCATTCACAATATAGCGGTTGTAAGTCTTTACACGACGTAGTGGTCCTTTACTGAGATCCATTAAGAATCGACTCTCAATATCGTGTGACCGTCCCTATACAGTTCAAATAATTAACATTAATTATGAATAATATTTATTTACGTAAAACATAAGTAAATGGTACTCACATAACGTTGGAACCATCGGGCAAATTCACGTTGAAGACGAGCATTTATATCTGTATTAGAGATGTTTTGTTCTGCTCTTTGTAGTTCTTGAGTATACATTCGAATTCACAACATCCAACCACAATTAATATTAAATAACATAAATGAAGTAGTATTCATTTACTTAGATGATAAATATATGAAATACTTACTCATTGTAAGGTTGAACTTCATCACAATTCAATAACACATACATTTGTGCTATTTCTGCCTTTGTGTTCGTCTCTCAATTGTTGTAGGTTGGTTGAATACTTGAGTGAGTGAGCATATTATTGAGAGTTCCATACTTGTAATCTGTAACACTTGTTCGAAGTTAGTGAAGAGAGCCTCTATCCTCCGTGGATGTAGATCAATTGGATCGAACCAAGTAAATCCTGTGTTTGTTCTTACTTGTTCATTTCATTGCATTTCTTGAGTGTGCTTGATTTATCATTTGGATATGGTATTGCTTTGAGACAATTCCATAACAATATACAATCACACATTTTTTTTACACTCTTTCTCTCTATCTCACTTTCTCTTTAAAAACACTTAGACTTATTTGCGTATCGGATCGAACCATCGCTGAAACCCATCTAACTCGATTTTTGTGCAGGTCGTTACTCTGGGTTTGGTGGACTCAAATTATTTAGGGTTAATTCTAAATAAATACACCACCTTTAGTTTCAGTATCAATTTAATCACAAACTTTACGATTATTGTAAAAAAACCCCGCCCAACCTTTCATCGTGTTGCAATTAAATACACATTTTTTTTCAACGGCCAACAATTGATGATGTGGTTTTCCGGAGCTTGCCACGTTAGATTACACCTATTTTTTTTTTTAAATCAGATTAAATTTTATATAAATAAAAATAAAAATTTATAAAAATAAAAATAAAACTTTTGCGTCTTCCTCAAACTCAATCAATCAAGTTCTTCTTCTCCCCTTCTCAAAATCAATAGAGTTCTTCTTGTGCGTCTTTCTCACTTCTCAAACTCAATCAACTTTTTTTTTGTTGTGGCCCACTACATTACATACATAGCAAGTCATTTGTATCTCATGTCTTGTCAATTTTGTAGAATTTTTAAGATTTTCCTCCGAACCTATCTTCCTCATCTTCCACATCCTTATACGGGTTGAATGCTTGACTTATCAACAGTGTAGTACTAGAATTTTTTTTTTAGGATTTTTTACAATTTTTTTTTCATTTTTTGCCATTTTTAGTGTTATATATGTTCTATAGAAAGACACAAAAAAAGCTAAAGTTTTATTTTTATATTTATAAAATTTTATTTTTATTTATATAAAACTTAATCTGTGTGGAAAATAAAAAAATAAAAAAGAATATGGGTAATCTGACGGCTTGCCACATCATCAATTGTTGACGGGAAAAAAAATTGATATTGAGACCAAAGGTGATGTATTTACTTAGAATTAACCCAATTATTTATTCAAACTATACTTATACTTGGAGGATTTTATATAAGTAACTTCTCCTCCTCTTCAAATTTTTCATAAATGAACTGTACACACTTGTATCAATATGTATAACTTTTGAAGGTCTAGGAAACGGATGGCGCTTGATACACTGTATTGAGACAAGGAATGGTGGATTAGTCATTTCCACAACCGATTAGTGACGTTGATGAGACTATAACACTTGCGGATGAGATCACCTGTTCCAATTTTGATATTTGACATCTTATTTCACTATATGAATGAATGACATGTGTTATATTAATTAAAAAATAATTTACGTCCTATAATATTGGTGACAACACGTGTTAAAAATATCCAGTTGGGTGAAATACCAGTGGAACATAAAAAATGGATCAGAGAAATCAAACTGTAACACTTGTTTCCAAATTAACGAGTTTTTACTGAAATGAGGCTCGAGTTTTAATTTGGGTCGAATAATGCAACTTAGAATTGGTATTATAAGTCCACTTCCCAATTTAGTGAGCACGACGTGCTTCTTGAAAGAAATTTTTTCCTTGCTCTCTCCAACATTTTCAATAAATTGGACCGTAACTTTGAAGGTGATAAAAAGAGGATTTCAACTTTACGAGTTGGTAAAATTAGAAGGCAAGGAATTGATTTCAATGAGATATTCTCACCAGTGGTGAAGCATTGATCAATCAGAATATATACCTCTGGCCTTAGTAGCTCAGTTGGATTTGGAATTACATTAGATGGATGTCAATACATCATTTTTGTCTGGAAGATTGGATGAAAAGATTTTTCATGAGAATATCCGAGGGTGTAACTATAGCTGATCCAAAATTAAAAGTTTGTCTGTTGAAGAAATCTCTGTATGGTTTGAAGCAAAGTCTAAAGCAATGGTATCTCAGGTTGGTTTTGTTAGGAGTAAATATGACAGTTGTGTTTACTTTAAAAGAGAAGGTATGAATTGTACTTATCTTTTATTGTAAGTTGATGATATGTTAATAACAAGTGCGTTAGTTGAGAGCATAGACAATGTCAAACGAATCCTGTCAACTGAGTTTGACATGAAGGATCTAGGAGAAGCTAAGGTTATCCTAGGAATGGAAATAAGCCGAGATAGACAACTGAGTTCTGTCAGCTTGACTCAAGCGGCATACTTGAGGAAAGTGTTGAAAAGGTACAACATGAATCTGTGTAAGGATGTATCTACACCAGTTAAGCAAGGAGAGAAGTTGTTTATGCAGCAAGCTGCCAAGACATTGGTTGAGAAGTCTGAAATGGGGAAAATTCCTAATGCAAATTCAGTGGAGAGCTTGATATATGTCATGGTGTGTTGCGGACCAGATGCGACTTATGCAATGAGTGTAATCAACAAATTTTTGGGGAATACTGAAAATCATGTTCACCTGGAAATCAGTGAAGTGAGTGTTGAAGTACATCAATGGTACAACAACTAGAGGGTTGAAGTTTCTAAAAAAATCAGATGAGAAAGGTTCGCTGGTTTGTTAGTTTGTAGATGCAGATTACGCAGCTAACCTGAATACTAGGAAGTCACTAACAAGATATATGTTTACATTATTTGAAACGGCTATCACCTAGAGATCAACACAACAATCCGTTGTTGCACTGTCTACTATTGAGGCGGAGTATGTAGTTTTGACAGATGTTGTGAAGGAAGGTATATATCGTTCTGTACTTTTGTTACTTTAGTAATACACTTTCTTCTGTCCAAAAAAAAAGAACTATATATATCATTGTGTGTTGTTAGACTGCATTATCTTTCGATTGCTTGGTAGATTTTTCATTTCCATTCGTACAAGTTTTATTATTTGGGAACGATTTCACAACATCAACAAACATAAATTATGTATGGCAGGAGATAGTGGAGAGGATTAAGATATGTTGGAATTAATTAATTGAGAAATCAGAATTACCAACCTGTAATTCGTAATGCAGTAGAATATATCTTGAACCCGGTTGAATTCCACGTACGTACTATGATCCCCGTAGTCAGAAAGTCAATCACCTAACGAATTGCTTCCAATATTCACAATCTAAGTGCCTTCCAATATTCACAATATAGAATTATGTTTAGCGGGGTGAGAAAACAGAATTCTCATTGCATTAGTTATTTGAAAAATCCCGTTGAATTTTCTTATATGTGAGGCTATTCCAATAACTCCTCCCACCTTTATCCACATTCATGTGTGGATTAAATATAAATAATAAATATTAATTAATTATTATTTTATTTAACTTTCATCTCTCACTCACGCATGAAGTTTGAGTCTTACACATGAAGTTTGAGTCTTACAATTCCATACAAGCAAATAAATCGTGTGACCCTCAAGAATATGAGTTTTCATGCTATACACTTGTAAATGATATATACCAACTCAACCAATTTTATATGAAAATTTCAAAACTAGTTATACCCTAGAACTCTTTCAATTTAACATCAATTGGCATATCTCTTTAAATCCCTTGAACATAAGAGCATATTCAACCTTTTATCAAATCTAACTCGATTGATCGATCAATGAACACAATAGAACATGTTAATAAAGATGTCCTTCCTTTTACACTAATATCTCCATACTTCCACTATAACTGCTTTTCTAGACATGCACCACATTGCCATAGAACTTATAGATATTGGTAACATGTTAAAGTAGCAACACTACAAGGTCTCATACAATGAGAAAATATGGATATCTTTCTCGTTTCCTTATGGTCATCTTAACACATGTGATATGAAACACATGTAACGATATCTTTGAGAATTTGTATGGACAAGTCCAACACGTGAAAAATTATTGACATAAGAAGTGAAAATAACCAGCTCCATGTTATTTGACATCACATTTATCATAACAAAATATAATGAAGAATTAGCTATAACAGTTTAATCAAATGGTTTTCCAGTCACTTATAAGTAAGACAATATCAACGTGTTAAAAAAACTCAACTTATAAAGACGAACACCGTAGTCCTTCTTTCACAAGTCAATTATCCTAATCTTCAACAACATGACTTAATCTAGCATACCGAATTCCATCAATAACTCAAACATTGCCAGAGGAACAAACCTTTAGTAACTATGAACTCGCTTCATAAAACTAAATATTGTTCTCATACAAAACAAAATCATATAAAACGTAGAAAAATATTTAGTACCATAATCCACATTGTTTATATTATACACAACCACCTCTAAAGGAAATAATAAATCACATCTCAATCATAGAAGAACAGGTCTTGAGGTGAGATCCTGAGTGATCTTTAGAGAAAACTAGACATCATGCATTATGAAACATTGACCTTTGTCAATCTCAAGTTTTACGAGTCTGTAGACTTTAACTCGAGCTCAGTTTCCTACACCATTCAATCTCGTCTTTCTTAGAATAGACAGAGATCTACAAATGCTCACATGTCTTTGGTTAATGGTCTGTCATTCCTGTGTCTAAAATCCTCAATCATAAGATTTAGACGGAAATACAGTACTAAAGACATTTATGCCACAACATAAAAACAAAATGAACTACCTTGTCCATCGTGGACTGAGGATATTCACGAGTATAATGACCACGCTTGTTACATCTGTAGCATGTCATCTCACTCTTATTCATTTTCAGTCTAACATATTTTTCTTATTCTTATTCTTCTAAGCATTAAGATTGATATCTAGATTTTCAGTCTAGCATGTCACCGGTAGCATTAAGTCAATTCATTCAAGTAACACATTCATACACTGCACACAAATTGATTTTCAAAAGATATTCAACACAAACTGTGCAAAACAGATTTGGGACAAGTCCCCTGATAACTGTTTAAAGTCTTAAGAAAGTTTTGAGAATTAAAAGGAGTTTAAATATAAAGGGCCAACCATAATTCCACACTTATAACTTAACTAGATAGTTATTCAACTGATTACTTCATAGTTCTCAGTAGTTTAATTATCTGAACAAAGTTATACATACTCAGAATAGTTGTCTAGACAATCTCCTGATAGCCTGTTTGTTATTAAAAGGAAAGAATTTGCATACACAAGTGCATTCCCCCCTCCCCCCCCATACACTCGTGTCATACTCCTTTCAGGACCAACATGTACAGCTTGATTGTAGCCAAGCCTTTGCTTTTCACGACAATGTGAATGGAAATAACCTCAACTTCTTAGCATCTTCCGATACTCCATTTTGCTTGAGAGTGTCGGCGACCTCTAAGAATTGAGCAAGATTTTCATTCGAGTCTTCCTCATATCCTTCCTCCGTTCTTCCTTCAAATTGTTTCTCTCTCAACATCCGGATTAGAGAGACACTAATCTCAAAGTTCTTTGCCTCCACCATTGGTCTTGCTAACCCATCGTATTACTCCCTCGGTTGAGGCTTAAAATATTCCCTCATAGGCCTTCCATGGTATACATGTCGTCGAGGCTCTTCTATATGTGGAGGAGGAGGAGGGATGTACTCTTCTTGAATTTGTTGAGGTGGAGGATATTGGTAAGGGGGTTGAGGTTGTTGGTATTGATGTGGTGGAAGTGGTGGATAGTAGGCTTGTTGTGGAGGTGGGTAAGGATAAGGGTAATATCCTTGGTATGGAGGATGGTTTTGAGATGGATATTGTGGATTGGGACTTTGGAGATTTAGTGGAGGGTTTTGAGGTGGATTACCTCCTTGTGGATTCTCTCTTTGAGGCTCATCCTCCCTTAGAGGTGGAGGATTCATGTTCTCCTCTTGATTGTTCTCCATCTCACAATGATCCTCTTCAACTCTTCGTAGGTTTCGACTTCGATTCCTTCTTCTTGCGTGAGCTTCAATCTCAAGATCCAATAGTTCCAAATTTTCTCCACGTGATCTTGTGATCATACACCTACAAAAGAAAAGTATCAAAGCCTACAAGAGAAACGAAAAACAAAATAACGGAAAAGAAATGCTACTATCAATAACACTCAACAAACTTTAAGTTTCACAATTAACACTCGCTTAGATCCCCGACAGCGGCGCCATTGACTTATATCGTTTTTTCATGCTATTGCAGTAACTATACTTGTTTGTTGAATTTTGGGATTTAAAACACAAGTATGAAACTAGATTAACTAAGATAATAAGAAATAGACAAAAGAAATAACAAGCTATCTATCTTTCGAGAGAAAGTGTAGACCCACTCGAAAGGCATAGGTGAACACGTGCATTGATTAGCAATTATAGGATCTAATCAAATACCATAAACTTCTAAGATAGTGTCTCATAAGAACTTTCAACACGGTTACTAATGCTTATGAGACACCCTCTCACCAATCTCCTAAACGACCTCTATTCGATTGATGTCTAAAGTTGTCGGTCTAACAATTAACCCTCTCTCGGTTAAGCTAATTACTATTTAAATTCTATTCAATTAACCAAAGCTCACACTTACACTCCCAATCATGCAACCCAACTCTCGTTGCAATTAACATAATCGAACATGCTCGCTAATAGGGTTGATTAACCAAATGAATCAATTACAACACAACTCTTGAAACATAAACACCCAAAACCTAAGCTAATCATGCAATAAATCCATAATTACACTAAACACCCATCAAAACATCCACACCCAAGGCAATGAGAATTTAACCCATGGTTCTAGAAGAGAATCCCATTGCTACAACAAAAACAAGCATCAAACTCATAGCAAAATAGTAAGTAATTGGAGAATTTAAGAAATTACCAAATTGAAATGCAAACAAAAGTAATATCACCTTGATCATGGAATTGTAGCTATAAAACGATGTAATAGACGATGCCCGATGATATTCGTAGCTTGATTCTAAGTAAAAACCACTAATCTATCTAGTTCTATGAAGAATTAAAACTAAAAATGAAGAAGACTTCTAACTATGTGTTTGTGTGTGAGAAATTTCTTGTAAAATGACTATATAAGACCCCTTTCAAAACTTAAATTGGATCTATTTATAGTTGGAGTAGAAGACTTTGGTGAATTTTGCAATTAGGCCCTTTAAAATGGAGAAAATGAGCCAAAACCCCTAAGAAATGGAAAAGTAGGGTGACTCGGCCGAGTCTGTGCACTCGGGCGAGTGTTCAGAAAAATCAAAAGTTGCAGTTTTTCGGTCCCGACTCGGCCAAGTCAGTGCACTCGACCGAGAGTGTGCAGCAAAAAATCAAAATTTCAGGTCCAGGCCTTGACTCGGCCGAGTCTGTGCACTCGGTCGAGTAGACCCTGACCCCTGCTTCTTGTTTTGTGCATAACTCTCGATCCAGAACTCTGATCGGATTGATTCTTGTTTCATTACGACCCTCTCTTCGAAACACCACGTTTTACCTATAAACATCAACAACACAATACTTTTCTCACTATTAAATCAAATCATCCACAATTGATCAATATAATGTGAAAATACAAGAAATATAAGCTCTAAATATGCACTAAAGTCATGCAATTTACACCCGAATCAATAAAAAAAAATTAAAAAAATTCACTTAATATTCATGTGTTTCATGAAAGAATTCTGTCTCATCTAAAAAGTCTGAACTTGTAGAGAGGTGAAGAATTAATTATTGTATATTGATTCCTAATATCCCCCTCACTCATGGGTCGAATTACTACTCTTACCCTTTTTTGGGAAGGAGGCCCATTGTGTGGACAATTTAAATGGGTGGAGTTGCTTTCAACATGAATCGAACCCAGGATTTGTGGGCGTGCTATGATACCATGAAAGAATTTCGTCTCATCTTAAAAGTCCAAACAAACTTGTAGAGAGATGAGAAATTAATTCTTAATATTTATATATGATGATCTATCCATGGTAGAAATTCAACAAGAAACACTAATGAAGATTAACGTATATAGACCAAAAACTAAGGACGTGAGAGCAACCGCTTTCTGATTTCGTAAGAGGCGGAAACATCGATACAAGCGTACTTCGATTGCGTATCTGTGAGCAAATGGCGATACCCATCATTCATTTTCCACGTACGACGGTCTGTCCAAGTTTGCCCCAAACAATTGCCTTGCTATTGTGTCCTGCCTGGCGAATCTCAGATCCGGCCTTCCACGTGTAGTCGCCCGCATTTACACCCAAATCTATGACCTTCGGTGGGCCTCCATATTCAACAACAATGAATCATTGTATGCTGATGCCGACGAAAGTATTGTTACCTAATACAAGAAAATGTTCAACCTTGGGATGGTATCAGCTGTACGTTCATCTTGGCGAACTGGATAATGAGGAAGCATGTGTCGACGCATAAATGGATGGTAGCGATGTAGGATCGGTTTTCCAAAGTGTAGAATTGAACGTCGAAGCCGACATAGTCATAGAGATGGAGATCACGAATGACGCTAGAGACCCAATTTTCAACGGCTATGAGGCGCTTAGTGACGGTGGTACTGATAGTTTCGTTGAAGATTAATTTGAACCTCGTGGACTTGCTCGATCGCGTCCTCTACTTTGTTCTGTAAATAAAGTGATTGTTTATTAATAAAGTGGTGGCAATTTGAGTAAATAAATGATGATTGAATGATGAAGATAAAGTGATGTGAATAATATTATTTCCAAAAAAGAAAATGAGTATAATGAAATTGGACAAAAAATAAAAAAGTGGAAACAATGGAGTTGGACGGAGGGATTTAGTGCGAGCATATCTTGAAAGCGTTTTGATTCTTGTTGTTTTCTTGAACAAATGATATGTGTATATAGTTAAATTAATTTGTTCGAAAAGACCCAGGAATAACATTTAAAAGGAAAAATTGCATTTTTAGTTCTGTAAGAATATTTCTAAATCACTTTTGGTCCTGATATTTGAAAGTGGTCCTTTTTATGCAATATTGGTCCTGTAAGTTAAATTTAGGATGGAACAGTTAGTTTAAAAATTAATATTAAAATAAATAAATTATAAATAATCAAATATATTCTTAAATTATAATTTAATTGGAAAAAAAAATATAGAATTTGATATAATATGAAAATACAATTTTTTTTTTCAAAATCAAATAATAATTCATGTAGAATCTGATTTTTTTTATATAGAATTTGGAATATAATTTAAAAAATACAAGTAAAATTTTCAAACCAAATAATAATTAAATTTAAATTATGAAATTACTCTAGATAATTTTGAATAAAAATCAATAAAACTAAAAAAATAAAAACAGTTATATAAAATATGGAGTATAATTTGAAGATACAAAATGGACTATAATTTATATAAAATCTGAATATTAAATTATTATCAAATAGAATTAAAAAATATTGATTACAAATATTTATAATGTAAATTCAGGAAAAAAAATTAAAAAACTAAAGATTATACAAGTGTTTTCATAACCGAACCGGTGATCAAACCGGACAGGTCACCAGTTCACGGTTCAACCGTAAAATATTTTTTATATATATTTTTTCAATATTATCTATGGGTGATTAAAAAATACATGTAAACATAAATTTGGAAAATAAAAACAATTGACCTTATATTAAATAACCCAATATTGCTTGGGCCTTTTATGTTAAATAACTCAGGCGCATTTACATTACTATATATATTGGTGCATTAGGGTTTCAACTTTCAAGTTACATTTTATTCCAACTTCTCCATTGCTGAAATCGGCTGCAATCCTTTTTTTTTTTTTAAATTAAAGTATTTGGAAATACAAATATAGGTAAATAATCTCTTCATTTAAACTCAGGATATTGATTTTATAATCCATAGTTTTGGTTGGTTCTTAAATTCTTACTAAGAGAATGAAATTGTAAAATTGGAGTTTGGAGAAAAAATGTTCGGAGAAAACTCAGCGCCCGTTTTTCCCAATTTCTCACCGGTTTGCCGGTTTTGACCGATTCGACCGGTCTTGACCGGTCCGGCCATAAAAACGGTTTTGAGACACTTTTTGGACTGGTGGATTATACAATAATAAATACTCCACTATAAAGCAAAATATATATACACAGAAGTTATATGTATGTATATATCTTCCCCCAGTACGTGTACGTGGTCTTCTTCTCGCCGGCGTACGCCCCAGCAGTGGCGGATCCAGGATTTCGAATTCGGGGGTACGAAAAATATTAAGCAAAATACAAGTATTTAATAAGAAGTCATACGATTCGAGAAAATTTAAAAAAAAATTACATCACGTTCAAATCAAATTACAGCTGAGACCGACGAAGCCTCATGTTTTGAAAACGGTCTATGATATCATCATCAGAAATTTGTAGAAACACGTCTTTCTCAATAAAAGTAATCAAACTATCATTTAGTAATTGATCACCCATACTATTTCGCAACTTATTTTTTACATAAGTCATTCCGGAAAATACTCTTTCCACACTTGCAGTAGCTACCGGGAGAATCAACATCAACTTGATGAGCAAATAAATTGTTGGATAATTCATATGCTTCTTTGTCTCGACAAGCTTCATCGAGAGAGCACCAAGATCACGCAAACCCCGAAACCTACCATCTCTTCGCATGTCTTCAATGAATATGTCAAGTTGACATTCAAGAGCCATCACATCAATACTTGTAAACTCGGAGGGATAAAATGTGGCAAGTTTGAGTATTTTCTTCTTATCAAAAGAAGAGAAATCATCTTTGGGACTTAAGCATGACATGCATATAAGTAACTCTGTATTCATCTCATCAAACCGATCATTGAGTTCTCTAAGATGTAAATCAATCAATTCAATGAAAATTTCAACTCGGAAATGTTGAAGGTTCGTACCTTGTTTAACAAAACGCCTTGATCTTCCTCGTGGAATGTAAGGAGCATCCATATCGGGAACCACAATGTCATACTTAGTGCAAAATGAAGTAACCTTATCCAAGAGAGGTTCCCATCCATTATCTCTTGTTTTTTGCAACATAACCTTTGTTAACGAAACAAGAGACATAGCATTGACAATATCTTGATCTCTTCTTTGTAAAGCATTACACAAATTATTAGAGTAACCAAAGATAAGTTCTGTCAAGTGTGCCATAAAAATAAAGTCAAAAGACTCAAATGAGTACAAAATTGATTGAGCTTTTATCCTATCCTCTGAACTTAAAGCGGTCTTCCCAATCATCTCAAGCACCTCAACAATTGTAGAAAACAAGTCAATAGTATTCAAAAGAGTCTTATAATGAGATCCCCAACGAGTGTCACCGGGCCTTCTCAAACCAAGTTATTGATTCAAACCTGATCCACTCTCAATTTCTCCCATTTGCAAGGCTTCAACAACTTTTTTAGCTTGACTTTCCCGAATCATTTCTCTTCGCTTACAAGAAACTCCAACCACATTTAACAAGTTTGCAAGTGTCTCAAAAAGCCAACAACAATCATTGTTATTTTTAGCGACGGCAACAAGAGTTAATTGGAGTTGATGAGCAAAACAATGAACATAGTAGGCACATGGAGTATCCTTCATAATCAAAGTCTTAAGACCATTTATTTCACCTTTCATATTGCTAGCCCCATCATACCCTTGCCCTCGAATTCTAGATGGACTCAATGAATGTTCCACAAGCAAAGACATAATTGCACATTTAAGTGACAAAGCAGTGGTATCACCAACATGTACAAGTCCAAGAAATCGCTCCACTACCATTCTCCTTTTACCATCAACAAAACGCAAACAAAGGGCTAATTGTTCCTTTTGAGATACATCACTTGACTCATCGGCTAATATAGCAAAATAATCATCACCAAGCTCTTCATTAATAATGTGCTTAGTTGTTTCTTTAGCACAACAATTAATGATATCTTTTTGAATCATGGGAGATGTCATTTGGCTATTTCCTGGAGCATTTTCAAAAACAACCTTTTTAACATCCTCTTTATGTTCTGCAAGCCATTTCAAAAGTTCAACAAAATTTCCCCTATTAATTGATTCTCCACTCTCATCATGTCCACGACATGCTAACCCTTGACGTAAAAGAAATCTCAAACAAGAAAGTGAAGCTTTCAAACGAGATGCATATTCACTTCGAATCACTTCACTTGCACTATCAAAAACACGAACAATAGAATTTTTTTTTGAATCTCTTAAATTTCCATATTTCTCATAAGCAAGATTGTGAGAACTTTTAACACCACCAACATGCTTGTCAAATCTAATTGGTTTATTCCATGAGCTAAACCCTTCATTAACAAAAGCATCTCCCCCAACACTAATTTCAACTTCATTCTTAAATAAGTAACAAACAAAACAAAATGCCGCATCTTTCTCAATACTATATTCAAGCCAATCATATTTTTTGAACCAAACGACACTAAATCGACGCATACCTCCAAGATCTCTTTGAGGGAAGTCATGAGTTTTGGGTTGACATGGTCCTTTAAGAATATATGCTCTTCTCACCGCATTTCGTTGATTTGGAGGATAATCCATTATGCTTATTCTTTTTCCGGGATCATTGGGAAGAAGTTCAACATCATATAACAATTCTTCCTCCTCCAATTGTGCACTTGAACCACTTATACTCCTTTTATTTTCTTGAATTTGAGGTGAATTAAACGATGAGGTTGAAGAAGACTCCATATCAATTGGAGAAGACTCATCTATTTGGGAAGTGCAAGGAGCTTCTTGAGATTTCATTCTCTTGAACATAAATTCACGAAGATCGGGTTGTTTTTTCGTTGTTTTGAGTTTCTTTGAGATAAATTTATCTTTCGTCATTTCCTAATTGAAGTAAATAGTAAATTAGCAATTATAATTTCACAATGAAAAACAATTCAAATCATTATCTATTTCAAATTTTAAACTAAATTAATTTAGCAAAATATAACAAATGAGCAATTATAATACAAACCCTATTACCTAAATCCCTAATTTATATTTCATATACTGATATACCCAATAAGGCAATAACCCAAATAAATTCATTCATAAACAATAACCAAAACAATAAGTACAATAAATATATTTAACAAAATATTAATTAAAAATTACTTACCTTTGTTGGTAACAGAGAAAATGAAAAAAAATTGAGTATGTGCGCCCACCAACAGAATGTTGTCGTCTGTCGCTTTGAGGAAGGAGAAGTTATTATAATTTTAAATATTAACTAAAGCCTAAAGGGCCAAAGCCATATTAGCAAAACTAAATGGGCTTTTAAATTGAATGGGCTGCTATTTATTTTTAATGTACGGGCTCCTATTTATTTTTTAATGTCTGGGCTGCACTTAATTAAGGGTTTAATTAGGTATAGGGATGTGGGGATGCAGCCGCATTAAAAAAGGCTGGCCTCCTTTATAATTTTTTTTTTCTTTGCTTTAAATATATAAAAAAAAAAATTCAATTTGGGGGTACAGCTGTACCCCCATGTTCTATTCTCCCTCCGCCTCTGCGCCCCAGCCCCGATCGCCGCCAACGCTGCAAAGTACTTTGGTTCCATTCTCGTCACCACCTTGCCTTCACCCATCACCACACCTCAACACCACCGTCACCACCGTTAACCCCATATTCTTCCGAAATCTCATAAAAATTTGGCTACAAATTTTTTTTCTGTCTTTGGGATTTTCCGATGGAGTAGGGGGTGATGGTTTGGAACAGCGTACATGGGGTAGATGTGGTGATTGGAGTAGGGGGATTTCGCCGGAAAGTTCGAGAGGGGGAGGGCTAAATTTTTAATAATTTAAACATTTGTATTATAATTATAAATTATCTAATTGATTTTAATAAAAAAAAAATACTATTGCTGTTGACGGAATGTTAGGCTGACTCATCATTTCTGTTAACAATTAACGGAAGTATATGTTAGGCTGACTCATCATTTCTGTTAACAATTAACGGAAGTATTTTATAGGATAAAAAATGTAGGAAAAAGGACCAGAAATCTTGCAGGTTGCAGGGTAAAGTAAATTTGGATGGATGAAATTAAAGGATCACGAGTAAATTTGGATGGATGAAATTAAAAGATCATTATCCGTATCTCAACCAGCTCATCTTGAATCATTAATTCTGAGGGTGTCGACGACAAGGCCGGGGGTGCTTAATTTGCCACGGCGGTCACGATGGTTTTCCCGAAGATAGTAACGCCGTATAATCATGGACCATTCTTCAGCCCATCGAGTATGACTTTTTTATTTTTGAGTAACTTGTATAGATATTTTTCGAATAAGATTTTAATGGCACAATTCGGTCATTGATTCGACTTCTAAATTTATGGCATATGTCCTTTTTTTTTTCTTTAATATACCATCTTTATTTGCCTGTTATTATTTTTGTAATTGTGTTTTCCAAGTACATCAAATTTATTTGATAAATCGAACCAACTTCAAATTATTCAGCCTATAACTAATTAATAAAGAACTTATTTAAACTAATTCACCGAATACAATTATTTTTGGTACCGTAACTTTATCAACAATTGCAAAGTGGGGATGGTCAAGGTTGCGTTGATACTTTTGCACTGGATAGGATCACCTGTTCTAATTTTAATGTCACATCTTATTTCACTATATGAATAATTGACATGTGCATATTATAAAATAACCAATGTCCTATAATATTGGAGCGACATGTGTTAAAAATCCAACAAAGTGGAATACCATTGAAATACGAAAAGTGGAACATGAAAATTGAACCGCTTTTGCACATGCATGCTTCTTTTAGGCTATGTTTACTTTGGGCTTTGAGTGGTTTTGAAAACCGATTTTTGAAATCCTGAGTTTTTGAAACCCTGATAAATAGTACTCCCTCCGTCCAATTTTATAATTCCCACTTTCCTTTTCGGGCCATCAAATTTTATTATTCTCATTCCTTATTTGAAAATTTTACTATTCACTGATTCACGTATTTCACAACACCAAAATACACGACCGCAAGTATACGGTGTATATTGTAGTGAAGTAAGTACGAGGTCGATCCCACAGGGAGGTGTAGTGTAAAAGTGGAGTTTGTCAATGTAAGTTTTAAATAGACGCGATCGATTAAGTTGAAATGTAGCAATTACCCCTAATTATCTACCTAAGTGTCACAAGTAAACAATTAAAAGAGTAATATAGATATCGATCAACAAATGCTAATGCAAATCACAAAGAAACGAGAGAAATACGGTTAAAACTCAAAGAAAGAAAGGGAGGTTCCAAGGCATATGTCACACTAAGGGGTCAATTTATGATCACTACAAAAAACGCGCGCTTTTGGGACGGACACATGCTGACGGATTTTAGTCCGTCAGCATTTCCGACGGATATGCTGACGGAATGCTGACGGATTGAAAAGTCAACATCAATGCTGACGGATTTCCGTTCCGTCAGCATGTGCCGAGGGATATGCTGACGGATTTCCGTTCCGTCAGCATTTACCGAGGGAATATGCTGACGGATGTTTTGAAATTTGTATCCTGACGGAAATGCTGACGGATAATCCGTCAGCAAATGGCATGTTGATTTCGCACCGCCTCGTTTTCCAATAAGGTAACCGTTGGCTTTAAAGTCGGCGGTTACCGAGTGAAATGCCGACGGAATATCCGTCGGTATTTTTTTTTTTTTAATATATAAGGGCCTCAAATCAATCAGATCAGCGTTTTAGAGAAAAAAAAAAGGGGCGTGCGTGAGGATTCGGTGGGGAAGACGAAGACGAGGACTTGGCCATTGAAGCAAATTTCTCCGATTACATTGATACGGTACGTTTTCTTAATTAGTTCTATTACTTAGTTTTAATACTTATATATGTTTATGCATGAATATATGTAAATATGAATAATTTAATGTTGATTTGCATGTTATATTGATTTAGTTAGTTGTTAAAATATTATGATCATGTTAGTATGTACATTAGTTAATTTAATTTGTTGATTAAGAATAATTTTGATAGATCAAGTAGTTTTTTAAGGTTAATTAATTAATTAATTGTTATATGTATACATTAATTAATTGTTATATAGTTAATTACTAGTTTAATTTAATTGTGTAATTTTGATATAGAATATTTTTAATGTAGGTAGTGCATGTTTGAATCAATTGTTTAAATTAGTTTAGATATAGTGGTTCGACCGTTGGATCACGTTGTAATTAGGAATATGTTGATTAAATTAGGAATACGCTATATTAGTACAAATTTTAAATTAGGAATATGTTCATTAAATTGATAATTATTGACCCAATTAGAAAATTATTATTTTAATTAGTTTTAGATTTGTTAATTTAGGAATATATATGTTCAATTTTTTATTATTGATTAAGTTAGGTAGAAAAATAATAATTAAATTAGGTTATTGTTGATTAAATTAGGAATATGTTGATTAATTAAATTAGGAATATGCTATATTAGTAAAAAAATTAAATTAGGAATATGTTCATTAAATTGATAATTAGAAAACTCCAATTAGAAAAGTATTATTTTAATTATGTTTAGATTTGTTAATTTAGGAATATGTTAATTTAGAAATATTTTTAATGTAGGTGATGCATGTTTCAATCAATTGTTTAAATTATTAGTTAATTAGATGGTTCGACGGTGGTATCACGTTGTAATTAGGTTATATATATATTGTTTTGATTTAAATTAGGAATATGTTGATTAAATTAGGAATATGCTATATTAGTAAAAAATTTAAATTAGCAATATGTTCATTAAATTGATAATTAGTAAAATTATACATATATTTAACCAAACCACTTGAAGGTGGTAGATGCAACCATGACAACTAGCACAATCAAAATGATTTTGTTCACTTTGATTAAATCCTTGATTTCTTCAGCCAAATTCTTGATTTCTGTAACCAATTTCTTCATCTCTTGAGTCATTTTCTTCATGTCTTCAGTTTCTTGGTCACTTTGATTAGATCCTTGATTCTTGTCAACACCACAGTTTTCTAGAGTATCAGCCCATACAAAGAAACCACATCCACCACCACAACCATCACTTAGGGAGTCAGGACAATTATGAAATATCCTCCCTTTACTTCTAGGTTGTTTAGAAGCATATGTACGACATGCCTTTCCACAATAACAAACAAGGCCTTGCTGAAATCGAATAGAAGATGAAGAAGACATGATATTTCTTTGCAAAATAGAAAAAATCGAATATGGTGTGTGTGAGCTTTGTGTTGCTATATATACAAAAAATTGAATTAATTAATTAAAAAAAAAAAAAAAAATAACACGCCAAATGCCGACGGAATATAATTTCCGTCGGAATTCGGAATTTGATAAATGCCGACGGAATATCCGTCGGCTTTGTCTTTACTGACGGCATTTTGGGCGGTGAAATGCCGACGGAATTAAATTTCCGTCGGAATTCACCATTCGATAAATGCCGACGGATTATCCGTCGGCATTTATCTTGACCGACGGAAATTTGGGCGGGTGAAATGCCGACGGAAAGATAAGTCCGTCGGCATTTCCGTCGGGAAATGTTTCCCTAAAACTTTCTTTTTTTCCACTTCACTTTCGTATTGCAAATTTACACCAAAACTTTCTACTGCCTAATTTTTTTATGCTCATGCTCGGGTATTCAGAAACATCAAATTACGGTACATTTTCTACCATTTTTAATTTACTCTATATATAAAATTCAATATAATGTAATTACATGTGTTATATATATCATAAGTTTTGTTTGAATTTATTATAATTTTAGTTTAGTAATGTGTTGCTCCACTTAAATGTTTAGCAGATGGATTTGCCTGACCGTCGTTGGATGTATTGTACTCCTAGAATGATTAGAGGAAATGTGAATGTGGAATTTTATAATGAACTCGTGTTATTTGTTGAATTTGCAAAAAGCCAGCCACATTACATGAGTGGAAATTGCATTAGGTGTCCGTGTAATGCTAAGAAATGTCAGAATAAGCAATATAAAGAGATTGATGAGGTCCTAGTGCATATTGTGAAGAATGGTTTCGTTGATAATTATTATAATTGGACTAGTCATGGCGAAACACGTTGGCCTTATAGATTTGATGAAGTGTTTTACTATTACACTACTGGAATCTATCAACTTGAAGCAAATTTCGATCATGTTGGCACTAGTAACGAGGTAGAACAACGGTTTGGGGACGAAGAACAACAGTTTGGGGACGAAGAACAACAGTTTGGGGACGAAGAACAACATTTTGGGGACGAAGAACAACAGTTTGGGGACGAAGAACAACAGTTTGGGGACGAAGAACAACAGTTTGGGGACGAAGAACCGAATATGTATCAAACAATGATCAGGAAAGCTGGTTTTTCAAACATGGAAGAGGAGCCGACGAATGAGGCATTTCGGTTTTATGAGATGCTCAAATTAGTCGAAGAAGATTTATATCCGGGTTGTGAATCTCACTCACAGTTGTCATTTAATGCACGACTCATGAACATTAAGACCGAGAACAAGCTTTCTAACAGGGCATATGAGCAAGTGACACAGTTATGCAGTGAAATTTGTCCTCAAAATAATAAGGTGCCTACGACGTTTCATCAAAGCAAACAAATGTTGAAGAATGTTGGTTTGCCGGTTGAGAAGATTGATTGTTGTGTGAAGGGTTGCATGTTATATTGGGGTGACGAAGATAGCAGTCTGAACATGTGTAGATTGTGTGGCCATCCCCGGTACAAAGAGGCACGTCGAAAGGGACCTGGTGGTCAATCGAAGAAGACAAAGAAGAAAGTGCCATATAAGAAGATGTACTACCTTCCTATCATTCCTCGTTTGATGAGATTATATCAATCAAGTGCCACTGCACAACACATGACGTGGCATGCTACAGATTCCTCTTCGGCTGAGTCGAGGGAGATGCGACATCCAGCAGACTCAGAGGCCTGGAAACATCTTGACAACGTGTTTCCAGATTTTGCTTGTGAACCGAGGAATGTGAGATTAGGTTTGTGTACTGATGGTTTTGCACCGTTTGGGATGCATGGGAAGCAGTATTCTTTGTGGCCGGTGATACTGACTCCGTATAATCTTCCTCCGTGGATGTGCATGAAACCTCAAACAATGTTTCTGACTGTATTGGTGCCTGGACCAACGAATCCAAAGGACAAACTGGATGTTTATCTCCAACCTCTTATAAAAGACTTGATCTTCTTATGGGAGAATGGAGTCCAAACGTACGATGTTTTTAGAAAGCAGAACTTCACGATGCGTGCTGCTCTTTTATGGACCATTAGCGACTTTCCTGCATATGGTATGTTGTCCGGGTGGAGTACGGCCGGAAAGAAAGCATGTCCGTATTGTATGGAGAATTCTGAAGCTTTCAGTCTCCCGGTGAGTAGAAAAGTTTCATGGTTCGATAATCACCGTAGGTTCTTACCTCAAGGTCACCCGTTTCGAAGAAATAAGAAGAACTTCGTAAAGAACAGAGCAGTCACAAACAATCGACCTCCACTTCGAGATGGTATTTTATACATTTATTTAATGAGTATTAAACGTATATTTATCTATTGCTTTTAGTGTCACTTATAATTTACTCTCCGTACAGGACGTAGGTTGTTATATGAGATTCAGTGGACGGGGTTGAAAAAAAGTACTGAGGAAAATGCAGCGGAACACAACAGAGGAATTGAGGGTGGTTGGAACAAAAGGAGTATTTTTTGGGACTTACCATACTGGAGTTCACTATTGATACGACACAATTTGGATGTGATGCACATTGAAAAGAATGTGTTTGACAATGTGTTCCACACAATCATGAACACCGAAGGCAAGACGAAAGACACTCCAAAGTCTCGGGAGGATTTGGACACTCTTTGTCGCCGTCCAGAGTTGAAAAAGGATGAGCGTACAGGTAAATTTCCAAAGGCTAGCTACACACTGGATAAGCCACAAAAATAAAGATTGTGTAGGTGGATAAAGGAGTTGAACTTTCCGGACGGCTACGTGTCGAACTTGAGTCGATGCGTAGACACAACAACGGGTAAGGTTGCAAGGATGAAGAGTCATGATTGTCATGTATTTATGCAACGCTTGATACCGATTGCGTTCAAGGAACTTCTTCCTAACAATGTGTGGAGGGCTATCACTGAATTAAGTCTATTTTTTAGAGATTTAACGGCTACAACGATCACGATCGATGATATGATTCGTTTAGATGAAGACATTCCAGTGATTTTGTGTAAGTTGGAACAAATTTTTCCACCTAGCTTCTTTAACTCGATGGAACACTTACCCGTTCACTTAGCGTATGAAGCAAGAATTTGTGGTCCGGTGCAATACAGGTGGATGTACCCATTTGAAAGGTAAAATCTTACTTTTTTTTTATTTCATTACAATTACACATGCATTCTTATAAGTTTTATATATATATATATATATATATGTGTGTGTGTATATCAGGTATCTCCACAACTTGAAACGTAATGCTAAACAAAAGGCAAACGTTGAAGCATCGATTGTGAATGCTTATTTGAATGAAGAGGTTGGCATGTTTTGTTCTTATTACTTTGAAGACCACGTCAACACAAAGTTAAGAAGTGCTCCACGTAACTTCGGTGGTACATCCGCTGACGATATCAGTGAAGAGGTCGATGGAATGCTCTCCATATTCAAGTCTAAGGGACGGCCAATAGGAAAACCCACTGAACGATATTGGGAGACGAACTCGGAGGCGGAAATAGCACAAACGTATGTGTTATTGAATTGTGATGAAGTTCAGCCATACATTGAGTAAGTATTTCATATATAAATCGTCTATTTAAATACCACTTCATTTATGTCATTTAATATTAACCAAGTTTTTGAATGTTGTGAATTAGGATGTACACTCAAGAACTACGACGAGCAGAACCAAACATCTCAGATGCATATATAGATGCTCGTATTCAACGTGAATTTTCCCAATGGTTCGAACGTTATGTGAGTACCATTTAATTAATTATGTTTTACGTAAATAAATTAATATTTATTTTAATTAATTTTAAATTGAGCCGTATAGGGACGGGATAACGCTCTAGACAGTCCATTCTTACGAGATCTCAGCAAGGGACCACTACGTCGTGTAAAAACTTACAACGGTTATATTGTGAAGGGCTACAGATTTCATACGTCTGGGTATGCATCGACAAAGGGGACTACCAACAGTGGCGTCTGCGTTAGCAGTGCGAATTACAATGCAGATGCAAGTGATTACTTTGGGGTGTTACGGGAAGTCGTCGAAGTAGAATATCCAGGATATCCAGCAAAGACTGTAGTGTTGTTCAAGTGTCATTGGTTTGATTCAGGCCATCTAGGAACAAGAATTCACCCGGAGTACAAGCTCGTTGATGTTAGTTCGAAAAGGACGTATGTTGCGGATGATCCATTTGTATTTGCCCATCAAGTATCTCAAGTATACTACTGCACATATCCGGGAGCTCCACGTGGTTATGAATGGCACGCTGTTTGCAAAGTAAAGGCAAGGTCAATGGTAGAAGTCCCTAAAAAGGACAGAAATACTGAAGATGAATCTCCATTTCAAACAGAACAAATAGAGACTCCAACTGAAGTCTTTACGGGAAATTTCAATCTTTCTGTACCCTTGACGGCTGCAAATCCCCAATTAATCGAAATTGAAGGTGAAGAGGAGGGGGATGAAGAAGAGGATGAAGAGGAGAATGAAGATGAGGATGAAGAGGAGAATGAAGAAGATGAGGATGAGGAGGAGGATGAGGATGAGGATGAGGAAGATGATGATGAGGAGGAGGAGGATAAGGACGAAGAGGAGGATGAAGACGATGAAGATGAAAATTAATTCAATTAATGTAATGTATTTATTTCTTATTTTATAAAAGTTAATTAATTATTTATCATTTAGGTACAAATTATAAAAATTAAATTTACTATAAATATAAGCCACAACCAATATATTTATTAATATATGTGGAAGAAATGAATTTCGTGATTTTTTAAAAAAATATTTTGGTAATTTAGTAAGTATATAGAAAAAATTGAATTATTTAAAAAAAAAATAAAAAAAATCGCCAAAATGCTGACGGAATTCACATTCCGTCGGTATTTACTTTTTGAAAAATACCGACGGATAAGCCGTCGGTATTTACCCTTATATAAAACCTCAACCTAGGGTTTTCTTTCCGAAATTTCCTCTCTCCCACCTCGCCTCCCTCCACCACCTCGCCTCCCTCGCCCAGCAACGCCGCCGCCTCCTCCCCCACCCAAACCTCTGTATCCACCTTCTCCCCCCACTCCTCCTCCCTCCTTCCTCCCCTTTTACCCGAAACAAGTAGGATTTTTTTTTTCGGCAAGTGGCCGTCGCCTCTCTTGCACAGTGGCGGCGCCTCCTCCTCCTCCCCTCCGCCGTCCTCTCTCCGCGTCGTAAACCATCGTCCATCCTCATGTAGTTGTTTCCCTTTTCTCTGCCGTGGTACGCTTTCCTTTTTTTTTTTTGAGTTGTCAATTTGTATTTTGTTGTTTGAACAAACTGATTTGATTTTGTATTTCAGTTTCGGATGATGATGAAAACGACGAATTGTGGGCTCAAAAGCAAAGACGAGGCCTTACTTCCGAATTGTGTTAATGATATATTTCAGTATAGGTTTAGTTTTTGGTGGTCTTGATTCAACATATTTCAATGTGGTTGTGATATTATGTTTGGCAATAATGATTAGTCCTGTTACAAACTGAATGATGATTAGGTCCAAGTAGATTTTTCTTTCAAAATAATGTATACTTTTGTTGTAGTTTTAATTCGGAAGTAGTTGAGTTCAACATACTATTTTGGGAAAGAAGAGTTGTACATCAGGAGTAGGATGTTATGTGTTTTGCTTAAGTTGCTTAAGTTCAATAACTTTTGGAGATGAATTTGAAACCCGAAGTCAAATCCATGCATTATATATATATATACTATTATATTTAATTTTAAAAAGTATTTCGACAAACCAATGCCAATTAATTGTGGTCGGAAAATGAAATTCTGGTCGGGGCCTCCCCGGCCACCCATATTTTTTTTATTAATATTTTGTTTTACTGACGGATATTCCGTCGGTAAAATGCCAACGGATATTCCGTCGGTCAAATGCCGACGGATATTCCGTCGATATGTGAATTTCGAAATCATATTTTTTTTATTCATTTTTTTGTTTTACTAACGGATATGCCCTCGGTAAATTGCCGACGGATATTCCGTCGGTCAATTGCCGACGGAAATTCCGTCGGCATGTGAATTTCGAAATCAATATTTATTCAAAAATTAATTTCTTTTATAATTATTTTAATTCAGTCTAATTTATTTTATAATTATTTTAATCCATTCTTTCCGACGGAATTACCGACGGAATGTTGATCCGGTTTGTTAAACGGGTTGTCCGAAATACCGACGGAATATCCCTCGGTAAATCCGTCGGCAATTCCGACGGAATATCCGTCAGCAACTCCGTCGGAAATCCCGACGGAATTCAAAAATCCGTCGGTAAAAAATACTGACGACGAAAAAGGGGACGACCGACTTTCCGTCGGCAAATCCGTCGGTAACATCGGCGGCCGACGGAAAATCCGTCGGTAAATCCGTCTCTAAAACGCCCTTTTTTTGTAGTGGATCAAAAGCCTATTTAAGTGATGATGTGTTGATTACTATAGGGTTGATCACGAAATAATGAATTAAAAGTTCTCTCGATCCAATTAATCCAAGAGAAGTATCACACAAACTAGTATCTCTACCTAGCATGCATAATAAACCTCAAAAGGGTCCTAAGATCATCTAATACCCTCCCAATAATTGATCCTCTCTCGAGCTCACAATAATATTGGGTCGAATGCTTAAATACGATTAATGAAAAAGATCTCTCAATCCAATTTCAATTAATAATAAATCAAACACATTATCATGGCCATTGACAACATGTCTTGCAATGAAAGTTAAGCATTCAAATAGAAATAGCAACACAACCACCAAATAAACAAGAAATTAATTCATAAACATCATCCAAAGTATAAACATAGCCCTAGAACCAAAAATGTTCTAGCCAAGAACTAACATAATCAAATAAACAAAACTAAATGAAATAACTAAATAAAAAGTGAAAGAAATAAAAAGCTTAGTCTAAAATACGGTGGAGGATGAAATTTCCAAGCTATTGATGTCTTCCTTGCATGAATTGATGAAGAAATGAAGAAGATATGGCCAAATAATTGGGTGAAGGTACATTTGATTTCAAGAATGAAGGCTTATATAGTGTTGGGGTAGGGTTTGGGTGCAATAATTGCAAGTTAGTCCCTAAAAAATGGCCAAAATGGACAAAATGCACCGAAAATGGGGTAGCACGGCCGTGCAAAATCGAGTTTTGGTCTTCAGGGAGCTTGGCCGTGCCTTGGCATGGAATCAAGTTGCTATGTCAGGGACGCCTATTCCGAGAGGGTGGCTCGACCGTGGCGCAAATTTTGGTGTTTTGCCGAGCTCGGTCGTGCCCTCCTTGTTCGTTGTTTTGTGCACATCTTTTGCTTCGGGTGTCCGATCGACTCAATTATTTTTGCTATTCCACTCCATTTTTCGAGACGAAACCAACGGTGCACTCCTCTTCTTGATCCAGTGAAGTATGGTTGGTGTTTTGCTCCAAATTCCATCTTATTTCCTACAAAATCGACAAAACACAACCTTTCCCTCATTTTGGCTCAAATCATCATATTCAATCCATAATTCAATGAAATAATCATCAAAATAAGCTTCACATGTGTATCTAAAGTGTGTAAATTCCACCCGAATCATTCACACTATTTTATTTCCACCCTTTAACCATCACTTATTTTTCTAAATTGCCTCTAACTTTATTCATAAACAATCACTTTATCTATAAATGGACCCACAACATTTCATCATACCCCCAACTTATTTACTTTATACATAAACTAATCAATATTTATTAAAACCCGTACCCGGAGAAGTGGGCATAATAAAATTGGACGAAGGGAGTAATATGTGTGTTTCTTTTGAGTTTTGGAATAGTAGAAGATTTTACGTTTATGTCAAATCAATGTGTAAGATTGAATGAAATTGTATTATTATATTATTGTTGGATGAGATTATAATGATTAGTTGATTATGTCAAATCAATGTGTAATATTGAATGAAATTGTATTATTATATTATTGTTGGGGGAGATTATAATGATTAGTTGATTGTGTAATGATTGAATGTACTCCCTCCGTCCCGTGATTACTTGCACACTTTCCTTATTGAGACGTCCCAAAATTACTTGCACACTCTTAATATGGAAATACCCCACAAAATTAATAACCTCACAACATCATTTTATTTTCAAATTTGCCACTCCTTTTTTCCATACATTCCACTTTACACATCATCAAATTACCTAAAATACCCCTCATTTATCTTACATCATAAACCACTAAATTCACTTTTCTTAAACAACGTGCCGATCAAACTATGCAAGTTATCCCGGGACGGAGGGAGTATTATATTATTGTATTATTATATTATTGTTGATAAAGATTATAATGATTGGAGTGATATACATACAACTTTATGTCAAATCAATATGTTTGATATAAGTGGTTTTGAGTGGATTTTGAAAACCGTTTTTGAAATTTTGAAGTAAAACGGGTTTAGGATCTTAATTAAAATTCAAAACCTGTTTTTTAAAACCAAAAGTAAACATAGCCTTAGGTCCCATGGGTTTGAAGTTGACAAACATGATTGTTCGTATTGCGCGAAGTGATCGTACGGATCGATCAGTGGCGGACTCAGGATTATGAGTCTGGGGGTACGATAAATGTGTAAATAAACAATATATTTACGAATAAATAAGACATATACAAATAAATAAAATATATACAATACATAAGATATATGTATAAACGTTTTAAGATATATCCAAATAAATGTGTGCGTTGTAAGTATCACGACAAAATATAAAAAATAAGGGTCACTACAAAATAATGCAGAAATGGCATCGGGGAAGGCATCGGATCTGCCGTCCCCAAAGATGAAGGCAACGGCAAAGGCATCGGCAGTGTGCCAATGCCAATATGGTCGATGCCATTTAAATGGCATCGGATTTGGGGAAAACCAACGGGGACAGCCGATGCCATTTCGCATCGGGGAAACCGCCGTTACCAAATGGCATCGGGGCCACTGCCGATGCCATTTTGCCGATGCCTTTTTATTAAAATTTAAAAAAGCTGAATCTGGGTTTCGAACCCAGGTCGATAGGCCACCAACACCCACACCCACCGCTGGGCCACCCCATTTTTCGGAAATCTGGCCATTTTCGCGATTTCTGGGGTTCGAACTTGGGACCTCGCGGTCTCGAAGGCTTTTGAGCGCCCCTGTGTGCCGTTTAGGCTAGGAGCTTTTAGTCGACATGTTGTGAATGCAATTAATATATATTCAATTTAATTTGAGTTTTTAATTCTTTAATTAATTCAATCCATTCTAATTTTAATTGTTCCTTATTAAATTATTTATCAAAGCATATCATAATTATTTCTAAATTATGTTTTTCAAATTAACTAAATTATGTTTTTCAAATTAAATAATTTATTTACGGTATCAATTCACACTATTTAAAATTATTCTAATCCTCAATTTACAACATTTTAATTCTTTAATTAATTCAATCCATTCTAACTTTAATTGTTGCTTATTAAATTATTTATCAAAGCATATCATAATTATTTCTAAATTATGTTTTTCAAATTAAATAATTTATTTACGGTATCAATTCACACTATTTAAATTCATTCTAATTTTTAATTTCACAACATTATAATTACATACAACATTGAATATAATTATTTTCACTTATACATTTAAATTTATTCTAATCACATCATGTAAATTCATTCTAATTTTCAATTCACAACATTAAATATATATAATTATTTTCACTTATCCATTTAAAAATATGAATTCACTTATCCATATAATTAAAAATATTTTCATCTATTATAAAATTATTCTCTAGTTCATTTTCAATTAAAATAACATTATATCACAAACAACATTAATTATAAACATAATTAGCATGTTCACGTCAATTAAAATAATAACATCACACACAACATTAAAATAAAAATCAATCCTCAACGTCAATGTAATATAATAACATCACACGTAACAAAGTAATATAAAAATGTATCACTCCTCATCACCATCACCATCACCATCATCCTCAGTATCATCCCGATCCTGAACCTGTGGTATCTGCACAGTCGGCGGCCTCGGCTCCCCACCCATCCCACCCATCTGACCCATCCCACCCATCTGACCCATCCCACCCACAAAACATTGACGCCTCTCTAGTTAAATATGCATTTGCAATCGAAGCTTCAACACATGCTTTGTTACCCACGCTTAATTTCAAGGTGCGAAGATACCTGATTAAATTTTAAGAATCGTAAGTTCATATAATTTGAAGAATCGTATGAGAAATTAATTAAATTACCTCTCGTATGGATACATCCATCTGTATTGAACTGGACCACACACTTTTGCTTCATATGCAAGGTGCACATGTAGATGTTCCATAGAGTTGAAGAAGCTGGGTGGAAAGATACGTTCCAACTTGCACAAGATGATTGGGATATCTGTTTCCAGTCGAGTCATGTTGTCAACTATGATGGTCGTAGAAGTCAACTCCTTAAAAAATAGACTAAGCTCAGTGATTGCTTTCCACACAGTGAGCGGCAGAATTTTATAAAAAGCAATCGGTAGTAGTCTCTGCATAAACACGTGACAATCATGACTCTTCATCCCATACAATTTCAATTTCGACCAGTCAATGCAACGAGACATGTTAGACACATATCCATCTGGAAACTTCAACTCACTTATCCACTTACAAACAACATCCTTCTGCTTCTTATCAAGCGAAAAAGAAGCCTTAGGATACTTTGATGTACGTGGACATTTCTTGAGAGAGGGACGACGACAATAATCATTCAGCTCGTCTCTTGATTTAGACGTGTCCTTTGTTTTCCCCTCCACATTCATCACTGTATTGAAAACGTTATCAAACACATTTTTCTCAATATGTATCACGTCTAAATTGTGTCGTATCAACAAGGTACTCCAATACGGCAACTCCCAGAAAATGCTTTTCCACTTCCACCCTCCATCAAGTTTTTTGTTGTGAGCCACAGCACCATCCTCTGTAACCTTTCTATATCCCAAATGATCAATTTCGTATAGGAGACTTGCACCCGTTCGAATAGGCGGTGGATCATCTGTGACTACTACTCCGGCCATGAATGCAGTTTTATTCGTTCGCCACGTGTGATTCGGTGGTAAGAACTTTTGGTGGTTGTCGAACCACGACTGTTTTCGACTTTTATTCAAGTAGAATGCATCGGTGTACTCTCCACAATATGGACAAGCAAACCTTCCGGCTGTACTCCAACCAGACAACATTGAGTATGCTGGGAAGTCACTAATGGTCCAGATAAGTGCAGCTCGCATCCAAAAGTTTTGCTTTCTAGCAACATCGTAAGTTTGCACCCCATTTTCCCATAAAAATCTCAAATCTGCTATCAGTGGTTGCAAAAACACATCAAGTTTGTCCTTCAGACTTTTAGGCCCGGGCACGAGAATCGAAAGAAACATGAATTGATCCTTCATGCATAACCACGGGGGTATATTGTACGGAGTAAGTATAACTGGCCATGACGAATATTGTTTTCCCGTCATTCCAAACGGTGCAAACCCGTCTGTGCTCAAGCCCAACCTCACATTCCTAATTTCAGATGCAAAATCAGGATACGAACGGTCCAAATGCTTCCAAGCCAGCGAGTCTGCCGGGTGACGCATAACACCAGAGTCATCAGAAGCGCACGAGGCATGCCATGTCATATCCTTCGAAGTGGCCTTGGACATGTACAATCTTTGCAAACGAGGAATTATCGGAAAGTAGAACATCTCCTTAACCGGGCGTTTCTTTTTCAACCGACCATCTACATCAACCCTACTCGGCTTATACCGTGATCGACCACAAATCTTACAAAAATCTAGTTCGCTGTCTACACCCCAAAATAACATGCAATTCTGTGCACAACAATCAATCCTTTCTACCGGAAGACCCATCCCACTCATCAAATGTTTGGTGTCGTTAAATTTCTTGGGAACCTTATTTTCGGGAGGACAAATCTCACGAATCAACTCAACAACCTGATTGTATCCCCTTTCAGACAATCTGTTTTCCGTTTTAATGTTCAACAATCTGGAATTGAATGACAACTGCGAATGAGATTCACAACCAGGATACAAGTCTTGGTCCGCTGCACGAAGCATGCCGTAAAACTGTGCCGCATTCTCGTTAGGGGGTTCTTCATTAAGTGCCTCCTCTTCCACGTCGATTCCAAAATCAATATTTGGGCCACCCATTAACTCTTCTACCATAGTGTGGTACGAACTAGGTCCCGCTGGGTCAACGTCGTTTGAAGTTGACGCATATTCATTAGTGTTTTGATATGGACGTGGACCCCAACTCTCTTCCCCGTGATAAATCCAATTATAATAATTCAGTGTAAAACCATTTCGATATAAATGAGATTTCACTTCATTAGGATCTCTATAAGTTTGATTTCGACATCTAGCTTTCGAACAAGGACACCTAATTTTTCCTTCCCAAATCGAATTCGGATTACTAGTAGCAAATTCAATAAATTCATTTATTCCACTAACAAATCCGGGGTTCATAATCCCATTCACTAATCTTGGACTATACATCCAACTACGAATTGAATAATCCATGTCAATCGACGTCTAGCTACAACACACAAACAACCAACGTCTCATTTCCCAACTCTATTAAAATCAATTAATATAATTCTAATTATATTCTAATAATTATTCTAACACCCTAATTAACAAATAAATTCATATAGACATATAACACAAATATATTTCTAACACCCTAATTAACAAATAAATTCATATAACTTAATTATTAAAACATACGTACATATAAATACATGCCTAACACAACATAATTAATTAACAAATTATAAATTCTTACAATTAACACATGCATGTATAAAAATTAACAATTCTAACAATGTATATATATACATACAACATATATGCATATATATACATATATATACGAAAACTATATATACACATATAACTTCAAATTTAACCAATGAAAACGAAAAAAATTACCGTAGAAATGCTCCCGTCGAAGTGTAGAACACAAATGGCCAAAAACCGAGTTCGATCCGCAAACGAAGGTGATTTTTGAGTGGGGAGGTGTAAAACTCGAATCAATGGAGGTTTGGGGGAGGGGGGTTGCGGCTGTTACGTTCTGGAAGAAAGGGGGTTTGGCCAATTTATATTCAATTAGGGCATCGGGGAAGGCATCGGGCCCACTGCCGATGCCATTTTGCATCGGGGGGGCCGTTACCAAATGGCATCGGGGCCCACTGCCGATGCCATTTTGCATCGGGCATTAAATGCCGTCCCCTTTTCGCATCGGTCGGCCTGCCGATGCCTTTTGGGAAATATTTTGTAGTGGGTTTAGATTTCTTAATGACATACTTGTAATTTTTATTAGATTTTTTTAATATAAAAATAAGTGTTTAGATGGTTTAATGACAAAATAAGATATATGTATTACCGTCCATTTTTTTATGTAAATGATGAATTTAAAATGAGACGGAAGGAGTATAAAATAAGCTCAAGACTTTGACGTCATGGGTGGAATGTTCAACCGCAACCTAATTAGTTGGTTTGAATTATATATATGAGGGCTCAATTTTCAGTTTGAGAAACCGCTCCCTCTCATATATATATATATGAGGGCTCAATCAATTATTATCCTTTTAATTGGAGAAACCGTCGTCTTGCTGAAAAGAATGGCAACAAGAAGTAGCTGCATTAGAGCGATGAAGCGTGTGTACGACGTAGCCATCTCAGGCAAAAGCATGTTGGCGACCGTCACAAACCAAGCTGATGCTATCACAGAGTGGATCAACGTCGTCAATGCTAACAGAAATACTAGTGGCTTCCGCTATGTTGGGTTCGAAGTAGAGTTCCACTACAGCTCGGCCCCTATTGGGACGGTGCAGTTGTGCGTGGACAAGCGCTGCCTCGTCATCCAGCTCGGCCCCGGTGGTATATCACCAGCTAATTTCCCTCCCGCCCTTAACGAATTCCTGCATCGCGACTCTAGAAATCTTATTTTTGGCGTCCAATTAGAAAACAAGCTGGACATGTTGAGAGTAGAAATTCCAAACATTATTGGAGTGAAAGAAATGCGTGCGTTGGATATGCTGAAGTTAAGGCCGCATCTGTTGAACATAAAGGATAGAGTATTTGGTATGTGGGGGTTTGGGGGGGTGGTGGAAAATGATTGGGGTCGCACTAGGAATCTTTCGGATAAGCAAGTGCAGTATGCTTGTATCGATGCTTTTTTCAATCTTTCAGTCGGGATATACCTAGCTCGATCTATCTCCTCCCAGATCTCGATGTATATATAATCATTTTCTTTTCATCATCTATGCGACTGTCACAACTTTTCTTTTCTATCTTTAATTCTTGCACCTCTTTTCTTTTCTTCTTGTTCACTTTTAATTATTTGGGTAATTAGAATAAGATCCAAAATTAAATGATGGTGTGGAAGAGGAAAAAAATTAAAAGGACAATAATAAAAACGGTGGGAACAACTCTACGTATATTTATCCTTTTAAAAATTACATTTCAATTAATTCCATAATTTTTATATAATCAAACAATTACATAAAATTACAACTTCCAACCAAAGTGGATCTCATGAATTTACGTGAATAAAATCCAGTCAATTAATTACACTCAATCACTCGGAATGGAACTATCCTCACTTCACTCGTCATCTCACACAACTCAAAGATGAACGTAATTGTTGGATTTCGGTGTCGCCGACCGCCACTAGACCCGGGAGGTCACTCGAACGGGCTCAAACACGGGTCGAATTGTATCGGGACATAAAATATACTTAACTACAAAGACGAAATCTCCAAACACAAAGAAGCGATCAATCGACTCATAATCACACAAAGAGAAGAATGCATTGAAAAAACACACAAAGATCACGACACTAAGCTCAATAAAAATGCAACTAGATGAATATTGGATAGGTGGAAAACATGAAACCACAATGTATGAAGTTAATCATTCAACCATTCCCCCACTTTCCCACTAACCCATCATCTATTCATGCATCACAAAGAAATCACAGAGCAACACAAAGAGATTGCAAGAAACAAATAACATGCACCAAACAATTAACAACCAAGATAATTAATAAAAATTGCACAAAGAAACCTCACAAATGCAAACACACAAAGACACTAAGCACAAAGGATAACCAACCACAAAGAACATATCACAGTGAACAAACGGAAGCAATAACATTTACGATGCACAAAGATGTAAATAAAATCACAAAGAGACAGGACTCACAAAGATATCCTAAAATTTATAGCTCACAAACTCAATCAAAAGCAATAAAAGAACTGAGTTTAGCTGTTATGCCAGAGTGAGACCCTAGGTAAGGATCTCAAATCGCCAAACAAACCACAAGTGCCACATAAAATAATCATACTCTTGCTTTTTTCCATCAAGACAGAAGTCAAGACTAATCTGAAACAAATTCTAGACCACAATTTCTAACCAAATATTGCTAGATAAATAGAACATATTAAGCACTGAAGAGTATAATTAATTTCAAAGACAACTTGAGCAAAAAATTGCAGAAAACCCATTACATAAATGATTTCAGCCCTAATTAATCCAATTAAAAAATTAAAAGTAACTAGCCCACTAGCCTACTGCAGAAAACAAAATCAAAGTAATTGTGAGAATGATTAGGAGATCACCCTTAATTGGTGAGTATGGTATTCCACTATTATATAGAAAGAATTACAACAAGATCTCCTTAGTTATAGGAAATCAAATCAAATAAATAAATACATGAATCCTATCTAAAAATATATACAAGACTGAATCTATGTAATCTTTTCCTTAACACCCCCCGTCAAGCGCTGCGTGGGATGAAGACATACACGAAGCTTGGACCGTAAAAACTCAAAGGCAGGACGAGGTAGACTCTTCGTGAAAATATCGGCTAACTGAAGATTGGTGGGAACATATCGAGTAATAAGCCGACCAGATGAAACAAGTTCACGAATAAAATGATAGTCGATGTCAATGTGCTTTGCTCGTTTATGAGCAATGGGATTTTGACTGAGGAAAAGAGTACTCTTGTTATCACTCAACAAGACAGGCGGATCAGAGGGTAACTAACGAAGTTCGCGAAACATGTTTGTGAGCCAGACGATCTCAGAGGCGGTATTGGCTAGAGCGCGATATTCGGACTCACAGCTAGAACGGGAAACCGTGGGTTGTTTCTTTGCACTCCAAGAAACAAGATTACTACCTAAGAAAATAGAATAACCATATGTGGAACGATGCGTCTCGATGCAACGCGCCCAATCTGCATCAGAGTAACCAGGAATAGCCTTATCCGGACGATGAGTGAAGGACAAACCAAAGTTAATCGAACCCTTCACATAACGTAGAATGCGCTTGACTGCAGAAAAATGGACATCTGTAGGAGAATGCAGAAATTGACTAACCGAATTAACTACATATGAGAGGTCCGGATGAGTGATCGTCAAATATTGCAAGGCCCCTACCAACGAACGATAGAGCGTGGGATCAGAGAAGGCCGATCCCGTACTGATCAAAGATTCGCCGGTGTGCAAAGGCGTTGCAATAGGCTTGCAGTCGAGCATATCAGCTCGTGATAAAATGTCATAGGCATATTTTGCTTGACCCACAAAAATGCCGTCAGAAGTGTATGAAATTTCAAGGCCTAAAAAATAATTTAATTTTCCCAAATCCTTAATTGCAAATTCCGCATGAGTACGAGCGATGAAACGACGAAGTAAGCCAGGATCATTGCCACAATGGAGCCTGTCGAAGACCATACAGGGCCTTTTTCAAGCGACAAACATGATCAGGGAACTGAGCATTCACGAACCCTGGAGGCTGAGACATGAAGACAGGCTTTGGAAGAACCCCGTTCAAGAAATCATTCTTCACATCCACCTGATGAAGAGGCCACTTGTGATGAACAGATAGAGCAAGAATGACACGAACTGTTGCAGCCTTGACCACTGGACTGAAAGTATGATGACAAGCTGAACCCGGAACCTGAGTGAAACCTTGAGCTACAAGGCGAGCTTTATGATGCTCAACAGAACCATCTGAGTGAAATTTGGTTCGGAAAACCCATTTAGAACCGACAATGTTGGTATTTGGTGGTCGTGGTACGAGATCCCAGGTGCAATTACGATCCAAAGCATCAATTTCCTCCTGCATGGCACTAACCCAATGAGGGGATTTAGATGCAGATTTAAATCCCTTGGGCACGGAGGAACCGACAAGAGCCGAAATGAGGGCGGTGGATGCTATGTCAACCGGATAACGCCTCTTAAAAATGCCAGATTTTGCCCTAGTCGTCATGGGATGAGTGGACTGAAGAGGCGCTGGAGCAGGAATAGGATTGGGCTCGTGAATAGGACCGGGCTCGGGAATAGGCGGGTTGGCGGCACGCGGCTCATTATCAGGTGGCGTTACCGGCTGTTGAGCGAGCAAAGGCGTGGAATCCGATTCGGGGCAGAATTGGCAAGGTGGAGCCAACCGTGGTGGTGCCGGAGGCGGCGAGACAGAGGCTGCCGGAGGGGAAGGCGAGCTGCTGTCAATAAAGCTCGAAATGGCGAGATCAGTAGCCCGTGAAGAAGAATTGCCTGAAAATGGAAATAAAAGTTCGTCAAACTGAGCATGACGAGATATAAAGACCTTGGCGGAAGCAGGATCGAAATACCTAAACCCTTTATGTGAACTACTCACTACAAGAAAATGCACTTTTTGTAACCAAAAAATTGGTTACAAAAAGTCATTTTTTGGTTACAAAAACCTTTTGTAACGAAACATATCGTTACAAAAGTTGGTCTCGTAAAGCTCGTTGCAAAAAGTTTTTGTAACGAAAAAAATTCAATTTCGTTACCAATACAATTGTAACGACTTCTTTCGATTACTAAAACCTTAGTAATGGTAACAAAAGTCTTGTTACAAATGTTGTAAATTTGTTCAAAATATCAATTTCGTTACAAATAAGTTGTTAAATAAAATTATATATTTAGTACTAAATTATTTAATTTGTTACTAATATTTTTTTATCATTAGCAACTCATTTCATTCCAAGAACAAATAAATGAATATAACTAACTCATGTGATTTTTTAAAAAGATTATACTATACGAACATTTGAGAAATCTAAAAAATACAGAGTCATAATAAAATTATTTTATTTATGGAAAATGTTAATTCTCCAAATGGACTTAGTCAACAATACAACATATCTAAGGAAAAAAAAACTATCTCAATGTCATCTGAAGTTGATTTAGTAACAAAATATGTCTAAAAACATTCTAAACAAGTACTCAAGAATGTATATGTACATTTCAATGTATCTAATAACTTGTAAAAATATATTCTTGATCAAAGTTTTGATTAGTCTTCTTGTCTACGGTTAAGTGAAACTTCGTTTACCTACAAAAGACACACAACAACAAAATATCATAAGATTAAATTTTATAATGCACAAATATAAGTTTACGACATAGACTAAAAAAAATGATATACAAATTAAATAAAAATAAAGAAATACACCAGCTCAACTATAAGCCAATAAAGGGGCTCAATCGGTCCCAAAACTAAGACATGTCAACTAATACCAACACCTAGACCTTAGTTAAAATTTGCCAAGGCCCTCAACAAAGATAAAAATATAACACATCGATTGATATACTCATGATTAGTATACCTAACTCTATATACAACAAGAAGCAGCAAATATAAACCATCTCAAACATCACCAACACCTTCTGCTAAAACCACAACAAATCAGTAACAACAAACAATCACACTATAGTTAACTTTTTACACATCAAGCAACAACCGCTAAACCATTAGTACTAGACAGAACTAATATGTCACACTCCATAAGAAACCATTTAAATTTTTCTCTCATCCTTTGATACAAATGTAGAATACACATATATGCCACTGCATAAGAAATCATTTAAAATTTTCACTTCCAAATATTTCAAAGAAGTTATTGGAATGTCTAGCACGAGTGTGTTTGTGCAGTGTGGGGGCGGAATGGAGGAATATCAATTAATTTAATTTGAGATAGATAAATGAGAATTAACATTAGAAAATGCCCTCCCCCGAACCCAACATTTAGAAAAAAGAAAAAACAAAATCAGTAATCTTTTTTTTTCTTCACGTTTACCTGGCTAAGTGTAAAAGGAACCGTTGAAGTGGAATAAATCTCTCTCTCTTAGCCTTCATAGCCGTGGTGTTGTCCAATAATGTTCCATGCAAATGGACAAAAAACAGCAAGTATGCTTCATGCATCCAGGATTGTTCTTGGGAAGCCTGATAAAATATGCTTCATGCATCCAGGATCAGTTTCTTTTGGATGCATCTCAAACATATATTGCTTAAATCAAAAGACCCTAAAACACCATTGAATTAAATAAAAGAAATACAATTTCAGGCAATCAGGAAAAAAAGAGATAATAAATACCAAATGTTAAAAAACATACCTAATTCTTGAATGACAAAAAACTTGTGATATCATTTCATTGATTAAACTTGAGCTCTCTGTAAGGAAATAAGCAGTGAAACCATTACAGGATTACACAGTATCGACAAGAATCATAAGTACTATTTTTATACGATAAATCCTTTCCCCTGATTTGAACTAAGGGAAGCTCGAGCCCAAATTTCTTAATAACTTTGTGATTAACAATTTCCATCAAATTTAACCTAAACACGACAATAAAATCCATTAGTATATTCTAAAAAATTTAGAAAAACTCACAAAAATGCTAACAATCGTATTATCTATATAGACAAAGTGGGATAGCTCAAGTGGTTAGAGCACCACTACCTAGGTCTTAGGTCCTGGGTCTTAGGTCCTGGGTTCGAGTCATGGGGAGGGGAAAAGGGATGGGTATTTAACTTGTAACCATAAAAAAAAAAAAAAAATCGTAACATCTATATACAGGAAATAAATCTAGAATTTACCAGAAAATGAAGTGAGAAGGAAAATTGTCAAAGAAGTAAATACATTAATATCATTAAAATATTTTAGAATTTTGAAACTCCATTAGGGCATTGAATTAAGGCATTTTCAATTAGGGCTTGAGAAATTATGAATTAAAAAAAAAAATCAGCCTTTGTTGGTCAAGTAGCGTGAATGCAACGAGAGAAAGAGGTGTTAATAAGGCTTAATTGGCAACAATTGTTCAAAAAAAAAAACCTATATATATATGTGTGAGTCTACGTAATTGAGATGAATAGAGAGAAGTTACCTGAGAATTTTCATCAGGTGTGACGTGAAAATTAGCGTAACTTTGCAACATGGGTCATGGCATCATAACAGAGCTGAATCGGTCATGGAATTAGGAATCAAGGTTTTTTTGGTGAGGGCTTTGCAACAGGGGCCCGACAGAAGGTGGGGCCCGACAGAAGGTGGGGCCGCCGAAAGAGGGTGAGGGCATCGGCAGAAAAAGCTCATAGTAGGAACTAGGAATTATGAAATCGATCATCAATTAGGACCCCAAGTAACTGCAAAATCAATCATCGATTAGGGCCCCAAGTAACTCCAAAATCGATCATCGACCACAGCCCCAAGTAACCACGAAATCGATCATCGACCACAGCCCCAAATAATTTCGAAATTGATCAGCAGTAATTCTCAGCGTGAAATTAGAAATTTGGGTATTGTGAATTAAGAAATTTAGGTTTTAAGAGCGTGAGGAGTTTAGCGTATGATTAGGGATTTGAGGTTCCCTCCAGTTAGGGATCTGAGGGAACAACTTCTGAAATCTTTTTTTGAGCTAAATCACATTTTTAAATCTAATTTATATATTCGGCTCAAAAATATATTATAAGCCAAATAATTAAATAAATTAAATTCTTATGATATATATATATCATAAGCTTCAAAAATAAGGGAAATTAATTAGTGGTATAATTGAAAAAATTAATTGATACTCCCTCCTATTAATAGTAGTTTTGACATTTCGTTTTCTTTGCAAATTATATGTCGTTTTACATTTTTTCATGCAAATTAATTGAAGATCACTAAATATTTACATAAATGTGTTCTTTTTTTATGAGATGTACAATCATTAATTAAGGGTAACATGAGAAATAATTTATTTTCTTAATATGTGTGCGTGAGCTTAAGCTTAGAATGACATATATTTTGAATATGAGGGAGTAGTAAATAAGATGAAAACTTGTGCGGCTCATATTCTTATCAATAGTATACAGTAAATTGCAATACTAATTTAATATAAATATAAGAAGCCATTTATAGTCGGTGTGACAAGCTAAGAGAATCATCTTTAATTTACATATTTTTTTCGACAACAATTTACATATGTTTTTTTAGAAAACGGAATAAAGTGAAATACGAAGACATTTGTGTGATTGGATAAGGGAAATTATATTTAATTTACATATTTTAAATAAAATGAATGTATAAAACAAATAAGAAGTCATTTACTATTTGTAACAATTTTTTTGGTATTTGTAATAAAATTACTTATTGTTATTTAAAATATGACTTTTTGTAACGAAAATAGAATTTAGTTACAAATAAGTTAACTTTTTGTAACCATTTATACGTTGGTTACAAATAAATTCGTTACAAAAAATGTATTTTGTTGTAGTGACTGTATCCCAAAAAAATGCAAGGACGACTGCGAGGTGAAAGCTTGTTGTCTGCATAATTCCGAAGATAAGGATAAACCCTACAACCAAAGGGTTTAAAAACGGCATAATTGGGAGAAGTATGAAAGAGTAACTCATACGGTGACTTATTATCCAGCACAGAGGAAGGCAGGCGATTAATAACAAAAACGGCTGTAGCAAAAGCATCAAACCATAGTGAAGCTGGAGCAAAGGCGTGAAAGAGCATAGAGAGGCCCGTCTCAGTGATGTGTCTATGCTTCCGTTCAGCCCGACCATTTTGTTGGGGAGTATGGGGGCAAGAAATACGATGCAAAATGCCATGTTGAGTCATAAAAGAAGACATGCGATTATTGACAAATTCAGTTCCACCATCTGACTGAAAAACTTTCATGGCTGTCGAAAATTGATTACAGACAAAAGCATGAAAGTGCAAGAATACATCACAAAACTCAGACTTGGCACGCATAGGATACACCCAAGAAAACCGGGAAAAATCATCAATAAACACCGCATAATAACGATACCCCTCAGAAGTTTTAACTGGAGCAGGTCCCCATAAGTCACAATGTACCAAATTTAGAACACCAATAGCACACTTATCATTTAAAGAAAACGGTAATTTCTTGCTCTTAGCCAATTGGCAAGGCGAACAAATATTCGGCTTGGGTAAAACTGAAGTAACAGACAACTGTCCCAATTTATTGAGTAAAGAAATAACAGAAAAAGAAACATGGCCTAGGCGTAAATGCCATAACTCAAAACTAGCTCGTAAATCCTTTGTGCGCAAAGCAGCAACCAAAGCCGAGCTACCCCTCTCCAGAATATAAAGGCCATTGTCACATCTGCCCTGAGCCAGTACTGCTTTGGTCAACCTATTCTGAATTTCAAAAGATTTATCAGAAAACACGACATCCACATTAAAATCCGATGTGAGTTTGCTAATAGATAAGAGGTTCTTAGTAATATGCGGTACCACCAAGACATCCAATAATTTAACAGCAGGGTGAATATGAGCAGAACCAATGTGGGAAATTGAAAGAGAATTTCCATTACCGACTATGACAGAACCATTACCAGAGTATGGAGCATAGGAGTCGAGAGTAGACGACTGATACGTCATGTGGGCAGATGCACCAGAATCGACATACCAATCAGGGTTTTGATTCGAATCAGAGATGTTGCAAGTGGCACGGAAAGCCTGGGCTAGATTAGCCGAAGGATCCGATTAGCGAGGCTGGCTGGATGTGGCACGATTTTGCAGACTGATAAATTGAGGGCATTTATTTGCATAATGCTCCCCACGACACAATTGACAACGTGGAGGCCGACGATTGCCCCGACCGCCACTGTTCTGATTCGGACGATTGCTGCCAGGATGTGTGCGAGGCTGAGGGTTGGTGTTCTACTGCCGAAAGTGTCCAGAATTACCAGACCCATTTCTGCTGGAATTTGAAGCAACAAAGGCCGCGGGAGAGGGTTGAGAACCCTCCATAGCCTTATTCATGAGATCAAACCGAATGGCCTGATGGAGGATGTCACGAAATGGAGGAACAGGTGACATGGCCATCCGAGTATCTGCAAAGTTAGCGAAGAGCGAGCCAAGGCCACGAAGAAACCAGTGACTCTTGTCGCCCTCGTCGACGGGTTTCCCAATTGCAGATAATTGATCACACAATAATTTAAATTGTTTACCATAATCAGAGACGGAAAGAGACTCACGACGCAAGGAGAGCAGTTGCTCGCGAAGTTGGTTGGCACGGGCTGTGGAGGCGTTGGCAAAGACGGACTCCAGCGCAAGCCAGGCGGCACGAGAGGAGGTGCAATCGAGAACCTCAGCCATAGCCTCTGGTTCGAGTGTGGCGAAGAGAACCCCAAGGAGTTTCTGATCGCGAAGGACCCACGCATCATATGCGGGATTGGGAGCATCAACGCCGGATTCATTGGCGATGGTCTTCGACGGCGCGGTGGATGTGCCGTTGATGATGGCAAGAAGATCGTGAGTGGCAACCATGGAAAGAAACTGACACTTCCACATGAGATATGTGGTTTTTTTTTTATTACAAGTTAAATACCCATCCCTTTTCCCCTCCCCATGACTCGAACCCAGGACCTAAGGCCTAGGTAGTGGTGCTCTAACCACTTGAGCTATCCCACTTTGTCCACATGAGATATGTGGTGGAGGAGAGTTTGATCGGTACTAGGTGGATCATGGCCGTGGTGGATGCAACGACTGGTGTAGTAGTAGACATGGTGGGAATTGCGACGTGAAGCGCAAGACAAGAATGGAGAGAGACGGCAGAAGGATAATTAAGGTTTAATTGGTGAGACTTGATACCATGTGAGAATGATTAGGAGATCACCCTTAATTGGTGAGTACGGTATTCCACTATTATATAGAAAGGATTACAACAAGATCTCCTTAGTTATAGTAAATCAAATCAAATAAATAAATACATGAATCCTATCTAAAAATATATACAAGACTGAATCTATGTAATCTTTTCCTTAACAGTAATTCACCTATCTACAAAAATTCAGCAACACGCGACCCAATACAAGGAGGAGGATTACATACCTTTCCTTCTCACCCATTCTTACCTACAGTGGTAGACAGCAATTCAGGCGACCTGAGCGGCGACAACAACTACAAGCTTCGAGCAGCGGCGATACGATTTGCAAACGGGCAGTGGAAGGTGGCCGATTTGGATGCACACTAAGTGGTGGCGCTCACGGCGGCAACGGAGATGAGCAGCGGTGACACAGTTGCTCACGGCTGCAAGGATGGTGCAGCAAAGACGAACGATTGCGGGTCAGAGCTCCAAAAGTGACGTTAGGCCCACGAAGATGGTCGCCTCGCGGCGACGCTGGTTTAGACTGTGACTGAGTGAGGCGGACTGGCGCCTTCACAGAGGCAACACAGGCATCCACGGCGTCGTCCGCTAGGGCTCCGCCCACAGAGGCGGTGAGGACAGTGAAGACGGCGGCTGAAACAGATTACGACGATAGATATGGTGGCAAGGTGGCCGACGGCGGAACCCAGCTCTGATACCACTGTTGGGTTTCGGTAACGTCGACCGCCACTCGACCCGGGTCACTCGAACGGGCTCAGACACGGGTCGGATTGTATTGGGACGTAGACACAAATCAAATTAAAGAACTAAGATGGGTAGCACTTCACCCTTACTGTTCTCTCCCTCTACGGAGAGAGTACTTGCTAGTAGCATACTTACGTAGACACGAATATACACGACAATAAAAAACGTGAAAAATATCATAATTTGGAGAATTAAAAAACAACAACTGAAAGGGACATTCGTTATGTATGACCGAGGAGGGCAGCCTGTTTATAAGGAAAATCGTTGTCGCAAAAACATCGACCTAAAAGGTCATAGGGACAAACGAGTGAAAAAGTAAACTAAGACCCATTTCAATTATATGTTGGTGTTTTCGTTCAACTCGGCCATTTTGGACCGTAGTGTAAGGACACGACATAGTGTGTATTATGTCATTTTGACGAAGTAATTCTTGAAGTCTAGTATTCGTAAATTCAGTTCCATTATTTGATTGGAATATTTTTATTTTAGAGGAGAATTAAGTTTCAACAGAGGTTTTAAATTGCACAAACACAACATAAAAGTCAGATTTAAGGCGAATATCATAATACCAAACAAATCTAGAAAAGTCATCAATAAAAATAACATAATAACAGAAATCATCATGCGAGGTAACGGGGGCAGGACCCATAGATCACAATGAATTAAATCCAACATATGAGATGCTCGTTTTATATTATCCATAAAGGAAAGGCGAGTACTCTTAGCATGCAAGTTTACAAGACGAACATAAAGTATGTAGAATATGTGGAATAGATGTAACAAAAATGAGACTAAGATTGTTTAACAATTTGAAAATATCATGGTGAACTTGTGCGAGACGGTTATGCCTTAACTCGAAAGAGTCGCAGACATGGTGACTGTGTAGTACCTTAACTAAGGTCGGTTGTCCATGCTCCAAGATAAAGAGACCATTATCACGATTCTGAATTTCCAAAAACTTGTCAATGAAAACAATATTGACATTATAATCATCTGTGAGTTTGCTGATCGAGACCAATATTTTCGCAATATGCAGGAAGACCAAAATATTTAATAAGGATAAATCTGAGGATATCTTACAATTACCAATATATGAAAAACATAAAGAGAGTTACCATTATCCACTACTACGCGGTTGGAACCGGAATAGGTGGACAAAGAGTTGAGGACGGCTTGCGAGGAGGCCATATGAGCTAATGTGCCAGTGTCAATGTAAAAAATTGGGTAAGAAGAGGCTGAAGACAAGCAGGAGGATCGAAAGGCCTGGGCTATGTTCGCTTGAGAGAATAGGGCAGCAAAATACAGTTGGGGACAAACATCATCATAGTGACCTTCAAACTTACATATCTAGTAGTGAGGTGGGAAACGACTACAACCTCGGCCACCCAGGAAAGGAAGACCACGACTAGCTGAGGGGCTGCACGAGAAAGATGGGTGACCACGACCAGAAAAGGATGATCGGCCGCACAAGAAAGATGGGTGACCGGAATTCACTAGAAAAGTATGGACCGATGTGGTCGTGTGAGGAAGGGTCAAGAGAGCGAGTGAACAAGTCATGAGCTTCTGCCTTGGCGAGTGATTGGACGTGAGATTGCTCGTGTTTATGCTTATTTTCTCTATATTATTATAGCATTTTGATGTGGTTTTGGTCTTAATTGATATAAATTGTGTCACAAATCTTGTTGTCGATAATTGTGTTCAAAGAGTAGGAAACAAGGTGAAATGATCCATTTTGGAGGAAAAACGAGCAGTGACGCACTGAAGTTGAAGTTCGAATGGAGGATGAGCACGGAAAGTCAAGAAGAAGAGAGGAAAAGTCAACATTTCCGAGGTTGACTCAGCCAACAGAGGGATTTGACCCTAGCGGCCGAGTGCATCCACCCTGGTGGCTGAGTGGGTTTTGGAACCCAAATTTCTTTTGTAAGTCCCCTCGACTCGGTTGACCGATTCATATCACTCAGTTGACCTAGTGACTTACTTACTGTCTATGGGGAAATTCACGAATTTTGAAGAACTTCAAGGACCTAAATGATAAATTCTTCTCAATAACTCTTTGAAGCTTTAAATAGCTTCCCAATCAGATTTCTGAGGACACTTAACCTCATTTATTAGACTCTTACAAACCCTAATTTATACTTAGTTAGTTTTTCTACATTTATTGCAACTTTGATTCCTATTTTAGCTTCCAAATTAGGTATTTAGCCTGGGTATTTGAAGAAACATATAGGTGACTTCAAACCATACTCTCATTTATTATATAATCTCACATTTCATGTTTATCTTCTTTTATTTTCTTATCTTAACAATTAGTGTTGCTCCAAACATCATGTGCTAATCTATTTTATGCTTTGGGTGTTCAAAATCATGTGAATATTGAATGTGTGAATTATTTATACTTTGTTATTGTTGATAATTGGAACATTGCTTCTTTTGTTGGGTATTATTGATACTTTGTGTATGGACTTCCATTAATCCGTATCTAGATGCATGTTTAGCGTAGACGAGAGTTACATGAACATGTTTATATTTATGGTAGGAGTTGTTGATATGCAAATGTGTTAGTTATACATTTAATTCGTCGAGAGAGAGTTAATTGCATTAGAACCCCATTAAGAGACATTGATTGCTTGAATGGTTATTTGATTAATTGATGAGGATTAGGAAGAAAACCTACCGGGTTTGGGAACACCTTAGATCTAAGGCTATATTACCTGAAGGGAAATAATTATCATCTAGCATTTAGATGCTCTTAGCAAATCCTAATTGAAGCATAAACAAAGTAGAAACAATTCCACTCGATTTTACTAGGTAGAGAATACCCGAAGCATTCACTCACCCTTGTACTTCTCCAAATTTATTCGTAGTTGTTCTTTGTTTTGTTTGTCAATTTCTTTAGTTAATAGTAATTTCTCTTATTAAGTTGTGGTAATTGCTCTTCATGATTATTCTCTTGTTTTAGTAGTTTAAATCACTTTTTAGCTTCTAGATTGGTGTTTGATTTAGTTTATTTGAACTTGATAGTAACTTAGCTTAATTTTAGACATTCAACACCCGAAATCGTTGTTACATTAGTTATGCCGACATACAACTGTAGGGACTCATTGCACAAACCCACCTCCTAGGTCGATACTACTTGGTCGAATACTTCCATTACTACTACGAACCCTTATGCTTGAGGGAAAGTAGTAAGTAAAAATGATATTTGCTAAAAAGTTCGTTCAAGTCAATGGGAGCAGATCCATGAAAGAAGGGAGGGGAGAGACATTGATTTGCGTAATGGAAAAACCATAAAAACCAGGACCTAGACCCCGAAGGAATTAGTAGGACATGTCTGTTTCATCAAGAAGGTAACCTGTGGAGGCGAGTTGATAACATAAATTCTTAAAGATTGCGCCAAATTCAGTTACAGAACGGTTACCTTTCTTGATCAGTTGTAATTCATCTTTCAACATTAGTTAACGAACCTTCAAGGGTTTACTGAAGGGGTCTCTAAGGTCGACCAAATTGCAGGTAACGTCGTACAATTGACTATTAATGCCATGGAAATCTACTTTGAGTGTTGAGACTAAGAAAATACGGACAATTTGATCACGAGAATGCCAAGATTCAAATTCTGGATTTAGAACGGTGCTACAATATTTTGTAATGGTTTTTGACGGGGGTGGCGAGGACCTATCTATGGGTGATCAAAAGACGAAGAATCTGGCCTCGCCATATAAGATAATTAATTTGTCGCTTTGAGTTTAATAGTAACGAGATGTGTCATAGCATGAAGAGTAAGATTTGAGTCAAAGACCGATGTCGTGGAGGAGGACGACTCAGCCATGATAGAGAAAAAAAAATTAGATTAAGAAAATGAGATGTCAGAAGAGAAACTCCTACCTGATACCATGTGATTATGAAAATAAAGATTTCACTGTAGAATAATAGTAGTGACAATCCACAATCTTATATAATAAAAGGAGGAAAGTTCTCTTCTGAGCTTGACACGTGACTCTTCAGGTCTTAACATGTGTCTGCCACCTCATGCCATGTGTACATTACAAGAATAGGAAGATGGAGAGACTTGCCACGTGTATATTACAAGGAGATGGAGAGACTCTCAAGTCTCACACCATTCTTATAGACTGCTAATGTATATTTGTGATATATATTCTTGGTGTTCCGTAAAGTAGACTGAAACAACTCTTCTCCTACACCAAGTCTACGATGCCGGCCACCGTCGCTTCGGTGAGAATTACGTCCAAAAGCTTATCGAGAAAGCTCCTCAGGTTTCACATCTCTCTCTGTATTTGTAGGTGAATTTTGACTATGGAGGCTCCGGTTGAAAGGAATGGAGATGAAAATGCAGGTGAAGTTGCCATGGTAGTAGTAATCAATGATCTATTGTAATCTTCCGCCTTATCTGTGATACACCTTCATGGGTTTGTGGTTCATATTAATTTGACGTGACAACCGTATTGCCTCACCTCCCTGTGGATATATTGACTAGCTTGTGGAATTTGATGTAGCTAGATTAAGTGTTCTCCTTCATCATTGCTTTATAAGTAAAAGAGTTAAGTTGTTCATATTACTGTTGCAAAATGAAGGAAAAAGAATTGGTGGAATTGTCAGTTGGGTGGCGGGGTTACATTTTTTGGGATGGTACCTTTTTTTATGATGTGCACTAAAATAACTAGGGTCTTTTTTTCGTTGGTGTTATATATATTTTGCAAATGAATTTTATCTTGATTGTAAATGTAAATAGTCAAAATACTAATAGATGAGGAAAAACTGGTTAATTGGCAAAATTTATATGTAGATAACTTCCACTTTAGAACTGTTATGTTAGCAACTATAGCTCTTTTTAAAGATGTTACTTGCACATTGCCAATATGTTATTCAAACCTTGCTATTTTTGCATTTGAAATAAGTTTTTAAGTGCCTTCTCATATATAATAGACTGATGCACAAATGCTTACTTGAATAGAGTGGAAATATTTCACCCTGAAATATACTCCCTCCGTCCGTCTATAAGTTTCTCATTTTACCATTTTGGTCCGTCCGCCTATAAGCTTTCCATACCTTTTTTGGTAAGTACTTTTTCTTACACTTCACTTTATATCTTACTTTTTCTCTCTATCTCTCTCCTCTCTCAATCACATCACTTGTACTATATCTATTATTTAATCACTTTTCTTAATCTCTGTGCCAAAAAGTAACGTGAAACTTTTATAGGCGGACGGAGGGAGTAGTAAATATATATGCACTATGAGGATTAATTAGTAAATACGTGCACATTTGATAGCTATGTGAAAAAGTCAATTAATTATGTAACCGAAATTCAGTTAATGACCTTAGAATTTGTAATGTAAAGTGGCCCGTCGTTTGCCTAGCAAATTCAATTAATTCTGAAACCGAAATCCATATAAAGAGCTTATAATGACTTATAATTTCTATGTAAAGTGGCAATTGTTTTACCAAACAAATTCAATGTATTTATACTTTGGATGTATACTTGATAGTTGTTCTTAGATTATTGAGAGTCAGAACCAAGCCAAATAAGGTTCATCCACATGGTGTCAAAAGTCAAAAACTACATGCAGGGTTTCAAGACGTACTGCTCCATGTATGAAATTATTTGATTAGATGATATATGGGGTCAATAAAATTATCTAGATCTTATACCTTACACTTTCCTAAGGAACTACCCCATGCCATTCTCTTGCGGCAAAGCAAGTTTCCCTCCCAAAGAGAAATGAAGAGAGCGGTTCCATTTCAATTGATGTTTGTTATTGTCGTCACTATGTTGGTGCTTTTTATGTCATTTATTTTTTTGTGTGGTTATAAAAAATATTCTTTAGGTATGTGAATATTTGAGAAAAAAAATTAAAACTAGTCCGTGCATCGTACGGGGAAAAATCTAGTATATACGAATGTTAGAGAGTAACTAACTACTCCATATAGTTACAACTAATATTAATTACAACTACTAATTGACCAAGTCAACTCTAATATTTCCCATGTGAAGTAGCTAGAGATCTGTTAGAGATGTGTAACATATATATCAAGGGACACCCAAAAACGAAAAAAATGACAACTTAGCTAGGGATGGAAGGAGTATCACATGTATGTTTTTTTTAAAATTAAATATTAAAGTTAAAATAATTAAATTAAAAAAAAAATTGTATTGATTTTTATCAAATCATTTTATAAATCCACATACCGAATCAAATCTGTTATGAAGTTGGTTTGCTATGGACTCGAGTGCATGTTGTGCACCCTAGTTCATGTAACTTACACTTTTATTTAGACTAGGGTGCACAACATGCACTCGAGTGCATACTTGACTTTACCATAATTAAAAGAATTGGAGTGGAGTAACTCATTTTCAATATTCTAAGAAACCGCTCCCCAGGCCTCTCACACACACGTGTATATATATGCAGGAATTGGAGGGGTGAATTCTTGATCAAGAATGGAGGGAAGAAGCAGCATTAGATCGATGAAGCATGTTTACAACGTTATCACAGAGTGGATCAACGTATTCAAGGCTGACGGAGATAGTGCGGTCCGCTACGTTGGCTTCGAAGTAGAGCTCAACTACGACTCTGGCCCTATTGGGACGGTGCAGTTGTGCGTGGGCAGGCGCTGCCTCGTCATCCAGCTCGTATCGCCTTGGCCTCCGTCCCTGGAAAAATTCCTGAGGGACTCTAACAACGTCGTTGTGGGCATGAAAATGGAAGCCAAGCTGAAGATGTTGAGGCAACAGGTTCCCAACGGAGTCGAAGTGACGGGTACGGTTGTGGATTTGGTTAAGGATGTGCCGGGCGTGTGGAAGAATAAGCAGAAAATATTTGCTAAGTATGGGTTGGGGCCGGGGACGATGGAAAATGATTGGGGTCGCCTTACGATGCTTTCGGATGAGCAAGTGCAGTATGCTTGTGTCGATGCTTTCCTCAATCTTCATGCCGCCGCCATGGGCAGAACTCTGGTAAACATTACCTGCCACATCTTGAATACATTCTTAAACATTTCCTTTTCAATGATACGAAAAGATGATGAACCATTTCAGTTCTGTCTAGTCTAAAAGTCCGAACTTCTAAAGAGGTGGAAAATTATAAGTTCTTGTATATTAATTTTCTAATACTCTCCCTCACTCACTCGTGGGCCAAATTATCACCTCTATCCATTGGGGGAGGAGGAGGCCCATCGAGTGGATAATTTAAATGGATAGAGTTGCTTTCAGTAGGAATCGAACTCAGGACGTCTGATACAATGAAAGAATTATGTTTCATCTAAAAGTTCAAACTTATAAAGAGGTGGAGAATTAATTCTTGTATATTAATTTTCTAATAGAATTATGTCTCAGTTCTCACAATTATATTATATCCCTTTTTTAGCAAGATTAATTCGAGTATTCATCCATCAATCAAATCAGGCTTTCTTACAAGAAGTATTCATCCATTAATTCGAGTATTCATCCATCAAGATTATATATATATATATATATATATATATATGGTACCAACTTGTTTATTTCATTCTCAATTTGCATCCTAATATTAATTCCAGAATTAACCCGTTATCTTGATCATTAGAGCTCAACAAGAAGCTGCAATATTAGAGCGATCAAGCATAGAGAATATAAAAGTGTGGGAAATATAATTTCTTGATTAGTTGTAAAGATGATTTACAATGGGTATTTATACAAGTGATATTTAGGTCAAACCTAACCCTAATGGGCTTTATAAGAGAGCCCATAGGAAACTAAGATGGGCCTATACAATAAATAAGAATAAGAGTGTATTTACTAATATAGGTCCAATACGCCCCCTCAAGATGGAGCACCATTGGTGAGTCCAATCTTGGACATGAGAAGTTGTAGGCGAGTGCTGGAGAGAGGTTTCGTGAGAGCATCCGCAAGTTGATCGACAGAAGAGACATGAGACACACGGAGTTGTTTTGTCTTAATGAGGTCATGAACAAAGTGAAAGTCAATGGCAATGTGCTTCATTCGTGAGTGAAAGACAGGGTTCGAGCACAGATATGTGGCACCAACGTTGTCGTAGTAAAGGGCTGGTGTAGGTAAAGTGGGGAAGTGGAGTTCCTGAAATAGAGATTTGAGCCATTGAACTTCAGAGGCAGCAGCAGCAATTGCTCGATACTCAGCTTCAGTCGAGGAGCGAGCAACAGATTTTTGTTTCTTGGACGACCATGAGATAGGGTTAGACCCTAGAAATATAATGTAGGCACTAGTGGAAGTTCGGTCGTTTGTGTCTCCGGCCCAATCGGCATCAGTGAAGCAGTGAAGCGATGAGGATGGACTAGAGGTGAGGGTGACCCCAACGTTCCTTGTGCCATTCAAGTATCTCAGCAGACGTTTGACAGCACCCCAGTGAGTGGTAGTGGGTGCATGCATAAACTGCGACAACTTGTGCACGACAAAGGCAATGTCTGGCCTGGTGAGTTGTAGATATTGAAGAGAACCAAGGACCTGACGAAATTGGGTGGCATCTGCAGGCGAGGACCCATCCGAGATAGACAGGCGAGCAGAGGTTGGTAAAGGGGTGCGAACAGGTTTTGAGGTAAGCAAGTTGTACCGGGCGAGCAGGTCAGTGACATACTTGCGTTGAGAGAGGAAGCATGAGTTTTTAGATCTGAGAACTTCCACTCCCAAGAAGTAAGATAAAGGACCAAGGTCCTTGACCGAGAACTTGGCACTGAGGTCGGCAGCCACACGGGCAAGCATCATTGTGTTGTTGCCCGTCAGAATGAGGTCGTCGACATAGACGAGGAAGTAGGCGATCACCCCAGTGTTGTTGTAGATGAACAGAGATTCGTCCGAGTGAGTGGGAGTGAACCCAATTTCTCCGAGAAAGGAGCGAAGAGCATAGTACCACGTGCGAGGAGCCTGTTTTAAGCCATAAATGGATTTATGTAATTTGCAAACATAAGATGGAAAAGTCTTATCTGCAAAGCCAGGGGGTTGTGCCATGAAGACTGTGTCTGAAAGTGTGCAATGGAGAAAGGCGTTGTTGACGTCAAACTGTTGGAGAGGCCAATATAAAAGTGTGGGAAATATAATTTCTTGATTAGTTGTAAAGATGATTTACAATGGGTATTTATACAAGTGATATTTAGGTCAAACCTAACCCTAATGGGCTTTATAAGAGAGCGCATAGGAAACTAAGATGGGCCTATACAATAAATAAGAATAAGAGTGTATTTACTAATATAGGTCCAATATCTACAACGTAACCGTCTCCAGCTACACCATGTTGGCCACCGTCGCAAACCATCCTGATGCCATCACAGAGTGGATAAATGGTGTCAACGCTGACGGAAATACTGCCACCCGCAAAGTTGGCTTCGAAATAGAGCTCCACGACATCTTCCCCCCTATTGGGACGGTGCAGTTGTGCACGAGCAGGCGCTGCCTCGTCATCCAGCTCGTCCCCGATGTATCGCCTTTCCCTTGGTCCGTCAGCGAATTCCTGGGCGACTCTAAAAATATTTTTGTGGGCTTCCTAATAGAGGAGAAGCTGAAGATGTTGACACAACAGGCTCCCATCAGAGTCAAAAAGATGCAAACGGTGGATTTAATGAAGACCAATGATGTGCCGCTCCTGTTGAAGAATAAGCAGAAAATGTTTGGTATGTATGGGTTGGAGCTGGAGAAGGTGGAAAATGATTGGGGTCGCACTACGATGCTTTCCGACGAGCAAGTGCAGTATGCTTGTATCGATGCTTTTCTCAATCTTAAAGCTGCGGTAGCTCACTACAAGAAAATTGATGTATAATAATTTGTAAATATGGATCTTTTCATCGAATATCAAATTGAAATTTGTAAATATGGATCAATTTAGAGAAATAAATTTTATTAATTTTAACAATCGATCTGCTGCACGTACAACAACCCTGTGCAGTGGGATTAAATAATAATTTGAATGGAGCCGAAAACGACCCATATCATAGATTTTCGGATGTTCCAACTTTCCACTATAAGGTTTGACGAGATTGTGACAAAATTGTACAATTCACAAAAAATTAGGACTAGATTCATATACATTTAACTTTCTTAGAACCATTAAAAAAAAAAAAAAGGAAGTTATGGAAGTAAAATGAATTATATCCTGGCTTCTAACCATGTTCTCTTTAAACCATTCGATCACCTAACCAACCACGCGTCCTCTATACTCAAAATATCTTTTGAATAGATTTGTATTACCAAGATTCAAATAAAATAATGAGGATCAATTCAGCTGAGTCAGCCAACCTATCTGAAGAAGGTGTTAAAGAGGTTCAGGATGAAAGTTAAGTCAGTTTCTACACCTATTGACCAGCATCAGAGGATGTCCAATCAAATGTGTCTCAATAACAGCCAAGAAAGGACTCGGATGAGTAATATACCTTATGCTAGTGCTATAAGGAGTTTGATGTACGCTATGGTGTAGACCACATTTGACTCATGCGATGAGTGTAATAAGCAGATACATGAGTGATCCAGGCTTAAGTCATTGAGAGATAGTTAAGTGGGTCATGAAATATATTTTGGGATCAACTGACAAAGGTCTGAAGTTTTAGAAGATATCAAATGAGGCAGAAGCACTTGTGGGATACGTGGATGCCGACTATGCAGTCAATGTTGACACAAGAAAGTTCCTAACATGGTATGTGTTAACCTTATTTGGTACAACTATATTGTGGAGGTCTATACATCAGTTCGTAGTTGCATTATCTACTACTGAATCAGAGTATGTGGCCTTGAGTTAGGCCGTTAACGAGAGCATGTGACTTAGGGGGATCTTGAAAGAGTTTAGTTTATCACGGAGAAGTGTGACTATCTTCTGTGATAATCAAAACGCAATACATCTTGCAAAGAATCAAGGGTATCATGAGAGAACCAAACACATTGATGTGAAGTTGTACTTTGTAAGATATATTGTAGAGAAGAGGGTGGTCCATGTGACTAAAAATGTTAAAATGGAGAACTCAGCTGATGCGTTCACTAAGGCATTGCCAAAAGAGAAGTTTAGTTTATGTTTTATACTTATTGGATTGCATTAAGTCCTTTGAGGAGAAGGTTGATGTTCTTTTATTATATATGGATAATGATGATGGTGGGGTGACATGAAACATCAATCTCAAGAGAATCCATCCAGCATAACACGTTAAAAATAGCGGTACTTGGGAGGCAAACTAAGATTTTATTGCTTTCATTTTGTTTTTGCTTTGTTTTTAGTAGTTGTTTGATAACTTAACTAATTTTGTAGATGTGGAGAGTGAACATAAGGGATCCAACCTCTAAAAGAATGGAGAGGAGAGTCAAAGTCAACCATGGAATTGGAGAGCAATTGATGCAAAGGTGATCTTTTAGAAAAGTTTTGGATGTACAAGGAGGGAGATAACAAATTTTAGCCCCAAACATAGAATTTTTACATAGTAAAATTCTAAGTTTGGCTGAGTTATTATTAATATTTTTTTTTGCTTCACTAATTTGTTACCCCTTGCACCGGTTCTTCATTCCACTTGAGTCACATTTTGCACCGGCGCACGAATTGCATCGTATGTGCTTATATTGGTTAAAGTTGACTTTGATCATGCTATTGGGTAGTATATAATTATGGTGAAATGTGAGCATTGGTAATCCTTGGAATCCATAGTTGAGGAATTGTGGTGATTTCTATTCTTTGAATGTGTTCATCCTTATTGGTTTTTGATGCTATGAGTGCATGATGTGTTGTTGTTGGGAAGATAAGTGATGAATGTATGAGTTCTATTGAATGAACCATTGAGAATTGAGTCTTAAATCGAACATTAAACCAATTTAGTTCATTTGAGAGTGGATTGAGTCATTGCTAATGATTCTAGAACTTGCCCAAGTTCTTGCTTCAGGCCATGATTATGTGAAACTTTGTGATGTGATTTAGGCCATTTTTCGTACTAAAAAGTCACTTAGCTAAAATTTCTGAAAATTAAAGTAATTTTCCGTAGTTAGCCCAATTGAGCTTAATTCCTCATTTTCTTGGAACCTACAATGTTTAACCACTTAACCTTTTTGAGCCTTTGATATCCATATCTAGTGGAGGATAAAACATGAAGTGGTAAAACATGTGCTTAAATGTCTTTGGTTTAAGAAAGATTGGAATGAGTTGAGAAAAGAAAATAAAGAAAGAGATGGAAAAAGAAAAAATCACAAGAAAAGAAAGGAAAAAAAAAGAGGGACAAGATCCCCAAGAGCTTAAAAAGAGAAATTTGGCTAAAAAAGATGAGTTGGTGATATATGTGAGGGAACAATAATGAAAAGTGAGGATAAAAGTTGTAAATCTTGAAAGTGAAAGCACGAAAAGTGAAATAACGATTTTTGTCCCCCAATAGACGAGTCACTTATCCAAATTCATCCCCCACCTTTCAAAGAGCCAACGTTAGGTCCATGATTAATTTCTATTGATCTCATTGTTGAACACTTGAATGGTAGAGAGAATAAGGTTTGGGCAAACCTATGGTAATTGTAAAGCATGACTTGATTGTTGAGTGTACACATGTCCTTAATTTGTTTGAGTGTTTGAGAGAAACACTATCTTGTGAGTAAAGAATTTGAACATTTGGATATTGTCTTTCCCTTCACAATGTGTTGTGTGCTTTTATTGTATCTTTGGCCAATGAATGTGATATTCAATAATGAGTTTGTAATCATCTTTGAGAAAGCATCTTGAGGAAGAGAACTCACCACATTTCACTTTGCATGTGTGATTTTTATTGAGCATTCCTTTGTGATCATTCCACCCTCATGTTTTATTTGCGTCGTTGTTTGAGAACAAACAACATTTTAAGTTTGGAGGGGTTTAAATTTTCGAAAGAGATCACACATCTTATTCCACAATAAGGTTTGACGAGTTTGCGACAAAATTGTACAATTCACAAAAAATTAGGACTATAAATTGTACATACATTTAACTTTCTAAGAATCATTTGTAAAATGAATTATATTCTAGCTTCTAACCACATTCTCTTTAAACCATTCGATTAGATGAGGCAGAAGCATTTGGAATTAATAATATAACAAACATGTCTTATAATATATTCTAAATTGATAAATAATTAATTAGCAATAAATGAATAGTCAAAGTTAGTTATATAATATGTACACGGTCAGGGATTAGATGATTGATTAGGATCTAAGGGCTAGAAAAAAAAATTAAAGGGCGGGGGAAAATAAAAAAGGAAATGTGAGGATTTGTATAAAAGAATTGGATGGAGGAGTAACTCATTTTCATTATTCTTAGAAACCGCTCCCTAGGCCTCGCACATATATATATACAGACACTGCAGGAGGGCTAAATTCTTGATCAAGAATGGAGGGAAGAATCTGGAGTAGAGCGATAAAGCATGTCTACGACGTTATCATCACCGGCGAAACCATCGTAACGACGGTCACAAACCAAGGAGATGCTATCACAGAGTGGATCAACACTTTCAACGCTGACAGAAATAGTGGTCTCTACTACATTGGCTTCGAAGTAGAGCTCAACTACAACTCCGGGCCTATTGGAACTGTGCAGTTGTGCGTGGACAAGCGCTGCCTCGTTATCCAGCTCGTCCGCGGCCGTCCATGGCCTTGGCCTCCGTCCCTGGACCAATTCCTGAGCTACTCTAACAACATCTTTGCGGGCGTCAACATGGAAAACAAGCTGAACATGTTGTTACAACAGATTCCGTGCATACGAGCCAACTTCAAGCATACGGCGGTGGATTTGCTGAAGAATGTGCCGAGCCTGTTGTACAATAAGCAGAAAACATTTGGCATGTATGGGTTGAGGCGGGCGGGGTCGACGCTGGAAACTGATTGGTGTCGCACTGGGATGCTTTCAGATGAGCAGGTGCACTATGCTTGTGTCGATGCTTTCCTCAATCTTCAAGCCGCCATATGCATAACTCTCGCAAACGCTACACCTCATGTTTCTTAAACATCATCATTTGTATATGCTGTCACGTTTCTTTTCAATCTTTAATTCTTGCAACTGTTTTCTTCAAGCACGGATACTATTTTCTCCTCCCACATCTTGATGTATAATCATTTTCTTTTCATCTATGCTACCTATGGATCTTGCTGTCACTTTTCTTTTCAATCTTTAATTCTTGCACCTGTTTTCTTGTTCTTGACTTTTAATTATTTGGGTAATTAGAATATGATCGAAAATTAACCCCAACGAGTTGGCCTATGCGAGAATTATTACTTTTAATTTTCAGTCTTTTATTATTTTTTTACCAAGATTTAGCATCTAACTTACTTCTATCAACAGAGCTAACATTAGCATAAGCAACACAGCCAAAGACACGCAAGTGAGACAAATTTACCTCTTTTCCGTCCATACTTCCTCGGGTACTCTGTTCTCCAATGAAACTGATGGATCTCTATTAATCAAGTATGCAGCTGTGTTTACTGCATCTGCTCAAAATTTCTTAGGCAGCCCACTCATCAACATCATGCACCTGACTCGTTCATTCAACGTTCTGTTCATTCGTTCTGCCACTCCATTCTGCTGGGGAGTTATTCTCATAGTCTTCTCCATGCGAATCCCATTCTCAGAACAATATTCCTTAAACTCACAGAGTTCATATTCACCTCCATTGTCAGAACGAAGACAATTTACTTTCAACATTGTTTCATTCTCTACAAGAGTTTTCCACTTCCTGAAGGTATCAAAAGCACTTTTATTTTTCAGCAATTAAACCCACACCTTTCGAGTGGAGTCATCGATGGAGGTTATGTAGCAATCTGAACCACCAAGGGACTTCACGTGCGCTGGTCTCCATATATCGCTATGCACTAGCTCCAGCTTTTCTACCTTCAATGCTCTTCAACCTCTCGAGAAACTCACCCTTCTTTGTTTCCCGAAAATACAGTCCTCGCATAGGCCTACTTCAACGGATATCCAGCCCTGGAAGTCTCCCTTTCAAACACATTACCTTCATCATTTCTCACTCATGTGACCCAGCCGACAATGCCACAAATCAACGTTGGTCGTAGCTCCTAAAAGGTCAATATAATCCTCTACTGATCTTCCAACTGTTGTTGTTGTAAGTCACTGAGTATCCCTCTGTATCCAGCTGCCCGATTGAAAGTAAGTTTCATTTCAATCCTGGAATGTGTTTCAGCTTCAACATCTATCCTTTTGGTGTGGATATCCGGACATGTCCTTTTTCAACGATTTTCAAATGCTCATCATCAGCAAGGTGGACTTGTCCGAATTCACCAAACCAATAGTTCTCCATTATTTCAGCATCACTACAAGAGTGGAATGATGCTCTAGAATCCAACACCCACGATTCTAGCGGACAACTGACACTCAAGACCAACGCGTATCCAATATCATCTGTGGTTGTGTTTGCTGTCTTCTTGTTTTGTCCCTTCCTATTTTTCTTCTTTGCAGAACACTGGTTCCTGTAATGACCAAACACATCACAATTCCAAAACTAGATCGAGTCTTTATCTTTCTTGGATTGACTCTCTCATCTAGAATCTGATCTGCCGTGATTCTGCCTACCCTTCAATTTTCCCCTTTCCTCCGTGTTCATCGTTGACCCTAAAGTGGATCTAGACTCTTTCCTGCGAACCTCCTCGCTAATCATTTATCCCTCAATTTGTCAAGCTTCAATTTATCTTTCCCGAATGAAGCGCTAACTGCAGTTACGGTGGTAGCCCAACTGTCTGGCAAAGAAGATAACAAAACTAAAGTAAGTACCTCGTCATTTAATTCGATCTCGACAGAACACAACTGCCCAATGATCATGTTGAACTCGTTCAGGTGTTCCTGCACGGATGTGCTCTCCGATATCCTGAGGTTGAACAACCGTCTGATCAGATGAACCTTGTTCGGTGTTGTGGGCTTCTGATACATCTCCTCCAAGATCTAAATCATATCCCTTGCGAACTTGGCATTAGTACGTTCATGGAAAAGATGACTCTTGTTTTCCAATTGGCTGTTTTTGCATTAATTGCTACTTCATCAATCTTATTGATTGGCGTACCTGTCGTATTTGCTTCTCCCGACGGTTGGTCAAGTAACAAAAATGTTGTATTTTCCGGTACATCATTATGGATTGGGTTAGTTTTTCTGGTGGGTATCCTTAATTCTCTCATCTCTTGAACCTATTTGTCCCAGATCCAAAACCAAAACGACCCCCCAAAAGAATAAAATGAAAAAAATTGAATTTTAAACAAAGATTTAATAGGACGTTCCAAAAAAACGATTTTTTGGTCAAATTTTTTATAAAAATGTTCTAATATCTATTCAAATTAATTGAAATTCCCTTTTGAATCCTTTTATTCGCGAGGAGCTGGATGAGAAGAAACTCTCACGTCCAGTTCTGTAGTAGAGATGGACTTCCGAAACAACCATCAATTATAACCCCAAAAGAACTAGATTCCGTAAACAACATAGAGGATGAATGAAGGGAATATCTTATCGAGGTAATCATATTTGTTTCGGTAAATATGCTCTTCAGGCGCTTGAGCCTGCTTGGATCACATCTAGACAAATCGAAGCGGGTCGACGTAAAAATTAAGAGATTACTCATTGGTATAGCTGGATGTGAAAGACATCTATTGTTGAAAATCAAAAAAATATGAGATTTTCTGAATATTTATTTTCTAGAAAATATTTTTTTCGTAAAATCTAAAAGAATAGATAAGATGGGTGAACAGTATGGGAAAATCGCATAAAATATTGTATTGTTCCATTCGATCTGTTAGGTCCCTACTTCGCCTTGACGGTTATGCCACGATGCCCTTATTAAAGCCTATACGCGATGGATAGACCCCTGTAACCACGACATATTTGCTTGCTTGAACATCAAATTTCTTTCCAAAAGAAAGCAAATGGTTAATCTCACAAAACAAAAAAATATTTTTTACGAGGTACAAATCTAAAATTTTTTTATTTGTTCCAAAATCGACCATAGATCAATTCCCCTTTTTATTTGGGAGTATTGACTACACCCCTAAGTCTGTCATGGATAGATCACCCAGGTTCGGGTCCATAAGCAGTGACCATTGCCCTATGAAGACTCGCTTTCGCTGCGGCTCCGGTGGGTTCCCTTAACCAAGCCACTGCCTATGAGTCGCCGGCTCAGACCGGCTCAGAGATTTATGGCGCCCTTCGTTTCGCCAACAAAGAAGTCATCCTTGACAATTTCCCATTCCTTCCCTACCGAGCCGCCTCTATTCGCTATTCGATGCGTCCGCCTTCCCTTTCTATAACACCCCCATGCCACATAATGGCTGTCGACCTCCAAAAAAAAGACGTGTGTAGAAATGAAGAGTGAAGACATTTCAAGAGAAACAAGAGAAATAAATAATTCAATCAAATAAAATATTATTACTATGGTTCGAGAGAAAGTAACTATTCTCGTCCGATTAATCAGTTATTTAAAAGATCTATCGGACTATGGAGTGAATGATTTGATGAATGAATATTCGTCTAAGAGCTTTTCCTTCTCTTCGGGATCGAACATCAATTGCAACGATTCGATAGATGGCTCATTGGGATAGATGGACAACGATAAACGTATCACACTCATAGCCTTTCTATTCAACAAATTCCACGCCTTATGTTCCATATTTTTGAGTTTTTCCTTCTCCTCTAGGGGCACACACAAATATTTATCGTAATGGTAATCCTCGATCTGCATCTTCTAGAACCTGAAATTCGATCCACCAAACTACTTGATTGAGATTTTTTTACCTAGTTCGTCTTGCGACTACGTCTAGGGGCGATGCCAAACCAAGTATTTCACTATGTTTTTCGGATGCTGATTACAATGAGAGAACATCTATTTATAATAGAAAACTTGCCCTAACCATAATTAAGCCCATTGGGATCAAACTTGCTCCACACTCCAAGCTCATTTGGATTAAACTTGCTCCACACTCCAAGCCCATTAGGATTAATTCAGGCTCCACACTCCAACAGAGAAATGGCAAGAGAAAAATAAATTCTCTGAACCCTTGCTCCTCATAGGTACCACATATATGACAGGTGTGGTAGACAGATGGGGAGGAAACACTCCTCGTTGCCAAAGATTAAGAATGGTGAAAATTCCGTCTTGATTGAGTACTCTCCATGAGAAATTGGAAACTTTTAGAGGAACTAATTAACTTACTCCAAATGATGAAGAAATGTTATTGTCCTTGACATCAGTTCATTTGTCAAATTCCAATAAATTTAAATGAGGCTTGGAAGAATTTTTCGCCAAACATTTCTTTTGAAAATAGAACAATTAGTGTGGACTACCGTGATTATAATATATTTCTTTTCTTGTAATTATCATGTATATCTTAATTAACTTATTTTCAACACTTAATTTCTTTGTTGATAGACTTCTAATGTCTTCCACCCCTTGCATATATTTTGTATATCTTTTGTGTTTGAGTTAATATACACAAAATACACAATTCACAAAACCCTAAACTTATTGCTCTTGCTCACTATCAGATTTATCATGGTACTAGAGCAGGTCTGATCTCACACTTCCGCACGCCAAAAAAAAAAAAAAGTTGTTAAACCAGTAAGAATATCCACCATGATCCATCATCAGGCATGGTGAACACCAATGATGAGAAAACTAATATCTCGAATGTGGTGGACGTAATGTCCCTATATTATGTTCATCCGTCCGATAACCGCGGACAAGTATGTATGAGCACAATACTTCGCCATGGCAATTATGCAGACTGCGCAGATGAGATAACCAACTTCTCGTTCGTGGAAAAAAATTGGTTTTGTTAATGGTACCATTAACATTCAAGAGGAAGGGACATCAGAAATTTTATTGTGGAGGCGCTGCAACGCCTTGGTAAAAGTATGGCTCACGTTATCTATGGAGAAGGAGATCTGAAACAGCGTAAAACATGGCAAAACAACGCGCACTACAAGAAAATAATTAATTGGCTAGGGAATATTTTGTAGGCAATAATTCCAATTTCGTAGGCATTTATATTTAGCTACGGAATACCAACGAAAACCATTCGTATGGAATTCGCTCGTAGGTAATTCGGTTGCCCACAAAAATTTAATTCGTAGGCAATTACCTACCACATTTTCGTAGCAAATCCATAACATTTCGGTAGGTAATATGATTACCATAATAAATGAAATTCCGTAGGTAAATATCAACTACGAAACATTTCGTTGGTAATTCCGTAGTTAAATTTGGCAACAAACATTTCGGTGGAAAAAATTTTAATATATATTTTTTAAATTTTTTATTAATAAATTATTTTTTTAGCCTTAGCTTACAAAATAAATTCATTCAAAATTGGACCAGCCGGTTCAACCGGTCCAACCATGAATCGATCATAAAACCGATTCAAAAAGTGTTGAAATATATAAACATTTTAAAAATACAAATTTAGGTGCACATTATGCCCCTTTTATAATGTTTTTCTATCATTTTCTTGTACTCCTTATTCGATGTGGGACAAAAAATTTATGTTTGTTGGTTACTAACTTATTAATACTACTACTTTTATATTGTTTTTTCTCTTATGTTTTTTCTACTCTTTCGATGTGGGACATAATAAAGTTCATATGTTTATTTGTTATAACACTATTGCTTTTCTAAGTTCCTAGCTAATTTTGTAGGTAATACAATTAGATAATTTATACATATAAATAGCTAGGAAAATTTCCGTAGGTAAATGAATAAACAAATCACCTACAATTATTTTGGTAGGGAAATGCTATTTTACCTACGAATTATTTTGTAGGTAAATCAATATTTTCTAAGTTCCTAGCTAATTTTGTAGGTAATACAATTAGATAATTTATACATATAAATAGCTAGAAAAAATTTTGTAGGTAAATAAATAAACAAATCACCTACAATCTTTTTGGTAGGGAAATGCTAATTTGCCTACGGATTATTTTGTAGGTAATCATTATTTTCTAAGTTTCTAGCCAATTTTGTAGGTAATACAATTAGATAATTTATACATATAAATAGCTAGGAAAATTTTCGTAGGCAAATAAATAAACAAATCACCTACAATCATTTTGGTAGGGAAATGCTATTTTGCCTACGGATTATTTTGTAGGTAAATCAATATTTTTTAAGTTCCTAGCTAATTTTGTAGGTAATACAATTAAATAATTTATACATATAAATAGCTAGGAAAGTTTTCGTTGGTAAATAAAAAAAAAATCACCTACAACCGTTTCGGTAGAAAAATGCGATTTTACCTACGGATTATTTTGTAGGTAAATCACCATCAGATTTTTCCTTGGTAATTTCGTGGGTGAAAATGTGTAAAATAATTTATAAAGATCCGTAGGCATTCTGTAGGCAATTCTCAATATTTAAAGACGAAATTATTTTCGTTGGAAAATTCCGTAGGCAATTCAACAATTTCTTGTGGTGGCGATAGATTTAGAAAAAAAAAATTGGGAAGGAAAGTGTGCCCAAGGCCTACGAATTGAAACGTGTACTCACCCTTACCCGACAAGAGAATCGAAGATGTCTATATCCGCTTACTACACCAAGTTGAAGGGAATCTGGGACAAAATACAACCAGTCTCATCTATTCCAAAATGCACATATGGAACGGTCTTGGATGAGATATTCAATATTGTTAATAGGTCTGTAACTCCTCTCTACTTTTTTTTCGGGTTTTAGCTCTTCTCGTGTTATTGATTTTTCATTTAAACACATGAGCCCCCTAAAGTAGATAGCTGTTTCAGCCCCTCGTTGTTTTTTTATTTCAATAATTTTTTTTACTCAACTCCTCTTTCTTTTCCTCCATCCACAATTATTTCATTTTTTTTTCCAATTTCGTCCACCAACTCAGATTTTACTTCTAAGGAGAATTAAAACAGAATCCCCAAAAAAAAAGAATTCTATAGGAGTACTTCAGAACCAAAATAACCAAAAATTAACTCGATTCCATGGATTGCTATTTTGTTCGATTGAGAGTTGAGTCCAAGTAAGTAGATAGAGACGAGAAAAATATGTACTAGTGATCAGGTTGTCGATATCTTCAGAAAGGTTTCAACTAGCAAGTTGGGTGTTTGCAATTTTCACGATCAACTTGAGGGAGAGTGTTGAGCACCGTGTGATTATCATATATTTTCCTTTCTTTTAATTACCATGTATATCTTGATTAGCTTATTTTCAGCACTTAATTTTTGTTGTTGATAGACTTCTAGAGTCTTCCACCCCTTATATATTTTTTATCTCTTTTCCGTTTAAGATAATATACACAAAATACACAACTCACAAAACCCAAAACCTATTACTCTTGCTGATCACTACCAGATTTATCAATTAGAATCAAGAACAATGATAAACAAGTGAGGAAAGAAGTATTTCAGACGCGTGTTCCTATCATTGTTAACCACTCGCCTAATGTTTTTAGCAAACCAATTAACCAAGACAAATATATTATAAAGGCTTAGTAGATACACTTCCCATATCTGGAAATACACCCATTAAATAGGTGTGATATTAGTGTTAGTTGGTTAGTTTGTTAAGAGCAGTTTAGTTTGTTAGTTTAGAGGTGATTAGTATATATACTATTGCATCTTCCTGCTGGAAGAATAACAGATTATTTTCTTCTTCATTTGTAAACTCAATCAAAAGCTTTCAAGCTTTCCATCAATGGATTCCATTTTACAATTCTACATGGTATCAGTTTCAAATCAAATTCGATCCTAATCCGCTCAAATCCCCTCTGTTCTCCCCGATCGTCTCTTTGCTCTACATTCTTATGGCGCCGGTTGTCACCAACCCCAACTCCCTCGATCCGGCGAAGAATCCTTTCTCCCCTCTGGCGTTACACCAAAACGACAACCCAGCGGTGGCAATCGTTCTTGAACCCCTCGACGGCACCAACTATGTTTCTTGGAGCCACGCGATCAAAAGGGGCCTTAGCGTCAAGAACAAAGCTCGCCTGATCGACGGCACACTGAAAATCCCATCTGAGGAAGACGATTCAGACACTTATGCTGCGTGGGTAAGAGCAAACGATCTGGTATTAATGTGGATTTTAAACTCTATCATCCCAGATATTAAACGAACCCTAGAGTATTTTTCTGTTGCAAAAGATGTTTGGGATGAACTGCAAATTCGCTATGCTTTATCTGATGGAACTAGGGTATATCATTTAGAGAAATCCCTAAGTTCTATTGCTCAAGGATCTCAATCCCTAGTTAGCTATTATAATCAGTTTAAATTTCTATTGCTCAGGGATCTCAAGGCCTGTTCTTAAATGTTCTTGTGGGGCAATGGATGGGTGTACTTGTGATTTGCCTAAATTGATGTATAAAACACAAGAACAAGACGCTGTTATGAAATTCTTGGTAGGCCTTCATGACTCCTATAGTTCCATTAGAAGCCAATTTTTGTTGCAATCTCCCTTCCCTCCTCTATCCAAGATTTATGGTTTGTTGCTTCAAGAGGAATCCCAAAGAGCCTTAAACACTACCTCTTATCCTATTCAGCCAGATTCTATTGCTATGATTGCAAATAATTCTAAATTCTATAAGGATACAAGAAAACCTCTTAAATGTAGTCACTGTGATGGCTTGGGTCACACCATAGACAGGTGTTTTCATATCATAGGCTTTCCCCCTGGTTGGAAAGGTCCTAGAGGTCGCAACACCAAATTTCCCAATAAAACTGCCTCTACATCCTCCAAACAACCCATCCAAAATGAACCTTCCAAGGAGTCTAACCCTTTGATTGACCAAGAACTGTTTAACAAGTTTATTAGTTTCTCTAAGTCTCAGATTTCTGGTGAGGGGAAGAGCATTGCTCACTCTGTGGCGGGTGCTTCCACTGTTCAGATTGAGGATCCTTCTACATCCAAAGATTCAGGTATGTCTTCTAACCCATGTCACAATACTGTCAAATTTGCCACTTGGATATTAGATACTGGGGCCACTGATCATATGATTCATGATATATCCTTATTTTCCACCCCACCTTCTGAAGCTAATGTTAAGATTTCTTTACCCAATAATGCCATTTCTACAGCCACTCACATGGGAAACATTGTGATAAATGAGAGCCTAACTTTGTACAATGTTTTATATGTGCCTGATTTCACATTTAATCTTCTATCCATTAGTCATCTAACTAGGTACTCTAATTGTACTGTTAGCTTCTTGTCCTCACATTGTGTTTTACAGGACAATACATCCAAGATGGTGATTGGTACTGCTGATCAAGTTAGAGGCCTTTACCTTTTACAAACTGCCCATCCCTCTATTAACTCTACTATTGAACATTCTGTTGTTGCTAATAGCATAGTTTCCAATTCTTGTACCTTTGATCTTTGGCATAAGAGACTAGGTCATATACCTAGAAGATGTATGTTGCATATACCTGAATTGAATGTTAATGCTTCTGATTCTCAATATAAGTGTTTGATTTGTCCTTTAGCAAAACAAAAGAGGAAATCTTTTCCATTAAGCACATCCACCTCTGTTCATCCTTTTCATTTAATTCATTGTGATGTTTGGGGTCCTTTCTCTTTGATTTCTGCTACTGGTCATAGGTTTTTCCTCACTATTGTTGATGATTTTAGCAGATGCACATGGATCTACCTCTAAAAGCTAAAAGTGATGTTCAATATTCCTTAGAAAATTTTCATAATATGGTACAAACTCAATTTGACACTAAGATCAAAACTGTTAGAAGTGACAATGGCACTGAATTTCTCCTCTTTGATTTTTATCATAAGTATGGTATTCTCCATCAAACATCTTGTGTTGAAACACCCCAACAAAATGGGATTGTTGAGAGGAAACATCAACACTTACTTCAAGTTGCTTGAGCTCTTATGTTTCAATCTTCAATGCCATTAAAATACTGGAGTGAATCCATAAAAACTGCTGCATATATAATCAATAGGATTCCTTCTCACACACTTCAACAAAAATCTCCATTTGAGATGTTGTACAACAAGAAACCTGAGTACTCTTTCCTTAAAACTTTTAGATGTTTATGTTTTGCTAACACTTTAACTTCTAATAGACACAAGTTTGATCCTAGAGCCACAAAATGTGTTTTTCTTGGCTATCCCCTTGGTACCAAAGGGTATAGACTTTTGGACATCACCACTGGCAAGATATTTGTTTCCAGAAATGTGAGGTTTTATGAGGACACTTTTCCCTTTTCTGAACCTGTCCCTACTATTCTTCCCAACTCCAATACTCCTTCTTGGGCCAATTCTTTTGATAATATTTTTGATGATATTGATGATCATTCTGTCCATTTACAAGATATTGCTCCTGTGCTTGATGATACTCCTGTGCTTGATGATACTACTGTGCTTGATATTCAAGATCCTAATATTACTGCTCCTGTTGTCCCTGAGGTTCAACCACCCTTAAGACCTTCAAGGGCTAAATCTCAACCTGCTTACTTACAAGTTTATGAAACTTCTTTACCTGCCTCTCTTGATCATGCTAAACATCTTTCTTCATCTGCTGGAAAACAATATCCTATACAACATTTTTTTGTCTACTAATAGGCTTACACCTTCTTATAAAAATTTTATTGCCTCTATATCCCAAATTCAAGAACCCAAAACTTATAAACAAACTGCTTTGGATATCAATTGGGTTTCTGCTATGAATCAGGAATTAGATGCTCTAAATAGAAATAACACATGGTCTCTAGTTAATCTTCCTAAAGACAAAAATTGTATAGGTTGTAGATGGATTTACAAGATTAAGTATAAATCTGATGGCAGTATAGAGAGGTACAAAGCTAGGTTAGTTGCCAAAGGGTATACACAACAAGAGGGCATAGACTACTTTGACACTTTTTCCCCTGTTGCTAAAATCACTTCTGTAAGAATTCTATTAGCTGTTGCTATTTCTAAAAATTGGCATATTCATCAATTAGATGTTAATAATGCATTCTTACATGGTGATCTTGATGAGGAGATTTACATGGTCCCACCCCCTGGTCTCACTCCTTCTCCTAATAACAAAGTCTGTAGATTAAACAAAAGTCTCTATGGTTTAAAACAAGCTTCCAAACAGTGGTTTTCTAAGTTAACCACTTATTTGCTATCTCTTGGTTTTATACAGTCCAAAGCTGACACCTCTTTGTTTACTAGACACAATGGTACTGATTTCACTTCTATACTTTTTATGTTGATGACCTCATTATATATGGGACTAATCTTCTTATAATTCAGTCCATCAAGGCACACTTACACAGCAGGTTCACTATTAAGGATCTTGGTCCATTAAAGTATATCTTGGGCATTGAGATTGGCAGAAATAGTCACTACTACAAAAACGGGTTGTGGAGACGCTCAAAAGTGTCACTAAAGGTAGTATTTGGTGACGCTTTTGCTATAATGACGCTTTGGGTAGGCGTCACCTGATTTGGCGTTTCTTTAGGGTGTTATCGTGACGCTTGAAAAGCATCATTGTAGATAGACATTATGATGCTTTTATGCGTCACAATAACGCTATTTGGTGACGCAAATCGGTGTCACGACGGTGTGCTTTAGTGATGCTTTCTCACGTCACGAAAATTTTCCAACTAACTTAACCACCACATTTAATAACGTTTTTATGCATCAAGGTAACAATATTTGGTGACGCTTACCTGCATCACGACGTTGTGTTTTAGTAACACACTCTCGCTTCACAAAAGTTTTATAACTAATTTAACTTCCTTAATGTCACGTAGTATTAGTAGCAATATAGGCTAAAGGTATACCGCTAAACTGCTAAAGCATATAAAATAACTCTATATTTACATTAATTTATATCATAAATAATAAAATTTCATCATACTTCTACAATAAAAACAACCAAAGATATAATAATAAAATGTCATCACACTTGTAAAACAAAAACAACCATAGTTGAAAACATCCTAACTCGACCTATTATCAACCACATAACTATAAAGTCTAATATAACAAATTCAAAATTTTCGGTTCAAAGATAAATTGCTCCTAAACTATGCAAGGCAAAATCCATTTTGCCATCTTTATCAAGCATCTTCCACTTGAACCTATAATAATGAACGAAAGAGAAGATTATTAATACTCGAAATAAAAAATATATATATATATATTATCAAAAGAAACTTACAAAAAGAAATATCATATAACCATACATGGAGGATTTTAGTCCAGAAAAAATAAAGAATGTTGTTTGTCTGTAGAGAAGAAGTGACAAAACCTTTATTCAAATTCACTGAATGAAGTGAATGATCATATTATCTAAGATAATGATAAGACAGTTAAGCATGTCAAATCAAGAAAGGTAACTAATAAATATTTTTCCTCTAAAAGTGAATAAAAACAACTAGAAAAGTCAAAATGTAAAAGTTCAATAAAATAAAACAACAATACCAAGGTTGCTCAACATACCAATAGCATAAAAAGGTCTCATGATTAAAGAGTTTAAGAGCATACCACTGGAATACCAGCAATCTCCACAGAGGTCAAGCTGGAGTTTTTCTTAATCCTTCAGACAGCGTAAAAGGCAAAACAACAATTTTGATGTTAATTGCTGCAAGATAAGGAGTTGCTCTTTTTTTTAATGATTCTATCAAAAATAATCACAAACCTTTATTAGAATTTTTTGTGCTTTTAATGATGCAGGATTCTTCTTGCTAAATAACATCACACAAAAGCTTGTCACATGAAAATCTGGTCACATTAAATATAAAATTATATTCTATTTGTGAAATAGAATAAAATAGATCCATTATATGACTACGCACAAATGTTCCATCAATACCACTGCTTATAATCTCAGGCCTACATCACCTACAGAAACACAATCTCTCTGGAAATATATTGTTTATGATAATGCATCACCTGGTGCCTAGATTTGCAAGGAAAATTATTGTTGTTGTATAGCCTTCCAACCAGTATTATACTCCAGTAATCCCAGTGCTGGTGATACATATATAACTATCAATCCATTCCCCTGATAATCAGTAAAACTAGTAGACATCATTCATTATGAAAACTAGTTACGACAAAATGCCACGTTCATCAACAGACTTTTATCTCAAGAACCAAAAACTAACCCACGTTCTTGCCTGCCCCTTTGCCCACACTAATTCATCATCAAATGCACAAAATCCAGAATTTTAAGGGGGCCATGTCAAAGCAAAAAAAAAAAAAAAATGTCACCTTTAGAATGCACGAGAACTTTGAAATTATGCTGATAACATTGGCGCCATTTGAATTTTTAAGAAAATCCTCAACTCTAAAGCTTTTTGCGTGGTATTGAAGGTGCAGTGACCTGTTCCCACTAGCTGCAACATGTTACATATATGATTAGCTATAAGAGAAAGATATATATACAAATAATTGTCAAAAGATTGAGAGTCATCTTTATTAAGATGAGAGTAAAAAATGTTGAAACCTGGCTGAGAGAGCTACTTGAAGAGCCTTTCCATGTCCAAGTGCTCTAACAGGAAGGCTCATGACATACCTAAAGCATTAAGAGATGAAAATGGTTTCTATGATAAAAAGAAACTGTATAAATCTGATAACGTTGGAAGATATTTAAATAATAAAAATAGTACTAATAACTTACTTTGCGGCTGTCTGAAAATTTGAATCCCAAAGGGCAGAATCATTCAGGACTAATCCTGAAACTACAGGCTCCCCAATAACCTTCTGACCTGAAAGTATAAAATACATTAAAATCTTCAAGACGCATTAACAATGAAGCATAATTACTTTTAAGTACCGTTCAAATTAAGATCAATGAGAAATGGGGAAGAATCAAAATATAATGATTCAGAAGTAGTATCAAAATATAATTAAGAACAATTTGAGCAGGTTTGTTATATATTTAAGAAAAGAATCAAAATATAATCCCAGTGTTGGTAATCTACAAGTCTAAATTCAGAAATTGCTCCACAAATGTGCACGTCTGAAAGAGTAATGCTAACAACCTTCACATCATAATTGATTGATCAGATTCAACAAGCTTATATTTGTGTATTTTTCACTTACTTGATTGCAGAGTGGCAAGTAGGAAGAGATTCAGACGTATTCTTCTTTACGAAAATTCACTAATGCTATGTAGTCGGTCCTGATATACCAGCGGAATTAATTTGTTTGCATCCGCTTGCAATTGAGAAGGAATATTCATACCGACAACACTCCATGGCATTCCATTCCATTCCATTACGAACATCTGCAATTAGGTGTGAAGATCCTAGATACAAAAAACCCAACTAGTTACACTACATAAAATGACGTTTGAAAGGTTTTTATGGTTGATACATGTAAGAGTAATGTTTGGTATTTACTAATCCAAACTGAGTAGCTATTCAAAAGTATTGAACTATCACTTCATTCCCCTGATAATCAGTAACATTAACAGACGTCATTCATTGTAAAAACTAGTCGTGACTAAATGCCACGTTCATCAACAAACTTCTGATCTCAAGAACCAAAAATTAACCCACACTCTTGCCCTCCCTTTTGCCCACACCAATTCATTATCAAATTGCAAAAAATTAGAATTTTAACACCCAAACAAAATCCAGTATTTAAAGATACCCCACAATTACTTATCAATATAACATTATATAACACTTACTCAAACAAAAGTCAAACAGTGAGAAATCCCAGGCTTCCTGATCCAAGCCACTCAAAGTTCCAATTGCTCCCAGATAATGAGACCTAATAAACAAAATAACTGAAATAAATAAAATAAAAAACTACTAAAACCCAAACTAGGTTTCTCTTTCTGTACCCAATACCTTGAACACATGAATATCATTACATTTACACGTTGAATCCATTAAAATCGCCACAATTACAACAAGAAAATAATAAACCCATGAAATTTAATAGGACTTAGCATATTTTACTTGGGAGCGAACAATTCAAATTCCCAACCATCACAAACTAATAAATTGCAATTAGATCTCAAAAGAAAATAGCAAATCAGTCGAAATCGAGTGCTAATATTCAACGTAATCGACAGGTTTAACATATTCATCACTTTGTTACCGTTTGATAGGCGATTTGATGGGCGACGGAGGTCTCGATCCCATTGAGAAAGCAATCTGAGGAGGGAGAAAGAGGGACGATGAAGGATCTGTGTGACAAACCCATAGTTACTTGCTTTAGAGAAAGTGGATTAGTGAACGGCTCGGTGCGATGAAACGAAGGTAACACGGGATTGAAGAAATTGGGGGAACTCTTAAAGTAAATTAACAATATAAAATTAGGGGGCGTGTGGTTTTATTAAGAAAATAAAATTAGACGTCACTAATTCTAATTAGAGGGCGGGGGTCATTATATCCATATATTGTCACGCATACTTATAAACATGATTAAGGAGGCGTGACCATAGGGGGTATTTTTTTAGTAGTTGTCACGCATACTTATAAACATGATTAAGGAGGCGTGACCATAGGGGGTATTTTTTTAGTAGTGAGTAAAGGCCCAACTCTTTGTCAAAGAAAGTATACTCTTGATTTACTTCATGATTCTGGATACTTGGGAAGCAAACCTTGCTCCACCCCAATGGATTCCAAAATTACCTTTGATACTAACTCTCCTCTTCTTGCACAGCCTGAACAATACAGGAAATTAGTGGGAAAACTTTTGTACTTAACTGTTACAAGGCCTGATATCTCTTATGCTGTTCAGACCTTGAGTCAATTCATGCAAAGTCCCACTGATTCCCACTTAATGGCAGTTCATAGGGTTCTAAGATATCTAAAGAGCAACCCTGGAACTGGCCTTTTTTATCCTGTTGCTAACACTTTTAAACTTCATGCCTTTTCAGATTCTGATTGGGCTAGATGTGTGCACACAAGAAGAAGCATTACAGGGTATAACATATATCTTGGGCACTCCCTGATCTCTTGGAAATCAAAGAAACAGACCACTGTTAGCAGATCCTCTGCTGAGGCTGAGTATATAGAGCCTTAGCCTCCACTACTTGTGAGCTTCAATGGATACACTACATCCTTGAAGATTTGAAGGTTCAACATTCTACTCCTTCCAACATGTATACAGATAGTAAGAGTGCATTCTCCATTGCTCACAATCCATGCCTCCACCAAAGAACCAAACACATAGCTTTGGACAACCATTTCACAAGAGAAAAGATTCAAGAAGGGCTCCTTACTCTCATCCATATTCCTACTGAAGATAACCTTGCAGATATCCTAACAAAGCCTCTTCCACCAACTCCATTCATGGTGCACAAATCCAAAATGGGCATGTTAGATATACACTCCTATTTTGAGGGGGGTATAAAGGCTTAGTAGATGCACTTCCCATATCTGGAAATACACCCATTAAATAGGTGTGATATTAGTGTTAGTTGGTTAGTTTGTTAAGAGTAGTTTAGTTTGTTAGTTTAGAGGTGATTAGTATATATACTATTGCATCTTCCTGCTGGAAGAATAATAGATTATTTTCTTCTTCATTTGTAAACTCAATCAAAAGCTTTCAAGCTTTCCATTAATGGATTCCATTTTACAATTCTACATATATTTAATGATCGCATGTATCCATGATCTGTCATGGTAGAAATACAACAAGAAACACTAACGAAGATTAACGTCTCTAGACCAAAAACTAATTAAGGACCTGAGAGCAACCGCTTACTGATTTCGTAAGAGGCGGCAGCATCGATACAAGCGTACTGCACTTGCGCATCTGTGAGCAAAGGGCGATGCCAATCATTTTCCACGTCCGGCGGCCTCTCCAAGTTTGCCCCAAACAATTCCCATGCTATTATGTCCTGCCGGGCGAATCTCAGATCCTGCCTACCTCGTGTAATCGCATTTTCACCCAAATCTATGACCTTCAGTGGGCCTCCATTTTCAAAGAACAACAAATCTTTTAACATCCACATCTTCTGTCGTATGTTGATGCCAACGAAAGTATTGTTACCATGTATGAGGAAATGTTCGAGCATGGGAAGGTATCGCCCATTCATCTGGGCGAACTGGATAATGAGGCAGCGGTTGTCGACACAGAACTGGACGGTAGCAATGTGGTGATCGTAGATCTGAACGTCGAAGCCGACGTACTCGTAGAGATGGCGATCGCGAATGAGACTAGCCATCCAATTTTCAACGGCTATGAGGCGCTTAGTGACGGTGGTAAAGATGGTTTTGTTAAAGATTTGAACCCCGTAGAACTGGTCGATCGCGTCCTCTACTTCGTTCCGTATATATGTAACCCTTCGTGGTGGACGACCCGTTGCATCTGTGGTTTAAAAAGTTAGAGAAAGAGTGGGTGGTGCATATATCAATCCTCTGATAATTTAACACTTTATGTGGACGGAGTAAATATATATTTCTTGTTCATGCGTGTAAATACACTAAAAACACCAACATTCAAAGAAAATTGTATATACCCCATATCTATCTATATTTCTCTATATATATGTTTCACGTTCAAAATACCAAAATTAGTCCGTTTTTGGGCTGAATACCAAAATTTAGAAAAGAAAAAAGAAAAAAAACCATATATATATCCATCCACGCCAGAATTTCAAGAAATTAAAACAATATATATATATATATATATATTAATTCATGGTAGAATTATAATTAAGATATGAATTGATCCTTAATTACCTCTCCACAGTAACTTTCCAATTTTATGAGACACGTAAGTTCCGATACTTGCATACTCTATTTGCTTGTCTGAGAGCACCTCTAAATCCCAACGTCCACCCGGCTGCGGCCTCACGACGTCGAGGTTTTTAAGAACAACCGTTGCCAATAAGCTCAGATCTTCATGGTTAACATGTTTCTCCGCAAAGTTAACTAAACACCAGTAATATATATTATCGTGAAATCTAGCGTCGCGTTTCAGTATATCCAGCTGCGGCTCTTCTAGGCCGAAGCCCACAAACGCACATTTACGATGGAAGAGGAGTTGTAATAGGGAGAATGGGAAGGACTCCTCCCCGGACATATGGTAGATTAGGCATTTGTCGTCATAACAGAGCTGGAGAGTTGCAACAGCTCCATCAACAATTTCAACGCCGAAGCCCACGACGAATGGCATTCCCGCGTAGTTGTTGAATTCGTCAACAAGATCAATCAGAGGCTGGAGCCACCGATCAACAAATTGGTGGGACTTAGTGACTTGGGCATGGATGGTTTTGTTAAACAACTGGAATTGGTGGCCGTAGCTCTGCACATCATTGGGCTGTTGTATTTCTGCCATTTTCTTTCTTGTGACTGTGATGAGGAAAGTAACCGTTTCTTGAAATGTTGAGGATGGAGGAAATTAAGACTGAAAATTCATTATTTATATATGAAGTAATATGTATATTTATCCTTTTGAAAATTACATTTCAATTAATTCCATAATTAATTATAAAACAAAAAATTACAACTTCCAGCCAAAGTCATGAAACGTGAATCTAATTCTCCATGAATTTACTCTGCTATGTATTTACCCCTTCATTCTCTTATTACTATAATCTGTAAAACATTATTCTTATTATTATTATTACTAATTGCTACGTCAGTCGATTAGCTAATAGGAAGTTTGGTTATTTTTATTTTGATTGCTATGCATATGTTCTGTAACTTGGGTTTTTAAACTATTTATTTTACACTAATAATTGTTTACTCAGATATAAGTCAGGAATGATGATAGAATAGTTTTATTGAAATTAGGACACTGGATTTGGGTAATTAGGGTTTCGATTCATGAATTTTAATTATCTCAATTCGGCTTTCACTATTTTCCAGTTAGTGATTAATTATTTCAACCCTTGCATAGAAAGAATTGGAGAGACATAGAGAGATGAGAGCTACAGAGAGAGAGGGAGAGGAGTGGGTGAGGAAGAGCGGGGTAGTTACTAGGATCAGCCATACACTTCCATCCGAGAGGTTTCCGGTGAGGCAGAAAGAACCCTTTACCCCTAGGATAGATGATAGATGGGCTTCGGTGCGTAGTTCCAATGCGAGAGGTGATGTTCTTCCAAGGAACAAAGGCAAATCTCCAGAATGGCTAAGGAGGATTGAGTTATGCATCTACTTTCACATTCATCTTTAGAAACTTTCTGGCAGCAGCTACCATCCCGGTTCTATTGGAGAAATTCACCCCACCGGGGAGAGTAAAAGATATTTACATCTCAAAGAAGAAAAACAGGAGCGGCGAGGCCTTCAGCTTCGTTAGGTTCTCCAACAACGGAAATCGGTAGGGGATTGAAGAAGGCTTAAACTCCATTTGGTTGGATAGTTACAAACTACGTGCAAATCTGTCGAAATTTAACAGATGTGCCTATGAGAACAAGACAATGCCTAAGAGCTTTGTGATTTCCTCCCCGAATCGGGTTCAGTTGGGGGTATCTTTCGTTAACAAAGTCAAGAGAAGACAACATACAAAATTCAAGGAGCCACTTCATTAACCCAAGCAAAACAACCCCACATCCGGCGGAGCTAACCACTGTCCGCCCCAGGCCCCTTCCGGAAGACGGGCCAACATACGATTCACCTTCTAATCGACTCCGGAGGAGTGCTCTTGGGTGGAGGGATGCTTTACAAGTCAGTTGAAACGGAATCTTGATTGGGAGACTAACAAAGAGTATATGACAAGTGAATGTGGACAGAAAATCGAACTTATCCACATGGGTGGAAACCTTATCCTCCTTAAACCGATTGGGGATGAACCTCTTGCGTCTACGATTGAGGGTATTGAAGAATGGACGGCCCATTAGTTTGATTCCATCACTCCTTGGGAGCGGACGGATGTTAGCAATCAAAGATCAGTCTGGGTTAGACTATACCACGTACCATTACATGTTTAGAATCGGCGTTTCTTCAATCGCCTCGTACTCCTCTACGGGAGCCTTGTGGAAAAAGACCAGCAAACATAATCAAAATTAAGTTTTGGTTTCGCAAGGATTCGTATTCTACTCGCGGGGCCTATCTACATGACTGTATGCATTTCTCCAAATATTTACGGTACATTTTTTGTTATCAGATTTTTGGAAGAACCAGAGGAATTGTGTCTCCTCTTTGAGTCGACTGCCTCTGACTCGGACCTTTCAAACTCAGACTCATCTTAAAAATGGGCGGCGGTGGATACGGTACCGTCCTTCTCCGGTGATCCAGATGCTTCGGCCCATGGCTCTGTCGACGGCGATACTATCAACGGTGGGGCCCATTTTCCTAATCCTTTATTAGACTCCTCGTCTTTTGTCCCAAATTCATTGGAGGCAGTTAACTCCTCTTGGAAAGAAGAAAATTGCACGCGCACAATTAATGATACATTGGAGGCAGTTAACTCCTCTTGGAAAGAAGAAAATTTCATGCGTGAAATTAATGAACCATTGGAGGCAGTTAATTCCACTTGGAATGTGGAGAACTTCACTCGTGTTGTTAATGTCCCGACTCTTTCTTGAGCGATTGATGTGGATCCCGAGAGACTATCATTAATGTAGGTATTAACAGCGGAATTAACCTTACCCCACCCTCTGATTTTGAATTGGCAGCCGCCCCTTCAGATCATTGTTCCCCATCAATTCACAATACCTCCCTTTCACCCCTCCCTCCCCCCCTTGGCCCCGACCCTATCACGTCACCCTTGCCAGACCATACACCCTCCCAATCTGATGTTATCCTGTTTCCTTCCCTCGTGTCGGACCCTCTGCCCCCTCATGTTCCTTTTCGTATACTTCCCCCCTGTCTCCCAACATTCGGGGGGCGCGGTTCAGGTACCATTCACCCCTCCCTCTTCCTCGGAATCTGGCCCTGCGCCCCATCCCCCCTTTAGCACCTCGCCATCCCAAGAAAACCAAGATTCCTCCGAGTAAGAGGAAAAAATTGGCCAAGGCAGAGTGGAAGGCTTTTGCAATAGATTTTAATGAACAAGGAGAAAAAGATTCCCTTATCAATATCCGTAATTTCGGTTGCCAGCTGGGTTTAAAAGAGAGTAACACCGCACTGAGTGGAAGCGGTTCGAAGTGCTGATTCTCTCCTCCAGATGCAGGTTACAGGTGTGTGAATCATTTTTTATGCGATTCCTCTGCTATAATATTAGAGGTTTTGGAAGTGGCGTAAAAAGAAAAAAAGTTAAGGAGTTGATTGCAAATACTAAATCTGAGGTGTGCTTCCTCCAAGAAACCAAATTAGAAGCAATTGATCCAATTCTGAGCAGAAGCATATGGGGAAACAAGAAATGTGGATTCGTGTTCAGACCCTCCGAGGGACGATCAGGTGGGATTGCGACCCTCTGGGACGACGAATATCTTCAATGTGTTAATGCCTGGCATGCTAATCACTACTACACATTTGGCTTTGGAGAGCTGCACTTGGAGAGCTCTTGTTTCGAAAAGCTCTCCAAGATAGCACTTGGAGAGCTCTTTTTTCGAAAAGCTCTCCAATTTAGCACTTGGAGAGCGGTTTTTAAAAAAAAAAAAAATACTTAGAGAACGGTTCAAAACCGCTGTCCAAGTGAAGCTCTTGGACAGCGGTTGAGAACCGCATTGCAAGTAGAACTTATACAGCGGTTTAGAACCGCTCTCCAAGTATTCACTTGGAAAGCGGTTCATAACCGCTCTCCAATCTCAAAACCTTGGTCAAAGGCCTAAATCCCCAAAATCAATTCATTCTACGCGTTTAATTTCTGTCGAAGCTCTCCCTCCCCCAAACAAATTAAACGCGTTTTCTCCTCCAACCTTCCCTCTGTAAAATCGAAGCTTTCTCTAGTTATTTGTGTATATATGTGTGCGCGTGTATCTGTTGGTGTGGGAAATTGTGATTTATTGACTGTGTACGGAAGGAGTCGCCTAGTAATTTAAAGCCGCGTATGCGGGAAATGATGGAGGAGAAGATGCTTTTTGAGGCGCTGCCACATGGAGATTCCGGCGGAAACTCAGTAGAGACGATCCCCTTTCAGGTGTGTATTTTTTTCAGAAATTGAAGCAATTGTGTTTGTTTTGGTTTGCAGCGAGCAGTATTCACTACTATCAGTTGGAATGCTTTTTAATTGGGTTTGGTGGAGAATGCGAGTTAGTAATTTGCTGTTGACCAATCTACTCATTCCTAGGGTTTTTTGCTTTCCTTGATTTCATCATTGCTAGTTCCTAATTTATTCTTTCGAAATATATATTATTGCTAGTTCCTAATTTATTCTTTCCTAGTTACCTTTTTCTTCACAAAATTTAGTCCAAACATTCTTGTTCACCATTAGCCATTGCGTTGAAGTAGGTTCACTGACTTTTTTTTGAACTTAATGGCCTCCATTTTTGAAATATAATTTCGATTATTATTCTACTATCCATCTTTTGACGACGTTCAAATGACTGGTCCAGATGAGCAAGACTCATTTTATACAAACTAACCTGAATGAATAGGTTTGGTGTTCAGGAAAATGATTTCATCACAACTTCATTAGCAGGCCCTAATGGATGCTTTTGTATATTTTATCTTAAAAGTCCTAAACTAAAGTTGTATGCATAGTTGAGATTATTTTTTGGCTCTTAGATCCTACGATAAAACAGATTATGGATAACTCTATCTTTAGAGTTGATATTGAATGTTCCTCCATGCTGATTGTTCTTGTAATGCCTGGATATTTGCAAATATGGACTTGCTATAGAATTTAGTGCCTTTCGTGGGTTGTTAGTAGAAGGTAAATACTAAACGTCTAAACCTGATAAATCAGCCTTCAGTGATGTGCTTGAATATCAAACCTTAGCATGTCATTACTAGATCATTGATGTGCAGCCTGATGTTGTAATTGGTTTTTTCCTTCACCTTTGTTGTATATTTTGCTTGTTTAACACAATTGTTTTGTCCCTTTGATTTTCATATGTAGATCCTGAGCTGGAACCCTCGGGCATTATATTTTCCTAAGTTTGCTACTGCAGAACAATGCCAGAGAATTATTAAAATGGCAAAACCACAACTTAAACCATCATCCCTAGCTCTACGTCAGGGAGAAACAACAGAAAATACCAAAGGAATTAGGACAAGGTAATTACCATTTGTGTATAGAGTGGAACAATGGATTAATTAACATGTATATATTCTAATACACACTCTTTCTAATCCTTTCGTTTAGATGCTGGATTTTTTTCACGATATTAGTATACTTTTCTTATGCTGAATGTCTCTCGTATTAGTTCTGGTATGTTTATAAGCGCATCTGAAGATAAAACTGGGATCCTGAATCAGATTGAGGAAAAAATTGCTAAAGCAACAACGATCCCAAAGAGTCATGGAGAGGTAATGCAGTTTAAGAAAATTTGGTTATTTTTGTTCTGCTATATCGACTGTGTATAATTAGTTTATAATCTGAGCTGCGAAATTCATGAAGAGCACACTTGCATCATCTAGGATAATGCTTGAGCAGATTCATTAAGAACCGATGATCTTTCAACAATACCCTAAAAATAAATGGCTTTTTAGGATGCTAAGCGAGATAAGGAAAATGATATTGGCTTCTGAGTTTTATTTGATTATCTTGAAAACATCTACTATGATACTGTATGGGCATATTTTGTGAGATACAAATATAGAATCCCTGCTAGTAGGTCTGATGCAGTTCCACTATTTATCATTTGATTATTTCACCATGCATAAGTCATCACACAACGAGCCCCCATGTTATATTTCGTAGTTACAGAGGTTAAACTCTATGTCTGATCTTATATGGAAGGGATTTCAACAATTTATATCATCAGCACTTTAAGTATATAATGATATCCATGCAGTTAAAATTACAATGATATGGTTTATTATATGTCTCAATAAACATGGATCCAGGAAGATTTCAACAGGTTTTGGTTTCAAACAGCATAACTAACCAATCCATTGATTTGGAATTTTGTTTTGTTGTGCAGGGTGGTATATGATTGTAATGCTTGCATTATTAGTTCAATTTAGTTTGAATTGACTTGTTCGATGTTTCTTAAATACTAATTTCAGAAAATGTGTTGTGGGGAATGTCTAGTCCAGGTACATCAGCAAGTTGGACCTTTCATTGATTTGATATGTCTACATGAGAGTCATACTTTATTTGTGTCCTCAGACTCCTCTGCCCAAAACACATGCTCCATAGTATGATGAGTTCACTGTATTTTGAGGCCATATAATATTCTGCTATAAAACGAATTGTAGTAGTATGATTTAATTATTCAATTCTTGTAGGTCATTTGTCTCTTTTTACTCAAGTGGCATGTCATTGTAGATTGATTTGCCTGATGATATATTCTGTTTTGAATGCTGCAGGATACTGGGCTATGGCCCTTAGTAGCTCCCTTGCCTTCTTATGGGAGAGGGAGAGAACGACCTGGAGAAAAACACTTAGAGAATAGTTTATAACATGCTAAAAGGTATAGTTTTAGCATGTTATAAACTCTTATCTTATTTCATTAAGAGCATTTATCAAGTATAGTTTTGGCTTCATCAAAAAGGGGGAAATTGTTGGGATATAAATTCACCCTAAGCCCCACTTGATGTTAGAATAGTTTTGATGGCCAAAACACTTAGAGTTTATAAATGTAATAGGATCAGCTGACTTTGTTTAGAGCACCTTAGACTAGTCTTGTGTGATCAACTGTATTGATATCAGCTGATCAGCACAGCCCTGGCTTACATGCCTATCCTCAAGATGAGAAGAGTAGAAGACTTGAAGACTAGAAGATCCTTGAAGACCAGTTAAGTAAGGTGCTTGAATACCTACTTATCTGATGGAGTCCAAGATTGAAGATTGCCTAAAGCAGATCAAAGAATTGCCAGATCAGAAGAGTATTACTCGACTGATATCAGAAGACAGAAGACCTAAGGTCAGAAGAGTAGTCAGAAGACTATTAGTACAGATCAGAAGACTATGTACTCTTCCAGGACTCGGCTGATTCCAAAGTCATCTTGCAATTCAAACGAAGACCTACCTTATTTAGAAAGATTGACATGATCCCAGGATTGAAGCAATCAAGCGGCTGGAATCAAGGAATCAAGCTATTATGGAAAGATTTCCCCAACGGCTAGTTGCAAGCAATCACCACTATAAATACAAGAGGATGAGAAATCACAAACAAGAAGTTACAACGAGAGAATTCAACAAGCTAAGCAAGCAATCAAGCTAAAAACCATACTGTTTTAAGAGTTCTCCAAGAGCCCAGAAATCCTTAGAATATCTCTAGCTCTTAAGTGATTTCTATCCAACCTATAAGAACCTGAATCCCATTCATATTGTATATCATTTGATTTAGGCATAGTGGTTAAGCATTTTATAAGCTTGTACCATTAGTTGGATATCTTCAAAAACCCCAAACCCTCACCGAAAGGTTAAAGTTTTTAAAACCCCTCAAAGTGCAAGTGCTTACAATCACTTGTGGAGACCGTAACTGTTAGGACGGCTCAGATCTCAAAGTCCTATCCTTGGGACTCTAAAGGTCAAGCCCCTTGTAATTTTTGGTAAATTAAAGGGATTAAACATCACGTTAGGACGTGAGAGTGGACGTAGGATCGTATATCCGAACCACTATAAACCTGGTGTTATTTATCTTTCTGCACTTTACATTATTGTCATTTCCTTATACTTTATATAGTGCATACTGTGTTTTCAACATTCTTCAACTCAGGCCATAACTTTCAAACCAGCATCAGCTGAGTACTTTCATTAAGTAAACAAGTTAACACTTTCAAAAGAAACTAAAAGAACGAATCTAAACAAGGCCTACCATAATTCCGCATATAATCTCTTCATTCAGATCACTATAGTCATCTGGGCCAGCAGACTTGTAGTCCAGTTGACATAGCAATCAGAAGAGGTTCCCAACTCTCTTGAAAAAGTTTTAAAGTCTATTCACCCCTCCCCTCTAGACTTTAATCCCATTCACTACTCGTTCAGGGACCAACAGAGTTTCATCCATGGGGATGGGCTCCATGATGTCATATTAACAGGTCAGTCACTAGACTACTTGCTACACTTTAGTCAAAGGATAAATCTCTAGCCTATCTTTTTTTATTTTAAAAACTTTAGCAAGTGCTTTAGTGGATTTATCATGATTATATCAACAGCCCTCAGAATTTCACTCATCATCTACTTGAACATGATATTGGAATGACATAAAAGATAATGAGTATAATTCTCGTGTTTGTTCACATTTTTTTCTATCTTTATAGGTGAAAATGGGACAATTGATGGCCAAGGTGATGTCTGGTGGAACATGTGGAGGCAAAGGACTCTTCAGTTTACTAGACCCAGCCTAATTGAATTTATGAATTCCAGAAGTCTAATCATTTCCAATTTAACTTTCAAAAACTCACCATTTTGGAACATACATCCAGTTTATTGCAGGTAATACTCATCTGCTCCCCATAACTTGTTTATAATACATTAACTGTACTAAATTGACTTTTTAGAAGGGGTAGGCTGAAACATAAAGGTAACTGAGAAAATAGGACCAGGGTATAGTCTGTGAGAGTTCTTAGTTTATTTAAATTATTATTGATTGAATAAAAATTCATATACTATATATCTAACTATATTGATTGATCGTTGTTTGCAGTTTGTTTATGCCCGTCCGCTCAACTCTTACAAAGACAAAAGAATGGACAAATGGAAAAAAAGATTGGATCGGGTACCTGTACAATCGATTTTTGTATAGGTTTAATTTAAGTAGCTAGTATAACTTTTGTTGCATTTAATATATTAACTTATACATTTGTGATGATATTTAATGTTTTTTGGTGTTTATATTAATTGAACGTACGTTAGTGTACGTTTATTTATTTAATTTTTTGGTATTTGACGTGTATAAAATGGATTTGTATAAAATGGATTTTTAAAATATAAAATTTATTTATTGGTATATAAATAAATTTGGTTTTGTATAAAATTGATTTTTAAAATATAAAATAATTATTTAAAAAAAAAAATTGACTTAGACAGCGGTTCGTAACCGCTGTCCAAGCCCATGCGTTTTAAAAAAAAAATCACTTAGACAGCGGTTATGAACCGCTGTCCAAGTCAAAAAACAAAAAAAAAAAACACATAGACAGCGGTTATGAACCGCTGTCCAAGTGACTTTACTTGGACAGCGGTTCAAAACCGCTGTCTAAGACCTCTCTTGCACAGCCTTTAAAAGGAGCTCTCCAAGTGCAATTTCACTTGCATAGCTCCCACTTGGAGAGCTCGTTTAAAATCTCTCCAAGACCCTTTTTTAAAGCTCTACAAAGCCAAATGTGTAGTAGTGAATGGTCTGCTGGTGGTGAATGGTTTCCGTAAGAAGGACACCGCTGACATTTGCTTGATCAACGTATACGCCCCATGCCACAATAGAGAGGAAAGACAGCTTTGGGACACTCTCAGCTTGGTAATTCAGCAGAATAGAGGGAAACAAATATGTTTGGCGGGAGATTTTAACCCAATCAGACACCAGAATGAGAGAGTTGGGAGAACTGGTTGCTGTAATAGAAAGGAAATATAAGAATTTGATCAGTTCATCACGGCTGCTAACCTCGTTGAAATTCCTCTCTTCAGTCGAAGTTTTACTTGGTACCGTGTCGACGGGTCGTGTAAAAGTAAGTTGGATAGGGTGCGGCTAAATGAAGAATGGGTCCGGGCTGATCCACCCACACGCCTTAAGGGTCTCCCTAGATCCTTATCGGACCACTGCGGCGCCCCCTTATCCTTGAGGACCAAATTATTAATTGGGGTTCCAAACCTTTCCGCTTCTTCAATGAGTGGCTAAAGCACCCATCTTTCAAAGAAATCATGGCTGATTTTTGAAGAAAAACGCAGATGGAAGGCAGAAGAAGCTTTATCATAAAAGAAAAGTTTAAATTGGCAAAGAATTTATTTCGAATCTAGAGCAAGGAAACATTTGGAAAGCAAGATTTTCAAATTGAGGAAAATAAGCGGAAATTCTTGGAATTGGATTTAATAGATGATACTTTGGGGCTGGAGGATGATGAGATCAAACTAAGAAGAAGAACCATGAATGAAATATACACATACTATGAGACGAGACAAAACCTTCTTAACCAAAAGGCGAAAACCCAATGTATAAAGGAGGGGGATGCAAATACAAAGTTTTTCCACAAATGCATCAATGTTAGGAGAAAAGTAAAACGATCTGTCCAATTTACGCTTTGACGGTGAATCACTATAAAAAATTGCTCAAATAATGAGGGGAGTTAAAGAGGGGCACAAATAAAGAGGGAATTGGCGAGGGGCGGAATCACACTCGCGAATTAGCGAGTGGAAAAAGATGCACTCGCGTATTGGGGATGGCCTTGGCGACGGCGTGTTTTGCACTCGCTCATTGCGCGAGTGCTTTGTGGCCCTCGGAAACTGGCGACGGTCCCCCACTCGCTAATTGGCGAGGGGGGTGGGGCCCTCGTAAATGCCCTCGCCTAAGGTCCAATTAAAACCCCCTCTTCCTTTCCCAAATTCGTAGAGCCGAAGCTTAACCCAAAAAAACACACTGCGCCGCTGCCTCCTCCACCGCGCCACCGCCGCTGCCGGAGCTACAGATAGAGAGTGATTTTTGGATATTTGTGTTCTACACTTCGAGGGGTTCATTTATACGGTAAATTTATGCGTTTTTATTGATTAAATTAAAATTTATATATATATATATATTTATATTATATTATATATGTATATATTGTATATATATATATATATATATGCATGTATATAGTTTTGTTGTGTAATGTTAGGATTGTAATTATGTTAGAAAAATATGTATATGGTTAATTAGGATTAATTAAGATTGTTAATTGATGAAAGTTATAAAAATTGTTAATTTTTATGAATGTGTTAATATAATTGTTATGTTTTATACATGTATATATATGTGTTAATTATTAATTGGTGTGTTAATTGTTATGCATGAATGTGTTAATTGGAAGAATTAATGTTATAATTAATTGTTAGAAATAAGTGAAATTAAATCGATGTTGGAGGCCGGGATGAGTTGTTTGTTTGTTGTAGATTGTGCGTTCCGACTTGAGTAATTTTACTCGAGTCGGAAATGGATGCACTAGGAACCTAAATATTTGGTAATACGATAGATTTAGATGAAACTCTGCCAAATTTTTTAAATATATATATATATATTTATATTAATTAGAACATTAATCAATGTTTAAATTTCAAAATACATTTGAAACAGATCGATTAACATGAATTATTCAAGTCGTAGTTGGATGTATAGTCCAAGATTGGTCAATGGGATTATGAGCCCCGAATTTATTAGTGGAGTAAATGGATTTATTGAAGCTGCCACTAGTAATCCGAATTCGATTTGGGAAGGAAAAATTAGGTGTCCTTGCTCGAAAGCTAGATGTCGAAATGAGACTTATAGAGATCCTAATGAAGTGAAGTCTCATTTATATCAAATGGGTTTACACGAAATTATTATAATTGAATTTATCACGGTGAACAGAGTTGAGGTCCACGTCCATTTCAAAACACTAGTGAATTTGCGTCAAATATGGTAGTTCGTACCACACTATGGTAGAAGAATTAATGGGTGACCCAAACATTGATTTTGGAATCAACGCGGAACAGGAGACACAAAATGAAGAACCCCCTAACGAGAATGCGTCACAGTTCTACGACATGCTTCGTGCAGCGGACCAAGACTTGTATCCTGGTTGTGAATCTCATTCGCAGTTGTCATTCAATTCAGATTGTTGAATATTAAAACCAAAAACAGATTGTCTGAAAGGGGATACAATCAAGTCGTTGAGTTGATTCGTGAGATTTGTCATTCAGAAAATAAGGTTCCCAAGAAATTTAATGACACCAAACACTTGATGAGTGAGATGGGTCTTCCGGTAGAAAGGATTGATTGTTGTGCACAGAACTGCATGTTATTTTGGGGTGCAGACAGCAAACTAGATTTCTGTAAGATTTGTGGTGGATCACGGTATAAGCCGAGTAGGGTTGATGCAGATGGTTGGTTGAAAAAGAAACGCCCGGTTAAGGAGATGTTCTACTTTCCCATAATTCCTCGTTTGCAAAGATTGTACATGTCCAAGGCCACTGCGAAGGATATGACATGGCATGCCTCGTGCAGTTCTGATGACTCTGGTGTTATGTGTCACCCTGCAGACTCGTTGGCTTGGAAGCATTTGGACCGTTCGTATCCTGATTTTGTAGCTGAAATTAGGAATGTTAGGTTGGGCTTGAGCACAGAGGGTTTTGCACCGTTTGGAATGACGGGGAAGCAATATTCGTCATGGCCAGTTATTCTTACTCCGTACAATCTACCCCCGTAGTTATGCATGAAAGATCAGTTCATGTTTCTTTCGATTCTTGTGCCCGGGCCAAAAAGTCCGAAGGACAAGCTTGATGTGTTTTTACAACCTCTGATAGCTGATTTGAAATTTTTATAGGAAAATGGGGTGTGAACGTTCGACGTCTCTAGGAAGCAAAACTTTTTGATGAGAGCTGCACTGATTTGGACCATTAGCGACTTTCCAGCGTACTCAATGTTGTCTGGTTGGAGTACAGCCGGAAAGCTTACTTGTCCGTATTGTGGGGAGTACACCGATGCATTCACTTTGAGGCTCAGTCGAAAGCAATCATGGTTCGATAATCACCGAAAGTTCTTACCACCTAATCATACATGGCGAAAGAACAAGACGGCATTCAGGGCTGGAGTAGCAGTCACAAATGATCCACCGCCTATCCGAACAGGTGTGAGTCTCCTATACGAAATTGATCATTTGGGACTTAGAAAAGTTACAGAAGAAGGTGTTGAGGCACACAACAAAAAAATTGACGGAGGGTGGAAGAAAAAAAGCATTTTTTGGGATTTGCCTTATTGGAGTACTTTGTTAGTTCGACACAATTTGGATGTGATGCACATTGAGAAAAATGTGTTCGATAATGTGTTCAACACAGTGATGAATGTGGAAGGGAAAACAAAGGACACATCAAAATCAAGAGATGAGTTGAATGAATATTGTCGCAGTCCCTCTCTCAAGAAATGTCCACGTACAGAAAAGTATCCCAAGGCTTGTTATGCGCTTGATAAGAATGAAAAAGATGTTATCTGTAAGTGGATAAGTGGGTTGAAGTTTTCCGATGATTATGTGTCTAACATATCTCGATGTATTGACTGAACAAAGTTGAAATTGTATGGAATGAAGAGTCATGATTGTCACGTCACTACAAAAAAAATCATGTTTAGTGACAAAAAGTTTAGTGACATTTAATTTTTTGTCACTAAAAACACACATGTAGTGACAAAAATTTTCCACCGTTACAAAATAACGTAAGGTCTGCTCATTAGTGACAATTTTATATGTTATCAATATTTCATTTATAATTTGTCACTAAAATCACACATATAGTGACAAATAATTCAGTACGTTACAAAATAACATACGGTGTGATAAACAGTGACAACTTTTTATGTTGTCAATATTTCATTTAATATTTGTCACTAAAATCACACACATATAGTGACAAAATTTTCATTATATTACAAAATACTGTAAGGTGTGATCATTAGTGACAACTATGTATGTTGTCAATGTTTCATTTAAATTTCGTCACTAAAACCACAAATATAGCGACAAATAATTTATTATGTTACAAAATAACATACGGTGTGATAAACAGTGACAACTTTTTATGTTGTCAATGATTCATTTAATATTTGTTACTAAAATCACAGACATATAGTGACAAATTGTTCATTATGTTACAAAATACCGTAAGGTGTGATCATTAGTGACAACTCTATGTGTTGTCAATGTCTCATTTTAAAATTCGTCACTAAACCATACATAAAGTGACAAATAATCCATTATGTTACAAAATAACATACGGTGTGATAAACAGTAACAACTTTTTATGTTGTCAATGTTTCATTTAATATTTGTCACTAAAATTACACACATGTAGTGATAAAATTTTCATTATATTACAAAATATCGTAAGGTGTGATCATTAGTGACAACTATGTATGTTGTCAATGTTTCATTAAAAAATCGTCACTAAAACTACACATATAGTGACAAAAAATTAATTACTACTAAAACCACATATATAGTGATAAATAATTTATTGTCATTAAAAAAAATTAAAATATATTTAGAGTATTTTTGGGTGTTAATTGTTTTTCTTGAAGATGATTTGTAAATTACGTAAATTCTTAAATAATATAGAAAATAGCAAAAAAAATATGGAAAATGTCTTTAAAATAAAATTGAAAATTAGAAAAAAAAATTAGTTAGTTATAAAATAATTAATTAAAAATACGTAAATAAATTATCTTAAATTTTCAGAATTTTTTAAATTAATTCTCAAATCATATATAAAAGTTAATATATATAAATAATATCCATGGCTTTTTTTTTTTTAATTTTATAAAATCCTAAATCTAATCTGCTAAAAGAAGAAGAACCCTACACAGTCGAGTCACAATCTATTTGGAGCCACCATCTCCCTACTCTATTCACAGCGCCTATCCGCCGCCACCATCTCTCTACTCTATCCAGCGTCGACCATCGTTCACTTTCCACCACCAGCCACAGGCGCACGACCCTCCGACAACGCCCACCTCCACTGTAAGTTTCGAATTGTTCGTTTCTAGAAAAATAATGTTTGGCGGCTGCTAATTCTTGAAATCTTGTTAATTAGGTTGTTTCTACTGATTTTTTAATATGTTAATTGTTAGATTATAGATTATTTCATTAGTTTCAGCATATATTTGAGGAGAAAATACTTGATATCACAGAATTGCGGTACAAAATTAGTTACTAAAGAATTCTAGTAATATCATAAAATTAGTTTCTAAAGAGTTTTAGTAATATTACAAACTTATGTACAGTCGGATGAGTAGAAATGTAGAACATTCTAGCCATCTACTAGAGTAATTATCATACAACATAAATAAATATGATCCACTCCCAATCATTTTTTTAAAGAATAGTTGTTCTGTTTTTGTTGTGAGAAGAGAGCTAGTTTTAGTCCGTGAGAGACGGGGAGGAGCCTCCATCCTATTAGAGGAGCTTTATGTGAGAAGAGAGCAGTGAGAGGATTATGAAAGAATGGTAAGTGAAGAAATAATGAGACTGAGAGACGGGGCCTCCTCCTAGAGGAGCCTCCATCCTATTAGAGAGCTTGTTGTGAGAAGAGAGCAGTGAGAGATTATGAAAGAATGGTAAGTGAAGAAATAATGAGACTTTTAATGTGTTCATTTTCTTTTATTTAGATAGTTTTGTTTTATTTAAACAACATAGAATTAAAAATAATGACTTATAAAAAAATGACTTAGAAGATTATGAAAGATTATGTTGAGTAAATAAGGCGTGTTTTCTTTTTTTTTTATTTAGATTAACTAGAAAACAATTCTTTTGAGACTCATATTAAATCAAAGTAAGGATTATGAAATTATGAAAGAACTAGAAGTTATGCTTATGTTTTCTTTTATTTAGATAGTACATGGAGTTGTTGATGGAGTTGTAGGTTAGCAGGGTGTTCTTAAATTATATCAGGGTATTCTTAAATTATATCAGTTTAATCGACCCATTTTAGATTGATAACAAGATGTTTCTTTTAATTTTTATTTATGTATAAAAAAGTTCTAAATATAGATTTGTATGATTTAGAATGGACAAAAGCTGGATTTTACTTGAAGATAGAAGATTACCTCAATATGAGAACGGAGTTAATACATTCTTAGACTTTGCATATTCATCAATTGAATCATCCAAGAGATTAGATGTCCTTGTAGAAAATGCAACAATGTTTATTTTAAAACTCGAGATGATGTTGAAGGTGATTTGTACGAGAATTGAATACTTAAGAGTTATACTGCATGGATATTTCATGGAGAGGAATTTGATGACTCTATTGTTGAAGAGTTTGATTTAGATAAACAAGACAAAAGTGATTATGTTGACTTAGACGAATCTACGGGAAGTGATATTCATGGGAATCAAAATGATTATGTGAACATGCAAAACATGCTTGAAGATTCTTTTGTCGCAGCAGCAACAAATGTTTGGGGACAAGCCGATTCTATGAGAAACGGGGGAGAAGCCGATTCTATGAGAAACGAGAGAAATGAGAATGCAGTACCTGAGTGGGAATCCAATAGATTTATGAGATTATTGAAAGATGCTGACAAAGAATTATATCCAGGATGTAAAAGTTTCAGCAAACTATCATTTGTTGTTACACTAATGCATGTAAAAGTTGTCAACAAATGGAGCAATACGTCATTTTCAATGTTGCTTAAGGTGTTGCAAAAGGCATTTCCGGATGGCACAATCATCCCCAACACATTTTATGAGGCAAAAAAAATGATTAAAGACCTTGGTTTGAATTATGAGAAGATCGATGCTTGTGTAAATGATTGTGTGTTATACAGAAAGGAATATGCAAAAGAAGAAGAGTGTCCAAAATGTTCAGCCCCTCGATATAAATTCAAGGAGATCGGTAATGATGAAAATGGTGAAAAAAAGCAAAAGAAGATTCCACAAAAAATTCTACGCTATTTTCCATTAAAGCCAAGAGTACAAAGGTTATTTATATCTAAAAAGACAGCGCAAGATATGAGATGGCACAAAGAAAAACGCACAGATGATGGAGTATTAAGACATCCTGCAGATGCTCAAGAGTGGAAAGAATTCGACAAGTTACATGAATCATTTGCTCAAGATCCTCGCAATATTAGGCTTGGATTAGCAACTGATGGATTTAACCCATTCTCAAATATGAATTTGTCTCATAGTACGTGGCCAGTAATTCTTTTACCGTATAACCTGCCACCATGGAAATGCTTGAAAGCTCCTTTTTTCATTCTATCAATGCTTATTCCAGGTCCAAAATCTCCTGCCACCATGGAAATGCTTGAAAGCTCCTTTTTTCATTCTATCAATGCTTATTCCAGGTCCAAAATCTCCTGGAAATGACATAGATGTCTTCCTTGAACCGTTGGTTGATGAATTGAAGGAGTTATGGGATAATGGAATAAAAACTTATGATGCCTCAACTGGTACTAGTTTTAACTTACGTGCAGCAATATTGTGGACGATAAATGACTTCCCAGCTTATGGATTAGTATCAGGTTGGAGCACAAAAGGATATTTTGCTTGTCCTGTATGCAATAAAGAAACAGCTAGCCTTTGGTTACCAAATGGAAAAAAGATATGTTATATGTGTCATCGTCGTTTCTTACCATGTGATCATAAATGGCGTGACATGAAAAGTGCTTTTGACGGTAAAAAAGAATATCGAGATAAACCAGTTCTTCTAACAGGGGATGACGTGGTTGAACAGTTAAATTCTTTGTCTCCAGTAATATTTGAAAAGGCCCAACCAAAGAATCGAAAACGAAAACGTGATGAAGAAATGAGATGGAACAAAATCAGCATTTTCTTTAGTTTGCCGTATTTGAGGACTCTAAAATTGAGACATAACTTAGATGTTATGCATATAGAGAAGAATGTTTGTGATAATATCTTGGGGACGTTATTAGATATTGACGGCAAAAGTAAGGATAACGTTAAGGCTAGATTGGATTTGCAACATTTACAAATAAGACATCAATTGCATCCAAAGAAAGTTGGGAATACTTATTTGGTTCCTCCAGCGTGTTATACTTTGTCTAAGGCTGAAAAGAGAAAGTTGTGTGCATTCTTGGCCTCAGTGAAGTATCCAGATGCTTTTGCTGCAAGTTTGCCTAAACGTGTTAACATTAATGATTGTCGAATTACAGGTCTAAAGACTCACGATTGTCACGTTATCTTGCAACATTTGTTGCCAATTTCAGTGCGCGGCATTTTGAATAATAATGTGAATGAAGCATTGCATGAATTCAGCCATTTCTTCAAACAATTATGCTCAAAAACTTTGACAATAGCGGATTTGGAATATCTTGAATGTCAAATTGCTTTGACCTTGTGCAAATTGGAAAGAATCTTCCCTCCAGCATTTTTCGACATAATGGTACACCTGCCTATTCATCTTGCACATGAGGCGATTTTAGGTGGACCGGTACAATATAAATGGATGTATCCCATTGAAAGGTAATATTTATTATACATTACAATTTTTTTTACATCATCTAATTTAAATTGTTAATTATTTTTCTAATCAGTTAAATGTTTATTTTAGATACTTGTACAAATTAAAGCAATATGTCAAAAATAAAGCTGCTCCAGAAGGATCAATAGCGGAGGGTTATCTTATTGAAGAATGCTTAACTTTTTGTTCAATGTACATGGATGATATCGAGACACAATTCAACAAAATAGAACGAAACTTCGAAGTATGCCGAGATATTTCAGAAAATAAGCTGTCAGTGTTTTCTGGAAACTCAAACGTTTCAGGAAATGGTACATATAGTTTCCTAGATGAGAAATCATTTAAGCAGGTACATGCGTATGTTTTGGACAATTGTGATGAAGTGGTGCCATTCATAAGGTATTTCAATAATTATATATCTTTAGTTATTTTGTTTCTTAAATTCACGTTGTTTAAATTTTAAGAGAAGTTGTTGTTTTGATATTCAGTGAACACAAAGAAGAACTTAAGCAAAAGGGATATGTGGATGTGGAAAAGAAGCATAAGGAGTCTTTTGCAAATTGGTTTGAAGAGCGAGTAATTACTTAAACCTATGTCTAATTAGTTAGTGATGTTTATATATTGACATACAATATTTCTTAAATTAAATACTTTTTAACAGGTCAAATTGGATATAAGAGAAAATCCTCCTACTAGTGAAGATCTTCTGCACTTGTCTTATGGTCCTGATAAACGAGTGACTCATTATGAGGTTTGTATTGTGAATGGGTTTCATTTCCATACTAGACGACGTGAGATACATAAAAAAACTCAAAATTCAGGCGTAGTTGTAAAGGTTGATGATTCGTCGGGCTTTCAAAATTATTATGGTATATTGCAAGATATTGTTAAGTTGGATTATTTGGGAAGTCATGAAGTTGTGTTGTTTAAGTGTGATTGGTATGAAGGTAGGTCAGTTAAAACTGATAAGCACAATTGCACAAGTATTAATGTGGCACGACCATGGAAGACGAATGAACCATATGTATTATCATCTCAAGCCCAACAAGTGTTTTATGTGAATGATATGAAACTAGGTAATGATTGGAAAATTGTGATTGAGGTTCAAGCTCGAAGTCTGTGGAATGTGCTTGAGAACAAAGACTTTGAAGACATAGGAATTGATGCATCGTATCAAGAAGACCAATCATGCAATACATTTAACATGACTAAATGTTCAAATGATATCATAGACGAGTGGTATAGGAATGACATACCATCAACTGTAGTTGATGCAAATGAAGTGACACTTGTGGACCGTCAAAACCGTCAAAATAATGAAGAAGAAGAGGAGGAAGAAGAAGAAGAAGAGGAAGAGGAAGAGGAAGATGAAGAGGAAGAGGAAGAGGAAGAGGAAGAGGAGCATAATGAAGAGGAAGAAGAATATAATGAAGAGGAAGACGAATAAGAAAAAGAAGATTTTCACGCCGCCGCACTCGTCAACTCATCCTCTCAGGTCTCGAAACTGCGCCCATGTTTAGTGAAGGAGCAACAATTTTTTTTTTTTTTTTAAATAGTTTGAATTTTGAGGGTTTGGAAATTTTGGGGTAATTGAAACACTGAATATTTTGATGTAAATGAGTTCTGGAATTTATAGCTTTGGGGGGTAATTGATTTTTTTTAGTATGGGATACAATATATACTAACTTGTTCCGTTCATTTACCGGATCGATGATAAAGTTTCATTGTCTTTAATTATATGCGTTAATTAGTATTTTTGAATGCAGTTTAAATGAACAACACAAATGAAGAAGATGATGAGTTTTTTGGTCAATATTCTCATGAGCTACAAACAAATGTCAACCCCAGATGTCAACGGTTATATGTTGTGAGAGGAGAGCTAGTTAGGATTAATAAAGACTGGTTCTGTTGTGAAAGGAGAGCTCGTTAAGATTAATAAAGATAGTAGTACGTTATATGTTGAACAAATAATGACTTAGTTTGGTAGAAATAATGAGACTTCAATGTAGTGGGACTGGGGGACTGGGAGGTGTAGCGAGAGATGAGGCGGGGTGGAGGAGGCCGACCTCCGAGGAGCTTCTCTGGCAATTAAATACGGACAGACCCATGTCGATCTCGAAACAGACTCACTGATTTGCTATAGGGCTCTAATCAGCCACCCCCAAAATCTCTCCAGGTTTGGTGATCTTATTGCTGAGATTAAGAAAGTTACAGAGGATCTAGCGAATGTGAAATTTCGATGGATCAGTTGAGATGGAAACGGAACTGCACACAAATTAGCTGCTTATAGTTTTTTATTAATGCTCCTGCTTTTTCCAATATTTTGCCTGTAAATTGTATGGATGATTTTCCAGCTGAGCTTTTGGCTTAATATAAGTTAATTTACCCCTGTCAAAAAAAAAAAAAAAAAGACTTCAATGTGCTCCAGAGAGTTATGCTTTCTTTTTTTTATATAGTTTTTTTTATTTAAACAGCACAGAAGTCGGGATTAATTAGAAAATAATTCTAACGAGACTTAAAACACTATGACAATAATGAAATAGACTCCTATAAAATCAAAAGTAATAACTAGGGTCAAATTTGTTTGAAAAGCGGGTAATTACTTAAACCTAATTAGTTAGTGATGTTTATATATTTTTCAAACTCTTCCCAAAATGAAAGGTATCTTCCTGCTACTGATAAGACAATTGCTGTGGGAGTTGAAGGTCTGGATCGAAGGCATATGCAGGTATGCGGGGGTCACGGATTTAGTTCAGGCCTGCCTCGGAGTGCGGTGTGAGAGTGTTATGCTGGAACTTTTCCTGGGATGAATCGATCAGGCTATTAAAGAAAGGAAATCCAGTTGCAACCTAAAATACGGGGTATTGGCGATAGGCGGGAAAGGTTGTATTTTTGTTGGAATCACTGATTTCAACGAAAAAATTCAAACGTCATTGAAATTGTATTGTTCGCTTGTATAGAATGAAGGGTCGGGATCGAGCTTGAGTAGTTTGACGTACTTACTTATCAAGCTCGAGTTTTAGACTATACCAAACATAAATTTACGTTTAAACTTGTTTGATATCTAAATTGAATCGAACTCAAACGAACTTTTACTGAATGATCTTGAATTGAGTATCAAGTAGTTTGGTTTGATTTTCGACCCTAATAACATATTTTATATAATTTTGAACACTTGTTGTAATATTTAATCATTCATAATAAAGTATTTTAGTTGATATGTCTATTATATTTAAGATCACCACTACTCACACCTAAATGAGTCAAGTTGAGCCGAGCAGTACTAAGCTCAAAACCCGACTCGATTGTTATACTCAATTGGTGAAAGCTTGAAATTCAACTCGGTCGAGCCTAATATTTTAAAGATCGAGCTCGACTCGATAAGAAACTCGAACTCGGCTCGACTCGATTACCTACATAATTCTCAAAATTAATTATACAATAATCAATATTGTCCAAACTCGATTAGGCTCACGAGCTTTTCAAGCCGAGTATTTATTATGAGCTTGAACTCGAACTTGGTTGCTACTCGAGTAGCTCGAAACTCAACTCGACTCGATTAACTTCAAATCGATTTTGATCTTTTTTCGAATTGAGCACGAGTAGCTCGCGAGTTGACTCGACTTACTTACACCGGCCCTACTCACACCTTCAAAATTATATAAGCACAACCATTTATTAAGTATACCCCTAAAAAAATTTTAAAATTAATTTACATTAGTAGCACCCCCATTTCATTCGTGAATATATATAACCTTACTTCCTCAAAAAAAAAATATTACTTTCCCACTTTTTAATGTTTCTAATCTAAAAAATAAAAATCTTAAAAAAATAAAAAAAAAATTGCTGAAGAAAATCTGAAAATATTTAAAAAATAAATATCAAATCTTTAAAAAATATATAATAAAAAAATTAATTAAGGACACAAAAATCTTCAAAAAAGTAAAAAACTAAATAAAATATGAAAATATTAAAAAATAAACTAAATTTAAGGAGAATTAGTTAAAAAAATCAAATTAATAATAAAAATTTAAAGAAACCTAAATAAAACGGTAAAATATTAACAAAATCACCAAAAACATTAAAAAAATTAAATTAATTAAAAAATAAAAATCTATAAAATCGATTAAGCCTTAATAAAGTTTTAAAATATTAAATAAATTATAAATTTAAGGTTTTTTTTTTTAATATTTTATAGGATTTTTCAAATTTTTATTATTTAAATAAAAAAAATCAAGAAATGCCCCACTCCCACCTCAAATCCCTCCCCATTCATACCATTAGTCCTGCACGTCCCACCTCAAACCCCCTCCCCCATCCCCATCTCTGCCACTAAATCTCAAATTCTCCCGCCCTCGTATCAAACACCTTACACTTTAGTGAAATTTTAATTCCCTCCACAATAACTCTTAAATTCCCTCCACAATATTAAAATTATTTTCAATTAGAAATTTACATTCTAGCCTTTACAAGAATGGGTTAGATATGAACAAATTGAATTATACAGTTTTTGTCTTTTTCTTCTTAAAGTGAATCAATTGTGTATCTTGTGTATCTCTTTCAAAACATAGGAATCTCTCATTTAAGGTAACTATTTTTTATTCCATGCACTAAAGTGACTTTTCCACTTTCTTTAATTATATGCGTTAATTAGTATTTTTGAATGCAGTTTAAACATGAACAACACAAATGAAGAAGATGATGAGTTTTTTGCTCAATATTCTCATGAGCTACAAACAGATGTCAACCCTACCGATGGTTATATATCAATTAATTTATGTATTTCTATGCTTTAATTAGCATAAATATTTACAATTTTAATTTACAATTTTGATTTAGGGGTATCTCAAAGAAAAGGAAGAGGGAAGACAACTGGAATTTCAGTTGAAAGAAAGAGACGTGGAGTTCGAAGGCTAGATGTCATTATTCATGCACATCGCAATCGAGTTGTTGGTGAAAATGCTAAATACTTCAAAACTGAAGCTGGTGTCCTTCTTAAGCAACATGTACCCCTTCAATATGCACAATGGAAGGACATCCCAGGTGACATAAAAAGAAAGTTATGGCTTGGATTGAAGGTATATATACTGATTTCTTATTTCTAGGGGTTTTCACATTTGGTAATATGTGCTTACTTATATTCTACAATATATATAGCAAAAATTCAATCTCGAAGATGATCATCGTGTGTCAAAGGTAGTTTACGGACAGTTGAATCGTCAGTATAGAAGTTATCGAGGGAAATTACATAAGCATTATCTTACCAAGAAAGAGCGTCCCATTGGAGTAAGTGATGATGACTGGGGGCTATTGACCAATTATTTTGAAAGTGATGCTTATAAGGTACCAATCTCCTCATCCGAAATTGGTCATTTTTATTGCAAAATTGGTCCTGCCGGTTAATTTCCAGAAAACGTTAGTTTGAAAAATAATATTATAAATAAATTAATCATATTCTTAAATTATAAATTAATTAAAAAATTATATATTGAATTTAAATATTATTTGATAATGGAAGGTATATATTTTTCTAAACTAAATAATAAAAATCATGAAGTTAATTTGTTGAGATTATTAAGGCAAATATTTTTTCCTTATTAGCATATATTTATAAAATGTAAATTTGACATTTAATTACGTAAATAATTAACCTCCAAGCCTTGAGCTTTTGACCCATTCTTCCCAAATACAGTATAAAATACCCACGCAACCAACGCACAATCCATCAGAATCGTAAAAACAAAACACAATGGTAGACGATCGTTTGGGCAGAACCACCCTAGAAGAGGACCAGAACCACCCTAGAAGAGGACCAGGGTTAAAAAGTGTATTCATTTTTTTCTAGCTTTAGGCTGCTCCATCCTGGTAAACTTTTAATTCAATTTAATATTGCCCCTTTAATTCAATTCAAATTCCCTAGTTTTTAGAGAAACTTTGTACTACTGATCTTCTGTAACTGATTTCTTGGGTAACTTTTTTACCCCAAATTAATATACATACTGTTTATTCCTCGCCAAATTTCTGTTTTCTCTAATTCATGGTCCTTCCTCCCCTTCCTCTATTTAATATTCAAGCCCCTTCTCGAAATGAAATTGGTAATTAGTGTTATGCTTAGTGTTTGTTCTTTGTAAACTTATAATTAAGTGTGAATTTGATACAAACATTATATTTGGAATTTTTATAGACCAATGTGCTTAATTTGTAGATGGTTATATTTGTTGGTTTTGATTGATTTGTATATTTATTTGATTGCTAACTTTACTCATTTGATAGTGTTACTTGATTTCTAACTTTAAACATTTGGTACTGTACTTTAAAGTTGTAAATAGTGTTCTGTTACTATCTTGCTTGTAGTTTATTATTGAGGTTTGGATATTTTGTGATATGGATTGTCATTTTTACCTTACATTTAATCAGTTATTTATTCTAATTAAAATTACATGCAGAAAATTAGTGATCGAAACAAGCAAAATCGTCAAAAACTAAAAATGGGTCATACTTGTGGGACAAAATCTATTGCACAGTCTTGCTATGAAGATGTGAGTAAATTTAAAATAATACTCTTTTACTATTGATATTATAGTTATTTTCTTTATAATTATTATTCTTTTCATATATTTTGAAATATGATAAACTTTGTTTATATACATGACAGCGGGATCTTGAGACGGGAGAAGAGCCAACCCGAACATCTACATGGAAAAAAACTCGATATAGCAAAAAAAAAGAATGAATGGGTTGATGAACCTTCAAAGGAAGCATACGTAAGATTTACATCAAACAAGCAAATTATATTCATTGGTCCTTGCTTAAATTTATGAATGTGTGCATGGAGATCACATTTTCCATAAATTGTCTCCTCAATTTGTAGATTTTTGAAATCTTTATTGTTGAATGAGAGTTAAGATGTAGTAGAAATTATAGTTGGTTTGGAGATTTTCTCTATATTTAAACTTAAGATCAGAAAACACTAAGACAAAATAATTATTTCTACCATATCATTTTCTCATCTTCTTTTAAACCTTTTCAGGATAAAATTGTTGATTTACAAGGTGGTGATGATGCAATTGCTGAAGATGAAGCATTTGTGGAGGTTCTTGGGCAAGAAAAACCTAATCGACTACGTGGCTGTGGAGATGGCTTGAAGCCGCCTTCAAATAAAAAAGAGAGGATTAATGTTGAACAACAAAAGGAGAATGAAAATTTAAGGAACGAGCTTGAACAAGACAAAGAAGAGATGGAAGCATTGAGGACAAAGAACACAGAGATGGCTTTACGATTGGAGTCCTTAGAAGCCAAAATTCCTGAAATCTATCGTGCACTAAATCAAATAAATCTCATTCCATCTTCTGGTGTAAGTAATTATTGTTGTGATTTATCTTTAATTTGACATTATTTTTTTTCCAATAAAAATACTCATTAAAAATTTATATTTTTACAGGTTTGAAAGACAGCTTCTGAGCAGTACTACGTACCAATTCATCAACTTGATGGTTTATTTAATATTTATGTAATTTATTTTAGACATTTAATTTTAATTTGTCTAGTTTATTTTATGCAATGACTCACATTTTTATTTTAAGTATTAATGTATTTTAAATTTGCACTTTTGTATTCCTTGTTTATATTTAATCACAAGTTTTACTTTCAATTTGTAATATTTTATTTTCAATACATAAATAGATTATTTTATAGGTATAAAAACATTGTCAGAAAAATATTGTCACTAAGCTTAGAACTATATATAAATATTTGTCACAATATCTTCTTTTAATTTTTTCTCATTATTATTATTATTTAAATCAAATTAATATTAATATAATGTTTACATATTTTTAGGTTTTAGTGATAACAAAGTGTGACTATAGTTAAAATACTTTTATTACAATATTATAAATATTATTATTTATATTGAATTTATTTAAAATATCAATATTAAAACATAAATTGTGATAATTTTTTTTAGCATTTAGTGATAATTACATCGTAATTAGTGACATAACAATAGTGATGACTTGTAAGTAATTATAGATACGACTATTATATTGTAACATAAACGTTATATTTTGTGATAATAATTAGTCATGACTAAAAACCTTAATTATAGTGACATAATAATTTTGTAACTATACTATTTATTTTAGTGTCAATGAACAAATGTGATGTGACTAAAATCTTGAGCAAACACTAAGTTATAGTGACAATAAATATATGTGACTAAAACAATGAGTTATAGTGACAATAAACATATGTGACTAAAACAATGAGTTATAGTGACAATAAACATATGTGACTACAACATTGAGTTATAGTGACAATAAACATATGTGACTAAAACACTGAGTTATAGTGACAATAAACATATGTGACTAAAACATTGAGTTATAGTGACAACAAGGAAATGCGACTACATCATTGAGTAATAGTGACAACACATATATGTCACTATAAAATAATTTTTGGTGACAAAATATGTACGTGACTAAAAATATGACATATAGTGATGTTTAAGACATTTTCGCCACTAATCTTTTAGCCACACGATTTATAGCCACAAACTCAAAAATTGTCACTAACTATTTTTAGTGACAAAATTCAAAGATTTAGTGACAAAAAAAGTTGTCACTAAAAGCTATTTTTTTTGTAGTGCGTGTTTATGCAGAGACTACTACCGATTGCTTTTCGTAATATTCTGCCGACTGATGTGTGAAAAGCAATCACTGAGCTTAGTCTTTTTTTTAAGGACTTAACTTCTACGACCATAATAGTTGACAACATGACTCGGTTGGAAACAGATATCCCAGTAATATTGTGCAAGTTGGAACGTATCTTTCCACCCAACTTCTTCAACTCCATGGAACATCTACCTGTGCACCTCGCATATGAATTATGAAGCAAAAGTTGGTGGTCCAGTTAGATACAGATGGATGTATCCATAAGAGAGGTATTTTAAGGAAATTTAAGATATAATGAACATATTCAATTGTTTTATTATCTTAATCACGATCCTTAAATTCTAATTATAGGTATCTTCGCACCTTGAAACTGAGTGTGGGTAACAAAGCACGTGTTGAAGCTTCGATTCCAAATGCATATTTAATTAGAGAGGCGTCAATGTTTTGTTCTCATTACTTTGAGGATCATGTTATGACGAGGATACACAATTTACCTCGTAATTACGATGGTAGTGGAGATGTACAACAGTATGTGGATGGTACATTTTCCATATTTAAGGCGCCTGGCGAGCGATTTGGGAAACCAAAGAAGAGATGGATTTTGGATCAGGAGAAAAAAATTGCTCATATGTACGTGTTGTTGAATTGTTATGAGGTGCAGCCGTATGTTCAGTAAGTGAATCTGGCCAGATTATATATATATATATATATATATATATATATATATTCAAATCAAATACTTGGTTAGTTTTGAGATGTCTTATTAATCAAAATACGTATGTAGGCTATTCATGCATCAACTTCAAGTTGTTGAACCAAATCTCTCGGCTGCTGCATCGGACAATAGGCTACAAAATGAATTTGCTTCGTGGTTTGAAGAAATTGTAAGTCATATTTTGTACAAATATATATATTTAATAGCAATAACGTAAATATCACATAGAGTCGACTTATATAGGTGAAGATAAATCCCGTGGAGAACAAGTTTATTTGCGATCTTTCTGCAGGTCCGTCTGGTCAAGTTCTTACGCACTCAGGGTATTACGTGAACGAGTACAAATTTCACACTATGGCTTATGGTGCATCTAGAGCAACATCAAACAGTGGGGTTTGTATCAAGGGAAAAAACTATGATGCAGTTGAAGAGGATTTCTACGGGAATCTCGAGGAAGTAGTCGAATTGGACTACCAGGGGTACCACGAGAAGAAAGTGGTTTTGTTCAAGTGTCAGTGGTTTGATAACTCAGCCAGTGGTAAAAAAATTGATCCTAACTACAAGCTTGTGGATATTCATCAGAGGCGACGATATCGGTACGATCCATTCGTACTAGCAAGTCAAGCCACCCAAGTATACTATTGTTCGTACCCTGGACCCCGTACTGATTGGATAACTGTATGCAAAATCAAGCCGAGATCCTTTTTGGACGCACAACAGTCATCCACTACTGATGATGAAGAAGATGTACCCGCATTCCAAGAGGAAAGCATAGAACATCAAATGATTGTGCAAGTAGATGATGATCCTGTCATATTAACTGATAACACCGGTACATTGATGGACGTAGCCGGATACGAAGAACTAGAAGAAGAAGAAGAAGAAGAAGAAGAAGAAGAAGAAGAAGATGATGAAGAAGAAGATGATGAAGAAGAATACTAGAGTGTTCATGTATATGTTATATTATATAAAGAATGTTGATTGTGACTCGGTTTCAGTGTTCGTAATGTTTATGATTCAGTTTGAGTGTTCATAGATGTTATTATAACAAGAACGTTAATTTATTAATTTTTTGAGTGTTCATATATGTTATTATATCAAGCATGTTAATTTTAACAACATGTTAATATTCATTTTTACAAATGAGTGGATATGGGGGTCATGGACATGGTTCTGGTGGTCAGGGTTCTGGTACTGGGCAGGGTTCTGGTGGTAGAGGTAGAGCTAGAGGTAGAGGTGAGACGCCGCCTGTACCTATACCACATCATCCGGGTTTCTATTTGCCAGATATGACTGGGATCATCCAGATGCTCCAGATGTAGGGATAGACCCACTATCCGTACTACACACAGGTTCCCCAGATGCCCCACATGTATCCACCGCAGCAGGATCCACCGTTACCGGACCCAGTCGGACGTGCGTCTGTCGAGACAGAGGCCAGCCAGGCGACAGACGCACCCGAGAGTCGTATTGTGCTTACGATCTATCGTGGAGCGTAAGTATTACATATTTTATAATTTTCATTATATAATGAATTACATAATTATTAATTTTCATATTAATTATGTGTAACAACAGGCTGATGCCTTCGCATCTAATCTCGAGCACCATCAGACATATCATGTACCGTAATATGGAGGTTGGCGCACACACATTCGCCAAGGTATCCCCAGCTAGGCTTCAACGGTGGTGGGATACATTCCAGGTATAATTTAATGATGTGTAACATATGTATTCATTCACATTTTGTTATAATTAATCAGTTTTTTTTGGCAGACTGAGGTTACGTGGGATCCAGAGACTGTTGACACTGCATAAGTGTACAGGCTCTTTCTTGAGAGAGCAGCTGTTCGATACAGTGACATGTTGAACCACTACAAGAATAAGTGGGAGTTGAAGAAGAAGAAGCCGAGGTGGGACAACGATGTCTGGGAGCACTTGGTTCGCCACTGGAATCATTCGGACACAATTAAGAAGAGCGAGCAGTGTCGGAAGAACCGACTATCAGAGCCTGGAGGCCCGGGTAGCATTTTTGAGAGAGAGAGAGAGAGAGAGAGATTGTAAACTTTTCTAATATGATTTCCTACTGCCAATTTGCGTACATAACAAACTAAGGGGGACCATATGTCCTTTTGGTAATTTTAAAACTGCATAACTAAATAACTAGGCATAACTCAACATTCTTCTGCAAATAATAAGGCCCAACACATTCTGGCCCACTACTTCCCAATAGCCCATAAACCAAATCATTATCTTCTTTAATATGGAATATAATCCGGCCCAGATAGGTTTGGCCCAATTTCCCCACTTTTCTTCTAGTTCCGACCAAGATTCAATTCTGCTGTTGGAAGTACAACTCCAGCCCTAACCTCTTTCTCTTGAGCCTTAATCTCCGGCACCGTGACAAGGGTCTTGGGCAACTAGGAAAGAACAGACGTGTTACTTCTGGTCCTGGTGAGACATCTTCCGGTACGGCGTTTGGACGATTTAGCCAGGCCGACATCGACAATGCTCTTTTGGAAGAGCGGAGGGCTAATCAAGAGAGAGAGCGTCTCTTACGTGAAGAACTGCACCAATCAGTCACTTAGACGGAAGAGCTCTTACGTCAAGAGCTTGCGCTACAGATGGCATCAATTATGAGCCAGTTCAGAGAGGGGTCGGGTAATGTGAAGGGTGCTAGGAATGATGATGATGATGACGCTGCTGATGGTCGATGATTGATACATTTTAAGTTATGCTGTCTTGTTTATTTTAAAAAATTGAAGTTGTTTGGGATTTTTTTTTATGTTGTGTACTTGGATTGAAGTGAACGAGACAATGTTTTATTTTAATGGTTTTAATTAATATTGCTTGTGTGTGATTAATTAAGTATTGATCTAATATATAAATTAATTGAGTTAATAACATATAGTTGGTAATTTATTAAATAAATTGAGTTAGTACATAATTAAGTATAAGTTATTAAATTTAGTAATGAAGGGCTTTTGTTAAATTAATTAAGTATTGAGCTAATATAATTAATTGAGTTAATAACATATAGTTGGTAATTTATTAAATTAATTGAGTTAATAACATATAGTTGGTAATTTATTAAATTAATTGAGTTAATAACATATAGTTGGTAATTTATTAAATTAATTGAATTAAAGAATAAAAACTAAAAACAGAAATTAAAAGAGATAAATATATACGGTAATGCATTTAAAACGTTACGACTAAAGCTCCTAGCCTAATTGGCACACAGGGAGTGCATAAACACTTCACATCCGGGAGGTCGCGGGTTCCGAAACCCAGACCTGTATTTTTTTAAATCCAACATGTTGGCGAGCGGCCTGCTCTCGGGAAAAGGCGACGGTCTTAGCCCTCGAGAATAGGCGAGGGTTTTGACTCTCGCTACTGGGCGACGGGACCCACTCTCGCTATTGGGCGACGGCACGCGCCCTCTTTAATTAGCGAGTGGGTATGCCCTCTTTAATAGGCGAGTGTGTTTGGCCCTCTTTAATCAGCGAGTGCGATTCTGCCCTCTCTAATAGGCGAGGGTGCCCTCGCCAATAAATTAGCGAGGAGCACTTTGGCGACGGTGACTGCCCCTCGCCTATGCTGTCGCCAACACGGTTAAAGAGGGCAATTCCCTCGCCTTTGCCCTCTTTATATTGGCGTTTTTTTGTAGTGAATGGATGTCCTCTCTAGCAGAAATTAAGGACGCGGTGGCAGCCCACTTCAAGAATCACTTCAAAGCTCCCTCGGTTAATAGGCCCACGATCCCACCCGATTTTACCTTACACAAGGTCGGTTCAGCGGATAATCTCTCCCTCACAAGAGCATTCACAGCCGCAGAAATCAGATAATCTGTGTGGAGATGCGAGTCCTCGAATTCGTCTGGGCCTGACGGCTTCACGATTGCTTTCATCAAGGAATATTGGGAGGTGTTGAAGGATGATTTTCAACAACTTTTTAATGAATTCCATTAAAACGGGAAGTTCGTTAAGGGCTTTAACCCATCCTTCATTCGGTAAGGGAGACTCGTCTCACGGATCTCATTCAGTAAGACGGTCTCACCCAAAACTAACCCTATCATATATATGTTTTTAATAATTTAAGGCTGCGTGTGGTTGGGTGGATTTGGGTTTATGGATTTCAAATCCACAACCCAAATCCATTCTACATGTTTGGATTATGAATGTATTTCAAATACATAGATTTGTGTCAACACACTTTTTAGTTAAAATTGAGAGAGATTTCAAATCTTCACTAAAACCATGTCATTTGAAATTCATGCATTTTTAACTCCTTTCATTTGAAATGCCTCCTCAAATCAAATCCCTTCATCCAAGCACAACCTAATATTAAAGTCTTGATTAAAAAACATAAAAAAAAAAATTGTATTGATTAAAAAAAAAAATTGAAATAATTAAATTATTTATTAACTCTCGACAAATCATTTTATAAATCCACATACTGAATCAAATTATCTGTTATGAAGTTGGTTTGAATTTTCAAATGCTAATAAAAGAAGTGTTGGTCTGCTATGCACTCGAGTGCATGTTATGCACCCTAGTCCATGTTGCTCTTTTCAGTTTTACTGACTTACACTTTTTGGTAAATGGTGTTGCACTTTTCAATTATTAAACTGTATAATAATATTTTTAGTAATAATTGAAAAGTGCAACATCATTTACCAAAAAGTGTAAGTCAGTAAAACTGAAAAGTGCAACATGGACTAGGGTGCATAACATGCACTCGAGTGCATACTAGACTTTACCATAAAAGAATTGGAGGAGTAACTAACTCATTCTTGATCAAGAATGGAGGGAAGAAGCAGCATTAGAGCGATGAAGCATGTCTACAACGTTATCATCTCCGGCCAAACCATCGTAACGACCGTCACAAACGAAGGAGATGCTATCACATAGTGGATCACGTTAACGTATTCAAGGCTGACGGAGATCGATAGTGCGGTCCACTACATTGGCTTCGAAGTAGAGCTCAACTACAACTCCGGCTCTATTGGGACGGTGCAGTTGTGCGTGGGCAGGCGCTGCCTCGTCATCCAGGTCGTATCGCCTTGGCCTCCGTCCCTGGACGAATTCCTGAGGGAGTCTAACAACGTCTTTGTGGGCATGAAAATGGAAGCCAAGCTGGAGATGTTGAGGCGACAGGTTCCCAACGGAGTCGAAATGACGGGTACGGTTGTGGATTTGGTTATCGATGTGCCGGGCGTGTGGAAGAATAAACAGAAAATATTTGACGGTGGAAAATGATTGGGGTCGCCTTACGATGCTTTCGGATGAGCAAGTGCAGTATGCCTGTGTCGATGCTTTCCTCAACTCTGGTAAACATTACCTGCCACGTCTTGAATATATGCATTCTTAAACATTTCCTTTTCAATGATACGAAAAGATGATGAACTATTTCAGTTCTGTCTAGTCTAAAAGTCCGAACTTCTAAAGAGGTGGAAAATTATAAGTTCTTGTATATTAATTTCCTAATACTCTCCCTCACTCACTTGTGGGCCAAATTATCACCTCTATCCATTGGGGGTGGGGGGAGGAGGAGGCCCATCGAGTGGATAATTTAAATGGATAGAGTTGCTTTCAGTAGGAATTGAACTCAGGACGTCTGATACAATGAAATAATTATGTCTCATCTAAAAGTTCAAACTTATAAAGAGTTGGAGAATTAATTCTTGTAGACAAAGTGGGATAGCTCAAGTGGTTAGAGCACCACTACCTAGGCCTTAGGTCCTGGGTTCGAGTCATGGGGAGGGGTATTTAACTTGTAATCAAAAAAAAAGAATTAATTCTTGTATATTAATTTTCTAATAGATAACAACCACCCAAGATTATATCCCTTTTTTAGCAAGATTAATTCGAGTATTCATCCATCAATCAAATCAGGCTTTCTTACAATTATATATATATATATGGTACCAACTTGTTTATTTCATTCTCAATTTGCATCCTAATATTAATTCCAGAAACCGTTATCTTGATCTTTAGAGCTCAACAAGAAGCTGCTGTATTAGAGCGATCAAGCATGTCTAAAACGTAACCATCCCCAGCTACACCATGTTGGCCACCGTCACAAACCATCCTGATGCCATCACAGAGTGGATCAACGGCGTCAAAGCTGACGGAAATACTGCTGTCCGCAAAGTTGGCTTCGAAATAGAGCTCCACGACATCTTCCCCCCTATTGGGACGGTGCAGTTGTGCACGGGCAGGCGCTGCCTCGTCATCCAGCTCGTCCCCGATGTATCGCCTTTCCCTTGGTCAGTCAGCGAATTACTGGACGACTCTAAAAATATTTTTGTGGGCTTCCTAATAAAGGAGAAGCTCTCTTCAAAAAAATAAATAAAGGAGAAGCTGAACATGTTGACACAACAGGCTCCCATCAGAGTCGAAAAGATGTGTACGTTGGATTTAATGAAGGCCAATGATGTGTCGCTCCTGTTGAAGAATAAGCAGAAAATGTTTGGTATGTATGGGTTGGAGCTGGAGAAGGTGGAAAATGATTGGGGTCGCACTACGATGCTTTCCGACGAGCAAGTGCAGTATGCTTGTATCGATGCTTTTTTCAATCTTAAAGCTGCTATAGCTCACTACAAGAAAAAAGTCTTATAGTCACACATCTTTTGTCACACTATAAAATAAATGTAGTAAAATGTTCATATTATGTTTTTTAGTGTGTTAATATGTATGTTATAAATACACTAAATATTAGGTGTGTGAATATATACTCAATTACCACACAATAATAATACAAATTGTCTATCGTCACATCTCTTTTATCACACAAAAAATAGACGTGTTTTTAAGTACATTTTAAATACATTATATTTTAAGTGTGTTAATAAGTATGTAATTTACCACACTAAAAAAAATAAGTTTTGTTAATATTAACTCTAATACCACACTATTGTATTAAGAATTATAAAACTCAAATTATATTAATTTTTTATTTTTATTTTATATATTGACTGATAAAATATATATTTAAAAAATATAAGAACATATTTTATTAATGAAATTTATTTTTTACTTGACAAATTATTTATAGAATAAATAATTAATTGTTGGAGTACTATTTTTTTTTAGTGATTCGCACAATTTTAATTTTTTTTTACTTAAAATCCCAATCAGCCATTTTCTTAATCTAACATTTTTTTTATTTTTTTTACGATTCGTCATTTTTAATTTTATCTAAATTTTTAATTTTCAACTAAATATAATTTAAAATAGTATATATATATATATATATATATATATATATATATATATATATTCTTGTGCTTTTTTTATACTAAATGAGTTGTAGTAGAATGGTGTAGTCATTAAAATGAATATGAGAGATTGAGAGGTGTGGGGTTTGAGTCTTGGCAAATACATTTGATTTTTAATATTTTATTTATATTATATAAATGTATTTTAGAGTGTGATATGTCACTAGTCTATCCTCACGCGACTTTAAAAGCAATTTTTTTTGTAGTGGCTCATGCTCTCTAAAACAAATCCTCCTCCCACATCTTGATGTATAATCATTTTCTTTTCATCTATGCTACCTATGGATCTTTTGATCCAAAATCAAATTGAAATTTGTAAATATGAATAAATTTAGAGAAATAAATTTCATTAATTTTAACAATCGATCCGCTGCACAACAACCCTGTGCAGTGGGATTAAATAATAATTTTAATTGAGTCGAAAATTATGCCATATCATAGATTTTAATTTTCCAATTTTGGTGTACCACATCTTATTCTACTATAAAGTTTGACGAGTTCGTGACAAAATTGTACAATTCACAAAAAATTAGGACTAAATTCATACACTTAACATTCTTTAATTTGAACCATTTTAAAAAAGGTGAAGTTATGGAAGTAAAATGAATTATATCCTAGCTTCTAACCACGTTCTCTTTAAACCATTCGACCACCTAACCAACCACGCGTACTCTATACTCAAAATATCTTTCGAATAGATTTCAATTACCAAGATTCAAAGAAAATAATGAGGATCAATTTGAGTCAGCCGACCTATTTGAAGAAGGTGTTAGAGAGGTTTATGATGAATCAAGTTAAGTCAGTTTCTACACCTATTGACCAGCATCAGAGGATGACCAATCAGATGTGTCTCAATAACAGCCAAGAAAGGACTCAGATGAGTAATATAACTTGTGCCAGTGCTGTAGGGAGTTTGATGTACGTTATGGTGTGTTATAGACCATATTTGACTCATGCGATGAGACTAATCAGCAGATACATGAGTGATCCATGGTTAAGTCATTGAGAGACAGTTAAATGGGCCATGAGATATATTTTGGGATTAACTGACAAAGGTCTGAAGTTTCAGAAGATATCAAATTTGGCAGAAGCACTTGTGGGATACGTGGATGCCGACTATGCAGTCAATGTCGACACAAGAAAGTTCCTAACATGGTATGTGTTAACCTTTTTTGGTACAACTATATTGTGGAGGTCTATACATCAGTTCGTAGTTGCATTATCTACTACAGAATCAGAGTATGTGGCCTTAAATTAGGCCGTTAAGGAGAGCATGTGGCTTAGGGGGGTCTTGAAAGAATTTAGTTTATCACAAAGAAGTGTGACTATCTTCCGTGATAATCAAAGCGCAATACATCTTGCAAAGCATCAAGGGTATCATGAGAGAACCAAGCACATTGATGTGAAGTTGTACTTTGTAAGATATATTGTAGAGAAGAGGGTGGTCCAAGTGACTAAAATTGCTAAAATGGAGAACTCAGCTGATGCGTTCACTAAGGCATTGCCAAAAGAGAAGTTTAGTTTATGTTTTAGACTTATTAGATTGCATTAAGTCCTTTGAGGAGAAGGTTGATGTTCTTTTATTATATAAGGATAATGATGATGGTGGGGTGACATGAAACATCAATCTCAAGAGAATCCATCCGGCATAGGATGTTAAAAATAGCGCTACTTGGGAGGCAACCTACGATTTTATTGCTTTCATTTTGTTTTTGCTTTGTTTTTAGTAGTTGTTTGATATCTTAACTAATTTTGTAGATATGGAGAGTTAACATAGCAGATCCAACCTCTAGAAGGATGGAGAGGAGAGTCAAAGTCAACCATGGAATTGGAGAGCAATTGTTGCAAATGTGATATTTAGAAAAGTTTTGGATGTGCAAGGAGGGAGATAACAAATTTTAGCCCCAAACATAGAATTTTTACATAGTAAAATTCTAAGTTTGGGGGAGTTTTTTTTTCTTTTTTGCTTCACTTGTTTGTTACCCCTTGCACCGGTTCTTCATTCCACTTGAGTCACATTTTGCACCGATGCACAAATTGCATAGTATGTGGTTATATTGGTTAAAGTTGACTTTGATCATGCTATTGGGTAGTATATAATTGTGGTGAAATGTGAGCATTGGTAATCCTTGGAATCCATACACTACAAGAAAAAATGTCTTTTGTCACGTGTTTTTTATCACAGTATAAAATAAATGTTTTAAAAAGTATTATTTAGTCACATTAAATTTTTTAGTGTGTTAATATGTGTTTTTATAAAGACATTGAATAATAAGTGTGTGAATATATACTCAATTACCACACACGATAATAAACATTATCTATTGTCACACCCCTTTTAACACACTAAAAATAGATGTGTTTATAAGTACCTTTTAAATACATTATATTTTAAGTGTGTTAATAAGTATGTTATTTACACACTAATAAAAAAAAAGATGTGTTAATATTAACTCTAATGCCACACTATTGTGTTAGAATTATAATTCAAAATTAATACTCCCTCCGTCCCCGAAAAGTTTGCGGGGAATTTTGGGCACATGGTTTAAGAAAAAAGTGTAATGATGAGAGTGTTGAGGGGTAATTTTGTAAACTTTTATATATAAAGTAAATAAAGTAGGTGAGTTGAGTGTGTGGTGGGTCCCACAAGTAATGGCATAAATAGTAAATATGTGTATATTGTGAGGGTGGAGATTGTGATGATTATTTCTATTTTGGGGTATGCAAACTTTTCGGGGACAAACAAAAAAGAAAAGTATGAAAACTTTTCAGGGACGGAGGGAGTATTGATTTTTTATTTTGACTGATAAAAAAATGTAATTTTTTTATTTTATTTAGATGATTTTTATTTTCGTAAATTAAAATTTTAAGAATAAATAAAATTAATTTAAATTGGTTCCTTAAAAAAATTTTATGAATAAATAAAATTATTTTTATACAAATCAATATTTTTTTTCGTTTCATATTAAAAAATATATAGTCTCATTAAAATATAAGAGTTCTCATTTTTTTTACGTACTTTTAAAAAAAATATTTGTACTGTATTTGATTTTATATAGATATATGTTTGTGTACTTTTATAACAATAAATAAGTTGTAGCATAATGGTTAAGTGATCACCTTAACTCTTAGAGGTCCAGGGATCGAGTGCTGGGCAAGGCGAATTTGGTGTGTGTTATTTTTTATATTTTATTTTTAATTAGTATACAAATGTATATTTTAGAGTGTGATAACAACTAATTTATCCTCTCATTTTAAAGTGTGATAATATCTTGAATTTGGTGTGTGTTATTTTTTATATTTTATTTTTAATTAGTATACAAATGTATATTTTAGAGTGTGATAACAACTAATTTATCCTCTCATTTTAAAGTGTGATAATATCTTGAATTTGTCTATCCCCACACGACTTTAGACCACACATAAAATTAATGTGATAATAGAGAAAATGTGATTATAGATATTTTGTTATAACATTTTTATGTGTCTTTAAAAGCAAAATTTTTTGTAGTGATAGTTGAGGAGTTGTGGTGATTTCTATTCTTTGAATGTGTGCATGATTGGTGATGGATTATAATGCTTGTGTTGTGTTCATCTTGTTGGTTTTTGATGCTATGAGTGCATGATATGTTGTTGTTGGAGAGATAAGTGATGAATGTATGAGTTCTATTGAATGAACCATTGACAATTAAGCCTTAAATTGAACATTAAACCGATTTAGTTCATTTGAGAGTGGATTGAGTCATTGCTAATGATTCTAGAACTTGCCCAAGTTCTTTCTTGAGGCCATGATTATGTGAAATTTTGTGATGTGATTTAGGTCATCTTTCGCACTAAAAAGTCACTTAGCCAAAATTTTCAAAAATTAAAGTAATTTTCCGTAGTTAGCCCAATTGAGCTTAATTATTTGAACCTACAATGTTTAACCACTTAACCTTTTTGAGCCTTTGATATCCATATCTAGTGGAGGATAAAAGATGAAGTGGTAAAACATGTGCTTAAATGTCTTTAGTTTAAGAAAGATTGGAATGAGTTGAGAAAAGAAAATAAAGAAAGAAATGAAAAAAGATGAAAAAAGAAAAAATCATGAGAAAAGAAAGGAAAAAAAAGAGGGACAAGATCCCCAAGAGCTTAAAAAGAGAAACTTGACTAAAAAAGATGAGTTGGTGATATATGTGAGGGAACAATAATGAAAAGTGAGGATAAAGGTTGTAAATCTTGAAAGTGAAAGCACGAAAAGTGAAATAACGAGTTTTGTCCCCCAATAGACGAGTCACTTATCCAAATTCATCCCACCTTTCAAAGAGCCAACGTTACGTCCATGATTAAGTCCTATTGATCTCATTGTTGAACACTTGAATGGTAGAGAGAATAGAGTTTGGGCAAACCTATGATAATTGTAAAGCATGACTTGATTGTTGAGTGTACACATGTCCTTAATTTGTTTGAGTGTTTGAGAGAAACACTATCTTGTGAGTAAAGAATTTGAACATTTGGATATTGTCTTTCCCTTCACAATGTGTTATGTGCTTTTATTGTATCTTTGGCCAATGAATGTGATATTCAATAATGAGTTTGTAATCATCTTTGAGAAAACATCTTGAGGAAGAGAACTCACCACATTTCACTTTGCATGTGTGATTTTTATTGAGCATTCCATTGTGATCATTCAACCCTCATGTTTTAATTGCTTCGTTGTTTGAGGATAAACAACATTTTAAGTTTGGAGGGGTTTAGATTTTCGAAAGAGATCACACATCTTATTCCACAATAAGGTTTGACGAGTTTGTGACAAAATTGTACAATTCACAAAAAAATAGGACTAAAATTGTACATACATTTAACTTTCTTAGAATCATTTGTAAAATGAATTATATTCTAGCTTCTAGCCGCACTCTCTTTAAACCATTCAATTAGATGAGGCAGAAACACTTGCAATTAATAATATAACAAACATGTCTTATAATATGCTCTAAATTGATAAATAATTGCAATAAATAAATAGTCAAAGTTGGTTATATAATATGTACTCGGTCAAGATTAGATGATAAATTAAAATCAAGGATTAGAAAAAAAATCGGAAAAAATAAAAAGGAAATGTGAGGATTTGTATAAAAGAATTGGACGGAGGTGTAACTCATTTTCATTATTCTTAGAAACCGCTCCCTAGGCCTCTCACACACACATATATATATATATACAGCCACTGCAGCAGGGTGAATTCTTGATCAAGAATGGAGGGAAGAAGCTACGTTAGAGCTATGAAGCATGTCTACGACGTTATCCTCTCCGGCGAAACCATCGTAACGACCGTTACAAACCAAGGAGATGCTATCACAGAGTGGATCAACACTTTCAACGCTGACAGAAATAGTGGTCTCTACTACATTGGCTTCAGAAATAGTGCGTGGACAGGCGCTGCCTCGTCATCCAGCTCGTCCACGGCCGTCCATGGGCTTGGCCTCCGTCCCTGGATCAATTCCTGAGCGACTCTAACAACATCTTTGCGGGCGTCCACATGGAAAACAAGCTGAACATGTTGTTACAACAGATTCCGTGCATTCGAGCCAACTTCAAGCATACGGCGGTGGATTTGCTGAAGAATGTGCCGAGCCTGTTGAACATTAAGCAAAAAACATTTTCCATGTTAGGGTTGAGGCGGGCGGGGTCGACGATGGAAACTGATTGGTGTCGCACTGGGATGCTTTCAGATGAGCAGGTGCACTATACTTAGGAGTGTGCTCCTCTTTAGGTCTCAGGTTCAACCCTCTAACGTGCAAACAATTTCTACGAGGTCAGTCCATACTGAGCGCAAAACTCTGGCTTTAAACGGGACCCCCAGCAAGTGGACGCCGAGACTTAAAAAGAAGTCCATACAAAGCACAAAACTCTAGCTTTAAACGGAACCCCCATAAGTGGACGGTGGGAATACCCGAGACTTAAAAAAAAAGGCTTTAAACGGACCCCCCAAGTGGACTTAATTTACAAGTAAAGTCTGTAATTTACAATAAAAACATAAATACATAATCAACTTTTTGTCTCAAATTTTATAGTTGTAGTCTCTCAACTATATTGGGGCTCGTATTTAGATACCGTGTACTTTGGGACCAGTCATGGATTAATAAGGAGCTTTGGGAAATATAAATGAGAAAACCCATGTGGATGGAAGGAAGGATAATCAAAGGAAATTGATTAGATAAATAAAAAACGAAGGATGGGAGTCAAATTAATTAAGAGAACACAATGCAAGCATGCACACATTTGCATATCCCAGGCTATGCAGCTGAAATTATCTACTTTTACAGGTGTCAAAATCAGGTGACCATTTGTCGCAACAAACATTTTCAACAGCTGCGGTGGCTAATTCAGAGATGATTAATGTTAATAACAGGAATAATATCTTTTTATTTAGTTCATATCCTTGTATATATAGTTATTGTATTCTAATAACATACGGTACCATTACTCCTCTTCATCATTGCCATTTTATTTCCATTTTTGCTAAGTGCATATCGTTAGCTTACATCTTTATATAGGCCAAGGGGGCAACCCTAGATAAAAATGATAAAAGGTGGTAGAGAAATAGTGAGATGTTGACATTTTAGAAAATGTGTCAATTATTGAGGACGGAGTATCTATTTCAGTCTTTTATCATTTTTTTTAGAACAAAGCAAAAAAAAAAAAAAAAACTATTACTTCATTGTTATGAGCATAAGAAATGCCTAAAAAAAATAAAGATTAAAGTTTTTTTAGTCCAATAAATTGGACTGGTTTTGAATTTGGTCCCAACAGATTACACATTTTAATTTCAGTCCAATAAGTATGCTGAAAATTTGAAATCGGTCCTTTTACCTACGGTAATGTAACATGTCATGCCCACATGGATTTAATCATTTTTTTCGAATTAGGTATGTTAATTGATCTTTATAATAATATATTGATTTAGAAATGAATTTATTTAGTTTTTAAATTTTATCAATATTATAATTTCACGATGCTTTCCCTAACCCTATGCCCATTGGGATCAAACTTGCTCCACACTCCAAGCCCATTGGGATCAAACTTGCTCCACACTCCAAACCCATTATGATCAAACTTGATCCACACTCCAAACCCTTTAGGATCAAACTTGCCCTAACTTTAAGCCCATTAGAATTAATTCAGGCTCCACACCCTTACAATCTCTCACTTGGAGACTGAATTCTCCATGTAACCATATCTTCTAGATTCTCCTCTCGTATCCATCTGGCATCGCCAAGCCTTATCTTAAAGTTCCAAGGCCAATTGAATCTATGTATAACTTCAACTTCTCTAAGGTCACCTCCTTACTAAATAACTAGTAGTTAGAGAGCAAATACCTATTAGGTGCACGTCGCTCTCTAAGTGGTCTCTGCAACAGATTTTCTTGTGGTGGTGGGGTCTCTGGTTCTTCAATAAGAACCTCTTCTTTATTCCAACTCTCCTTACTCCCACTCGACTTTGAGATGTCTAACTCGACCTCTTGGGTATTGGTCTTGTCAGAATCTGATGACTCCAATCTGTTCTTGTACATAACTTGTTCATTGAAAACTACATCTCTACTGCGAACCAAAGACATGCAACTGAGACAAATTTACTGCTTTTCTCGTCCATACCTCCTCGGGTACTCTGTTCTCCAACGAAGTTGATGGACCTCTATTAATCAGATATGCTAATGTGTTTACTACATCTGCTCAAAATGTCTTAGGCAGCCCACTCTTCAACCTCATGCATCTGAATCGCTCATTTAACGTTTTGTTCATTCGTTATGCCACTCCATTCTGGTGGGGAGTTCATCTCATAGTCTTCTCCATGTGAATCTCATTCTCAGAATAATATTCACATCCATTGTTAGAACGAAGACACTTTACTTTCAGCTTTATTTCATTCTCTATAAGAGCTTTCCACTTCCCGAAGGTATCAAAAGTAGTTTTATTTTTCAGAAAATAAACCCATACCTATCGAGTTGAGTCATTGATCAAGGTTATGTAGTACTCCGAACCACCAAGGGACTTCACGGGCGCTGGTCCCCATAGATCTATATGCACCAACTCCAATTTTTCTGCCTTCAATGCTCTTCCACCTCTCGAGAAACTCACCATTCTTTTTTTTCCGAAAACACAATCCTCGCATTGACCAACTTCTACAAATTTCAGGATTGGAAGTCCCCCTTTCGAACACATTACCTTCATCCCTTTCTTGCTCATGTGACCCAGCCAGTAGTGCCACAAATCAACGTTGGTCGTAGCTCCTACAAGGTCAATACAATCCTTGGGGTTAGATGTAGTATACAATGTACCCTCCTTATAACATCGAGCTACTATTATGGCTCCTCTACTTATCTTCCAACATTTGTTGTCGTAGGTCACTGAGTATCCCTCTGCATCCAGCTGACCGATTGAAAGTAAGTCTCTTTTCAATCCTGGTATGTGCCTCACACCGTTCAGCTTCAACATCAATCCTTTTGGTGTGGATATCTAGACATGTCCTTTTCCCACGATTTTCAGGTGCTCATCATCAGCAGGGTGGACTTGTCCGAATTCGCCAGACACATAGTTCTCCATTATTTCAGCATCACTGCAAGAGTGGAATGATGCTCCAGAATCCAACACCCACGATTCTTGCGGATTACTGACACTCAAGACCAACACGTCTCCAATATCATTTGTGGTTATGTTTTCTGTGTTCTTCTCGTTTTGTCCCTTCCTCTTTTTCTTGGGTGCTGAACACTGGTTCATGTAGTGACCAAACTCATTAATATTCAGCACTGGATCGAGTCTTTATCTTTCTTGGATTGATTATCTCCTCTAGACTCTGATCTGCCTCCCCTTTGATCTGCGCGCCCCTTTCCTCCGTGTTGATCAGCGCTGACCCTGAAGTGGATCCAAACTCTTTCATGCGAACCTCCTCGCTAATCATTAGATCCCTCACTTCGTCAAGCTTCAGTTTATCTTTCCCGGATAAAGATAACAAAACTAAAGCAACTACCTCGTCATTGAATTCGATCTCGATAGAACACAACTGCCTAATGATCATGTTGAACTTGTTCAGGTGTTGGTGCACAGTTGTGATTTCCGACATCCTGAGGTTGAACAACCGTCTGATCAGATGAACCTTGTTCGCCGTTGTGGGATTCTGATACATCTCCTCCAAGATCTACAACATCTCCCTTGCGGACTTGGCTTTAGTCGTGTGGTAGGAAACGTTCATGGACAGCGATAAACCTATCGCACTAATCGCCTTTCTGTTCAACATATTGCACTCCATCTGTTCCATCTTTCCGGGTTTCTCCTTCTCCTCTAGGGGCACATACAAATCTTTATCGTAAAGGTAATCCTCCATCTACATCTTCCCGAACCCGAAATTTGATCCGTCAAACTGCTTGATTGAAATCTTCTCGTCGCTCATTGTTACTGCTCCCTCTGAACCCGAGGCTCTGATACCAGTTGTAAGGAATAAATACACGCACACGCACACGATGAGGAAAAGAAAATAACAGGAGATTTATTTACACATTTCGTCTTGTAACTGCATCTGGGGTGATACAAAGCCAGGTATTTCACTATGTTTTTCGGATGTTGATTACAATGGGAGAACTTGCTCTAACCCTAAGCCCATTGTGATCAAACTTGCTCCACACTCCAAGCCCATAAGGATAAAAACTTATTCCACACTCCAAGCCCATTAGGATAAACTTGCTCCACACTCCAAGCTCATTATGATCAAACATGCCTAACCCTAAGTCCATTAGGATTAATCCAGGCTCCACACTCCAACAAAAAAATGGCAGGAGAAAAATAAATGCTCTGACCCCTCACTCCTCATTGGTAAAAAGATGGGGAGGAAACACTTCTCGTTGCCAAAGATTAAGAATGGTGAAAATTTTGTCTTGATTGAGTACTCTCCATGAGAAATTGGAAACTTTTAGAGGAAACAACTAACTTACTCCTAATGATGAAGAAATTTTGCTGTCCTTGACATTAGGTCATTTATCAGATTCCAATAAATAAAAATGAGGCTTGGAAGAATTTTCCAACCAAACATTTCTATTGAAAATAGAACAATTAGTTTTGACTAACGTGTGATTATCATATATTTTCCTTTCTTGTAATTACCATGTATATCTTGATTAACTTATTTTCATCACTTAATTTCTGTTGTTGATAGACTTCTAGTGTCTTCCACCCCTTTCATATATTTTGTCTCTCTTTTACGCTTGAGTTAATATACACAAAATACACAATTCACAAAACCCTAAACCCATTGCTCTTGCTCACTGTCAGATTTATCATGGTTCTAGAGTAGGTGTGATCTCACACTTCCGCACGCAAACAAAAAAAAAATCGTTGTTAAACCAATAAGAATATCAACTATGATCCATCATTAGACATGGTGTAGACCGGTGATGAGAAAACTAATATCTCGAATGTGGTGGACGTAATGTTCCCATATTATGTTTATCCGTCAGATAACCCTGGACAAGTATGCATGAGAGAAATACTTCACAGTGGAAATTATGCGGATTGCTCGAGAAAAACCAATTAATTGGGGGTATTTGTTTTGTTGATGGTACCATTACCATTCCAGAGAAAGGGACATCAGAAATTTTATTGTGGAGGCGCTGCAACGCCTTGGTGAATGGATGGCTCACAGTTTCTATGGAGAAGGAGATCTGAAATAACGTAAAACATGGCAAAACAGCGCGAGAGATCTGAATAAATTTAGAAAAAATATTTGGGAAGGAAAGTGCGCCCAGGGCGCACTCACGCTTACCTGATAAGAGAAGATGTATATATTCGCTTACTACACCAAGTTGAAGGGAATCTGGGAAAAAATACAGTCAGTCTCATCTATTCCAAAATGCACATGTGGAGAGTGTACATGTGACGACTCGAGGCAACTAGTTGAAATGTGCGAGAAAGAACAACTATATGAATTTCTCATGGGCTTGGATGAGATATTCAATACTGGTAAGAGGTCCGCAACTCCTCTCTACTTTTCGGGTTTTACCTCTTCTCGTGTTATTGATTTTTCATTTAAACACATGAGCCTCCTAAAGTATGCAGCTGTTTCAGCCCATCGTTATTTTCTTATTTCAATTATTTTTTGACTCAACTCCTCTTTTTTTCCTCCATCCACAATTATTTCATTTTTTTTTTTCAACTTCGTCAACCATATCAGATTTCACTTCTAAGGAGAATTAAAATAGAATCCACAAAACACAATAATTCTTGGAGTACTTCAGAACCAAAATAACCAAAAATTAACTCGATTCCAAGGATTGCTATTTTGTTCGAGAGATAGTTGAGTCCAAGGAAATAGAGACGAGAAAAATATCTACGAGTGATCAGGTTGTCGATATCGTCACAAAGGCACTTGGAACAGAAAGGTTTCTTGTAATCTACTAGTTGGCATGTTGGGCATTTGCAATCTTCACGATCCAACTTGAGGGGAAGTGTTGACGACTACCGTGTGATTATCATATATTCTCCTTTCTTGTAATTACCATGTATATCTGATTAGCTTATTTTCAGCATTTAATTTCCAAAATACACAAAATACATTTCCAAAATATTTTGTATATATACATTTCCAAGAGATTTGGTAGACACAAAATACACAATTAATTGACAAAGCCCAAAACCTTGTATATATTTTGTATCTCTTTGCGTTTAAATTAATATACACAAAATACACAATTGGCAAAGCCCAAAACCTATTGTTCTTGCTCACTGCCATATTTATCAATTAGAATATAGAACAATGATAAACAAGTGAGGAAAGATATATTTCAGGGTCGTGTTTCCCACACATCTATCTTGTAAAATCTAGTGTTCCTACCATTGTTAACCACTTGCCTAATGTTTTTACCAAACCAATTAACTAAGACCAACATATTTAATGATCGCATACGTACCACCAAGGTGAACAAAAATAATTCTCTGTTTTACCCACTTTAACACTCCCCATAGACTCATGTGTTAGATTTTTTTATATTAGTAACTTTCAACTTTTTTTTTTAATGTCCCAAAAAAGATTAAAAAATACACGTTAGATTCATGTATCCATGAGCTGTCATGGTAGAAATACAACAAGAAACACTAAAGAAGATTAACGTCTGTAGACCAAAAACTAAGGACCTGAGAGCAACCGCTTTCTGATTTCGTAAGAGGCGGCAGCATTGATACAAGCGTACTGCACTTGCGCATCTGTGAGCAAAGGGCGATGCCAATCATTTTCCACATCCGGCGGCCTCTCCAAGTTTGCCCCAAACAATTCCCTTTCTATTGTGTCCTGCCGGGCGAATCTCAAATTCCGCCTTCCTAGTGTAATCGCGGCATTTTCACCCAAATCTATGACCTTCAGTGGGCCTCTATTTCTAAAGAACAACAAATCTTTAAACATCAACATCTTCTGTCGTATGTTGATGCCAACGAAAGTATTGTTACCATGTATGAGGAAATTTTCGAGCATGGGAAGGTATCGCCCATTCATCTGGGCGAACTGGATAATGAGGCAGCGGTTGTCGACACAGAACTGGACGGTAGCAATGTGGCGATTGCAGATCTGAACGTCGAAGCCGACGTAGTCGTAGAGATGGCGATCGTTAATAACACTAGCCATCCAATTTTCAACGGCTATGAGGCGCTTAGTGACGGTGGTAAAGATGGTTTTGTTAAAGATTTGAACCCCGTATAACTGGTCGATCGCGTCCTCTACTTCGTTCTGTATATATGTAACCCTTCCTGCAGTTGGGTGACCCTCCATAGCTGTGGTTTAAAAAGTTAGGGAAATAGTGGGTGGTGCATATATCAATCCTCTGATAATTTAACACAGCAAGCACACCAAGATTCAAAGAAAATTGTATGGAGGAACACCAAGATTCAAAGAACACTTTATGTGGACGGAGGAAGTGTATATTTTTCTTGTTCATGCGTGTAAATACACTAAAAACACCAAGATTCAAAGAAAATTGTATATACCCCATATCTATCTATATTTCTCTATATATATGTTTCACGTTCAAAATACCAAAATTAGTCCGTTTTTGGGCTGAATACCAAAATTTAGAAAAGAAAAAAAAAAAAAAAAAACCATATATATATCCATCCACGCCAGAATTTCAAGAAATTAAAACAATAATTCACATATTTAAGATATGAATTGATCCTTAATTACCTCTCCACAGTAAATTTCCAATTTTATTAAACACGTAAGCTCCGATACTTGCATACTCTATTTGCTTATCTGAGAGCACCTCTAAATCCCAACGTCCACCCGGCTGCGGCCTCACGACGTCGAGGTTTTTAAGAACAACCGTTGCCAATAAGCTCAGATCTTGATGGACATATTTCTCCGCAAAGTCAACTAAACACCAGTAATCCATATTATCGTGAAATCTAGCGTCGCGTGTCAGTATATCCAGCTGCGGCTCTTCTAGGCCGAAGCCCATAAACGCACATTTAGGATGGAAGAGGAGTTGTAATAGGGAGAGTGGGAAGGACTCCTCCCCGGACATATGGTAGATTAGGCATTTGTCGTCATAACAGAGCTGGAGAGTTGCGACAGCTCCATCAACAATTTCAACGCCGAAGCCCACAATGAATGGCATTCCTATGTGGTCTTCGATTACGTCAACAATATCAATCAGAGGCTGGAGCCACTGATCCACGAATTGGTGGGACTTAGTGACTTGGGCATGGATGGTTCTGTTAAACAACTGGAATTCACGGCCGTAGCTCTGCACGTCATTGGGCTGTTGTATTTCTGCCATTTTCTTTCTTGTTTTTGCGCTGGAGAAATTGTGACTGCATGTGTATATTTATAAATGAAGTAACCGTTTCTTGAATGTGGAGGATGGAGGAAATTAAGAGTGAAAATTCATTATTTATCCTTTTGAAAATTACATTTCAATTAATTCTATAATTCATTATAAAACAAAAAATTACAACTTCCAGCTAGCCAAAGTCATGAAACGTGAATAAAATCCGGTCTGGTAACAATAATTAATTATCTCGGTTATAATACGGTGGTGGATATTTATGGCAAAAACAAATTAATTTGGGGAATTAATTGTGGGTGAATATATACTGGAGTATTAGGAGATTAAGAAATTAACAGTATCATTTTTGGGTGAAAATTGCACTTTTGTAGTCTTGTAAGAGTGACTCCCTTCGAAAATGGGCCTTTTTCTCCATTTTTTTTAACTTAAAAAGGGAGATTAAGATACTCAAAAAGTTACATAATAAAAGATGAGTTACTAAGCAGCCTACATTACGAGCAAGCTATTCACTTAGACCTGAAATATTTTATTGTTCCATAAAAACCAAACAGCACCAAAGACGACCTTTACAAGCAGTTTGTTCCAGGTCTTCCGAAGAGCAGCAATGGTTTTGTCGTCAAGAATCTGGGTTGGAACATGAGACGCCTGTCCTTTGTAAGCTGAACTTGCTGTGTACCGGCCATCATTTGAGAGTTTCGGGCACCAGGAGTCAGATCGGTGTTCCTGCAACTTGTTAGAATCCATGACAAAATACGTACAATTGATTGAGTAAATCTACTTCTCAAGAAACTATTAACACAGATAGAATATAATTACCCTAACTCCCAAGCACTCACTTAGAATCTCCCACAAAATTTGCTAAGAATCACAATAAACATTTGCGAATCGGAGTTGGAGGAGAGATCTGTAATACCCGTTACAAATTCTAATTATTAGGCAGTTAATTTTTTTTTTGAAAGGAAAAAATAGTTTTATTATTTGAGTACCAGCAGTACTCAAGGAAGTAATACCCTCAAGTGTTTTACATATAATATGATCTCGCGCTCAGTGACAACCTAATCTTCTATATCGAAACGAAAGAAATTACATGTCCACAAGGCTTGGCTTTGCGCACCAATCGTTGAAAGATGCCGAGTTAGGACGGCCCCTACGCTGGGAGAGGTCCGCAAGGATGTGTCGCTTCTTGAGTTCAGTCCGAGTTGCCAATCTTTCCCTGATGACCTTCCAAGCAAGCCCAGAAAATTTGGATGGAGTTAGGCTATTCCAAATTTTGCGAAGGGCTTCTCGCGCTGCAGCGTGGAGAACCTGAGTCGGATCTCCTCTTAAACCAGTAAGAATCTCTACCATGATCCGTCATCTAGACATGGTGAAGACCGGTGATGAGAAAACTAATATCTCGAATGTGGTGGACGTAATGTCCCCATTTTATGTTCATCTGTCTGATAACCGGACAAGTATGTATGAGCGAAATACTTCGCGATGACAATTATGCGGATTGCGCAGAGGAGAAAACCAACTTCCTGTTCGCAAAAAACAAAATTGGTTTTGTTGATGGTACCATTACCATTCTAGAGGAAGGGACATTAGAAATTTTATTGTGGAGGTGCTGCAACGCCTTGGTGAAAGGATGGCTCACAGTATCTATGGAGAAGGAGATCTGAAACAACATAAAACATGGCAAAACAGCGCGAGAGATCTGGTTCGATTTAGAAAAAATATTTGGGAAGGAAAGTACGCCCAGGGCCTACGAATTGAAATGTGCACTCACCCTTACACGACAAGAGAAGATGTATATATCCGCTTACTACACCAAGTTGAAGGGAATCTGGGACAAAATATAGTCAGCCTCATCTATTCCAAAATGCATATGTGGAAAGTGTAAATGTGACGTCTCGGGGCAACTAGTTGAAATGCGCGAGAAATAACAACTATATGAATTTCCCATGGGCTTGGACGAGATATTCCATACTGTTAAGAGGTCCGCAGCTCCTCTCTACTTTTCGGATTTTAGCTCTTCTCGTGTTATTGATTTTTCATTGAAACACATAAGTCCCCTAAAGTAGGTAGCTGTTTCATTTAAACACATAAGCCCCGGCCTAAAGTAGAGACCCATCATGATTAAGTACACATAATATAAGCTTTGATATCTCATCGCCTACAGTTGCCCAATTGACTTGATAGAAAGTCGCTGGAAAACCATCCGGACCCGGAGCTTTCCAAGAATTGTGATCTTTAACTACTCGGAAACATCTTCTAGAGTAAAAGGGGCATTAAGAAGTTGATTACGATCATCAGATAAAGTGCATGGCATATCAATTATAACTCTTTTAATAACCCCATGATCAGGATTCGAAGTCCTAAAGATATTCTGAAAGTACCCCAAGAAAACCTTTTGTATCGCTTATGCAGTCGTAACCCATACTCCATCCTCATTATGAACGCCCCATGATCTAGTGTTGCGATCCCCCTTTTGTAGCCAAGTATCCTTGGACGTTGCTTCCAATATCATTTTTCTTGAGTTTGAAGCTTTTAAAACTCTTTTTCCAAGCTACTAACTTTCACCATATTAGGAATATGCTCATCACTATTTAACTTAAAAGCTATATCTTAGTTTGAGCCTTCTGGATAAGACTTATAATGGAACCCCCTTTGGTACATTCCCATTTCTTGAGGGCACGTCCAAAAATATGCAAATGGTGAATAAGTTGATGATTTAAATCCCTATTTCTCCAAACGTTTTCCACTACGTTTTAAAAATCAGGCTCTTTGATCCAGTGGTTCTCGAATTTGAAATACCGTCCAGAGTTTTTGTTACACGAATACAAGTCCTCCTCACAACAAATCATGATCGATCAATGATCGGATCCCATAAAGTACAATGTTTTTGCACAATAATGGGGAAATAAAGAAATCCATTCCTCATTGGCAACAAACCGGTCAAGTTTTTCTTTAATCATGGATTCACACTTTCTTTTATTACACCAAGAATTGAAATAATTGATGTGATTTTTGAGAAACCCCCCATTTTTTCATGATGGAAAATAGTTTTATTAAAATTTCCTCCCACGAGCCAAGCAGAAGGTAAGTAATATGAGTATGATTTCAATCTTTTTAACAACTGCCATAAAGAATTTTTTAAAGGAAGCAAAGGATTTCCATAGAAACCAGTAATCCTCCATTGGACAGCAAAAAAGTCAATATGGCCACTAGAATAAGATAAAATACTAATCACCCATTCATTCCAAAACAAAATAAGGCCCCTAGAGAATCCATGAGCATCAACATTAAAGCAACATCGAAAACCAAGTTTTACCTTTATAAGTATATCAGCATAATTAGACGAATACTTAGATTCTGAAATAAATAAAAGGGATGGCTTAGACTGAGAGACTAACCTACACAACTGATTAAACACACGAGGGCTACGAAGACCCCGAGCGTTCCAACATAAAACAATCATATCATTTCCCATGGCGGGGCTAATTCACCTCAACCTCCGCCACTCCTGGAATTCCTATTTCTTCTCCGTAGACTTCAAACATACTACAACTTTCTTGAAAAACCCATTGTCATCTTCATGACCCATGCATGTGCCCCACAACTGTACAGAGTCTCCGATATAATCAATTAGTGGCCTCTTCGTGGATGGAATTGCGTTGCCCTGGACAGCATCTACATCATCCACTTCATTCCTATCCATCATCACATACCAGGGAGATGAATGGGTGATTAATATGGTCAACTAATCTGTAAAATAAATTGTGCACATATAGATCAGTTCAGGTGACTAAAGTTAGTCCTCAAAGCAGTGGTCTTTTGAACCCCTGCTCTGATACCCACTTGATGGTTTCAAAAAGGAGTGTATGGAGAGGGGTGGGAATATATGTGTATGTGTTTTTCAATACTTTTTAACAAATATAAACACAAACAATCAGAGTCAGGTAAGTCCTATGAAAATAATTTGTGAGTATTTTGATAAGTCTTAACTAATAAACAAACTATATGAGAAATTAACGATAGACAATTTTAATACTACTAAAAATCATTAAGTAAAAATCTAGTTTTACTCACACCAAACCAAAGCTTATGTCAACACTTATATATGGAAGTACCTTTTCTAATATAAACTATATTGTGTATGATCAAAACAAGTTGTATGCACTCTCAAGTAATAAAAAAGTAATGATCAAGCAAATACTAAGCAAGTAAGTAAGTGAATAATATAAATAAAACAAGATGAATAGTGGTTCGAAGGCTAAACTGCTCCTACGTCCACTATCCCTAATTTAATAGAATAATCCCTTAATCTCTTAGGAATTAGCTTGTTTTACCGTGCCAAGGTGCACTCCTTTATAATTAAGAATAAATGTAAATGCTAGGATATCACTCTCCTGGCTTTGGATAATATAGTGTATAATTGCCTAGTGGAAACTAATGAAAACACTCAATGTATGCTTAAAATTAATGCTTAATCTCGAATACTTGAGTGTAGAATACTTTTGAATCTTGCAATAGCTTTAGCTTAATTGCATGTGTTCCCGTATATTGAAATGATTCAAATTGTGGCCTATTTATAGACTCGAGAAACTATCCGTTAGTGGATATAGTACCTTATTCCATAAATTTGAACATTTAAATTGTTCAAGGGCCTGCACGAAATTTGTACATGCACTCACGTCTATTTTCAGAAACATCATTCTGAATTCAAGGTTTGTTATGCGCAGGTGACATGTGGCAATTGATCATTGACCTTCATGTAATATTTCTGATACTTTAAATAATGGCTTGATCTTGTCCTAGTTTGATTTTTGTGTTGCATGGTCATTCATCCTGCTTGACCATTAGTAAGCCATGTTCAACTCCTGTAAATGTTACTTCAGGCTTCTTGACTATTTGCAAAGTGCTCTAAATGCTCCAAGCCTTCATTCACGGGACTTGAAGTTCTTTTGGCTTGACAACATCTAATCATCTTTCTTTCATGTCACTAGCTTGTCCAAGTTTTAACTTATCTTCATGTAATTTGACCAGTCTTGTGGCTTGCAAAGTCCCCTGTACTTTCATCCATAGCTTTTGACACTTGTGATTTTGCTAAATTCTTTGTAGGTCAACTTCAATGAAACATCTTTGGACTGTCACTATGTGCATTCAAACTTCTTGTCTTCATGACTCTTGTCTTCATAGCTCTTAGTTTTCATGTTACAGTAAAATCTCTATAAATTAATAAACTCTCTAAAATAATAAAATCTTTTCGGTCCCGACTTGGGCCTTTGTAAAAAATCATCAAATTCGATAAGATAATAAAATAATATTTTTTCGGAAAATCCCTTTATAAATATTAGGTCCCATTAAAACTCTAAATTAATAATTCATAAATTACAATTATAAATATTATGGTAATTTGCTAAAATATGAATCTATGAATCTATGGTACCTTGACTAACTTTCAAATGATATTTTTCATCAATCCACTCTTGTAAATCTTTTTGAGTGCATGTGAGATGGTCTCTTTTATACTCACATAATGTTTTACGCATTTGATCATTCATGGATAATTTTGCAATGCCTTTTAGATGAGAAGACATGGCTGGGTGTTATGAATTATTTTATTTCCATATTGAGATTTATATAGTGGAATATATGTTTTATTCACCATGCATGAATATAATAAGTGCAACAAATTAATGTAAACATGCATACAATGAATATATTTAATTAGTTACAAAGAATTGGTTGATGCATAAATATAATCAATTAAACATATATGAATTCATTTATTTTTAATACATATGCACTAAATTTGCTGAATTTCAAAGGTCTCTCTTTTAATTAATAAATAATAATTTATCGATAAATTAATACCTCTTTAAATTAATAAATTTCTATGGTCCCAAGGTTATTAATTCATAGAGGATTTACTGTAGTTAACATAAATTTTTCAAAAATATCTATCCTAACAAAAAATAAAGCTCCTTAACATATATGAACTTTCTAACCTCACTTGACAATTCATCATACTTAACATTTTCTTAGGGTTTTGATATCAAATCAAAATCAAAATTTCTCTTTTATAAATATAAACCATACCCCAACAACAAAGAACTAGAAAATTTGATATAAATATCTATTATACCTAATAGTTAATTAGAATAACAAACACTGTAATATAAAAATAACAAAAATAATAAAAACTAATATTAAAATTTTTTTTTTTTTTAGAAGTTGCATAGGACTGCAATAAAGCTCCCAAGAAAAGAATCCTATGAACTAGACAACTACTCCATTCCTATCAAGAGAAACGGTGGAGCAAGGAAAAAGGCTATCTAAAGCAGATTGTGCACCACTGCTTGTTATGCTAATTTGTGCGCCATAACATTCCTGAACCTTGGAATAAATGTGAATTTCGACACTACAAATTCTTGAGAAGCCAAAGGGATTCTCAATGCAAGATCAACCTCTGGTCCAGAAGCTTTAATATTCATATAGCTAAATGCAATTGCTTGTTTCAAATTAATCTTAATCTCGATGTTATTAAAATGTCTTCTTTGTGCCTCAAGAACAGCGAACTCAATTGCCTTCAACTCCACCCCCAACGAACTCCTTTGTGGCCAGACTTTTTCTGAGAACGTGAAGATGGTATATCTATCCCTGTTATAGCTAATACCTCCCACCCCATACTTTCTAGCGTCGGCGTTAAAAGCTCCGTCAACTTCAAAGCAAACCTCTGTCCATCCTCCTCAGTTGTTAAACGGGGTGTCGTTTCTTCCTCTAGCCCCATCAAAGTCTTCTCGTGAGCTCTTTGGAAAGATTCCAAGTAGTGAAGAACATTCTCACCCGTATCATTGTGGCACTAACGTCTGTTTATAGTATTTTCATGTGTCACCCTACACCTTTCCCGCCATACTCCCCATGCCACCATAATTAAAACATCGAGGCTCACTTCGCCAGCGCTTTTACTCAGGAAGGTTAGAAATTGGATCGTCCGCAAATATCTTACTTTTTTGATCGCATCCCAAATGCCAAGTTTTTTCCAAATGTTTCGAACTCCACAACAAGTGAAAAGAGCATGTATTGTCGTGGGCATGAAACTTCCGCAAAATCCACAATTTGGTGTGGCCGGTATACTTCTCCTAACGAGATTTTCTTCCGCCGCAATAAAATCCCAACCCAACTTCCATCTAAAAATCCGAAACTTAGGAGGGATTTTTAACTGCCAAATTTTGTTCCACCTCCGCTTAATATGTTCACCACTCGATGTTTGAGCCTCATCCCCGAAACTTGCATCATGCGTTTGGATTGACCAATACCCTGATCTCACCTAATATTTTCCATAAGTATCATGCACCCAAAACCGTCTATCCTCTTCGTGTTCTTCACCTACTGCCGTTCTAAGAATTCCCCCCGCTTCAAAAGGCAAAAATGCATGTCTTACCATTTCTTCTTTCCATTCCCTATGCTCATTTAAGAAGGACGTCACCTTATATCCCGCAACAATTCTGGACTGAAACAAGCCCTCTGTAGTCCCTACACCCATGAGTGCTTGAATAGTGTTACTGTATTGCCATTTCCAATCGTCCATCTGATTCCACGACGTAACACTTACGTGCTTGAGAGTAAGGATCTCCACGTAAAGGAGGGGTTATTCCCCAATTCGGCTTCCATGATATTCGTATGCTTGTAATATCTTGCTTTAAGAACTCGTGCAACTAGAGACTGCGGCTGATCGATTAATCGCCATAGTTGCTTTGCCAAAATAGCCTGATTGAATTGGACCATCTTTCTAAAGGCCACCCACTCTCCTCCTTCGACTTACACAAGTTATCCCACTTCATCCAATGAATTTTACTATGATTATCATTCATTCCCCACCAAAAGTTTGCAATAACAATTTCCATTTCATGGCATATCTGAACCGGAATCTTAAAACATGTCATTGCATAAGTTGAAATTGCTTGTAGAACTGACTTAATCAGAACTTCCCTCCCTCCTTCTGAAAATTTCTTATTTTCCAATCATCAATTTTTTTTTAGCCTGTCAGTCAAATATGAAAATTTTACCTTTTATCATTGTACCGAAAAAGTAGGAATTCTCAGGTAAAGCCGGTGTCCTTTTTTTAATCGTACATTCAATATGTCTTGCAAATCCTGTCTATTCTGAGCGGCTATGTTCGGGCTAAAAAGAATTGGAGACTTTTCAAGATTAACCACTTGCCCCGATGCATCTTCATACTCACGAAGTAGGGTTTGAATATTGTGTCCATACTCCTTTTTTGCTTTCAGAAAAATCACACTATCATCCACAAAGAAAAGGTGAGTGATCATCGACGCTCCCCTAGCGATCCTAATACCCTCCAATTTTCCTTTATGTGCCCTCACATTAATACTTGTCGACAAGCTTTGTGCACATAATACAAACAAGCAAAGAGATAAAGAATCTCCTTGTCGCAATCCCCTTGACGGTTTTACATCACCTACAATCATATTATTGATATAAAAGGCATACCTCACCATAGAAACACATCGCATAATCAATTGAGTGATGTTCTTAGAAAACCCCATCTTATGCATTTGGGTTTCAAGTAAACCCATTCAAAACGATTGTAAGCCTTGCTCATATCATGTTTTGTCACAACATACCCGAATTTGCTCTTAGAATTTCTATGCCAATGCATGCATTCGTAACTTAGTAATACATTATCAGAGATGAGTCGATCATGAACAAATGCACTTTGATTCTCATCCACCACCTTCGGGAGGATTTTTCTTAGCTGATTTGCAATAACCTTTGCCACAATTCTATAGCAAACATTACTCAAACTAATCGGTCAATACTCATTCAAGGTTTCTTGTTTCTTGACTTTTTGGGATAAGGGTAATCACAGTTTTGTTCCATTCACTGATATCAGAGCCCGTATTCAGGATATTGTGAACTTCACGTGTGAAATCATGTCCCACAACCTTCCACACATCTTGGTAGAAGCTTTGTTCGAACACATCTCAAAAACCGCTTCCTTAACCTCACCAATGGTAAAATCCATGTTTAAAAAAGCATTAAACTCACGAGAAACTACCTGGCTTGAATGCTTTGTGATTGCATCAACCTGAGAAACCGATGGTCTAGATGAAGTATAAAGCTTACCAAAGGTCGTTGTTAATAACTGGGTTATGTTCTCTTTTGTGGATCAACAAATACCCCCTCGTCTCTTAATATCATCATTGCGTTCCTACTTCTTCGTTCCAAAGCTCGTCTATGGAAATGAGTAGTATTTTTATCTCCACTTTACATCCAATTTACCGTTGCTCGTTGATACCAGATCTCTTCTTGTTGACAAAATAATTTTTCCAATTCCATTTCCAAATTCTCATTGTCATTTTTCCCCGCCATGTCGGAATCAGAATTATTCTCCCCTCAAAGTTTCTTTGATAAAAATTGAATTTGGGCGTCAACATTACCAATAGTTAATGAATCCCATTTCTTAAGGCACACACCCATTATATACCCTGAATCGATCAGGTAGCTTAGCATTAGCATCAATATCTTTCCAACAGTTTTCGACTTCTGCTTTAAAAGAGTATTCTTGAATCCAGGCATTTTCAAATTTGAACAAAGGTTTTTCACATTTTTTCCACCGCATTTGGGTTGACCTCAATTCCAATGTTATCACCCGATGATCCGCACCAAACCAATTCAGATTTTCAACAAGGAAATAATCGAGCAACTGCATCCATTCCGAAGTTGCAACAAAATGATTAATTCATTCTGTAATATTATGAGGGTATCTTCTTTTGTTGTTCCAAGTAAAAAATGGTCCTTTACACCCAAAATCATTTAATTCCAGATCAATAAGAGTTGTTCTAAAGAGATTCATATTCTGCCTTATTTGCCCATATATCACACCACCCCGTTTTTCATTATTCGAAAGCACTTGGTTGAAATCTCCTTCCACAACCCAAGCCTTTTGTGAATCATGTGTTCTATTAATCTTTTTAAGAAGTTCAAGGTATTGAGCCCTCTGGTTATTGGTGTGCTGTCGCCGGCACCTAAAAATAAATACCTTAAATACCCACTAATGTAGTAGGGATGTAAGGGTCGATCCCACTGAAAGTAGCAAATTTTATTAGCATTTCGTGTCAATAAAAGAAATTAAAGGGGGTTTGGAATTGTTATTTCTAACTCTACTAAAAAAACAATAAAATAAACAAGCAATAAATAAAAGAAAATTCTAGTTCTCAGATTTGCTTCCCCTTGAATAATTTTCATACACAATTAAAATTCACAAATATTTCAACTCTTCTTTGAATCTTGCCCCTAAACCAGTGGTACGACCAAACTAGTTCGAATTATTTCTTAAGTTTAATTAATTAAAAGGTACGACCTCTAATTAACCTATTCTAACAAATAACCCCAAAACATGTATTCGAGATTCAACTCATAGAATGCATTAACGAACTAAAATAATAGAGCAAACTAGACTATGAATACGAGACACTCGTTTCATACAACCTATACTTCGCTATCCCTAGGGTTTTCTGCCATATTTGCTACTCAAATTACACAATTATAACAATTACGGATTATAAAGTGCAATTTAGCTAGAAATAAATATCACATGTTTAGCATAAAACAAATAACGAAGAAATCAAAGAGATCAAGTTAAGAAATTCGTTACTAAATAAATGAGAAATCAAATCATAACAAAGGTCTGCGCCTCCTCGAACTAGAAAACAAAATTAGCCGAACATGGCTACAGAAATCTCACGGTAGACTCTCATCGGAACTCTCCTCTCTAACTCACGATTGCTGCCTCCTTTCCTGTTCTTCGAAAATCCCCCTCCAAGCTCACTGGAATTGCAATATATATGGCTGCCCAAGCTCACATAAGGCATTACTTCAATGTTAGGTTAAGTGAAGTAATTGGGCCCCACCAACAATTAGAAAATTATGGGCTTAGACTTCAAACAAAAATTTATCAAATGGTTTCATGGCCCACGTAACAAGTGAATAGTGGGATGGGCCATTTACAAATAATAATAACTCATGTGCCACAAATCATAAGGCTGATCCGGCTAATATGTTATTCTTTACTGCAATCTGACACTGAGCCCCTTAGTGCTAGGTCCTTTCTTCGCAAATATCCTGAACGACTTGCCTTCAATGCATCTCCACACTTCACCCCTCTCAAACTTGATTAAAAACACTCAAAACAACCTGAAAACATACAAAAATCAATATCAAAGCATTCGAAGGCCACAAATTAGTAAGTCGGAAAAATACAATAAATCATCAAACTAATTCTCATAGAATATTCAATTAAAGCACAAAATATATGTAATAATCTCGACTCATCAGTTATGGTACGGACTTCCTTGAAATCCAGTAAAAAACCATTGCAAACCATTCCAAAAAATTAGAGCATCAATATGACCAAAAGAAAACGATTTCCCCCTAACTTCCACTTCATTAGTAGCAAAAAGGATAGGTCCTCCCTTTGTTCCAATGGCATCCACAACAAAACAAAAACTAAAGTTGAGCATAACTTTCCAAGACTGGACTATCCTAGATGATAACTTCGAGTCCAAATCAAATAACAGATATGGTTTATTAAGGTCGACAACACGTTGAAGCTTATGGAATGAGTTCGGTCCCCTCAAGCCTAACACGTTCCATAACAAAATCTTCATTCGGATGCACGAATTTGAGACTCCCCAAACTGTGCTTTGATGAAACGTATGCATTTTCATCATTCATGTATCCAACTTTTTGGCCATTTAAGTTTATTTCTAGTTCACATCACTTGTTGCAGTTGTTCATTTAAATTGCTCCAACAAAGAGAAAACCAAAATTCATTGTGACCCCTTACCCGGAAACGGAAAACCCCACCTCGTTTTCTGCGTTATCTCCTTTCACCTGCCACTAGCACTCAGGCGCGGACGAATGGGGATACAGATAGGTGAGCACTCACTGTGTCGCTGGAGACACCCATGGAGGCGAGAAAAACTAATTTACTGAGCCAAAGTAGTGAAATCGCTCCACCGCACCATTGGTCTCAATATCACTAATCGGACTCCAATCCGGGTATCAATTTTGCCGGCAAAAATTGGGTGTATGCGAGTATTATCTAACGCGAGGAGAAAGAATGTAAAAAAGGGAAAAAAACTCAAAGCGAGAATCGCACTAATCCATGGTGAGATTCACACCTCCAAAAAGAGAAAATCGCCAACACATCCTACATCTCTTACTGAAAAATACAAATAACCTTATCCATTAGGAGTGGAGGATTTCTCCCCAATGTATCCTCCTAACTAATATTTAAAATATAGATTTAAGAATTATGAAAGATGATGAAAACTTAACACTTCAATACAATTTTCAAACTTCAAACTTCTAGAAAACTTTCACAAATCTTCAAACTTTAAGTGAAAAACATGAAAATCTTCAATAAATCTTCAATGAATAGATTGAATATTTTTAACAAATATTCAAATCCCGATGAATACAATTTTTTTTACAAACATTTATCTATACAAAAATCTTCACATACAAATTCGACTATTATGAAAATTTACATAATTCTACAATAACACATCTAATGTTCACAAAACACTTATTCGAACTCCTACAAAATCAAAGAGAAAATGAAGAAATGAAACGATAAAAAAAAAAAAGAACAATGAAATGATTGGTATAAAATATAAATAGGCTAAAAAAAATAATTGATCCTAAATTTAAGATACTAATCTAAAGATCTACATTTCATTAAAAAAAAAAAAAAATTGAAAATGAATCAGTATAGAATTAATGAATTTAATGTCAATTAGTTGTCAAACTTACCATGCATGATTAGTAAAATAAAATGAACGGTTATGATAAATATGATAAAATGTGATCAATGGATGAACAACCAATTAGTTATCAAACTTACCATAATCAATACGTAAGAAAAGTCTAAAAAAGAATAACTGCCTAAGAGCCGCGATCGTATAATTCTACAAATTTATTAATACAAGTCTTTCAACATATGTAAGTTTCTTGTGAAAAAATCTAGTAAACAATATATATATAATTATCACAACAAACTAATGAATTCTCATGCTCATCTTTCCAATACTCAAATACACGTATTGCAATTCTAAAAACTCAAGTATATGGTAGTCGTCTCATATAGATAGACTCGGGGCCACGCATTCTTAGATCTTCAACTTGATGCATAAATTGAATTTTTCGACCAAACAACTGAATTGCATTCGATATGAAAAAAGGTGGATGATCTGCGTTTTAAATAGGTGAAGAATTCATACCTCTTTAAATTGTTCAATTAATAACATAACAAATATGTCTTATAATATGCTCTAAATTGTTAAATAATTAATTAGCAATAAATAAAAAAGTCAAAGTTGGTTAAATAATATGTATACGGTCAGGATTTGTATAAAAGAATTGGAGGAGTAACTAACTCATTTTCATTATTCATAGAAACCGCTCCCTAGGCCACACACACACACATATATATATATGCAACCACTGCAGGAGGGGTGAATTCTTGATCAAGAATGGAGGGAAGAAGCTACGTTAGGGCGATGAAGAATGTGTACGACGTTATCATCTCCGGCGAAACCATCGTAACGACCGTTACAAACCAAGGAGATGCTATCACAGAGTGGATCAACGCCTTCAACGCTGAAAGAAATAGTGGTCTCTACTACATTGGCTTCGAAGTAGAGCTCAACCACGACTTCAGGTCTATTGCGACTGTGCAGTTGTGCGTGGACAGGCGCTGCCTCGTCATCCAGCTCGTCCACGGCAGTCCAAGGCCTTGGCCTCCGTCCCTGGACCAATTCCTGAGCGACTCTAACAACATCTTTGCGGGCGTCCAAATGGAAAACAAGCTGAACATGTTGTTACAACAGATTCCGTGCATTCGAGCCAACTTCAAGCATACGGCGGTGGATTTGCTGAAGAATGTACCGAGCCTGTTGAACACTAAGCAAAAAACATTTGCCATGTATGGGTTGAGGCGGGCGTGGTCAACGGTGGAAACTGATTTGTGTCGCACTGGGATGCTTTCAAATGAGCAGGTGCAGTATGCTTGTGTCGATGCTTTCCTCAATCTTCAAGCCGCCATATGCATAACTCTCGCAAACGCTACAACTCATGTTTCTTAAACATGATCATCTGTATATGCTGTCACGTTTCTTTTCAATCTTTAATTCTTGCAACTGTTTTCTTCAAGCAGGGATACACATATCTCAAACATATTTTCTTGATGTATAATCATTTTCTTTTCATCTATGCTATGATCTTGCTGTCACTTTTCTTTTCTATCTTTAATTCTTGCACCTGTTTTCTTGTTCTTGACTTTTAATTATTTGGGTAATTAAAATATGATCAAAAATTAACCCCAAGGAGTTGGCGTGGATCTTAGGAGTGCATGTGCTCCTCTCTAGGTCTCAGGTTTGAACCATATAAGGTGCAAACAATTTCTATGGGGTCTGTCCATATAGAGTGCAAAACTATGACTTTAAAAGGGGTTCCAACAATTTCTATGGGGTCTGTCCATATAGAGTGCAAAACTATGACTTTAAAAGGGAACCCCGCAAGTGGGCGGTGGGATTGGTCCCCTAGAAAATTTGTAATTTACAATAAAAACATAAATACATAATCAACCTTTTGCCTCAAATTTTATAGTTGTAGTCTCTCAACTATTTTGGGGCTCGTGTGTACTTTGGGACCAGTCACGGATTAATAAGGAGCTTTGGGAATTATGAATGAGAAAATCCATGTGGATGGAAGGAAGGATAATGAAAGGGAATTTATTCGATAAACAAAAACAAAGGATGGGAGTCAAATTAATTAAAAGCAAACAATGCAAGCATGGACAAACACATTTACTTATTATCCCTGGCTAGGCAGCTGAAATAATCTACTTTTACCGGCGTCGAAATCAAGCGAGCATTTGTCGCAACAAACATTTTCACGAGCTGCGGCGGCTAATTCAAAGATGATTAATGCTAAAAACATACTAATAGGGAATAAAGTAATATAAGAATAATATCTTTTTATTTAGTCATATCATTGTATATATTCTTATTGATATGATTGTTGTATTCTAGTAACATACCATTAGTCCTCTTCATCATTGCCATTTTATTTCTATTTTTGCTATGTACATATCGTTAGCTTACAGCAACTTCTCCTTCTAGCTAGTCCAATGCCTTTAAAAATACTAGAATTTCTCGCTCCGTAGATATTTCAAACCGTGCCATGACATAGAAGAGCCAGTGTTCCCTATCCGAGTAAAGTAAAGCAAAACAAAGAATAAATATTTTTTCAGACAATTAATGCTCGAGAAATGGCAGGAGAAAAATAAATGGTCCGACCCCTCCTCATTGGGGAGGAAACACTCCTCGTTGCCAAAGATTAAGAATGACGAAATTTCTGTCTTGATTGAGTACTCTACGGCCATGAGAATAAATGCTCCGACCCCTCCAAATGATGAAGAAATTTCGATGTCCTTGACATCAGGTCATTTGTCAGATTCCAATAAATTTTAAATGATGTTTGGAAGAATTTTCCTGCCAAACATTTCTATTGAAAATAGAACAATTAGTGTTGACTACCGTGTGATTATCATATATTTTCCTTTCTTGTAATTACCATGTATATCTTGGTTAGCTTATTTTCAGTACTTAATTTCTGCTGTTGATAGACTTCTATTGTCTTCCACCCCTTGTATATATTTTGTATCTCTTTTGCGTTTGAGTTAATATAGACAAAATAGACGACAAAACCCTAAACATATTGCTCTTGCTCACTGCCAGATTTATCATGGTACTAGAGCAGGTCTGATCTCACACTTCCGCACACACACACAAAAAAAAAAAAAAAATCCGTTAAACCAGTAAGAATCTCCACCATGATCCGTGATCTAGACATGGTGAAGACCGGTGATGAGAAAACTAATATCTCGAATGTGGTGGACGTAATGTCCCCATTTTATGTTCATCTGTCTGATAACCGGACAAGTATGTATGAGCGAAATACTTCGCGATGGCAATTATGCGGACTGCGCGAAAGGATGGCTCATGGTATCTATGGAGAAGGAGATCTGAAACAACATAAACCATGGAAAAACAGCGCGAGAGATCTGGATCGATTTAGAAAAAAGATTTGGGAAGGAAAGTGCGCCCAAGGCCTACGAATTGAAACGTGCACTCACCCTTACACGACAAGAGAAGATGTATATATCCGCTTACTACACCAAGTTGAAGGGAATCTGGGACAAAATACAGTCAGTCTCATTTATTCCAAAATGCACATGTGGAAAGTGTACATGTGACGTCTCGAGGCAACTTGTTGAAATGCGCGAGAAAAAACAACTATATGAATTTCTCATGGGCTTGGACGAGATATTCAATACTGTTAAGAGGTCCGCAACTCCTCTCTACTTTTCTGGTTGTAGCTCTTCTCGTGTTATTGGTTTTTCATTTAAACACATGAGCCCCCTAAAGTAGGTAGCTGTTTCAGCCCATCGTTATATTTTTACTTCAATTATTTTTTCGACTCAACTTCGTCCACCAACTCAGATTTTACTTCTAAGGAGAATTAAAACAAAATCCTTAAAACACAAGAATTCTAGAGGTACTTCAGAACCAAAATAACAAAAAATTAACTCGATTTAAGGATTGCTATTTTGTTCGAGAGAGAATTGAGTCCAGGGAAATATAGACGAGAAAAATCTCTACGATCCAACTTGAGGGGGATTGTTGACGACTACCGTGTGATTATCATATATTTCATTTTCTTGTAATTACCATGTATATCTTGATTATCTTAATTTCTGTTGTTGATACACAATTCACAAAAACCCAAAACCTATTCCTCTTGCTCACGCCAGATTGGGTAAATTGCAAAGATGTCCCAAGAGAATGTCTCCACTTCAAAATGGTTCCTTTTTCAACGCTTTTGATCCCATGAGATGTTTCTGTTAAATGTCTAACAGAAAAAAAGCGAGAGCTACACGCACAGTCAACCAAAGATTTAAAAAAAAATAATTAAACTGGTTTGTAAAACTATTGATTATAATACAAAGTTTAAATAATTAAATTTCACCCCATACTTATTAATTGCCGGCTATCTCTGCACATCATTGGGCTGTTGTGGGAGAGCAAAACCTTGTATTTCTGCCATTTTCTTGCGCTGGAAAAATTGTGACTGTGTGAGTTAGTTATTTAACAAGAGAAGTAACTGTTTCTTGAATGTGTATATTTATAAACATCTTTATCCTTTTGAAAATTAAGAGTGAAAATTCATTATTTATAAATGAAGTATATGTATATTTATCCTTTTGAAAATTACATTTCGATCAATTAATTCCATAATTCATTATAAAACAAACATTTACATAAAATTACAACTTCCAGCCAAAGTCATGAATCTCATGAAACGTGAATAAAATCCGGTCAGGGGTAACAATAATTATCTCGGTTATACGGTGGTGGGAAGCAACAAAATTTATGGCAAAAAGAAATTAATTTGGGGAATTAATTGTGGCTGAATATATACTGGATTATTAGGAGATTAAGAAATTAACAGTGTCATTTTTAGGTGAAAATTGCACTTTTTTAGTTTTGTATGAATGACTCCCTTCGAAAATGGGCCTTTTTCAGCATTTTTTTGTTTAACTTTGAAATTGACAACGAGCTGTAATTCACATCTAATTATACCTGTTGGATCCGGTTTACGCCGTGTAAACTGCAATATCAAAAATATCAGAATAAACAGAAAAACACAGAATACCTCAAATAAGTCGAGTCAAGGGAATCCCTTATCCCGCAGAACAGAATACGCCCAGGATAGTGCTCGACTGTTACGGTGTTCCGTTCCCAAAGGTAAAACGACTTTCACTTAATACACAGTAGCACCACTGTGTAAGAAGTATCGGCGAACGTACTTAGTTACGAACTGAACACTCTTCGGATATTAATCCGTCACAAGAAAGAACAGTGTAAGGCTTTCGGTAGCTCAGTACACTGTGTAGGGACGAGAGGAGAATAAAAGGTTGAGGGGCGAATTTCAGCGTAAGGATGTATGAGGGAAGAGTCTGATATTTATAGGCAGAAGAAACCCTTGGAGGGAGAGGAAAAACGCGTGGGCCCAGGCCCGATTCTTGGGAATATATCGCGAAAATATCGCAGCGGTTGAGATAATATCTCGCACGTGGATAAGTCTTGAAGACTGAATCTTGAAGACCAAGTTTGAGACTTCCAGATTATTCTGGAACATTCTTGAAGTAGTTCGAATGGGCCAAGCCCATTCCCCACATTCTCAAACTTCCAAGTTGAAACTCTTCAACTTCAACAATTAATTTCTCACTCACCTTAACTCGGTTTTGAGATATTAAATATACCACGTTCATCTACTCCGCGAGTAGATCGACTATGTCACGTTCAATTATTTCTTAATTAACGTTTAGTCCGTCTAATTAATTAAATTAGATCAGGGTGTCAAAACCCAATTAATTCCCATTAATTCTAACAATCCCCCACATGAGTGAAAATCGTATCTATACAACATCAGACTCAGTGTTCAGTTCGAGTGAGATCTCCGTGCGTCCGGATAAGTGGTTTTTGGCCTTGAACTTTCCGTAGCCAAACACTATCGGATATACCGGCGCCTTAGTGGAGGCAATGCCTTGAACTATTCCTCCATAGTGTATACCTAGACAACAGTGTCAGCACACTTCAATCTCGTCTTTGTAACGTTCTCACGTTTTTGTCCGTTTTGGCCATGGACGTCCTTTGTATTCATAAATGTTTGGTCGAAGCGGCCCTCACTTCTCATTTATATAGGTAACTTCCTTTCGAGTATCCCGTTATACTCTAGGAATCATTAAGAGTCAAAGACTCAGCCTTTACCACATCTTACGGGTCGTTAACACTTGAGATAGTGCTGTCCGGAATAGTCATAATTTTCAAGTGTTTCATCACTAACCTCCACAGCTTCGTTTTCCCATTGAACCAAGTTCTTGGGATCTCCAGTCATCATGGTTGGGTTACCACTGCTTTGGTTTTTATTGTGGGTTTTAGACCCATTCCTTCTACCAGCTTGTTCAATTGATCTCGGTTTATGCTCTTCGTGAGCGGATCCGCTATATTGTCCTTCGTATTGACATAATCAATGGACATTACTCCAGTGGAGATCAATTCTCTAACGGAGTTGTGTCGACGACGTATGTGTCTCGACTTTCCGTTGTACATGACATTCGAAGCTCTCCCAATGGCAGCTTGACTGTCACAGTGTACCGTCACCGCAGGTACCGACTTCTTCCAACAAGGAATGTCTTCCAGAAAATTACGCAACCATTCAGCCTCTGCAGCGGCTAGGTCTAACGCTATAAATTCTGATTCCATTGTGGAACGAGCAATACAAGTTTGTTTCTTGGACCTCCACGACACTGCTCCTCCTCCAATAGTGAATACATATCCACTGGTGGATAGCGAGTCTTTCGTGTCTGATATCCAATTTGCATCACTGTATCCTTCGACTACAGCTGGATGTCTTGTATAGTGAAGCCCATAATCAAGGGTGTACTTCAAGTATCTTAATACCCTTTTCAACGCTTTCCAGTGCTCATGACTTGGATTGTTCGTGTATTGACTCAACTTGTTTACCGAACATGCAAGATCAGGGCGTGTACAGTTCGTTATGTACATCACACTTCCAATGATCCTTGCGTATTCCAGTTGGGCCACTGGTTCTCCTCTATTCTTTTTCAAGTGAACATTGAGTTCCAAAGGTGTCTTAGCAGGTGGATCGTCAAAGGCCTTAAATTGCTTTAGTACCTTCTCCACATAGTGAGATTGTGTCAAGGAAATTCCATTGGATGTTCTCTCTATCTTGATTCCAAGAATCACATCTGCTAGTCCCATGTCTTTCATGTCAAAGTTTATACTTAACATGTTCTTCGTATTAACTATGATATCGTGATTGTTGCTCATGATTAACATGTCATCGACATATAAGCACACAATAACATATCCAGTGGGTGTATCCTTCACATACACACACTTATCGCATTCGTTAATACGAAACCCATTTGACAACATCGTACTGTCAAATTTCAAGTGCCACTGTTTTGGAGCTTGCTTAAGTCCATATAGTAATCTAACGAGTTTACACACCTTTTTCTCGTTTCCAGGAGCAACATATCCTTCAGGTTGCTCCATGTATATTTCTGCATCCATCTCACCATTAAGAAACGCCGTCTTAACGTCCATTTGGTGTATTTCGAGATTGTGCAACGCAGCAATGGCGACTAACACCCGAATGGAGGTGATCCTTGTCACTGGTGAGTATGTATCGAAGAAATCATACCCTTCCTTTTGTTTAAACCCCTTTGCAACAAGACGAGCTTTGTATTTATCAACAGATCCATCTGCTTTGTACTTTCTTCTAAGGATCCACTTGCATCCTAAGGGCTTGCAACCTTTAGGGAGGTCAACCAACTCCCATGTGTGGTTTAAGAGAATAGACTCGTATTCACTTTTTATGGCTTCTTTCCAGAGGTGTGCATCTGGTCTTGCCATTGCTTCTTTGATTGTTTTAGGTTCTTCTTCCTCCAAAACATAAGTAATGAAGTCTGAACCAAAATCTTTATCAATTCTAGCTCTCTTACTGCGTCTCGGTTCTTCACTCTCTTGAGTGGAAGGACTAGCAGTGTCGTCTGTTGCTTCGAGAGTTCTCTTACTCGAACTCACTTCCTCTTTCTCCTTAAGAGGAAAGATACTTTCAAAGAACACTGCGTTCCTTGACTCTATTGTAGTGTCTTCTGTCATATCCGGTACTTCGGATTTGTGAATCAGAAATCGATAGGCACTACTGTTTGAAGAATATCCTATAAAGATGCAATCGACGGTTTTAGGGCCGATCTTAACTTGTTTAGGAAGTGGTACTTCAACCTTAGCCAAACACCCCCACACTTTGAGGTATTGGTATGAAGGTTTTCGTTTCCTCCATATTTCATGAGGAGTTTGATCCTTAGTTTTATGAGGAATCTTATTCAGAATGTGGTTAGCCGACAGAATAGCTTCCCCCCACAAGTTCTGAGGTAGACCAGAGCTGATTAACATTGAGTTCATCATCTCTTTTAGTGTTCGGTTTTTCCTTTCCGCAACACCATTAGAATGAGGTGAGTAAGGGGCTGTCGTTTGATGTATAATCCCAGATTCAATACATAATTGTTCAAACGGAGCTACGTACTCTCCACCTCTATCACTACGAATTGATTTAATTCGAGTGTCATATTGATTCTCTACTTCAGTTTTGTAACGTTTAAAAGCTTCGATAGCTTCGTCTTTACTCTTTAAAAGGTAAACGTAGCAGAATCGTGTACAATCGTCTATGAAAGTAATAAAATACTTTTTCCCTCCTCTAGTTTGTACAAACTTCAAATCACATACATCCGTGTGAATTAAGTCTAGAGGAGCAGCGGTGTTCCTTTCAACAGTTTTAAACGGTAGTTTGGTCATTTTTGCTTCCGTGCATATTTCACATCGTTTGGATGTATCAACGTTATCAATTTTAAGTAAATCGAGATTTACTAATCGCTTTAGGGATTTTAGATTCACATGTCCTAATCTAGAATGCCATAAAGAGGAACACTCAACGATATACGCAGAAGTAGAAGCAATTTCATTCATAATTTGTTTGCCTTTGGGGCTTACAACCATTGTGCTTAATTTAAACAAACCATTCTCGAGATAACCCTTCCCGAGAAAGTGGCCAAACTTACTTAGAACTATCTTATCAGCTTCAAAGACTAGTCTAAATTTATTGCTAACTAGAAGAGATCCCGAAATCAGATTCTTCCGGATGTCTGGGACATGCAGCACTTCCTTCAATGTTAGCTCTTTTCCGGATGTCAGTTTAAGCACGACTGACCCAATTCCAGCCACTTTAGATGAGGCTTGATTGCCCATGAACAACTTTCTCCCATCCGATGGAGAGTAGTCTGAGAATGCAGATCTCTCCGAGCAGACGTGGCAAGTGGCACCGGTGTCCACAAACCACTCTTTCTTGTTGTCCACCATGTTGACCTCCGTCACCACTGCGGACATGTCCAAATCTGTAAGGTTCACAGAATATTTTGCTTTCTGTTTGCCCTTTTCCTTATCGTCACGACGAGGTTGACGACACTCACTGGACCTATGGTTCGGTTTCCCACAGTTATAGCAATTTCCAGTGAATTTCTGCTTTGCGGCTGGACCCTTCCCCTTCACAATCTTCGTTGTGTTGGCAGCAAATTCGTTTGGACGTTTCCTTTTCCTTGACGGACCCTCTCGTTCCATCAAGTTAGCTTTGGCTTCAATCTGGAGGGCAGGCCCCTTGCCTTCTCTCTTCCGATTGTCCTCCTCAATTCTGAGACGAATAATCAGATCCTCCAAGCTCATCAGCTTTCGTTTGTGCTTTAGATATGATTTGAAATCCTTCCATGATGAAGGCAGTTTCTCGACCACGGTCGCTACTTGAAATGCATTAGGTAACACCATATCTTCAGCAGCAATCTTATGGAAGATAATCTGCAGTTTCTGGACTTGATCCACTACAGACTTGTTATCGTCCATCTTGAAATCGTACAGCTGTGAGACGACGAATTTCTTTAATCCGGCACCTTCAGTTCTGTATTTCTTCTCCAAGGATTCCCACAGTTCCTTGGCAGTTTTTATGTCACAGTAGACACTGTAGAGTGTATCGGAAAGTCCTCCAATGATGTGATTTCTGCACAGATAATCACCACTCAACCACTGATCGTAGAAGATCCTCTCTTGTTGGCTTGCACTTGCCTCAGGTTGTGTAGGTTTCGTTTCGGTTAGAAACCTATTCATTCCAAGCATGGTTAGGTAAAATTGCATCTTACTTTGCCATCGCTTGAATTCAGTCCCGGAGAATTTTTCCGGCTTTTCCCCTTGTACGACCATTGGCCTCGGCCCAGGTGCGGAGAAGTTAAACATCGAATCCCTTATGGGATTGTGGAAAGGAGGAAGCGGTTCAAGCGTGCTGCTTCTGAACTTAGCTCTTTCCGCATGATCACTAGGTTTTCCTTGTGATTTCATGTCGGAGTTGTGCGACTCTGAACGATCATAAGACGCTCCGTTATTAGCATCGTTGCCAATATTTTCAGTACCATGTACTGCTTCCGTATTGACGGGATCGACATCCATGTTATCATTCATCTTTGATACGGCAGTGGATTATTTAAATTAATTAAGTCCGAAAAATTAATTTAGTTTTGAAAATATTAATTATATATTATGTTCTGCGATTGTTGGAACCTGTTTACGCCGTGTAAACTGCAATATCAAAAATATCAGAATAAACAGAAAAACACAGAATACCTCAAATAAGTCGAGTCAAGGGAATCCCTTTTCCCGCAGAACAGAATACGCCCAGGATAGTGCTCGACTGTTACGGCGTTCCGTTCCCAAAGGTAAAACGACTTTCACTTAATACACAGTAGCACCACTATGTAAGAAGTATCGGCGAACGTACTTAGTTACGAACTGAACACTCTTCGGATATTAATCCGTCACAAGAAAGAACAGTGTAAGGCTTTCGGTAGCTCAGTACACTGTGTAGGGACGAGAGGAGAATAAAAGGTTGAGGGGCGAATTTCAGCGTAAGGATGTATGAGGGAAGAGTCTGATATTTATAGGCAGAAGAAACCCTTGGAGGGAGAGGAAAAACGCGTGGGCCCAGGCCCGATTCTTGGGAATATATCGCGAAAATATCGCAGCGGTTGAGATAATATCTCGCACGTGGATAAGTCTTGAAGACTGAATCTTGAAGACCAAGTTTGAGACTTCCAGATTATTCTGGAACATTCTTGAAGTAGTTCGAATGGGCCAAGCCCATTCCCCACATTCTCAAACTTCCAAGTTGAAACTCTTCAACTTCAACAATTAATTTCTCACTCACCTTAACTCGGTGTTGAGATATTAAATATACCACGTTCATCTACTCCGCGAGTAGATCGACTATGTCACGTTCAATTATTTCTTAATTAACGTTTAGTCCGTCTAATTAATTAAATTAGATCAGGGTGTCAAAACCCAATTAATTCCCATTAATTCTAACAATACCATTTTCATTTCATAAGGCATGCAAGCACCGATGTTGGCGATACACATATAATTAATACATCACGATGAATCTGTCTAATTCTGTTGGCAGGTGCATCTTAGATCAGGGGAGGAAGACTCACGGTCATGGATCCCTAATGAAGAAGGAACCTATTCGGTTAGCTCGGCGTACAGGATCATCGAGGATCTCAACTCTTGCATGCGAGATAAATCTGCCTGTTGCCTGTTGGAATACAAGAGTACATTCGGACGAAGACAACACTCAAGGTCTCTTTGTTTGCTTAGAGGATGATTCAGAACAAAATTGATCGAGTATCTTGGAAACATGACCCGAGACAACACAAGACACCCTCCCTCAGTAAAAATGGCCGGTAAGATCCATTTTAATAAACCATGGGTGATAGATTCCAGTGCCACAATACACTTCACCTATAATGGAGAAATACATAATTGTCAAACAAATCCAAGCGTAAGAGCTCTCGTAAAAATTTCGAATAGTGACAGTGTTCCAGTTGAGGGCATTGGGAGAACACACTTACCTAATGGACTCAAAATAAATCACGTTTTGCATGTCCTAAATTTTCAGTGCAACTTATTATCTGCTAGTTGTTTGACTAAAGATCATAATTGTGAGATCTTGAACTTGATGCACAAATTGAATTTTTCGGCCAAACAACTGAATTGCATTTGATATGAAAAAAGGTGGATGATCTGCGTTTTAAATTGTGCAATTAATAATATAATAAATATGTCTTATAATATGCTCCAAATTGATAAATAATTAATTAACAATAAATAAAAAAGTCAAAGTTGATTACATAATATGTACACAGTGTAAGGCCAGGATTAGTTGATAGATTAGGATATAAGGGCTAAAAAAAAAGGGCGGGGAAAATAAAAAAGGAAATGTGAGGACTTGTATAAAAGAATTGGAGGAGTAACTCATTTTCATTATTCTTAGAAACCGCTCCTTAGGCCTCTTACACACACACACACATATATATATATATATAGACACTGCAGTAGGGCTGAATTCTTGATCAAGAATGGAGGGAACAAACTACATTAGAGTGATGAAGCATGTCTACGACGTTATCATCTCCGGCGAAACCATCTTAACGACCGTCACAAACCAAGAAAATGCTATCACAGAGTGGATCAACGCCGTCAAGGCTGATAGGACTAGTTCCGTCTGCAGAATTGGCTTCGAAGTAGAGCTCAGCAACGACTTCGGCCCTATTGGGAGTGTGCAGTTGTGCGTGGGCAGGCGCTGCCTCATCATCCAGCACGTCCGCGGCTATCCGTGGCCTTGGCCTCCTTCCCTGGACCAATTCCTGAGCGACTCTAACAACATCGTTGCGGGCGTCAACATGGAAGACAAGCTGAACAAGTTGAGACAACAGATTCCGTCTATTGGAGTCGACCTGAAGCGTAGTGTGGTGGAATTGCTGGTGGATCTGCCGTGGCTGTTGAACAGTAAGAAGAAAGTATTTTCCAAGTATGGGTTGGGGCGGGCAGGGTCGACGGTGGAAACTGCTTGGGGGGGTCGCACTAGGATGCTTTCAGATGAGCAGGTGCAGTATGCTTGTCTCGATGCTTTCCTCAATCTTCAAGCCGCCGTTGGCATAATTCTCCGGGCGCCAACTCAATCTTGATCACTTTCTTTAACATTGTATATGGATCTTGTGACGACATTTCTTTTCAATCTTTAATTCTTGCAACTGTTTTCTTCAACAAATTAAGTAACTCAACTATGCATATATATGTGTATGATTGGGGTCGCACTAGGAAGCTTTCAGATTCGCAAGTGCAGTATGCTTGTATCGATGCTTTGCTCAATCTCAAATATATTATCTCCTGCCAGATCTTTAATCATTTTCTTTTCATCTATGCTACCATTATAGGTATTATATAGTAGTAGTATTTTAGAAGACTTGAAATCATATATATATATATACCAAAATCCGGATAAACAAACAAGAATTTGGATTTGAAATATCCTATTGCACTTGCCAAACCATAAAGAATCAACATATATACATTGCTTCTTATTCTGTGATAATAATTTATACGAAGAGTAACTGGTATGTATAAGTTAAAAAGAAATATCTTATTCTGTGCTACTCTTTGGTACCTTGGAGCATTTTCATATGGTTTTCAGAAGACTTTAATGGAATGAAAAAAAAAACAAGTGTAGTTGAAAGAGTTAAAAAGGTAGAAAATCTGTAATTTACAATTAAAACATAAATACATGACTAACGCTACAAAAAACACCTCAATTAACAACCAATTAGAGACCGTATAAATGATCTCTAAACGCATTATAACCGTTTTTGGGTGGTCACTATTAGGTTCGACTTAAATAATGCATTATAGACCGTTTTGAGACCGTTTTTGGGTGGTCACTATTAGGTTCGACTTAAATATTTTGAGACCGTTTTCATGTATCGATCTCAAATTATAGACCGATTTTTTTAGGTCTCTAAATTGTACGATCTCAAACGATTGGTCGGCCCGAACTTTTTTCGGGCCCTAAGACGGTCTCAAAACGGTCTTTAATTTAGAGACCGCCACATACGGTCTCGAACCCCGCACCCGACCCTAACCCACATCCGACCCGAACCATCTGACCCGACCCACATCCGCCCCGAACCACACCTACTTTATTTAAATTACCATTTATTTGGTCTTGGTGGGAATTGATCCCGGGTGGATGGGCACCCACCACTTTGACAAGTAATTGTCTTGTGTAATTTTTAAAATTAATTATATATGTATTAATTAATTTCTTTATTATTTACTCCCTCCATCCCTCTATAAATTCCACAATACGTTTCTCATTCAATTTTATTTATTTTTTGCATATTATTTTTTCTCTTCTCTCTTCTCTCTTTCTCTTTCTCTTTCTCTTTCTCAATCACATCACTTATACTTTATTTATTACTAGTATGAGACTCGCGTAAATAATTACGCGAGATTATAAAAATAAAAAAGAAAAGTCAGAGGAGAGAGAAAATTAAGTTTCATAAAAATAAAAAAAGAGAAGTTAGAGGAGAGAGAAAATTAAGGAAACGGCAAGGGAGAGGAAAGAGAAAAATATTTTAAAAAATAAATTAAAATTACAGAATTTAAGAGATTGTGAAACGGAGGCTTTTTGAGAAGCCATGTCACCATAATGAGATTCAGAATTAGTATATAGGGGAGATTTTATTATATTTAATATCATACTCATCTAATATTTTTTTTCTTATCAATTTATTTCTCTCTATCTTTTAATATTCTAGTATCAATTCTTTAAAATAGAATCTCAAAACAGAGAAACCCAAAAATTACCTTGACTTAAATTCGGTGGAGACGATTGATAAACAACAAGCGACGGCGAAGAGGTGGTATCGGCGATATCGTCTTGAGAACAGGGACGGAGTCGGAGTCGTCGCGACTAGAGCCGGCAATTTGAGTCCGACCCGATGGGCCGGCTCGGCCAACCCAAAACCTAGTATGGGCTGGGCCCTATAATTAGAGGCCCATATAGAACTAGGCCTATTTGGCCCGACCCGATGAGTTCGGTGGGCCTAATGGGCTAGGCTAAATTTGGCCCGTCGACCAATGGACAGCCTGTTTGGCCCGATCAATATTTTTTCTTTAGACAAATAGATAATTAAAATAAGTAAAGTATTTTATATTTAAATATTATTGTGTTTTTATTTAATTTTGACTTTGAAATTTGAACTTATGAATTATTTATAATTTTATTTGAAGTTGTTATATAGTGTAATGTTATACTGATTATGACCGTTTATGAATTATGTATAGTTAATACATTATACATTAGTATTGCATATTTTTTATTATAATTATTTGTATAAATAACAATTATATGTGACTAATAAAATATTTATATATATAATTTTTGCTAAACATATTATTTTTTAAAATTATTTCATCGGCTGGGCCGGCCCGTTAGCCCAGTGGGCTAGGTTGGGCTCACATTTTATAGGCCTGACTAATTCATGGGCCGGCCCGACCCAGTCCATGAATATCGCTTGGTCCGATGGGCTGGGCCGGGCGGCACGATTTGCCAGCTCTAGCCGCGGCGGGTCGGGAGAGCAAGGGAGAATCGCGAGTGAGGGTCGCGAGAAATTGCGTAGGGTGAAAGTGAAATAGGCGGTACAAATGAATTAGGGTTTATAGACGGGTTACAGATGGATTTATAAACGAGTTAGAGACCGTATTCACAAAAAGACCGCTAAATGAGAGGGCAAAAAATGGCGGTCAAAATAAAATTTGGGAATTAGATTTCTTAATAACAATTAAAGACAGCTAATGCGGTCTCAAAACAAAATTTAAAATCAGAAATTTAATTTCGGGTTAGAGACCAGCAATACGGTCTCTAAATGGTCTGAGTACATAAAATTAAAGACTGAAGTGAAATCAGTCTCAAAATTCGTAATTTGTTCAAAACGGTCTCAAACCAGTCTTTATTTGAGACCGTTTTATGACGGTCTCAATACTTTGGTCTCTAATTTAGGCATTTTTTGTAGTGTATAAGGTGCAAATAATTTTTATGGGACCAGTCCATACAGAGCGCAAAGCTATGGCTTTAAACTGGACCAACGCAAGTGGGCGGTGGGATTGGTCCCCCGAAATTAGTCGATTCTTGGACCGGATACCCGAAACTTCAAAAAAAAAAATTATAGTTGTAGTCTCTTAACTATTTTGGGGGTCGTATGTAGGTACCGTGTACTTTGGGAACAGACATGGATTAATAAGGAGCTTTGGGAATTAGGATCTGCGGGAAATATAAATGAGAAACCCCATGTGGATGGAAGGAAGGATAATCAAAGGGAATTGATTAGATAAAAAAAACCAAGGACGGGAGTCAAATTAATTAAAAGCAAACAATGCAAACATGGACAAAAACATTTGCATATCCCTGGCTATGTAGCTGAAATAATCTACTTTTACAGGCGTCGAAATCAGGCAAGCATTTGTCGCAACAAACATTTTCATGAGCTGCGGCGGCTAATTTCAAAGATGATTAATACTAATAACGTACTAATAGGAATAAAGTAATATATGAATAATATCTTTTTATTTAGTCCATATCCTTGTATATATTCTTATGGTTGTTGTATTTATTTCATTGTAAATATATACTTATAAATAGTGTATCATTCCTATCACCTCATTAACAATGATCACATACCTATTCTCACATGATATCAGTCTAACTCATCAAAACCCTAATTTCATCTCTAAAGCCTCACGCTAAATTCTTCCCTTCCCCTTCATGGCAGCGACAACCACTCTCTCTTCCATCCCTCTTGTGAGTGTTATCTCATAGTCGGCATAGTAAGTAGTGAGCTGATAGGATCAGATTAGATGACTTAGGCAAAAATCAGATGAGTTGAAGGTTTTCAATCAGCTGAGGAGGTGATGCTTAGATTTCATCACAGTTGGTCAGATCAACACAGTACATCTGCAGAGTATATCAAGCACAGTACTTCAGCAGATTATATCAGCACAGTACTTCAGCAGGGTATATCAGCACAGTATTATCAGCACAGTACTATCAGCACAGTAAAGATCAACACAGTAGAAGTCTATCAGCAGAGTTAGCTTTTGATCACAAGAACAAAAGAGTTGAGTATCAGAACACTAAGTAGTATTCTGATCTTTATGGAAAAGTCTTCTGATATGAAACTTAGTTAGTTTAACTAGTTGTATTACAGTTACAACTATTTGAGGGCACAACTACCATTTCAGTTGGGCAATAATAGAGCACATGGGTTGTTACAAGCGGTTGCAAACGGCTGCTAACTACTCAAGCAGTTCCTAACAGCAGCAACTACCTTGGTCTTTATATACTCTTGTATGTGTACATTGTAAAGGTTGATTTTAGCGTTTTAGGATGTAAGTACGATTGTAATCTTTGAGTTATGTGAGTTCACGAGTGAAGTGAGAAAATATCCTATTCCGAGTGAATGAGTGTGTAAACATTTTTTATCAATCAAAGAAGTACTCGTCTGGTCCAGTGGATGTAGATCGCTTTGATCGAACCACTTAAATTCTTTGTGTGTTGTTTGTTTTGTTGATTACTTTTTTGAATTACTATCTTAGCTGGTTATTTCTTATATCTTCAAGTATTCTACTTGGTTGGAGACGTCTAATCGACTGGAATCCTTGACAATTGGCGCCGTCTGTGAGAACCTGAAGTAGCTGCAGATCTAAGATAGGGAATTCTACCAAGTACAACATAGAGAAGTTTACAGGCACGGGTGATTTTGGGTTGTGGAAGGTCAAGATGCAGGCCCTCCTTGAACAACAAGGATTATTTGAGGCTCTCGAATAATCCGAAGAGACTGCAGCAGTTGCGGCTGAAAGGAGCAAGTTGCTCAGAAAATCTCGAAGCACGATCCTACTCTGCCTTGGAGATAAAGTCTTGAAGGAGGTTGCTAAAGAGAAGTCAGCGAAGGAGGTTTGGGATAAGCTTGAAAAGTTATATATGGTGAAAACTCTTGCTAACCGACTCTATTCGAAACAGAAGTTGTATGCCTTTAGAATGGGAGATGACAAACCCATTACGGAGCAGCTAGATGAGTTCAACAAGATTCTTGATGATCTGGAGAATTTGGATGTCAAGTTAGAGGAAGAGGATAAGGCTCTGATCTTATTGAGTGCTCTTTCTAAGACCTTTGAAATCCTAAAGGACACCATCTTGTATGGTAGAAAGGAGGCAATCACATTGGAGGATGTAATCTTGGCTGTCAAGTCCAAACTACTATATAATAAGACATCTCAAGGAGATAAAAGTAGCAGTGGAGAAGGATTGGCAATCAAGGGAGGACAGAAGAAATCTGCCTCCAAGAAGGGGTCTAGTCAACACAAGGGAGCTGATAAGGGAAAACCAGCAGTGTCAAATCAAGGGGAAGTAGTGTGCCACCACAGCAACAAACCTGGGCACTACAAGAGTACTTGTTTCAAGTACAGACAACTTATGAGAAAATCTGGTCCCAAGAACCCTGTTGATAAGAATCAAGTAAATCGAACCCAAGAAGATAAGGAGCAGAAGGGCTATGAGTCAGCTCAGTCACTTTCCATCACCACCACTGAAGAATAGGAAGATTGGATTTTAGATTCAGGGTGCTCTTTCCACATGACTCCAAGAAGAGACTGTACTGGATCAGCACAGTACTTCAGTAGAGTATATCAAGCACAATACTTCAGCAGAGTATATCAGCACACTACGTCAGCAAGGTATATCAGCACAGTACTATCAGTGCAGTAAAGATCAGCACAATAGAAGTCTATCAGAAGAGTTAGCTTTTGATCACAAGAATAGAAAAGTTGAGAATCAGAACACTAAGTAGTGTTTTGATCTTTATGGACAAGTCTTCTGATATGAAAGTTAGTTAGTTTAACTAGTTGTATTACAGTTACAACTACTTGATGGCATAACTACCATTTCAGTTGAGCAATAATAGAGCACATGGGTTGTTACAAACGGTTGCAAACGGTTGCTAACTACTCAAGCAGTTCCTAATAGGAGCAACTACCTTGGTCTTTATATACTCTTGTATGTGTACATTGTAAAGGTTGATTTTAGCGTTTTAGGATGCAAGTACGATTGTAATCTTTGAGTTGTGTGAGTTCAAGGGTGAAGTGAGGAAACATTCTTGATCAATCAAAGAAGTACTCGTCTTGTCCAGTGGATGTAGATCACTTTGATCGAACCACTTAAATTCTTTGTGTGTTGTTTGTTTTGTTGATTACTTTTTTGAATTACTATCTTAGCTGGTTATTTCTTATATCTTCAAGTATTCTAATTGGTTGGAGACGTCTAATCGACTGGAATCCTTGACACCTCTCAATGTTTTGGTCCATTTCTTGACCATCAAATTACCATCCTCCAACTACCTTCTTTGGTGAAATCAGGTGTTTCCGGTCTTATCAAGCCATGATTTGATTTGTCATGTTCATGGTACGATACCCACTCTGGCCAAATCGATCACCACATCTGGTGAAACGGTTCCAAACCATGTGTAAATCGCTTGGTTAGAGAAGGATCAGAAGATCCTCAGTCTTCTCCTTTCCTCTCTTTCGGAGGAGGCCATGGTCGAGGTTATCGGTTATGACAACTAGCGTTCCATCTAGGTTGCTCTCGAGGCTGCCTCGGTCTCTCGCATAAACATTTGCGAAATCAATTACTCACTCTTCGTCGTGGATCTACGTCTATCGAAGATTATAGCAAGAAGTTTCATGCTCTCTGCGATCGACTTGCTTCTATTGGTAAGCCTGTTGATGATTGTGACAAGTGTCACTAGTTTCTTACTGGTCTCGGCTCCCAGATTGCTGGTTTTCTGAAACTTGCATGGCTATGTCGCCCATGCCCGTCTTTCAGGATCTGATCCATCAAACCTTAAACTATGAGTAGTTTACTCGCTCGATAGACTCCTCATCCTCTCCCGTTCCATCGTTTGCTGCCTCTCCCCACCCGGGCAAGTCTCCTCGTCCTAGCACCAAATCCCGTTATCCGTCTTCTTAGAATTCTGGTGGCCAGGCGACCACTGGCTCCTGCTCGACGTCCTCCCACATGCCAGATCTGCCGATAATAGGGCCATTATGCCAATCATTGCCCTGAGAATTATGCTCGCCCTGAGGCCCCATCTGCGACCAACTTTGCCCATGCCCTTAATACTTAATGTCGTGTCTCGCAGCCTTCGGCCTCGAAATGGTTCCTCGATAGTGGTGCATCCGCTCACATGACTCCTCGCTCCGCTGATTTAGATAATTTTCATATGTATTCTGGTAACGATAATGTTATTGTTGCAAATGGATCTACCATTCCGATCACTCATGTTGGGTCGTGTTCGGTTAATAAGGATGTTCGCTTGTTAGATATGTTTGTGGTGCCACATCTTGATTAGGGTGTCGATTGCTCATATTTCACATGCATATTTGATCCAAATTGATTCGTTTGCATGTAATTTTCACTCATAATTACTTGATTTGGTGTATATTGGTTGAGAGAGGTTTGTGATGTGTTTTTGTAGGAATAGGGAGCTTATTTGGGACTAAAAATCATAAGAAACGAGTGATCGATCATCATTCATACTCGTATGAGGAGAAATGACGAGCAACATGATCTGGAATGAGGAAAGTCGGAAGAAACGAGTCACGATACGAAAGGATTAGACAAGAGAACGAGAGGAAGAGCCAAAAAGACAAAGTGGCCGGGTAGAATCCACCTGGCCGGGTAGAATCAACCTGACCGGGTAGTTTCAACCGGCCAGGATTTGTGCAATTCAAGAGCTTCGTAAATTGGCCGGGTAAAACCCACCCGGCCAGGTGGTTTTAGCCCGGCCTCGCCATGTTAGTTTGGATGGTTCGTATTTTGCCCGGGTAGAATCCACCCGGCCGGGTCATCTCAACCGGGAAAGTAAATCTTCAACATAAGCTGCGTATTTAGGTCGGGTGGCATTCCCGGGTAGACTCCACCCGGCCGGATCACATGCTCCTCGGGGGTTTTTGGCCATTTTCTCCAATTTCGAGGGACTAAAGTGCAAAAATTCATTTTTGGATTTCTTACAACATATAAAAGGGGTCCTATTTCAATTTTGGGAGAGATAGACTACCTTGGAGAGCAATTCATACACACAATCACACATAGTAATAGGTGTTCTTGCAATTTTGCAATTCTCATTCATAGATAGCTTAGATTATTGCTTAGATTTACGATTCAAGTGAAGATTTCCATTGGGCTTTGTAAGTAATTGAAGTTTGTAGCTACATCTCAACTTTTAAGGTGATATCTCTTTAATTCTCATTTTCAATTTAGTAATTCTCTCATTTCTTGCCATTGATTTCTTAATTGTTATGGGTTTTGTGAATTCTTGTATTTTAGCCATGGATTTTTATCATAGAACCATGGGCTAAGTCTTAATTGCCTAGGGTGTGGAAGTTTTGGTGGTCAAGTGGTATAATTATGGACTAATTATGTGATTAGCTTAGGATTTGGGTGTATATATTTCTAGTGTTGTGATATCCATGATTCAATTGATTAGTTCACCCTATTAGCTAGCATTGTTAATTTTGTCGACTCCAACGACCGTATTGGGTTGGATGATTAAGAATGTGTATGTGAGCTTGAATTAATCGATTAGAATTAACATAGTAATTAGCTACACCGACCGGGGGTTGATTGCTTAGATCGACGACACTAGACACTAGTCGAGTAGAGGTCGTCTATGAGGTTAGTGAGAGGACGTCTAATGAATATTAGTAACCGTGTTGAACGTGTTTATGAGACACTATCCTAGGATCTTATGGTGTCGATTAGACTATATAATTGCTAATTGATGCACGTGTTCACCTAGGCCTCACAAGGGATTGGTCGACACACACACGTGATAGCCTTTAGCTTTGCCCAACACCTTAGGTTTAATACCTGTGATTTAGTTCATTAATTCACCACTTAGCCTACAAAATGGATACACCCGAGGCAATACTCTCTCACTTGCACTTTCCAACGAAAGTTAGATAGCTTGCTATTACTTGTGTTCAATTCTTATCATTCTTAGTTGATTTAGTTTAATTCGTGTGTTTTAAATCCCGAAAATCCAAACAAACACGTGTAGTTACTACAATAGCATGCATACTCGTAACTTTAGGGATTCTCTTGCACTCAATTAATTCCTTGGAAAGAACAAACTACTTGGTCGTATTTACGTACTACAATCGAACCCATACGCTTGTGGGGATCGTATTGTAAAGTGCTTTAAAAAGTGTTGAAAAACGAGACAAGTCACATCTTACTTCGGATTTTCCTATTGATGTGTTGTTTACTAATGACTCATTTGTTATTCAAAATCGGGCGACCAAGCAACCCTTGGCGAGGGGTCGGCATAGTCGAGGACTCTATATCTTGGAGCGAGGTACTACAGCCTTGGTCGTTGCCTTACAGAGCTTATTGCTGAAGGCATCTTTTGAGTGTTGGCATTAATTTGTTGCGTAAATTGGGTTTATTGTCCATTACTTCTTTTTTGTCCAATCCAGGCTTATGTACTTCAAGTCAAATGGCTAAGAGTAAATATTTATCTTTTTCTTTGAATGAAAAATGAGCATCGTATGTTTTGGAATTAGTTGATTGTGATCTTTGGGGACCTGCCCATGTTGCTTCGAATGATGGTTTTAGGTACTATGACATTTTTGTGGATGATTTCTCCAAATTTACTTGGCTTTATCCTCTGAACGCCAAGTCTGAATTCTATGATGTGTTTGCATTGTTTGGTTTCATACCTTTGTTTGCAATTAGTTCTCCACATCCACAAGGCATATTCTAGAGTTATGGTGGGACAAAGTTTGTTAATGGTCGAGTTCGTGACTTCCTCGCCACCCGTGGAATCCATCATCGCATCTCTTGTCCGTACACTCCACAATAGAATGGCCGAGTTGAACGCAAACATCGTCAACTCACTAAAACTGGGCTCTCTACATTATTAATAGTTTGCCCACACCTATTCTTAGGGATACAGCCACCCTTTCCGTTCAAATAGTCCAATTTACGTCATTTAAGTTTAAAATTAAAAAAATTTGAAAATCTCATTAAAAATCTATAAATTTCATTAAATTTTCTAAATTGTGTAAAATAAAAATTCAGAAACTCAGAAATTATAAAAAAAATAATAAATCTGCAATTTTAAAAATCTAAAAATGTGTATATTAGAAATAAATTTTTTCTAAAAATCTCATTAAAATTTTGAAAATCTCATAATTTTTTTGAAAATCTCTTAAAAATATAAATTCTAAACATAAAAATTAAATCTATAAATTAAAAATACAAAAATTTTCACTAAAATGAATTTGGAACGGTTCCACAGTAGATCATAGCGTGGAACTTCCACTCAACCTCGGCGGTGAGTTGGAAAACCTCGTGGGACCCAAAAATTTTAGGAGCTCGAACAAAACTTCAATGGTGGATATTTTGAATTTTTATTTTACACATATTTTTAAATTAAAAATTTTCCAATTTTTTAATTGTAAATTTTTTAATTTTTAGTATTTTCAAAATTTTTTAATTTTATTTTACACATTTATAAATTTTAATCAGATTTTTTGAAATTTTAATGAGATATTTTGAACTCTTATTTTACACATTTAATACTTCTTCCATCCCAAGTTAGATTGTGCATTTACTGTCTACGCGTAGTTTAATGTGAAAGTTTTTTATTAATATTTTTGGATTTTAATGATATTTTTAGATTTTATAGAATTTTAATTTTCAAACTTAGAGGACGTAAATTGGACTATTTGGCTGGAATCTCACATTCCGGTGAGTTTGAAAAAATTTCGACAAAAAATTGAAAGAGTAAAAACTTAAAGGATATAAATTGGATTAGGCCTAAGTTACAGGACGTAAAATAAAATTTTCTCCCTCGCCAACTTCCTTATAGTCTCTACCTTGAGCCACTAGAGTCGGCTCTACATCCTACTCGGCGGGGTCCTAAGTTGCTTGTTGCTCACTAATCAGCTACATCCTGCTCGCCCAGCTGATCAACCATCAGCTGCTCGCCCACTACCTGTTCCAACTCACCCGATGGTCACTCGGGAATTAAGTATGTGATATTCAAGCCTAAGCACATCGCTTATATTGCGGCTACAGGACTCATGTCCGCTTTCTCGGTCTTTGACGAGCCTAAGGGTTTAAAATTGACCCTTAAGCATCCACACTGTTAGCTGCTATGTAATCTGAGCTCAATGCACATAATGCAAATCAAACTTGGAAGATGGTCCTCCCCATCCCTCTACAAGCATTGTTGGTTCAAAATGGGTCTTTCGTACTAAATATCTTGTGGATGGTACTAGTGATTGTTACAAAGCCCGTCTGGTCACCCAGGGTTTCTCTCAGGTACCAACTCGATGTGAACAATGTTTTTCTTCGTGGGGCACTAACCAATACGGTCTACATGGCTCAGTCCCCTGTCTTTGTCTATCCTCGGTTTCCTGACCATGTCTACCATCTCAAGAAAGCTCCATATATGGTCTTTGTCAGGCTCCTCTTTCTTGGTTTGTTCAGTTTAGTGGCTTTCTCAAAACTCTATGCTTCACTTGTAGTCGGGCAAACACCTCCCTCTTCTTTTACAAATGAGGTAAAGTCGAGCGGACACCTCCCTCTATCAAGGACCTTGGTCGCCTAAGCTACTTCGTAGGCCTTGAGGTCACTCATTCTACTGGTCGTCTTTTCCTCAGCCAGGCGAAGTATGCTCACAATATCCTTGTTCATGTCGAGCTCATATACTCAAAGCCTATCTCCACTCCCCTCGTCGCGGGGGTATCTCTTGTCAGTGCTATTGTATCATTCGACGACGTCCACACTCATTATCGCTCTTGCATCAGCGCAGTTCAATATTTGAACAATACTCATCCGAATCTCTCTTAAGTTAGTTTCTGCAGCCGCCCAATGTCGACCACCCTCGCTGTCAAGTGAATCCTTAGATATGTCATTCGACGACGTCCACACTCATTATCGGTCGCGAGAGTGAATACTCGCTAGTTGGCTACACTGATGCCGACTTGGCTCGTTGCTGATAGCCTGATACTCATTGTTCCACATACTCATTGCCTTATTTTGGAGTAAAAATCTGGTCGTCCACAAGCGAGCAAAACACATTGACATTAATTGTCATTTTATTCGCGAAATAGTCTCTTTTGGTCGCCTGATCACCCAGTTCGTTCCATCTCATCTTCAACTCACCGGCATCTTCATCAAGCGTCTTGCTCGGCCAATTTTTGAGCTATTATGATCCAAGCATTGCGTTCGTCCGCATCCTCAGCATCACTTGACGGGGGTTAGTAGGGAATAAAGTAATATAAGAATAATATATTTTTATTTAGTCGATATCCTTGTATATATTCTTATTGATATGGTTGTTGTATTTACCTTATGTATCTCATTGTAAATACGTATAAATAGTGGATCAATTCTATCACTTCATTAATTGTGATCACATACATATTCTCACACATACCATTACTCCTCTTCATCATTGCCATTTTATTTTTATATTTGCTAAGTGCATATCGTTAGTTAACCTCTTTATATAGGCCAAGAGGGCAACCCTAGATAAAAATGATAAAGGTAGACAAATAGTGAGATGTTGACATTTTAGAAAATGTGTCAATTACTGAAGACGGGAGGGAGTATCTATTTCAGTCTTTTATGATTTTTTTTTATTGAAAATTCTGTCTTGATTGAGTACTCTCAATGAGAAATTGGAAACTTTTAGAGGAACTAACTTGGGACCTTCTACATGTAGTCAGAGTGTCGTATGGTGTCGTATGACTATCGTAGTCAATTTAATCTAAACCATTAAAAATATGATCTAAAGACTTAAATCTGATGACCTGTTACCTTTTGTACTTTGTGTTGAAAATATTCAACGTATGTGTTGAAAATATGTGTCGTATGTGTCGTATGGTGTCATATTTGTAATTAATTAAAATATATAATTTTGAATTTACAGTTTCACCCTTAATTTAATAAAAAGATTTATTATATTAATTAATTTAATTAAAATATATAATGGTAAAACTACTTATTTACCCTTATATTATTATTAAAATTAATAAAAAAACCAAATCAAATTAAATAAAAGTAGTTATAATGTATAACATAATGCGTAGGTTTTATTTAACACAACACTCTGCTTCAGCCCTTCCGTCGCCCGACGAGCAGATGCCATTCTACCGCCGACGAGCAACTGAGAATTCTTGCAGTACATATTTCTATTTACCCGGGTGACTGAGTATCGACCATGCAACTGTGCACGGTTTTTAGACCGTGCAACTCAGAATTCTTCCAGTACATGTTTCTATTTACCCGGGTGAATAACCGTGCAACTGAGAATTTGCAGTACATGTTTCTATTTACCCGGGTGATTAAGTATAGACCGTGCATCTATGCACGTTTGTTGGACCGTGCAACTGAGAATTCTTCCAGTACGTGTTTCTATTTACCTGGGTAACTGAGTATCGACCGTGCAACCGTGCATGGTTGTTGGACCGTGCAAAATCAAAATTTTCGAAATTATATTAATTTTTTCAAATAATTATATATATAAATTATTTATGATATTTTACTGTTACATCATATGTTTATCAACAAAATTAAAATTTCCATCTTTAAAAATTTCTCCTTAATCTCTATTCCATTTTAAAAAAAATTCCATCTTTAAAAATTTCCATATCTTATAATTTTCCATATTATTCCATCTTTAAAAATTTCTCCTTAATCTCTATTCCATTATTAAAAAAATTCCATCTTTAAAAATTTTCATATCTTATCATTTGGACAAGGAACCTTCTTGCTTTCGTTTTTCCTTCATAAGAATTAAAAAGACCTTCATTCAGTTGTTAACAAAGAACCCTAACACGTCTTCGATGGAATTGGGGAAGAAGGGTAGATTTAATTTTTGTATTGGTTAACAAAGAACCCTAACACGCCTTCGATGGAATTGGGGAAGAAGGGTATATTTAATTTTTGTATTGGTTAACAAAGAACCCTAACACGCCTTCGATGAAATTGGGGAAGAATGGTAGATTTAATTTTTGTATTGGTTAACAAAGAACCCTAACACGCGATGAAATTGGGGAAGAAGGGTAGATCCCTAACACGCGAAGAAATTGGGGAAGAAGGGAAGATCCCTAACACGCGAAGAAATTGGGGAAGAAGGGTAGAACACGCGATGAAATTGGGGAAGACATATACTACTGAGTACTTAATTTTTGTATTGATTAATTTTGTATTGATTAATTTAATTTTTATATATATAATTGTGCTTAATATAAAAATGAAGGGTAGAATAGTAATTGTGCTTAATATATATATATATATATATATATATATATTTTAAAAAATATTTTAATAATAGAAGGATAATATAGTAAATAACAAAATACAATTAAAAAAATGATTTAATTAATTAAAACCTGTATAACAGGTAGCCGGTTCATACGAAGCATACGACGCCACGTGGGGCATTTCGACGCGCTGACTATATAGTCAGTTTGTACTATTTGACTACACTAAGAAAAACCCAACTAACTTATTCCAAATGATGAAGTAATTAGAAAAATTAGAATCAAGAACAATGATAAACAAGTGAGGAAAAAATAGGCGTGTTTCCCACACATCTATCGTGCAAAATCTAGTGTTTTTACCAAACCGATTAACTAAGACCATATGTCAAAAAAAAAAAAACTAGGACCCATATATTTAATGATCGCATACGTATACCACCAAGGTGAACAAAAATAATTCTCTTTTTTACCCATTTTAAAAGTCTCCACGTTATCCCAAAACTCCCCGTAGACTGAAGAATAGAAACTAAATAACAAATGGGAATTTTTTTTACCATTTTAAAAACGTCATAAAAAAGATAAAAAAAAATAGTCCCTCCCCTCCCGTGATTATTTGCACACTTTTCTTAACGGGCGTCCCAATATTATTTGCACACTCTAAAAAAGGAAATAACTCACATAATTTTTACCAATATTACCCCTCCTTTATTTTACTTGGGCACACAACTTAACTCAATTTACAATTTTAGTCAAATCTCCACCCACTTTAGTCAATGAATTACCAATAATACCCCTCATTTATTCTACCATACACATCACTATATTCCATTTTCTTAATTTTCGTGCCGGTCAAACCATGCACAAAATCCTGGGACGGAGGGAGTAACTTACATCCCATAGTTTCATAAATTGGCTGGGGTGGATGTAGGTTGGTTTTAGGTTATGGTATGGGAGGATTCCGGCAAACAGAAAGGTACGATGGTTTTCACACGGCCCCTTGCATGCACTCTCTCCTAATATCTCTCACTCTCAAAAATTCTCTCTTTTATTCCTTGAATACACTTAGTAACCTTTCGAAAGATTCAAAGAAAACACTCCTTTAAAAAAAAAGATTAAAAAATACACGTTAGATTCATGTGTCCATGGTAGAAAACACTAACGAAGCTTAACGTCTATAGACCAAAAACTAAGGATCTGAGAGCAACTGCTTTCTGATTTCGTAAGAGGCACTTGCGCATCTGTGAGCAAAGGGCGATACCAATCATTTTCCACGTCGGGCGGCCTCTCCAAGTTTGCCCCAAACTATTCCCTTGCTATTGTGTCATGCCGGGCGAATCTCAAATCCAGCCTCCCTCGTGTAGTTGCGGAATTTTCACCCAAATCTATGACCTTCAGTGGGCCTCCATTTTCAAAGAACAACAAATCTTTTAACATCCACATTTTCTAAGAACAACCGTTGCCAATAAGCTCAGATCTTCATGGTTAACATATTGCTCCGCAAAGTTAACTAAACATTCGTAATGCATATAATTGTCAAATCTAGCGTCGCGTCTCAGTATATCCAGCTGCGGCTCTTCTAGGCCAAAGCCCACAAACGCACATTTAGGATTGAAGAGGTGTTGGAGTGTTGGAGTGTTGAATTATGTTGGAGTGTTGAGCCTGAATTAATCCTAATGAGCTTAGGGTTGGAGAAAATCTTGATCCTAATGGGGTTGGAGTGTGCATGGAACAAGTTTTGATCCTAATGGGTTTGGAGTGTGGAGGAAGTTTTGATCCTAATGGGTTTGGAGTGTGGAGGAAGTTTGATCCAAATGGGCTTAGGGTTAGGGCAAGTTTTCTATTGTAATTTGTAAATAAATGTTCTCTCTTTGTAATTAGTGAGCATCCCAAAATGTAGTGAAATACCTAGATTGTCGCAAGACGAACTGGGTAAACAAATCTCGTGTTATTTTCATTTTCGACATCGTGTGCATGTGTTAAATCATAACAACTGGTATCACAGGACTACCTTTACTGTAAAGATCGAGAATTACCTTTACTATAAAGATCTTAGAAGAAAAGAAGAAACCCGATGGAACAGAAGAAGTGGAATTTGAATTTGTTGAACAGAAAGTACACTAAAGCTAAGTCTGTAAAATAACATTTGAACCCATCAATCACATCTTATTATTCAGGTCGATGTCTTTTGACCCCATGATCAATTCAATTAAAGTCTGCCTTGTAATTCAAAATTAAACTAATACTTAGTATAATTCATCATACATTTGCTAAGGGATTCATTCAAATATCAATCTCAGCAACATTCATGTCAATTCATTTCAAATGGGTAATACTCAAACTTAAATTGTGCAATCGAGATCATCTAATGTCATTTTTCGGCAATTTATATAATTCTTACTTAGCTCTAGTGTCTAATTACTAATATGAGACATAGTTTTCAAATACTTCTACTTTTATCATTTTTAATGAGCTTATTCTTCATTTCCATTAAACACATGGAACAATATTCATACAAGAAATTAAATAGTCAAATCATTCATCACAAAATTTAAGCAGCCTCTGCAACAGTAAATATTCTAATTTATGAATAAGCAATTTCTCACAGTAGTGAATAATTTCATACCCCTGATAAAATCTGGGCAAAGGACTACCCGTAGACTTTAACTAGCAATAATTTCCGAGTCAGTCTTTCATCAATTCCAACAATCAAATCCCTGCAGAATTATCAGGAAGAAAACCAGTTCCAAATATCCAAGAGGTATCGCTCAAAGGCTGGACTAGCAGCGGCGGAGACGGTGTTGTGATGTGGCGTATCAGCACAGTTAGAACGCTATAGTGAAGCGGCGAACTGGAGACGCCGGAAGCCATGTGAAACGGAGAAGGGTTTCAGAAAAACGGGAGAAAAAATGCCTTCCTGTCCATTTTCGTTCCTTTTACTTTTTAAGAACAGTTTTCTAAAATCAGCTTTAAATCCTGGGATTACGTGTTGGAACATAACACCAGGTACCCGAAATCCTCACATCTTACACTCCGACGCTCAAGTCAGTTCAATTTTCTTATGAATAATACGGAGATAATATGAAAGAGTAGTGTTATGGAATTGTATCCACAAAACAACTCCTCACAAATGATAAATCAAGACAACTAGAAACGCAAAGAATTGAAACGAATAAAGAACTAAAAGAAAGAACACGGGATATACGTGGTTCGATCAAATGATCTACGTCACGGAGGATAGAAGACTCTCTTCACTAATCACAAATGAAAGTTACAGATTTACAGGTATTCACTAAGCTTGATATCTCTCAAAACTCTCTGAATTTGCTAACTCACTACCTATGCACTAGATGGTGTATTTATAGATGTACAATGCAAGTTGAAACTGCCACCAACAAACTAACTACCTAACAAACTAACGGAAATAAACTAACTCTGAAACTGGAATATCAGCACACTAGACCTCAGCACAGTAGTTTCAGCAGACTAAGAACACTACTCTTCTGATCAGACCAGATGAGTTGATACCTAAGATGAGAACATTAAACCTTATCAGCAGAGTACTCCTTACTCAGCTTGTACTGAAAACCAATATCAGAACACTAGTTCAGATAGTGTGGCGTTTGATCAGTTATACCAGAGACTTTTGAGGATAGAGCCTCTTCTGAGATGTGGTATTATCATGTCACATCATCGTGGGATCATCATACATGTATTCAGTCCTTCATGGTTGGTTTCTCCTCTGACATTTCAGAAGAGAGCTGATATTAAAGTCTTTCTTGATAGAGTCGTCTGTTGAACTCAGGTCAGAAGAGGTCCTGGAGATCTCTCCTCTGACCTTGTAAATTCCATACCTTCTTTGCTCTGTACAACTATCGTTTTAGTGGATGCGATCAAGGATGTGTCTCTAAGGTCTCTTCTGAGATATGACATTATTATGTCATGTCATAATTAATTGGGTAACACTTGCGTACACTCGTATGCACCGTACCCCCTAGTTTTAATTTTAATTTTTTATTTATATTTTACTTGCACCTGCTAATTTAATGAGTTCACCCCCAAATTATATTTTTAGTACAGTTATCTACACTCGCTCATTTTATGAGTTCACCCTAAATCATTTTTTACTACAGTTGTCTACACCCGCTCATTTTATGAGTTCACCCCCAAATCATTTGTTTACAACGGTTATCTACACCCGCTCATTTTATGAGTTCACCCCCAAATTATTTTTTTACTACAATTATTTGCACCCGCTCATTTTATGAGTTCACCCCAAATCATATTTATACTACACTTATCTACACCTGCTCATTTTATGAGTTCACCTCCAAATCATTTCTTTTTTACAACGGTTATCTACACCCGCTCATTTTATGAGTTCACCCCCAAATTATTTTTTTACCACAATTATCAGCACCCGCTCCTTTTATGAGTTCACCCCACATATTTTTTTAAAAATAATTACATTAAAAATATTATATTATCTTTTTATTAATTTACACAAAATATAATAATAAAATCAACCTTAATTTATACATTTACAATCTTGCAGTCCAGTCATTGCCGAGTTACCGTCAATTCACCACTAAATCACCCATATTTTTAGAAAAAAATTGTAAAAACATAATAAAAAAAAAAACTATCGAAATTAGGCACAAATCTCGATTTTTTTTTCTTCTCATTTTTCAGTTTTTATTCCATACTTTTTATTTCTTCTTTTTTTTCCTTTTTTTTTTCATTAGTATTTTTTTTATTTTAATACAAAATAATATTATATGTATTATTTTATTATAGTCATTAATACAATAAGTAATAACCACTAATACCATAAACAACAGTAATCAGTAATATCATTAATAATAATTAGTAATATCTTTACAGTAACAAATAATTACACACATTTAATTACAGTAAAATTTTATACAATAACAAATAATTCCACACATCTAAATTATATTCAATAATACAAAACACAATTATCAGTAATACCATGAACAATAATTAGTAATACCACGAACATTGATCAGTAATATCTTACACAATAACAAATAATTCCACAAATCTAATTATATTTAGTAATACCATAAAAAATAATATGTAATACCATAAACAATAATAATAATTAGTAATGCCTTAAGCAATAATAAATAATTCCACATAATCAGTAATACCACAAACAATAACCAATAATACCACAATTAATAATCAATAATACCGTAATCAATAATCATTAATATTAATTCAATAGTGAATTAATAGTAATACCACAATCAATAACTAGTAATACCAGGACCACTAACAATAATACCATAAAAAAAGTGGAGGGAGTACGTACAGATCGAGGTGTACTGAAAAAAATATGGGGTGCACATTACCAAGCCAAATTGAACGGAACCTTAGCCCAATGGGAAGGCACCCTAGGTCAGCAGTCGCCGCCTGAGATTTCATCGGCAAGGTCACCCGCTCCGAGTGCCGGCCGATCAGAGATCCATCAGCAACATACTCATAGTCCTCCGTCGGGCCGCCGTCAGCCGGAGGAAGAGGCTGAGCAGGAGCATGGTGAAGAAGACGAAGCAATGTAGCTTCGATTTGGACAAAGATGCACGACGAGAGCGAGGTGGCGTCGATCCGAGTGTTGTGGGCGAGCGCCATTGATGTCGGAGAAGATCCTTGATCGCGAACACAAGGGAGGTTGATGGAAGCAATCGCGTCGGTGGTCGAAATGAGTAGAGGTTTTCGGCCGAGATGGAAGATGATGTCAATTGTCATGGAAGTGAAGAATCGCCATTGCGATTTGAGGAGGGGTCTCGAGCTTCAATGGCCGGGACAGAAGCGCCGACGTCGCCGTCGAGGGGGTGGTCGGGCATGGTGGTGGCAGGGTCACCCGCCGAACGACATGAATTTCCGGCAGGTCCTTTACTCATCAAATTAAAATTGAAATTCAGGTGCACCGCCGATAGACTATAATAAAATCATAACTATAATATTATTTTGTATTAAAATTTAAAAAATACACATGAAAAAAATGGAAACGAAAGGCATCAAAATAAAATTTAAAAAGTAAAAGGTAAAAAAATGAATAAATAAAAAATTGAAAAATAAACTAAAATGGGAAGAAATAAAGGAAAAGAGAAGGAGGAAGAAAAATAAAAAAGAAAAAAAACAAGATTTGTGGCTAATTTCGATAGTTTTTTATTAATTATATTTTTATGATTTTTTTAAATATGGGTGAGTTGGTGGTGAATCGACAGTAACTCGGCTGCATATGGTAAATATATAAATTAGAGTTTATTTTATTATATTTTGTGTAAATTATTAAAATGATAATATAGTTTTTTAAATGTGATTATTTAAAAAAAAATATTTTGGGGTGAACTCATAAAATGAGCGGGTGCAGATAATCGTGGTAAAACAATAATTTGGGGTGAACTCATAAAATAAGTGGATGTAGATAACGTGGTAAAAAATGATTTGGGGGTGAACTCATAGAATGAGCGAGTGCACATAACCGTAATAAAAAATGATTTGGGGGTGAACTCATTAAATGAGCGAGTACAAATAATAATAGTAAAAAATAATTTGGGGGTGAACTCATTAAATGTAGATAAAATTAAAATTAATTGATGAATTAAAATTAAATTGAAGTATGCGAGTGTATACAAGTATTTGGCTAATTAATTTCTTCAGTCCATCGAATGAAACTACCAATATCATTTTTTATATTCCTCTCCATGTTATGGAGGTGAAATACTAACCATCGCCGATATTTATGGGATATATAGTATACGCCAATAATCATGGAACAGTCAATATTTTTAAGAGAATTAATTAATTTAAAAAATTCACACACGCCGCATAAGGTCATGTTTTCACTTTTTTTTTTTTTTTCATATTATGTGATAACTATTTTAATTTATATACATACTTTACTTTATAATATAATTGGACTCAAATTGATTACAAATTTACGCATATAAATTAGTCCAAGATAGATGGGTCATTCGACTTAACATAGAAACCTAATCATACCTAATCAAATCTCTAAGTTGGTTTAAATTATCAAATAACAGAATCGGAGGAGTAACTAACTCATTTCAATATTCTTAGAAACCGCTCCCTCTCATTTTCAATTTTTATCCTTCCATCTCTTTTAATTCAAGAAATTCGTCGTCTTGATCTTTAGAGCTCAAAAAAATGGCGGGAAGAAGTAGCTGCATTAGAGCGATGAAGCGTGTGTACGACGTAACCATCTCGGGCGAAAGCATGCTGGTCACCGTCACAAACCAAGCTGATGCTATCACAGAGTGGATCAACGTCGTCAACGCTGACAGAAGAAACCAAGCTGATAATGGCTTCCGCTATGTTGGCTTCGAAGTAGAGTTAGACTTCAGCTCCACCCGTATTGGGACACTGCAGTTGTGCGTGGGCATGCACTGCCTAGTCATCCAGCTTGGCTGCGGTATATCGCCAGCTTTCCCTCCGTCCCTCAACGAATTCGTTGTCGACTCTAACAATATTTTCGTGGGCTTCCGAATAAAGGAGAAGCTGAAGATGTTGAGAGAACAGGTTCCCATCGGAGTCGAACTGATGCGTGAGGTGGATTTGGCATGGATGGTGCACATGGTGAACAAAAAGGAGAAAGTATTTGGTATGTATGAGTTGGGGGCGGTGGAATATGATTGGGGTCGCAGTAGTAATCTCTCATATTCGCAAGTGCAGTATGCTTGTATCGATGCTTTGCTCAATCTTAAAGTCGGGATAGACGTAGCTCGACCTATCTCAAATATATTATATCCTGCAGCCAGATCTTGATGTTTAATCATTTTCTTTTCATATATGCTATGGATCCTGCTGTGACTTTTCTTTTCTATCTTTAATTCTTGCAGCTGTTTTCTTGTTCTTGAATTTTAATTATTTGGGGAATTAGAATATGATCGAAAATTATATAGAAATTTGTAAATATGGTGAAAAGTGATAAAAATATGATAAAGGTTGAGAAATTAATTTAGAGAATTAGAAAACAACAACTTAAAGGGAGATTCGCTATGTAGGACCGAGGAGGGCAGCCTGTTTATGAGGAAAACAGTTGTCGCAAAAGCCTCGACCTAAAAGGTCATAGGGACAACTGAGTGAAAAAGTAAACCAAGAACCATTTAAGTTATACGCTGGTGTTTTCGTTCAGCTTGGCCATTTTGGGCAGGAGTGTAAGGAGACGACATAGTGTGTCTTATACCATTTTGACGAAGTAATTCTTGATTCAGTTCCACCATTTGATTGAAGTCTTTTTATTTTAGAGGAGAATTAAGTTTCAACAGAGGTTTTAAATTGCACAAACACAACATAAAAGTCGGATTTAAGGCGAAGAGGATAATAGCAGAAAGTCATCATATCAATAAAAATAACATAATTATAGCAGAAACCATCATGCGAGGTAACAGGGCAGGACCCATAGATCATAATGAATTAAATCCAACATATGAGATGCTCGTTTATATTATTGTGAGAATTATATTCAATCACCATTAATGATGTATAGGGATTACAAGTGAGATAAATAAGGAAATAAATATTAATCATATCTTTGAGAATATATTCAAAGATAATGATTAACATAAATAAAAGATTGCTACCTATAATATATTATATTATTCTTATAATATATTATTCTATTATATTCTCCAATACCCCGGTCAAGCGAAGCTGCGAACACGAGCTTGGTACGCAACAATCTGAAGCTGGTTTGAGTATTGAGTGTTATCTAATATTTCCCACTAGGCATACTACCTAATGTTTTTGTTTTTCTTTTGAGGTTTGTACTTGTGGTTTATAGTTTTCGTTGTTATTTAATGAGTAACTATTCCTACCACAATTTAAAAAAGGCTGAATGCCATCTATACACTCTATATTATTGCTTTTTCTTACCCAATAAATTGAAAAAGATAACATTATATTCACGAAAACTGGGATTAATTGATAAAGTTATTAATTCTTTTTAAAGTTTTTGCTATAAGTTTAAAAGGTATGGTACAAAAAATAACTGTATACATGGTGAAATAGTTTGAATATATAAGTTTCGGTTTTTAATCCTAGGACCGACTTTTCTGTTGATTTTGGTTTTCTGGTGGTTTTAGAAATTAGGGGTTTTGTTGCATGCAGGCGGCGGATGCATCTTCTTCTTCTTTGAACGAGTCACAAGAATCGGAGGAAGTCGTTGGTAGGGTTGTGCTGAAAGAGGAATTGGAGGTTGGTTTCTAACTCGACTTTAGGTTTGATCTTATGCACAGCAAGTTCAGCTTACAAAGGACAGGCGTCTCATGTTCCAACCCAGATTCTTGACGATGAAACTATTGGTGCCCTTCCGAAGACTTGGAACAAACTGACCCCTATAAAACCCGGATTAATAATTTTCAAGTAAAATAGATTTGTAGAAGAGATTGATAGGTAAATGCAAATTGCAAATAACTGGTATGTATAAACATAACCGTGATATGCAAAAAAATTATCTATTAATATTTGCGAATAAGGATTTTATTTAAATGAGAAAAGGATAAAACACCTAAAACCATAAATTCACATATACGTTGCTTGCATATTAGAGTATTGAAAAATATATTATTAACATTATTCAGCATACATGAGAATTGTAAATGAGTGTTATGCATAAGCATAATGTGATATGCAAAATATAATTATCATATTCCAAACACTCTAAATAAGACATTTCTAATTACTCGAGATCCTCTGATATAATAATAATTGACTTATTAAATATATTTAAACGTTTATTTAATTAAAATGGTCACAATTGTACATTTAAGTCCAATTTTAAACTTAATAGTAACTAAAAAAAACATTGAACTTATTTGTAAAGACTATAGGCTAGGTGAAATGGATTTTAGAGTAATTTCCCCTAGTTTTTAATATAAAGTGTAAGTCATTATAACTAAAAAATCAATACAATATTACTGAAAAGTGCAACACAATATTATTAAAAAGTGCAAGTGCATATGTTAGGTTATTGATATTTTAGAAATATTGTGAAGTAATATTTTTGTATTTTTCTGGATATTATATGAAGGTGTATGAATATTTGAAGATGAACAGTAGAAAAGGGAGAGAGAAATAGAATTTGAGAGGGATGAGAGTTTGTTAATTTTTCTGATATCCTTCCATACGGTAGAATTGGCATCTTAACAACATTTTGGGACCACAAGTCCACTTTTGCAAATTAGCTAAAAACTCATACTGGAAAACTAAATAATAACTAGAAACATAATAAAATAACTCAGCCCATAACTAATTAACCAAGCCCAACAAGCATTAAATAAAGCCCACAAGCCCAAATCATCTTCTTCATTCAATTTGGCCCATTACAATCAAAGAGCCCTTCTCTGCATCCCGACCAGCAATTGATGGAAGTACTTTGGTACTTTCTTCCTCACCAAGAGTACCCTCCGATGGTGAGCCCATGACACCATATAACTAAAAGGTGCAATATAACGTTATCAAAAAGTGTATGTCAATATAACTGAAAAAAATATTGAAAAGGGTAAGTCACTACAATTGAACAGTGCAACACCAAAAAAAAAAATTACCAGAAAAAAAGTAAAAAAGTCAACGGACAACCATTGACAGCTGAATTGCCTGTTGACTGGTCAACTTAAGTTCTTATATAGATTTGAGTCTACACAAGATCCACCCATCTTTTTAACCTATGTCGTTGTTTTGACATTTTTATTTCTGCTCTTTACTCATACTACCTACCTAATTTTTTCGTTGTTATTTAATGAGTTAATTATTCCTACCGTAATTTAAAAAAGGCCAAATGCCATCTATATATAATATACTCCCTTTCCCTTTGTTCCATATCAAAAATTTCCAATCAAATCATACCCACAAAAATTTCACTTATAATTATACTCTATATCATTACTTTTTCTTACACAATAAATTTAAAAAATAAAATTCACGAAAACTGGAAATAAATTGATATTTTTTTTTAATTTTTTTTTTTTTTTTGCTATTAGTTTAAAAGGTATGGTACAAAAAAAATTAATTGTATGGTAAGTTAGTTTGAATATATAAGTTTTTTTAACAAGAACTTAAAAGGATTTCATTGATCACGATTGAATGGCATTAAGCCTTACACCTTCCAAAACCAACGAAAAATCAAAGTTCTCCCCAGCCCCAAAGCGCACAAGAAAGTGAGCCACACGGTTGGCTTCTCGGCGGGTGAAGCAGCATGATCTGATACATATTAGGAAATATTATCTAGAATCTTCTAGATAATTCTTTCATAACTTAAATCACTATTTCTAAAATTTCTTCTTCCGCTGCTTACCATGTCTTCTGATACTGTCGCTACATTGCTCACCAAAAGGTCCTCGCCTCCCTCTCTGGTTCCAATTTCAGCCCGTCATGATCTCCCCATCAAGTTAACACACAACAATTATCCCTCTTGGCGGGCGCATCTTCTTGCGCTTTTGAAATGACATAATCTCCTCGGCTTTCTTGATGGCAAAGAGCCCTGTCCTCCTCGCCGCTCAGACGACTCCAACGTCGCTGAAGTTGATCTTTGGATCCAGCAAGATCAGCATCTTCTTGCAACTATTTTCGGCTTACTTGCTCCTTATGTGTTGTCAATTGTCTCATCTGCCTCTACGGCCGCTGAGGCATGGGGAATCTTAATGCGTCTCTTTGTTGGTCGCTCCAGATCCCGCGTTAACAAACTTAAGAGCGATTTATATTGCGTTACCATTGATGATCGTTCCATTACCGAGTTCCTTCACTATGTCAAATTAAGGCTGATGAATTGGCAATCATCGATTTACATGTGTTCCAGGATGATCTCACTTTATTCGTGATCAATGGGCTTGGTCCTGAATTTGGAAATATTGTTGGTCTGATCTGCACTCGTGAAGCTTCTCTCAGATTTGAGGAATTGCACGATCTTCTGTTTGAGCATGAACTCACACTCAACGTCAGGAATCTGCTTCTAAGTCCTTGGTTGCCTCGACTAATGTTGCTCATAGTCGCTCCGGTCCTTAGTCGAACAAGAATCGCCCTTATCAGAATTTCAAAAGCAACTGTGGTCATGCTACTTCTAGTCCTTCCTCGGGTTTCTCGCAGTTCATCTCCTCGATCGCAGCATAATCGCGGCACCTCTGGGTTCTCCTCAAACCCCATCATTTCCCAACTGTGCGGTTTTAAAGGACATTCGGCCTTGACCTGTCGTCGTCCTCCTCTACAAGAAAATGTAGTTTCTTCGTCGATGCACTCTTCATCCGACATGCCGTGGCAGGTCCATTCCGACGCATCTCACAATCTTACGTCAGATCTATCCAATCTATCAATCCACTCCGAATATGATGGTACAGATGAGGTTCACCTAGCTGATGGTTCAACTCTTCCTATTTCCCATATTGGTAAATCTATTTTACGGTATCATGCTCGCAACTTTTTACTATCTGAATCTTATATGTTCCGAGTGCTCGGAAGAATCTCCTCTCAGTTAGTAAATTCACTCGTGATAATAATATTTCAATGGAATTTTTCCCATCTTACTTTCTTGTGAAGGATCGAGCCACGGGGGCGCCGCTTGTTAAAGGTGCATGTCGCGATGGTGTCTATCATCTTAATTCTTGGATACCTCGTGACTTGGTTGGCAGTTAAGTTGCTCATTTTTGTGTTCGTGCTTCGCAGTTAGATTGGCATGCTCGACTTGGTCTTCCGTCCGTGGATACCAATCGGTTTATTATTCGTAATTTTGATTTACCTACTATAACTAAGTCCCAGGTTTTGGGCAATGATTGTGTTTCTTGTCATTCGAGTAAATCCAGTAAATTACCTTAGTTCATTTCATACCTTACACCCCTTGCACTATATTTTTACTAATGTTTGGGGTCCTACACTCCCCGCCTTCTCTGATGGTTCAAAATACTTTTTGCTTCTTGTTGATTTATATACCCTCTACCGTTGGATATTTCCTATGCGTATATACCTTCAAGTGCACTCTATTTTTGCCATTTTTATGCCTTTGGTGGAACGGCAGTTTGGCTATAAAATCCGTAATTTTTATTCTAACAATGGTGGTGAATTTTTTGCCCTCCGGTCCTTTCTTATTGGTTTGGGTGTTAGCTGGTTGACAACGACTCCTCATACACCCCAAAAAAATGGCATTTCTGAACACCGTAATCGACATATATTGGAAATCAGTCGTGCCCTACTTCATCATGCAAAACTCCATGATCAATTTTGGGTTTTTGCTGTTCAAACTGTTGTATATCTCATTAATCGCATGCCGACCCCAGTCCTTCAAAATCACAACCCCTTCTCTTGGTTATTTGGATGTCAACCGAAATATCAGAAGCTGCGTATATTTGGATGTCTTTGTTTTTCATGGTTACGACCATATATTCAAGGAAAAATCTCTCCTCTATCTAAACAGTGAATATTTATTGGTTACCGCTCGTCTCAAAGTACATATCGTTTCCTTGATATCACTATAGGCCGCATATATGTCTCTCGTTATGTTCGGTTCTTGGAGGCTCAGTTTCTGGGTTATACGGTATCCTAACCAACCTCGTTAAATGAACAGCCGAGCTCCATCACCTTACCTTTTGCCTCAGCCTCAATTCCAGCTGCTCCTCAAATGATCTCGCCTCCCTGTCCACCAGTTCCCCACGTCGTGTCCTCAGAACAACGAGCACTACCTGTTGCACCGCCTCCATCAACGACATTTGTTGAACCTGCGCGCACAAATTCCATGCGAACACGCAACCTGAATAATGTTCTAAAGCCCAAACAAATCCTTGCAGCAACCAATCACCCCCTTCCGGATGATTTAGAGGCAACCACAGTTCGTCAAGCTCTGCTAATTCCTCAATGGCGTGCTGCAATGGTCGACGAGTTCACTACATTGCAGCGCCATGGCACGTGGGAAGTGGTTACACCTCCTCCTAATGGCAACAAAATTAATTGGTTGTAAATGGGTTTTTCGAGTTAAACGCAAGCCGGATGGTTTTATTGACAACGTCCGGGTATTGATTTCAAGGAGACCTTTAGTCCGGTTGTGAAACCTGCTACAATTTGCACCGTTCTCACTCTTGTCATTTTTTCGAATTGGGCTCTTCGCCAATTCGATGTGAGTAATACCTTCTTCATGGGCGTTTCGACGTACCAGTTTATATGACGCAACCTCCGGGCTTTAAGGACCCATCTTGTCCATCACATGTTTGTCTCCTTCGTCGGCCCCTATATGGTCTTCACCAAGTACCCCGTGCTTGGTACGATGCCCTTTAAACCTTCGGCCTTACTCGTTCTTGGGTAGACTCGTCCATTTTCACAATGCAAACGAGCCTTGATCGCTTATATGTGCTTGCCTACGTTGATGATTTGATTCTTGGGTAGAAGTTGATTACTACCATCACCAAACATCTTCAAAGCTAGATTTGTTGTAAAGGACCTTTACCCCCTATCATACTTTCTTGGTGTTGAAGTGGCTAATTGCAAGGAGGGCCTCTTCTTGTCTCAACACAAGTATCTTGTTAATCTTCTTCGCCGTCATTGGATGGATGGTGTCAAACTAGTATGCACCCCAACAGCCATGAAATGCACATCTGCCTCTAGTTCGGTTGATGCCATTGAATACCGAAGTATAAATTTTATAATACCTGCCTCCTGGGTCAAGATGCGAAGATCTTCAATAACTACCATGGTATAGGGATCGGGGTCCAGCTCGCCATGGAGGGCCCGAACCAGAATTTGGGAATTTGTTTCCAGGATACAGATTTTGAAAACCCATGTCGAGGGCCCTTTTCGTGGAAAATCAGAGTGACATAGTTTCAATATGAGTGCTATCGCCTATCGCTTTAGTCCTCCTACATCCCGCATTCAACACTCGCCCCTCATCATCCTGGATCACAAAACTAAAACCCACTAGGCCATTTGGGAGGATAGCTGTGTCGGAGTTAAGTTTGAGGAGGCCCCGGGGTGGTGGGATCCAGCAGGGTCTCGGGTCTACTTTCTGCCGATAGGGGGTGTTCCGAGCCATTTTCGACAATTCCTCTGACAAATCTATCGAGTATGCTACAATTACGAAGGGTTCAGGGGTTTGTTGCTCAAAGGTGTGGGCATTTCTGGCTTTCTAGAGGTTCCAAGAGATGATATCAAACAAAGAGAAACCAGGGTTTGGGAGAGTTTCACACAAATTCCAGAAGATTATCTTGAAGTTAATAGTAGCATTTGGGTGGTGATTCAGAACGATTGCGCTTCTTCTCCATGTGTGAATGGCAACTTGCATTCCAAGAGAAAGTGTGAAGTAGTCTCGTTCGCGAGACCACATCTCGGGCATGTGGTATCGAGTAGAAGGCCTCTCTTTCGAATGGACACAAGGGTTGCATCGTGCAAGCTCTCCACAGGAAGTGTTGAAACCCTTGTGTCTATTCGGCTGGCATTCGAGTGCTCAAGGGAATCTCGGCTATTTGCTTTGCTACTTTAGGTTCAAATAGATTTTTTATCAGGCCCCTGTCCTAATTGTGAGTGGGAGGGTTGACAAGATTTGAGACATTAAAGTTCAGAATATGCAGGTCATCTGAGGTGCAATCCAGCCGTGTTTGGATGACAGATTTGCCAACCCACTTATCAATGAAGCATCAGATAGAAGTCCTGTTTCCCACTCTCCAACCAGACCTCTCTAAAATCAAGTTACGGGCATTGATGATGCTTCTCCACAAGAAACTAGGTTGATAGCCCATGGTTGCTGACTCAATATTGCCTCTTGGAAAGTAACGAGCCTTTAGAATCCTTTGCCGCCAATGAATTTTCACCCTAGTCCACCCATCTTCTTTGAGAGAGAGATCTTCTCCCAACTAAGCCAGTGAGTTCTTCTCCGGTGTTGAACCCCAATAAAACCGGGCTGCCTCTTTCTCTATGTCTTCACAAAGGGACTTTGGGAACAAAAAACAGCTCATCATGTAGTTCGGGATTGTTTGCATCACTGTCTTTATAAGGATCTCCCTCCCTGCTTTTGTTAAAGATTTTTCTTTCCATCCGTTTAGCCTACTGAATCTTGTGCATTTCTTTGAATCTTTTAATACCTTTGACTTTGACACGGATGTTACATTGGGGCAACACGTGTTAAAAATTCAGGAGGATGCATGAAATACGAAAAGTGTAACAGACAGATTTGATATACTTTAAAAAAGGGGCATAGTAAAAACTTTACTCTTTTGAAACATCATTTACAATAAGGAAAAAAATTGTGTGACCACAAACATTTTTTAATTTGACAACTGTAGAGGGGTATTGGGTTTAAATATATATTTTGTCGGTGCATGTACCCTGATCGCAATCCAGAAAAAGATGAATTTAATAATGAATTGCAGATGATCATATAATCATATAAAATCCGTGTCAAAGTCAAAGGCGCAATGACGGGTGTACAAGATTGAAAATAGAAACAAGATTGAAGAGTAGTTAAAGAAAAGGTTGAGCACATGAATATTGAGGAAAGCACCGGCATATACTGCACTTGCTCAGATGAGAGACTGTTAGGTCGAGTCCAATCAGTTTCCGTCCCCATTGTAGAGATGTAAACACACACTCATCTAATAATTGTAAAGAAGGAAATACAAAACAAAAGGTATTTCATATATGGAGTGTTACAATGTTTACAATGCTAAAATGCATAAGAAATACAAAAGATCTAATCTATATTTATAGACTAAGTAGTTACTAATTAACCACTTAGTTACAAAAGTAACAACTCTATTTTATATCATTTACACCCCCTCAAAATGAGAGTGGATGTCAATCAACCTCATTTTGACAATGTGAGTGATGAAATCAGCATAAGAAGAAAATACGAACCCCATTTGCCTCCCCACGACAAGGATATGTCAAGCAACTGGAGTGGTTAGGGGCACCAAGAATTAGCACCATTGTTGAACAACTTTGAGCCTACTTCATATTATGAGTCTCCTGTTCCAGAACTTTAGCATTCGTCTCTTCCACCAATCTCGATAACCCCTCAATCTTAGCCAGCATTTTATCATACAAATTCTCAACAAGCCTATCCTTAACGAAATTGGAGCATTGTGTGCCGCAAAGACCATGCCCATCAAATACACCAAAGAAATGCACATTTGGTACCACCAACAAACAGCAGTAACCAACAAAAGATGGCCGAAACAGAGCCCAAAAATTGCCAAAACAGAGCCTCAATCCTGTCGTGAAAATAACAATAACCACCGCAGACCACAAAATCAATTGACGGACAATTCGCGATCAATTGACACAAGAAACGACCAGAAGAAATCGTGAGCAAAAACGGCTAACAATTCCGGCGAACATAGCCAAAAAAAAGCAAACCTGAATCGCAATCACACACCGGATTACGAACAGCAATCAGCAAAACTGAATCGCAAACAACCGCCGACAAACAAATTCCACCGAGAAACCGCCGAACAATTACCAAACCTCCGAACAATTCCACAATCGTAGAGGTGCCATACCGAATCGCCGGCGTTCAATATGAGCCTCACACCAGCAAAATGATGCGCTCAAAGACCAATCGCCGGCGTCACACAAATCGTACCAGAGGCGGCAAACACAATTGTCGCCAACAAAGTGAAATCGAACACCGACTAAAAAATGGAAACGCAAAAATCCAGACCCCGAGACGAAGTAACCGTCAGCAGAAATCGGATAGAATCACGATCAGTAGAAATCGGCGGAAGAAAATATTCCAAAAAAAAAATGGAATCGTGATAAACACGAAAAATCGATTTCGAATCAACATGAAATCGAATATAAAACTCACGAGCATAAAACTCGCAAAGAAATGAGTATAAAACTCAAGAAACTCAAAGAAGAATTCGAATCAAGATAAAATCGAATCCAAAAATTCACGAGCATAAAACCCGTAAAGAATAATCTCGAAAAGAGAAAAAAAATGATAGAAATCCAAATCCATCAAAGATTTGGCAGAAATGAGTACAAAGACTCAAGAAATTCGGAAATTCATGCATACCGAATTGCGGAAACAAATCTAGATCGACAAACTTGTTTAATCGATCATAAATTAATCCGTACATAGCTCTGATACCATGTAGAGATGTAAACACACACTCATCTAATAATTGTAAAGAAGGAAATACAAAACAAAAGGTATTTCATATATGGAGTGTTACAATGTTTACAATGCTAAAATGCATAAGAAATACAAAAGATCTAATCTATATTTATAGACTAAGTAGTTACTAACTAACCACTTAGTTACAAAAGTAACAACTCTATTTTATATCATTTACACCCATCGACCCAAGAAAAGACCATAGACTCCGCCAGACGAAATCCCGTCACACGGTAAGGCAACGTCCCATAGAAACACTACCATGCATGATCAGAAATAAAGCTGATAATATTCAACAAGAGTGACTACTCATTTAACTCTTTATTTTACAACATTGTTTATTAATTTGAGCCTTGGCTTCAATTGAGATTTTACAATCACTTTTGGTGTAACAAATACAATATCAACAATCACATTTCTTTATTATTATTATTATACACTTTTCTATTTTTTATTTTATTTTGGCTGTTCTCATTATGTTACAAATTGTGTACGTATTTTGTATTTTTTTTAAATTGTTGTCTGCAAAAGTATTTTATGAAACATACGTAGTTAAGTATACTATATACTACTTCCCATTCCGGAATACCTTTCACAAGTATGTGAACACACTTTTTAAGAAAGTGTAGTAATAAGTAAAGTTTGAGAAATAATTTTGTAAATCTTTATGTATAAAATAAATAAATAAATTGACTTGTATGTATATGTGGTCCAAAAACAATGAATCTTAGGTAAAATAGTAAATATGGTAAAAATAAATTAATTGACTTGTATGTATATATGGTCCAAAAGAATTTTCATTTTACAGTATAAGTGTGAAAGCTATTGTGAAGCATGTACGAATTGCCAGTAGTCGATAGCTTCTTGAATTTGAATTCCCCTGTTTTTCTGATATTGTATTTTTGTATTTTGGGACGTTTTTCTCTAGTGTCATTGATCATCTTTTGTTCTTTGTTTTTTTTTTTTTTTGGAGAGGATCCTTAATCTATCATCATGATCAAGTTATTCTAAGGAAATAGTATTGAATTAATATTGATATAATGATCACCTTCTTCGACGAGACTTTCGAATATAATTTCATGATTCAAGCAGTCCATGATGGTTGGAAAAGCAACTATTCTGCATATCCCAACACAACATTTCAGGATATGAATCTTCTATTTTAACATTATCAACTATTGCTAAATGTTGTGGATTAGTTACTGCTGATATGACCCTGAAGTAGAAAATTTTATTAGACTCAGTGACATATCTCGATTATTTCTTTGGTTTAATTAGTTGCTTTTGTGTTCTTCTTTTGGTGCCGCCACACTAACTGAAATTATTAAGAGGATTAATGCAAGCACAAAAGTACAGATCTAAAAAGTGACAAGATTGTCTTCTACATTTTCTGCATTTGGAGTGCTATTATCTCCATTTCTTTTCTTGCTTATCTTAAAAAATATTTTTCTTTTCCATTCAAGCAGCAAAAGTGTATCCCGATTCCGTTTGGTTATTTTCTATGAGAATTAACTGTATAGTTTATTAGACTACCGAGGTGATCAACTTCACTAGACTGTTGAAGCAAAGGATGGGCTTCCCATACAAAATTAAATTGTGACCCTAGCTTCAATTAGTTACCCAAACTTCTCTCTACATGTTTTTGTATTCACTAGAGTAATATGTCCAGTAATAATTTTGTAACTTATGTGTTTATGGTAGGGCCAGTCAATTTTCACTACTAAGCTTTCATTGTTTGTGTGTTGAGCAGAGTGATGAATTATCTGGACAGCTCAGTGAAGATGGAATTAACCATGTAGGTAGCATACTTATTTATGCTTCAGATGATATGCAATCATGATGGAATTGTGCCAAATTATGACATCGTTTTTTTTTACCACATCTTGACATAATCCTTGGAGGTAATGCAGAATCTAAGGCAAGATTAAAGCAACACAAGATGTTGATGCCAAGGTATATTCCTTGTCTCTACCTTATGCACTACCTATATATAAATAGAATGTTTGTGTTCGTTTGCTTAGGCTTTTGTGACGTAAATCACGTAAGGGATAGAGTATATTCTGAGCGGAGACGAGCTTTAGAGTCTGATGACCTCCGAGCTCTCTTAATTGAATACGATGAACTAACAATGGACGATATACAAGAGGTAAAAATATATTCGATACTGTAATGTAGTTCCTTCCATATACTAGAGGTATTTGTTTTTTTTCTCTCCTTGACAAGTACATCTATAGTCAAGACAGGGTGAATATCTTAGACTGGCAGACGAAGTATAAGATAGCACTTGGAGTGGCTCGAGGGATTAAATATTTGCACAGAGGCTGCAACATCCAGATCCTACATTTTGACATTAAGCCTCACAATATATTTCTTGACGATAAGTTTATTCCGAAAATCTCAGATTTAAGGCTTGCCAAATTCTACTCTACGGAGAAAAAACAGTAACTCTTACTGCAGCTAGAGGAACTATTGGTTATGTTGCTCCTGAACTCATGAACAGAGGATTCGGCAGAGTGTCTTACAAAGCTGATGTCTACAGTTTCGGGATGTTGCTGATCGAAATGGTTTCCTTAAAGAAAGACTTGAGAGGAAATGATGAAGAATCTAGCCAGTATTTCCCAGATTGGATATATGACTCCATTGATCAAGGCACGGACGTAACTGAAATTGGGGAAATTGTTGAGGAAAACGAGGATGATGACAATCATGATACGAGGAGAATTGCACGTAAGATGACGATAGTGGCATTGTGGTGCATACAGATGAGTCCCGACAATCGACCTTCAATGAATAAAGTGCTGGAAATGCTGGAAGGTGAAGTTGAACGCCTACAAATTCCTCAGCTTCCCACTCAACTAACCCGAATTGTATTAGAAGAGGAGCAAAGTTGGACTACTTATTCAACTGAATCTACATCCTTGATTTTTCATGATGCTGCTCCCAGCTTCGAGATTACAGTACAAGATTTATAAAGCTTGCAGCAAACAAGAATTGTGAATTTTTTTTTTTTACTGAACATGTGATTTTGTTTTAATCATTTGTGAGACAAATTGTAATTGTTGTAAGTTATAAGTTTAGGGAACAGGTAGATCTAGAGTATGATCTAGCTATCCCAACTTAAAGTGAATGCAATTAAGTTACTCTCCAGTCTCTACCGAATAAATTTAAATGAAAAAATAACATTTAAGTTCATAGTACTTAAATTCGAGTATTCAAATTTAAGTTCTTGGCGATGATGAGTTCTTGATGTTTCCTAAATAATGCTTGCATGATAATACTTGTGAAATCTGTGGGAATTACGGGTTCAGGAACAAACTGTATGTTTTTCTTCGGCGTTGGGCGATGATGAATCTTCGGTGTTTTCGAATCCTGAAATGGAGTTACAACCAGTAGTGATGAAGTCACAACACCTATTACATACAACACATTCTAGGATTACAACACCAATCCTGAAAAGAACAATCAAGAAAACTGCTGTTCTTAAGTGAGAGAAGACACCAAGTCTTTGTCTTAATTCCCTCAAAAAAAATCTCAAGTCTGAACTCTTAATTATCAAAAAATCCTGGAGTTCCTGGCTTTCCAGATGTACCAAGCAACACAGGTCCAGAGATACTCCAGGTATTCTTCTTCCGTCGATGTCCAAACACGCCTATGAACTACAGATTTAAACTCTCTTGGCACAGGTATCCCTGTAGCAAGTGCAAACAACTAGAGATCATACAGCCACGTGCAGTTTTTCGTGTTCTGCAGTTAACCGGATTGGTGCGCTATAATTTATATTTCACATCCACCAAATCATGCATGTGACTTTTAGAATATTTAGTGTATTTGTGATTTAGGAAATAGTTATACTCTGTCTTGTTGCTCTGTTTCTTAGTATCTTTACAAAGGCAAAGTTTTTATAGGGATACTAGACTGACTGGCTTTATATGTTTACTTTACCGACTTAAATGTGAGATTGTAACTGAGTTAAAATTCAATTTCGTCCCGTAACTTACCAATTGGTCAGATTTGGTCCTATTTTCAGGGGAAAATCAGAAACAACGAAGTACATTCTCACGTTTTTTGCACTGTATGAAGTCGTTTGTGATTTTTCGGCGAACCATACGATCGTTTCTGATTTTGCGGCAAAAGTAGGGACAAAATCCGGCCAACTGGTAAATTAAATTCCAATTTTTTTAGAACTTTTTGCGGAAAATTCCAAAGTTGTGGGACGAAATTGAATTTTCACTCAGTTAAACGAGAAACGGTGGCTAATGTGGTGGGGCAGCTGCAGCCATATGGGGCGAAGGCGTCGTTTAGGCTGGAACGCTGTAACGGGTGAGGTGGCCTACGTAGTGTGCGAGCAGCCTTTTGGGCTCTAAAGTGCATCCTCATAAATTTTGATCTTCTCTGCCGTATATGGGTTAATTTCTCGTAGTGCAGCTTGTTTGGGGTGAACGCTAACGAGCAGATTTTGGGTACGATGGCAGCCACTCCTGGATGTTCTGTTGGTTGCTGGCCCATGAATTACTTGGGAATTCAAGTTGGTAATAAGCATCGCAGCATTTAGGCCTGGTCGGGGGTAGCGCAAAAAATGAAAAATAGATTGAAGGCAGAATCGTCTTACTCAATTCAGTCCTAACTTTGGTACCCATCTAATATCTATCCTTCTACCGTATTCCCAAACATACCTTGGCATTTGGCGAGGGAATTGATGAGCGGCACACATTACCAGTAATTTGATGAGGGTGTGTACTGCTCTCGCGAAATGGCGAGTGCATTTAGTATTACTCGCTAATTTACGAGCATGTTGGCGAGGGTACCAAAATCCCATGCAAATAGGTGAGGGAAATTAATACCCTCGCCAAATGACTAGCAAAGTGGCGAGGGGAAGAAATGACTAGCAAAGTGGCAGGGGAAGATGGTTAAATAAGTTAGAAGTATTAGATATTGTTAGTGTTATACATTATATTTCTAATTAAATTATATAATTAATAATATTTAACTAAATAATGGAACTAAATAATATTAGTTCCATTATTTAGTTAAATAATATTAATTATATAATTTAATTAGAAATATAATGTTACGATGATTTAATTATATTATTAATTTAAGTTATATGTAATTTAATTGATTAACTAAAAACATGATGATGTTAGAGTTGAGAGGATCGATGAGTTATATATGGTTGTTTGTGTGTTGTAAAATTTGTGTTACGACTTGATTATTATTTTAATCAAGTTAGAAAATTTATATTAAATTTAAAAAATGATTAATTAATTTTTAAAAATATTTATCGTTAAATTTCAATTATAATATTGAATATATAGATGTACAATTAATGTAATTAATTAAAATCTAATTAATATATATATATATATATAAAATTATTGATAACACAATATTTTATAATTTTCGTATTGATAACCCAATATTTTATTAGATTAATTGTTAGTTATATATTGTTAATTATATAATTTAAATAAATATTAAATGTTTCTGTTGATAATTATAAATTAAATAAGTAAAATAAATTTAAAGAAGAAGAAACTGAAAATATAATATATACTCCGTTATATTGATTGTATTCAAACTATAATTTAATTGAAGTGAAGATGAGAATGATTTTAATTATTTTAATGTTGTGTGTAGTATTATTTTAATTGAATAGAATGATTTTAATTATTTTAATGTTGTGTGTGATATTATTTTACTTGAAGTGAAGATGAGAATGATTTTAATTATTTTAAATGTATGTGTAATTATAATTGAAGTTTTTATTTAAAATATGTAATTGAAAAAAAAAAACCACATCAATTAATTATTGTAACACAATTTTGTAATTTTTCATTTAGAAATAAATATATTATGTATGTTTTGATAATATAAAAATAATAAGAAAATAAATTAAAATTAATTGAGTTAAAAAGGAAAAAATAGAAATTATAAGATATATATTAATTACATTCAAAACATAACGACTAAAGCTCCTAGCTTAAATGACACACAAGGTGTGCATAAACACATTCAACCGAGAAGTCCCGTGTTCGATTCCCTCCTCTGCGCGATTTCCACTTTCCACGTGTTTTTATGGTATTCATCAAGGCTCATGAGTATTGTTATTTTTATGCCAGATGCATTCTGAATATTCTTCAAGTGCTTCGGTCGTGTCTCCCCTGGAAAACAATAAACAAGGGGCGCGTGCGCTCGCAAAAAGGCGGGTTGTAAAACCCCTTGTACTCCTAATTTTATAAATTTGTTGTTGTTTAAAAAAAAAAAGGGTAAATGTTTGTGGGTTTCCACTTTCCACGTGTTTTTATGGTATTCATCGAGGCTCATGAGTATTGTTGTTTTTATGTCAGATGCATTCTGAATTGTCAAGGATTCCAGTCGATTAGACGTCTCCAATCAAGTAGAATACTTGAAGATATAAGAAATAACCCGCTAAGATAGTAATTCAAAAAGTAATCAACGAGACAAACGACACACAAAGAATTTAAGTGGTTCGATCAATGTGATCTACATCCACTGGACTAGACGAGTACTTCTTTGATTGATCAAGAATGTTTACACACTCATTCACTCGGAATAGGATATTTCCTCACTTCACTCGTGAACTCACACAACTTAAAGATTACAATCGTACTTGCATCCAAAATCTGTAAAAATCAACCTTTACAATGTACACATACAAGAGTACTATATAAAGACCAAGGTAGTTGCTATTGTTAGGAACTGCTTGAGTAGTTATCAACCGTTTGCAATTACTTGAAACAAGCCATGTGCTCTATTATTGCCCAACTGAAATGGTAGTTATGCTCTCAAGTAGTTGTAACTGTAATACAACTAGTTAAACTAACTAACTTTCATATCAGAAGACTTGTCCATAAAGATCAGAATGCTACTTAGTGTTCTGATACTCAACTCTTCTGTTCTTGTGATCAAAAGCTGACTCTGCTGATAGACTTCTACTGTGCTGATCTTTACTGTGCTGATAGTACTGTGCTGATATACTCTGCTGAAGTACTGTGCTGATATACTCTGCTGAAGTACTGTGCTGATTCAGTACTGTGCTGAAATCTAAGCATCACCTCCTCATCTGATTGAAAACCTTCAACTAATTTGATTTCGGGCTAAGTCATCTTATCTGATCCTATCAGCTCACTACTTACTGTGCTGACTATGAGTGATGAGTCGAATTTAGTGCATATTTTTGTGCCTTAAATGAATATTCCTTGTGAATTAAATTGGTATTTTGGTGCACCATTCGACTCATTATTTCGTGCCTTTAATTACCTTGATATTTTTATTTTCCTATTTATTTCAGGTAAAAAGTGGAGAATTTTGTGGCTGTGATGATGAAGTATCAAGTGGGCCCATTGTGATGGGCTTTGGAAGAAAGAGGGTGAAGATGTTGTTGTTAGAAGCGGGAGGGATACACACAGCCACTATTGTGGACCGAAAAGAAAAAAAAAAGTCAACGCTAGGTTTTTGGGTTTTTTTTGGAAAAAGATCCACTGGCCATTCGAGAGGAAAAAAAGGAAAAGGCGAAAGAAAAAGAACAACAGGCGGCCATGTTTTGGGGTTGATCGTGAATGCACGTGAAGAGAGAAAAACAATTGTTTATGGTTTTCATTCTATTTTCTCTTGTTAATTGATATTTAGAATAATTACAAATTCTCTATTGTGTATTGTTTCGTTTATTATGCATAGCTAATCTCTTTATTCTAGTCCGAGGACGTAAAACCTCATATTGATTATGCCTGTTTAATTAAACAATTCCTGGTTAATTTTGATTTGTATCTCGATTTTGTTATTATTTGAGTAGATGCTATGCGTGTTTGAATTAGAAGTTTAATAGGCTTGATCACCCAATTTTATTCCTATTTCAATTCTAGCTATCCTATAAATTATAATCCGTAATTGTTATAAAATTGTGGGAATTGTAGCAACTAAGGCAGAACACCTTAGGGAGTAATAACATTTAGGTTGCATGAAACGAGCGTCTCGTATTCATGGTCTAATTTATCCTATTGTTTTAATTCTTGAATGCGTCTCTCGAGTTGAACCTTAGATACATGTTTTAGGGTTATTCGTAGGGATAGATTAATTGGGGGTCGTACCTGCTGATTAATTAAACGTAAGAAGCAATTCGAACTAGTTTGGTCGTACCACTGGTTTAGGGATAAGATTCGAGAATAAATTGAGATAATCGGGTTTGTTGATTAAATTGATATAATTAATTGAGGGGACACTATCCGAGGGCTAGATCGTTCTTATTATTTGAATTAATATTATTTTACCTACTCTTTATTATTATTTCTTTGCTATTTAGTAGATATTAGTTCACCAATCCAAAACCCCCCCTTTTTATTGCTTTCGTACACAATTTATTCGATTAAATTACACCGTTCCCTGTGGATCGACCCTTACATGCCCTACTATATTAGTGGGTAGTTAAGGAATTATTTTTGGGTGCCGGCGACAGCACACCAAATTTTGGCGCCGCTGCCGGGGATTCGGTTGTTAATTCGATTGAATACTTTGTGTTTTTAATTTTTGTCAAAAGATTCAAAAAAATTCTGAACAGAAATTTTGTAATTTCTGAACAGAAGCAAAAAAAAAAAAATATTCCCGTAGATTTCTGCTGTGTTCTGTGAGTTGCTGATTTGAACTAACACTGAACCCCCAGTGTTAGTTCTGTTTTTATTTGTTTTGTTTTCAGTGAATGATCACTCGATCAAATCGGAGTGAACGACTTGAATTCAATCCAGAAGTAGAGAGAACAGCAAGGAGGCTTAGGAAGGAGACTCGTACACGTCGACAAATTAATTTTGCACCGACAAGAGAGACGAGGAGTGAAGAAGAAAGTGATACTCGTGAAGAACCAATTTTCGAGCAAAATTTTGAGAATATGGCTGAAGAAACTCAAGAGAGAACGATGAATGAGTTGGCAAACCCAACCATCACTCGTCAACCCCTTTGCATTACAATTCCTACTCTTGCTGCTAATGTTAATTTTGAATTAAAATCGGGACTAATTCATTTGTTGCCTTCTTTCCATGGTCTTGCAGGAGAAAACCCACACACATTCCTCAAGGAATTCCATGTAGTATGCTCGAGCATGAAACCAACCGGAGTCACAGTAGATCATGTCAAGTTGAGTGCATTCCCGTTTGCACTAAAGAACACTGCAAAAGACTGGTTGTATTTCTTGCCGCCTAATACAGTGAACACATGGAATGACATGGAGAGGGTCTTTCTCCAACACTATTTTCCAGCCACCCGAGTGGCAACCTTACGGAAGGAGATTGCAGGTGCTATGCAAGGGTCAGGGGAGTCGTTGTATGAGTATTGGTAGCGTTTTAAGCGACTCATAGCTTCATACCCACAACACCAGATTGGTGAACAACTGCTTATCCAATATTTTTATGAGGGACTCGCCCTCACAGATCGTAACATGATTGATGCAGCCAGTGGAGGAGCTTTGATGGATAAAACACCAACAACTGCACGTGAGCTGATATCTAATATGGCAGCGAATACTCAGCAGTTTGGTGCACGAGATTCCATGCTTAGGCCGGTTCTTAAGTCAAAGGATGATGCCTTAGAGAAAATTGCTAGCATGATGCAGATGATGATGAAGGGAAAAACTTCAGAAATCCGACCATGTCGAATTTGCTCCACCACAGATCATGCCACTGATGATTGTCAGATTTTGAAGGAGGAAATAGAGCAGCATGCTAATGCAATTGGTTTCGGAAATTCTCAAGGTCGGAGGTATGATCCACACTCCAACACCTATAATCCGGGGTGGAGGGACCATCCTAATCTACGATATGGAAACCAACAGAACTATCAGCATGTGGAAAATCAAAAGCCTCAACACCAGGATCGTAAGTTCCAGTTTTTTAGAGGAAATGATCATAATGCTGAACCTGTGGGACAGAATAGTGGTGGTGGAAGTTCAAATATGTCTTTTGAGGATATGTTGAAGTCATTGGCATCCACGACATTGAAAGCTCAACAAGAGAATCAAGTAGTCGTGCAATCTTTGCATTCTGGATAAAGAAATCTAGAGGCCGGGCAAAAGAGCTTGGAGGCCGGACAAAAGAATTTGGAGGCCCAAATGAGTCAGATAGCTACAGCCCTCAACCAAATGCACGCCCAAAACAGTGGTAAACTACCATCTCAGCCCGAAATCAACCCTCGAAATGTAAGTGCCATCACTTTACGAAGTGGTAAGACTTTAGAAGAAATTTCGGCACCCAAACGAAGTGAGGAAGATGGAGGGCAGGTTGGAGCAGGTGATGAGGGGCAGTCCCAGGTCCCTAATGGTTAGATTGATGCTCGGGACGAGCTGGTTGGACCCGATAAAGCTGTCCGAAAAAATCAGGATGCAGATTTCAGTAACACTGACCCCCTCAGTGTCAGTGTCCCAGAAATAAAAAATGAGGTAAATGCTCGTAATTCAATTCCCATTATTACTAATCCTTTACCTTTCCCATCCAGGTTTAAAAAGGCAGAAAAAGGTGTCAAGGACCAGCAAATACTTGATGTGTTCCGAAAGGTTGAGATCAACATTCCGTTGATTGATGCCGTTAAGCAGATTCCAAGGTATGCCAAGTTCTTGAAAGAATTATGCACTAATAGGCGTAAATTGGCTGGGAACGAGAAGATCTTCATGGGAGAGCACGTCTCAGCCGTCTTCCAAAAGAAGCTGCCTCCAAAAAGGAAGGATCCGGGTATGTTCGTTATTCCTTGTACGATAGGGGATCACAAGATTGAGCAAGCTATGCTTGATCTTGGGGCCTCTATTAATGTCATGCCTCGATCTATATATGAGAAGTTAGGCATCGGACCATTGAAGGAGACGGGAGTGACTATCCAACTAGCTAATAGAAGTGTCACACATCCAGTTGGTGTAGTTGAGGATGTTCTCGTACAGGTAGATAAGTTAATTTTTCCTGCTGATTTTTATGTGTTAAATATGAATGATAATCCAGGACATTCCATACCTATTTTGTTAGGAAGACCATTTATGGACACTTCCCAAACAAAAATAGATGTTCATGGGGGCACCCTCACAATGGAATTTGACGGACAAATTATTAATTTTAATATATTTGATGCTATGAAATTTCCTAATGCTTCTGACTCTCTTTTTGCTGTGAGTGTCATAGATCCAATTGTGCAGGAAATTTTTGAGCTTGATTGCAGGAACGAATTAGAAAACTTGCAAGAGATGGAAGAAGGAGATGAGCAAGAAAATAATTCTAGGTATGATGTTGCATATGTGAAACTACCTGATGCTTACCCAAAAATTCTTCCATCCTCTTTGCAGGCACCAGAGCTTGAATTGAAGCCGTTACCTGAACATTTGAAGTATGCTTATTTGGGCCCGAATGATACACTTCCCGTCATCATTTCAGCAAAGCTGACGGGGGCCCAAGAGACGACATTGGTTTCGGTGTTGAAAGAACACCAACAGGCTATAGGTTGGACAGTGGCAGACCTCAAGGGGATAAGTCCATCATTGTGCATGCATCGAATCCTACTCGAGGAGGATTCACGTCCCACTCGAGAAGCCCAACGTCGATTGAACCCACCAATGATGGAGGTGGTGAAGAAGGAGATTTTGAAGCTACTACAAGTTGGGATAATTTTTCCTATATCGGATAGCAAGTGGATTAGTCCTACACAGGTGGTACCAAAGAAATCCGGAGTGACAGTGATAGAGAATGATAAGGGTGAATCTATTCCAACTCGTGTGCAAACGGGATGGAGAGTATGCATAGATTACCGCAAGCTAAATGCCATGACAAGAAAGGATCATTTCTCTTTACCCTTCATCGATCAGATGTTGGAAAGGCTTGCAGGTCATTCTTATTATTGCTTTCTTGATGGATTTTCTGGTTATTTTCAGATTGCTATAGCCCCAGAGGATCAAGAGAAGACGACTTTCACTTGTCCTTTTGGCACATTTGCATATCGTAAGATGCCATTTGGGCTCTGCAATGCCCCTGCCACATTCAAAAGGTGTATGGTAAGCATTTTTTCCGAATTTGTTGGGAATATAATTGAGGTTTTCATGGATGATTTTAGTGTCTATGGTGGATCATTTGAAATATGTCTAGGAAACCTTAGTTTAATTCTTAAACGATGCATTGAGACTAATTTGGTTTTAAATTGGGAAAAATGTCATTTTATGGTAGAGAAAGGAATTGTGTTAGGGCATATTGTTTCTGAAGTGGACAAGTCTAAGGTTGAACTTATTGATGCTTTGCCTTACCCCACCACTGTGCGGGAAGTTCGTGCTTTTCTTGGCCATGCAGGTTTTTATAGGAGGTTTATCAAGGATTTTTCCAAGATAGCATCACCTCTTTGTAGACTATTGCAAAAGGATGTGGAGTTCGAGCTTGATGAGGCGTGTAAGGAAGCTTTTGACACATTGAAGAGATTGTTAACCACACCACCCATTATCCAACCCCCGAATTGGAGCCTACCATTCGAGATCATGTGCGATGCAAGTGATTATGCTCTAGGGGCTGTCCTTGGGCAGCGTGTGGACAAGAAATCTCATGTGATATATTATGCATCACGAACTTTGGATCAAGCTCAAGCTAACTATTCAACCACGGAAAAAGAACTTCTTGCTGTGGTTTTTGCTTTAGAAAAATTTCGTTCATATTTACTTGGGACTAAAGTGATTGTATTTTCTGATCATGCAGCCTTAAGGTATTTGATGGCGAAAAAAGAAGCTAAACCGAGACTTATTCGGTGGATTTTATTGCTCCAAGAGTTTGATCTTGAAATTAAAGATAAGAGAGGTGCAGAGAACGTGGTGGCTGACCATCTTAGTCGCTTGGAGAGAGCCGAGGATGCTGAACCACTGCTGGAAAAATTCCCAGACGAGCAGCTGCTCGTTGTGACGAAAAAAATTCAGAATTCAGCAACACTGACCCCTTCAGTGTCAGTGCAGTCTGCCCCATGGTTTGCTGATTTGGTGAATTTTCTTGTTGCTGGAGTTTATCCGGAGGATATGAACAAGGCTCAAAGAGATAAGCTACGTAGTGATGCTAAATACTACGTTTGGGATGATCCATATTTATGGAAGCATTGTGCTGATCAGGTAATACGAAGGTGCGTACCCGATTTTGAATTCTATTCCATTCTCACCTTTGGTCATAATTATGCTTGTGGAGGACATTTTGGGTCCAAACGTACTGCTTTTAAGGTTCTAGAGTGTGGATTTTATTGGCCATCGTTGTTTCGAGATGCATATGATTTTTGCAAGTCGTGTGATAATTGTCAAAGAACAGGAAATATTTCTCAAAGGAATGAAATGCCCCAAAACCCCATAATTGTGTGTGAAATTTTTGATGTGTGGGGTATGGATTTCATGGGGCCGTTTCCTTCTTCTTTTGGCAATTTATATATTCTACTTCTTGTTGATTATTTCTCGAAATGGGTGGAAGCAAAAGCCACTCGAACTAACGATTCTAAAGTGGTTGCAGGATTTTTGAGGTCTAACATTTTTGCTAGGTTTGGAATTCCAAGGGCGATCATAAGTGATAGGGGGACACATTTTTGCAATCGAACTATCGAAGCCTTATTGCGGAAATATTCGGTTGTACATAAGATGTCCACATCCTACCACCCTCAAACGAATGGTCAGGCCGAGGTATCAAATCGAGAGATCAAGGCAATTTTGGAGAAGACGGTGCAACCCAGCCGTAAGGATTGGAGCTTGAGATTGGATGACGCACTATGGGCATATCGTACAGCCTATAAGACACCTATAGGGATGTCTCCTTATAGGCTCGTCTACGGTAAGCCATGTCATTTGCCCGTTGAACTAGAACATAAGGCGTATTGGGCGGTTAAGAAGTGCAACATGAGTTTTGACGAGGCTGGTGTTGGTAGAAAGTTGTAATTGTAAGAGATTGAGGAGTTGAGGAATGAAGCATATGAGAATTCTGTGATTTATAAGATGAAAACAAAGGCATTTCACGATGCACGGATTTCACGAAAAAATTTCACAATTGGGCAAAAAGTGCTACTTTATCACTCCAAGCTGAAATTATTTCCAGGTAAGTTACGTTCTCGTTGGATAGGCCCCTTTGTTATTACTAAAATCTTTTCTCATGGTGCAGTTGAGATTCAAAGCCTTAGGACGGATAAAATTTTCAAGGTGAATGGTCACCAATTGAAGGAGTATCGAGAAGGTTTTCAAAAGGAGCACGTGGAATGTGTGGATTTAGATAATCCACAACACTAGAGGGATTCACAATCCTAAGTCGAGCCATCGACAATAAACAAAGGCGCTTGTTGGGAGGCAACCCAATATTTACTTAGTTTTTATTTTGTTTTGCTTTTAATTTCGTTTTTGTGTGTTTGTGTTTTAGGAGAGGATTTCAGATAAGGCGTGGGCACGCCTTAAGGAAAGACTTCTCCTGGAATTTTTCTTTCATTGAAGTGGTTAGATAAGGCGTGGGCACGCCTTAAAAAAACACCTCTCCTGGAACTTAGTTTTTTTTTTTTTTTACGTGTTTAGTTTTCTTTTTCACTTAGTTTTCTTTTATTATTTTTTCTTTTTGTTTCTTGCAGGCCCATTATCATCAAGCCCACTACACTAATTGTAGTTGTGCACAAGAAACCCTACCCCACCCCACCTGTCCCACTCCCGCCTCCCCCAATCTCTCTCCGCCTCCCACATTACCTCTACAGCGCCGCGTCTTCAGCAGCGTCCACTCTTGCTCACCGGCGCAACCGCTCCAGCCGGCGAGACCGGAAATTTCGACACCCTCTCACCGGAGTGCAGCGACCCTGACTCCACAGAGCCGCGGCTCACATACACTCTCCCGCCTCCCACGTTACCTCTTCAGCAGCGTCCACTCCGGCGAGACCTGATTTTCGCCGTCCACGCACCACCGCCGCGTCACGAACGGAGCTGCGCTGGCCTCACACCTTCCCTCACCGAACCACCTGAATCGCAGCCACAGGTGCGTCTGCAGCAGCGGCTGCGACTAACCCATCAACGCACCACCGTCGTGCGCGGCCCCCTCTTTGCTGATTTTCGCCGGAATCGCAGCGGCTTAATCTCAATTTCCCCAGAGACAGCAGCGCGGCCATCTCGCCCAACACAGCGCTGCCACTGCCGCGCCCCAGTTCCGATGCCTCCCCGTCCGAAAAGGGTCGGTAAGGGCTCATCCTCTAAAGCCCTAATTCGAACAGAATCAGCGGAGCCCGAACCACCTCCGGTGGATGACGAGCCGCCACGAACTGAACCGGAATCAGCCGATGCCCCATCTGCACATGCGGCTCAGAATCAAGCTCCATCCGGTAACCCTACATTTTTCTTTCCAAATCCTCATTCGATTAAATTTGATAGTATAAGGCAGGTTGATGAATATCGTCGTATTCGTAAACAAAAAATTAAATCTCCTACGTATATTGATTTGTCACTGCTTTATTCTTTGGGTTTACTTGATGATGTTATGAGATTGTTAGATGTAGGGTGTTTGCATTTTATTGCTACTGGAAATTGGCAGGCTTATGCCGATTTAACTTATGAGTTTTTTAGCTCTTTTAAAAGATGTAGTGAAGGTGTTAGGTTTCGGTTGTGTGGAACTACATACACGTGGCCTATTTGTCGATTTCTGGAAGCTCTAGGGCTTCCCTATGTTACTATAGACATTCCAGAAATTCATCCAGCTGTTATGTGGAACTGCATCACGGATGAGAGTGTGTTGTACAAACCGAGCAGTGCAAAGGCCAGCGCCATCCGAAACCCTGTATTTCGATATGTTCAGCGTCTCCTAGCTGATACAATTTTTGGTCGAGAAACGAACAAAGGAGTGGCAGAATCTAAGGAAATGGTTGTTATGTACTCTATGTATCATCGGATGGCCATTCGTTGGCATGATTACGTGTTGGATCACTTTGAGCATGTTTGTAGAAGCAATGGAGGCATTGCTATAGGTGGGTTGATCACAGCCATTGCCATCAGCGTGGGTGTCTCTTTGGAAGAACGAATACCTGTTGGTGAGACACAGCTTCTGGGAATTGATTTACTACGTCAGATGGATGCCCTTGAGGAGGTTCATGGCACTTACTGGTGGATCGTATCGCTGCAACATAGGCTGCCATTACCAAATCCTGAGTTCACCACTATTGAGAACATGCTGAATGTTCAGATGATGTTCAACTCATGGCCCGACACTCCTGCACCATCTCCAGTACCCACGATTGGATTCGGATTTGGTGACACGGAGATTCACCATCGCTTGGATAGGATCGAGGCAAGACAGGAGGTTCAAGGCAGCCACGTGAAGGAGATTCTCCGGCTGCTGAGGGCCCGACAACCGCCACCACCTTAGAATCTGGTACCCCCGTTCCACTCTACTTTTCATTCTTATATGGTGTTTGGTTTTTTGTATCTCTTGCTTTAGTGCTAAGGGACTAGCACCTATTTAAGTGTGGGGGGGGGGGGGGGAGAGACGATTTGTATCAAGTGGGTTATGTCTTTTTGCTTCTTGTATATATTGGTGAATTATATCGTTTGCTTGAGTGTTGAAACTTGATGGCATGAGTATTTGCATGAGTCTAGTGGCTGGAATTTTTGTTCTTTTTGTTAAATATGCTATGACCTTGGGTATTTTATCCTAATTGGTGACTGGATTTGATATTCATATTTAAGCAAAGGAATCGAGTTAATTTTTGGTTATTTTGGGTGTTGAAGAAATCCTGAATTTCATGTATTTTGGTGATTCTGTTTTAGCGCTCCTTAGAAGGAAAAATCTGAGTTGGTTGGCGTAGTTGAAAATTCTTTGAAACAATTGTGGTTGGAGGAAAATAAAAAGGAGTTGAGTCGAAAAGCAATTGAAATGAAAAAAATAACGAGGGGCTGAAACAGCTACCTACTTGAGGGGGCTCATGTGTTTAAACGAAAAAAATCAATAACACCAAAAAAGCTAAAACCCGAAAAGTAGAGAGGAGCTGCGGACCTCGTTTGAAAGTTGAAAAATTCCAACTCCGGAATAAAAGTCTCAAAAAAAAAAAAAAAAAAAAAAAAAAAGGGAGACTGCCATCACTCGTTTTTTGTACTTTGAGGGAGAGTTGAATCGAAGAACCAAAATCAAGTTTTTTAGGTAATTGTGGATGCACCTGGAGTAACAATTAATCGATGAGATTCTCATGCTTAGGTGTGTATAGAAGGTCTTAGTTGTACAAGAGGGGTAAGTTACTTTTGTTTGTGGCTCAGAAAGGGCAATTTCAAGTGCTAGAAATGTGTGAGTATTCTTGTTAATCTTGGTTGAACACTCAAGTAATTGATGTTGGTTGTTTTGTGGATGTGATACTTTGGTCTCTTGATTGTAATTGTTGCTTGAGGACAAGCAATGGTTCAAGTGTGGGGGGATTTGATGAGTCGGATTTAGTGCATATTATGAAGTATCAAGTGGGCCCATTGTGATGGGCTTTGGAAGAAAGAGGGTGAAGATGTTGTTGTTAGAAGCGGGAGGGATACACACAGCCACTATTGTGGACCGAAAAGAAAAAAAAAAGTCAACGCTAGGTTTTTGGGTTTTTTTTGGAAAAAGATCCACTGGCCATTCGAGAGGAAAAAAAGGAAAAGGCGAAAGAAAAAGAACAACAGGCGGCCATGTTTTGGGGTTGATCGTGAATGCACGTGAAGAGAGAAAAACAATTGTTTATGGTTTTCATTCTATTTTCTCTTGTTAATTGATATTTAGAATAATTACAAATTCTCTATTGTGTATTGTTTCGTTTATTATGCATAGCTAATCTCTTTATTCTAGCCCGAGGACGTAAAACCTCATATTGATTATGCCTGTTTAATTAAACAATTCCTGGTTAATTTTGATTTGTATCTCGATTTTGTTATTATTTGAGTAGATGCTATGCGTGTTTGAATTAGGAGTTTAATAGGCTTGATCACCCAATTTTATTCCTATTTCAATTCTAGCTATCCTATAAATTATAATCCGTAATTGTTATAAAATTGTGGGAATTGTAGCAACTAAGGCAGAACACCTTAGGGAGTAATAACATTTAGGTTGTATGAAACGAGCGTCTCGTATTCATGGTCTAATTTATCCTATTGTTTTAATTCTTGAATGCGTCTCTCGAGTTGAACCTTAGATACATGTTTTAGGGTTATTCGTAGGGATAGATTAATTGGGGGTCGTACCTGCTGATTAATTAAACGTAAGAAGCAATTTGAACTAGTTTGGTCGTACCACTGGTTTAGGGATAAGATTCGAGAATAAATTGAGATAATCGGGTTTGTTGATTAAATTGATATAATTAATTGAGGGGACACTATCCGAGGGCTACATCGTTCTTATTATTTGAATTAATATTATTTTACCTACTCTTTATTATTATTTCCTTGCTATTTAGTAGATATTAGTTCACCAATCCAAAACCCCCCCTTTTTATTGCTTTCGTACACAATTTATTCGATTAAATTACACCGTTCCCTGTGGATCGACCCTTACTTGCCCTACTATATTAGTGGGTAGTTAAGGAATTATTTTTGGGTGCCGGCGACAGCACACCAATGAGATTATGAGATAACACTCACAATTCTCCACCTTTAGCTCATAATCGAACTAATCTCCACCAAAACACAAAACCATTATTCTCCTCAAAGAATAGTCTCCACCACTGCTCCTCTGCCACAGGATCAGCAGCCTTCTCCTCGGAGGAATTAATGCAGTCCAATAAGTCTAAGACACATGCCAAACTATTCTTTTGGCAATGCCTTAGTGAACGCATCAGCAGGGTTCTCCTCTATAGCAATCTTCACTACCTGGACCACCCCTTCTCTACAATATATCTTACAAAGTACAGCTTTACATCTATATGCTTAGTTCTCTCATGATACCCCTGATGCTTTGCAAGATGTATTGCACTTTGGTTATCACAGAAGACAGTCACATTTTTTTGTGATATACCAAACTGCTTCAAGATCCCCCTATAAGCCACATGCTCTCCTTAACTGTTTCAGTCAAGGCAATATTTTCTGATTCTGTAGTAGATAATGCAACTACGGACTGATGTATTGACCTCCATGATATAGCTGTACCAAATAAGGTGAATACATACCCTATTAAGAACTTTCTTGTGTCTACATTGGCTGCATAGTCGGCATCAACATAACCCATAAGAGCTTCTGCCTCATCTGATATCTTCTGAAATTCTAGACCCTTCTCAGCTGATCCTAGAACATATCTCATGACCCATTTAACTGTCTCCCAATAACTTAAGCATGAGTTAAATCTGGTTTACAACACACCATAGCGTACATTAAACTCCCCTGCTGCACTGGCATAAGGAACCTTGCTCATATGAGCTCTTTCTTGGTTGTTCTTGGGACACATCTGATTGGATAGCTTCTGATGCTGGCCAATTGGTGTAGAAACTGACTTAGCTTGATTCATCCTGAATCTCTCTAGCACCTTCTTCAGATAGGTAGGCTGACTAAGCTGAATTGCTCCCTCAACTCTACTGATCTCCATCCCAAGAATCACTTTAGCTTCACCAAGATCTTTCATCTCAAACTCCCTTTTGAGAATCTCTTTCACCTGATTGATACTGTTAATAGACTCTCCTGCTATTAACATATCATCTACATACAACAGAAGATAGGTAACTGAACTCCCAACTCGTCTAAAGTAAACACAACTATCATACAAGCTTCTTGCAAAACCAGTTGAGCAAATGTACTCATCAAACCTTAAGTACCATTGTCTAGGGCTTTGTTTGAGGCCATAGAGTGATTTTCTAAGTAAGCACACTTTGTCTTCTCCATCTTCTATGTTCAACCCTTCTGGTATTTTCATGTAGATTGTTGGGATATGGTTTATATTAATAAACGAAAATTTCATTTTGATTTGATACCAAAACCCTAAGTAAAACCCCAAGTATGATGATTTGCCAAGTCTAGATTTTCAGGTTAGAAAAGCTCAGATATGTTAGGGAGCTTTAATTTTTATTAGATAGATTACTCTTTGAATCTATGACAAATGACCTGAAAAGCACAAAGCACATGAAGACAAGTATGCTGGACGACAAATGTCAAGTATGATGAATTTGGATATTCATATACCTTGGACTTGGCACACTTATGGTCAAAGACGAGGAATGACTAGGCACTTTACCCAGTACGAGGCAGTTAGCGGGAAGGACAGAATTATTCCAAATTAGCCAAAGAATGAAAACCACCTGTCACTGCACATAATAAATTCTGATAATGGAATGCAAATTGCAGAATGGACGTGAATACATGTACTATTTACATGCAGGCCCCTGAACAATTTGAAAGTTCAAATTTATGGATAAGTTTGCTATCTCCACCAACATATAGTTTGCTTCATCTATAAATAGGCCACATCTTGAACCATTTCAAGATTACGGGACACACATCAAGATACAAGCCATACATATTCTAGCGATCTTTTTAGCATTCAAAAGTATTCAAAACACTCGAGAGATTAAAGTTTTTAAGCATATTCATTTGTGAGTGTTACCTTTAGTCCCCACTAGGCAAGCTTATTGTTTGATTATCCAAAGCCTAGACAGTGATATCCTAGCCTTTACATTCGTTCTTAAATTGTAAAGGATATCACAATTAGTTGGTACTAGAACAAAACCCTACTTTCACCTTGAGAGATAGTCTGAGAGTATCGTCGAGTTCGTAGTAGTGATTGAGAGTATTGCAACGAAAGAAGGTTGTAAGAAATCAAGAGAAGAGGAGAAGAAGAAGTAGAGTGCACCTTGGCACTGTAAAAACAAGTTAATTCCGAAGTGATTAAGGAATTATCCTATTAAATTAGGAGAGTGGACGTAGGAGCAGTTTAGTCTCCGAACCACTATACACCTTGTGTTCTTACTTACTGTATTTATCTTATTGCTTTAGCTTTTGTGTTGTTATAACTGCTATTTGCTATTTGATAACTAAGTATTTTAAGTACATATTAATTAAGGAGTATAAAAGGGCCTATCATTTATTCCGCATACAAGTTGCATACTGTTAAGATCTCTTAAGATCTACTGTTAGTATTTTCATAGGACTTGACATACTGTGTAACTTACTTGACTCTGATTATTTGTGTTGATTACTTGCAAAAGTTTTAGAAAAACACATACACGTGTATTCCCCCCCCCATACACGTGTCACACTCCTTTTTAGGACCAATAAGTGGTATCAGAGCAGGGGTTTAAAGACCACTGCTTTGAGGATCAACTTTGGTTACCTGAACTGATCTACTTGTGCACTTTTTGTGATATTCATTATTTTTTATTATTCACTATGCCTAACACATCTTCTTCTGAGAATTCTGGTATAGCTGTTCCACCACCTACTGCTATGGGAACCAACCCCATCAACAAGATATCTTACCAGAAACTGCCTATGTTCTCTATTGAGAATTATGACTTCTGGAAGATAAGGATGAGAGCTCACTTGGCCTGTCTCCATGATGAAATGCTAAGGGTGATCACTAAAGGTCCATTTGTGTTCATGAAACCCAACACAAATGTTACAGAAGCCCAAAGAGCAACTGGAGAACAAGAAATTCCAAAAGATGATGATGAGCTCACTCCTGAAGAAAGAAAGAAGCAGAATCTCAACTATGTAGCAATGAACACCCTATATCAGACCATTCCAGATGCTATAATGGGTAGAGTGTTTCACTGCACAACTGCAAAGGAGTTTTGGGACACATTAGCTCTAATGTGTGAAGGAACTGACAAGATCAAGGAAAATAAACTTCAAGTTGCTGTTCAAAAGTATGAGCAATTTAGGATGAAGTCTGATGAAAATATTGATCAACTGGATGGAAGGTTCACAGACATCATGAATGAGATCAATTCACTTGGAAAAGTATACTCCAAGAGAGTAGTGGCACTGAAGATTCTTAGGAGCTTGACAACCAAATGGAATGTGTATGCTGTCATGATGCAGAATACAAAGGATTTGTAAACAATGCCAATGCAACAAGTGTTCTCAGAACTCAAGGCCTATGAATATGACTTGAATAGAAAGAACAACACTGAGGATCCTGAGAGCAAAGGGATTGCACTGAAGGCCAAATCCAATGAACCTGATTCCAAGAAAACCAGAATCAAGCAAGAGTGGAAAAGGAACTTCCAAAGCTGACTTTTCAGATGAGTTGGCCATGATGGCTAGAAGATTTGAAAGATTAAATTCTAGATTTGGTAAATACAAAAGGTGTTACCAAGATAGAAGAAGAAGGTTCAACTCACCTGAGAAGAAGAATGATGAAAGAAGATCCAGAAGGGACAACTCCAAAGAAGATCCATCTTCATCAACTAAGAAGAGAGATGCTGAAAAGAAGAAAGATGAAGATGAGGATACATGCTACAACTGCAAAAAGACAGGACATTTCCAATATGATTGTCCAGAGCTAACCTCCAAGGAAAGGAAGGAAAGACAAGCTAAGAGGGACAAGAAATATGGAAAAAGGAAAGCATTGAAAGCTGAAGAAGAAACCTCTGAAGATGATCAACTTCCATCTTCATCATCTGAGAGGTTTACAGACAGCAGTGATGAAGAGTGTCTAATGGCTATTGAAGACAATGATGAGGTACAATCTATTTCTAGTTCTGTCAATTCTAGTAGCACAATGATGTCAAATGAAGACAACCTGAAGCTTACTTTTCGTAACTTGATGGAAGACTTCATGAGACTACAAGAGATTCATGATCAAACCTTAGAAGAAAACAAAGCCTTGAATGCTAAGATTGAAAGAATTACTCTGGTTGAAGCTGAACATGATCTGAGAACTAATGAGTTGTGCAATGACTTAACTAAGGAGCTGAATACTCTGAAGGACAAGTCATCTGAACAACTTATTATGTTGGAAGAAAAAGTTAAGCTTCATGAGAGTAAGGACTCAGACTACCAAGCATTGATGGCTAAGTTTGAACATCTTTTCAAGGAACATGAATGTCTTAAATCTAGTGAAGAGAGTCTGAAACTTAAACTGGCTGCCCTGTATAAGTCATCTAATTCAATAGATGAACTACAAGGGATGCAAAGGCCTATGACTCAAAGATCTGGACTTGGTTACAATCCAGATAAATCATCTTCACCATGCCTCAGTAATACTTCAACAAGTATTACTAAGAGAGTCTTTGTAAAATCTGTGGCTCAGACTGAAATTGTTGAACCAAAGCTGCTACAGATAAAGGACAAAGGTAAACAACCCATTGTACCAACTATCCTGAATCACAAGTCAAAGGTTGCAAGACCTAAGACAAGATTTCAGAAGTCTGAGACAATCAGATGAGTAAAGGTCAATGGAAGACAACTCAGCTGAAAAACTCTCAGACTCAGGCAAGAAAACCACAAGATATTCAAAGAAGACCAACTCAAATGAGAAGGCCTACAATGAATTATCAAAGGAATTTCCAGCCTAAGTACAATGAGTACAGAAGACTTGAATCCTACATGCCAAGGACATCAAGTAATCTGAATGCCTATCCACAAAGATTCAAGCATGCTGCACATGAACCAAAATATAGATTTAGCAGATATATTCACAAGAATAGATACAACTCATCTAAATCATCCAAGATTCACACTAATACTCAATCTCAACCTAAGGCATTTAAAAGGAAGATTGTGTATTTAGATGTTTATGAAAAACAAATTAGCCCTTTTCAAGTAATGAAAATAAGGCAAGTTTGGGTTCCAAAAGGTATATCTAACCCTCTAGGACCCAACTTTCAAAGGGTACCTAAGTTTTGATTTGTAACAGGTTCTAGTGGTGCCATCAACAAAGAAAAGAAGTCCTAAAGAACTTACATGGTACTTGGACAGTGGATGTTCAAGACATATGACTGGAAATAAGGAACTTCTGTCAGATTTTGTTGAACAAGATGGACCACAAGTAACTTTTGGTGACAACTCACAAGGAACAACCAAAGGTTATGGAACTCTCAAAATTGGTACTGTAAGTATTTCAAATGTTTCATATGTCTATGGTCTGAAACACAATCTATTCTCAACAAGCCAATTTTGTGATAAAGGTTTTGATGTTGAGTTTTCTAGTAACATATGTTATATTAAGAACAAATCAAATCAACAGTTACTACTAACTGGGTCAAGGAAAGGTAATGTTTATCTTGCAGATTGGAACAAATCCCCTGAAGATATCTGTTGGTCCCTGAACGAGTAGTGAATGGGATTAAAGTCTAGAGGGGAGGGGTGAATAGACTTTAAAACTTTTTCAAGAGAGTTGGGAACCTCTTCTGATTGCTATGTCAACTGGACTACAAGTCTGCTGGTCCAGATGACTATAGTGATCTGAATGAAGAGATTATATGCGGAATTATGGTAGGCCTTGATTAGACTCGTTCTTTTAGTTTCTTATGAAAGTGTTAACTTGTTTTGCTCAGTGAAAGTATTCAGCTGATGCTGGTTTGAAAGTTGTGGCCTCGTTTTGAAGACAGTTGAAAATACAGTATGCACTATATAAAGATTAATGAAATGACAGAAATATAAAGTGCAGTGAGTAAATGACACCAGATTTATAGTGGTTCGGATATACGTTCCTACGTCCACTCTCACGTCCTCACGTGATGTTTAATCCCTTTAATTTACCACAAATTACAAGGTTCTTGACCTTTATAGTCTCAAGGATAGGACTTTGAGATCTGAGCCGTCCTAACAACTACGGTCTCCACTAGTGATTGTAAGCACTTGCACTTTAGGGGGTTCAAAAACTTTAACCTTTCGGTGAGGGTTTGGGGTTTTTGAAGTGTATCCAACTAATGGTTCAAGCTTATAATTTGCTTAACCACTATGCCTAAAACAATGAATATGCAATATGAACAGGTTTCAGGTTCTTATGGGTTGGATAGAAATCACTTAAGAGCTATAGATATTCTAATGGTTTCTGGCTCTTTTGAGAACTCTTAGAACAGTATGGCTTTAGCTTTGATTCCTTGCTTAGCTTGTTGAATTCTCTCTTGTGACTTCGTATTTGTGATTTCTCATCCTCTTGTATTTATAATGGTTTCCATAATGGCTTGATTCCTTGATTCCAGCCGCTTGATTGCTTCAATCCTGGGATCATGTCAATCTTCTAAATAAGGTAGGTCATCGTTTGAATTGTAAGATGACTTTGGAATCAGCCGAGTCCTGGAAGAGCACATAGTCTTCTGATCTGTACTACTAGTCTTCTGACTACTCTTCTGGCCTTAGGTCTTCTGACTTCTGATATCAGTCGAGTAACACTCTTCTGATCTGGCAATTCTTTGTGCTGCTTTAGGCCATCTTCAATCTTGGACTCCATCAAATAAGTAGGTATACAAGCACCTTAACTTATCTGGTCTTCAAGGATCTTCTAGTCTTCATGTCTTCTACTCTTCTCATCTTGAGGATAGGCATGTAAGCCAGGACTGTGCTGATCAGCTGATATCAATACAGTTGATCACACAAGACTAGTCTAAGCTGTTCTATACAAGTCAGCTAATCCTATTACATTTATAAACTCTTAAGTGTTTTGGCCATCAAAACTATTCTAACACCAAGTGGGGCTTAGGGTGAATTTATATCCCAACAATATCTGCTTAGTTGCAAAAAGCTCTAAAGATCTCAGTTGGCTATGGCACAAAAGGCTAAACCATCTGAACTTTAAGACCTTGAACAAACTTGCAAGATTATCTTTAGCAGATGGCCTACCAAATGAAGTATTCACAAAAGAACACATTTGTCAAGCATTTCAAGAAGGAAAGCAAGTCAAAGCATCTTTCAAGACAAAGGCTGCCATCTCAACTGCAAGAGTACTACAATTACTTCACATGGATTTATTTGGACCCATTACCCCTGTGAGCATCAGTGGAAAGAAGTATACACTAATAGTAGTGGATGACTTCTCAAGATACATGAAAGTGTGTGTGCGTGCGAAATCAGAGATGTTGTCTGTTGTGTTGGCACAATCTAGACAATACTATGCAGCGGAAATTAAAATGCACGTACTGAAAATAGAAGTATTCAAAATTTGCATAGAGTATAAAATAATCTATGCTGTTCACTATATAAAAATATGTGAAACGAGTACAACCTCTTTGAGGTGTATAAGTACACTACGAAAGTGTATAATGATTTACTAAGTTCTATGAAACTATCTCCCTCATAGATCTAATCACACAACCTAGTAAATAAGACTATGTTCTAACACACTACTATTCGGGTTTATAATAATGTGAAGAACTACAAGAAGAAACAAAGATATTCCTAACTAGAAGCGTATATAGCGTTCAATAGAGTAGTAGTCGATTTCAGCTTTTCTTCTTGTGTATCTTGTATTGAGGGCAGCTTCTGTATTTATAGGCTTCATTCACGAACTGCCATCAACTCCCATGATCGCCTCAACCTTGAGATCATGCGGTTATAGAACTTCTCTCCACCACTCCTAGAATTTAGGGACTTGTTATACCATGGCCTAATAACTTCTCACTCCCACGCAGTGGCATGACTTGGTGTTGCCCACGTCTTCTAACTGCTCTGGGGACATCATTAAACAACAAGCGTAAGATAAGAGTTAGTGAGAAAAGGAAGGGCAAATTCTGATGTTGTCATGAGTGTTGGGAACATTAAACACAACACTCGGCTGTCAGTGTTGGATCATTAAACATAACACTCATATCAACATCAACAATCTCCCCCAATTTGACCTTTCTACATCAACACAACTGAAGTTCACACAACAGAGATATTGATTAAGAAGTTTACACAATTGATATTCCAAAAAAATTGAAGTAACAATCTGTATAAGATCAAATTAAAGTAGACAACATCTAAACCAAAAACTTGTTTAGATTTAAATAACTAGAGCAAAAGAAGATCCTAAATAATTACAGAATGTAAAAAAAACAGAGTTTGAGAAAATAAAAACATAAGTACAAAGCTTTTACAACAAGGAAAGAACTAAAATTAACACAAGGGAAAGGATTGGGCTGAAATGTATCAGCTGCATCTCCATAATCTGCATTTAGTCCCCCATTGTGTAAGCTCTCCCCCTGTCTTCAAGCTCATCATTTATCCAGATCACCATAGAGATCCTGGATATCCTGTGCATCTCCCTCAGTCATTTCAGTGTCCACAGCAGGTTCATAAGCTCGGTCAGGAACTGAATCCGGTTGTTCATCTACAGTAGGAGCAATGTCAACAATGTTAGTGGACTGATTGTGTGAACTATCAGATACTCCCCCTGTTGAAGTGGAAAGAAGATCCATCCAAAATTTCTTTTGGACTAGAAGATCCTCCACAGAATGCTGCAAGCTAAGAATAGAACCCTGCAAAATATCAATCTGCCTCATAATATAATGTGAAGACAAATAGATTGAGGAGGCAGCTCCTTCTGGAGGCAGTGTGGTATTGTGGAAGGGATCATTTGCTGGAGCACTACTGGGGCCTGCTTCATCATCATTCCTTCTCAAAGGAAGATCAACCACCCTTTCACCTTGGATGAGGAACTGATTTGAGATGTTAAAACTTGGGACATAGGTGCTTATGACCTCATCTTCAATTCTTTCAAATGCTTTGTCCAACATGTATTTGTATACAAGGCATGGGTAAGGCAGGATACCTCTCCCATTCATGTCAGATTTAAAGGTCATCATGTTGGTGAAAATAACCTGTCCTAGGTTAAATCTTTTCAAGTGCCCAATCTTGTACATCAGGACAGCTTGTTCTAAGGTGAGAGTGGTGTTGTTTGTAGTAGGCAGCCAATTAAAACACACCAACTTATGTAAAATAGAATATAGACTTGTGAGTTTAGAGGCCAAAATTCTTCTTCTCCATTTAGTGATTACTCCCCCAGTCAAGATGCTTATCATCACATCATGGTCAGTAACAATAGGATCCTCCATAATCTTAGTTTTAAGTAAAATATTGATCCTCCTAGGGGTAATCATGTGCCTATTTCCTCTAAACCAAAAAGTACCATATCTTGTAGAGTTGGGATCACCAGCAAATTGAGGGATGTTTGCATAAAATTCATATACCCAATCAACAATATAGGGACAAGCAAATTGCAAAGCATGCAGTAAAGATCTTTCTTTAAACCAATCAAGCAGATTCCTATCCTCAAAATCAGAAGTTTTAATCAATCTTTCACTTATAATCTGCCTAGTTCTTATGGTTCTATACTGTATGCTTGACTTATCATTGTAATCTTCATCAGAATCACTATTCCTATCATCAGAAGAGAAAAGTACCTCATGTTCATCCTCATTTGATGAATCTGATGACTGATCGGGTTCTGATTGATCTGGTGTTGCCATCGGAGAGGCAACACTTTCGGGCTCTCGGAGCCTTTTCGATCGTCGAACAGGTGGAGTTGGTTCACGTTCCTCCTCCATTTCCTCAGCAACTTCGTCCACATCCTCTTCATTAACATCCACCTCTTCTTCCATTGAAGGAGCAGGTTGTTCAGGCTCTGTTTCTGGTTCTGGTTCAGAATCAGATACAGCAATTGGCTCAGAGGCATTTCCATACGTTCTGGGCTTTTTCCCTTTTCCAGAGTAATCAACAATCTTGCCCAGATTCCTTTGGGACTTTCTCTTACCACCAGGCCATTTTCGTGCAGGTGGAACAGTAGCAGCTTTCTTTTTGCCCTTTTTGTTCCGATGTATTCTTTCGAACTTTGCGGCCAGGACTTCTTCATCCGAGGACTCTAGCTGAGTTTGCATGTCCACATCCCCTTTGAACATGGAATTATCCAGCGTTTCTCCCTCAAGCACTAAAACAGGGTTAGTTGTTTTCAGGCTTAGGGTTTCGAAGGTCTCTTTCAAAGTGTTGAAAGGAGTGCCCAGAGGGAAGTGTAAGGTTACTGGAGTGATTTCTGGTGCGAGAGGTTCAGATGAGGGCTCATCTGGTGGGTTGGAGGTCGAAATTTCTGCAGTGGCATTTGCATTCGCGATTTCAGTGCGAATATCGTATGGATTGTAGGGTACGATTTCAAGAGGGGTTGCTTGAGTGGGTTCTTCTTCAGGAGCGAAAGGAACCACTATTGTGCCAACGGTGAACGATGGTGAGTTTGGTAAGTTTGATGACGCCATATCAGCAAGGAGATTGAGAGGGTCTGGAGAAGTTTTGTTGCTTGAATTTGAGTTTGAGTGTGCAGCAGTGATCGAAGGAGTGGACATATTGGAACCTGTACACACAAAACAAGACAGCAAAATTAATTTTGAGACCTTTCGAATTCTACAGATACAATGTAATTTAGAATTCAATCAGTATGAGTCTAAGGGAACTGGATATACTTGAGTGCTACGAATATAATTAATATCTGTAATTACCAGGCTTAATTGAATTAACCAAGCTTTTTAAGTATTTTCCAACACTGTAATGGAGATTCATCTTATATGGAGAGTTGAGATGAAGAAGTTACACGATTTTTGGGAGTGAGGGAAGTGAAGTAGTGGAAGTAACTTCCCCACTAAATGATCATGGTTAACAGGAAGATTATAAAATCTGGAAAAACAAAATTAAATAAGAGCGGAATATAATAACTGAAATAATAAAACAAGGCAAGATTAAGTCAAATTAAATATTTCAGAGAATAATATTTAATAATTATCAAAAATAACTAATTCCATGAAAATTGGGATAAGAATCTGAATTAACGAGTGTTTTGACTATTGTTGGCATTCTATACACCTCAACACAGTTTTTTCATGATTTTTCATCATATGTGTTGCTCTAATTTCTTTTCTTTTTATCACACTTCACATTGATCCATCTTTTGAAAAGAGTGCATCGTAGTAGCGAACTCCGTGCCCCATAGTTACTCAATGGATTTGTGAATATATTGATGCAATTTATATCACCTTTTGAAAAGAGATCATCGTAGTAGCGAGCTCCGTGTCCCATAGTTACTCAGTGATTTATAAAGCATCTAATATGTGATTTTTCTTTTGTAGCATTTGAGAGGTGTATAGGCTCTTTAGTATTTTTCACAAGTTATTCAGAATTCAAATATCAATCATAACGAATTTCATCAATTCAATAATTACAAAAATTAAAGCAAGGAAACACATAAGTGACTTATCTTAGTGTTGTCTCAAATGTTGCCGCATTTGATACAACACCCTTGATCATATTTTCAGATATTACATAAGCCAAGAGATTTTCGTAGAGAAGAAAACCTCTTATCATCAAGAGCTTTAGTGAATATATCAGCTAATTGTTTTTCAGTAGATATGTACTCCATCTTAACAACTTCCTTTTCAACAAGATCTCTTATAAAGTGATGTCTAATACTTATATGCTTTGTTAATGAGTGTTGCACTGGATTTTTTGAGATATTTATAGCACTAGTATTATCACAGTACACAGTTAGAACATCACTAGGTAAGCCATAATCATGAAACATTTTTTGCAACCAAAGTAATTGAGTACAACAACTCCCTACTGCAATGTATTCTGATTCAGCTGTTGATTTAGAAACACAGTTCTGTTTTCTACTGTGCCAAGAGATTAAATTGTTCCCCATATAGAAACAACCACCACTTGTGCTTTTCCTATCATCTCAGTCTCCTGCCCAATCTGCATCACTGTAACCTATTAAGGTGCAGTTTGTGTCTTTGCTGTACCAAATGCCTAAATCACATGTACCTGCAACATACTTAATGATTCTTTTAACAGCATTCATATGTGATTCTTTGGGATTAGCTTGGTATCTAGCACATAAACAAACACTGAACATAATATCAGGTCTGTTGGAACTCAAATATAACAGACTGCCAATCATAGACCTGTACAGTGTTGAGTCAACATTTTGGCCAACACTGTCCTTACTCAGTTTCTGAGTAGATCCCATAGGTGTTTTCATATGTTTAGCACTCTCTAAACCAAACCTTTTTACTAGACTTTTAGCATACTTACTTTGTGAGATAAAAATCCCATCTTTTTGCTGTTTGATTTGCAGTCCTAGAAAGTAATTTAAGTCACCAACCATAGACATTTCAAAGGTAGATGTCATCTCATTCACAAAGTGTTTAAGCATATTGTCACAAGTAGAACCAAATACTATATCATCAACATAGATTTGAGCAATCATAATATCATTTTTATCATGTTTGATGAATAGTGTTGTATCAGCTTCTCCTCTTATAAAACCAAACTCAATTAGGAAATCTGTCAGCCTTTCATACCATGCTCTAGGTGCTTGTTTCAAGCCATATAGAGCCTTTTTCAATTTATAGACATGATCAGGAAAATCAGGGTTTTCAAAGCCTTTAGGTTGTTCAACATAAGCTTCTTCATTTAGAATACCATTTAGAAAGGCAGCTTTAACATCCATTTGGTGCAGTTTTATATCAATATAGCATGCAATGGCAAGTAAGAGCCTAATGGATTCTATTCTAGCAACAGGAGCAAATGTTTCATCAAAGTCTACACCTTCTACCTGTGTATATCCTTGAGCAACCAACCTAGCTTTGTTTCTAATAATGTTTCCCATTTCATCAGTCTTGTTTTTGAAAATCCATTTAGTTCCTATAACATTAATATGTTCTGGTCTAGGAACTAATGTCCACACATCATTCCTAACAAATTGATTAAGTTCTTCATGCATGGCTTCTATCCAATTCTCATCATCTAATGCTTCTTTAACAGATTTGGGTTCAATCTCAGAGTGATAGCATTCATGATTTACCTTACTACACATGCATGACATACATATTGATCTTACCACATCCTTTGAATTCATCCCCATTCTTCTTCTGGTTTGAACACCTGTAGACTGCTCACCAATAATTTGGTCTTGTGGATGATATTTCTGAATCCTTATGGAAGGAGTTTTCTGGAGATTATACAGATTTTCAGGATCTGTATTATTAGATGTTTCCTCTGGTATGTCATCATTCTTCTCAACATTCTGAACTTGTTCAACATTTTCAGTGATGATTGGTACATTAATCAAGTCTGAAATGTCTTCATCTTCAATGCTTTTACCTGTAATGCTTGTATCATCATCAAAAACAACATTTACAGATTCTTGTACAGTGTCAGTCCTAAAGTTATAAATCCTATAGGCTTTGTTGTTTCTTGAGTAACCAAGAAAGAAGCCTTTATCACTCTTTGAGTCAAATTTATGTAACTGATCCCTGTCATTCAAGATATAACATACACAGCCAAAAACATGGAAATATTTTAGATTTGGCTTTCTATTGTTCAGAATTTCATATGGAGTTCTAGTAGAATCTGTTCTAATATAAACTCTATTAGCAATATGACAAGCAGTATTAAGAGCTTCAGCCCAAAATCTTTTAGATAAGTTCTTAGAACATAACATGACTCTAGCCATTTCTTGAAGTGTTCTATTCTTTCTTTCTGCTATGCCATTTTGTTGAGGAGTTTTGGGAGAAGAAAACTCTTGAATTATACCTTTTGATTCACAAAACTCAGTAAAGGAACTGTTTTCAAATTCTCTTCCATGATCTGACCTAATTCTGCATACTTTAGAATTGAAAACATTCTTAAATCTTTTATACAGAATTTTGAACATGGAAAAAGTGTCAGATTTATCTTTTAAGAATTCAATCCATGCGAATCTAGAGTAATCATCAACCACAACTAAAGAATACCTTTTACCTCCAATAATTTCTATTTCCATAGGACCCATAAGATCCATGTGCAGTAATTCGAAGCAATGTTTAGTTGAGCAATGTCCCAACATTTTGTGAGACACCTTGATCTGTTTTCCTTTTTAACAAGGTCCACAAACCTTGTTATCTGAGAATTTCAGATCTGGTAAACCTGTAACAGCTTTTAATCTAACAAGTTTATCAAGTTGTCTATAGTTAGCATGTCCAAGTTTATGGTGCCACAAAATACTATCATCAACTTTAGCCTTATTGCAGATAAGTTCAGATTCAATAAGATAACAATTATCAGCAGATCTGTTTTCCATCATGATGCATTTAGAGTTTTTGTCTAGCACATAACATGAGTTCTTATCAAACTTAACATGCAAATCATCATCACATAATTGACTAATACTTATAAGATTGGCCAGTAATCCATCAACATGCAAAACATTGGATAACTTGGGAAAACCAGGAACATTCAATGTCCCTTTACCAATAATTTTCCCTTTTGATCCACCACCATAAGTGACATTACCACCATTGTACACAGTATAATCAGTAAGATAATCAATTTGACCTGTCATGTGTTTAGAACAGCCACTATCAAAGTACCATAATCCAGGTATATATGCTTTCAGAGACATATGAACAACATTACAAGATGTATTTTCTTTTGGAGTCCATGTAGAATTACTATGTGATCTTGAGTGTTGAGTCATTCCAGGCAATACAGACTGTTTCAATTCATTTTTCTTCTTCAAATAGTGAGGACTTTTATGACCCTTTTTGAAACAGTAATGACATATAACATCTTTTGCAATAATCTGAGTTTTAGTAGAAACACTAGGATTGTAATTCACTTCAGCTTTTACAAAAACAGTAGGTTTCTTAGATTCAGACTTCTTTTGGTTCTTACCTTGGTAGCCAATACCTGTTCTTCTTGACTTGATGTCTGCTGATTGTGTGGAAAATAAACTAACTCTTCAAAGTAACTAGTCCGCTGATTTCACTAGGGGCCTAGGACTAGTTAGTCGACTGATTAATTACTTATCGGAGTTAAGTGCGGAATTGTAGTGTGCCCATAAATATTATACTCGTCTATTTAATAAATACAGTGTGTAAAACATTTTATGCACAAATATGTATGAAAAGACTTGAAATGTAAAGTGCAGAAATGTAAATAACACAGTAATTTATAGTGGTTCGGATATACGTTCCTACGTCCACTCTCACGTCCACACGTGATGTTTAATCCCTTTAATTTACCACAAATTACAAGGGCCTTGTCCTTTATAGTCCCAAGGGTAGGACTTTGAGATCTGAGCCAGATCCCTTAACTGCTACGGTCTCCACAAGTGATTGTAAGCACTTGCACTTCCCCACAAGTGATTGTAAGCACTTGCACTTGAACTCCACAAGTGATTATAGAGCACTTGGACTCTTTTCAGTGATAAACACTCAACTTGACTTCTAAGGTTTTATGGTAGAAGGTGGGTTTTGTGTATATGAACTAGGTGAGAATTTCCCTTACAATCTGTTTTAGCCTCATGCTAGGATTGGGAAATTCTCTCTAAGCTATGGATATATATGAGTGGTTGCACTGGCTTAGATGGTATGAGTTCACTCACTGGGGATGAGGTGATGCGTGTTGAATCTTCATGAATGATCTTCTTGAGCTCTTCTTATTTCTGGACTTTAAGCACTTTGCTCTACCTCTGCATCTCACACCTCTTCTCTTCTCCCAATGATGTATGAGCTCATTTATATAGTGTTGATGTTTGAATGTTACCGTTGGATGATAGCAATTCAAATCTCCACTAATTGAGGAATTGACAATCTCTTGATTTTGATATGATTGAATATTACCATTGTCATGTAATTTCAATCATATCTTTGACTTTCCTTTCTTGTGCGTATCTTGTCAATCCTTGACTTCAACTCTGATTGGCCTTCCTTTAATTGAGTAAGAAGACTTCTACTCTGCTGGTAAGAAGACTTCACTCTGCTGGTAAGAAGACTTCTGGTCTTGGTTTTCTCTTCTCTTCTTGAGCATTTGACAAGTCTTCTCTTCTAACCAGAGTCCTATCTAATACAAGATGTATAATAAAGTTGTTTATACAATAAAACTTATCCTATTACATGTTTGATTTGGTTTATCAAAACTAAACTAAGGATATTCATATCCCAATAGTTTTTCATAGGAATATTTCTTAAAATCAAGAACAGACACATCTAGCCTTTCTTTGAGTTTAGAAATTTCCTTATCCTTCTTTGTTAAAAGACTTTCCAGTTTGAAAACAGTATTAGACAAGTCTTGAATGTCAGCATCTCTTCTGGATAAACCTGCTTTATTTGATGTACCTGTGTCATTAACAGAACTTGTGAAACAGTTAAATTCTGGTACATTATTATTTAGTGATTTCTCAAATGATGGCTCATTTGTCCTCACATCATAATAATCGTCCAGATCATCATCAAAAGTATCATCATACAGAATTCTAGCAGAGAAAGCTTTTTTAATATCTTTTTCAGGATCATGATCAACATCAGACTCATCACTTAAAGTAGCACTGAAATTAAGTTTCTTTTTTAGAATGGTGTTAGCACATTCATTAGCATAATGACCATATCCAGAACATGCATCACATTTAACATTCTTCCTATACTCTTGGTCAGATCTAAACCTGTTACCTCTTTCTAATTGTCTAGAAGGATTAAAATTGTTCTTCCTAATAGGCAATTGCTGAGTATTATTAATCTGAACTTTAGGTTGAATGTTGTCCTTAATCCTATTATTCTTTTTTTTCATAAATGTCTTAAACTGTTTAGTAATGAAAGCCATATAATCAGGATTATTTAAGTATTCCTCAATATCATCTTCATCAGAATCAATTTCAGTAACATAAGGAGACTTTCCAGAACCTGATGATACAGATGATGAGGCATCACCTTTGAAAACAAGCACTTTCTTTTCATTATCAGTCTTTTTCAGAAATGTTCATCTCATAAGTTTTCAAAATACCAACCAATTCATTTTGACTTATCACACCAGTATCCTTAGCTTCTTCTATAGCACATATCTTAGGTTCAAAACGTTTAGGAACAGATCTAAGAATTTTATGTACTAACCTTTGATTTGATATTGGATCACCAAGAGAATGAGCTTCATTTGAAATCTCAGTCAGCTTTTCGTTGTAAGATGAGATGGTTTCATCTTCTTTCATCCTTAGGTTTTCAAACTTAGTTCCAAGCATACGTAGTCTGGTCCTTCGTACACTATCCGATCCTTCACAATGTTCTTGAAGTCTATCCCATGCATCCTTCGAAGAAATGCAGTTTGATATGATTTTGAACATTGAGGCATCTGTTGAGGTGAAGATTGCATTCAATGCCTTTAAATTGTAACTCGCCGTTGTGATTTCTTCAGCCGTCCAATCGAGCTCTCTCTTGATTCGAGCTTCATTATCTTCATCCGCAGCAGTTCTTGGTTGAGTCCAACCAGCAAGAACACTCCTCCAGGCTCGTTCATCAATGGATTTGATGTACATCCTCATCTTTGGTTTCCAGAAAGCATAATTTGTGCCATCTAGAATAGGAGGTTTTAGTGCGGGTGAAAGTGGATACTCCATTTCAGATTTTACACATTCTAAGCAGAATCTCTACTTAGTGTATCAAGTAGTTGGCTCTGATATGTGCGTGCGAAATCAGAGATGTTGTCTGTTGTGTTGGCACAATCTAGACAATACTATGCAGCGGAAATTAAAATGCACGTACTGAAAATAGAAGTATTCAAAATTTGCATAGATTATAAAATAATCTATGCTGTTCACTATATAAAAATATGTGAAACGAGTACAACCTCTTTGAGGTGTATAAGTACACTACGAAAGTGTATAATGATTTACTAAGTTCTATGAAACTATCTCCCTCATAGATCTAATCACACAACCTAGTAAATAAGACTATGTTCTAACACACTACTATTCGGGTTTATAATAATGTGAAGAACTACAAGAAGAAACAAAGATATTCCTAACTAGAAGCGTATATAGCGTTCAATAGAGTAGTAGTCGATTTCAACTTTTCTTCCTGTGTATCTTGTATTGAGGGCAGCTTCTGTATTTATAGGCTTCATTCACGAACTGCATCAACTCCCATGATCGCCTCAACCTTGAGATCATGCAGTTATAGAACTTCTCTCCACCACTCCTAGAATTTAGGAAATTGTTATACCATGGCCTAATAACTTCTCACTCCCACGCAGTGGCATGACTTGGTGTTGCCCACGTCTTCTAACTGCTCTGGTGATATCATTAGACAACAAGCGTAAGATAAGAGTTAGTGAAAAAAGGAAGGGCAAATTCTGATGTTGTCATGAGTGTTGGGAACATTAAACACAACACTCGGCTGTCAATGTTGGATCATTAAACATAACACTCATATCAACATCAACAATACACTTGGGTAATATTCATGCTAAAGAAGAAGGAAACTCAGCAGAAGCTGCCAGAACTTATGAAGAAAATTACAAATGAGAAAGGCTTGAGCATTGTAAAGATCAGATCAGACAAAGGAACAGAATTCATCAACTCTTACATAAATGAATAATGTCAAGCAAATGGAATCACTCATGAAACTTCATCAGCTAGAACACCTCAACAAAATGGTGTAGCAGAAAGGAGAGTTAGAACACTCAAGGAAGCTGGAAGAACCATGATAGCAGAAGCAAAGATTCCAAAGAGGTTTTGGGCAGAAGCAATCAATACTGCTTGTCACACCCAAAACAGATCCATGCTAACAAAGGAACAAGGAAAAACTCCTTATGAACTCTTCAAAGGGAGAAAACCAAGAATCTCTTACTTTCATATTTTTGGCTGTACATGTTTCATTCACAATAATGGGAAGCAACAATTAAAAACATTTGATAGCAAAGCAGATGAAGGAATCTTTCTAGGATATTCTTCATCTAGCAAAGCTTTCAGAGTTTATAATTGTAGAACTCTTATTGTTGAAGAAACACCTCATGTTATCTTTGATGAGTTTTCTTTCAAGCACAGGACCTCAAACAAATAAGACAGATCCCATGATGAAATCAACACAAGAGTGACAAGGCTAAGAGATGGTGAAAGAAAAGAATCTACATTTACTGATGTACACTATCCTGACTTGGACAACCTCAAGATATCCAACATATCTGAAGCCAATCAAGATAGAGACAACTTACCTGAAGCCAACATCCATGAGGAAAACTGCAATGTTGAGTTGAATGAACCCACTCAACCTGAGGTAAGTTCTCCCAATGAAGAAGCTGGTAATGCTGAGGGAGTACAAGGATCAAATGATTTAGGGGGAACTCAACCTGAGAACTCTGGATCTTCAAAGTTCATGAACTGGGAGAATTGAAGATATTCTTCTTCATAAGAAGGGAGAGGGCCAAATTTCCTTACTATGTGGTGTTGAATTTGCCACTTCTTCTTCAGAGGATGCCATCTTGGTAGCTCATATTGAAGGGCTAAGTAATCCACATAATTGCTATCAAACACCAGGACATTGTCTTCTTTTGCTTTGTCCTTGGTTGCTTTCCTGAGTTTGGCAATTTTCCTTTCAAATTTGGCTTTGACTGCCTTCGCATCATTCAGCTTCTTTTGCTTAAGCTCTTGAGCTTCAAGCAACTTCCTTTTCTTCAACTCTAGAGCCTCTTTCTCTTCTGCAGTAGGCTCTGCTGGAGCTGACTTCTTGCTGGATTGAGCTTGCTCATCTGCCTTTCTTTTCCTTGTCATTCTCTTCTCAGGAACTTGTTCTACAGGAGCATTGAGCTGTAGACTCTTGGCAGGAGCTTGGGTGGGAGCTTGGGTGCCTTCTTGAGCAATTTCTTTGCCTTTTTCTTGCCTGCTCTTGATTTTGCTTTTTAAACCACCCAAGGTTTCATTCAGCTCATCTTGAGATACTACCATTACAACTTGTTGTGCAGTAGACTTCTCAAGAGCTCTTATCAACATATCTTCCCCCTTTTTGGCTTCAGCAAGTGCAGCCGCAAAAGGCTTCATGGCATTCATTATTTCCACTTTCAGAGTTTGCTTCAGGGCCATGGCATTGACCTTGCTGACAGCAGTAATGTGGGAGATACTGTGCTCCATGACATGAGCAAGAGAATTGGTGGAGGAGGCAGCTTCGAGCTTCTCTGAAAGTGCCTCCAATTTGGCTGCTGTTTCCGTCAGCTGAGTCTGTAGTTTCTTATTCTCCTCTGCAGCTGACTTAAGAAGAGCTTGACCTTTAGTGGCTCTTGCTTCAGCATTCTCAATTCTTGTCTTGCAGGTGGTCTCCATGCAGTGCATCTCATCGGTATAAAGATCAGCAAACATTTTGGAGGTGTCACCTGCCTTTTTCTGAAAGGTACTCAAATACTCTTCTATCTGCCGATGAAGTGCTTCACCAAACTTGTCTTCAATGTCAATAATCTGGTCATGAAGACGAGTCATCTGTTCCCTAGCAGCTTTCTCAACATATCTTCCAAGCTGCAGGCCTAAACCTTTCTCAAAGTGCAAGTCTATTGCAGCTTTGACCTGGGAGCAGATGTCTGCTATATAGTCAACAGATGGGGTAGAAGTTGAGGTAGAACCTTGAGGCTTTGGATGAACAATCAGTGCTTTGCCTCTCTCTTCAGCTGATAGGTAATCTTCATTGAGGAAGCAAGTAGTGGCCTTATTCAGATGGGTCATGATCCGTCTGCCTGCATCCTCTGGATGGTCAATGAAGTGAGTCATATTTTCTGAAGGCTTGAAGTGAGCTTGTACACTGACTACTTCTCTTTCAATAACTACTTTGTCAGCTGGTGCAGCTGAGTCTTCTGCAGGGGCAGCTGAGTCTTCCACCAAGGCTAGTGCAGCTGATTCCTCCATCTTTGCTTTTTCAGCTGTGTGCTGATCTGATGAGCCTTCTGGGACAGAGACATCAACAGTGGGGATTCCTAGAATCCGGTTGCAAACTACAGTTAATGCCTCTGCTGATAGTAGTTGAGCAAAAGATTGAACCTGAGCAACTTCCTTTTGCTCTATTTCTCAGTCGAGGAAGTTTTCCTTTCCTCCCATTCCTTCCATGACCTCAAGAAGGTCATCCACATCATCTCTTCGGAGCTCAATCCAAGTACATATCCTAAGTACCTGTTCAAACTGGATTGATTCCTCATCAACACCAAGAGTAGTGGACTTGAGCAGGTTGGCTATCTTCATCCTCATTATTTTCTCCTTGTGCACATAGGATAGTGCACCATTCTATACTGAGGTTGAGAGGGGCCAGCTTGATCCAGGTCTGCTGGTGCCAAGTCTTCTGGAACAGAAGGGACAGTGGGGGTAGGGGATTGGGTAGCTGGGGCATTTTCCTCTGCTGTGTGAGTATGAGCAGGGATTTGGGAAGTGATATTTTCTTGTTGGGTAGGGAGTTGAGATTGATCTTTAGTGAGTTGGTCATCAGCAGGGTTTTGAGTCTGCTGGTCTGGTTCTATGTCTACTTGAGGATCAGTAGATGGTTGAGCTTGATGTTCTTGGACATCTGCTGTATGAATGTCAGCAGGGGATGAGGATGTGATCTGAGTTTGATCATCAGCAGGGGGTGTTAAGGTGGTCTGTGGTTGGTTGTCTGCTGTTTGAACATCAGCAGGGTTAGGCTGGGCTTGTTCCTCTGCTGTGTGAGTATCAGCAGGGATATGGGTATCAGTGTGTAAGGGTTCAGATGGGTTGGAATCATCAGAGGGGTTGAAGGATGAAATAGGGGCTATGCTCATGGGAGTAGGGAGCCTGGATTTCTTGGTTTTCTTGGTGAAGGAAGAATTGTTCTTCTTTCTCTTCTGACCCTTTGACAGTTTAGAAGGTGTGAAAGTGAGAGAGGGATTAGAAGTACCTGCCTTTTTCAAAGGAGATGCAGTGGGAGTGGCATCTGAATCAGATGGGGAGATGAGCCCTGATCTGATCAGAAATCTTCTTTGTGCTAAGGTCTGATTGTCATCATCGTCATCCTCAGCAGCCTTCTTTTGAGCCTCTTCTTTGGATGTGTTGGTCCCTGAACGAGTAGTGAATGGGATTAAAGTCTAGAGGGGAGGGGTGAATAGACTTTAAAACTTTTTCAAACAGAGTTGAGAACCTCTTCTGATTGCTATGTCAACTGGACTGCAAGTCTGCTGGTCCAGATGACTATAGTGATCTGACTGAGGAGGTTATATGCGGAATTATGGTGGCCCTGGTTTAGACTCGTTCTTGTAATTCTTATGAAAGTGTTCAACTTGTTTTGCTTAATGAAAATACTCAGCTGATGCTGGTTTGAAAGTTATGGCCTTGTTTTGAAGAATGTTGAAATCACAGTATGCACTATATAATAATGTATGTAAAGACAGAAATGTAAAGTGCAGAAAGTAAATGACACCGGATTTATAGTGGTTCGGATATACGTTCCTACGTCTACTCTCACGTCCACACGTGATGTTTAATCCCTTTAATTTACCACAAATTACAAGGGTCTTGACCTTTATAGTCCCAAGGTTAGGACTTTGATATCTGAGCCGTCCTAACAGCTGCGGTCTCCACAAGTGATTGTAAGCACTTGCACTTTACGGGGTTCAAAAACTTTAACCTTTCGGTGAGGGTTTGGGGTTTTTGAGGTGTATCCAACTAATGGTTCAAGCTTATAATTTGCTTAACCACTATGCCTAAAACAATTGATATACAATATGAACAGGTTTCAGGTTCTTAGGGGTTGGATAGAAATCACTTAAGAGCTATAGATAATCTAATGGTTTCTAGCTCTTTTGAGAATTCTTAGAACAGTATGGCTTTAGCTTTGATTGCTTGCTTGGCTTGTTGAATTCTCTCTTGTGACCTCATTTTTTTTGTGATTTCTCATCCTCTTGTATTTATAATGGAGATTGGTTGCAACTAGCCGTTGGAGTTGACTAGCCGTTTGAGCAATCTTTCCATAATAGCTTGATTCCTTGATTCCGGCCGCTTGATTGCTTCAATCCCGGGATCATGTCAATCTTCTAAATAAGGTAGGTCTTCGTTTGAATTGCAAGATGACTTAGGAATCAGCCGAGTCCTGGAAGAGCACATAGTCTTCTGATCTGTACTTCTAGTCTTCTGACTACTCTTCTGGCCTTAGGTCTTCTGTCTTCTGATATCAGTAGAGTAACAATCTGATCTGGAAATTCTTTGTACTGCTTTAGGCCATCTTCAATCTGGGACTCCATCAGATAAGTAGGTATATAAGCACCTTAACTTATCTGGTCTTCAAGGATCTTCTAGTCTTCATGTCTTCTACTCTTCTCATCTTGAGGATAGGCATGTAAGCCAGGACTGTGCTGATCAGCTGATATCAATACAGTTGATCACACAAGACTAGTCTAAGCTGTTCTATACAAGTCAGCTGATCCTATTACATTTATAAACTCTAAGTGTTTTGGCCATCAAAACTATTCTAACATCAAGTGGGGCTTAGGGTGAATTTATATCCCAACAATTTCCCCCTTTTTGATGAAGCCAAAACTATACTTGATAAATGCTCTTAATGAAATAAGATAAGAGTTTATAACATGCTAAGACTGAAGTATCTGATGAAGACAATGAGAGTTTGTCTTGAAAGCAAAAAGAACTATAACTTGAATATATATAGAGCTTTTACAGATTACAAGTAATAGTTTCTTTAAACTTCTAAAGTAGTCTTCATCAGGTCTTCTGATCTTCAAACGCGGTAGGCAAGGTACAGACGAGCTCGAACTTCTTCCATGTGCTGTACATCTGTAACATTCTCCTCTTCATAGATCTTGTACAGAATCTTCTTGATTTCTATTATGTTGGCTCTTCCTGAATCCAGAAGGGGTGCATCCCATTTCGGTTCTTCAGGAGTTAAGATTCTGCAGTTGTCAAGTCCTTTGGCTGTCTTGACAATTTCTTCCCAGAACTCTGGATCTTCAATGTTCATGAACTGGGAGAATTGAAGAAATTCTTCTTCATAAGAAGGGAGAGGGCCAAATTTCCTTACTATGTGGTGTTGAATTTGCCTCTTCTTCTTCAGGGGATACCATCTTGGTAGCTCATCTTGAAGGGCTAAGTAATCCACATAATTGCTATCAAACACCAGGACACTGTCTTCTTGTGCTTTGTCCTTAATTGCTTTCCTGAGTTTGGCAATTCTTCTTTCAAATTTGGCTTTGACTGCCTTCGCATCATTCAGCTTCTTTTGCTTAAGCTCTTGAGCTTCAAGCAATTTCTTTTTCTTCAACTCTAGAGCCTCTTTCTCTTCTGCAGTAGGCTCTGCTAGAGCTGATTTCTTGCTGGTCTGAGCTGACTGAGCTTGCTCATCTGCCTTTCTTTTCCTTGTTATTCTCTTTTCAGGAACTTGTTCTACAGGAGCAGTGATCTGTAGACTCTTGGCAGGAGCTTGAGTGGGTGCTTGAGTATCTTCTAGAGCAATTTCTTTGCCTTTGCCTTGCCTGTTCTTGATTTTGCTCTTTAAACCACCCAAGGTTTCAGTCAAGTCATCTTGTGCTACTACCAGTTCAGCTTGCTGGGCAGTAGACTTCTCTAGAGCCTTTATCAACACATCTTCCCCCTTTTTGGCTTCAGCAAGTGCAGCCGCAAAAGGCTTCATGGAATTCACGATTTTCACTTTCAGAGTTTGTTTCAGTGCCATGACATTGACCTTGGCAACTTGGGTCAGATGGGTTATGCTGTGCTCTAGAACTTCAGCATGTGAATTGGAGGAGGAGGCAGCTTCAAATCTAGTTGTAAGTGCTTCCAACTTGGCTGCTGTCTCCTTCAGCTGAGTCTGCAATTTCTCAAATTCCTCTGCAGCTGCCTTAAGAAGGGCTTGACCTTCTTTGGCTCTTGTTCAGCTTCTTCAATTCTGGACTTGTAGGTGGTCTCCATGCGGTGCATCTCATCAGTGTAAAGATCAGCAAACCTTTTGGAGGTGTCAGCTGACAACTTCTGATAGGTACTCAAGTATTCTCCTATCTGCTGATGAAGTGCTTCACCAAACTTGTCTTCAACGTCAAGAATCTGGTCATGAAGACGAGTCTTCTGTCCCTTGCAGCTTTCTCAACATATCTTCCTAGCTGCAGGCCTAAACCTTTCTCAAAGTGCAAGTCTATTGCAGCTTTGACCTGGGAGCAGATGTCTGCTGTGTGGTCAACAGATGGGGTAGAAGTAGAGGGTGTACCTTGAGGCTTTGGATGAACAATTATTGCTTTGCCTCTTTCTTCGGCTGATAGGTACTCCTCATTGAGGTAGCAGGTAGTGGCCTTAGTCAGATGGGTCATGATTCGTCTGCCTGCATCCTCTTGATCGTCAATGAAGTGAGTCAGATTGTCCGAAGGTCTGAAGTGAGCTGGTACTCTGACTACTTCTCTGTCAATCTTTTCTTTGTCAACTGATGCAGCTGAGTCTTCTGCAGGTGCAGGTGCAGCTGAGTCTTCTGCAGGTGCAGCTGAGTCTTCCACCAAGGCTGGTGCAGCTGATTCCTTCAATTTTGCTTGTTCAGCTGTGTGCTGATCCGATGAGCCTTCTGGGATAGAGACATCAGCAGTGGGGATTCCTAAAATCCAGTTGCAAACTGCAGTCAGTGCCTCATCCGATAGCAGCTGAACAAAGGATCGAACTTGAGCAACTTCCTTTTGCTCCATCTCCCAGTCGAGGAAGTTTTCCTTTCCTCCCATTCCTTCTATGACCTCAAGAAGGTCATCTACATCATCTCTTCTGAGCTCAATCCAAGTGCATACCCTAAGCACTTGTTCAAACTTGATTGAATTCTCATCAACTCCAGGGGTAGTGGACTTGAGCAGGTTGGCTATCTTCATCCTCATTATCTTCTCTGTTTGGCACATGGGGTAGTGCACCATTCTGAACTGAGGTTGAGAAGGGCCATCTTGAACCAGGTCTTCTGGTGCCATGTCTTCTGGAGCAGAAGGGACAGTGATGGTAGGAGTTTGGGTAGCTGGGGCATTTTCCTCTGCTGTGTGAGTATCAGCAGGGATTTGGGAAGTGATTTCTTCTTGTTGGGTAGGAAGTTGAGATTGATCTTCAGTGATTTGTTCCTCAGCAGGGTTTTGGGTCTACTGGTCTGGTTTAGTTTCTACTTGAAGATCAGTAGATGTTTGAGCTTGATGATCTTGGACATCTGCTGTTTGAATATCAGCAAGGATTGTGGATATAATCTGAGTTTGATCATCAGTAGGGGGTGTGGAGGTGGTCTGAGTTTGGTTGTCAATTGGGGTTCAATTGGTAGTTGTGGCTGAGTTTGTTCCTCTGCTGTATGAGTATCAGCAGGGATTTGGATATTAGTGTTTAGAGGCTCAGATGGGTTGGACTCATCAGAAGGGTTGAAGGATGAAATAGGGGCTATGCTCATTGGAGTAGGGAGCCTGGATTTCTTGGTTTTCTTTGTGAAAGAAGAAGTGTTCTTCTTTCTCTTCTGACCCTTTGATAGCTTAGAAGGTGTGAAAGTGAGAGGGGGATTAGAAGTACCTGTCTTTTTCAAAGGAGAGGCAGTGGGAGTGGCATCTGAATCAGATGGGGAGATGAGCCCTGATCTGATCAGATATCTTCTTTGTGCTAAGGTCTGATTGTCATCATCATCATCCTCAGCAGCCTTCTTTTGATCCTCTTCTTTGGATGGCTCCTCTTCTTCTTCAGCAGCAGAGTCATGAGCAGACTCTTCCGCCTCTTCAACAACGTCTTTGGAAGATGCTTCAGCTAACAACTTCCTCCTCTCTTCTTTCAACCTTGCTGCCTCAGCAAGAGCTTCCTTCCTTAAGTAATATTTGGAGATGTGAAAGGTCTTATGAGGTCCCATCTTGTACTTTCTGGGGAGTATTTCTGGAAGGATGATACTCAGCTTGTTGACAAAGCTGACTGTTGATGTCACCTTCCATTCTCTTGACTGTAAGTCCAAGGTCACCTTCTTGGCCTCAAGAGCAATTCTATCCAGAAATAGTCATTGCCAATCTCCATCAATCTGATCCCAGATTGCAGCCATAACTCGAACTTTCAGAGTGGTAACAGCATCATAGCTGAAGGTGTTACCAAGCAGCATCTTGCCTGCTATATCCATCAGAGTTTGGAACTTAGGTTCAAGTTGGGATTTCTTGAGCCCAGTGGCATCAATAGCCTTTATTCTTCCATCAGTAAACATCTCCATGTACTCTTTTTCTCTACCCATGATGTAGGTGGAGATATTTACATTCCCCCTTGACAAGCCAAACAATTCCTGAAGAATTTCCCTTGTTACCTTGACCTTGTGTCCACCCATGACACTTTCGACATAAGATCCCTTCATTACAGCGTTTGCATAGAAAGCCAGCACATCTTGTTCGTAAACATTGGTGGGTGCTACTTCCAAAAAATCTCGCAGGTTGAGGTTGATGCAGCGAAGAAGGATCTCCTTGTTTTCTGCTTTGTGTTTGCCCTTGAAAAACAGGGCATTCTCTGTGAACATCTTCCCTTCCTTGGACCACTTTGCAGCATCCAAGGTGCCAGTGCTCTTGGTCTTCTCGTCGTAAATTTCAATGATTGCCATAGTATACTTTGAGTGTTAGGTTTTGAGAGCTTGAAAGAAATTTGCAGAACGAGAGAGTATTGAGAGCAATTGAGTAATGTGAGCGAAAGGGTTTGGAAGAGTTTTAAGGGTGTGTATATATACTCCAACGATTCTTGATCTAACGGTCAGATTTGGGTTTAATTGTGGAGTAGAGCCCAAGATTTTCCTTCTTTGATTTCGGACCTTTCTTTAAATTTGCCGGCTGAATTTGCCATGTGGCAACAGTTGATTTGCTGGCAATTTGGTAATTGAGTATTAATGACATCATTACCAAAAATAGCCGTTGTGACTAATTTTGTGGCAAGAATTGATCATCAAGGCCGTTTTTTATAAGTGAATTGCATTCCTTATATAGGCCAATTTGTTTAATTACATTCAGGAATAAATCTAGAATGAATTACATGATCAAAGATAGTCATTAAACTCTAAAATCAAGTGATCTGGTCAGCAGAGTAAAGTCTTCTGATTTCTTCAAGAGGTCTGCTGATTTTCCTTGAAAGTCTTCTGGTCAGCTGAGTTGGTCTTCTGATCAACTGAGTGGAGGATTGAGATTTGCTGAGTAAATCTTCTGTGCTTTCAAGGTCCAACCTGGCTTGATGGATCCTTCGTTGTTGCTGTGATGATCCAACCTGGATGATGGATCTTCCAGCTTTATTGTGAGTGGTGATCCAACCTGGTTTGATGGATCTTCCAGCTCTATCTCTGAATCAAGTAGGACCATCAAATCAATATGTAGATGATCAGCCTGGATGATATCCCACTGGTTCAGGTTGCCCTTACCATCTGATGTTCCTCATCATCAGATGGGTTGTAGCATCAAATGTGTCCTTTTTGAATTTCTTCGCTTCTCTTGAAGGAGAAGGAAGATTGGAAGAGGCTTCAATGGAGTCTGAAGAGAGGGCCATGGACTTAGCCTTCATGTTCTGTTTAGACACAATAGCTTTTGGTAACAAGCTCTCCATGTAGAACTTCCCCCTGGAGAAGAAGCTCTGCTTGCTTGCTACTTTGTCTTCTCCATCTCTCTTTCCTCTAGTTTTCAATAAGGACGTCTTTCTTTCCTCTAGTTTTCATAGGCAAACTCATGTTGGGTAAGCCAAGTGTGCTGATCTGCATCATCTTCATCTTCTGGACAAAGCTTCATCTCCTTCACCCAAGACCTTGGTTGAAGGATGATCTCCATTCCATCTCTTCTTTCGATTGTCTCCATTCCTGAAACAGAAAATAATAGTTAGTGATTTGTGTTCTTAGGTGTTCTCATAACTTCCTCCTTTTATAGGGGTAGAAGTGAGGTAGTGGAGTGAAAGATGACAAAACTATAGAGTTGATAGGTCTGAATTTCTGAAAAGTTACTTCTTAAGATCAACAGTGAGATTCTTGATCTAAGGGTTCACATTTAAAGATATTCAGACTTTATCTTATGGAATGCAGAAATTATAAATTTTTGAGCAAGAGTTATTTGAAATCCGTACAGTGCATGCATATTGTTGAGTCGGTGAGGATGGTGTATTAATCCAACCAAATATAACTCAATAGTATACTGTATGTATGTATATAAATAAAGTATTTTATGAAGAATAGTTTATTATTATACATAGTATACATTGCTTAGAGTAAAGAAATCAAATAACTTTGTTCAAGTCTGCTGTATATATATATATATATGATATGCAATGCAGATTTTAGAGTATTTCATCAAGGATTCTTAAGGTATCATTGATTCCCCCTTGATTAGATGACTCTAAGTTTTCCCTCAGTTTATTTGTCTTCATTGGGAAAGAACTTACCTGAAGATGAGGGTGTCTATTCACCTCATCTGATCCTCCTAGTCTGCTGCACTGGGATCAGCTGAGGTTTTTAGCTGATCTTTCCTTCTTCATGTGCTTGGGTCCAGGAGTCCTAAGCTGTAACATAGGGTCTTGAACCTTTCTTCAGCTAGGGGCTTAGTCAAGATGTCTGCTCTTTGGATATCTGCTCTTTGGCACTGCTGCTATCACAATAAATAGGGAATTATCTTGCCTCTACATTGTAATCCTTGAGTTGTTGAACTAGCCAGAGCAGCTGACTACAACAACTACCAGCTGCCATATATTCTGCTTCAGTGGTGGAGGTTGCAACTGGGGTTTGCTTCTTAGAGAACCATGATATTAGCTTGTTGCCTAGAAATTGACAGGTTCCAGATGTGGATTTCCTATCAATTCTACATCCTCCATAGTCTGAGTCAGAGTAGCCACTCAATTCTAGATTGTCATCAGCAGGGTACCATAGTCCTAGGTTGACTGTTCCTTTTAGGTACTTGAGAATCTTCCTTGTTGCTTCTAGATGACTTTTCTTTGGGTTTGCTTGAAACCTAGCACATACTCCTACAGTAAATGTTATGTCTGGTCTGCTAGCTGTAAGGTATAGTAGAGATCCAATCAGTGCTCTATATTCAGCTTGATCAACTGCCTTTCCAGACTCATCTGGTTCCATTTTGAAAGATGTCATCATTGGAATCCTTGCAGTCTTGCTTTGTAGAGCTTTGAATCTTTCTAATAGGCTCTTGGTATACTTGGATTGGTTGATTAAAATCCCTTCTGAACTCTGCTTGACTTGAAGTCCTAGGAAATAATTCATCTCACCCATCATGCTCATTTCAAACTTTCCTTGCATAAGTTCAGAGAACTTCTTGCACATCTCTTGATTGGGTGTTGGGATATAAATTCACCCTAAGCCCCACTTGATGTTAGAATAGTTTTGATGGCCAAAACACTTAGAGTTTATAAATGTAATAGGATCAGCTGACTTGTATAGAACAGCTTAGACTAGTCTTGTGTGATCAACTGTATTGATATCAGCTGATCAGCACAGTCCTGGCTTACATGCCTATCCTCAAGATGAGAAGAGTAGAAGACATGAAGACTAGAAGATCCTTGAAGACCAGATAAGTTAAGGTGTTTGTATACCTACCTATCTGATGGAGTCCCAGATTGAAGATGGCCTAAAGCAGTACAAAGAATTTCCAGATCAGAAGAGTGTTACTCGTCTGATATCAGAAGACAGAAGACCTAAGGCCAGAAGAGTAGTCAGAAGACTAGAAGTACAGATCAGAAGACTATGTGCTCTTCCAGGACTCGGCTGATTCCTAAGTCATCTTGCAATTCAAACGAAGACCTACCTTATTTAGAAGATTGACATGATCCCAGGATTGAAGCAATCAAGCGGCTGGAATCAAGGAATCAAGCTATTATGGAAAGATTGCTCAAACGGCTAGTCAACTCCAACGGCTAGTTGTAACCAATCTTCATTATAAATACAAGAGGATGAGGAATCACAAAGTACAGGAAGTCACAAGAGAGAATTCAAAAGCTAAGCAAGCAATCAAGCAAAAGCCATACTGTTCCAAGAGTTCTCCAAGAGCCAGAAATCCATTAAATTATCCATAGCTCTTAAGTGCTTCCTATCCAACCCTTAAGAACCTGAAACCTGTTCATATTGTATATCAATTGTTTTAGGCATAGTGGTTAAGCAAATTATAAGCTTGAACCATTAGTTGGATACATCTCAAAAACCCCAAAACCCTCACCGAAAGGTTAAAGTTTTTGAACCCCTCAAAGTGCAAGTGCTTACAATCACTTGTGGAGACCGCAGCTGTTAGGACGGCTCAGATCTCAAAGTCCTAACCTTGGGACTATAAAGGACAAGACCCTTGTAATTTGTGGAAATTAAAGGGATTAAACATCACGTTAGGACGTGAGAGTGGACGTAGGAACGTATATCCGAACCACTATAAATCCGGTGTTATTTACTTTCTGCACTTTACATTTCTGCCTTTACATTCATTATTATATAGTGCATACTGTTATTTCAACACTCTTTAAAACAGGCCATAACTTTCAAACCGGCATCAGCTGAGTATTTTCATTAAGTAGAACAAGTTACAAGAACGAGTCTAAACAAGGGCCACCAAAATTCCGCATACAACCTTAACAATCAGATCACTATAGTCATCTGGACCAGCAGACTTGCAGTCCAGTTGACATAGCAATCAAAAGAGGTTCCCAACTCTGTTTGAAAAAGTTTTAAAGTCTATTCACCCCTCCCCTCTAGACTTTAATCCCATTCACTACTCGTTCAGGGACCAACAAGTGGTATCAGAGCAGTGGTTCTAACGGACTACTGTCTCTAGATTATCAGAAGACTTGAGGGAGTCTTTCTGTAGTCCTCTTGAACAAATCTTTTTTTAAAAAAAAAAAAAAAAAACTTGTTTTTGAAAACTCATACAGCATGAGTGCTAACATGAGAAAGTTGCCTAAGTTTTCAGTTGAGGATTATGATTACTGGAAGATCAGGATGAGGAAGAATCTTACATCAGTCCACTACAAGATGTGGTCTGTAATCACAGAAGGCCCGATCACCATCATGACAGTCAACACTGCAAATGGTGATCCAGAAGTCCAAGTTGGAGAGCTGGTTCCCAAGCCTATGAAGGACCTCACACCAGAAGAGATGAAGCAATCAAATCTTGATAGCATTGCTCAAGATTACATAATGCAAACTCTTCCAAATGAGTACATTGCAAAGGTAATCCACTGTGAGTCAGCCAGAGAGATGTGGGAGGCATTGGCACTTCTCTGTGAAGGAACTGAGCTGATCAAGGAATCCAAGTTGTCTACAGCAGTCAAGAAGTTCGAACACTTCAAGATGCAACCAGAAGAGTCTATTGATCATTTAGACAATAGATTTACCAAGATCATCAATGAGATAGAATCTCTGGGCAAGAAATATACAAATAGAGAGAAAAATCTAAAGATCTTAGACTCTCTAACCAAGAAATGGAGACTCAAGAAGACCATCATCAAGGATACTCAAGATATCAAGAAGTGGTCTGCTCAAACTCTATTTCAGAATCTAAAAGCTCATGAATATGATCTGGAAAGAGAAGAAAACTCAGGAAGTGATGAGCCAACTGCAACCCCATCTACCACCAAGACTGTAGCCTTCAAGGCAGCCAATACAAAAGCTGCAAGTACCTCATCTGGCAAGACCTCTCTGAAAACAGAAGACTGTGAAGGATCAGACAAGAGTCTGAAGGAACAAATGGCTCTTATGATCAAAAGATTTGAAAGGATGAACACCCTCAACAGCAAATATAGAAAATTCTATAGAAACTACAAAGATAGAAGAGCAAGTTCACCCTCCAGAAGTTCCAGAGAAAGAACACCAGAAAGACATCCTAGAAGGGATGTGGAGTCATCTGACAGCCGAGGATCTAGAAGAAGAGATGCCACTCCTCCAAGGAGAGGCAACTCAAATCAGAAACCTGGATCTTGCTTCAACTGTGGCAAACCAGGTCACTATGTCTATGAATGGCCATCATAGCTGGATTTGGATGACAAGAAAGAAAGAAGGCCAAGAAGAACCTCAGACAAGAAAGCAATGGTGACTGAAGAATCTGAATATCAAAGTGATGAACTCCCTACATCACCAGACGATCAAATCTTTTCAGATGATTCAGACGACCTAGCTATGATGGCCATAGGTGAAAATGAGGTAAACTCCTATACTAGTACTTTCCATTCACCTATTTTTTCACAATCAGATGAGATAAACTCATCTGAAGGCGAATCAGAAGACACCTATTATCAATCTTTAAGAAAGGTAAAAGGTGATCTTGATATTGCCACTAGAGCTTTCATAGAAGTGGAAGAGGAGAATAAGGATCTAAGGAAAGAAATTGCTAAGTTGAAAAAGACTAAGTTTGAGAACACCCCTGAGTTGGTCACAATGAATGAAAGATTGACCAGAGAAGTGGAGCTTCTTAAGGAAGAAAATACCACAATAACTCAGTTGTATGAGGGGATGTTACAAACTCAAGCTTTAGAAACTAAGGAACTTCGTTCACTACAATCCAAATTCAATGATCTCTTCCAAACACACAAGCTCTTAGAAAAGGAAAAGGAATGCCTAAATCAAAAGATTTCAGAGTTCAATAAAGCTTCTACTACTATTGAAAGTATCTCTGAGTATTATAGATCAAATGGCAATAAGATGGGTTTTGGTTATGAACTTAATCCATCTACATCCTCTCCAGCTGGGGGTAGTACACCTAACAAGTGCACTACTCAGACACATGAAAAGGGTGAGTGTTCTAAACACAATGAACCTAATATGAACCAAAAGGCATCTGTACCAGCTAAGGCTAAATATCCCAAAAACAAAAATGGTAAAGGACAAGCTAACCCCAAGCCTGTACAGAGAAACAGCAGACAGCCTAGACCATCTCGCCTGAGACAGTCTCAGCTGTATGCTGCTCCAGCCAAGAAGAAGAAATCTTCTTCAAACAAATCTGTTCTCTTTGCACCCCCTATCTCTTATGATATTGTGAGAACATAAGAGTATGGTCCATATAATCGTGTGCATCGACCAGCTAATGCACCCAGGCCGAATGTAACTAGTCAAAAGATCATGTATGTACACTCCTATAAAGGGAAACCATTTGACTATTACTTAGTTGACACAAAGAACAAATCAGATCAGTCCAAGGTGCTGACTGGTAAGATTTGGTTCTGTGATGCCCGAGGGAAACAACTCAAATGTTCAAGGTTGTTTAAACGACCAATGTATATGTGGGTTCCCAAGGGTAGTACTAACACCCAAGGACCCAAAACAAAATGGGTACCTAAAACTTAACTTTCCTTGCAGGAAAGAAGGGACCTATACAGAAGAGGAGGTCTAGCAGGAGAAACTTGGTACATAGATAGTGGATGCTCAACTCACATGACAGGAACCAAAGCCCTGCTGACCAACTACATAGAGAAGAAAGGTCCAAAAGTTTTCTTTGGTGATAACGCGCATGGTAACACAAAAGGATATGGCACCCTTAAAAATGGTGACATTGAGGTACATGATGTATCATATGTAGAAGGTCTTAAGTTTAATTTATTATCTGTTTCTCATTTTTGTGACACTGGTTACTCAGTCAAATTCTCTAAAGATGAGTGTCTCATAAGTGATAAGAGAACAAAACAAAACCTTCTAACAGGATCTAGAAAGGGAAGTATGTATCTTGCAAATTGGAACAGCTGTCCTAAGGATACATGTCTGCTTGTGAAGAGCCCTAAAGATGTCAGCTGGCTATGGCACAAACGTCTTAGTCATCTGAACTTTAAGACTATGAACAAGCTAGCAAGGGAATCCTTAGTTGATGGTCTGCCTAATGAACTCTACTGTAAAGATCAGGTATGTGATGCATGTCAACAAGGAAAGCAAACAAAGGTCTCCTTCAAGACCAAGAAGACAGCATCAACCAGCAGAGTTCTTGAATTGCTTCACATGGATCTCTTTGGACCAATCACTCCAACCACTCTAACAGGAAGAAAGTACACTCTTATTGTTGTAGATAACTACTCCAAGTTTACTTGGGTTATCTTCTTATACAAGAAGAGTGAAACACAGCAGAAACTTCCTGAACTATTGAAGAGGATCCAAGTAGAGAAAGGAGAACCAATTGTGAAAATTAGAAGTGACAAAGGCACTGAATTCATTAACTCTTATATTATTGCCTATTGTACTACTAATGGTATTCAGCATGAGACAAGTGCAGCAAGAACACCTCAACAGAATGGTGTAGCTGAAAGAAGAGTTCAGAAGGGATCTTCATCAACCAGTCCAAGTAAACCAAGAGTCTATTAGAAAGATTCAAAGCTCTACAATGCAAGACTGCAAGGATTCCAATGATGACATCTTTCAAAATGGAACCAGATGAGTCCGGAAAGGCAGTTGATCAAGCTGAATATAGAGCACTGATCGGATCTCTACTATACCTTACAGCTAGCAGACCAGACATAACATTTGCTGTAGGAGTATGTGCTCGGTTTTAAGCAAACCCAAAGCAAAGTCATCTAGAAGCAGCAAGGAAGATTCTCAAGTACCTAAAAGGAACAGTCAACCTAGGACTATGGTACCCTGCTGATGACAATCTAGAATTGAGTGGCTATTCTGACTCAGACTATGGAGGATGTAGAATTGATAGGAAATCCACATCTGGAACCTGTCAATTCCTAGGCAACAAGTTGATATCATGGTTCTCAAAGAAGCAAACCTCAGTTGCAACCTCCACCACTGAAGCAGAGTATATGGCAGCTGGTAGTTGTTGTAGTCAGCTGCTCTGGCTAGTTCAACAACTCAAGGATTACAATGTAGAGGCAAGAGAAGTCCCTATCTATTGTGATAGCAGCAGTGCCATTGCCATCACTCAAAATCCAGTCCTCCACACAAGGTGCAAGCATGTCGACATCCGACACCACTTCATAAGAGACCACCTTGAAAAGAAGGACATCAAGATGGAGAAAATTCACACAGATATCCAAAGAGCAGACATCTTGACTAAGCCCCTAGCTGAAGAACGATTCAAGACCCTATGCTACAGCTTAGGACTCCTGGATCCAAGCACATGAAGAGAAGAGATCAGCTGAAGACCTCAGCTGATACAGGTGCAGCAGACTAGGAGGATCAGATGAGGTGAATAGACACCCTCATCTTCAGGTAAGTTCATTCCCGATGAAGACAAATAAAGCTGAGGGAAAACTTAGAGTCATCTAATCAAGGGGGAATCAATGATACCTTAAGAATCCATGATGAAATACTCTAAAATCTGCATTGCATATCATACATATATATATATAGACAGCAGACTTGAACAAGGCTATTTGATTTCTTTACAAGCAATGTATAACTATGTATATTAATAAATTATTCTTCATAAAATACTTTATCTTGTATACATACATACAGTACACTATTGAGTTATGTTGGGATATAAATTCACCCTAAGCCCCACTTGATGTTAGAATAGTTTTGATGGCCAAAACACTTAGAGTTTATAAATGTAATAGGATCAGCTGACTTGTATAGAACAGCTTAGACTAGTCTTGTGTGATCAACTGTATTGATAGCAGCTGATCAGCACAGTCCTGGCTTACATACCTATCCTCAAGATGAGAAGAGTAGAAGACATGAAGACTAGAAGATCCTTGAAGACCAGATATGTTAAGGTGCTTGTATACCTACTTATCTGATGGAGTCCCCGATTGAAGATGACCTAAAGCAGTACAAAGAATTTCCAGATCAGAAGAGTAGCACTCGTCTGATATCAGAAGACAGAAGACCTAAGGCCAGAAGAGTAGTCAGAAGACTAGAAGTACAGATCAGAAGACTATGTGTTCTGATAAGGACTCGGCTGATTCCCAAGTCATCTTGCAATTCAAACGAAGACATACCTTATTTAGAAGATTGACATGATCCCAGGATTGAAGCAATCAAGCAGCTGGAATCAAGGAATCAAGCTATTATGGGAAGATTGCTCAAACGGCTAGTCAACTCCAACGGCTAGTTGCACCCAATCTCCATTATAAATACAAGAGGATGAGGAATCACTAAAAAGAAGCAACAAGAGAGAATTCACAAGCTATGCAAGCAATCAAGCAAAAAGCCACATTGTTCTAAGAGTTCTCCAAGAGCCAGAAATTCATTAGATTATCCATAGCTCTTAAGTGCTTCCTATCCAACCCCTAAGAACCTGAAACCTGTTCATATTGTATATCAATTGTTTTAGGCATAGTGGTTAAGCAAATTATAAGCTTGAACCATTAGTTGGATACATCTCAAAAACCCCAACCCTCACCGAAAGGTTAAAGTTTTTGAAACCCCCAAAAGTCCAAGTGCTTACAATCACTTGTGGAGACCGTAGCTGTTAGGACGGCTCAGATCTCAAAGTCCTAACCTTGGGACTATAAAGGTCAAGACCCTTGTAATTTGTGGAAATTAAAGGGATTAAACATCACGTTAGGACGTGAGAGTGGACGTAGGATCGTATATCCGAACCACTATAAATCCGGTGTTATTTACTTTCTGCACTTTACATTTCTGCTTGTACATTCATTATTATATAGTGCATACTGTGATTTCAACACTCTTCAAAACAAGGCCATAACTTTCAAACCAACATCAGCTGAGTAGTTTCAATAAGTAAAACAAGTTAAAAGAACGAGTCTAAACCAGGGCCACCATAATTCCGCATATAACCTCTTCAGTCAGATCACTATAGTCATCTGGACCAGCAGACTTGCAGTCCAGTTGACATAGCAATCAGAAGAGGTTCTCAACTCTGTTTGAAAAAGTTTTAAAGTCTATTCACCCCTCCCCTCTAGACTTTAATCCCATTCACTACTCGTTCAGGGACCAACAAGTGGTATCAGAGCAGTGGTTCTAACGGACCACTGTCTCTAGATTATCAGAAGACTTGAGGGAGTCTTTCTGTAGTCCTCTTGAACAGATCTTTTGAAAAAAAAAAAAAACTTGTTTTTGAAAACTCATACAGCATGAGTGCTAACATGCGAAAGTTGCCTAAGTTTTCAGTTGAGGATTATGACTACTGGAAGATCAGGATGAGGAAGAATCTCACATCTGTCCACTACAAGATGTGGTCTGTAATCACTGAAGGCCCAATCACCATCATGACAGTCAACACTGCAAATGGTGATCCAGAAGTCCCAGTTGGAGAACTGGTTCCCAAGCCCATGAAGGATCTCACACCAGAAGAGATGAAGCAATCAAACCTTGATAGCATTGCTCAAGATTACATAATGCAAACTCTTCCAAATGAGTACATTGCAAAGGTAATCCATTGTGAGTCAGCCAGAGAGATGTGGGAGGCATTGGCACTTCTTTGTGAAGGAACTGAGCTGATCAAAGAATCCAAGTTGTCTACAGCAGTCAAGAAGTTCGAACACTTCAAGATGCAACCAGAAGAGTCTATTGATCAACTAGATAATAGATTTACCAAGATCATCAATGAGATAGAATCTCTGGGCAAGAAGTACACAAATAGAGAGAAAAATCTAAAGATCTTAGATTCTCTAACCAAGAAATGGAGACTCAAGAAGACCATCATCAAGGATACTCAAGATATCAAGAAGTGGTCTGCTCAAACTCTATTTCAGAACCTAAAAGCCCATGAATATGATCTGGAAAGAGAAGAGAACTCAGGAAGTGATGAGCCAACTGCAACCCCATCTACCTCCAAGACTGTAGCCTTCAAGGCAGCCAATACAAAAGCTGCAAGCACCTCATCTGGCAAGACCTCTCTGAAAACAGAAGATTTTGAAGGATCAGACATGAGTCTGAAGGAGAAAATGGCTCTTATGATCAAGAGATTTGAAAGGTTGAACACTCAAAACAGCAAATATAGAAGATTCTATAGAAATTTCAAAGATAAAAGAGCAAGTTCACCCTCTAGAGGCTCCAGAGATAGAACACCAGAAAGACATCCTAGAAAGGATGTGGAGTCATCTGACAGCCGAGGATCCAGAAGAAGAGATGCCACTCCTCCAAGGAAAAGCAACTCAAATCAGAAACCTGGATCATGCTTCAACTGTCGCAAACCAGGACACTATGTCTATGAATGTCCTGAGGTAGAGTTGGATGACAAAGAAGAAAGAAGGCCAAGAAGAACTTCAGACAAGAAAGCTATCGTGACTGAAGAATCTGAATATCAAAGTGATGAACTCCCTACATCACCAGACTATCAAATCTTCTCAGATGATTCAGACGACCTAGCTATGATGGCCATTGGTGAAAATGAGGTAAATTCCTATGCTACTATTTTCCATTCACCTATTTTTTCACAATCAGATGACATAGACTCATCTGAAGGCGAATCAGAAGACACCTATTACCAATCTTTAAGAAAGGTAAAAGGTGATCTAGATATTGCCACTAGAGCTTTCATAGAAGTGGAAGAGGAGAACAAGGGTCTAAGGAAAGAAATTGCAAAGTTGACAAAGACTAAGTTTGACAACACCCCTGAGTTGGTCACGATGAATGAAAGACTGACCAGAGAAGTGGAACTCCTTAGGGAAGAAAATGCCACAATAACTCAGTTGTATGAGGGGATGTTAGAAACTCAGGCTTTGGAAACTAAGGAATTTCATTCACTACAATCCAAGTTTGATGATCTCTTCCAGGCACACAAGCTCTTAGAAAAGGAGAAGGAATGCCTAAATCAAAAGATATCAGAGTTCAATAAAGCTTCGACTACTATTGAAAGTATCTCTGAATATTATAGATCAAATGGCAATAAGATGGGTTTTGGATATGAACTCAACCCATCTACATCCTCTCCAGCTGGGGGTAGTACACCTAACAAGTGCACTACTCAGACACATGAAAAGGGTGAGTGTTCTAAACACAATGAACCTAATATGAACCAAAAGACACCTGTACCAGCTAAGGCCAACTATCCCAAAACCAAAAATGGTAAAGGGAAAGCTAACCCCAAGCCTGTACAGAGGAACAGCAAACAGCCTAGACCATCTCGACTGAGACAGTCTCAGCTGTATGCTGCTCCAGCCAAGAAGAAGAAGACTTCTTCAAACAAATCTGTTCTCTTTGCACCCCCTATCTCTTATGATATTGTGAGAACAGAAGAGTATGGTCCATATAATCGTGTGCATCGACCAGCTAATGCACCCAGGCCGAATGTAACTAGTCAAAAGATCTTATATGTACACTCCTATAAAGGGAAACCATTTGACTATTACTTAGCTGACACAAAGAACAAATCAGATCAGTCCAAGGTGCTGACTGGTAAGATTTGGTTCTGTGATGCCCGAGGGAAACAACTCAAGTGTTCAAGGTTATTCAAAAGACCAATGTATACATGGGTTCCCAAGGGTAGTACTAACACCCAAGGACCCAAGAAAAAATGGGTACCTAAGACTTAACTTCCTTGCAGGAAAGGAGGGACCTATACAGAAGAGAAGGTCTAGCAGGAGAAACATGGTACATAGATAGTGGATGCTCAACTCACATGACAGGAACCAAAGCCCTGCTGACCAACTACATAGAGAAGAAAGGTCCAAAAGTCTTCTTTGGTGATAACGCGCACGGTAGCACAAAAGGATATGGCACCCTTAAAAATGGTGACATTGAGGTACATGATGTATCATATGTAGAAGGTCTTAAGTTTAATTTATTATCTGTTTCTCACTTTTGTGACACTGGTTACTCAGTCAAATTATCTAAAGATGAGTGTCTCATAAGTGATAAGAGAACAAAACAAAACCTTCTAACAGGATCTAGAAAGGGAAGTAGGTATCTTGCAAATTGGAACAGCTGTCCTAAGGATACATGCCTGCTTGTGAAGAGCCCTAAAGATGTCAGCTGGCTATGGCACAAACGTCTTAGCCATCTGAACTTTAAGACTATGAACAAGTTAGCAAGGGAATCCTTAGTTGATGGTCTGCCTAATGAACTCTACTGTAAAGATCAGGTTTGTGATGCATGTCAACAAGGAAAGCAAACAAAGGTCTCCTTCAAGACCAAGAAGACAGCATCAACCAGCAGAGTTCTTGAATTGCTTCACATGGATCTCTTTGGACCAATCACTCCAACCACTTTAACAGGGAGGAAGTACACTCTTATTGTTGTAGATGATTATTCCAAGTTTACTTGGGTTATCTTCCTATACAAGAAGAGTGAAACACAGCAGAAGCTCCCTGAACTATTAAAGAGGATCCAAGTAGAGAAAGGAGAACCAATCGTGAAAATTAGAAGTGACAAAGGCACTGAATTCATTAACTCTTATATAATTGCCTATTGTACTTCTAATGGTATTCAGCATGAGACAAGTGCAGCAAGAACACCACAACAGAATGGTGTAGCTGAAAGAAGAGTCAGAACAATCAAAGAAGCTGCCAGAACACTCCTTGCTGAATTCTCCACTCCCAAGAAGCTGTGGGCAGAAGCCATCAACACAGCTTGTCACACTCAAAACAGGTCAGGTATTCATAAAATACATGAGAAAACCCCATATGAACTGTGGAAAGGAAGAAAACCTAGAGTATCTTACTTTCACATATCTGGTTGTAAGTGTTTCATTCACAACAATGGGAAGAGTAAGTTGAATGCTTTTGATGCCAAAGCAGATGAGGGGATATTTTTAGGATACTCCTCAACTAGCAAAGCATTTAGAGTACTCAACAAACGAACCCTTCTTGTGGAAGAAACACCTCATGTTGTTTTTGATGAATCTTGTGAAAAGAATGCAGTAGAAACAAACTCAGCTGCAGATCAGATGAGACATCTAGTGATCAAGTCCAAACCAGATGAGTTCATTGAAGTCAATGAACCTTTCCCTGAAGAACCAAAGGAAGACAAGCCTCATAGACCTGTCACTAGATCTCAAACTCAAGCAGGACAAGCTGACCAGAATCAAGATGCACCAATCCCAAATGCCAGGGGGAATGATCTCTTTGACACTCAAGATACAGATGATGATCGACCTAATCAAGTCAACTCTCCTGATGGCACTAGATCAGATGAGGATCCAAACTCATCCAATGCAGATACTCCAGTGAGGCGTACATGGAGGAACAACCATCCATCAAACCTCATCTTAGGAGGAGCAGAATCAGGTGTCAAGACCAGAAGACAACTGATTCAGAATTCCCAATCATCTATGTTCTGCTGGTGTGCTTTCCTGTCCAACATTGAACCAGCTGACATAGAAGAAGCAATGACAGATAGCAATTGGATCACTGCTATGCAAGAAGAACTAAACCAATTCGAAAGAAATGAAGTCTGGGAATTGGTAGATCGTCCTGAAAACCACAATGTAGTAGGAACAAAGTGGGTATTCAAGAACAAGAAGGACGAAAATGATGTGATAACTAGAAATAAGGCAAGGCTAGTTGCAAAAGGATATTCACAATCTGAAGGGATTGACTATGATGAAACTCTTGCTCCAGTAGCCAGATTAGAAGCCATTCGACTGTTTCTAGCTTATGCATCATATATGGGCTTCAAGGTATATCAAATGGACGTCAAGAGTGCTTTCCTAAATGGTATTCTGGTAGAAGAAGTATATGTAGAGCAGCCTCCAGGATTTGAAAAAGGTGATCAAGTATATCGACTGAAGAAGGCTCTCTATGGTCTAAAACAAGCCCCTAGAGCTTGGTATGACACATTGTCACAATTCCTACTTGACAATGGATATACAAAAGGCAAAGTTGATAGAACTCTTTTCAGAATACAAGAAGGAGAAGACATTCTAATGGTACAAATATATGTAGATGACATTATATTTGGATCACCCAATCAAGAGATGTGCAAAAAGTTCTCTGAACTTATGCAAGGAAAGTTTGAAATGAGCATGATGGGTGAGATGAATTACTTCCTAGGACTTCAAGTCAAGCAGAGTCCAGAAGGTATCTTCATCAACCAGTCCAAGTATACCAAGAAACTACGAGAAAGATTCAAAGCTCTACAAAGCAAGACTGCAAGGATTCCAATGATGACATCTTTCAAAATGGAACCAGATGAGTCTGGAAAGGCACTGATTGGATCTCTACTATATCTTACAGCTAGCAGACCAGACATAACATTTGCTGTAGGAGTATGTGCTAGGTTTCAAGCAAACCCAAAGCAAAGTCATCTAGAAGCAGCAAGGAAGATTCTCAAGTACCTAAAAGGAACAGTCAACCTAGGACTATGGTACCCTGCTGATGACAATCTAGAATTGAGTGGCTATTCTGACTCAGACTATGGAGGATGCAGAATTGATAGGAAATCCACATCTGGAACCTGTCAATTTCTAGGCAACAAGCTGATATCATGGTTCTCTAAGAAGCAAACCTCAGTTGCAACCTCCACCACTGAAGCAGAATACATGGCAGCTGGTAGTTGTTGTAGTCAGCTGCTCTGGCTAGTTCAACAACTCAAGGATTACAATGTAGAGGCAAGAGAAGTCCCTATTTATTGTGATAGCAGCAGCGCCATTGCCATCACCCAAAACCCAGTCCTCCACACAAGGTGCAAGCATGTCGACATTCGACACCACTTCATAAGAGATCACCTTGAAAAGAAGGACATCAAGATGGAGAAAATTCACACAGATATCCAAAGAGCAGACATCTTGACTAAGCCCCTAGCTGAAGAAAGGTTCAAGACCCTATGTTACAGCTTAGGACTCCTGGACCCAAGCACATGAAGAAGGAAAGATCAGCTGAAAACCTCAGCTGATCCAAGTGCAGCAGACTAGGAGGACCAAATGAGGTGAATAGACACCCTCATCTTCAGGTAAGTTCTTTCCCAATGAAGACAAATAAAGCTGAGGGAAAACTTAGAGTCATCTAATCAAGGGGGAATCAATGATACCTTAAGAATCCTTGATGAAATACTCTAAAATCTGCACTGCATACCATATATATATATATATACAGCAGACTTGAACAAAGTTATCTGATTTCTTTACTTTAAGCAATGTATACTATGTATAATAATAAACTATTCTTCATAAAATACTTTATTTATATACATACATACAGTATACGATTGAGTTATACTTGGTTGGATTAATACACCATCCTCACCGACTCAACAGTATGCATGCACTGTACGGATTTCAAATAACTCTTGTTCAAAAATTTATAATTTCTGCATTCCATAAGATAAAGTCTGAATATCTTTAAATGTGAACCCTTAGATCAAGAATCTCATTGTTGATCTTAAGAAGTAACTTTTCAGAAATTCAGACCTATCAACTCTATAGTTTTGTCATCTTTCACTCCACTACCTCATTTCTACCCCTATAAAAGGAGGAAGTTATGAGAACACCTAAGAACATAAATCACTAACTATTATCTTTGTTTCAGGTATGGAGATATTCGAAAGAAGAGATGGAATGGAGATCATCCTTCAACCAAGGTCTTGGGTGAAGGAGATGAAGATTTGTCCAGAAGATGAAGATGATGCAGATCAACATATTTGGCCTACTCAACATGAGTATGCCTGTGAAAGCTAAAGGAAGAAGAGACGTCCTTGTTGAAAGCTAAAGGAGGAAGAGATGCAGAGGACAAGGCTACTGTGTCTAAACAGAACATGAAGGCTGAGTCCACGGTCCCCTCTTCGACTCCATTGAAGCCTCTTCCAATCTTTCTTCTCCTACCAGAGAAGCGAAGAAACTCAAAAAGGACACATTAGATGCTTCAACCCATCTGATGATGAGGAACATCAGATGAGATGGACGATAGAGCTGGAAGATCATAGAGCTGAAAGATCCATCATACAGGTTGGATCATCACAGCAAGGATCCATCAAACCAGGTTGGATCACCACTCACAATAAAGCTGGAAGATTCATCATCCAGGCTGTATCATCACAGCAACGACGAAGGATCCACCAAGACAGGTTGAACCTTCAAAATCCAGAAGATTTACTCAGCAAATCTCAATCCTCTACTCAGCTGATCAGAAGACCTACTCAGCTGACCAGAAGACTTCAAAGAGAAATCAGCAGACCTTTTCAGGAAAACAGAAGACTTCACTCTGCTGATCAAATCACCTCAAATTAGAGTATAATGACTAGCTTTGATCATGTAATTCATTCTAGATTACTCCTGAATGTAATTAAACAAATTGGCCTATATAAGGAATGCAATTCTCTTATAAAAAACGGCCTTGATGATCAATTCTTGCCACAAAATTAGTCACAACGGCTATTTTTGGTAATGATGTCATTAATACTCAAATACCAAATTGCCAGCAAATCAACTGTTGCCACATGGCAAATTCAGCCGGCAAATTTAAAGAAAAGGCCCAAAATCAGAGAAGGAAAATCTTGGGCTCTACTCCACAATTAAATCCAAATCTGACCGTTAGATCAAGATTTGTTGGAGTATATATACACACCCTTAAACCTCTCCCTAACCCTTTCGCTCACAATACATTTTTTTTTACTCTCAATACTCTCTCTCTCGTCTTGCAAATTTCTATCAAGCTCTCAAAACCTAACACTCAGACATTACTATGGCAATCATTGAGATTTACGACGAGAAGACCAAGAGCACTGGCACCTTGGATGCTGCAAAGTGGTCCAAGGAAGGGAAGATGTTCACTGAGAATGCTCTGTTTTTCAAAGGCAAACACACAGCTGCAAACAAGGAAATCCTTCTCCGTTGCATCAACCTCAACCTTCAAGATTTTCTGGAAGCAGCACCCACCAATGTTTATGAACAAGATGTGCTGGCTTTCTATGCAAACGCTGTGATGAAGGGATCTTATGTGGAAAGTGTCATGGGTGGACACAGGGTCAAGGTATCAAGAGAAATCCTTCAGGAACTTTTCGGTTTACCAAGGGGGAAGATCAATATCTCCAACTATATTATGGGTAAGGAGAAAGAGTACATGGAGATGTTCACTGATGGGAGAGTCAAGGCTGCTAATGCCTCTGGACTCAAGAAATCCCAACTAGAACCTAAGTTCCAAACCCTAATGGATATAGCAGGCAAGATGTTGCTAGGTAACACATTCAGTCATGATGCTGTTACTACTCTAAAGGTTAGAGTTATGGCTGCAATCTGGGATCAGATTGAAGGGGACTGGCAAGGGCTTTTCCTGGACAGAATTGCTATTGAAGCCAAGAAGGTGACTTTGGACCTTCAATCAAAAGAATGGAAGGTGACCTCTACTGTCAGCTTTGTCAATAAGCTGAGTATCATCCTTCCAGAAGTACTCCCAAGAAAATACAAGATGGGACCTCACAAGCCCTTCCACATCTCCAAGTATTATTTAAGGAAGGAAGCTCTTGCTGAGGCAGCAAGGTTGAAAGAAGAGAGGAAGAAGCTGTTAGCTGAAGCATCATCCAAAGATGCAGTTGAAGAGGCAGAAGAGTCTACTCATGACTCTGCTGCAGAAGAAGAAGAGGAGCCATCCAAAGAAGAGGCTCAAAAGAAGGCTGCTGAGGATGATGATGATAATCAGACCTTAGCACAACGAAGATATCTGATCAGATCAGGGCTCATCTCTCCATCTGATTCAGATGTCACCCCCACTGCCTCTCCCTTGAAAAAGGCAGGTACTTCTAATCCTTCTCTCTCTTTCACACCTTCTAAGCTATCAAAGGGTCAGAAGAGAAAGAAGAACAATTCTTCTTTCACAAAGAAAGGCAAGAAATCCAGGCTTCCTACTCCAATGAGCTTAGCCCCTATTTCTTCCTTCAACCCTTCTGATGAGTCCAACCCATCTGAGCCCCTAAACACTGATAGCCAAATCCCTGCTGATACTCACACAGCAGAGGAACAAGCCCAGCCTAACCCTGCTGATGTTCAAACAGCAGACAGCCAACCTCAAACCACTCCCACACACCCTGCAGAAGATCAAACTCAGATGATATACTCAATTCTTGCTGATATTCAAACAGCAGATGCCCAAGATCATCAAGCTCAACCATCTACCAATCTTCAAGTAGAAACTGAACCAGACCAGCAGACTCAAAACCCTGCTGATGAACAAACCACTGAAGAACATATCACTTCCCATATCCCTGCTGATACTCACACAGCAGAGGAAACTACCCAATCTCCTATCCTCTCTGCTCCATCTGCTCCAGAAGACTTAGCAACAGCAGCCATGGATGAAGCTGGCCCCTCTCAACCTCAATTCAGAATGGTGCACTACCCCATGTGTACAACAGAGAAGATAATGAGGATGAAGATAGCCAACCTGCTCAAGTCCACTGTCCCTGGAGTTGATGAGAATTCAATCCAGTTTGAACAAGTGCTTAGGATATGCACTTGGATTGAGCTCAGAAGAGATGATGTGGATGACCTTCTTGAGGTCATGGAAGGAATGGGAGGAAAGGAAAACTTCCTCGACTGGGAGATGGAGCAAAAGGAAGTTGCTCAAGTTCGATCCTTTGCTCCACTGCTATCAGATGAGGCACTAACTGCAGTATGCAACCGGATTCTAGGAGTCTCCACTGCTGATGTCCCTATCCCAGTAGGCTCATCGGATCAGCAGACAGCTGAACAAGCAAAGATGAAGGAATCAGCTGCACCAGCCTTAGTGGAAGACTCAGCTGCTCCAGCTGACAAAGAAGAGATTGCAAGAGAAGTAGTCAGAATACCAGCTCACTTCAGGGACCAACAAGTGCTAACTGACTCACTTCATTGCCAATCAAGAGGATCCAGACAGATGTATACTGACTCATCTGAAGAAGGCCACTACCTGTTTCCTCAATGAGGAGTATCTATCCGCCGAAGAAAGAGGCAAAGCCATAATTGTTCATACACAGCCTCAAGGTACACCCTCCTCTTCTATCCCTTCTGTTGACCATACAGCAGACATCTGCTCCCAGGTCAAAGCTGCAATAGACTTGCACTTCGAGAAAGGTTTAGGCATGCAGCTAGGAAGATATGTTGAGAAAGCTGCAAGGGAACAGAAGACTCGCCTTCATGACCAAATTATTGACATTGAAGACAAGTTTGGTGAAGCACTTCATCAGCAGATAGGAGAATACTTAAGCACCTATCATAAGATGTCAGCTGACACCTCCAAAAATTTTGCTGATCTTTACACTGATGAGATGCACCGCATGGAGACCACTTACAAGACGAGAATAGAGGATGTTGAAGCAAGAGCCACTGAAGGACAAGCTCTTCTTAAGACAACTGCAGAGGAGAATGAGAAACTGCAGACTCAGCTAAAGGAGACAGCAGCCAAGATGGAAGCACTTGCAGAAAAACTCGAAGCTGCCTCCTCCACCAATTCTCTTTCTCATATCATGGAACACAGTATATCTCATATTACTGCTGTCAACAAGGTCAATGCCATGGCACTGAAACAGACTCTGAATGTGGAAATCTTGAATGCCATGAAGCCTTTTGCGGCTGCACTTGCTGAAGCCAAAAAGGGGGAAGATATGTTGATAAGAGCTCTTGAGAAATCTACTGCACAACAAGTTGTAATGGTAGTATCTCAAGATGAGCTGAATGAGACCTTGAGTAGTTTAAAGAGCAAAATCAAGAACAGGCAAGAAAAAGGCAAAGGCAAAGAAATTGCTCAAGAAGACTCTCAAGAAGACACTCAAGCAACCACTCAAGCTCCTGCCAAGACTCTTCAGATCACTGCACCTGAAGAACAAGTCCCTGAAAAGAGAATGACAAGGAAAAGAAAGGCAGAGGAGCAAGCTCAGACTGCTCAGACCAGCAAAATCAACTCCAGCAGAGCCTACTACAGAAGAGAAAGAGGCTCTAGAGGTGAAGAAAAAGAAGTTGCTTGAAGCTCAAGAGCTTAAGCAAAAGAAGCTGAATGATGCGAAGGCAGTCAAAGCCAAATTTGAAAGAAGAATTGCCAAACTCAGGAAAACAATGAAGGAAAGAGCAAAAGAAGACAGTGTCCTGGTGTTTAATAGCAATTAAGGTTGAAAGAGGAGAAGAGGAAGTTGTTGGCTGAAGCACCTTCCAAAGATGCAGTTGAAGAGGCAGAAGAGTCTACTCAAGACTCTGCTGCAGAAGAAGAAGAGGAGCCATCCAAAGAAGAGGCTCAAAAGAAGGCTGCTGAGGATGATGATGACAATCAGACCTTAGCACAAAGAAGATATCTGATCAGATCAGGGCTCATCTCCCCATCTGATTCAGATGTCACTCCAACTGCCTCTCCCTTGAAGAAGGCAGGTACTTCTAACCCCTCTCTCACCTTCACTCCTTCCAAGTTGTCAAAGGGTCAGAAGAGAAAGAAGAACACTTCTTCTTTCACAAAGAAATCCAAGAAATCCAGGCTCCCTACTCCCATGAGCATAGCCCCTATTTCATCCTTCAACCCTTCTGATGATTCCAACCCATCTGAACCCCCAAACACTGAAAACCAAATCCCTGCTGATGTTCAAACAGCAGACAAACAATCTCAGACCACCTCCACACAACCTGCTGATGATCAAACTCAGATTATATCCACAATCCTTGCTGACATTCAAACAGCACATGATCAGGATCATCAAGCTCAAACACCCACTGATCTTCAAGAAGGAACTGAACCAGACCAGCAGACTCAAAACCCTGCTGATGAACAAACCACTGTAGAAGAAATCACTCCCCAAATCCCTGCTGATACTCACACAGCAGAGGAACATACCCCAGCTACCCAATCTCCTATCCTCTCTGCCCCAACTGCTCCAGAAGACTTAGCACCAGCAGCCCTGGATGAAGCTGGCCCTTCTCAACCTCAATTCAAGATGGTTCACTACCCCATGTGTACAACAGAGAAGATAATGAGGATGAAGATAGGCAACCTGCTCAAATCCACTATCCCTGGAGTTGATGAGAATTCAATCCAGTTTGAGCAAGTGCTTAGGATATGCACTTGGATTGAGCTCAGAAGAGATGATGTGGATGACCTTCTTGATGTCATTGAAGGAATGAGAGGAAAGGAAAACTTCCTCGACTGGGAAATGGAGCAAAAGGAAGTTGCTCAAGTTCGTTCTTATGCTCAACTGCTATCAGACGAGGCACTGACTACAGTTTGCAACCGGATTCTAGGAATCCCCACTGCTGATGTCTCTATCCCAGAAGACTCATCAGATCAGCAGACACCTGAACAAGCACAGATGAAGGAATCAGCTGCACCAGCCTTGGTGGACGACTCAGCTGCCCCTGCTCAAGACTCAGCTGCCCCTGCTGAAGACTCAGCTGCACCAGCTGACAAAGAAGAATTTGAAAGAGAAGTAGTCAGAATACCAGCTCACTTCAGACCTTCAGACGAACTGACTCACTTCATTGAAAATCAAGAGGATCCAGGCAGACAAATGATGACCCATCTGACCAAGGCCACTACCTGCTTCCTCAATGAGGAGTACCTATCAGCTGAAGAAAGAGGCAAAGCAGTAATTGTTCATCCAAAGCCTCAAGGTACACCCTCTACTTCTACCCCATCTGTTGACCATACAGCAGACATCTGCTCCCAGGTAGATATGCACTTTGAGAAAGGCTTAGGCCTGCAGCTAGGTAGATATGTTGAGAAAGCTGCAAGGGAACAGAAGACTCGTCTTCGTGACCAAATCCTTGACATTGAAGACAAGTTTGGTGAAGCACTCCATCAGCAGATAAGAGAATACTTAAGTACCTATCAAAAGTTGTCAGCTGACACCTCCAAAAGGTTTGCTGATCTTTACACTGATGAGATGCACCGCATGGAGACCACCTACAAGCAAAGAATTGAGGATGCTGAAGCAAGAGCCACTGAAGGACAAGCTCTCCTTAAATCAGCTGCAGAGGAAAATGAAAAATTGCAGACTCAGCTGAAGGAGACAGCAGCCAAGTTGGAAGCACTTACAGCTAGATTTGAAGCTGCCTCCTCGTCCAATTCTCATGCTGAAGTTCTTGAGCACAGCATAACTCATCTGACCCACATTGGCAAAGCCAATGCCATGGCTCTAAAGCAGACTCTGACGGTGGAAATTCTGAATGCCATGAAGCCTTTTGCGGCTGCACTTGCTGAAGCCAAAAAGGGGGAAGATGTGTTGATAAAGGCTCTAGAGAAGTCTACTGCCCAGCAAGCTGAACTGGTAGTAGCACAAGATGACTTGACTGAAACCTTGGGTGGTTTAAAGAGCAAAATCAAGGAGATACCCAAGCACCCACTCAGGCTCCTGCCAAAACTCTTCAGATCACTGCTTCTGAAGAACAAGTCCCTGAAAAGAGAATGACAAGGAAAAGAAAGACAGATGAGCAAGCTCAGACCAGCAAGAAGCCAACTCCAGCAGAGCCTACTGCAGAAGAGAAGGAGGCTCTAGAGTTGAAGAAGAAGAAGTTGCTTGAAGCTCAAGAGCTTAAGCAAAAGAAGCTGAATGATGCGAAGGCAGTCAAAGCCAAATTTGAAAGAAGAATTGCCAAACTCAGGAAAGCACAAGAAGACAAGGTCCTGGTGTTTGATAGCAATTATGTGGACTACTTAGCCCTTCAAGATGAGCTACCAAGATGGTATCCTCTGAAGAAGAAGTGGCAAATTCAACACCACATAGTAAGGAAATTTGGCCCTCTTCCTACTTATGAAGAAGAATTTCTCCAATTCTCCCAGTTCATGAACTTTGAAGATCCAGAGTTCTGGGAAGTAATTGTCAAGACAGCCAAAGGACTTGACAACTGCAGAATCCTAACTCCTGAAGAACCCAAATGGGATCCACCCCTTCTGGACTCAGGAAGAGTCAACATGATTGAAATCAAGAAGATTTTGTACAAGATTTATGAAGAGGAGAATGTTACAGACATGCAGCACATGGAAGAAGTTCGAGCTCGTCTGTACCTGGCCTACCGCATTTAAAGAACAGAAGACCTGATGAAGACTACATTAGAAGTTTAAAGAAACTATTACTTGTAATCTGTAAAAGTTCTATCTATATTCAAGTTCTAGTTCTTTTTGCTTACAAGACAAACTCTCATTGTCTTCATCAGATACTTCAGTTTTAGCATATTATAAACTCTTATCTTATTTCATTAAGAGCATTTATCAAGTATAGTTTTGGCTTCATCAAAAAGGGGGAAATTGTTGGGATATAAATTCACCCTAAGCCCCACTTGATGTTAGAATAGTTTTGATGGCCAAAACACTTAGAGTTTATAAATGTAATAGGATCAGCTGACTTGTATAGAACAGCTTAGACTAGTCTTGTGTGATCAACTGTATTGATATCAGCTGATCAGCACAGTCCTGGCTTACATGCCTATCCTCAAGATGAGAAGGGTAGAAGACATGAAGACTAGAAGATCTTTGAAGACCAGATAAGTTAAGGTGCTTGTATACCTACCTATCTGATGGAGTCCCAGATTGAAGATGGCCTAAAGCAGTACAAAGAATTTCCAGATCAGAAGAGTGTTACTCGTCTGATCTCAGAAGACAGAAGACCTAAGGCCAGAAGAGTAGTCAGAAGACTAGAAGTACAGATCAGAAGACTATGTGCTCTTCCAGGACTCGGCTGATTCCTAAGTCATCTTGCAATTCAAACGAAGACCTACCTTATTTAGAAGATTGACATGATCCCAGGATTGAAGCAATCAAGCAGCTGGAATCAAGGAATCAAGCTATTATGGAAAGATTGCTCAAACGGCTAGTCAACTCCAACGGCTAGTTGTAACCAATCTTCATTATAAATACAAGAGGATGAGGAATCACAAAGTACAGGAAGTCACAAGAGAGAATTCAAAAGCTAAGCAAGCAATCAAGCAAAAGCCATACTGTTCCAAGAGTTCTCCAAGAGCCAGAAATCCATTAAATTATCCATAGCTCTTAAGTGCTTCCTATCCAACCCTTAAGAACCTGAAACCTGTTCATATTGTATATCAATTGTTTTAGGCATAGTGGTTAAGCAAATTATAAGCTTGAACCATTAGTTGGATACATCTCAAAAACCCCAAAACCCTCACCGAAAGGTTAAAGTTTTTGAACCCCTCAAAGTGCAAGTGCTTACAATCACTTGTGGAGACCGCAGCTGTTAGGACGGCTCAGATCTCAAAGTCCTAACCTTGGGACTATAAAGGACAAGACCCTTGTAATTTGTGGAAATTAAAGGGATTAAACATCACGTTAGGACGTGAGAGTGGACGTAGGAACGTATATCCGAACCACTATAAATCCGATGTTATTTACTTTCTGCACTTTACATTTCTGCCTTTACATTCATTATTATATAGTGCATACTGTTATTTCAACACTCTTTAAAACAGGCCATAACTTTCAAACCGGCATCAGCTGAGTATTTTCATTAAGTAGAACAAGTTACAAGAACGAGTCTAAACAAGGGCCACCAAAATTCCGCATACAACCTTAACAATCAGATCACTATAGTCATCTGGACCAGCAGACTTGCAGTCCAGTTGACATAGCAATCAGAAGAGGTTCCCAACTCTGTTTGAAAAAGTTTTAAAGTCTTTTCACCCCTCCCCTCTAGACTTTAATCCCATTCACTACTCGTTCAGGGACCAACATTGGGTGATCCAAATATAATATCATCTACATATATTTGTACCATTAGGATGTCTTCTCCTTCTTGTATTCTGAAAAGAGTTCTATCCACTTTGCCTTTTGTATATCCATTGTCAAGTAGGAATTGTGACAATGTGTCATACCAAGCTCTAGGGGCTTGTTTTAGACCATAGAGAGCCTTCTTCAGTCGATATACTTGATCGCCTTTTTCAAATCCTGGAGGCTGCTCTACATATACTTCTTCTACCAGAATACCATTTAGAAAAACACTCTTGACATCCATTTGATATACCTTGAAGCCCATATATGATGCATAAGCTAGAAATAGTCGAATGGCTTCTAATCTGGCTACTGGAGCAAAAGTTTCATCATAGTCAATCCCTTCAGATTGTGAATATCCTTTTGCAACTAGCCTTGCCTTATTTCTAGTTATCACATCATTTTCGTCCTTCTTGTTCTTGAATACCCACTTTGTTCCTACTACATTGTGGTTTTCAGGACGATCTACCAATTCCCAGACTTCATTTCTTTCGAATTGGTTTAGTTCTTCTTGTATAGCAGTGATCCAATTGCTATCTGTCATTGCTTCTTCTATGTCATCTGGTTCAATGTTGGATAGGAAGGCACACCCGCAGAACATAGATGATTGTGAGTTCTGATTCAGTTGTCTTCTGGTCTTGACACCTGAGTCAGCTCCTCCTAAGATGAGGTTTGATGGATGGTTGTTTCTCCATGTATGCCTCACAGGAGTATCTACATTGGATGAGCTTGGATTCTCATCTGATCTAGTTCCATCAGGAGGGTTGGCTTGATTAGGTCGATCATCATCTGTATCTTGTGTGTCAAAGAGATCATTCCCCCTGGCATTTGTGATTGGTGCATCTTGATTCTGGTCAGCTTGTCCTGCTTGAGTTTGAGATCTAGTGATAGGTCTATGAGGCTTATCTTCCTCTGGTTCTTCAGGAAAAGGTTCATTTACTTCAATGAACTCATCTGGTTTGGGCTTGATCACTAGATGTCTCATCTGATCTACAGCTGAGTTTGTTTCTACTGCATTCTTTTCACAAGATTCATCAAAAACAACATGAGGTGTTTCTTCCACAAGAAGGGTTCGTTTGTTGAGTACTCTAAATGCTTTGCTAGAAGAGGAGTATCCTAAGAATATCCCCTCATCTGCTTTGGCATCAAAAGCATTCAACTTACTCTTCCCATTGTTGTGAATGAAACACTTACAACCAAATATATGAAAGTAAGATACTCTCGGTTTTCTTCCTTTCCACAGTTCATATGGGGTTTTCTCATGAATTTTGTGAATACCTGACCTGTTTTGAGTGTGACAAGTTGTGTTGATGGCTTCTGCCCATAGCTTCTTAGGAGTGGAGAATTCAGCAAGGAGTGTTCTGGCAGCTTCCTTGAGTGTTCTGACTCTTCTTTCAGCTACACCATTCTGCTGTGGTGTTCTTGCTGCACTTGTCTCATGCTGAATACCATTAGAAGTACAATAAGTAATAATATAAGAATTAATGAATTCAGTGCCTTTGTCACTTCTAATTTTCACAATTGGTTCTCCTTTCTCTACTTGGATCCTTTTCAATAGTTCAGGAAGCTTCTGCTGTGTTTCACTCTTCTTGTATAAGAAGATAACCCAAGTAAACTTGGAATAATCATCTACAACAATAAGAGTGTACTTCCTCCCTGTTAGAGTGGTTGGAGTGATTGGTCCAAAGAGATCCATGTGAAGCAATTCAAGAACTCTGCTGGTTGATGTTGTCTTCTTGGTCTTGAAGGAGACCTTTGTTTGCTTTCCTTGTTGACATGCATCACATACCTGATCTTTACAGTAGAGTTCATTAGGCAGACCATCAACTAAGGATTCTCTTGCTAACTTGTTCATAGTCTTAAAGTTCAGATGACTAAGACGTTTGTGCCATAGCCAGCTGACATCTTTAGGGCTCTTCACAAGCAGACATGTATCCTTAGGACAGTTGTTCCAATTTGCAAGATACATACTTCCCTTTCTAGATCCTGTTAGAAGGTTTTGTTTTGTTCTTTTATCACTTATGAGACACTCATCTTTAGAGAATTTGACTGAGTAACCAGTGTCACAAAAATGAGAAACAGATAATAAATTAAACTTAAGACCTTCTACATATGATACATCATGTACCTCAATGTCACCATTTTTAAGGGTGCTATATCCTTTTGTGTTACCATGCGCGTTATCACCAAAGAATACTTTTGGACCTTTCTTCTCTATGTAGTTGGTCAGCAGGGCTTTGGTTCCTGTCATGTGAGTTGAGCATCCACTATCTATGTACCGGGTTTCTCCTGCTAGACCTCCTCTTCTGTATAGGTCCCTCCTTTCCTGCAAGAAAAGTTAAGTCTTAGGTACCCATTTTATTTTGGGTCCTTGGGTGTTAGTACTACCCTTGGGAACCCACATATACATTGGTCGTTTGAACAACCTTGAACACTTGAGTTGTTTCCCTCGGGCATCACAGAACCAAATCTTACCAGTCAGCACCTTGGACTGATCTGATTTGTTCTTAGTGTCAGCTAAGTAATAGTCAAATGGTTTCCCTTTATAGGAGTGTACATACATGATCTTTTGACTAGTTACATTCATCCTGGGTGCATTAGCTGGTCGATGCACACGATTATATGGACCATACTCTTCTGTTCTCACAATATCATAAGAGATAGAGGGTGCAAAGAGAACAGATTTTTTTGAAGAAGACCTCTTCTTCTTGGCTGGAGCAGCATACAGCTGAGACTGTCTCAAACGAGATGGTCTAGGCTATTTGTTGTTCCTCTGTACAGGCTTGGGGTTAGCTTGTCCTTTACCCTTTTTGGTTTTGGGATAGTTAGCCTTAGCTGGTACAGATGCCTTTTGGTTCATATTAGGTTCATTGTGTTTAGAACACTCACCCTTTTCATGTGTCTGAGTAGTGCACTTGTTAGGTGTACTACCCCCAGCTGGAGAGGATGTAGATGGATTAAGTTCATAGCCAAAACCCATCTTATTGCCATTTGATCTATAATACTCAGAGATACTTTCAATAGTAGTAGAAGCTTTATTGAACTCTGATATCTTTTGATTTAGGCATTCCTTCTCCTTTTCTAAGAGCTTGTGTGCTTGGAAGAGGTCATCGAACTTGGATTGTAGTGAACGAAGTTCCTTAGTTTCTAAAGCTTGAGTTTGTAACATCCCCTTATACAACTGAGTTATTGTGGTATTTTCTTCCTTAAGAAGCTCCACTTCTCTGGTCAATCTTTCATTCATTGTGACCAACTCAGGGGTGTTATCAAACTTAGTCTTTTTCAACTTAGTAATTTCTTTCCTTAGACCCTTGTTCTCCTCTTCCACTTCTATAAAAGCTCTAGTGGCAATATCCAGATCACCTTTTACCTTTCTTAAAGATTGATAATAGGTGTCTTCTGATTCGCCTTCAGATGAGTTTATCTCATCTGATTGTGAAAAAATAGGTGAATGGAAAGTAGTAGTATAGGAGTTTACCTCATTTTCACCTATGGCCATCATAGCTAGGTCATCTGAATCATCTGAGAAGATTTGACAGTCTGGTGATGTAGGGAGTTCATCACTTTGATATTCAGATTCTTCAGTCACCATAGCTTTCTTGTCTGAATTTCTCCTTGGCCTTCTTTTTTCTTTGTCATCCAAATCCAGCTCAGGACATTCATAGACATAGTGTCCTGGTTTGCGACAATTAAAGCATTATCTAGGTTTCTGATTTGAGTTGCCTTTCCTTGGAGGAGTGGCATCTCTTCTACTAGATCCTCGGCTGTCAGATGACTCCACATCCTTTCTAGGATGTCTTTCTGGTGTTCTTTCTCTGGAACCTCTGGAGGGTGAACTTGCTCTTCTATCTTTGTAGTTTCTATAGAATTTTCTATATTTGCTGTTGAGAGTGTTCATCCTTTCGAATCTCTTGATCATAAGAGCCATTTGTTCCTTCAGACTCATGTCTGATCCTTCACAGTCTTCTGTTTTCAGAGAGGTCTTGCCAGATGAGGTACTTGCAGTTTTTATATTGGCTGCCTTGAAGGCTACAGTCTTGGAGGTAGATGGGGTTGCAGTTGGCTCATCACTTCCTGAGTTTTCTTCTCTTTCCAGATCATATTCATGAGCTTTTAGGTTCTGAAATAGAGTTTGAGCAGACCACTTCTTGATATCTTGAGTATCCTTGATGATGGTCTTCTTGAGTCTCCAATTCTTAGTTAGAGAGTCTAAGATCTTTAGATTTTTCTCTCTATTTGTATATTTCTTGCCCAGAGATTCTATCTCATTGATGATCTTGGTAAATCTATTGTCTAGCTGATCAATAGACTCTTTTGGTTGCATCTTGAAGTGTTCGAACTTCTTGACTACTGTAGACAACTTGGATTCCTTGATCAGCTCAGTTCCTTCACAGAGAAGTGCCAATGCCTCCCACATCTCTCTGGCTGACTCACAGTGGATTACCTTTGCAATGTACTCATTTGGAAGAGTTTGCATTATGTAATCTTGAGCAATGCTATCAAGATTTGATTGCTTCATCTCTTCTGGTGTGAGATCCTTCATGGGCTTGGGAACCAGTTCTCCAACTGGGACTTCTGGATCACCATTTGCAGTGTTGACTGTCATGATGATGATTGGGCCTTCTGTGATTACTGACCACATCTTGTAGTGAACTGATGTGAGATTCTTCCTCATCCTGATCTTCCAGTAATCATAATCCTCTACTGAAAACTTAGGCAACTTTCGCATATTAGCACTCATGCTGTATGAGTTTTCAAAAACAAGCTTTCCAAAAAGATATGTTCAAGAGGACTACAGAAAGACTCCCTCAAGTCTTCTGATAATCTAGAGACAGTAGTCCGTTAGAACTACTGCTCTGATACCACTTGTTGGTCCCTGAACGAGTAGTGAATGGGATTAAAGTCTAGAGGGGAGGGGTGAATAGACTTTAAAACTTTTTCAAACAGAGTTGAGAACCTCTTCTGATTGCTATGTCAACTGGACTGCAAGTCTGCTGGTCCAGATGACTATAGTGATCTGACTGAGGAGGTTATATGCGGAATTATGGTGGCCCTGGTTTAGACTCGTTCTTGTAATTCTTATGAAAGTGTTCAACTTGTTTTGCTTAATGAAAATACTCAGCTGATGCTGGTTTGAAAGTTATGGCATTGTTTTGAAGAATGTTGAAATCACAGTATGCACTATATAATAATGTATGTAAAGACAGAAATGTAACAATCTGATATAATAATGTATGTTGAAATCACAGTATGCACTATATAATAATGGCCTTAGGTCTTCTGTCTTCTGATATCAGTAGAGTAACAATCTGATCTGAAAATTCTTTGTACTGCTTTAGGCCATCTTCAATCTGGGACTCCAACAGATAAGTAGGTATACAAGCACCTTAACTTATCTGGTCTTCAAGGATCTTCTAGTCTTCATGTCTTCTACTCTTCTCATCTTGAGGATAGGCATGTAAGCCAGGACTGTGCTGATCAGCTGATATCAATACAGTTGATCACACAAGACTAGTCTATGCTGTTCTATACAAGTCAGCTGATCCTATTACATTTATAAACTCTAAGTGTTTTGGCCATCAAAACTATTCTAACATCAAGTGGGGCTTAGGGTGAATTTATATCCCAACAGGATGGCTCCTTGTTGGTCCCTGAACGAGTAGTGGATGGGTTTAAAGTCTAGAGGGGAGGGGTGAATAGACTTTAAAACTTTTTCAAACAGAGTTGGGAACCTCTTCTGATTGCTTTATCAACAGGACTGCAAGTCTGCTGGTCCAGATGACTATAGTGATCTGACTGAGGAGGTTATATGCGGAATTATGGTGGCCCTGGTTTAGACTCGTTCTTGTAACTTGTTTTACTTAATGAAAATACTCAGCTGATGATGGTTTGAAAGTTATGGCCTTGTTTTGAAGAGTGTTGAAATCACAGTATGCACTATATAATAATGAATGTAAAGGCAGAAATGTAAAGTGCAGAAAGTAAATAACACCGGATTTATAGTGGTTCGGATATACGTTCCTACGTCCACTCTCACGTCCTAACGTGATGTTTAATCCCTTTAATTTCCACAAATTACAAGGGTCTTGACCTTTATAGTCCCAAGGTTAGGACTTTGAGATCTGAGCCGTCCTAACAGCTACGGTCTCCACAAGTGATTGTAAGCACTTGCACTTTAAGGGGTTTCAAAAACTTTAACCTTTCGGTGAGGGTTTGGGGTTTTTGAGGTGTATCCAACTAATGGTTCAAGCTTATAATTTGCTTAACCACTATGCCTAAAACAATTGATATACAATATGAACAGGTTTCAGGTTCTTAAGGGTTGGATAGAAATCACTTAAGAGCTATAGATAATCTAATGGTTTCTGGCTCTTTTGAGAATTCTTAGAACTGTATGGCTTTAGCTTTGATTGCTTGCTTGGCTTGTTGAATTCTCTCTTGTGACTTCTTCCTCGTGATTTCTCATCCTCTTGTATTTATAATGGAGATTGGTTGAAACTAGCCGTTGGAGTTGACTAGCCGTTTGAGCAATCTTTCCATAATAGCTTGATTCCTTGATTCCAGCCGCTTGATTGCTTCAATCCTGTGATCATGTCAATCTTCTAAATAAGGTAGGTCTTCGTTTGAATTGCAAGACGACTTGGGAATCAGCCGAGTCCTGGAAGAGCACATAGTCTTCTGATCTGTACTTCTAGTCTTCTGACTACTCTTCTGGCCTTAGGTCTTCTGTCTTCTGATATCAGACGAGTAACACTCTTCTGATCTGGAAATTCTTTGTACTGCTTTTAGGCCATCTTCAATCTGGAACTCCATCAGATAGGTAGGTATGCAAGCACCTTAACTTATCGGGTCTTCAAGGATCTTCTAGTCTTCATGTCTTCTACTCTTCTCATCTTGAGGATAGGCATGTAAGCCAGGACTGTGCTGATCAGCTGATATCAATACAGTTGATCACACAAGACTAGTCTAAGCTGTTCTATACAAGTCAGCTGATCCTATTACATTTATAAACTCTAAGTGTTTTGGCCATCAAAACTATTCTAACATCAAGTGGGGCTTAGGATGAATTTATATCCCAACAATTTCCCCCTTTTTGATGAAGCCAAAACTATACTTGATAAATGCTCTTAATGAAATAAGATAAGAGTTTATAACATGCTAAGACTGAAGCATCTGATGAAGACAATGAGAATTTGTCTTGTAAGCAAAAAGAACTATAACTTGAATATATATAGAGCTTTTACAGATTACAAGTAATAGTTTCTTTAAACTTCTAAAGTAGTCTTCATCATGTCTTCTGATCTTCAAATGCGGTAGGCAAGGTACAGACGAGCTCGAACTTCTTCCATGTGCTGTACATCTGTAACATTCTCCTCTTCATAGATCTTGTACAGAATCTTCTTGATTTCTATCATGTTGGCTCTTCCTGAATCCAGAAGGGGTGCATCCCATTTGGGTTCTTCAGGAGTTAGGATTCTGCAGTTGTCAAGTCCTTTGGCTGTCTTGACAATTTCTTCCCAGAACTCTGGATCTTCAATGTTCATGAACTGGGAGAATTGAAGAAATTCTTCTTCATAAGAAGGGAGAGGGCCAAATTTCCTTACTATGTGGTGTTGAATTTGCCACTTCTTCTTCAAGGGATACCATCTTGGTAGCTCATCTTGAAGGGCTAAGTAATCCACATAATTGCTGTCAAACACTAGGACACTGTCTTCTTGTGCTTTGTCCTTCATTGCTTTCCTGAGTTTGGCAATTCTTCTTTCAAATTTGGCTTTGACTACCTTGGCATCATTCAGCTTCTTTTGCTTAAGCTGTTGAGCTTCAAGCAATTTCTTTTTCTTCAACTCTAGAGCCTCTTTCTCTTCTGCAGTAGGCTCTGCTGGAGCTGATTTCTTGCTGGTCTGAGCTGACTGAGCTTGCTCATCTGCCTTTCTTTTCCTTGTCATTCTCTTTTCAGAAACTTGTTCTACAGGAGCAGTGATCTGTAGACTCTTGGCAGGAGCTTGAGTGGGTGCTTGAGTATCTTCTAGAGCAATTTCTTTGTCTTTGCCTTGCCTGTTCTTGATTTTGCTCTTTAAACCACCCAAGGTTTCAGTCAAGTCATCTTGTGCTACTACCAGTTCAGCTTGCTGGGCAGTAGACTTCTCTAGAGCCTTTATCAACATATCTTCCCCCTTTTTGGCTTCAGCAAGTGCAGCCGCAAAAGGCTTCATGGAATTCATGATTTCCACTTTCAGAGTTTGTTTCAGGGCCATGGCATTGACCTTGGCAACTTGGGTCAGATGGGTTATGCTGTGCTCTAGAACTTCAGCATGTGAATTGGAGGAGGAGGCAGCTTCAAATCTAGTTGTAAGAGCTTCCAACTTGGCTGCTGTCTCCTTCAGCTGAGTCTGCAATATCTCATTCTCCTCTGCAGCTGCCTTAAGAAGGGCTTGACCTTCTTTGGCTCTTGCTTCAGCTTCTTCAATTCTGGACTTGTAGGTGGTCTCCATGCGGTGCATCTCATCAGTGTAAAGATCAGCAAACCTTTTGGAGGTGTCAGCTGACAACTTCTGATAGGTACTCAAGTATTCTCCTATCTGCTGATGAAGTGCTTCACCAAACTTGTCTTCAACGTCAAGAATCTGGTCATGAAGACGAGTCTTCTGTTCCCTTGCAGCTTTCTCAACATATCTTCCTAGCTGCAGGCCTAAACCTTTCTCAAAGTGCAAGTCTATTGCAGCTTTGACCTGGGAGCAGATGTCTGCTGTATGGTCAACAGATGGGGTAGAAGTAGAGGGTGTACCTTGAGGCTTTGGATGAACAATTAATGCTTTGCCTCTTTCTTCGGCTGATAGGTACTCCTCATTGAGGTAGCAGGTAGTGGCCTTAGTCAGATGGGTCATGATTCGTCTGCCTGCATCCTCTTGATTGGCAATGAAGTGAGTCAGTTCGTCTGAAGGTCTGAAGTGAGCTGGTATTCTGACTACTTCTCTTTCAATCTCTTCTTTGTCAACTGGTGCAGCTGAGTCTTCAGCAGGGGCAGCTGAGTCTTCCACCAAGGCTGGTGCAGCTGATTCCTTCATCTTTGCTTGTTCAGCTGTCTGCTGATCCGATGAACCTACTGGGATAGGGACATCAGCAGTGGAGACTCTTAGGATCCGGTTGCAGACTGCAGTTAGTGCCTCATCTGATAGCAGCTGAGCAAAGGATTGAACTTGAGCAACTTCCTTTTGCTCCATCTCCCAGTCGAGGAAGTTTTCCTTTCCTCCCATTCCTTCCATGACCTCAAGAAGGTCATCTACATCATCTCTTCTGAGCTCAATCCAAGTGCATACCCTAAGCACTTGTTCAAACTGGATTGAAGTCTCATCAACTCCAGGGATGGTGGTCTTGAGCAGGTTGGCTATCTTCATCCTCATTATCTTTTCTGTTTGGCACATGGGGTAGTGCACCATTCTGAACTGAGGTTGAGAAGGACCAGGTTGAACCAGGTCTTCTGGTGCCAAGTCTTCTGGAGCAGAAGGGACAATGATGGTAGGGGTTTGGGTAGTTGGGGCATTTTCCTCTGCTGTGTGAGTATCAGCAGGGATTTGGGAAGTGATTTCTTCTTGTTGGGTAGGAGGTTGGGATTGATCTTCAGTAATTTGTTCATCAGCAGGGTTATGGGTCTGCTGGTCTGGTTCAGTTTCTTCTTGAAGATCAGTAGGTGTTTGAGCTTGATGATCTTGGACATTTGCTGTTTGAATATCAGCAAGGATTGTGGATATAATCTGAGTTTGATCATCAGCAGGTTGTGTGGAGGTGGTCTGAGGTTGGTTGTCTGCTGTTTGAACATCAGCAGGGTTAGGCTGGGCTTGTTCCTCTGCTGTGTGAGTATCAGCAGGGATTTGGGCATCAGTGTGTGAGGGTTTGGATGGGTTGGTATCATCAGAAGGGTTGAAGGATGAAATAGGGGCTATGCTCATTGGAGTAGGGAGCCTGTATTTCTTGGCTTTCTTTGTGAAAGAAGAAGTGTTCTTCTTTCTCTTCTGACCCTTTGACAGTTTAGAAGGTGTGAAAGTGAGAGAGGGGTTAGAAGTACCTGCCTTTTTCAAAGGGGAGGCAGTGGGAGTGACATCTGAATCAGATGGGGAGATGAGCCCTGATCTGATCAGATATCTTCTTTGTGCTAAGGTCTGATTGTCATCATCATCCTCTTCAGCAACCTTCTTTTGAGCCTCTTCTTTCGATGGCTCCTCTTCTTCTTCAGCAGCAGAGTTATGAGTGGACTCTTCTGCCTTTTCAATAACATCTTTGGAAGATGCTTCAGCTAACAGCTTCTTCCTCTCTTCTTTCAACCTTGCTGCCTCAGCAAGAGCGTCCTTCCTTAAATAATATTTGGAGATGTGGAAGGTCTTGTGAGGTCCCATCTTGTACTTTCTTGGGAGTACTTCTGGAAGGATGATACTCAGCTTGTTGACAAAGCTGACAGTTGAGGTTACCTTCCATTCTCTTGATTGAAGGTCCAAAGTCACCTTCTTGGCTTCAAGAGCAATTCTGTCCAAGAAAAGCCCTTGCCAGTCTCCATCAATCTGATCCCAGATTGCAGCCATAACTCTAACCTTTAGAGTAGTAACAGCATCATGACTGAATGTGTTACCTAGCAACATCTTGCCTGCTATATCCATCAGGGTTTGGAACTTAGGTTCTAGTTGGGATTTCTTGAGTCCAGAGGCATTAGCAGCCTTGATTCTCCCATCAGTGAACATCTCCATGTACTCTTTCTCCTTATTCATGATGTAGGTGGAGATATTGATCTTCCCCCTTGACAAACCAAATAGTTCCTGAAGGATTTCCCTTGTTACCTTGACCTTGTGTCCACCGATGACACTTTCAACATACGATCCCTTCATCACAGCGTTTGCATAGAAAGCCAGCACATCTTGTTCATAAACGTTGGTGGGTGCTGCTTCCAGAAAATCTCGAAGGTTGAGGTTGATGCAACGGAGAAGGATTTCCTTGTTTGCAGCTGTGTGTTTGCCTTTGAAAAACAGAGCATTCTCTGTGAACATCTTCCCTTCCTTGGACCACTTTCCAGCATCCAAGGTGCCAGTGCTCTTGGTCTTCTCGTCGTAAATTTCAATGATTGCCATAGTAGAGTTTAAGTGTTTAGGTTTTGAGAGCTTGAAAGAAATTTGCAGAACGAGAGAGTATTGAGAGCAATAGGGTATTGTGAGCGAAAGGGTTTGGAAGAGTTTTAAGGGTGTGTATATATACTCCAATAATTCTTGATCTAACGGTCAGATTTGGGTTTAATTGTGGAGTAGAGCCCAAGATTTTCCTTCTTTGATTTTGGGCCTTCCTTTAAATTTGCCGGCTGATTTTGCCATGTGGCAACAGTTGATTTGCTGGCAATTTGGTAATTGAGTATTAATGACATCATTACCAAAAATAGCCGTTGTGACTAATTTTGTGGCAAGAATTGATCATCAAGGCCGTTTTTTATAAGTGAATTACATTCCTTATATAGGCCAATTTGTTTAATTACATTCAGGAATAAATCTAGAATGAATTACATGATCAAAGATAGTCATTAAACTCAAAAATCAAGTGATCTGATCAGCAGAGTGAAGTCTTCTGATTTCCTGAAAAGGTCTGCTGATTTCTCTTGGAAGTCTTCTGGTCAGCTGAGTTGGTCTTCTGATCAGCTGAGTGGAGGATTGAGATTTGCTGAGTAAATCTTCTGTGCTTTGAAGGTCCAACTTGGCTTGATGGATCCTTCATTGTTGCTATGATGATCCAACCTGGATGATGGATCTTCCAGCTTTATTGTGAGTGGTGATCCAACCTGGTTTGATGGATCTTCCTGCTCTATCTCTGAATCAAGTAGGACCATCAAATCAATATGTATATCAGCCTGGATGGTATCCCACTGGTTCAGGTTGCCCTTACCATCTGATGTTCCTCATCATCAGATGGGTTGTAGCATCAAATGTGTCCTAATTGAATCTCTTCGCTACTCTTGAAAGAGAAGGAAGATTGGAAGAGGCTTCAATGGAGTCGAAGAGAGGGCCATGGACTCAGCCTTCATGTTCTGTTTAGACACAATAGCTTTTGATAACAAGCTCTCCATGTAGAACTTCCCCCTGGAGAAGAAGCTCTGCTTGTCTGCTACTCTGTCCTCTGCATCTCTCTTTCCTCTAGTTTTCAATAAGGACGTCTCTCTTTCCTCTAGTTTTCATAGGCATACTTGTGTTGAGTAAGCCAAGTGTGCTGATCTGCATCATCTTTATCTTCTGGACAAATCTTCATCTCCTTCACCCAAGACCTAGGTTGAAGGATGATCTCCATTCCATCTCTTCTTTCGATTGTCTCCATCCCTGAAACAGAAAATGATAGTTAGTGATTTGTGTTCTTAGGTGTTCTCATAACTTCCTCCTTTTATAGGGGTAGAAATGAGGTAGTGGAGTGAAAGATGACAAAACTATAGAGTTGATAAGTCTGTATTTCTGAAAAGTTACTTCTTAAGATCAACAATGAGATTCTTGATCTAAGGGTTCACATTTAAAGATATTCAGACTTTATCTTATGGAATGCAGAATTTATAAATTTTGAGCAAGAGTTATTTGAAATCCGTACTATGCATGCATACTGTTGAGTCGGTGGTGTATTAATCCAACCAAGTATAACTCAATAGTACACTGTATTTATGTATATAAATAAAGTATTTTATGAAGAATAGTTTATTATAATACATAGTATACATTGCTGGGAATAAAGAGATCAAATAACTTTGTTCAAGTCTGCTGTATATATATATGATATGATATGCAATGCAGATTTTAGAGTATTTCATCAAGGATTCTTAAGGTATCATTGATTCCCCCTTGATTAGATGACTCTAAGTTTTCCCTCAGCTTTATTTGTCTTCATTGGGAAAGAACTTACCTGAAGATGAGGGTGTCTATTCACCTCATCTGATCCTCCTAGTCTGCTGCACTTGGGTCAGCTGAGGTTTTCAGGTGATCTTTCCTTCTTCATGTGCTTGGGTCCAGGAGTCCTAAGCTGTAACATAGGGTTTTGAACCTTTCTTCAGCTAGGGGCTTAGTCAAGATGTCTGCTCTTTGGATATCTGTGTGAATTTTATCCATCTTGATGTCCTTCTTTTCAAGGTGGTCTCTTATGAAGTGGTGTCGAATGTCGACATGCTTGCACCTTGTGTGGAGGACTGGATTTTGAGTGATGGCAATGGCACTGCTGCTATCACAATAGATAGGGACTTCTCTTGCCTCTACATTGTAATCCTTGAGTAGTTGAACTAGCCAGAGCAGCTGACTACAACAACTACCAGCTGCCATATACTCTGCTTCAGTGGTGGAGGTTGCAACTGAGGTTTGCTTCTTAGAGAACCATGATATCAGCTTGTTGCCTAGAAATTGACAGGTTCCAGATGTGGATTTCCTATCAATTCTACATCCTCCATAGTCTGAGTCAGAATAGCCACTCAATTCTAGATTGTCATCAGCAGGGTACCATAGTCCTAGGTTGACTGTTCCTTTTAGGTACTTGAGAATCTTCCTTACTGCTTCTAGCTGACTTTGCTTTGGGTTTGCTTGAAACCTAGCACATACTCCTACAGCAAATGTTATGTCTGGTCTGCTAGCTGTAAGATATAGTAGAGATCCAATCAGTGCTCTATATTCAGCTTGATCAACTGCCTTTCCAGACTCATCTGGTTCCATTTTGAAAGATGTCATCATTGGAATCCTTGCAGTCTTGCTTTGTAGGGCTTTGAATCTTTCTAATAGGCTCTTGGTATACTTGGACTGGTTGATGAAGATCCCTTCTGAACTCTGCTTGACTTGAAGTCCTAGAAAATAATTCATCTCACCCATCATGCTCATTTCAAACCTTCCTTGCATAAGTTCAGAGAACTTCTTGCACATCTCTTGATTGGGTGATCCAAATATAATATCATCTACATATATTTGCACCATTAGGATGTCTTCTCCTTCTTGTATTCTGAAAAGAGTTCTATCCACTTTGCCTTTTGTATATCCATTGTCAAGTAGGAATTGTGACAATGTGTCATACCAAGCTCTAGGGGCTTGTTTTAGACCATAGAGAGCCTTCTTCAGTCGATATACTTGATCACCTTTTTCAAAACCTGGAGGCTGCTCTACATATACTTCTTCTACCAGAATACCATTTAGAAAAGCACTCTTGACATCCATTTGATATACCTTGAAGCCCATATATGATGCATAGGCTAGAAACAGTCGTATGGCTTCTAATCTTGCTACTGGAGCAAAGGTTTCATCATAGTCAATCCCTTCAGATTGAGAGTATCCTTTTGCAACTAGCCTAGCCTTGTTTCTAGTTATCACATCATTTTCGTCCTTCTTGTTCTTGAATACCCACTTTGTTCCTACTACATTGTGGTTTTCAGGACGATCTACCAATTCCCAGACTTCATTTCTTTCGAATTGGTTTAGTTCTTCTTGCATAGCAGTGATCCAATTGCTATCTGTCATTGCTTCTTCTATATCAGCTGGTTCAATGTTGGATAGGAGAGCACACCAGCAGAACATAGATGATTGTGAGTTCTGATTCAGTTGTCTTCTTGTCTTGACACCTGAGTCAGCTCCTCCTAAGATGAGGTTTGATGGATGGTTGTTTCTCCATGTATGCCTCACAGGAGTATCTGCATTGGATGAGCTTGGATTCTCATCTGATCTAGTGCCATCAGGAGGGTTGACTTGATTAGGTCGATCATCATCTGTATCTTGAGTGTCAAAGAGATCATTCCCCCTGGCATTTGGGATTGGTGCATCTTGATTCTGGTCAGCTTGTCCTGCTTGAGTTTGAGATCTAGTGACAGGTCTATGAGGCTTATCCTCCTCTGGTTCTTCAGGGAAAGGTTCATTGACTTCAATGAACTCATCTAGTTTGGACTTGATCACTAGATGTCTCATCTGATCTGCAGATGAGTTTGTTTCTACTGCATTCTTTTCACAAGATTCATCAAAAACAACATGAGGTGTTTCTTCCACAAGAAGGGTTCGTTTGTTGAGTACTCTAAATGCTTTGCTAGTTGAGGAGTATCCTAAGAATATCCCCTCATCTGCTTTGGCATCAAAAGCATTCAACTTACTCTTCCCATTGTTGTGAATGAAACACTTACAACCAAATATATGAAAGTAAGATACTCTAGGTTTTCTTCCTTTCCATAGTTCATATGGGGTTTTCTCATGTATTTTATGAATACCTGACCTGTTTTGAGTGTGACAAGCTGTGTTGATGGCTTCTGCCCATAGCTTCTTGGGAGTGGAGAATTCAGCAAGGAGTGTTCTGACTCTTCTTTCAGCTACACCATTCTGTTGTGGTGTTCTTGCTGCACTTGTCTCATGCTGAATACCATTAGAAGTACAATAGGCAATAATATAAGAGTTAATGAATTCAGTGTCTTTGTCACTTCTAATTTTCACAATTGGTTCTCCTTTCTCTACTTGGATCCTCTTCAATAGTTCAGGGAGCTTCTGCTGTGTTTCACTCTTCTTGTATAAGAAGATAACCCAAGTAAACTTGGAATAATCATCTACAACAATAAGAGTGTGCTTCCTCCCTGTTAGAGTGGTTGGAGTGATTGGTCCAAAGAGATCCATGTGAAGTAGTTCAAGAACTCTGCTGGTTGATGCTGTCTTCTTGGTCTTGAAGGAGACCTTTGTTTGCTTTCCTTGTTGACATGCATCACACACCTGATCTTTACAGTAGAGTTCATTAGGCAGACCATCAACTAAGGATTCCCTTGCTAACTTGTTCATAGTCTTAAAGTTCAGATGACTAAGACGTTTGTGCCATAGCCAGCTGACATCTTTAGGGCTCTTCACAAGCAGACATGTATCCTTAGGACAGCTGTTCCAATTTGCAAGATACATACTTCCCTTTCTAGATCCTGTTAAAAGGTTTTGTTTTGTTCTCTTATCACTTATGAGACACTCATCTTTAGAGAATTTGACTGAGTAACCAGTGTCACAAAAGTGAGAAACAGATAATAAATTAAACTTAAGACCTTCTACATATGATACATCATGTACCTCAATGTCACCATTTTTAAGGGTGCCATATCCTTTTGTGTTACCATGCGCGTTATCACCAAAGAAGACTTTTGGACCTTTCTTTTCTATGTAGTTGGTCAGCAGGGCTTTGGTTCCTGTCATGTGAGTTGAGCATCCACTATCTATGTACCAAGTTTCTCCTGCTAGACCTCCTCTTCTGTATAGGTCCCTCCTTTCCTGCAAGAAAAGTTAAGTCTTAGGTACCCATTTTGTTTTGGGTCCTTGGGTGTTAGTACTACCCTTGGGAACCCACATATACATTGGTCGTTTGAACAACCTTGAGCACTTGAGTTGTTTCCCTCGGGCATCATAGAACCAAATCTTACCAGTCAGCACCTTGGACTGATCTGATTTGTCCTTAGTGTCAGCTAAGTAATAGTCAAATGGTTTCCCTTTATAGGAGTGTACATACATGATCTTTTGACTAGTTACATTCGGCCTGGGTGCATTAGCTGGTCGATGCACACGATTATATGGACCATACTCTTCTGTTCTCACAATATCATAAGAGATAGGGGGTGCAAAGAGAACAGATTTGTTTGAAGAAGACTTCTTCTTCTTGGCTGGAGCAGCATACAGCTGAGACTGTCTCAGCCGAGATGGTCTAGGCTGTTTGCTGTTCCTCTGTACAGGCTTTGGGTTAGCTTGTCCTTTACCATTTTTGGTTTTGGGATATTTAGCCTTAGCTGGTACAGATGCCTTTTGGTTCATATTAGGTTCATTGTGTTTAGAACACTCACCCTTTTCATGTGTCTGAGTAGTGCACTTGTTAGGTGTACTACCCCCAGCTGGAGAGGATGTAGATGGGTTGAGTTCATAGCCAAAACCCATCTTATTGCCATTTGATCTATAATACTCAGAGATACTTTCAATAGTAGTAGAGGCTTTATTGAACTCTGATATCTTTTGATTTAGGCATTCCTTCTCCTTTTCTAAGAGCTTGTGTGCTTGGAAAAGGTCATCGAATTTGGATTGTAGTGAACGAAGTTCCTTAGTTTCTAAAGCTTGAGTTTGTAACATCCCCTCATACAACTGAGTTATTGTGGTATTTTCTTCCTTAAGAAGCTCCACTTCTCTGGTCAATCTTTCATTCATTGTGGCCAGCTCAGGGGTGTTATCAAACTTAACCTTTTTCAACTTAGCAATTTCTTTCCTTAGATCCTTATTCTCCTCTTCCACTTCTATAAAAGCTCTACTGGCAATATCCAAATCACCTTTTACTTTTCTTAAAGATTGATAATAGGTGTCTTCTGATTCGCCTTCAGATGAGTTTATCTCATCTGATTGTGAAAAAATAGGTGAATGGAAAGTAGTAGTATAGGAGTTTACCTCATTTTCACCTATGGCCATCATAGCTAGGTCATCTGAATCATCTGAGAATATTTGGCAGTCTGGTGATGTAGGGAGTTCATCACTTTGATATTCAGATTCTTCAGTCACCATAGCTTTCTTGTCTGAAGTTCTTCTTGGCCTTCTTTCTTCTTTGTCATCCAAATCCAGCTCAGGACATTCATAGACATAGTGTCCTGGTTTGCGACAGTTGAAGCATGATCCAGGTTTCTGATTTGAGTTGCCTTTCCTTGGAGGAGTGGCATCTCTTCTTCTAGATCCTCGGCTGTCAGATGACTCCACATCCTTTCTAGGATGTCTTTCTGGTGTTCTTTCTCTGGAACCTCTGGAGGGTGAACTTGCTCTTCTATCTTTATAGTTTCTATAGAATTTTCTATATTTGCTGTTGAGAGTGTTCATCCTTTCGAATCTCTTGATCATAAGAGCCATTTGTTCCTTCAGACTCATGTCTGATCCTTCACAGTCTTCTGTTTTCAGAGAGGCCTTGCCAGATGAGGTACTTGCAGCTTTTGTATTGGCTGCCTTGAAGGCTACAGTCTTGGAGGTAGATGGGGCTGCAGTTGACTCATCACTTCCTGAGTTTTCTTCTCTGTCAAGGTCATATTCATGAGCTTTTAGGTTCTGAAATAGAGTTTGAGTAGACCACTTCTTGATATCTTGAGTATCTTTGATGATGGTCTTCTTGAGTTTCCATCTCTTGGGTAAAGAGTCCAAGATCTTCAAGTTTTTCTCTCTATTTATATACTTCTTGCCTAGAGATTCAATCTCATTTATGATCTTTGTACATCTATTGTCCAGCTGATCAATAGTTTCTCCTGGATGCATCTTGAGGTGTTCAAACTTCTTGACTGCTGTCGACAATTTGCTTTCCTTGATCAGCTCAGTTCCTTCATAGAGGAGTGCCAATGCCTCCCACATCTCTCTGGCTGACTCACAGTGGATGACCTTTGCAATGTACTCATTTGGAGGAGTTTGCATTATGTAATCTTGAGCAATGCTATCAAGGTTTGATTGCTTCATCTCTTCTGGTGTGAGATCCCTCATGGGCTTGGGAACCAGTTCTCCAACTGGGACTTCTGGATCACCATTTGCAGTGTTGACTGTCATGATGGTGATTGGGCCTTCAGTGATTACTGACCACATCTTGTAGTGGACTGATGTGAGATTCCTCCTCATCCTGATTTTCCAGTAATCATAATCATCAACTGAAAACTTAGGCAACTTACGCATGTTAGCACTCATGCTGTATGAGTTTTCAAAAACAAGTTTTCCAAAAAGATCTGTTCAAGAGGACTACAGAAAGACTCCCTCAAGTCTTCTGATAATCTAGAGACAGTAGTCCGTTAGAACCACTGCTCTGATACCACTTGTTGGTCCCTGAATGAGTAGTGAATGGATTTAAAGTCTAGAGGGGAGGGGTGAATAGACTTTAAAACTTTTTCAAACAGAGTTGGGAACCTCTTCTGATTGCTATATCAACTGGACTGCAAGTCTGCTGGTCCAGATGACTATAGTGATCTGACTGAGGAGGTTATATGCGGAATTATGGTGGCCCTGGTTTAGACTCGTTCTTGTAACTTGTTTTACTTAATGAAAATACTCAGCTGATGCTGGTTTGAAAGTTATGGCCTTGTTTTGAAGAGTGTTGAAATCACAGTATGCACTATATAATAATGAATGTAAAGGCAGAAATGTAAAGTGCAGAAAGTAAATAACACCGGATTTATAGTGGTTCGGATATACGTTCCTACGTCCACTCTCACGTCCTAACGTGATGTTTAATCCCTTTAATTTCCACAAATTACAAGGGTCTTGACCTTTATAGTCCCAAGGTTAGGACTTTGAGATCTGAGCCGTCCTAACAGTTACGGTCTCCACAAGTGATTGTAAGCACTTGCACTTTAAGGGGTTTCAAAAACTTTAACCTTTCGGTGAGGGTTTGGGGTTTTTGAGGTGTATCCAACTAATGGTTCAAGCTTATAATTTGCTTAACCACTATGCCTAAAACAATTGATATACAATATGAACAGGTTTCAGGTTCTTAAGGGTTGGATAGAAATCACTTAAGAGCTATAGATAATCTAATGGTTTCTGGCTCTTTTGAGAATTCTTAGAACTGTATGGCTTTAGCTTTGATTGCTTGCTTGGCTTGTTGAATTCTCTCTCGTGATTTCTCATCCTCTTGTATTTATAATGGAGATTGGTTGTAACTAGCCGTTGGAGTTGACTAGCCGTTTGAGCAATCTTTCCATAATAGCTTGATTCCTTGATTTCAGCCGCTTGATTGCTTCAATCCTGGGATCATGTCAATCTTCTAAATAAGGTAGGTCTTCGTTTGAATTGCAAGATGACTTGGGAATCAGCCGAGTCCTGGAAGAGCACATAGTCTTCTGATCTGTACTTCTAGTCTTCTGACTACTCTTCTGGCCTTAGGTCTTCTGTCTTCTGATATCAGACGAGTAACACTCTTCTGATCTGGAAATTCTTTGTACTGCTTTTAGGCCATCTTCAATCTGGAACTCCATCAGATAGGTAGGTATACAAGCACCTTAACTTATCTGGTCTTCAAGGATCTTCTAGTCTTCATGTCTTCTACTCTTCTCATCTTGAGGATAGGCATGTAAGCCAGGACTGTGCTGATCAGCTGATATCAATACAGTTGATCACACAAGACTAGTCTAAGCTGTTCTATACAAGTCAGCTGATCCTATTACATTTATAAACTCTAAGTGTTTTGGCCATCAAAACTATTATAACATCAAGTGGGGCTTAGGATGAATTTATATCCCAACACTCCTCTTCTTTTTCAGCAGAGTCATGAACAGACTCTTCTGCCTCCTCAACAACATCTTTGGAAGATGTTTCAGCCAAAAACTTCCTCTTCTCTTCTTTCAACCTTGCTGCCTCAGCAAGAGCTTCCTTCCTTAAGTAATACTTAGAGATGTGGAAGTTCTTATGAGGTCCCATCTTGTACTTCTTTGGGAGTACCTCTGGAACGATAATACTCAGCTTGTTGGCAAAGCTGACAGTAGAGATTACCTTCCACTCCTTAGATTGTAAGTCCAAGGACACCTTCTTGGCTTCAAGAGCAATTCTGTCCAAGAAAAGCCCTTGCCAGTCTCCATTAACCTGATCCCAGATTGCAGCCATAACTCTAACCTTTAGAGTAGTAACAGCATCATGACTGAATGTGTTACCCAGTAGCATCTTTCCTGCAATCTCCATCAAGGTCTGAAACTTAGGGTCAAGTTGGGATTTCTTGACTCCAGAGGCATCGACAGCCTTGATTCTTCTACCAGTAAACAACTCCATGTATTCCTTTTCTCTTCCCATAATGTAGGTAGAGATGTTGACTTCCCCCCTTTGTAGATCGAACATGTCCTTAAGAATTTTCCTTGTGATTTTGACCGGGTGTCTACCCATGACACTTTCAACCTGTCAGCCATTCATCACAGCATTTGCATAGAAAGCCAGCACATCTTGTTCATAAACATTGGCAGGTGCTGCTTGTAGAAATTCTCTGAGATTAAGGTTGAGGCATCGAAGTAATATTTCCTTGTTCTCAGCTGTGTGTTTGCCCTTGAAAAACAGAGCGTTTTCCGTAAAAATCTTCCCTTCCTTGGACCACATTGCAGCGTCCAAAGTGCCTGTGATCTTGGTCTTCTCATCAAAAATTTCAATGATTCCCATTCTGAGTTTGAGAGTTAGGGTTCGAAAGAGCGAAAGTAACTTGCAGAACGAGAGAGTATAGTAAGCAATTGAGATTTGTGAGCGAAAGGGTTTTTGGAATGGTGTAAGGGTTGTGTATATACTCCAACAATTCTTGAGAATTGTATAATCCAACAGTCAGATTTGGTTTAATTGTGGAGTAGAGCCCAAGATTTCCTTCTTTGATTTCGCCCCGTTTCCTTTAATTTTGCCGGCTGAATTTGCCATGTGGCAATTGTTGATTTGCTGGCAATATGGTAATCAAGTACTAATGACATCATTACCAAAAATAGCCGTTGAGACTAATTTTGTAGCAAGAATTGATCATCAAAGGCCGTTTTCTATAAGTGAATTGCATTCCTTATATAGGCCAATTTCTTTAATTACATTCAGGAATAAATCTAGAATGAATTACATGATCAAAGCTAGTCATTATACTCTAAATTGAAGTGATCTGATCAGCAGAGTGAAGTCTTCTGATTTCTTGAAAAGTCTGCTGATTTTTCTTGAAAGTCTTCTGGTCAGCTGAGTTGGTCTTGTGATCAGCTGAGTGGAGGATTGAGGTTTGCTGTGATGATCCAACCTGGATGATGGATCTTCCAGCTTTATTGTGAGTGATGATCCAACCTGGTTTGATGGATCTTCCAGCTCTATCTCTGAACCATGTAGGACCATCAAATCAATTTGATGATCAGCCTGGAAGATATCCCACTGGTTCAAGTTGCCCTCACCATCTGATGTTCCTCATCATCAGATGGGTTGTAGCATCTAATGTGTCCTTTTTGAATTTCTTCGCTTCTCTTGAAAGAGAAGGAAGATTGGAAGAGGCTTCAATGGAGTATGAAGAGAGAGCCATGGACTTGGTCTTCTTGATTTATTTTGACATAGTAGCCTTAGATAACAAGCTCTCCATGTAGAACTTCCCCCTGGAGAAGAAGCTCTGCTTGCTTGCTACTTTGTCCTCTGCATCTCTCCTTCCTCTAGTTTTCAACAAGGACATCTCTCCTTCGTCTAGTTTTCATAGGCATACTCATGTTGGATAACCCAAGTATGCTGATCTGCATCATCTTCATCTTCTGGACAAATCTTCATCTCCTTCACCCAAGACCTTGGTTGCGGGATGATATCCATTCCATCTCTTCTTTCGAATATCTCCATACCTGAAACAAAGATAATAGTTATTGATTTGTGTTATTAGGTGTTCTCATAACTTCCTCCTTTTATAGGGATAGAAATGAGGTAGTGGAGTGAAAGATGACAAAACTATAGAGTTGATAGGTCTGAATTTCTGAAAAGTTACTTCTTAAGATCATCAATGAGATTCTTGATCTAAGGGTTCACATTTAAAGGTATTCAGACTTTATCTTATGGAATGCAGAAATTATACATTTTGCGCAAGAGTTATTTGGAATCCGTACAGTGCATGCATAATGTTGAGTCGGTGAGGATGGTGTATTAATCCAACCAAGTATAACTCAATAGTATACTGTATGTATGTATATAAATAAAGTATTTAATGAAGAATAGTTTATTAATATACATAGATATACATTGCTTAGAGTAAAGATGTCTAATAACTTTGTTCAAGTCTGCTGGATATATATATATAATATGCAATGCAGATTTTAGAGTATTTCATCAAGGATTCTTAAGGTATCATTGATTCCCCCTTGATTAGATAACTCTATGTTTTCCCTCAGCTTTATTTGTCTTCATCGGGAAAGTACTTACCTGAAGATGAGGGTGTGTATTCACCTCATCTGATCCTCCTAGTCTGCTGCAATTGTATCAGCTGAGGTCTTCAGCTGATCTTTGCTCTTCATGTGCTTGGATCCAGGAGTCCTAAGCTGTAGCATAGGGTCTTGAATCGTTCTTCAGCTAGGGGCTTAGTCAAGATGTCTGCTCTTTGGATATCTGTGTGAATTTCCATCTTGATGTCCTTCTTTTCAAGGTGGTCTCTTATGAAGTGGTGTCGAATGTCGACATGCTTGCACCTTGTGTGGAGGACTGGATTTTGAGTGATGGCAATGGCACTGCTGCTATCACAATAGATAGGGACTTCTCTTGCCTCTACATTGTAATCCTTGAGTTGTTGAACTAGCCAGAGCAGCTGACTACAACAACTTCCAGCTGCCATATATTCTGCTTCAGTGGTGGAGGTTGCAACTGAAGTTTGCTTCTTAGAGAACCATGATATCAACTTGTTGCCCTGAAATTGACAGGATCCAGATGTGGTTTTCCTCGCAATTCTACATCCCCCATAGTCTGAGTCAGAATAACCACTCAATTCTAGATTGTCATTAGCAGGGTACCATAGTCCTAAGTTGACTGATCCTTTTAGGTACTTGAGAATCTTCCTTACTGCTTCTAGATGACTTTACTTTGGGTTTGCTTGAAAACTAGCACATACTCCTACAACAAATGTTATGTCTGGTCTGCTGGCTGTAAGGTATAGTAGAGATCCAATTAGTGCTCTATATTCAGCTTGATCAACTTCCTTTCCAGACTCATCTGGTTCCATTTTGAAAGATGTCATCATTGGAATCCTTGCAGTCTTGCTTTGTAGAGCTTTGAATCTTTCTAATAGGTTTTTGGTATACTTGGACTGGTTGATGAAGATTCCTTCTGGACTCTGCTTGACTTGAAGTCCTAGGAAGTAATTCATCTCACCCATCATGCTCATTTCAAAGTTTCCTTGCATAAGTTCAGAGAACTTTTTGCACATCTCTTGATTGGGTGATCCAAATATAATATCATCTACATATATTTGCACCATTAGAATGTCTTCTCCTTCTTGTATTCTGAAAAGAGTTCTATCAACTTTGCCTTTTGTATATCCATTGTCAAGTAGGAATTGTGACAATGTGTCATACCAAGCTCTAGGGGCTTGCTTTAAACCATAGAGAGCCTTCTTCAGTCGATATACTTGATCACCTTTTTCAAATCCTGGAGGCTGCTCTACATATACTTCTTCTACCAGAATACCATTTAGAAAAGCACTCTTAACATCCATTTGGTACACTTTGAAGCCCATGTATGATGCATAAGCTAGAAACAATCGAATGGCTTCTAGTCTGGCTACTGGAGCAAAGGTTTCATCATGCTCAATCCCTTCAGATTGTGAATATCCTTTTGCAACTAGCCTTGCTTTATTTCTAGTTATCACATCATTTTCGTCCTTCTTATTCTTGAATACCCACTTTGTTCCTACTACATTGTGGTTTTCAGGACGATCTACCAATTCCCATACTACATTTCTTTCGAATTGGTTTAGTTCTTCTTGCATAACAGTGATCCAATTGCTATCGGTCATTGCTTCTTCTATGTCAGCTGGTTCAATGTTGGACAGGAAGGCACACCAGCAGAACATAGATGATTGGGAGTTCGGATTCAGTTGTCTTCTTGTCTTGACACCTGAGTCTGCTCCTCCTAAGATGAGTTTTGATGGATGGTTGTTCCTCCATGTATGCCTCACAGGAGTATCTACATTAGATGAGCTTGGATTCTCATCTGTTCTAGTGCCATCACGGGGTGTTGACTTGATTTGGTCGATCATCATCTGTATCTTGTGTGTCAAAGAGATCATTCCCCCTTGCATTTGGGATTGGTGCATCTTGATTCTGGTTAGCTTGCCCTGCTTGAGTTTGAGATCTAGTGACAGGTCTATGATGCTTATCTTCCTCTGGTTCTTCAGGAAAAGGTTCATTGACTTCAATGAACTCATCTGGTCTGGACTTGATCACTAGCTGTCTCATCTGATCTGCAGCTGAGTTTGTTTCTACTGCACTCTTTTCACAAGATTAATCAAAAACAACATGAGGTGTTTCTTCCACAAGAAGGGTTCGTTTGTTGAGTACTCTAAATGCTTTGCTAGTAGAGGAGTATCCTAAGAATATCCCCTCATCTGCTTTGGCATCAAAGGCATTCAACTTACTCTTCCCATTGTTGTGGATGAAACACTTGCAACCAAATATATGAAAGTAAGATACTCTAGGTTTTCTTCCTTTCCACAGTTCATATGGGGTTTTCTCATGAATTTTGTGAATACCTGACCTATTTTGAGTGTGACAAGCTGTGTTGATAGCTTCTGCCCATAGCTTCTTAGGAGTGGAGAATTCAGCAAGGAGTGTTCTTGCAGCTTCTTTGAGTGTTCTGACTTTTCTTTCAGCTACACCATTTTGCTGTGGTGTTCTTGCTGCACTTGTCTCTTGCTGAATACCATTAGAAGTACAATAGGCAATGATGTAAGAATTAATAAATTCAGTGCCTTTGTCACTTCTAATTTTTACAATTGGTTATCCTTTCTCTACTTGGATCCTCTTCAATAGTTCAGGAAGCTTCTGCTGAGTCTCACTCTTCTTGTATAAGAAGATAACCCAAGTAAACTTGGAGTAGTCATCTACAACAATGAGAGTGTACTTTCTCCCTGTTAATGTGGTTGGAGTGATTGGTCCAAAGAGATCCATGTGAAGCAATTCAAGAACTCTGCTGGTTGATGCTGTCTTCTTGGTCTTGAAGGAGACCTTTATTTTCTTTCCTTGTTGGCATGCAACATACCTGATCTTTACAGTAGAGTTCATTAGGCAGACCATCAACTAAGGATTCCCTTGCTAGCTTGTTCATAGTCTTAAAGTTCAGATGACTAAGACGTTTGTGCCATAGCCAGCTGACATCTTTAGGGCTCTTCACAAGCAGACATGTATCCTTAGGACAGATGTTCCAATTTGCAAGATACATACTTCCCTTTCTAGATCCTGTTAGAAGGTTTTGTTTTGTTCTTTTATCACTTATGAGACACTCATCTTTAGAGAATTTAACTGAGTAACCAGTGTCACAAAAATGAGAAACAGATAATAAATTAAACTTAAGACCTTCTACATATGATACATCATGTACCTCAATGTCACCATTTTTAAGGGTGCCATATCCTTTTGTGCTACCGTGCGCGTTATCACCAAAGAAGACTTTTGGACCTTTCTTCTCTATGTAGTTGGTCAGCAGGGCTTTGGTTCCTGTCATGTGAGTTGAGCATCCACTATCTATGTACCATGTTTCTCCTGCTAGACCTCCTCCTCTGTATAGGTTAAGTCTTAGGTACCCATTTTGTCTTGGGTCCTTGGGTGTTAGTACTACCCTTGGGAACCCACATATACATTGGTCGTTTGAACAACATTGAGCACTTGAGTTGTTTCCCTCGGGCATCACAGAACCAAATCTTACAAGTTAGCACCTTGGACTGGTCTGATTTGTTGTTTGTGTCAGCTAAGTAGTAGTCAAATGGTTTCCTTTTATAGGAGTGTACATACATGATCTTTTGACTAGTTACATTCGGCCTGAGTGCATTAGCTGGACGATGCACACGATTATATGGACCATACTCTTCTGTTCTCACAATATCATAGGAGATAGGGGGTGCAAAGAGAACAGATTTGTTTGAAGAAGATTTCTTCTTCTTGGCTGGAGCAGCATACAGCTGAGACTGCCTCAAACGAGATGGTCTAGGCTGTTTGTTGTTCCTCTGTAAAGGTTTGGGGTTAACTTATATTTTACCATTTTTGGTGTTAGGATAGTTAGCCTTAGCTGGTACAAATGCCTTTTGGTTCATATTTGGTTCATTGTGTTTAGAACACTCACCCTTTTCATGTGTCTGAGTAGTGCACTTGTTAGGTGTACTACCCCCAGCTGGAGAGGATGTAGATGGATTAAGTTCATAGCCAAAACCCATCTTATTGCCATTTGATCTATAATACTCAGAGATACTTTCAATAGTAGTAGAAGCTTTATTGAACTCTGATATCTTTTGATTTAGGCATTCCTTCTCCTTTTCTAAGAGCTTGTGTGCTTCGAAGAGGTCATCGAACTTGGATTGTAGTGAACGAAATTCCTTAGTTTCTAAAGCTTGAGTTTCTAACATCCCCTCATACAACTGAGTTATTGTGGTATTTTCTTCCTTAAAAAGTTCCACTTCTCTGGTCAATCTTTCATTCATTGTGACCAACTCAGGGGTGTTATCAAACTTAGTCTTTTTCAACCTAGCAATTTGTTTCCTTAGATCCTTGTTCTCCTCTTCCACTTCTATAAAAGCTCTAGTGGCAATATCCAGATCACCTTTTACCTTTCTTAAAGATTGATAATAGGTGTCTTCTGATTCGCCTTCAGATGAGTTTATCTCATCTGATTGTGAAAAAATAGGTGAATGGAAAGTAGTAGTATATGAATTTACCTCATTTTCACTTATGGCCATCATAGCTAGGTCATCTGAATCATCTGAGAAGATTTGACAGTCTGGTGATGTAGGGAGTTCATCACTTTAATATTCAGATTCTTTAGTCACCATTGCTTGCTTGTCTGAATTTCTTCTGTCTCTTCTTAGCATTCTTTCTTCTTTGTCATCTAAATTCAGCTCAGGACATTCATAGACATAATGTCCTGGTTTGCGACAATTAATGCATGATCCAGATTTCTGATTTGAGTTGCCTTTCCTTGGAGGAGTGGCATCTCTTCTTCTAGATCCTCGGCTGTCAGATGACTCCACATCCTATCTAGGATGTTTTTCTGGTGTTCTTTCTCTGGAACCTCTGGAGGGTGAACTTGCTCTTCTATCTTTGTAGTTTCTATAGAATTTTCTATATTTGCTGTTGAGAGTGTTCATCCTTTCGAATCTCTTGATCATAAGGGCCATTTGCTCCTTCAGACTCATGTCTGATCCTTCAAAGTCTTCTGTTTTCAGAGAGGTCTTGCCAGATGAGGTACTTGCAGCTTTTGTATTGGCTGCCTTGAAGGCTACAGTCTTGGAGGTAGATGGGGTTGCAGTTGGCTCATCACTTCCTGAGTTTTCTTCTCTTTCCAGATCATATTCATGAGCTTTTAGGTTCTGAAATAGAGTTTGAGCAGACCACTTCTTGATATCTTGAGTATCCTTGATGATGGTCTTCTTGAGTCTCCATTTCTTGGTTAGAGAGTCTAGAATCTTTAGATTTTTCTCTCTATTAGTATATTTCTTGCCCAGAGATTCTATCTCATTGATGATCTTGGTAAATCTATTGTCTAGCTGATCAATAGACTCTTCTGGTTGCATCTTGAAGTGTTCGAACTTCTTGACTGCTGTAGACAACTTGGATTCCTTGATCAGCTCAGTTCCTTCACAGAGAAGTGCCAATGCTTCCCACATTTCTCTGGCTGACTCACAGTGGATTACCTTTGCAATGTATTCATTTGGAAGAGTTTGCATTATGTAATCTTGAGCAATGCTATCAAGATTTGATTGCTTCATCTCTTCTGGTGTGAGATCCTTCATCGGCTTGGGAACAAGTTCTCCAACTGGAACTTCTGGATCACCATTTGCAGTGTTGACTGTCATGATGGTGATTGGGCCTTCTGTGATTACTGACCACATCTTGTAGTGGACTGATGTGAGATTCTTCCTCATCCTGATCTTCCAGTAATCATAATCTTCAACTGAAAACTTAGGCAACTTTCGCATATTAGCACTCATGCTGTATGAGTTTTCAAAAACAAGTTTTTCAAAAGAATAGATCTGTTCAAGAGGACTACAGAATGACTCCCTCAAGTCTTCTGATAATCTAGAGACAGTAGTCCGTTAGAACCACTGCTCTGATACCACTTGTTGGTCCCTGAACGAGTAGTGAATGGGATTAAAGTCTAGAGGGGAGGGGTGAATAGACTTTAAAACTTTTTCAAGAGAGTTGGGAACCTCTTCTGATTGCTATGTCAACTGGACTACAAGTCTGCTGGTCCAGATGACTATAGTGATCTGAATGAAGAGATTATATGCGGAATTATGGTAGGCCTTGATTAGACTCGTTCTTTTAGTTTCTTATGAAAGTGTTAACTTGTTTTGCTCAGTGAAAGTACTCAGCTGATGCTGGTTTAAAAGTTGTGGCCTCGTTTTGAAGACAGTTGAAAATACAGTATGCACTATATAAAGATTAATGAAATGACAGAAATATAAAGTGCAGTGAGTAAATGACACCAGATTTATAGTGGTTCGGATATACGTTCCTACGTCCACTCTCACGTCCTCACGTGATGTTTGATCCCTTTAATTTACCACAAATTACAAGGGTCTTGACCTTTATAGTCCCAAGGATAGGACTTTGAGATCTGAGCCGTCCTAACAGCTACGGTCTCCACAAGTGATTGTAAGCACTTGCACTTTAGGGGGTTCAAAAACTATAACCTTTCGGTGAGGGTTTGGGGTTTTTGAAGTGTATCCAACTAATGGTTCAAGCTTATAATTTGCTTAACCACTATGCCTAAAACAATGAATATGCAATATGAACAGGTTTCAGGTTCTTATGGGTTGGATAGAAATCACTTAAGAGCTATATATATTCTAATGGTTTCTGGCTCTTTTGAGAACTCTTAGAACAGTATGGCTTTAGCTTTGATTGCTTGCTTAGCTTGTTGAATTCTCTCTTGTGACTTCGTATTTGTGATTTCTCATCCTCTTGTATTTATAATGGTGATCGCTTGCAACTAGCCGTTGGAGTTGACTAGCCGTTGGGGCAATCTTTCCATAATGGCTTGATTCCTTGATTCCAGCCGCTTGATTGCTTCAATCCTGGGATCATGTCAATCTTATAAATAAGGTAGGTCTTCGTTTGAATTGTAAGATGACTTTGGAATCAGCCGAGTCCTTGAAGAGCACATAGTCTTCTGATCTGTACTACTAGTCTTCTGACTACTCTTCTGGCCTTAGGTCTTCTGACTTCTGATATCAGTCGAGTAACACTCTTCTGATCTGGCAATTCTTTGTGCTGCTTTAGGCCATCTTCAATCTTGGACTCCATCAGATAAGTAGGTATACAAGCACCTTAACTTATCTGGTCTTCAAGGATCTTCTAGTCTTCATGTCTTCTACTCTTCTCATCTTGAGGATAGGCATGTAAGCCAGGACTGTGCTGATCAGCTGATATCAATACAGTTGATCACACAAGACTAGTCTAAGCTGTTCTATACAAGTCAGCTGATCCTATTACATTTATAAACTCTTAAGTGTTTTGGCCATCAAAACTATTCTAACACCAAGTGGGGCTTAGGGTGAATTTATATCCCAACAATATCTGCTTATTTGCAAAAAGCACTAAAGATCTCAGTTGGCTATGGCACAAAAGGCTAAACCATCTGAACTTTAAGACCTTGAACAAACTTGCAAGATTATCTTTAGCAGATGGCCTACCAAATGAAGTATTCACAAAAGAACACATTTGTCAAGCATGTCAAGAAGGAAAGCAAGTCAAAGCACCTTTCAAGACAAAGGCTGCCATCTCAACTGCAAGAGTACTACAATTACTTCACATGGATTTATTTGGACCCATTACCCCTGTGAGCATCAGTGGAAAGAAGTATACACTAATAGTAGTGGATGACTTCTCAAGATACACTTGGGTAATATTCATGCTGAAGAAGAAGGAAACTCAGCAGAAGCTGCTAGAACTTATGAAGAAAATTACAAATGAGAAAGGCTTGAGCATTGTAAAGATCAGATCAGACAAAGGAACAGAATTCATCAACTCTTACATAAATGAATACTGTCAAGCAAATGGAATCACTCATGAAACTTCATCAGCTAGAACACCTCAACAAAATGGTGTAGCAGAAAGGAGAGTTAGAACACTCAAGGAAGCTGGAAGAACCGTGATAGCAGAAGCAAAGATTCCAAAGAGGTTTTGGGCAGAAGCAATCAATACTGCTTGTCACACCCAAAACAGATCCATGCTAACAAAGGAACAAGGAAAAACTCCTTATGAACTCTTCAAAGGGAGATAACCAAGAATCTCTTACTTTCATATTTTTGGATGTACATGTTTCATTCACAATAATGGGAAGCAACAATTAAAAACATTAGATAGCAAAGCAGATGAAGGAATCTTTCTAGGATATTCTTCATCTAGCAAAGCTTTCAAAGTTTATAATTGTAGAACTCTTATTGTTGAAGAAACACCTCATGTTATCTTTGATGAGTTTTCTTTCAAGCACAAGACCTCAAACAAATAAGACAGATCCCATGATGAAATCAACACAAGAGTGACAAGGCTAAGAGATGGTGAAAGAAAATAATCTACATTTACTGATGTACACTATCCTGACTTGGACAACCTCAAGATATCCAACATATCTGAAGCCAGTCAAGATAGAGACAACTTACCTGAAGCCAACATCCATGAGGAAAATTGCAATGTTGAGTTGAATGAACCCACTCAACCTGAGGTAAGTTCTCCCAATGAAGAAGCTGGTAATGCTGAGGGAGTACAAGGATCAAATGATTTAGGGGGAACTCAACCTGAGAATACCAATGTCAATGACATGGATAACACCCCTGAATATGAAACTGATCCAGCTTTTAATTTTCCTGAATTTTATGTTGAATTAAATGTTGAACCAAATGAGACTAACTTATCTGAAAATGATCAGTCTAGAAGGACATGGCTAGATGCTCATCCTTCAGACCAGATCATTGGTGATCCTACTAGTGGTGTAATCACTAGGAGACAACATGGAGAGAGTGCTTTATTTTGTTGTTTTCTTTCTGAAACATAACCCACAACCATTGAAGAAGCAATGGAAGACTCCAACTGTATTACAGCAATGCAAGAGGAACTAAATCAGTTCAAAAGAAATGATGTTTGGGAGCTGGTAGACAGACCAACACATCAGGATGTTGTAGGAGCTAAATGGGTTTACAAGAACAAGAAGAATGAAAATGATGTTATAGTTAGAAACAAAGCCAGACTAGTTGCCAAAGGTTATAGTCAACATAAAGGAATAGACTATGATGAGACCTTTGCCCCTGTAGCTAGGTTAGAAGCAATTAGGCTGTTCTTAGCATATGCAGCTCATATGAAGTTCAAGGTATACCAAATGGATGTGAAGAGTGCATTTCTGAATGGTGTACTTAAAGAAGAGGTATATGTAGAGCAGCCACCTGGTTTTGAAGAAGGAGGCAAAGTGTATAGATTGAAGAAAGCACTTTATGGTCTCAAGCAAGCACCAAGAGCTTGGTATGAGACACTATCACAATTCCTATTGGACAATGGATTTGTGAAAGGCACAGTTGATAGGACCTTATTTAGGATAAATGAAGGAAATGATATTCTGTTAGTACAGATATATGTTGATGATATCATTTTTGGTTCACCTAATGAGGATATGTGCAAGAAATTTTCAACTCTCATGCAAGGGAAGTTTGAAATGTCAATGATGGGATTGATGAACTTCTTCCTAGGTTTACAAGTCAAACAATATGAGAAAGGAATCTTTATCAATCAAGCTAAGTATACTAGAGAAATGATCAAGAAGTTTGGTTGTGAAAATAGCAAACCAGTTAGGATTCCTATGAATACAAATTGGAAAATGGATCCTGACATTGATTGTAACGCCCTAAGTTTCAAAACTATAAACTATGCAAACATAATGAAAATGGCTAATTCTAACGCACCAAAAGTATCCATTTATGAACTCATAACAAAGTGAAAAGAGTAATGATTTGTATCTTAAAGGAATACCATAAACAACGACATCCAAGACGCTACTAACACGACTCATAAGACAATATCAATCTTCACAAAAGGGAATAAAACATTTAATCCTTTATTTAAAATATAAAGTTCATAAAGAAATAGCAATCGTCATCCAACGCCACCTCTCGCCGCCCAACTTCTCAACCTGAAAGTTTTAAATGAGAGGGGTGAGTATGAAAGCACACTCAGTGGGATCGAGTCATTCCTAATTAAATGCTAAAAATTTATAACTAGGACAATGTTTAGTAAATGAAAAACTCATACTTGTCCCCTCGGTCCATTTCCATAAAGTACTTTGCCAACACTTTAATACTTGCCATTGAGTATTGTGGACCTTCCCAAAGCCATTTTAAGAGCTGAGGTATTCCCACACGTGGAGTTTGTGGACCTTCCCCGTAGCCATGTTAATGACTTGGGTATTCCCACACATAGAATTTAACTTTGACATGGAGCACGGCGGGTTAAACCCGAAGATCCGTTGATCCCGGACCCCGATAGGGCCCCTGGCTATTAGAAACTTTGCCAATCGAATATTAAATATAATTCCAAATACACAACATGCACCCCAATAAGTTATTTAAAGCATTTAATCAACAATAACTACGCATTAAATCACTACTAAACCACTGTAGATATTTAAGCGATTAAACCCCACCTTAAATATTTGATGCGAAAGAGTGACGTAAGAGCCTCGAATGAACTATTCCTCACCGTCGACGTCGCCTTGCATTAATAACCATACTTCTAATTAGTAAACTATGATAATTAAACATAGAATAGTAATAATATTTGTTTCAATGATCTTAAATTCTCAAATTAAATAATTTAAAACAAGAAACCATCTATGAGGGGGATTCTGTCCCTAATATTCTTACGAGAATTTCCATGGACCTAAATAAATAATTTACATTAATTATGGTGATATTAGTAAAATAATAATAAATAATAATAATTATAGCATTAAAAGATGAATAGATCAAAACATAGCTATGAATGTCTTCTACTGTAATGGGTTTTTAATGGAAGGGAACCTAATCATTACAATTTCTCCCCACTTTAACCCATATCAATAACTATTTAAGAAAATATCAAGGTAGTTGGATACTACTCAAATGAATAAACAAAAACAAGAGATCACATAACGCATAATGGGTTTTGACTCAAAGGTATACGCATGTGTATATATATATATATATATATATAATATAGGTATTTGGCAAGAGGAGGACTGCAATAGAAAGGGTGGAAAACCAGTGTTGAAATGTTTCAATTAATTAGGCAGAATTGCAATAGAGAGAAAATAAGAGAAGATTACCTTGTAACAACCAACGATGCGAGAACGTCAAAGGCACTAGAGGAGGGCTGCGGATTGGTTTATGGGTGAGAGAAGAATCAATATTTCTTTGCTATCGGGGAGAGTGAGGGATTTCAACTTCTGTATTGTGAGGAATGGATTGGATAGTAATGAAAATTATTGTTGACCTTGGGGTGAATCCCACGAATTAATGTTCACCCTTAATTGGTCAATGTAATTAGAAAGTTGCTGAACTTAGAGCTTGGGATTGATTATGATTGAGTTTTTTAACTTAGGCAAAAATATTGGGGTAGACTTTCTAATTAAGAAGGATTTTGAGAAATTTAAAGCTACGAAGCTTATTAATAAAATAAAATAAAAATGAAGTGAAATAAAATAAAATAAAATAAAATAAATAAAATATTATTTAAAATGGATTTACGGGTATTACATCCTACCCCACTTAATGAGAATTTCGTCCTCGAAATTAGGAAGCTTACCTCGCGAAATAAATTCGGGATATTTTGCTTGTATCTCATCTTCTCGTTCCCACGTGGCTTCATCCTTTCCATGTCTGCTCCATTGTATTTTCACGAGGGTCACGTCTTTGCTGCGAAGCTTGAGAACCTTTGTTTCCAGAATTACCTCAGGGACTTCTTCGTACGTCATATCTTTATTAAGCTCCAAGTTGCCATAGTTGGTAATGTGAGTGGGATCGTGTACATACTTCCTCAACATTGATATATGGAAGACGTTGTGTGCTGAAGTAAGTGCTGGAGGTAGAGCGAGTCGGTAGGCTAGGTCGCCCACTCGTTCCAAGATTTCAAAAGGGCCAATATACCTTGGCCTAAGTTTTCCTTTCCTACCGAATCTGACCACTCCTTTTGTGGGAGAGACCTTCAAGAAGACTTTTTCACCTTGGTTGAACTGCAAATGTTTTCGTCGTCTATCGGCATAGGATTTTTGTCTATCTTGGGCAGTCTTGATCCTTTCTCGGATCGTTTGAATCAATCCAACTGTTTGTTCAACCATTTCTGGTCCCAATAGCTTCCTTTCGCCTACCTCGTCCCAATACGTTGGGGATCTGCACTTTCTCCCATATAAGGCTTCGTAAGGAGCCATACCGATTGTCGCTTGGAAACTGTTGTTATATGCAAACTCCACTAGGGGTAAGTAGGTCTCCCAATTACCTCCAAGGTCTAGTACGCATGCTCTTAGCATATCCTCTAAAATTTGAATGGTCCTTTCAGATTGTCCATCGGTCTGAGGGTGGAAAGCTGTGCTAAAGTTTAACTTGGTCCCCATAGCTGCGTGTAAACTTTTCCAAAATTTAGATGTGAATCTAGTGTCCCGATCAGATACGATAGAAACAGGAACGCCATGGAGCCTCACTATTTCTCGAACGTACATTTGTGCATACTGATCCATCCCGAATGTCATCTTGACCGGTAGAAAGTGTGAAGACTTCGTCAATCTATCGACGATAACCCAAATTGCATGATTCCCTCGGACCGATCGTGGTAGGCCTACTACAAAGTCCATCGTGATATGTTCCCACTTCCACTCTGGGATGTCGAGGGGCTTTAGTAGTCCTGTTGGGCGTTGATGTTCAGCTTTCACTTGTTGGCATATCAAACACCGTTCCACAAACACCGCGATGCTTCCCTTCATATTTCTCCACCAAAATGTCCTTCTTAAATCTCGGTACATCTTTGTTCCACCCGGATGGGCTGTATATGGCGTACAATGAGCTTCCTCTAAAATTTCTCTTCTCAAATCCTCGTCTTTTGGTATGCACAGTCTTCCTTCAAAAACAAGTGCCCCATCCGCCGTCAATGAGAATCCCTTTGCGCTCCCGTCCTGTACTTGTTTCCTTATTTTGTTTAGAAATTCGTCATTTTCTTGAGCTCCTTTAATTCTGTCTCGCAACAAAGGCCGGATGACCATCGTTGTCACAATTGCCTCGACTTTCCTCGGTAGCTCTATCCCTTCTAAATTCAGCTTAACAAAATCTTTAATCAACTCCTCTTGTTGTGTCCACATGCTCGTTAGTTCCCCTTTTCCTTTGCGGCTTAGTGCATCCGCTACGACGTTGGCTTTTCCAGGATGATAGTGAATTGTACAATCATAGTCTTTTACCAATTCAAGCCATCTTCGCTGCCTCATATTCAACTCTTTTTGGGTGAAGATATACTTGAGACTCTTGTGGTCCGTGTAAATCTCACATTTTGCGCCGTAAAGGTAATGCCTCCATATTTTCAAAGCATGAATCACCGCCGCAAGTTCCAAGTCGTGAGTAGGGTAGTTCAACTCATGGATCTTTAACTGCCTCGAGGCGTAAGCAATTACTTTACCATGTTGCATCAAAACGCATCCCAATCCTTGTTTGGATGCGTCACTATAGATAACAAATTCGTCAGACATTCCTGGAATGGTCAGTACGGGCGCCGTGACTAGTCTTCTTTTCAATTCTTGAAAGCTTTCCTCACACTCCCTTGTCCATGTAAACTTTTCTCCCTTTCTCGTCAATCGAGTCATTGGCGACGAAATTTTTGAGAATCCCTCAATGAATCTTCGATAGTACCCGGCCAATCCTAGAAAGCTGCGAACTTCATTCACGTTCGTAGGAGACTTCCACTCATTGACTGTCTCCACCTTTGCTGGGTCGACTTCTATCCCTTGGGCGGTGACTACGTGACCAAGGAACACCACTCGATCTATCCAGAACTCGCATTTCTTGAACTTCGCGTATAACTTCTCTTTGCGAAGCAATTCCAACACTGTCCTTAAGTGTTCTTCATGTTGTTGGTTATCCTTTGAGTAGATCAATATATCGTCAATGAACACGATCACGAATCGATCTAGAAATTGGTGGAAGACCCGATTCATCAGACCCATGAATACTGCAGGGGCGTTGCTTAATCCAAAGGGCATCACTATAAATTCATAGTGACCATATCGAGTTCTAAATGCTGTCTTCGATATATCGCTATCTTTGATCTTTAGCTGGTGATAACCAGACCTTAGGTCAATCTTGGAGAAGACACAGGCTCCTTTCAACTGATCGAAAAGATCTTCTATCCTTGGCAATGGATATTTATTTTTGATGGTGAGACGATTCAACTCTCTATAATCGATGCACATCCTCATCGTTCCATCTTTCTTTCTTACAAATAAAACGGGTGCGCCCCAGGGTGAGACACTAGGTCGGATAAAGTTCTTATCCAGTAATTCTTGCAACTGTACCTTGAGTTCTTCTAATTCCTTAGGGGCCATTCGGTATGGTGCTTTAGACACGGGTGCGGATCCTGGCAACAAATCTATCGTGAACTCCACTTGGCGATCCGTTGGTATGCCTGGTAGATCTTCCGGGAAGACATCTTGGTAATCTCGCACTACCGGTACCTCTCCAATCTTGGTTCCTCGTGTCGCAGTTCCCATTACATTGACCAGATACCCTTGACAACCACCTTTCTTCAACATTTTTGAAGCCTTCATTGCCGATATAACTCGTGGTATGACTCCTGTCCTCGCTCCATGGAATACCATTTCCTCTTCATTGGGTGGTTTCAACACCACCTCTCTCTCTCGACAATTAATACTTGCTTGGTTCTTAGACAACCAGTCCATGCCCAAGATCACATCGAAATCCCGCATCTCAATAACGTACAATTTAACGTCTAAAGTTTTACCACAAAAGTTCAATTCTACGCCCTTAGCTATTCTATCCGTGACAATAGTTTTCCCGGATGGGATACTAACCTCGAGCTCTTCGACTTTGGTAGTCTCATTGCAACCAATCTTAACACAACACTTCGTAGAAATAAAAGAATGTGACGCACCAGTATCAAATAGTATTAGAACAGGAATTTCATTTAGTGGTAATATACCTGTCATAGTATCAAATCCTTGTCCCTTATCTTCTTGGCCAGCCAGCGAAAACACACGTGCCGTTCCTTTAGGCGCAGAATTTTGGCCCCCAAAGTTCGGACAGTAAAAGGCGGTGTGACCAGGTTGTTTGCATCGAAAACATTTCCCTTGTCCCGCAAGACACTCTCCCCTATGATGTTTCCCACATTTGGCACAAGGCGCCTTGATAGGTTGAGCATTCGCGCCGGTGGCACCTTGAAATCGGCCCGTCGTGGAGTTATTCTGGGGCGGCGTGGGTGCATGGTTTCCTTGAAATCTTGCTTGCTTGTTATTGATTCGATTCGATTCCTCCAGTTTCCTCTTCCCGACGTTCTCAATTGGCTTTCGATTGGTATTCCCAGTTAGCTGGCTCACCGCAATTTCATCCGCTCTTTTCACCAGGTCGCTGAAAGGCATATCCCCGTGACTTGCAAGGATGCTACGTATCTCAGGACGCAACCCCTTCTTGAATTTTTGCGCTTTCTTTCGTTCAGTGTCCACCATGTGAGGGGCGAAACGAGCCATCCGACAAAACTCTCTCTCATAATTCTCCACAGTTAAGTCCCCTTGTTGGAACTCAAAAAATTCTGATTACATCTGCTCACGATAGGTATCGGGAAAAAACTTTTCCATAACAATCTCCTTGAATCTATCCCATGTTAGTCCATCGCGTTCCTGCTCCGTCCTCGACCTCCAATAGCCTTCCCACCAATGATCTGCGTCCTCCACTAATTGGAATTCGCCGCAAGTCACACGCTGATGATCTGAGCATCTGACTAGGCGAAAAATGCGCTCAAGAGCTCGAATCCACTCTTCAACAGCGTTGGGTCCATCACGTACATTGAAAGTGGGTGGCTTATAGCGACGGAACTGTTCCACCACTTCGATATTGTTCTGAAAGTTTGGGGCATCCTGGTTACGAGCATTTACGCGACGGGCCATTACCTAGACATGTCGGAAATTAACATTTAAATTTTTGGTTCATTTGACGTCATCAAATACATGTTGATAAATCAAGGAACTGTACCATAAGAATAAATGTCACAAATGAGGAGATGCACACTATTTATCATGATTCAACAAGTCATACACTCGGTTGTATTGTTCAAATAACATGAAAGGTGAGAAGAAATTATAAATTAAAAAAAATATATATATATATTGACTTCTTTCGTAGTACTTCTAATCCAAGTATACCCTCTCGTAAATAAATAACTCACAAACGTACGACCCACAATTTTAATCACTAGCGAATTTAAAATATCCAAAATAATTCTACGAGTTCCTCTGACAACTTCTTGATCATGCAGATTTTCCTTCAGATAGGTCCTCTTCTAGCTCTTCAAGGGGGTCCTCTTCAGGTTCCTCCTCGAGACCCATTCTTAGTCTTTCATCGGGGTCCTCCTCTAGGTCCTCTTCCATCCCTTCATCGGGATCCTCTTCGGGTTCCTCCTCGAGACCCATTCTTAATCTTTCATCGGGATCCTCTTCGAGGTCCTCTTCCATTTCTTCCTCGGGATCCTCTTCAAGTTCTTCATTGGGTCCTTTTTCGGGTTCTCCTTCAGGATCCTCCTCGGGTTCTTCTTCGGGATCCTCTTCGGGTTCTTCTTCGTGATCCCCTACAGGTTCTTCTTCGTGATCCTCTTCGGGTTCTTCTTCGTCATCTTCTTCGGGCTCTTCTTCGGATTCCTCTTCCGGTTCTTCCTCCTCTACGACTACTTCTCTGGGAATGCCCGCCCTTTTCTCGCCCGGGGTTCTCCTATCATTCGAAGTAGGAATAATTCCATCCGAACTCCGCTTGTTCATTCCACATTTCTTGATATAATCGTTCTCCTGGTTCTACCCATTCTTCCGGGAGTGATTTGGCTAAGTTGTGGATAGAATGCGATGTAGTAGGTCCGCGTTCTCGATTCCTCACTCTCATCCACATACGTCGCTTTCTTGCCAAATGAGTCTCCAAATCGTCTTGCCCGTTATACTTGTAATAGAGGAATTCAAGGGTCTCTCGATCGTATGGGTTTGATACTCTTTTCCTAGCTGTACGACGTGTATTCATCTACCAATATAAATTATACGTTGGGTTGAGTACTTCATGTATGCATGTAGTCTTATTCTACGAATACAATTTCGCACTAACAAGAGTAAGCAATATACCATGAATATCCATAAATGTATAACGTATATTGTCCAATTGAAATATGTAGGGTACAAATTCTAATGACATAATAGCATAGTTGCTTTGCATAATATTCGTAAAGTAAAACATGTACCTGGAGAAGTTGGAGCGGTGAGGCGGGGATGGACGACTTTAAATTTAAAATGAAGATAAATAAAACTCTTTAAATTTTAAATAAAGTATTTTTTTTTTTCAAGTCTACAAGAACGTAGACCCGCTCTGATACCATACTGTAACGCCCTAAGTTTCAAAACTATAAACTTTGCAAACATAATGAAAATGGCTAATTCTAACGCACCAAAAGTATCCATTTATGAATTCATAACAAAGTGAAAAGAGTAATGATTTGTATCTTAAAGGAATACCATAAACAACGACATCCAAGACGCTACTAACACGACTCCTAAGACAATATCAATCTTCACAAAAGGGAATAAAACATTTAATCCTTTATTTAAAATATAAAGTTCATAAAGAAATAGCAATCGTCATCCAACGCCACCTCTCGCCGCCCAACTTCTCAACCTGAAAGTTTTAAATGAGAGGGGTGAGTATGAAAGCACACTCAGTGGGATCGAGTCATTCCTAATTAAATGCTAAAAATTTATAACTAGGACAATGTTTAGTAAATGAAAAACTCATACTTGTCCCCTCGGTCCATTTCCATAAAGTACTTTGCCAACACTTTAATACTTGCCATTGAGTATTGTGGACCTTCCCAAAGCCATTTTAAGAGCTGAGGTATTCCCATACGTGGAGTTTGTGGACCTTCCCCGTAGCCATGTTAATGACTTGGGTATTCCCACACATAGAATTTAACTTTGACATGGAGCACGGCGGGTTAAACCCGAAGATCCGTTGATCCCGGACCCCGATAGGGCCCCTGGCTATTAGAAACTTTGCCAATCGAATATTAAATATAATTCCAATTACACAACATGCACCCCAATAAGTTATTTAAAGCATTTAATCAACAATAACTACGCATTAAATCACTACTAAACCACTGTAGATATTTAAGCGATTAAACCCCACCTTAAATATTTGATGCGAAAGAGTGACGTAAGAGCCTCGAATGAACTATTCCTCACCGTCGACGTCGCCTTGCATTAATAACCATACTTCTAATTAGTAAACTATGATAATTAAACATAGAATAGTAATAATATTTGTTTCAATGATCTTAAATTCTCAAATTAAATAATTTAAAACAAGAAACCATCTATGAGGGGGATTCTGTCCCTAATATTCTTACGAGAATTTCCATGGACCTAAATAAATAATTTACATTAATTATGGTGATATTAGTAAAATAATAATAAATAATAATAATTATAGCATTAAAAGATGAATAGATCAAAACATAGTTATGAATGTCTTCTACTGTAATGGGTTTTTATTGGAAGGGAACCTAATCATTACAATTTCTCCCCACTTTAACCCATATCAATAACTATTTAAGAAAATATCAAGGTAGTTGGATACTACTCAAATGAATAAACAAAAACAAGAGATCACATAACGCATAATGGGTTTTGACTCAAAGGTATACGCATGTGTATATATATATATATATATATATAATATAGGTATTTGGCAAGAGGAGGACTGCAATAGAAAGGGTGGAAAACCAGTGTTGAAATGTTTCAATTAATTAGGCAGAATTGCAATAGAGAGAAAATAAGAGAAGATTACCTTGTAACAACCAACGATGCGAGAACGTCAAAGGCACTAGAGGAGGGCTGCGGATTGGTTTATGGGTGAGAGAAGAATCAATATTTCTTTGCTATCGGGGAGAGTGAGGGATTTCAACTTCTGTATTGTGAGGAATGGATTGGATAGTAATGAAAATTATTGTTGACCTTGGGGTGAATCCCACGAATTAATGTTCACCCTTAATTGGTCAATGTAATTAGAAAGTTGCTAAACTTAGAGCTTGGGATTGATTATGATTGAGTTTTTTAACTTAGGCAAAAATATTGGGGTAGACTTTCTAATTAAGAAGGATTTTGAGAAATTTAAAGCTACGAAGCTTATTAATAAAATAAAATAAAAATGAAGTGAAATAAAATAAAATAAAATAAAATAAATAAAATATTATTTAAAATGGATTTACGGGTATTACATTGATGGATTAGATACCAACCCCACTGAATATAGAGCAATAATAGGTTCTTTATTATATCTAACTGCAAGCAGACCTGATATTACTTTTGCAGTTGGTGTATGTGCTAGATTTCAGTCCAATCCAAAGAAAAGTCACTTAGAGGCTGCCAAAAGAATACTTAGGTATTTAAAAGACACAGTGAACTTAGGATTGTGGTATCCATCTGAAGACAACATTGAGTTGACTGGATATTCTGAAGCTGACTATGGAGTGTTGGGATATGAATCCTATAAACAATTGTTGGTCCCAAAAGTTGAGTTAAGATTGAGTAAGCTAAGAAAAAGTCTAGAGGGGAGGGGTGAATAGACTTTTCAAATTCAATCAAAATATCAGAGTTTTTAGTGCGGAAATGTGTTCTGTACAGTACTGTTCTTAAAATCAGCTCAGTACTAAACAGTTAGCTTTTATACTCAACTTTTCTTTAAATCTTTTCTTTAGAAAACTTACTGTTCTTATTCAACAAATATATCAACAGTTAATCAAAACAAAACAGTAAAGAACACAAGATTTTATAGTGGTTCGACAAATGTCTACATCCACTCTCACAACTCCAGTCGTGATGTTTTATTACTCTTCTTCACTTGAGTACTTGTTGTTTAGAGTCCCAAGATTAAGACTTCGATCTTGTCGATTACACCACCAGGTATATCTTCGATCAACTAGTAATTTCACAAGTAACTAGCACACTTGTTTACAACAATACAAACTTAAAACGAAAAGTAAATTTTCTCTTGATGATAGCCTTTGTTTCTTCAAATCAAATCTGTGGCTTTTCTTCAGTTCTTCAATCTTCAACTCTGTGAGTGCTTGAATACTTCTTGATTTGCTCTTGAATAGTAATTGTATCAGTAGTTTCAATAGTCTTTTCAAGTAGAAGATCACACGGTATTTATAAGCATTAGTAAGACAGTTAGCAGTTTGTGAAACTAACTCTCAACTAACTCATAACCGTTTCTTATTTTGTAACTTCTTTCTTTTTATATAACCAACTTATCTTATCTTTCCAAGTCAGCTTATCTTCATATATATCTTCAGTTACGTCTTAAATAAGTTATCCAAACTACTCTTCTTAGTTTTACTGCTCTTGGTCAGTCAGCACAGTTCTTCAAAAACTGTTCAGCTTCTTTCAAATACTTCACTTGATTTCTTCAAACTCTGAAATAGTCTTCTTAGTCATCTCTTAGTCTTCTTTAGTCTTCTGACTTCAATCTAATCTACTGTTCTAACTATTACAATGCTGAATACAATAGAATACAACTTTTACAAATATAAAACCTATCTATACATCAACTGAACTACATACAGATGAGTATAACTAAGTCCTATACTATAAGCTGTCTATACAATACTTCCATCAGCTTAGTTCTTAAACAGTTCATATATCAGATTAGTAATATACTAAGATCAGTAAACTTAAACAACATAACACATTAAGATCAGTAATCTTATAACATGTATCTCACATATACAAACATATAATCACATATATCATTAACTCTAAATTGCTTTTGGCCATCAAAACATACAATCATCAATTAGAACATTGTTTATAGGATTCATATCCCAACAATTTCCCCCTTTTTTGATGAAGCCAAAACTACTTAAACATTAATAGATCAGTAGTTAAGATATATAGTTAATCATATTAGTTCATCAATTCAAAACATCAGATTAAGATTCAAATCCAAAATAAGATCAAATATATCACATATTACAACTAAGTCACATAATCACAGAAATAAAGAAATAAAGATAAGGATAAGAAATGTTATCTCTTCAGCATAGTCCTTCATCTTCAGTCTCTATCAGGAATTCTGAATGCCAAGTACAATCTGTTCTTGATATCCATCATGTGCTTATGATCAATGATTCCTTCATCTTTAATGATTTGTGAAATTATGTTTCTGATCTCTGAGTAATCTGGTTCACCATTTTCAAGTCTTGGAGGATCCCAAACTGGTTCTTCAGGACATAAGATCTGTATACCTGCACTAGTAGCTAACAACAGAATATGTTCCCAAAATTCTCTTGAGATATTCATCATGAATGCATCAAAATCAGAATATTCATCTTCCTTGCTTGAATGGTTACCAAATTTCTTCACAATAAAATTTGCAATCTGCCATTTCTTTTTCAAGTTATTCCAGAACTCCATATCTTCTGGATCCACAACAAATTCCATGAATTGTTCATCCAGAACAGTTCCAACAGATTTAGACTTCATTTTCTTTTTCAATGCAGCAACTCTATTATCAAACTTCTTTCTTGTAGCTTCTGCATCTTTCATCTTTTGTTTTCTAATCTGTTCAGCAGATCTTTTATCATTCATTTCAATTTTATTCTGAGCAAGCATTTGATTATGCTTTTCAACTGATTCAGCTATCAACACATCACTTGATCTATTGTCAGTATCACCATGCTTTAGCTTGCTTTTAGATCTGGTAATTCTACCAATCTGTTCAGTCTCTTCTTCATCATCAATAATGAATTTTCTTTTTCTTTTTCCAGAAGAAGATTCAGCAATATGTTTCTGAGTAGCTGTTGTTTCTTGAGTAACAGAATCAGGACTTTGTAACTTTAGCTTCAGACTGATGATTTCTTCTTTCAAATCATCAATGCTGACTTTCAACTCATCTTGACTCACAACCAATTGAGCTTGTTGTGATTGAGTTTGTTCCATCACTTTCATTACTTTTACTTCCCCCTTTTTGGCTTCATCTTGCCATTCCTTCAAGGGTGTTAAAAGTATCTATACTTTCTTTTGCAGCTCAATAGAAAGTGACTTTTCTTGTAATCTATGCAGATCATAGATTTTATTCATAGTGAATTCCATTATCTTGTCATAAGAATTTGCAGCAGTCAAACTTTCCAACTTTTCAGTGGCTTGTTGAAACCTCTTCAAAGTATCATTCAACTTACTTTGTAACTCTTCATTATGCTTTTTCAACAATTCAAAGCTAGAGTTCTCTTGAGCTGTCTCAGAAGGAACTGTTCTTACTGTCTCTTGAACATCATCAAGCACAGTATTCTGATCAACATCAATTGGTGTGCTCTCCAACTCATTAGCACCCAAAGATTGTTCATTTAAGACCTCAGTGTCTTCAGCTACAACTGTGTTCTCAAACATCTCAGTTGCATTAGTATCAGCTTCATAATCAGCTTCCATATCAGCTTCATAATCAGCTTCAACATCAGCTTGATTATCAGAATGTTTAACTTCAGCATCATCCGCATCCATGTTGACATCAGTATCAACATTCACATCAGCAGACTTAACAATGGAATATTTGCAACCAGTTATTCTTTCAATCAACTGAATAACAGATTCCAAATTTGATAACTCAGTATATGAATTAACATCTGAAGCTTCTTTCTGTTCTTGTTCCCAATCATGAAACACAGAAAGACCACCCATACCTTCAGCAACAACCATCAGCTGATCTAGACCTATACTTCTAAGATATACCCAAGTACCTATCCTTAGAAGTTTCTCAAAGGTTCTAGTGCTGTCATCTAATCCATGAAAACTTTTGAGAAGAGCATTTCTCAACTTAAATCGGATCCTCTCTTCCTTATCACAAACAGGATAATCCATCAAGAACACTGATTCAGGTTGTATGAATTCAGTTTCGGGAGAAGAGGTAATTTCAATTGGTTCAGACGAAGGTATATGTTCATGCTCAGTAGAGTGATCATGAACTGGTTCGGTTTCAAATTCAGGAGAAAAATGAGGAGTAGGGGTATGATGAGGATTAGCTTGAGGAGTGGAATGAAAAGAAGTGTTCTGAGGGGTTGAGGGAGGAGTGTTCTGATGAATAGGAGAGTAGTGAACTGACTCCTCAGAACAGGAAGGCTCAGCTTCATGGGGTTGGGCTTGAATAGAATGAGAGGTTGAGGGAGAAGGGGTAGTGTTCTTGAGGACTCTTCTGGGTCTAAGAACACCAGAAACTTTAGTTCTCTTGTGTGAAAGGATAAGACTTGGAGAACTTACCTCTTCCACAGAAGACTCCTTCACATTGGCAACTGACTCTTCTGACTTTTCAGGAACGGCCCTAGCTGATCGGCCTCTTCTTAATCCAGATTGGTGAGGATCATGCCTAGCCTTTGTTCTTAACTCCGGCTCATCATTGTCAGAACGGAACATAGAACCACCAGATTCTTGTGGTTGATTCCTCTGGCTTTGTTCAAACAAAGTGAACTCCTTCTTGAACAAGAATTTGCCCTGGTGAAATCTTTTTGGACGACTCCAATCCATCTTCCTTTCAGCTAATTGAGGCAACAGTATGCTCAATTTACTTCCAAAACCCATCATGGATTTAATGGAAAATTCTCTTGAGACCTCATCAAATACCACTTTCTCTCTTTCAGCCAATAATCTGCCAAGCAGAAATCCTTGCCAATCACCATCAACAAGATCAGTGATTGCAGCCATAATGCGAATCTTGAGATTGGTGAGAGCGTCTTGACTGAAATGTTGCCCTAACAAGCATTTTCCAGCAATATCCATCAACAATTGCATACCCTCTGGAAGAATGTCCTTCAACAAATTTGATAACGTCGCTGGGTCAACATTCAACCATCTGCCCACACGAACTTTCTCTTGCCCTGCCATATAGCTCAGAATGTCTATTGGCCCGTCTGGTAGATTGAACGCGATTCCAAGGGTTTCTTTAGAAATGACAACCTTGTGGCCAGAAATGATCGAACGAATGCTGTTTGAGTCACCCTGTACCTGAAGAAAGAATTCCATCGCCTCAGGTTCATAAACCTTTTCAGGATATGATTCTAGGTATTTCCGTAGCCCACATTCTTCACACATGGTGAGAATGGCTTGATTCTCAGCTTTCTGACGTCCGGTGAAGTAAACGGAGTTTTCGACGAAGATTCCTTTCTCTGTCATCCATCTGGTTGAATCAAAAGTTCCTGCGACTTCATTTTCTTCGTTAAGAATATCGATAATCGCCATAGGAGAGAAATAGAGAAGTGTAGTTGTAAGAGTAGGAAGAATCGAAAATGCTTGAGCTTAGAGAATTTAGCAGAAAGATTTAGAGTAATGGAGAAGAAGAAGTTAATGTGATCGTGTAAATCAAAAATCAAGGCAAATCTAGGGCTTGGATTGATTTTGATTTCCACGTTGTGTGGTTTGGATTGAGGTGTAAATTGGGAGAAACGTTCCAGATTCATAACAGAGCCAACTTGTGTTGATAAATACACCTTTTAAATTAGGTTAAAAATAGAGGAGTGTATTAATCTTCTCTATAAGTAATCTAACTTTGAACAGTCCTTGACTTAGAAGAATTCTAAGACAGGATACTGTTCTGATGTGTATCAGCACAGTTGTTTTCCATACACACTATACTTCAATTTCTTATTACTACTATATGGAATTTTACTTATCTGGGTTCAGCTGAGTATTGTGATCAGCTGAGTACTCTTTTGAAGATCAGCTCAGTAGTTGGGTCAGCTCAGTAGTCATCAGATCAGTTCCCCAACTCTTCTGATTTTCACCTTTTTGATACCAGCACAGTACTTTCTCAGATCAGTACTGAAAATATTCTGTAGACAAATTTTCCTGTAATCAAATAAGCTCTGTAGAGAGTTATAATTAGTAATCAGATCAGTTCTGTAGAGAGAATGGTATTGTAGTCAGAAAGGTTCTGTAGACAAATTAACTTTGTAATCAGAACTGTCCTGTAGACCAACCAATTCAATAGTCAGAACATGTCTGTAGACAGATTTATACTGTAATCAGATCAGATTTGTAGACAGATCAAATCTGTAATCAGATCAGCTCCCCCTCCAGTGGAGAACTCCTCTTCTGTGCCTGTTTCACCTTGGTAGAAGTGTCAGTTCATGTATAGATTGTGAAATACAGTACATAATAGTAAAGAATAATTAAAATAGGTCTATATAAAAGATTTGTTCTAATGTGACTTGTGCTTTTGAGTCAACATACAGGATTTTTCAGAAATCATAGATTCCCCCTTAAATGTATATTCTCAATTCCCTCAGCTTCACCAGCTTCCTCATCGTGAATTAGGCACCTTAGTAACCTTTTTACCTGATTGTGATGAATGTGGAGGTCGTGACATGGTCTGTTCTTCAGAATTACCCTTCTTGGTGAACTGATCTTGATATCAGCTCAGTACCTGAAATGTTAGTATACAGCTCTACATACAAGCAGGATCCATATCTATCAATACTAGACTTATGCATAGCTCTCCAAATCTAGTTTCAGCCAAAGGTTTTGTGAAAATGTCAGCTCTCTAGATATCAGTATGGATCTTTTCCATTCTAATGTTTTTCTTTTCAACATGATCCCTAATAAAATGATGCCTAACATCTACATGCTTGCATCTAGTATGTAAAACGGGATTTTGAGTGATGGCAATTGCACTATTGCTCTCACAGAATATAGGTACATTGGATTCCACAATGTTGTAGTCTCTAAGTTGTTGCATTAGCCAAAGAAGCTGACTACAACAACTTCCTGCAGCCATATATTCTGCCTCAGTGGTAGATGTTGCCACACTTGTTTGTTTCTTTGAAAATCATGATATGAGCTTAGAACCTAAAAATTGGCATGAACCAGAAGTTGATTTTCTATCTATCCTGCAACCACCAAAGTCAGAATCTGAATAACCACTTAGGGATAGATCATCATCTGCAGAATACCACAAACCTCGATTAATGGTACCCTTTAGATATTTCAATATCCTTTTAGCAGTCTCCACATGACTTTCTTTGGGGTTGGCCTGAAATCTAGCACATACACCTACTGCAAATGCAATGTCTGGCCTACTAGTAGTTAAATAGAGTAGAGAACCAATTAGAGCTCTGTAATAGGATTGGTCAGGATCCATTCTGTATGTTGGCAGCATTGGTAGCATTGGTACTCCAACTGTTTTAGAAGTCTTGATACCAAATTTATCTAACAAATTTCTTGTATATTTTGCTTGATTGATAAAGATACCATCAGATGATTGTTTTACTTGAAGTCCAAGAAAATAGGTCATTTCTCCCATCATTGACATTTCAAACTTGCTTTGCATGAGTTTTGAAAAGCTCTCACTCATGCTCTTGTTAGGAGATCCAAATATTATATCATCAACATAAATTTGGACTAATAAAATGTCTGTACCTTCTTGTCTTCTGAACAAAGTTCGATCCACTTTGCCCTTAGTAAATCCATTTTAAACTAAGAATAGTGAAAGAGTGTCATACCAGGCTCTTGGAGCTTGTTTCAGACCATATAGTGCTTTCTTCAACCTGTATACTTAATTACCACTTACCTCAAATCCAGGAGGTTTTTCTACATAAACTTCTTCAACAAGTATACCATTTAAAAATGCACTTTTCACATCCATTTGATACACAGTGAATTTCATATAAGCAGCATAAGCAAGAAACAATCTTATAGCTTATAGTCTAGCTACAGGGGCAAATGTTTCATCATAGTCAATACCCTCAGCTTGAGAGTAGCCCTGAGCCACTAATCTGGCTTTGTTTCTCACAACAAGATCATTCTCATCTTTCTTATTTTTGAAAATCCACTTTGTACCTACCACATTGTGATCAGTAGGTCTCTCTACGAGTTCCCATACATCATTTCGAGTAAACTGATTTAATTCTTCTTGCATAGCAATAATCCAGTTACTGTCAAATAAAGCTTCTTTCACATTAGCAGGCTCAATAGAAGATAAGAAGCAACACCAACAAAATAGAGAATTACTTGGTTCATGTTTAGAATCAAACAGTTGTCTTCTGGTCTTAACACCTTTATTGGATTCACCAATAATCAGATCAGTGGAATGAGCAGATTTCCATGTTTTTCTAGTCTTAACAGGAATACTTTCATCATCCACATCATGTATAACAGAATCATCAATATCAATATCATCATTTTCAGCAGGTTTATTCACAGGAGAACAGTCAACCAATTCAGGCATGTCAGTTGGTCTAGAAGACTTACCATTGTCTTTTACCTTTTCTACATCATCATCTTTGTTTAGAACATTCAGAAATGGATTGTAGGCTTGTACAGATTCATAGAGTTCAGTCTCTTCACTGTCTTTATCAGTTTGAATGGTCAGATCATCAATTTTCTTACTGATCTGATGATCAGCAGAGTCCTGTACAACTTCATCAAAGACAACATGGGGTGTTTCTTCTACACATAGAGTAGAGTAATTAAATACTCTAAATGCCTTGCTTGTAGAGGAATATCCTAAGAATATTCCTTGATCAGCTTTGGCATCAAAAGCATTTAATTTGCTCTTTCCATTGTTATGAATAAAGCACTTACATCCAAAAATATGAAAATATGAAATTCTTGGTTTTCTACCTTTCCATACCTCATAAGGAGTTTTACCATGTACTTTGTTGAATGCACATCTGTTCTGAGTGTGACAGGCAGTGTTGATTGCCTCAGCCCAGAACTTCTGTGGTGTGTTGTACTCAGCAAGCATTGTTCTGCATGCTTCTTTCAGTGTTCTGTTTCTTCTCTCAGCTACACCATTTTGTTGGGGTGTCCTGGCTGCACTTGTCAAATGCTGAATTCCAGACTTAGAACAAAATTCTTTAATATAGCAGTTTATAAACTCAGTCCCCTTGTCACTCCTGATCTTGACAATGGGCTGCCCTTCTTCTACTTGCAACCTCTTTAACAGATCTGGTAGTTGGGTTTGTGTATCACTCTTTTTGTGTAAGAAGATTGTCCAAGTGTACTTTGAATAATCATCTACCACAACCAAAGTGTACCTTCTACCATTCAGTGTAGGGGGTTTTATTGGACCATGTAAATCCATGTGCAAGAGTTCTAAGACTCTACAAGTAGAAAGAGTGGGAATTGACTTAAAGGAAACCTTTACCTGTTTACCTTTTTGGCATGCATCACACACTTGTGATTTGAAATAGATTTCATTAGGGATACCTTCAACAAGGTAGTTTCTTGCAATCTTGTTAATAATCTTAAAGTTCAGATGGCATAAGCGTTTGTGCCATAGCCAACTGATTTCTTTAGGACTTTTAGAAAGAAGGCAAGCATCCCTAGGACAACTATTCCAATTTACAATGTAGACACTGCCCTGTCTAACTCCAACTAGTAGAATTGTATGTGTTCTATTATCCCAGATTTCACATTTGGTGCTTTTGAAGTAAACTTTGTAGCCTCTGTCACAAAATTGAGAGACAGATAACAAATTATATTTCAGACCTTCAACATAAGAGACATCTTGAATCTCTTCATCTCCATTCTTGATGTATCCAAATCCTTTTGTGATTGCCATAGAACTATCTCCAAAGATCACCTTTGGTCCTTCCTTCTCATGATAATCAGAAAGGAGAGTCTTGGTACCAGTCATGTGGTGAGAACACCCACTGTCTATGTACCAAGTTTCTCCAACTGAGCCACCTTTCTTGTAAAGATCCAGTCGACCCTGCAAGTAGTGATCTTAATAATTTAGGTACCCTTTCTTTATTGGGGTCCTTTGGGGTTAGTAGTAAGAGGTATCCAAATAAACATTGAAGTTTTGAATAATTGAGACCTCTTAAGTTTTCTACCATGCTTATCACAGAACAGTACTTTATTGACCTTATCCAAATTATCAGCAGACTTAGGATCTATTTTTCTGAGATAGCCTTTCCTTGGTTCTATCCCTTTTTCAGGAAGATCAGTATGTCTGTAATAGTTTGCATATGGCCTAAAAGCCTGTGGACCATACGGCTTATAGATGCGTTTTGGTCTTTCCTCTCCAATGATATCATAAGATAAAGGTGGAGGATAAAGAACAGGTTTGTTATGATAATGAGGCACAAATTTCCTAGGTTTAGTTGAGTACAGCTGAGACTGCCTTATGAAAGGAGGTCTAGGCTGTTTCCAACTTGCCTGAGTTTGTCTTGACCTACTGTTCTGAGTCTGCCTCTTCTGACTCCAGGACTTTTCGGCTCTGGTCAGAGGAGTAGAACTCTTCTGGTACGGTCTTGACTGTACTGGTCTAGATCCATTCTTCTGTTTACCATTCTTGGCATTAGGAGGACTGTATTTAGACTGTACTTTGGAGTTTGGTTCATTATCATAGATCATAGGTTCTTTTCCTTTATCTAGTTGCAAAGAACTTGAACTTACTCCAGTAGTGTTCTTAATGCCTGAAGTAGAGGGACTAGGCAGATCAGTACCTATTCCACTCTTATCATAAGGAGCTCTGTATCTGTCTGATAATGTTTGATTAATCTTAGAAGAGTTAATCATATCAGATAGCTTCAGATCCAAGCTCAGTACTTCAGATTCTAAGAATCTATTGCGCTCTTCAAGTTTTTCACATTTAATCTTTAAGTCATTGAACTCATTTGTCTCTTTAGCTTGTGTATGAAGCATACCCTGATACAACTTGTCCATAGATGCATATTTATCTTTGAGTTGGGACAACTCTTCTGATAGTCGTGCATTTAGAATAGTTATATTAGGATCCACTTTCATTTGAGCTTCTCTAAAACTCATGATTTCTTGTCTTAAAGATATGTTCTCATCACTGATTTCTATGAATGCTTTGTTAGCTGGTAGGAGGTCTTCTTCATTCATTCCATTGGAATGGTGAAGACTACTCCCTACACTACTATCAGCAGTGTCACATAAATCAGAATCAGAATCTGATTCATCACAAGATTGAAAAGATGTGACAGATGATACCTCTTGATCTATTTTTGCCATCATGACCAGTCCATCATCTGCAATGAAAACTTCTTTCTCACTGCTGGAAGGGTGTTGGGATATGAATATCCTTAGTTTAGTTTTGATAAACCAAATCAATCATGTAATAGGATAAGTTATATTGTATAGACAACTTTATTATACATCTTGTAATAGATAAAACTCTTGTTAGAAGAGAAGACATGTCAATGCTCAAGAAGAGAAGAGAAGACCAAGACCAGAAGTCATCTTACATCAGCTGAGTAGAAGTCGTCTTACATCAGCTGAGTAGAAGTCATCTTACAACCAGCTGAGTAAAGACAGCAGAGTAAAAACAGCAGCTGAGAAGAAATAGCAGCTGTGTAAAGCCAGCTGAGTAAAGACAGCAGAGTAAAGACAGCAGCTGAGAAGAAACAGCAGCTGTGTAAAGACAGCTGAGTAAAGACAGCTGAGTAAAGACAGCAGCTGAGAAGAAACAGCAGCTGTGTAAAGACAGCTGAGTAAAGACAGCAGAGAGAAGTCTTCTTATACCAGCAGAGTGAAGTCTTCTTACCAGCAGAGTAGAAGTCTTCTTACCAGCAGAGTGAAGGCTTCTTACCAGCAGAGTAGAAGTCTTCTTACCAGCAGAGTGAAGTCTTCTTACCAGCAGAGTGAAGTCTTCTTACCAGCAGAGTAGAAGTCTTCTTACACGATTAAAGGAAGACCAATCACAGCTGAAATCAAGGATTGACAAGATATGTGCACAAGAAAGGAAAGTCAAAGATATGATTGAAATTACATGACAATGGTAATATTCAATCATATCAAATCAAGAGATTGTCAATTCCTCAATTAGTGGAGTTTTGAATGGCATCATCCAACGTTAACATTCAAACATCAACACTATATAAATGAGCTCATACATCATTGGGAGAAGTGAAGAGGTGTGAGATGCAGAGGTCGAGCAAAGTTCATAAAGTCCAGAAATAAGAAGAGCTCAAGAAGATCATTCATGAAGATTCAACACGCATCACCTCATCCCCAGTGAGTGAACTCATACCATCTAAGCCAGTTTAACCACTCATATATATCCATAGCTTAGAGGAATTTCCCAATCCTAGCATGAGGCTAAAACAGATTGTAAGGGAAATTTTCACCTAGTTCATATACACAAAACCCACCTTCTACCATAAAACCTTAGAAGTCAAGTTGAGTGTTTATCACTGTAAAGAGTCCAAGTGCTCTATAATCACTTGTGGAGTGCAAGTGCAAGTGCTTACAATCACTTGTGGGGGAAGTGCAAGTGCTTACAATCACTTATGGAGACCGTAGCCTTTAGGACCGCTCAGATCTCAAAGTCCTACCTTTGGGACTATAAAGGACAAGGCCCTTGTAATTTTGGGTAAATTAAAGGGATTAAACATCACGTGTGGACGTGAGAGTGGACGTAGGAACGTATATCCGAACCACTATAAATCAATGTGTTATTTACATTTCTGCACTTTACATTTCAAGTCTTTTCATACACATTTGTGAATAAACTGTTTTACACACTGAATTTATTAAATAGACGAGTATAATATTTATGGGCACACTACAATTCCGCACTTAACTCCGATAAGTAATTAATCAGCCGACTAACTAGTCCTAGGCCCCTAGTGAAATCAGCGGACTAGTTACTTTGAAGAGTTAGTTTATTTTCCACACAATCAGCAGACATCAAGTCAGCTGATCTTACACTCGTCTCAGGGACCAACAAAGGGTAATCAGAGGAGGAGGATGGTAACTCATCTGAATCCGTATCAGATTCATTGTTAGCCACCATTGCTCTCTTACCCTTTGCATATTTGCGATCTCTCCTTGCTTTCCTTTCTCTTCTGTCTTTAGCACTCAGATCAGGACATTCATGGATGTAATGACCTGGCTTTTCACAGTTATAACACAGAGGTTCATTAGTAGAACATTTAGTAGGAGAGTGATATCGGTTCCTGTCCTTTCTATCAGTAGAGTTCCTATCCTTCCTATCAGCAGAGTTCCTATCTCTTCTTTTCTTATTAGAGATCTCATCTCTCCTTTCAGAAGATTTGTGATCCCTTCTGGTCCTAGAAGAGTCCCTGTTATTAGAGCCCTGAGTGTCCTTATAGAATCTTTTGTATCTACCATACCTCTTGTTAAGCTTGTCAAACCTCTTAATCATTAAGTTCAACTGATCCTTAAGATCAAGATCAGTACTCTCTAGTTCATCTTTTATACTTGAGGATTTAGACACAGATGATCTAGGCTACTTAGAGGTAGATGCCTTAAGTGCAATGTTCTTGGAGATTTCCTTAACCCTATCACCACTAACTATTGGATCCTCTTCATCCAATTCGAACTCATGTGCCTGAAGGGTTTGGAAGGTAGTTTCAGCAGACCAGTTATCTATATCCTGAGTGTTTTTAATGATCAGTGTGACCATTTTTCACCTTTCATCTAAGGCTTTAAGGATACGTAAATTGATCTCCCTATTGGTATAAGTCTTGCCTAAAACATCCAGATCATTCATAATCTTGGTAAAACGAGTATCGAGTTGGTCTATTGTTTCACCAGGCTTAATTTTAAATGATTCGAACTTCTGGACAGCAGTGGATAGTTTGCTTTCTTTTATAAGAGAAGTTCCCTCACAAATGATAGCTAACTTGTCCCACATCTCTTTGGCTGATTTACATTTAACCACTTTCCCAAGATACTCGTTGGGAAGGGTGTGCAAAATGTAACTCTTTGCCAAGCTGTCTAGATTGTTCTGCCTCATCTCTTCAGTAGTTAAATCTAACCTGGGCTTTGGCACGAGAACACCAATGGCTTTTGAAGGCTCCAGAGTTGCAGTGTTGGGTATCATGGTAGTAATAGGCCCTTCTTTGATCACAGACATCATTAGATCATGGGTTGAACTAAAGATGGCCTCCATCCTCAGTTTCCAGTAATCGTAATCAGCAACCTTGAACTTTGGAAGTTTATTGATGTTAGTTTCTTCCATGATAGAGTAGACAATTAAGATCAGTAGTATGACAGATGGGTCAAGAAAGACAAGTAAGATCAAGAAACAAGTATCAGTAATGAGAGACAATTAGACTTTCCCCAAAGTCTACAAGGTTATCAAGAAACAGCAGTCCAAAGAACTACTGCTCTGATACCACTTGTTGGTCCCAAAAGTTGAGTTAAGATTGAGTAAGCTAAGTAAAAGTCTAGAGGGGAGGGGTGAATAGACTTTTCAAATTCTATCAAAATATCAGAGTTTTTAGTGCGGAAATGTGTTCTGTACAGTACTGTTCTTAAAATCAGCTCAGTACTAAACAGTTAGCTTTTATACTCAACTTTTCTTTAAATCTTTTCTTTAGAAAACTTACTGTTCTTATTCAACAAATATATCAACAGTTAATCAAAACAAAACAGTAAAGAACACAAGATTTTATAGTGGTTCGACAAATGTCTACATCCACTCTCACAACTCCAGTCGTGATGTTTTATTACTCTTCTTCACTTGAGTACTTGTTGTTTACAGTCCCAAGATTAAGACTTCGATCTTGTCGATTACACCACCAGGTATATCTTCGATCAACTAGTAATTTCACAAGTAACTAGCACACTTGTTTACAACAATACAAACTTAAAACGAAAAGTAAAACTTCTCTTGATGATAGCCTTTGTTTCTTCAAATCAAATCTGTGGCTTTTCTTCAGTTCTTCAATCTTCAACTCTGTGAGTGCTTGAATACTTCTTGATTTGCTCTTGAATAGTAATTGTATCAGTAGTTTCAGTAGTCTTTTCAAGTAGAAGATCATACAGTATTTATAAGCATTAGTAAGACAGTTAGCAGTTTGTGAAACTAACTCTCAACTAACTCATAACCGTTTCTTGTTTTGTAACTTCTTTCTTTTTATATAACCAACTTATCTTATCTTTCCAAGTCAGCTTATCTTCATATATATCTTCAGTTACGTCTTAAATAAGTTATCCAAACTTATTCTTCAAACAAACCAACTCAGCACAGTAAACTACTCTTCTTAGTTTTACTGCTCTTGGTCAGTCAGCACAGTTCTTCAAAAACTGTTCAGCTTCTTTCAAATACTTCACTTGATTTCTTCAAACTCTGAAATAGTCTTCTTAGTCGTCTCTTAGTCTTCTTTAGTCTTCTGACTTCAATCTAATCTACTGTTCTAACTATTACAATGCTGAATACAATAGAATACAACTTTTACAAATATAAAACCTATCTATACATCAACTGAACTACATACAGATGAGTATAACTAAGTCCTATACTATAAGTTGTCTATACAATACTTCCATCAGCTTAGTTCTTAAACAGTTCATATATCAGATTAGTAATATACTAAGATCAGTAAACTTAAACAACATAACACATTAAGACCAGTAATCTTATAACATGTATCTCACATATACAAACATATAATCACATATATCATTAACTCTAAATTGCTTTTAGCCATCAAAACATACAATCATCAATTAGAACATTGTTTATAGGATTCATATCCCAACAACAATGTTCTAATTGATGATTATATGTTTTGATGGCCAAAAGCAATTTGAAGTTAATGGATATATATGTGACTATATGTTATTCTAACTGTGATATATGAGATAAGTTTACTGATCTTAATGTGATATGAAGTTTAAGTTTACTGATCTTATGTTTTAGTAATCTGATATATGAACTGTTTAGGAACTAAGCTGATAAATGAATTGTATAGACATCTTATAGTATAGGACTTAGTTATACTCATCTGTATGTAGTTCAGTTGATGTATAAATAGGTTTTATATTTGTAAAGTTGTATTCTATTGTATTCAGCATTGTAATAGTTAGAACAGTAGATCAGATGGAAGTCAGAAGACTAAAGATGACTAAGAAGACTATTTCAGAGATTGAAGAAATCAAGTGAAGTTTTTGAAGGAAGCTGAATAGTTTTGGAAGAACTGTGCTGACTAACCAAGAACAGTAAAACTAAGAAGAGTAGTTTACTGTGCTGAGTTGGTTTATTTGAAGAATAAGTTTGGATGACTTATTTAAAGCGTAACTGAAGATATTGTTGAAGATATGCTGACTTGGAAAGATAAGATAAGTTGGTTACAAACAAAAGGAAGTTACAACAAGAACGGTTATGAGTTAGTTGAGAGTTAGTTTTACAAACTGCTAACTGTCTTACTATTGCTTATAAATACCGTGTGATCTTCTACTTGAAAAGACGACTGCTACTCAAAGTATTCAAGAGCAATCAAGAAGTATTCAAGTATTCAAGCACTCACAGAGTTGAAGATCAAGAACTGAAGAGAAGCCACAAATCTGATTTGAAGAATCAAAGGCTATTACTGCAAAGAGAAGTTTTACTTTTCGTTTTAAGTTTGTATTGTGTAAACAAGTGTGCTAGTTACTTGTGAAATTACTAGTAGATCGAAGAAATACCTGGTGGTATAATCGACAAGATCGAAGTCTTAATCTTGGGACTCTAAACAACAAGTACTCAAGTGGAAAAGAGTAATAAAACATCGCAACTGGAGTTGTGAGAGTGGATGTAGACATTTGTCGAACCACTATAAAATCTTATGTTCTTTACTGTTTTGTTTTGATTAACTGCTTTATATTTGTTTAAACAAGAACAGTAAGTTTTCTAAAGAAAAGATTTAAAGTAAAGTTGAGTATAAAAGCTAACTGTTTAGTACTGAGCTGATTTTAAGAACAGTACTGTACAGAACACATTTCCGCATTTAAACTCTGATATTTTGATAGAATTTGAAAAGTCTATTCACCCCTCCCCTCTAGACTTTTTCTTAGCTTACTCAATCTTAACTCAACTTTTGGGACCAACAAGTGGTATCAGAGCAGGAGTTCGAAAGGACTGCTGTTTCTAGATTACCAAGAAGACTTTGAGGGAAAGTCTTGTTGTCCTCTTTTAGCTGATCTGTGAATTTTACTTACTACTCAGATTTGGTGCTATTACTGATCTCATTATTGTAGCTGATATTTTCTGTCTTCAAACATGGATACTAATGCTACAAAACTACCTAAGTTGTTTGTTACAGACTATGATTACTCTACAGCAGAATGGAAAGCAAGAAGGGATCATCGCAATGCCAAAGAAAAGAAGACAATGATGGAAAATGATGACTCTGATATGGAATCAGAAGATTTACCATCGTCTTCATCTGGTTACTTCACCAGCATCGACAATGATCGAGACAATGTTCTGACATTCATGGCTAAAGAAGTAAGAAAGGTATCAAATGTAATTTTTTTTCAATATAGTGATAGTTCTGATTCTGATTTATGTGACACTGCTAATAGTAGTGTAGGAAGTAGTCTTCATCATTCCAATGGAGTGATTAAAGAAGACCTCCTACCAGCTAATAAAGCATTCATGGAAATCAGTGATGAGAACATATCTTTAAGACAAGAAATCATTAGTCTTCGAGAAGCTCACTTGCAAGTGGATCCTAATATAACTGTTCTAAATGCACGGCTATCAGAAGAGTTGTCACAACTCAAAGAAAAGTATGCATCAATGGACAAGTTATATCAGGGTATGCTTCATACACAAGCTAAAGAGACAAATGAGTTCAATGACTTAAAGATTAAATGTGAAAAACTTGAAGAGCGCAATAGATTCTTAGAATCAGAAGTACTGAGCTTGGATCTAAAGCTATCTGATATGATTAACTCTTCTAAGATTAATCAAACATTATCAGACAGATACAGAGCTCCTTATGATAAAAGTGGAATAGGTACTGATCTGCCTAGTTCTTCTACTTCAGGCATTAAGAACACTACTGGAGCTAGTTCAAGTTCTTTGCAATTAGATAAAGGAAAAGAACCTATGATCTATGATAATGAACCAAACTCCAAAGTACAGTCGAAATACATTCCTCCTAATGCCAAGTATGGTAAACAGAAGAATGGATCTAGACCAATACAGTCAAGACCATACCAGAAGAGTACTACTCCTCTGACCAGAGCAGAACTGTCCTGGAATCAAAAGAGGCAGACTCAGAACAGTAGGTCAAGACAAGTACAGCCAAGTTGGAAACAGCCTAGACCTCCTTTTATAAGGCAGTCTCAGCTGTACTCAACTAAACCTAGGAAATTTGTGCCTCATTATCATAACAAACCTGTTCTTTATCCTCCACCTTTATCTTATGATATCATTGGAGAGGAAAGACCAAAATGCATCTATAAGCCGTATGGTCCATAGGCTTTTAGGCCATATGCAAACTATTACAGACATACAGGTCTTCCTGAAAAAGGGATAGAACCAAGGAAAGGCTATCTCAGAAAAATAGATCCTAAGTCTGCTGATAATTTGGATAAGGTCAATAAAGTACTGTTCTGTGATAAGCATGGTAGAAAACTTAAGAGGTCTCAATTATTCAAATCTTCAATGTTTATTTGGATACCTCTTACTACTAACCCCCAAGGACCCCAGTAAAGAAAGGGTACCTAAATTATTAAGATCACTACTTGCAGGGTCGACTGGATCTGTACTAACATTTCAGGTACTGAGCTAATATCAAGATCAGTACACCAAGAAGGGTAATTATGATGAACAGACCATGTCAAGACCTCTACATTACTCACAATCAGGTAAAAAGGTTACTAAGGTGCCTAAATCCCGATGAGGAAGCTGGTAAAGCTGAGGGAATTGAGAATATACATTTAAGGGGGAATCTGTGATTTCTTAAATATCCTGTATGTTGACTCAGAGCACTAATCACCTTAGAACAAACCTTACAAAGACCTATTTTAATTATTTTATACTAATCTGTACTGTATTTCACCATTTATGCATGAACTAATACTTCTACCAAGGTGAAACAGGCACAGAAGAAGAGTTCTCTACGGAAGGGGGAACTGATCTGGACACAGTACTGATCTTATGTTACTGTGCTGATGTCTGAAAAGTGATCTAAACATCGAAAAAGTAATACTCAGAAAAGTTAAAGAACTGATCTGATGTTACTGTGCTGATCCCCAGAAGTGATCTGATCTTGAAGAAAGTTATACTCAGCTGATCACAATACTCAGCTGAATCCAGATAAGTAGTTCATAATGTTGAAAAAGTGAGAAAAAAATGATGTAAAACTGGTCGACTCAACTATGCTGATAAAAATCGGCAAAGTATTTTTAACATAACTTGGTGTTGTATCTACTAAACAATATACTCATGACCTTACCTAGACCTTAAAGGTTGAAATTATTCAACAACTTAAGTCTATTAGGGAGTTGTATGATGAAGCCAAAAAGGGGGAAGGTAAAGTAATAAATGGTTGAGAAGATATATTATTACTGGCTGCTGGTGCAGATATCCAGATTATTTATCCAGAAGAACCTGTTTGGGATCCTCCAAGACTAGAGAATGGAGAACCTGATCTGAATGAGATTGGAAACATTATTTCAAAGATTATTCAAGATGAATGAATCACTGATCCTAAGCACATGATGGATATGAAGAACAGAATGTATTTGGCATTCAGAATTTCAAATGAAGATTGAAGATGAAGGACTATGCTGAAGAAAATAACATTTCTAAACATTATCTTTATTTCTTTAGTTAATATTTCTGTGATTATGTGACTTAGTTGTAATATGTGATATATTTGATCTTATTTTGAATATGAATCTTAATCTGATATTTTTGATTTGATGAACTATATGATTAACTATATATCTTAACTACTGATCTGCTAATGTTTAAGTAGTTTTGGCTTCATCAAAAAGGGGGAAATTGTTGGGATATGAATCCTATAAACAATGTTCTAATTGATGATTATATGTTTTGATGGCCAAAAGCAATTTGAAGTTAATGGATATATATGTGACTATATGTTATTCTAACTGTGATATATGAGATAAGTTTACTGATCTTAATGTGATATGAAGTTTAAGTTTACTGATCTTATGTTTTAGTAATCTGATATATGAACTGTTTAGGAACTAAGCTGATAAATGAATTGTATAGAAATCTTATAGTATAGGACTTAGTTATACTCATCTGTATGTAGTTCAGTTGATGTATAAATATGTTTTATATTTGTAAAGTTGTATTCTATTGTATTCAGCATTGTAATAGTTAGAACAGTAGATCAGATGGAAGTCAGAAGACTAAAGATGACTAAGAAGACTATTTCAGAGATTGAAGAAATCAAGTGAAGTTTTTGAAGGAAGCTGAATAGTTTTGGAAGAACTGTGCTGACTAACCAAGAACAGTAAAACTAAGAAGAGTAGTTTACTGTGCTGAGTTGGTTTATTTGAAGAATAAGTTTGGATGACTTATTTAAAGCGTAACTGAAGATATTGTTGAAGATATGCTGACTTGGAAAGATAAGATAAGTTGGTTACAAACAGAAGGAAGTTACAACAAGAACGGTTATGAGTTAGTTGAGAGTTAGTTTTACAAACTGCTAACTGTCTTACTATTGCTTATAAATACCGTGTGATCTTCTACTTGAAAAGACGACTGCTACTCAAAGTATTCAAGAGCAATCAAGAAGTATTCAAGTATTCAAGCACTCACAGAGTTGAAGATCAAGAACTGAAGAGAAGCCACAAATCTGATTTGAAGAATCAAAGGCTATTACTGCAAAGAGAAGTTTTACTTTTCGTTTTAAGTTTGTATTGTGTAAACAAGTGTGCTAGTTACTTGTGAAATTACTAGTAGATCGAAGATATACCTGGTGGTATAATCGACAAGATCGAAGTCTTAATCTTGGGACTCTAAACAACAAGTACTCAAGTGGAAAAGAGTAATAAAACATCGCAACTGGAGTTGTGAGAGTGGATGTAGACATTTGTCGAACAACTATAAAATCTTGTGTTCTTTACTGTTTTATTTTGATTAACTGCTTTATATTTGTTTAAACAAGAACAGTAAGTTTTCTAAAGAAAAGATTTAAAGTAAAGTTGAGTATAAAAGCTAACTGTTTAGTACTGAGCTGATTTTAAGAACAGTACTGTACAGAACACATTTCCGCATTTAAACTCTGATATTTTGATAGAATTTGAAAAGTCTATTCACCCCTCCCCTCTAGACTTTTTCTTAGCTTACTCAATCTTAACTCAACTTTTGGGACCAACATGGAGGATGTAGGATAGACAGAAAATGAACTACTGGCACTTGTCAATTCTTAGGAAACAAATTGATTTAATGGTTTTCCAAGAAGCAAACTTCTGTAGCTACTTCAACCACAGAGGCTGAATACATGGCTGCTGGAAGCTGTTGTGCTCAAATCCTATGGCTCAAACAACAGCTAAGAGATTATAAAGTTGTCACAAAAGATGTACCTATCTATTGTGATAATAATAGTGCCATTGCTATTACTCAAAATCCAGTGTTACACACAAGGTGTAAACATGTGGATATTAGACATCACTTCATAAGAGATCATGTTGAGAAAAAGGACATCAGAATGGAAAAGATTCATACTGATAAGCAAAAGGCTGATATTCTCATAAAACCCCTAGCTGAAACAAGGTTCAAGGAACTTTCAATGGAACTTGGTTTATTAGATCCTGGAGAGAATGTTTAAAGTATAAGGAATTACTTTATTCATGCCAGATGTACTAGTATTAATCCAAGGGGGAACTTAGAGTGAAGTTTTTAGGAAGGATAAGTTAGATGAAACAATTCAAAGTTCATTAATTTATTTTTCACATTCTGATATTATTTTCAAGAATTTTCATGCAGGAAACTTGGACAAAGTACATGACATTCAAGTACGAGGAAAACTACGAAGGACAACGTAGAGGACGACAAAGAACATGAGAAACTTCAATAGAAGTTGTCAAGGGTTATTCAGTCAAGTTGTCACTTGACTGTAGATAAGTTTTCTTTTTTCATAAAAGTTAAACTCTGTTCATCTTTATAGTACGCATTTAATGCTCATAACAGACAAACAAGAGATTTTTTGCAAAAAGACGATCAATTACACGATTTTCTGAAAAACCAGCTCACTGTGCGAAGGACACGACATTTGCGTCCTTTGGTGTAACAGAATTGATCTAAACCATTAAATTTTATCAATTCAATCTCAGCCCTACACCTAACACTTTTCAAATTGTATAGTTGAGGAGATATAAAAGCATAACTTAGAATTTTTCACAATTTACGTTTTCAAAATTTCTGAAAAGGCCCTAAGCTAAATCGCTCAAGAATCCTCAAGCTCATCTACAAGTTTTGTTCAAAGCTCTATAACTTTAACAAAATGTCTTTGGAAATGGGTTAGTATTTCTCATAATCAACTGTTAATAGACATGCATATTTGTAAAGCTTTCAAGGAACACAACATGCTCTGTTTCAGTTTTTAATGACTCTGTTTGAATTTCTTTAGATACTATATTTACGGATTAGTCATTTATTGAAAGATATGTTGTTAGATACATGCTGTGGTACTTAAAATCATGATAATAGCTTAGAATCATACATATATTATGTCTAGAGATTGTAGTTACAAGATTGAAACATTGTTGGATATGGTATTATGATGTTATGAACATGCTATATAAATTTATCCACATGTTATCTTAGACATAAATGCAAGATATTGTTTAAAGATAGCCTAATCATGTGATTTAGTAGTAATATGGTAATATTGTGCTATTAGACCATACTAATACTGTATATTGGCTATATTTTTAGTTGACTTCAATCACCCTGATTTGGACATCAACTGGAACTATTTGAGTGAAGCAACCATGCTCCATTTTGAGCAGACTGTGTGCTTTGACAATCTGTCAAATAAACACACAAGGAGAATAGTTACTTGGTTGGAGCAAGCTGGATTGAAAAAATGGCCAGAGGCCATTCCCAAAACTTGCCTGGAACTCTCAACTACTCAGTTCTTAGGCACATTCACTCCAAAAAGCTCAGGATCTGGTTACATTATGACTCATGAACCAGACACTACCAAAAGGACTGCTGAAAAGTTTGAGTTCACTGAAGAAGACTTTGATGAATTCTTTGGTCTGAATGCACAATGAAGAGTATATGAGGCACAATGAACAAGAGGTTGCCAATCAATGGATGGATGATCCAGTACTACTCAAGTCTGGTCTACACAAGAGAGTTCTGAAAGAGGACTATCAACTATTGCTAGATGTGGTGGCAAAGACTGTGATGTGCACCACGGGGAGCTATGACCAGATCAGCAAATCCAAGGTGAGATTGATGAAAGCTATCATTGATGGAGGAAATAAGCCAATGAATTGGAAGGGTTACTTTCTGAAGAAACTTGCAGAAGAGAAAACAAAGTTCAAAATTGTGGATGTAATGAAGGTAGTCATTGAGAAGAAACTAGCCTTCTGTACAAAAGTTGCTGCATTCTTATACAAGTATGGACCTGAGGACATTGTTGAAGATGGAGTGAAGTTCAACACCACCAAGATATTGTTTAGACAATTATCTGTGAGAACTCAGAAAAGATTGGGGCTGGAGATCAAGTCACCAAAAGCCTCAACAAGGAAGCAAGTTAAGTCTGCCAAGCAGAAGAGTGAAGTTAAGTCTCAACAAGCACAAAGAAACAAATGGTGATCAGTATTCTTGAAAAAGCCAAGAAGAAAGGAAAAGGAAAGGAGGTCGAGACAGCCTCAAAGACCAAGAAAAAGAGGGCCATGTCAAGCCCTAGTTCGAGTGGAGAAGAAACTGAAGAGGAGTATGTTGATACTTTTGAGGAAGAGATGGATATTGATGAGCAAGCTGAACTGGAAGGTTCAGATGATGATGATGAAGGCGATGATGATGAAGAAAGAGTGTCATCTGGAAACCTAGATTTGAATGAACCCTCAAGTCATAGCCCAAAAGCTATTGAAACCACCCCCCATTTGAATGATCCAACCATTCAAAAAGTTGCCTACAAGTCTGATACCCCCATACCCATTCTTTTTTATGAACCTCAACCCTCATCCAAGTCAGATACAGCTCCTGAATACACCTATGAAATGTCACTAAGAGATGAATCCAAATTTTTCCTAGACCAACTTTACCCCCAATTTGCCAAATATCCTGATTTAAGATCAATCTTCTATGATCTTAGATAGATTGTTGATATAAGGAAGAAATCAAATGTATGACATTGGAAAAGTTATTGAGTCCAAAGGACTGGACTGGTGGGAAAATGAGGAGGCCAGATTAACAGATTTTGCTGAAGTGGAATCCACTTTTGAGTTAACTGATGAAAGGTTGTTTGCCAACTTGGTAAACATTAAGATTCAGAAGAAAGCTATTCAATCCATTATTGCTGGGATTGATTTGAACATTGAGAACTTGATGGAGGAGGATGTTGAGATGTCCAAGCAAGATGAGGACAATGCAGATGTTGAAATGTCCAAGAGCACTGAGGACAAGACTGAAGAAGAGTCCAACATTGTTGAGGACAAAGATGATGAAGAGATTGCTGCCATGGAGGTAGACATCACTGAAGGAGGACATGAAAGCCAGAAGCCTGCTGAGAAAGAATTCTTTGATGGAGTTGAAACTGCCATTGAGGAGATAAAGAATGGAGAAACCAGTGAAGGTGAAAAGATTGATGAAATTGATCTAAGTCAATTGATTGAAAATGTTGAAAAAGAAGTACAGCCAGCTGTAGAAGCCACTATATCCATGGAGATTGTCATTTTTGAACCTCCAACTGAGAAAACTACTGAAAATCCTAACATTCATGATGCTGAGTTGAATGAGTCAACTCCTGCTGAAGTCACTGTAGCTGAGGCCAAGAAAGATGAAGTGGAGGCCAATATTGCTAAAAAAGAAGCTGTGAAGACTGAGGAACCAGCTGCTATGAAGAAGCCCTTGGAAAATGAGGCAATAGCTGCAGCACCATCAACTTCGATGGAATTCCCAATTCACCTAGATGCTTCTCCTTTGACTGAAGTCTGCATCATTGATAAGGAGGAAGGAAGAATGAAGGCAGTGATGGAGGAGTTCAATTCTGAGATTGAACAAATTAATGAAGTTGAGAGGAAGAGGCTGGAGAATGTTGTAGGCTTATGCCTAAACATGGGAAAGTATGTCAGAGATAGTTTGGATGAAACTATCATTCCAACAAATGAAGCCCAGCACAAGTCTTTGCTCAACTTGAATTCAAAGGCAAGAAGGATGACAAGAAGGATGGAAGATTTGGAAGAAACTGTTGATAACAATACTATGGACTTATGCATTAAGATGGAGAGTTTGGAAGAGAAGATGAACTCCATAACTATCAAGCTAGAAGCTGTTGAAAAAGGTTTTGAGACCTTTGATAAAAAGATGGACAGTGTAGGAAAGGATGTGAAGGACTCTACCCTCAAGATTGGAGAGTCATCAAAGATCATGTCAGATGCTGTTACCACATACTTCCACACTGAGAAGGAGTTGATCAAGAAGGACAGGGAGGAAATTCTGAGGCTAAAGGATGATGTTGCCAAGGAGAAAGAAGAGATTTCCCAGATGTTGTCAAAAGATATTGAAAAGCTGACTCAGTCTATGCAGAGTCAAAGAGATCAACTGATCAAAGAGACCATCAAGAGTTCACTAAATGCTGCTTCTGATCTATTTAAAGACAACTTGAAGGCATAATCAAGATGATGAGGAACCAAGTTGATCAGGCTGTGAAGAAGCAAGTGGAAGAGTCTGTAAGTTCCGCTATTTCTGCCTTTCTATTGAATCATGTTGACCCCATTTCTGTCCAGATGAAAAGGATGGACACCTACCAACAAGAACTCTCACTTACTGTGGCTAAAATTGATGCCAAACCTGCTGACCCCATCAGCCTTGAGGCATGTGATGATGCCAAAAAGGGGGAAAGTGAAAAGAAGGGGGAAGATCTGTTGAAGAAGGGTGAGAAGAGTAAGGGGGAAGGTAGCAAAGGGAAGGGGAAAGCAAAAGTTTTGGAGATTGCTGAGGCTACAGAGGAGGAAGATTGCCCCAAAACTAGAAGTGGAAAAATAAGGAAACCAAATTTGAAGAGAAAGAAACTTGCTGATATTTCTGATCAAGAGAAAAGCAAGAAGTACAAGTCAAGTGAACCAGATGATGATGAAGAGATGGAAATTTCAACCTTGGTTAGAAGGGAAGATAAACTGCCTGTTAGAAGAGCTTCTCCTGAAGTTACTGCTGCTGATCTTGTGAAAGACAAAGCTCATGTATTTGAAGAGGTTGCAAACATCTTTGCAGAAGGAGCTGGACAAGATGCATAAACTAGAAAAGGAGTGAGGAAGCTTGTTATTGAAGAAAGAACCAAGATGTTCATAGATGCTGAAGAGTGCAGATTGAAGAGGCACAAAGACTTCAATCCAGGAAATTCTAAGTCTTACAAGAGTTCTTATGCTTTGATGATGGAAAATAGAGCCAAGAGGAAGTCTGAAACCTTGAAAAGGATCCCTCATACTGACAGCTGGGTTCCTACTGAACTCAATGGTGCTTGGGAAGAAGCCAATCGATGGTCTTTATGAAAAGGATCATCTCTTCTTTGTTGTGAAGAGATGGGGAGACTTTGAAGACATTGATGGTCTTTATGAAGGTTTTATGATGGAGAATTATCCAGATCTGTACACAAAGATTCTTGGAGCTGCTCAGAAGGAGAAAGTGATTGTCAAGGCTCCTGAACAGATTTTCTGGACTCCACCAATGAAGGCTGATGGTAAAGGCATTGACAGGAAAGCAATTACTGATGAGTTTGTGCAACTTGTCAAGGATGAAGACTTGATTGGGAAGAACGAGGAGGTCGTGGCCTTGAAGAATAGGCACTTTGCATCATATGGGCTAACTCCACTGTTCAAGGAACTCCCATCATTCCTGAAGAATAAGTCAGATGCAGCCAAGTGATGAAGCTGCAGAAGGTCAAGTCAAGATTTAATTCAAACAATCATGAACTTTTTAATCTATGTTTATTTTTTTTTAATTTCCAGACAATTGTTGCTCCTTAAGAGCTAGAACTTACAACTTTCTGCTCTTACTATGTGATGTTTCTTTATGGATGATGATTATCTATGTCATGCACTGGACAACAATTTTTGAGTCTTTATACTTGTGTTATTTTTTGTCTAAAAATAGGCTCTGTTGGTCCCTGAGACGAGTGTAAGATCAGCTGACTTGATGTCTGCTGATTGTGTGGAAAATAAACTAACTCTTTCAAAGTAACTAGTCCGCTGATTTTGCTAGGGGCCTAGGACTAGTTAGTCGACTGATTAATTACTTATCGGAGTTAAGTGCGGAATTGTAGTGTGCCCATAAATATTATACTCGTCTATTTAATAAATACAGTGTGTAAAACATTTTATGCACAAATATGAATGTAAAGGCTTGAAATGTAAAGTGCAGAAATGTAAATAACACATTAGTTTATAGTGGTTCGGATATACGTTCCTACGTCCACTCTCACGTCCACACGTGATGTTTAATCCCTTTAATTTACCCAAAATTAAAAGGGCCTTGTCCTTTATAGTCCCAAGGGTAGGACTTTGAGATCTGAGCCAGTTCCCTAACTGCTACGGTCTCCACAAGTGATTGTAAGCACTTGCACTTCCCCACAAATGATTGTAAGCACTTGCACTTGAACTCCACAAGTGATTATAGAGCACTTGGACTCTTTACAGTGATAAACACTCAACTTGACTTCTAAGGTTTTATGGTAGAAGGTGGGTTTTGTGTATATGAACTAGGTGAGAATTTCCCTTACAATCTGTTTTAGCCTCATGCTAGGATTGGGAAATTCTCTCTAAGCTATGGATATATATGAGTGGTTGCACTGGCTTAGATGGTATGAGTTCACTCACTGGGGATGAGGTGATGCGTGTTGAATCTTCATGAATGATCTTCTTGAGCTCTTCTTATTTCTGGAGTTTATGACCTTTGCTCGACCTTTGCATCTCACACCTCTTCTCACACTCCCAATGATGTATGAGCTCATTTATGTAGTGTTGATGTTTGAATGTTACCGTTGGATGATAGCAATTCAAATCTCCACTAATTGAGGAATTGACAATCTCTTAATTTGATATGATTGAATATTACCATTGTCATGTAATTTCAATCATATCTTTGACTTTCCTTTCTTGTGCACATATCTTGTCAATCCCTCATTTCAGCTGTGATTGGTCTTCCTTTAATCGTGTAAGAAGACTTCTACTCTGCTGGTAAGAAGACTTCACTCTGCTGGTAAGAAGACTTCTACTCTGCTGGTAAGAAGACTTCACTCTGCTGGTAAGAAGACTTCACTCTGCTGTCTTTACTCAGCTGTCTTTACACAGCTGCTGTTTCTTCTCAGCTGCTGTCTTTACTCTGCTGTCTTTACTCAGCTGGCTTTACACAGCTGCTGTGTTTACTCTGCTGTCTTTACTCAGCTGGTTGTAAGATGACTTCTACTCAGCTGATGTAAGACGACTTCTACTCAGCTGATGTAAGATGACTTCTGGTCTTGGTCTTCTCTTCTCTTCTAGAGCATTGACAAGTCTTCTCTTCTAACCAGAGTCCTATCTATTACAAGATGTATAATAAAGTTGTCTATACAATACAACTTATCCTATTACATGTTTGATTTGGTTTATCAAAACTAAACTAAGGATATTCATATCCCAACAATTTCCCCCTTTTTGATATAACCAAATTATCTAACACTAACTGAAGCAATAAAGAACAGACAGTGCTAGAGTCCATATAATAGTGCAGAAGAGTAAAAATAGAAGGCTTTTGTATGAGGACAATGAGAAGTTGTCATCAGATGAGATAACTAGATGTTATCTCCAAAAGCTAAAAAGATGAGTTTTATTAATATTGCACTTTACAAGCACGGACTCACCTAATCAGCTATTACAAAGGTCTTCTTATCTACTCTTCAGCTGATATGTTGCAAATCAGACGACTTCCAATTAAGCTCTTCTTGCCTTCAGGTCTTCTAACAACTTGATCATCTTGATCTCCTCTTCTTGCTCATACGCGTGTAAATCCGGATAGGGCTAGAACTCAGCTGAGCTGAAGTTCCCCCTTAGTTGTTGACCTGTTCTTAACACACAATAATCCAAATACATGCAAGTATGATTTTTATGAAAACAGAATGCATGCAAAACAGTTTTTCAAAAATGGATCTATTCAGGTGACCATTGAAATCAGTAAAACGTGTTTTTGATGGCTCAAACGATGGAATTTGGCCAAAAAGCATTACATGTCACTGCATAGCAGTGAGTTCGATTCAAAACATAAATTCGACTTTAAAAAGTGTACTCACACGTTAAATTCTGAAAACAACAGAAAAAGTGCAGATTTTCGAAAATCAAAAATTCAAAGCAATGGTCTTTTGAACACACGGCTCTGATACCACTTGTTGGTCCCTGAGACGAGTGTAAGATCAGCTGACTTGATGTCTGCTGATTGTGTGGAAAATAAACTAACTCTTTCAAAGTAACTAGTCCGCTGATTTCGCTAGGGGCCTAGGACTAGTTAGTCGACTGATTAATTACTTATCGGAGTTAAGTGCGGAATTGTAGTGTGCCCATAAATATTATACTCGTCTATTTAATAAATACAGTGTGTAAAACATTTTATGCACAAATATGAATGTAAAGGCTTGAAATGTAAAGTCCAGAAATGTGAATAACACATTAATTTATATTGGTTCGGATATACGTTCCTACGTCCACTCTCACGTCCACACGTGATGTTTAATCCCTTTAATTTACCCAAAATTACAAGGGCCTTTTCCTTTATAGTCCCAAGGGTAGGACTTTGAGATCTGAGCCAGTTCCCTAACTGCTACGGTCTCCACAAGTGATTGTAAGCACTTGCACTTCCCCACAAGTGATTGTAAGCACTTGCACTTGAACTCCACAAGTGATTATAGAGCACTTGGACTCTTTACAGTGATAAACACTCAACTTGACTTCTAAGGTTTTATGGTAGAAGGTGGGTTTTGTGTATATGAACTAGGTGAGAATTTCCCTTACAATCTGTTTTAGCCTCATGCTAGGATTGGGAAATTCTCTCTAAGCTATGGATATATATGAGTGGTTGCACTGGCTTAGATGGTATGAGTTCACTCACTGGGGATGAGGTGATGCGTGTTGAATCTTCATGAATGATCTTCTTGAGCTCTTCTTATTTCTGGAGTTTATGACCTTTGCTCGACCTTTGCATCTCACACCTCTTCTCACACTCCCAATGATGTATGAGCTCATTTATATAGTGTTGATGTTTGAATGTTACCGTTGGATGATAGCAATTCAAATCTCCACTAATTGAGGAATTGACAATCTCTTAATTTGATATGATTGAATATTACCATTGTCATGTAATTTCAATCATATCTTTGACTTTCCTTTCTTGTGCACATATCTTGTCAATCCTTGATTTCAGCTGCGATTGGTCTTCCTTTAATCGTGTAAGAAGACTTCTACTCTGCTGGTAAGAAGACTTCACTCTGCTGGAAAGAAGACTTCTACTCTGCTGGTAAGAAGACTTCACTCTGCTCGTAAGAAGACTTCACTCTGCTGTCTTTACTCAGCTGTCTTTACACAGCTGCTGTTTCTTCTCAGCTGCTGTCTTTACTCTGCTGTCTTTACTCAGCTGGCTTTACACAGCTGCTGTTTCTTCTCAGCTGCTGTCTTTACTCAGCTGGTTGTAAGATGACTTCTACTCAGCTGATGTAAGACGACTTCTACTCAGCTGATGTAAGATGACTTCTGGTCTTGGTCTTCTCTTCTCTTCTAGAGCATTGACAAGTCTTCTCTTCTAACCAGAGTCCTATCTATTACAAGATGTATAATAAAGTTGTCTATACAATACAACTTATCCTATTACATGTTTGATTTGGTTTATCAAAACTAAACTAAGGATATTCATATCCCAACAGGCTCTAGCAAAATGATTTTAAATTGATTCTTGCTTAGATCAAGTTTTATAGAACTCAGAGAACTTAGCCCTTTTTAGGTTAATTATCTGAATTTATTCTGTGAAATTCTCTAAGTATAGAAGATACATGCTAGTTGTCATGTTTTTCTCAAATCTACTGAAAAAGAAATTCCTATGGATCTTTTGAAGTAAGTAGGTTTTGGCATCATCAAAAAGGGGGAAATTGTTGGGATATGGTTTATATTAATAAAAGAAAATTTGATTTTGATTTGATACCAAAACCCTAAGTAAAACCCCAAGTATGATGATTTGCCAAGTCTAGATTTTCAAGTTAGAAAAGCTCAGATATGTTAGGGAGCTTTAATTTTTATTAGATAGATTACTCTTTGAATCTATGACAAATGACCTGAAAAGCACAAAGCACATGAAGACAAGTATCATTGAAGACAAGGAGCTGAAGTGTTATGAAGAAAGTGACAAGGATTCATGAAGACAAGTATGCTGGACGACAAAAGTCAAGTATGATGAATTTGGATATTCATATACCTTGGACTTGGCACACTTATGGTCAAAGACGAGGAATGACTATGCACTTTACCCAGAACGAGGCCGTTAGCGGGAAGGACAGAATTATTCCAAATTAGCCAAAGAATGAAAGCCACATGTCACTGCACATAACAAATTCTGATAATGGAATGCAAATTGCAGAATGGACGTGAATACATGTACTATTTACATGCAGGCCCCTGAACAATTTGAAAGTTCAAATTTATGGATAAGTTTGCTATCTCCACCAACGGATAGTTTGCTTCATCTATAAATAGGCCACATCTTGAAACATTTCAAGATTACGGGACACACATCAAGATACAAGCCATACATATTCTAGCGATCTTTTTAGCATTCAAAAGTATTAAAAACACTCGAGAGATTAAAGCTTTTAAGCATATTCATTTGTGAGTGTTACCTTTAGTCCCCACTAGGCAAGCTTATTGTTTGATTATCCAAAGCCTAGACAGTGATATCCTAGCCTTTACATTCATTCTTAAATTGTAAAGGATATCACAATTAGTTGGTAATAGACCAAAACCCTACTTTCACCTTGAGAGATAGTCTGAGAGTATCGTCGAGTTCGTAGTAGTGATTGAGAGTATTGCAACGAAAGAAGGTTGTAAGAAATCAAGAGAAGAGGAGAAGAAGAAGTAGAGTGCACCTTGGCACTGTAAAAACAAGTTAATTCCGAAGTGATTAAGTAATTATCCTATTAAATTAGGAGAGTGGACGTAGGAGAAGTTTAGTCTCCGAACCTACTATACATCTTGTGTTCTTACTTACTGCATTTATCTTATTGCTTTAGCTTTTGTGTTGTTATAACTGCTATTTGCTATTTGATAACTAAGTATCATTTATTCCGCATACAAGTTGCATACTGTTAAGATCTCTTAAGATCTACTTTTAGTATTTTCATAGGACTTGACATACTTTGTAATTTACTTGACTCTGATTATTTGTGTTGATTACTTGCAAAAGTTTTAGAAAAACACATACACGTGTATTCCCCCCCCCCCCATACACGTGTCACACTGCTTTTTGGGACCAACATAGATCTTCTCATCTAAAGTCCCATGAAGAAATGTTGTGGTCACATCCATCTAATGCAGCTCCAGTTCATACTGAGCAACCATAGCTAACAAGATTCTGATGCTACAATGCTTTACAACAGGTGAGAAGATTTCATTAAAGCCAATACCCTCTTTCTGTGTAAATCCTTTACCTACAAGCCTTGACTTGTACCTAATCTTGCCACCTCTCTGAGCCTCCACCTTCTTCTTGTAAATCCACTTACACCCAACAAGTTTCTTGTTCTTAGGTCTTTCAACAATCTCCCAAGTATGGTTCTTGTTCAGAGATAACAGTTCTTCCTCCATTGCAACTAACCACTTCTCTTTGTCATGGCAGTTTATGGCTTCTGTGTAATTTTTAGGTTCTAGAGAGTCCACCTCAAGAGCTGCACATAAAGCAAATGATACAATGTCAGCTTGACCACACCTTTGAGGTGGGTGGACTTCTCTTCTGGTTCTGTCCCTAGTCAGCTGATAGTCATGAAGCTCAGTATCACTATGAGTAGTCTCCTCCCCATCTGGATCAATCTGATCTTCAGTTAGTGTTCTGGTGTCAACATGCTCCACCTCAACCTGTGTCTCATCTGGTCTGTTGTGTGCTGCACTTGAACTTGCCTCTTCTTTCAATGGCATTCTACTTTCATCAAAAGTTACATCTCTACTGATAATACACTTCTGCATCCCAGCTTCAAGGCACCATAACCTATACCCTTTCACTCTTGAAGGATACCCTATGAACACACATTTCAAGGCTCGAGGCTCAAGCTTATCTTGCTTGACATGGGCATATGCTGAACAACCATAAACCTTCAAATTAATGTACTCAACTGCATGGCCAGACCATAACTCTTCTGGGGTTTTAAATTGCACAGCTGAGGAAGGGCTTATGTTTATCAAATAGGCTGTTGTTCACACTGCTTCTCCCCAAAATACTTTAGGCAATCCAGAGTTTCTCAACATACACCTGACCCTCTCAAGTAAAGTCTGGTTCATTCTCTCAGCTACTCCATTCTGCTGAGGTGTACCTGGTACTGTTCTATGCCTCACTATACCCTTCTTCTTGCAGAAAACATTGAACTCTTCTGATATGAACTCCAGCCCATTATCAATTCTCAAATGCTTGAGCTTCTTTCCAGAGACATTCTCAACCTCAGTGAGCCATTCCTTGAACTTTTAAAATGCTTCTGACTTGGATTTCAGGATAGTGATCCATACCTTTCTTGAGTAGTCATCTATTATAGACATGAAGTATCTCCCACGACTTTTGGTCTGATTCCTACCTGGCCCCCATAAATCTGAATGGACATAGTCCAAAATTACTTTTGTAGAGTGTGAACTCTTTCCAAACTTCAATCTCTTGGATTTCCCAATAATATATGCAGTGCTCACACAAATCAAACTTTTTGATCTTGTCACCACATAGCAATCCTTGCTTACTTAGCTCAAGTAGGCCCTTCTCTCCTACATGACCTAGTCTTCTGTGCCACAATATTGAGTTGTCTTGCAATCTTGCCACATCTGATCTGCCAATCACTGTTCCTCCCTTTAGAAAGTAGAGATCATTCATTCTCTCACCTTTAAGAACAGTAAGCTCCCCCTTTGAAACTCTGAGCTCTCCATCTTTTGACTGGAAATTGTAGCCCATTGAATACAGCATACCAAGAGATATCAAATTTCTCTTGAGTTCAGGAACATACCTGACCCTCTTGAGAATCCTCACTACTCCATCATACATCTTCAAGTGTACTGTACCTTCACCTTTAACTTTAAAAGTGTGATCATTCCCTAACAACACATAACCTCCATTTTGCTGCTTAAAATCATGAAACCAATCTTTTCTTGGAGTCATGTGATGGATAGGGACTGAGTTGACTCATAGCCCTTTTGCTCCTTATCTTCTTAGGTTTGATTTGCTTGATTCTTATCAATAAGGTTCTTCGGACCAGATTTTGTCATAAGTTGTCTGTACTTGAAACAAGTACTCTTGTAGTGCCCAGGTTTGTTGCAGTGGTGGCACACTACTTCCCCTTGGTTTGACACTGCTGATTTTCCCTTATCAGCTCCCTTGGGTTGACTAAACCCCTTCTTGGAGACAGACTTCTTCTGACCTCCCTTGATTGCCAATCCTTCTCCACTGCTGCTTTTATCTCCTTGAGATGTTTTATTATGCAGCAGCTTGGACTTGACAGCCAAGATCACATCCTCCAATGTGATTGCCTCCTTTCTACCATACAAGATGGTGTCCTTTAGGATTTTAAAGGACTTAGGAAGAGCACTCAACAAGATAAGAGCCTTATCCTCTTCTTCTAGCTTGACATCCAAATTCTCCAGATCATCAAGAATCTTGTTGAACTCATATAGCTGCTCCGTAATGGGTTTGTCATCTCCCATTCTAAAGGCATACAACTTCTGTTTCGAATAGAGTCGGTTAACAAGAGTTTTCACCATATATAACTTCTCAAGCTTGTCCCAAACCTCCTTCGCTGACTTCTCTTTAGCAACCTCCCTCAAGACCTTATCTCCAAGGCAGAGTGGGATCGTGCTTCGAGCTTTTCTGAGCAACTTGCTCCTTTCAGCCGCAGCTGCTGCAGTCTCTTCTACAGTCTCTTCGGATTCTTCGAGAGCCTCGAATAATCCTTGTTGTTCAAGGAGGGCTTGCATCTTGACCTTCCACAGCCCAAAATCTCCCATGCCTGTAAACTTCTCTATGTTGTACTTGGTGGAATTCCCCATCTTAGATTTGCAGCTACTTCACTTTCCCACAGACGGCGCCAATTGTCAAGGATTCCAGTCGATTAGACGTCTCCAATCAAGTAGAATACTTGAAGATATAAGAAATAACCTGCTAAGATAGTAATTCAAAAAGTAATCAACGAGACAAAGAACACATAAAGAATTTAAGTGGTTCGATCAATGTGATCTACATCCACTGGACCAGACGAGTACTTCTTTGATTGATCAAGAATGCATTCACTCGGAATAGGATATTTCCTCACTTCACTCGTGAATTCACACAACTCAAAGATTACAATCGTACTTGCATCCATAATATCTAAAAATCAACCTTTACAATGTACACTTACAAGAGTATATAAAGATCAAGGTAGTTGCTGCTGTTAGGAAATACTTGAGTAGTTCTCAACCGTTTGCAACCGCTTGACACAGCCCATGTGCTCTATTATTGCCCAACTGAAATGGTAGTTATGCCCTCAAGTAGTTGTAACTGTAATACAGCTAGTTAAACTAACTTTCAAATGAGAAGACTTGTCCATAAAGATCAGAACACTACTTAGTGTTCTGATACTCAACTCTTCTGTTCTTGTGATCAAAACCTGACTTTGCCGATAGACTTCTACTGTGCTGATCTTTACTGTGCTGATCAAGTACTATGCTGATAGTACTGTGCTGATATACCCTGCTGCAGTACTGTGCTGATATACTCTGCTGAAGTACTGTGCTGATCCAGTACTGTGCTGATCTGACCAACTCTGCTGAACTCTAAGCATCAACTCCTCAATTGATTGAAAACCTTCAACTCATCTGATTTCGGCCTAAGTCATCTTATCTGATCCTATCACCTCACTACTTACTGTGCTGACTATGAGATTATGAGATAACACTCACATGAATATTCTTCAAGTGCTTCGATCGGGTCTCCCCCGGAAAACAATAACCCCAAGGGACAGAATTCTACATATGTTGAGACAGTTATAAACAAATTTCACGACTAAATGATGCTTGCATTATACTTGTTGAAAGACGAATTAGACGAACCTGCTAAGGTTAGGATCTTCAACCTTCCCAAGTAAAGCAACGACACCGACCAAATCCTTAAATAGGAAATGAGAAGAAACCTGAGCTTCATTTGCATTATTACACAAGAGGGCAGCTGCAAAGTTCTTGCACTTTAGAATTTGTTGTATTGTTTCTTCCTCGTTGTCCACGTGTTCAGGGTTGTCATTTTCCTCTTTGGAGGAACTTGTTGTAAGATGCTCCCCAATTTCAACTGCAAGGAATGTTAGAAAATTAAGCACCGTAGATGGCTAAAATCACTTTTTAGAAAACGAAGTATTGAGGCTTTTGTAAACACAATTTCCTTAAAACAATATCCATTTAAATAGCAAAAAACACCAACACAAGTATTTTGCTTACAGCGAACTGAGAAGTTGTCCGAAATATATCTCCAGAGTGCCAAAGGAACGAGATAAAAAATGAATGTAAAATAGTGTAGCAATTGCCGGAAAATGTTTGTTTCTCTTTCCAATCTTTGTTTTTTTCATGTATTTTGGGACTGGGATTGCAGCTACTTATAACCAATCCAAATGAAAATGAAACTGTTGTGGATTTATTGAGGCACTAATGCTTTTGACAAAAACTACCACAAGACCAAAACTGCCAAAATAAATTCAGATTTAATGACAATTCAAGCTGGACCAAGAGAGTTTAATCACTAGGAGAGACAATCATATAAACTCAAATTCGAATAAGGACAAAAAATTATAACATTTTAATTAAGGTTAAATTGATATGTAAATACCCTATTATGCTCTTTGGCCTTAAAATTCAATAATAATGCATTATTATAATAAAAATTGAAATTGAAATTATATTTTCCTTTATTAAAAGAGGATCACCACGAGAATCACTCCTCCCTTGTCGGTTTTTTTAAGAAAATGTCAATATTTTCCAAAATAAAGCAATTCATGTCATTTCTTGCAATTCATATAAAAAATCTATCATTCATCCAGGTCATTTATTGCAATCGAGAATTCATCCGAGTTATTTCTCAAATTCGATCATTCATCTGGTTCATTTCTTGCATTTGATATCAAGAATCGATCATTCATCCGGGTCATTTCTTGCAATTGTATCAAGAGACGATCATTCATCCGGTTCATTTCTTGCATTTGATATCAAGAATCGATCATTCATCCGGGTCATTTCTTGCAATTGATATCAAGAATTGATCAATCATCCGTGTTGTCATTTCTTGCAATTGATATCAATTTTTAACCCAATTTGATATGTTTTGAGAACTTCTCTTGCAATTGATATCAAATTCAACTGTGTTTCAAGGCTTCAGATTAGGGTTTATTGATCAATTTTTCTTATATTTGGTAACAATGACAAATGGAATATGCAATAATTCTGAAGCTACAATTCGAGGAAAAAATGAAGTTTTTGATCAGCACATATGCAATGGCATTCATATTATTTTCGCATATATTATGTTTCAGTTTTCATATATGCATTTATGCTTACAACTTTTGCAGCGATACGTTTTTACCTCGTCCCTGCAATGAAAGCTTTTGTTATAGCTATCCATATTATAACAATATTTGAGAATTCATTTTACGTATATTAATTATAAATAAAGATAGCTCATGAATTCACAAAGTTCGCATATTTAATTTTTTTTTTTTTTTGATTACAAGTTAAATACCCATCCTTTTTCCCCTCCCCATGACTCGAACCCAGGACCTAAGGCCTAGGTAGTGGTGCTCTAACCACTTGAGCTATCCCACTTTGTCCATATTTAATTTTTTTTAAATGTTTTAATGTTATTTTTATATAATTTAATTTTTTTTAGTTATATAAAAATAACATTAAAACATTTTAGTATAACATTAATGTTTAGTGAGAGTTACTTCTAATTTCATGGAGAGGTTACAAGTTACATTTGTAGGTCCCCAAAGTTGAGTTAATATCGAGGGAAGCTAAAGAAAATGTCTAGAGGGGGGGGGGGTGAATAGACTTTTCTAAAATCTTTCGATATATCAGAATACAATATGCGGAATACGAAATTAACAATGAGTCCAATTCAAGTTTATACTCAACTTCTTAATTCGAGAACTCTATCCTCTATACTTAGCTTGTCTAGTTCAGTTATGTATGTTTAAACAATTAATCAGTTATCCAATTAAAACAAACAAAACAGAAAAGTAAACAACACACAACGATTTATAGTGGTTCGACAACTTGTCTACGTCCACTCTCACAAACCCAGCTGTGATGTTTCCACTAAACTCTTCCAATCGAGTACAAAGTGTATGTTCCTGTGATTTTAAGTCCCAAGAAGAAGACTTAGATCTTCAAAGAATATACCACCAGATATATCTATGATCTAACTAGCTATTTAACAAGCAACTAGCAACTTGATAAAAACAACAAACAAAAACTTCTCTGTTCTTCAGTAGTAGCCTCTTGGATTCTTCACTTGTCTTCTGGCTTCTTTCTGAACTTCAATAAACTCTGAGAGTAATTCTCTTTTTGAATGCTTCGATAATGCTTCACTTGAGTATGAACGTCAGTGTATCAGTAGTCTTCAATTGATCAACACCATGAAGTATTTATAGACTTCAATCTTCAAGAACTTAGGTAGTTGTAACCAACTTTTCTTGAAAACTAACTTTAACTGAATCTTCTTATCAATCCACGCGTTTCTTGTTACGAATTAGTTATTCCCATAACTAACTTCTTCATCCTTATCTTTCCACGCGTATTTGTAACTAACTTCAAGTTGTACTTGTCTTGTGTAGTATAGTAGATGCACTTGTCTTTGTCTTGTAGTCCATCTGTCTTGAGTAGTAGACTCCAAGTCTTCTTGTCTGATCTTCTCGTGCAATCTTTAGTAGTAGACTATACTAATCTATCAAGACTTATTACATTACTTTAAGCTTTTATAAAACAAGCTTAGTCAACTTATAATCTATACAATGAATCTATCTATTACATTCAAAACATGAGCTCTATACACCATTTATCATAGCTCAATAACAAACTAACAAACATATATGAAGTACTTATAAATCGTACTTATCTTTTAATAAGAAAAACAATACTTATCTTTCATGTGAACTCTATTGGTCTTGTTCAAGATGACTTAACTCAACTAGACTAGATTAGTCAACACTTAGAAAATATTCAAACTACTTTTGGCTTATCAAAACTTCATCTTTTATCTTTTCATCATGTAGAACTTGTTCTAGGATTCATATCCCAACAATTTCCCCCTTTTTGATGAAGCCAAAACTACTTGAATCTTTTCTCAATAGTAGACTAGTTAAGTAGTTATCTTGTCTTAACATCAAAAGTTGTTTATCTTTTCATTCATTCAAAATAAGATCAATAGATTACACTTACTTCAAAATATAATCAAAAAACTAAAAAAAACTAATCTGAAAGAGTACCTCCTTCTGGATTTGGAACGTTGAACGCATCTAGAAGTCTTCTGTGAATAATACTGATATGATCTTCATCATCAATCTTCTCTTTCTCTAGCAGTTCTTCTTCAAACTTCTTGATTTGATTTATATCAACTCTTCTTCCAGAACTAGTCATAGGACACTTCCACCTTGGAAATACAGGAACAAGAATGTTGAAGTTTGCTCCAGCAGAAATCCTTAAGATTAAATGCCATAACATTCTGTGTTGTCCTTCCATGAATTTGTCAAATAAAGAATATAGCTCATCTTGTCCTTCAGCATCACCATATTTACGAATGATCCACTGATCAAGTTCCCATTGTCGTTTCACTTTGATCCATTCAGCTCGATGCTCATTATCAATGAAATAATCAATGAGTTGATCTTCCATTTGATCTTCATCAGCCTTCAGCTTCTGCAAATTCTCTATGTGTCGTCCAATTTTCTTCTTGCTCGCATAACGAGTTTCATCATTTGGATCAACAACTTTTTGCTTCTTCACTTTAATTGTTGTCTCCACTTCTTTCGGTTCTTCTATAAGAATAGATTTCCTTTTAGACACTTGTCTTATCTGAACCTCAGCTTCTGGAGATGCAACCTCTTTGCCCTTCTCCTTCTTCATCAACTCAACTGCTTCTTCTTTAGCTCTCTCAAGATCTGCATGTTTAATCAACTTGCCTTTGCCTCTCTTAGGCCTTCTAAGATCTTGCATAGCTTCAGCAGCTTCCTTGGCTTCTGGTTCAGCACTGGACTTAGCTTTTTCACCTTCAGCAATAACTTCAACTTGACTTGTCTCTTCCCCCTTTTTGGCTTCATCAGATGCCTGGAGAGAGAATAGAGATGTGAACCGAGTCATTTCTTCGAACATCGCTTGCTTCATACGGTTTGTAGCTTTCTCGATCTGTCTTTCATGAGAACAATTCTGACTCAGCTTGTCCAGCTTGGTTGCCACCAACTCCAACTTCTGAGTAGACAAGTTCAACTCATTCTTGAAATGGGTTGCAGTTAGTCGTAGCTTCCTGTTCTCCTCAGTCATAGCACTGATAATCTCTTTAGCTTGTGCTAACTGATCAAAGGCTTCTTTTCTTTGGACGTCAGCTACTTCGATTTTAGCTCTATAGACTCTTTCCATCTTTCTGGATTCAGTAGCTAGAACTCGAGCAAAATCGACTGAGCTCTTCTCCGAATATTCCACCTGGTTTTGGAGAAATCCTTCAATTTGATTGAACATCTCTTGTCTGAAATCGTTGTCCAGCTGGTTGACTTCATTCATGATCATTTCTTTTGAACTTATCACAAGGACACTATTCTGTTCAACAAGAGTCTTCTTAAGTTCAGACTTGAGGAACTCATCGATAGACGACTTGACGATAGCCTTCAAATCTTCTTTCAACTCATCTATTGAGGCGGCTGGGATAGCTTGAGACGACTGTCCAACCTCAACATGAGTAGCGTCTATCATGACCTCGTCTTCAGTAGTAACAAGAGAGATACCTTCAATCAACTGGCCTTCTGGAGCAGTAGCTAAGACCTCGTCTTCTACTACTTCATCAACAAACACACTTCCAGCAATCGCCTTCAGACTAGGTAGAGGATAATAAGGCACCATAGCTAACTTAGCTTCCTCAGTCCTTCTTTCAGCATCAGCAAAGTCCTTCTTTAACAAGGCGTGCAGCTTTTCCATATATCCACAAATTTCTATAGGAAGCAATAGATCAGTATATCGATTAATAAACTTGAAATCTGACCTCGGACTGTCAGCATGATCCATTTGAAATTTGAACACAATGCCTCTCAACTTGTTTGAGACATTGTCTAGCTCTACGACCGGATCAGTGGACTGGATCAACTCAGCTTGTCCAGCTTCAATCATCTCAATGTCTTGCACAAAGTCAGATTCTGAAACCTGAACACCAACATCAAACTTGAATTCTGAACACATTAAGTCATCAGAGATACCCAGTAGCCTCTTAGCAAGAGCAGTGATAGCATGATTTGGGAAAAGCTCTGAGTGGTCATGAACACCACTATTCTCCTTCTGCTCCATTTCCCAATCCATGAAGTTAGAAATACCACCTTTCCCTAAGATGACTTCGAAGAGATCATCTGTACTTGACTTCTTCAAGGCCACCCAAGTGCATATTCTAACCAGTTTCTCAAACTGTTCTGAAGAGTAGTCGACTTCGACAGATGAGAGCTGTTTCTTCAAACTTCTACTCATCTTTGCACAGACTCTTTTCTCTCGTAAACACATCGGATAGTAGACCAGGGATTCGAATCTAACTTCAGACGGGGTCTGAGTAGATGGGGTCTCTATCTCAGTTGTTGCAGTGGCAACTCTCGTCTTGTCTGAAGTAGATGGGTGAATGGGTTCAACATATTCTGTTGAGGGAAAGGATAGAATTTGGTCTGTGGTTTCTTGGGGCATTGATGTGTCTTGGTTTGGTGTGATAACTGTAGGAGTATCAGTTATATCCATTTTGGGAGTGTTTTCGGGTAGGCTGACTCTCAGCGGATGTGCTGGCAGCACTTGTGAAGTTGAGGTAATAGGTCTTGGCCTAGATCGATGAGATCTTGCCTTGGTTCGAACAGAAGGGAGAGAGAGAGGAATCGATAAATCATGAGAAGAGGAACCAACCTGGTGACTCAACTCGTCTGGTGGAGGAGGTGTTCCGATTCGCACTAGTTTGTATAACTCTGGAACTTGAGAACTTGGATCTAACTCCTCTTCCGACTGAGTCTTCTCAGAGTCATCAGCACTAGACGAGTCTTGTGCAGCTTCCTTTGACTCTTCTCCAGCAGACTCATCTTCTGAAGAACCAGACGCACCACCATACGGCAAGGCTTCCATGGGGTCAATTTTAGCTTGCCTAGGTGCAGCTGGCCTGGCAGCACCTTGCTTTCTCACTGCCTCCTTCTTAAGGTAGAATTTCAAAGGATGGAATGGCTTTCCTTTACTCCATTCCGTTTTGTTTGGCATTAAGAGAGGGAAAAGGATACTTAGCTTATTACCGTATCCAACCGCTGTAGACACCACCCAATTGTGAGTGTGGTCATCTACTCGAACACTTCTTTCAAAATACATGATTCGGTCTGCGATTAGTTTGAACCAATCACCTTTAGTAATACCATCGTATATCGCAGCCATAACCCTTGTCTTTGCAAAAGTCACAGAGTCATGAGAACCAGTAGAACTTAGCAAAATTTTGCTGGCTATATCCAGTAGTGTGCGATACTTTTCTAGAAGATCTGCCTTCTTGACTGCAGCATACTTTCCATCTGGTTTCGGTTTCAGCTTCCTGCCACAGAAAATGCTCAAATATCGAACTTCTTGCCCTAGAGCGTAATTCTCAATATTAATCGTTCCGGTGGGCAGCTTTAGATGTTTGAACATCGCTTCTCGAGTAATTTGCACACGATCTTCACCAATGAAAGACTCGATAATATCACCTCGTCTGGTGACATTTGCATAAAACTCTAGCACCTCTTCCTCCAAGACGACTTGAGGAAATGCTTCTAAATACGGCTTTAGCCCACATCTGGTGCATTTGGTCAGGATCTCGGTATTCTCATCTGTGTGCTGTCCTTTGAAAAATACAGATGGTTCAACATTCACTTTATTATCGGAGATGTACCGGCCTAGGTCGAATGTGACCTGCATGTTGGTTCTTAGATCGAAAACTGATCGAGTAGACATAGTGTTTTACGAGTATAAGCAGATAATCTTGAAGAATAGCAAAACAAATCGGATGCTTAGTAGTAGAGGAGTTAAGAAATTGTGAGGCAGGACGTGTGAGAGTGTTTGGGTTTTGTTCAAAACTGAATTTTAGATCCAATGGTCAAGATCGAAGGATTAGATCCAACGGTTGAGACTTTTGGAATTCGGTTACGGAATCGAGAATATAATGTGATTTGATATTGTAAAATTTGGAATCCGCCTCTTCTTAATTAGGACAGAGGAGTGAACTCATCTGACCTATTGTAGATGAGTGTGAACTAGATGTATACACCACTTAAATGGGAGTGTACAAATCTAATTCGAGGGTTTTCAACTTTTCAATACCTAATTACTATAATATCCTTAATCCGTTTTGATTAAAACACTTAGCATGTAGAATCAAAAGAACACTTAGCTTGTCTGTTCGAGTCTATCCAGAACAGACGAGTAGACTTAAGCTTCACAAGACAAGTAGACTTAAGCTTCACAAGACGAGTAGACTCAAGCACACAAGGCGAGTTCCCCCTTCGCCTGTGCATGTCTATTCAGAACGTCGAACGGCTTCATGTACCTATCTTATGATTTGCAATGTGTAATCATTGGTACAGTTAGAGTAACATAAATAAGATGAATATCAATCGAAAGCAATGATCAAGGTTTCGAACAAGATGACCTTTTAACAAACATAAGAGTCAACATAAGGATATTTAAGAAATCAAAGATTCCCCCTTAAATGTTTATTCCCTTAGTATTACCCTCAGCTTTACCAGCTTCCTCATCGGGTTGTTTGGTCATCTAGTCTAGCCTTGTATACCTGTCTGTTGCGTGAGTAGTCGAGTGCTCTGTTCTTGTCTCCTTTTCTTTGATGTACCTGACTGGTTAGTGCATAGCTATAGGCAAGTAGGATCTAAATCAATTAGCCCTAGACTAATGCATAACTCACGAAATCGTGCCTCAGCTAATGGTTTTGTAAAAATATCAGCTCTTTGAAAATCAGTATGAATCTTTTCCATGCGGATGTCCTTCTTTTCTACATGATCACGTATGAAATGATGCTTCACATCAACATGCTTACAATGTGTGTGCAAAACAGGATTTTGTGTAATGGCAATTGCACTATTACTATCACAGAAAATAGGAACATTTGATTCATATATGTTGTAATCTCTAAGCTGTTGCATAAGCCAGAGTAGTTGACTACAACAGCTACCAGCAGCCATGTACTCGGCTTCGGTAGTTGAAGTTGCAACACTAGTCTGCTTTTTAGAAAACCAAGATATGAGTTTTGTGCCTAGAAATTGACAAGAACCAGAAGTGGATTTCCTATCTATTCTACAGCCTCCAAAGTCTGAGTCTGAAAAGCCACTTAAGGATAGATCATCATTTGAGGGATACCATATACCACGATTGATGGTCCCTTTCAAATATTTCAAGATCCTTTTGGTGGTTTCCATGTGACTTTCTTTTGGATTGGCTTGGAATCGAGCACAAACGCCAACAGAGAATGCAATGTCTGGTCTACTAGCAGTTAGGTACAGTAGGGAACCAATTAGACCACGGTAATAGGATTGGTCAGCACATTTACCGTTCTCATCTGGATCCATTCTGTAAGTTGGTTGCATTGGTACGCCAGTGGACTTACATGTTTTGATCCCGTACTTGTCTAGAAGGTTTCTTGTGTACTTCGCCTGATTTATGAAAATGCCTTCTGGAGTTTGTTTTACTTGAAGTCCAAGAAAGTAGTTCATCTCACCCATCATTGACATTTCAAACTTACTTTGCATGAGTGTAGAAAAACTTTCACTCAGCTTTTTGTTAGGTGACCCAAAAATGATGTCATCTACGTAAATTTGGACGAGTAAGATGTCCTTCCCTTCTTGTCTTCTGAACAAGGTTCGATCGACCTTGCCCTTAGTAAAACCATTTTCTAATAGAAAGAGAGATAGAGTGTCATACCATGCTCTTGGAGCTTGCTTTAATCCGTATAAGGCTTTCTTCAATTTGTACACCTGGTTGCCTTTGACTTCGAAACCTGGAGGTTGTTCAACATACACTTCTTCCGCAAGAATACCGTTAAGAAATGCACTTTTGACATCCATTTGATATACAGTAAACTTCATGTGAGCAGCATATGCAAGGAACAATCGAATGGCTTCTAGTCTAGCAACAGGAGCATAAGTTTCATCATAGTCTATGCCTTCAGCTTGTGAATAGCCTTGGGCGACTAGTCTAGCCTTATTCCTAACGACTAAATCATTCTCATCTTTCTTATTCTTGAAAATCCATCGAGTGCCAACTACATTATGATGTTTCGGCCTATCGACAAGTTCCCAGACGTCGTTTCGAACAAACTGGTTCAACTCGTCTTGCATAGCGATGATCCAATTACTATCAGCCAATGCCTCTTTAACAGTGGTAGGCTCAATAGCAGAGAGGAAATAACACCAGCAGAACAAAGTTGGACTCGGCTGTTCTTGCGACTCAAAGAGTTGTCGTCTAGTCTTCACACCAATAGTTGAGTCACCAATGATATTTTCAGTATCATGCGCAGATTTCCATGTTTTCCTATTTTTAACAGGAATACTATCATCATCTATATCATGTACAGCATCATGCATGTCAGTATCATTTGTATCATCAATTTTAATAGGAGTAGATGAGTCAACTAGAGCAGGCATGTCAACTGGTCTAGAGGACTTACCTTGAGCACTTACCTTCTCTTTATCATCAAAGTCGAGAGCTTTTAGGAATGGGTTGTAGGCTTGAACAGATTCATATATCTCTGAATCTTTGTCAGATTCGATCGATAGATCAGTTACCTTCTTACTGATCTTGTCGGCAGACGAGTCCTGTTGAGATTCATCGAAAACCACATGTGGTGTTTCTTCCACACAAAGAGTTGAGCGGTTGAATACTCTAAATGCTTTGCTAGTCGAGGAGTATCCTAAGAATATCCCCTCGTCTGCTTTTGCATCGAAAGCATTCAACTTGCTTTTACCATTGTTGTGAATGAAACACTTACAACCAAATATATGGAAATATGAAACTCTGGGTTTTCTACCTTTCCAAACCTCATAAGGTGTCTTGCCTAGCACCTTGTTGATCGCGCTTCTGTTTTGTGAATGACATGCAGTATTGATAGCTTCGGCCCAAAACTTTTGAGGAGTGTTGAACTCAGCTAACATGGTCCTACAGGCTTCTTTAAGGGTTCGATTCCTCCTTTCTGCTACACCGTTTTGTTGTGGTGTCCTAGCTGCACTAGTAAGGTGCTGGATACCACGTTTAGTACAAAATTCTTTGATATAGCAATTAATGAACTCAGTTCCTTTGTCACTACGAATCTTGACAATGGACTGGTTCTTCTCAATTTGTAACTTCTTCAACAGATCAGGCAGAAGTGTTTGTGTATCACTCTTCTTGTGTAGAAAGACTACCCAAGTAAACTTAGAATAGTCGTCTACAATAACAAGTGTGTACCTTCTACCATTCAAGGTTGGAGGAGTTATCGGACCATGAAGATCCATATGTAGAAGTTCTAGGACTCTACTAGTTGAGAGAGTAGGAATTGACTTAAAAGAACCTTTAACCTGTTTACCCTGTTGACAGGCCGTGCATACATGTGACTTGTAGTAAACTTCATTGGGAATACCTTCAACAAGATAATCTCTGGCTATCTTATTAAGAACCTTAAAGTTTAGATGACAAAGGCGTCTGTGCCAGAGCCACCCAAGCTCTTTAGGATTCTTAGTAAGTAGACAGGTGTCCCTCGGACAACTGTTCCAGTTCACTATGTACACACTTCCTTGTCTTACGCCGACTAGTAGGACTGTGTGCGTCCTTTTGTCAATGATTTCGCATTTGCGGCTCTTGAACTGCACCTTGTAACCACGATCACAAAACTGAGAAACAGAGAGTAGATTATATTTCAAACCTTCAACATATGAGACATCTTGGATCTCAACGTCTCCATTCCGGATGTAACCAAATCCTTTAGTGACAGCAGTGGAGCTATCACCAAATATCACTTTTGGTCCTTCTTGCTCATGGTAGCTTGATAAGAGAGCCTTGGTACCAGTCATGTGGTGCGAACAACCACTATCTATGTACCAGGTTTCTCCTACTGAGCCACCCTTTTTATACAAGTCAAGTCGACCCTGCAATGAAGATATTCAATAATTTAGGTACCCATTTATTTATTGGGGTCCTTGGGGGTTAGTCGTGTTCAGAGGAATCCAAATATACATTGGAGTCTTGAACAAGTTCGATCTTTTAAGCTTTCGCCCATATTTGTTACAAAATAAGACCTTGTTGTCCTTAACTGGCCTATCAGTCGAGTTCGGGTCTACTCTTTGGAGATAGCCTTTCGACGTAATCTTTACTTGAGCAGGCACTGGTCTATGATAGTCAGAGTAGGGCTTGTAAGCATTAGGTCCATACGGTTTATAGACGCGTTTGGGTCTTTCCTCACTAATAATATCATATGATAAAGGTGGAGGATATAGGACAGTTTGTGTACGATATTTCGGAGCTACCTGTCTAGGTCTAGTCGAGTAGAGCTGAGACTGCCTTATGAAAGGCGGTCTAGGCTCTTGTCGTCTAGTCTGTACCTGTCTAGTACTCGTCTCCTCAGGATACCAGTCCTCCTATCTGACCTGGTTGGGTCGTCCACGATTAGTGGTCCTTTAATTGAAGATTAGTTCTAGATGGAACATGCTTGTTGTTAGCATCCTTTTTACCTCCCTTGGTAATCGGAATGTTAACTAGAGCTTGTTTAGATGTAGTACCTTTAGAAGGAGTTCCAATATCGTATATCATTGGTCCTTTTCCTTTATCATTTGGCAAAAGTCTTGCTTTAATAGTAGTAGGGTTCTTAATGACTCGAGTAGACGAGCTAGATGACTCAGCACCTATACCAGTCTTGTCAGCTGGATCTCTATACCTATCTGACAATTCAAGGTTAATCTTTGAAGAGTTAACCAGGTCAGTAAGTTTGAGATCAAGTGTGACAACCTCGGTCTCTAAGAACTTATTACGTTCTTCAAGTCTGTTGCACTTGTTCTTTAAAACATTGAATTCATTTTTCTCAGTTGCATGTGTCTTAAGTAGGTCTTGATATAACCTGTCTGTCAATGCACACTTTTCTTTGAGTTGTCTCAACTCTTCAGTCAAGCGTTCATTTAGGACTGTTATATTAGGATCTACTTTAGACTGAGCTTCCTTAAGGTCAATGATTTCTTGTTTTAATGCAATGTTCTCATCACTGACTTCGATGAATGCTTGATTAGCAAGTAGAAGGTCGTCTTCAACAGCACTAGTCGAGTGCTGCAGACTACTTCCTACTTCACTACTAGCAGTGTCACTTTCATCAGTTTCTGAATCATCACAAGATTGAAAAGATGTAGCAGATGATACCTCTTGATCGATTTTAGCCATGCAACATAGACCATCATCTACTATGAATGCTTCGTCGTGATCTTGATCAGTTGAGTGACTAGATGCGGATGATGGTAACTCATCTGAATCCGAATCAGAGTCATTATTGACCATCATTGCCTTATTGCCACGATTATATCTTCTTTCTCTTCGTGCTTTGGGTTCTTCACGATCATCAGTGCTCAGGTCTGGACATTCATATATGTAATGACCTGGCTTTTCACAATTATAACACAAGAGATCATTAGTAGCCTTTTTAATAGGAGATTTGTCCCTACGTTTATCACGTCTATCAGAACGTTGAATCTTCCTATCGTCAGACTCTCTATCTCGTCTGTTACTTTTCGAGACTTCGTCTCTCCTTTCGGACGAGTTTCGGTCTCGTCTGGTCTCAGACGAGTTCTTAGAGGTAGATGCTCTATGATCCCTATAGAACTTCTTGTATCTTCCGAAGCGTTTATTGAGCCTATCAAACTTTCTAACCATGAGACTCATCTGATTCTTCAAACTAAGATCAGTATCTAACTCATCTTTCACAGAGGCAGACTTCGTTCTAGACTTGGACCTGTCTACCTTAGAAGACTTAGAAGAGCTAGACTTAAAGGCAACGTTCTTAGATACAGCATGTTCTCTATCACTACTGGCTAGTGGTTCATCTTCGTCTAAATCAAACTCATGGGCTTTAAGAGTTTGAAACATGGTTTCAGCAGTCCACGTATCTATATCTTGAGTGTTCTTAACAAGCATCTTTACCATTTTCCAACGACTATCAAGACTCTTCAAAATCCTAAGATTGATCTCACGAGCAGTATAAGATTTACCAAGTACTTCCAAATCATTCATGATCTTAGTAAAACGAGTATCCAGCTAACATCCGAAATGATTCAAATCTTTGGACAGCTGTGGAGAGTTTGCTCTCTTTGATTAGGGAGGTCCCTTCACAAATGATAGCTAGTCTGTCCCACATCTCCTTGGCAGTTTTACATTTTAACACTTTTCCTAGATACTCGTTAGGAAGAGTGTGTAATATGTAATTCTTTGCCAAACTATCCAAATTATTTTGACGCATTTCTTCTGAGGTTAGATCTGACCTGGGTTTCTTGACGAGAGTACCAATTGGTTTGCTTGGGTCAAGAACAGCAGTATTTGGAATCATTGTAACAATGGGTCCTTCTGTGATAACAGAGATCATTAGGTCGTGCGTGGAACTGAAAATGGCTTCCATTCGCAGCTTCCAGTAGTCATAGTCCTGAACCTGGAACTTGGGTAACTTGTTAGCGCTGATTTCAAGAGACATGATTTCAAGAAATAAGTGCTAAGTGGAGTTATGATCAAGAAAAACAGATAAGTCAAGAACAGGGAGCACGAAGCAGATATAACAGGAGTATTGATCAAGAACACGTAAGCAACTACAATCAAGGACCAAGACTTCACCCTAAGTCTTAAGTCGGTTATCAAGAAACAACAGTTCGTAAACTACTGCTCTGATACCACTTGTAGGTCCCCAAAGTTGAGTTAATATCATGGGAAGCTAAAGAAAATATCTAGAGGGGGGGTGAATAGACTTTTCTAAAATCTTTCGATATATCAGAATACAATATGCGGAATACGAAATTAACAATGAGCCCAATTCAAGTTTATACTCAACTTCTTAATTCGAGAACTCTGTTCTATACTTAGCTTGTCTAGTTCAGTTATGTATGTTTAAACAATTAATCAGTTATCCAATTAAAACAAACAAAACAGTAAAGTAAACAACACACAACGATTTATAGTGGTTCGACAACTTGTCTACGTCCACTCTCACAAACCCAGTTGTGATGTTTCCACTAAACTCTTCCAATCGAGTACAAAGTGTATGTTCCTGTGATTTTAAGTCCCAAGAAGAAGACTTAGATCTTCAAAGAATATACCACCAGATATATCTATGATCTAACTAGCTATTTAACAAGCAACTAGCAACTTGATAAAAACAACAAACAAAAACTTCTCTGTTCTTCAGTAGTAGCCTCTTGGATTCTTCACTTGTCTTCTGGCTTCTTTCTGAACTTCAATAAACTCTGAGAGTAATTCTCTTTTTGAATGCTTCGATAATGCTTCACTTGAGTATGAACGTCAGTGTATCAGTAGTCTTCAATTGATCAACACCATGAAGTATTTATAGACTTCAATCTTCAAGAACTTAGGTAGTTGTAACCAACTTTTCTTGAAAACTAACTTTAACTGAATCTTCTTATCAATCCACGCGTTTCTTGTTACGAATTAGTTATTCCCATAACTAACTTCTTCATCCTTATCTTTCCACGCGTATTTGTAACTAACTTCAAGTTGTACTTGTCTTGTGTAGTATAGTAGATGCACTTGTCTTTGTCTTGTAGTCCATCTGTCTTGAGTAGTAGACTCCAAGTCTTCTTGTCTGATCTTCTCGTGCAATCTTTAGTAGTAGACTATACTAATCTATCAAGACTTATTACATTACTTTAAGCTTTTATAAAACAAGCTTAGTCAACTTATAATCTATACAATGAATCTATCTATTACATTCAAAACATGAGCTCTATACACCATTTATCATAGCTCAATAACAAACTAACAAACATATATGAAGTACTTATAAATCGTACTTATCTTTTAATAAGAAAAACAATACTTATCTTTCATGTGAACTCTACTGGTCTTATTCAAGATGACTTAACTCAACTAGACTAGATTAGTCAACACTTAGAAAATATTCAAACTACTTTTGGCTTATCAAAACTTCATCTTTTATCTTTTCATCATGTAGAACTTGATCTAGGATTCATATCCCAACAACATTAACATGATTTTCACTTATAATTAATATTTTATTATTAAATAAAAAAATCTCACATTTCAATTACATTGCATAAATAAATAATTGATATATCCCAAATCCAAAACCAAAATCGTAATATTGATCGGTTCAAACAAAAAAAAGTTATCTTTATCAATATTCGTAGATGGATTAAATTTCTTATATATAATATTATATCTTACAATACATAAATTATTTAAAAATAAATAAATTTAACCGGTTTTCTATGCATATAATTAATATGGAATTTTCAAATCTCAATATTTTTCATATATGGTATCATTTTTTAAATATGCAGAATTTAGATAGTTATTCAATGGAGTACTTATAGTATTCAGTGGTTTGATTATCTGAACAAGGTTATACATCCTCAGAGAAGTTGTCCAAGACAACTCTGCCGATAGCTTGATTTGCTTAAATTGAAAAAGATTTGCATACACAAGTGCATTCCCCCCATACACTTGTGTCATACTCCTTTCAGGACCAACACCAAGTCTTCCTCATAATTGGTGCCACCATCTTCTGCAACAGCAGCAGTACCAGTCTTACTTTCCGGCGGCTTCTTTTTCGGACAATCGAATTTCCAATACCCTTTCTCCTTACAGTAGTTACAAACGTCATCAGGCTTAGAACCTTTGGAAACAGGCTTCTTATAAAACTCTCTTTCCCAGATTTTCATGTCCCTTACTCCCGCTAGGTACTAGCCCAACAACATAATTATCTGTACCCCTACCACTGGCCTTATGTCTCAAGTCTGTAGTATGAAGAGATGATCTAACCTCTTCAAGAGATTGAACAAAATTCTCATACGACAAAGGCAAAGAAACTAACAGAATTAACGCAACATCCTCATCCTCAACTTTAACATCAATATTATGTAATTCTAATAAAAATTGTATTAAATTGATTTAAGTGTTAGCAAAGTGACTGACCTTCTTGCATACGCAAACTGAACATATGTTGCTTCAAAATCAACTTGTTGGTGAGAGACTTCGTCATGTACAGACTCTCCAGTTTCAACCAGAGACCCGCCGCAGTTTCCTCCTCGGCGACTTCGGTAAAGACGTTGTCTGCAAGGCAAAACATAATTGTTTAGTGTGCCTTCTCCTCCAAAGTGGCCATCTCAGATTCATCCAGATCCACTACCTTTTTCATCAGCGGTGCCCACAACCCTTGTTGTTTCAACAAAGCTCGCATCTTTATTTGCCATAAACTAAAATTGTTCCTCCCCGTAAACTTCTCGATTTTCACGTTCATCCCAAACATCTTTCTCACTAGATTGCGGAAACCCTAACCGGGCTCTGATACGAGTTTGTTATAATGGCTACGTCCACGGTAGAGAAGAGAGGATCCGTATATTATTCAAATAGTTTTTCAGAAAACATATTTCAGAGTACAGAACTCAGAGTACTGATTTCAGAGTACAGATTTCAAAGTACAGAATGACACTAGGTCAAAATAGGGATATAAATATAAACCCTAACAATTTGGGTCCCCCAAAAGGAGGCCCAAAATAGAAATTTAGAGTTCAAGGCATTCCAAATATAAACCCTAACAGAAATTTAGGGTTCAAGGCATTTCAAATATAAACCCTAATAGAAACATAGGGTTTAAGGCATTCCAACAAAACAATATAATTATCACAACAATCTAATGAGTTCTCATTCTCATCTTTCTAAACAACTGCATTCAATATGGAAAAAGGGGGATGATCTGCGTTTTAAATTGGTGAAGAATTCACACCTCTTAAAATTGTGCAATTAATAATATAATAAATATGTCTTATATAATATACTCCAAATTGATAAATAATTAATTAGCAATAAATAAAAAAGTCAAAGTTGATTACATAATATGTACAAGCGTAAGGCCAGGATTAGATGATTGATTAGGATCTAAGGGCTAGAAAAAAAAAGGGCGAGGAAATGTGAGGATTTGTAAAATGAATTGGAGGAGTAACTTATTTTCATTATTCTTAGAAACCGCTCCATAGACCTCTCACACACACATATATATATATATATATATACAGACACTGCAGGAGGGCTAAATTCTTGATCAAGAATGGAGGGAAGAAGCTACATTAGAGTGATGAAGCATGTCTACGAAGTTATCGTCGCCGGCGAAACCATTGTAACGACCGTCACAAACCAAGAAAATGCTATCACAGAGTGGATCAACGCGGTCAAGGCTGACAGAACTAGTGCCGTCTGCATCATTGGCTTCGAAGTAGAGCTCAGCCACAACTCCGGGCCTATTGGGAGTGTGCAGTTGTGCGTGGGCACGCGTTGCCTCGTCATCCAGCACGTCCGCAACCGTCCATGGCCTTGGCCTCCGTCCCTGGACCAATTCCTGAGAGACTCTAACAACATCGTTGCGGGCGTCAACATGGAAGACAAGCTGAACAAGTTGAGACAACAGATTCCGTGCATTGGAGTCGACATGAAGCGTAGGGCGGCGGATTTGCTGTTGGATTTGCCGTGGATGTTGAACAAGAAGCAGGAAGCATTTGCCATGTTTGGGTTGAGGCGGGCGGGGTCGAAGGTGGAAACTGATTGGTATCGAACTGGGATGCTTTCAGATGAGCAGGTGCGGTATGCTTGTGTCGATGCTTTCCTCAATCTTCAAGCCGCCAGAGGCATAACTTTCAGATATTCTTGATCACTTTCTTAAACATTGTATATATGCTGCTATGGATCTTGCTGTCACGTTCCTTTTCAATCTTTAATTCTTGCAATTGTTTTCTTCAAGCAGGGATAGACATATCTCAAACATATTTTCTCCTCCCACATCTTGATGTATAATCATTTTCTTTTCATCTATGCTACCTATGGATCTTGCTGTCACTTTTCTTTTCAATCTTTAATTCTTGCACCTGTTTTCTTGTTCTTGACTTTTAATTATTTGGGTAATTAGATTATGAAAATTAAATTGAAATTTGTAAATATGGATAAATTAAACAATACTCCCTCTGTCCCTTTGTAAAATTTGTTTGTGTGAAATGGGGCAGTCAACAAGGAACGAAGGTAGTAAAAATTAAAAATTGTGTTTGAAAAAAGTAAGAGATGTATTATAGGTATTATTTAGTAGTAGTATTTTAGAAGACTTGAAATCATATATATACCAAAATCCGGAAAAACAAACAAGAATTTGGAAATAACAAACATATATACATTGCTTCTTATTCTGTGATAATGTCATTTATACGAAGTGTAAGTGATATTTATAAGGTTGTGAAAGTTCATTATTTAGTTTGTGCTACTCTTTGGAACCTTGGAGCATTTTCATATGGTTTTCAGAGGACTTTAATGGAGTGAAAAAAAACAGGGATTATATTTTTTTTAGTCCATTAAGTTACCACGTTTTTTAATTTAGTACACCAGATTACCACTTTTTGAATTTAGTCCATTAAGTTTCGATTTATTTTGATTTTGGTCCAGTTACTTGCTATAGCAGGTTTAGCAGGTCATTTTTTAAATTTAGTCCACTTTTTGATTTTTTAAATTTTAGTGTGGTGTGTAACATTGGGGCTTTTTTTAATTTAATTATTTTTTGTAATTTATTAAATAGGAAAGAATTGGGGTGTGTATAGTAATAACAAAAGTTTTTTAAATTTTAGTGTGGTGTGTTTAACATTGGGGGTGTGTATAACATTTTATGGGGTGTGTTTTAAAAAAATGACCTGCTAAACCTGTTATAGCAGGTAACTGGACCAAACAAAATAAATCGAAACTTAATGGACTAAATTCAAAAAGTGGTAATCTGGTGGACCAAATTTAAAACGTGGTAACTTAATGGACTAAAAAAAATATAATCCCAAAAAAACAAGTGTAGTTGAGAAAGAGTTAAAAATGTAGAAAATTGGTCTGTAATTTACAATTAAAACATAAATACATGATAATCAACCTTTTGCATCAAATTTTATAGTTGCAGTCTCTTAACTATTTTGGGGCTCGTATGTAGGTACCGTGTACTTTGGGATCAGACATGGATTAATAAGGAGCTTTAGGAATTAGGATCTGCAGGAAATATAAATGAGAAAACCCATGTGGTTAGAAGGAAGGATAACCAAAGGGAATTGATTAGATAAACAAAAACAAAGGATGGGAGTCAAATTAATTAAGTGAAACCAATGCAAGCATAGAGAAACACATTTGCGTATCCCTGGGTAGGCAGCTGAAATAATCTACTTTTACAGAGTTGGGACATGCGTCAAAATCGGGCGAGCATTTGTTGCAACAAATATTTTCATGAGCTGCGGCGGCTAATTCAAAGATGATTAATGCTAATAACATACTAATAGGATTAATAAAGTAATATCCGAATAATATCTTTTTATTTAGTCCATATCCTTATATATATTCTTATTAATATGATGTTGTATTTACTTTATAAATAGTGGATCATTCCTATCACCTCATTAACGGTGATCACATACCTATTCTCACATGATATCGGTCTGACTCATCTAAACCCTAATTATTTCTTCTCTAAAGCCTCACACTAAATTCTTCCCTTCACCCTCATGGCAGCAACAATCACTCCCTCTGCCATTCCTCTCAATGTTTTGGTCCATCTCTTGACCATCAAATTACCATCCTCCAACTACCTGCTTTGGTGAAATTAGGTGGTTCCAGTCCTATCAAGCCATGAGCTCATCTCTCATGTTCATGGTATGATACCCATTATGGCCAATTCGATCACCACATATGGTGAAACAGCTTCAAACCCTGCGTACATCACTTTGTTAGAGAAGGATCAGAAGATCCGCAGTCTTCTCCTTTCCTCTCTTTCTGAAGGTCATCGGTTGTGACACCTCGCGTTCCATCTAGGTTGCTCTCGAGGCTGCCTCGATCTCATACAAAATTCAATTGCGAAATCAATTACTCTCTCTTCGTCGTGGATCTACCCCTATTGAAGATGATAACAAGAAGTTCTGTGCTCTCTGCGATCAAATTGCTTCTATCGATAAGCCTATTGATGATTGTGACAAGTGTCACTAGTTTCTTACTAGTCTCGGCCCCGAGTTTGCTGGTTTTTCTGATACTCGCATGGCTATTTTGCCCATGTCCGTCTTTTGGGATCTGATCCATCAAGCCTTAACTATGATGTGCAGTATACTCGCTCGATGGATTCCTCGTCCTTGCCCGTTTCGGCGTTCATTGCCTCTCCTCGCCCGGGTAAGTGTGCTCGTCCTAACACCAAATTTCGTCATCTGTCTTCTCAGAATTCTAGTGGTCAGTCGAACCACTGGATCCTCGGCTGGTGGTTCGGCTCCTGCTCGACTTCCTCCCACAGGCCAGATCTGTCGACAATAGGGCCATTATGCGGGTAAAATGCAAGTTTGGTCCCAAGAGAATTTTTCGAAAACAATTTTGGTCCCACGTTCTTTTTTGGTCCCATTTTTTGCAAAAATGGTCCCAACTGTTAAATACTTAACAGTTTCTGTTAAGTGTTATAATGCAAAAATGGTCCCAAAGTAAAATCAGAGGGAAAATTCTTTGGGATTAGTTTTCTTGGTGGGAAATGACCTGCAAAAAAATATTCTAAATTAAATATTAGTATATTAGTGTCAACAAAGTTTTTTTTAAAGTAAGGAATCAATATTCATTGCATGCATACAAGCAGTAGGAAGCACAGTAAAAAAGTAGACAGAAAATGTGCCACCCCATTCCCTTCCTTTTTATTCTAGCAAAAATTAATCTCCTCAAAAGCTTCCTCAACAAGAAGAATTCTTTTATCAGGTCACCAAACCTTGAGACATCTGGCTTTGACATCACTAAAGCCTTGTAGCAGACTTGAGAATCAGTCTCAATGGATATCCGAGATAGTCATTGTGCAGCTGCAATTTGGACAACCAAAGCCTCGACCTCCTCCGCCCTACACATTGGAAGTGCACTCTCTGAGAAACACTAAAGAACCAGTTCAGCCTCGTTCTGAGCCACCCCACCTACACCCACTTCCAAACGAGCAGAAAAGACCCCTTTCGGATTCACTTTCACCATTCCTTAACCAGTCTAGCCTCGTTCTGAGCCACCCCACCTACACCCACTTCCAAACGAGCAGAAAAGGCCCCATCCGTATTCACTTTCACCATTCCTTAACCAGTCTAGCCTCGTTCCGAGCTACCCCACCTACACCCACTTCCAAACCAACAGAAAAGGCCCCAATCCAGCCTTGTTCTCCTCCCTATAAATATCTGCCTCCAAATAAAATAATTTACAAATTACTCATTTCAGAACGAATACTTTATCGAATACCACAAACTAATTTGAACGAAAAGTGTTCATCAAACTAACTCAATTAATGTCGCCAACACAAAGACAACTAGTGCACACAATTCAGTCAAATATAATAAAAATAAGCAGCAATTAACACCCGTTTCAGCCAAATATACCAACAAAACAACTTCGTCAAACATAAAACCAAAATTAATAAGAAATATATTAATATTAAAATAACAGTTGAAGACATATTGTTGAAATTTTGAACAAACATGCCTAATGTGTTGCAGAACAAAACCATACAAAAATTAAAATACATTAATTCTAATTACTGCACTTGTAATAAGTTAAACTCATTTACTGAGACTCATATCATTTGATGTATCAGGTTCTCATCTTAATGTGAAGTCGAAGCAAAATTTGTGTTAAAAAGAAATGGAGCTCAACACAGATTCAAATAAGAATGGAGATGCCATTGTTTTGGCCTCAAAATAAATTGTATTCCTTGCAAACCAGAGTTTCTAGAGTAGAGTAACAAATACCACCGCATCCTCCTTACCAATTGATTGAATCGTCTCGACCACCCACTCATTCAAAGGTTGCACTGAAGCGTCAGGCCCACGGCCACCCAATTTTAGACGTGAATCTAACTAGAAACTCTAAGCCCACCCATAGTCACGAAGTGCATGCTTCAAGGTCTCAATATCCAACCCACATCGCCGACACATTGGCTCCACTCACAAACCCCCCAATTAGATTGATGCAATCTGGGAGAATACCTTTAAGGCACCTCCAAATGAAAACCTATATTTTTGGAATTACTTCCAGATTCCATACCCAAGAGAATTCTATATTCTGATGCATGGCCTCCCCCTCAGTATCCACCCGCTCCCTATCAATCCAACCAAAAAATTACCAAAATTCACAAATTACCATGACTTAATTCTCATTAATTCTAACCAAAAAATCACCAAACTTCACATATTTTGTTGAACTTACAAAAAAATTGTAAAACAAAAAATTGCAAAACTCTCACAGAATCACAGAATCACCAGAACACAAATTATTTCATCACAGGACTTCAGAGCATGAAACAAAGAAACTTGTAAAACACAAAAACAAGGCATGAAAACAGAAACTTGTAAAACACAAAAACAGGGCATGAAACACAGAAACTTGTTCTACACCCTAGATTTTAGAGAAACTTACGATCTTGGGGAGGTTCTCCGATCCAACCCTAGTATTGCCTTGTCGCAACATCTTCAGTGGTGTGTGATTTTGCGTGCGATTTGTTGTGCGATTCCAAGGGTTAGCGATTTTAGGGTTAGCGATTTTGAGTGTGATTTCAGAGTTCTTTTGCTTTTCAGTGCGTTTTTCGGGTGCAAGATTTCAGGTTTTTTCGATTTTGCATGCGATTTGGGAATTTCAGATTTTGGGGTTTTCGATTTTAGGATTTTTGAGGTGCGATTTGGAGTGCAAGTTTAGGGGGGTTTCGATTTTGGGGTCATAGAGTGATGATGGTTTTTCAATTTGCAATTTCTTGCCTGAGATTTGAGCAGTTTTTTGGTATGGAATTTTTTAGGGTTTCTTTTGAGAGATTCTTGGTGTTGATCAAAATGAAAGAGATGTGTAATTTTGTTTAACGGCGCGTGTATCTCACACCCTCGATTCCGTTAATTTTGGATGACAAAATTACATGGGACCTTTTTTGCTTAAAATGGGACCATTTTCGTGAGCACAGTTTCTCTTGGGACCAAATTTGCATTTTTCCCCCATTATGCCAATCATTGCCCAGAGCGTTATACTCGACCTCATGTCCCATCTGCGACCAACCTTGCCCATGCCCTTTATACTTAGTGTCGTGACACGCTGCCTTCGGCCTCGGACCGGTTCCTCGATAGTGGTGCATCCACTAACATAAATCCTCGCTCCGCTGATTTAGATAATTTTCATCCGTATTCTGGTAACGATAATGTTATTGTTTCAAATGATTCTATCATTCTGATCACTCATGTTGAGTCGTGTTCGGTTAATAAGGATGTTCTCTTGTTAGATGTGCTTGTGTAGCCGCATCTTAATAAGAAATTGTTATCCATTAGTAAGCTTACTTCCGATTTTCCTATTGATGTGTTGTTAACTAAGGGGTCGGCATAGTCGAGGACTGTATATCTTGGAGCGAGGTACTCCAGCCTTGGTCGTTGAAGGCCTATTTTGAGTGTTGGTATCGTGGATTAGGCCATGTTCCTATTTATGTCATTAAGTTGTTGCGTAAATTGGGCTTGTTGTCCCTTACTTCTTTGTTGTCCAATCCAAGCTTATGCACTGTGTGTCAAATAGCTAAGAGTAAACACATATCTTTTTCTTTGAATGAAAAATGAGCATTGCATGTTTTGAATTTAGTTCATTGTGATCTTTGGGGACATGCACTTGTTGCTTCGAATGATGGTTTTTAGTACTATGTCATTTTTGTGGATGATTTCTCTAGATTTACTTGGCTTTATCCTGTGCATGCCAAATTTGATTTCTATGATGTGTTTGTTCAGTTTCACACCATTGTTTGCAATCAGTTCTCCACCATCGCATCTCTTGTTCTAGAGTGATGGTGGACAAAGTTTGTTAATGGTCGAGTTCGTGACTTCCTCTCCACCCATGGAATCAATAACAACATCTTTTGTCCATATACTCCACAACAGAATGGCCGAGCTGAACGTAACCATCGTCATGTCATTGAAACTATGCTCTCTCTCTCTCTACTATTTCAGGCGAGCATGCTTGCTAATTTCTAGGTTGATGATTTCTTCGCAGCTGTCTACATTATTAACTGTTTGCCCACACCTATTCTTGGGTAAAGGTCTCCCCTTCAGCTCTTGTTTGGCACTGCTCTGAACTTTGCAAATTTCTGGACTTTTGATTGTCGTGTATTTCTGTATCTTCGTGATTATGCTCTCCACACGCTTGCTCCGTGCATATTTATGGTTTACAGTTCCTCCCATAAAGGGTTTTGATGTTGCGATCCCATCACTTCCTGCTTCTACATTACTCGTCATGCTTAGTTTGAGGAATCCGTGTTCCCTTGAAATCATCTCGTTCATGGAACTTAGGACTAATCCAATTTATATCATTTAAGTTTTCTTTTTTTAATCTACGTCCTAACGTGTCCAAGTTACGTCATTTTCGATCCAATTTGCATCCTTTTTAATTTGCCGGAAAATTGGACTTCTGTTCAAATAGTCCAATTTACGTCCTTTAAGTTTAAAAACTAGAATTTAATAATTAAAAATTTCTTAAAATCTCATTGAAAATCTAAAAATTTAATAAAATTTTATAAATTGTGTAAAATAAAAATTCAGAAATTCCAAAAAAAAAAAAAAAATCTACAATTTAAGTAATCTCAAAATGTGTAAATAAAAAATAAAAATTTTCTAAAAATCTCGTTAAATTTTTTGAAAATCTCATAAAAATATAAAATTCTAAACATAAAAATTAAAATTACAAAAAAATTTCAAATAAAAATTAAAAAAATACTAAAAAATTTCTGATTAAAATGAATTTGGAATGGCTCCATAGTAATCAAGGCGTGGACCTTCCACTCAACCTCGAAGGTGAGTTGGAAACCTCGTGGGACCAAAAAATGTAGTAGCTCGAACAAAACTTTAATGGTGGACGAGTCCTAACTCTGATTTTTAATGAAATATTAATAATTTTTATTATTCTTATAAGATTTTTAGAATTTGTAATTTTTAATCTACACATTTTTAAAAAATTTATGAGATTTTTAGTTAATGAGATTTTTAGAGTGTTTTTACAAATATTAATCAAATTTGTAATTTACACACATTTTCCGGTTTTTTTAATTGTAGAGTTTTTTAATTTTATAATTTTTAATCAGATTTTTTGATATTTTAATTAGATATTTTGAATTTTATTTACAAATTTAATAGTTTTTAATTTTAATGAGTTTCTTGTATTTTTAATGATATTTTTAGATTTTATAAAATTTTAATGGGATTATTAGAAAATTTTAATTATTAAATTTTAATTTTCAAACTTAAAGGACGTAAATTAGACTATTTGGCCAGGAATCCTAATTTATTGCTCACATTCCGGTGAGTTTGAAAATTTTCCGGCAAAAAGGATGTATAATGAAAAAATAAAAACTTAAAGTATATAAGTTGGATTAGGCCTAAGTTACACGACGTAAAATAAAAATTTCTCCCTCTCCAGCTTCCTTGTGGTCTTTGCCCTGACCCACTAGAGTCGGCTCTGCCTCCTGCTCGGCCGGCTCCTTAGTTGCTTGTTGCTCACTAAACAATATGGTCTACATGGCTTTTCTTCATGGGGCACTGACCAATATGGCCTACATGGCTCAGCCCCCTAACTTTGTCGACCCTCGATCGGTTTCCTGACCATGTCTGACATCTTAAGAAAGCTCTATATGGTCTTCGGCAGGCTCCTCTCGCTTGGTTTCTCAAAACTCTGGACTTCACTTGCATTCAGACAGAGACCTCCCTCTTCTTTTACAAAGAGGTAAAGTCACTTTAATTAGACTTTTTACTTTATGACGATGACATCATTGTGACGGGCAGCGACCAGGATGCTAATTGAAGGTTCATTCAGCATGTCAACAAATTGGTTGCCTAACCTACTTCCTCGGCCTTGAGGTCACTCATTCTGCTGGTCGTCTTTTCCTCACCCAGACGAAGTACACTCACAACATCCTTGTTCATGTCGAGCTCCTCGACTCAAAGCATGTCTCCACCCAACCTCGTCGCGGGGGTATCTCTTGTCAGTACGTACTGGTGTTGCCATTGACGATGTCCACACTCTATATCACTCGCGCGTTGGCGCACTTCAGTATTTGACCATTACTCACCCGGATCTTTCTTATGCAGTTAATCTATTGGTCGCGAGAGTGAATACTTGCTGGTCGGCTATACTGATTCCGACTTGGCTCGTTGTACTGATACTCGCCGTTCCACATATGGCTACTCAATCTTTCTGGGCAGAAATTTAGTGTCTTGGAGTGCAAAGAAACAACCCATGTATTGTTTCTTCCTTGAGCTGCGAGTCCGAATATTGAACAATTTCGAACACTGCTTAGGAAGTCGCCTGGGTTACTCATCGACTCTATGAAACTCAGTCAACTTTCCCTATCCGCCCTTATACTTCTTTGCGACAACAAAATTGCCCTATTTTGGAGTCAAAATCAGGTCACCCACAAGCAAGCAAAACACATTGACATCAATTGTCATTTTATTCGCGAACTAGACTCTTCTAGTCGCTTGATCACCAAGTTCGTTCCGTCTCATCTTCAGCTCGCCGACATCTTCACCAAGAATCTTTCTCGGCCAAATTTTGAGCTATTATGATCCAAGCCTTGTGTTCGTCCGCATCCTCAACATCGCTTGACAGGTGTAGTAGGGAATAAAAGTAATACTCCCTCCGTCCCACAATAACTTTCACACTTTCCTTTTCGGGATGTCCCACAATAACTTTAACACCCTTAAAATGGAGAATCCTTTATACACTCCACCCTTACAATATTCTCAATTTTACACAAATGTCATTACTTTTTCACCACACATACACAAAAGCAACTCATTCCTTTACTTTTTACATACAAATTTACAAAATTAGCCCTCAAAACTCCAGTCATTATTACACTTTCTTAATATGTGTGCCCATCTACCTATGAAGATTATTATGGGACGGAGGGAGTATAAGAATAATATATTTTTATTTAGTTCATATCCTTGTATATATTCTTATTGATATGGTTGTTGTATATATTTACCTTATTTATCTCATTGTAAATACCTATATATATATAGTGAATCATTTTTATCACCTCATTAACGGTGATCACATACATATTCTTACAGATACCATTACTCTTCTTCATCATTGCCATTTTATTTTTGCTAAGTGCATATCGTTTTACATCTTTATATAGGCCAAGGAGGCAACCCTAGATAAAAATGATAAGGGTAGATAAATAGTGAGATGTTGACATTTTAGAAAATGTGTCAATTATTCCGTCTTTTATCTTTTTTTTTTTTTTTTAGAAAACGTGTCAATTATTTTAAATTCTGTCTTGATTGAGTACTCTCCTTGAGAAATTGGAAACTTTTAGAGGAACTAAATTATTCCAAATGATGAAGAAATTTTGCTATCCTTGACATCAGGTCATTTGTCAGATTCTCTTCTCACACGAACAAATTTTTTAAGTCGAATCTTTGTAGAAAGGTGGGGAATGGTTCTAATATAGAATTTTGGAATGATTTATGGATAGGTGATTCGAAATTATGTGTTTTGTTTCCTAGACTCTTTTCCATTAGTCATAATAAAAATTCTAAAATTAGCTAGTGAAATGAGGGTTTGGATAAATGGTTTCTGGCAGTGGGATTTTAAGTGGAGGAGGGCTCTTCTCTCCTGGGAACAAGACTCTTTGGAGAAACTTTCTGCTATTATTGCTAACATTAATTTGCAGGAGTTTGTTTCTGATTCGTGGAGATGGGCTTTATCCAGTGATGGAATATTCTCTACCAAGCTTATGCTTTCCAAGCTGCATCAATTCCGCATGTGGCGACCCTCGACGAAGCGACGTATGAAGCCTTCCCCAAAATCTGGAACAACATGATACCCTCCAAGTGGTCAGGTTTGGCGGAAGATCCTCCGTGATAGACTCCCTACCCGGATTAATTTGAAAAGGAGGAAATACTCGGTGACGGCGACGACATCAGCTGCGGATTATGCGGTGAAGTTGACGAAAATGTTCATCACCTCTACTTCGACTGCATGGTCTCTCATCAAATATGGTCACGGTGCTACCTGTGGCTTGGCTGCCCCATGCCTTGTCATCCCAAACCAGCTTTGCACCTATTACAACACATTGCATCTTGGGCTGTAAGAGAAGGAAACATGTCTTGGAGTGCATTTGGTCCGGTACTCTATGGTTTCTGTGGAAATCTAGAAATTGTAGAATCTTCAAAGGTGAGAATGTTGCCCCGGATAAGATTTTTGAGGAGATTCGAGCTAAAGTATGGAGTCTCTTTTCCTTACATTTTAGTGGTGTTAACCACTATTCGTTTCAGGATTGGTATTGCAGCCCTAGACTTTGTTGTAAGAAACTCTAAGTGATAGGCTTGGTTATGCTTAGATTAGTCTTCGCGTCATTTTATAATTGTAACTCTAATTGACCATTTTGAGTACCCTTGGTACTCGATAATATATTAAAATTTTTGCTGTTAAAAAAAAAAAAACACGAACAAATTTTTACACCAATTCCAAATAGGTTTGAAAGAATCTTCCTGCCAAACGTTTCTATTGAAAAATAGTACAATTAGAATCAAGAACAAAGATAAACAGGTGAGGAAAAAATAGGCGTGTTTCCCACCCATGTATCGTGCAAAATCTAGTGTTTTTACCAAACCAATTAACAAACACCATATGTCAAAAAAAAAAATTAATGATCGCATACGTACCACAAAGGTGAACAAAATAATTCTCTGTTTTACCAATTTTAACACTCTCCACGTTATCCAAAAACTCCCCATAGTTTCGTAAATTGGTTTTCAAACGGCCCCTTGCATGCACTCTCTCCTAATTTCTCCCTTCTTTCTCTCACTCTAAAAAATTCTCTCTTTTATTCCTTGAATACACTTAGTAACCTTTCGAATAGATCTATTTTCGAGATTCAAAGAAAACACTCCTTTCAAAAAAAAAAAAAAAAAGATTAAAAAATACACGTTAGATTCATGTATCCATGGTAGAAATCCAACAAGAAATACTAACGAAGCTTAACGTCTGTAGACCAAAAACTAAGGACCTGAGAGCAACCGCTTTCTGATTTCGTAAGAGGCGGCAGCATCGATACAAGCGCACTGCACTTGCACATCTGTGAGCAAAGGGCGATACCAATCATTTTCCACGTCCGGCGGCCTCTCAAAGTTTGTCCCAAACAATTCCCTTGCTATTGTGTCCGGCCTGGCGAATCTCAAATCCGGCCTTCCTCGTGTAGTCGCAGCATTTGCACCCAAATCTATGACCTTCAGTGGGCCTCCATTTTCAAAGAACAACGTTTGTTTTAACAACCACATCTTCCATTGTATGTTGATGCCGACGAAAGTATTGTTACCTCGTACGAGGAAATGTTCAAGATTGGGAAGGTATCGCCCGTTCATCTGGTCGTACTGGATAATGAGGCAGCGGGTGTCCACACAGAACTGGACGGTAGCAATGTGGGATCGGTTTACCGAAATGTAGTTCTGAACGTCAAAGCCAACGTAGTCATAGAGATGGCGATCGCGAATGACGCTAGCGATCCAATTTTCAACGGCTATGAGGCGATTAGTGACAGTGGTAATGATGGTTTTGTTAAAGATTTGAACCTCGTGGACCTGCTCGATTGCGTCCTCTACTTCATTCCGTTTAAATTCAAACATTCGTGGTGGGCGACCCGTTTTAGCTGCGGTTTAAAAAGTTAGAGAAAGAGTGGGTGGTGCATATTTCAATACGCTAATAATTTAACACAGCAAGAACACGAACACTTTATGTATTTCTTGTACATGCGTGTAAATACACTAAAAACACTACTAATATTGAAAGAAAATTGTATATGCAAGCATTCGCATGTTTATATTTCACTATATATATATATATATATATATATATGTTACACGTTCCGAATTAGTCTGTTTTTGGGCTGAAATGCCAAGATTTAGAATGAAAAAAAACCATATATCCATATATCAATCCACGCCAGAATTTCAAGAAATTAAAACAATAATTCACCTACCAACATAAGATGCGTGGATTTGAGGCTCCACACATATATATATATATATATTTATAATTAAGATATGAATTGATCCTTAATTACCTCTCCACAGTAACTTTCCAATTTGATGAAACACGTAAGCTCCGATACTTGCATACTCTATTTGCTTATCTGAGAGCACCTCTAAATCCCAACGTCCACCGGGCTGCGGCCTCACGACATCGAGGTTTTTAAGAACAACCGTTGCCAATAAGCTCAGATCTTCATGGACATATTTCTCCGCAAAGTCACCTAAACACCAGTAATCCATATTATCGTGAAATCTAGCGTCGCGTGTCAGTATATCCAGCTGCGGCTCTTCTAGGCCGAAGCCCATAAACGCACATTTAGGATGGAAGAGGAGTTGTAATAGGGTGACTGGGAAGGACTCCTCCCCGGACATATGGTAGATTAGGCATTTGTCGTCATAACAGAGCTGGAGAGTTGCGACAGCTCCATCAACAATTTCAACGCCGAAGCCCACAATGAATGGCATTCCTACGTGGTCTTCGAATACGTCAACAATATCAATCAGAGGCTGGAGCCACCCATCCACGAATTGGTGGGACTTAGTGACTTGGGCATGGATGGTTCTATTAAACAACTGGAATTGACGGCCGTAGCTCTGCACGTCATTGGGCTGTTGTGGGAGACCAAAACCTTCTATTTCTGCCATTTTCTTTCTTGTTCTTGCGCTGGAAAAATTGTGACTGTGTGAGTTAGTTATTTAACAAGAGAAGTAACTGTTTCTTGAATGTGTGTATTTATAAACATCTTTATCCTTTTGAAAATTAAGAGTGAAAATTCATTATTTATAAATGAAGTATATGTATATTTATCCTTTGAAAATTACATTTCAATTAATTCCATAATTCATTATAAACAAACAATTACATAAAATTACAACTTCCAGCCAAGGTGCATGGATCTCATGAAACGTGCATAAAATCCAGTCAGGTAACAATAATTATGGCAGAAAGAAATTAATTTTGGTGATTAATTGTTGCTGAATATATATGGGAGTATTAGGAGATTAAGAAATTAACAGTGTTATTTTTAGGTGAAAATGGGCCTTTTTCGACCATTATTTTTTTTGTACGGAAAAAGGTGTTTGAGTGTGGAGCCTGGGCTTAGGGTTAGAGCAAATTTTGATACTAATGGACTTGGAGTGTGGAGCAAGATAGACCAATGAATAAGCGACGCGTGGCTGTAAAAAATGTTTGCAAATATATATAATAAAGATATATATTATATGCACTGTATTTTAATAAAATATTATATATAAATATTTCAATAAAATCAAATATATATAAACATATATTATCATTTTTTTTTAATATTAAGAAAAATATTATCTTATGCATTTTTAATAACTTATTGTGATTGAAAAATTTGCGGATATATAATAAAGATATATATTATATGCACTGTATTTTAATAAAATATTATATATAAATATTTCAATAAAATCAAATATATATAAACATATATTATCATTTATTTTTTAATATTAAGAAAAATATTATCTTATGCATTTTTAATAACTTATTGTGATTGAAAAATTTGCGGGTGTTACAACAAGATAGGAGTTACAACTAATAAATGAACTACTAATCTAACTACTCTAACTAATAATTTTTCATTTGTTGACTTTAGTTAATGTTATTCTTCACACTCTCCCACAAGATGAGCATGAATGGTAATCAAGAACATCTTAAACTTGTTTATTAAAAAAAAATCTCCAAACCATTACAAGTAGCAAGATGTGGGTGCAATGATATCAACAATGAAGAGGTAGCGTTCTAGATTAGAATCCAACACAAAATAGAACATTTGAACGTGGATGTAGAGAGTAGGCAAATGATGCAACCCATGCATCTAAACAATGGTGAGATTTCCACTAATATTCCAAAAAATGTAAAGGTAGAATCGTGATAGACACGAAAGATTGAATCGTGACTAGATTGAGTATAGGAACTCACAAGCATAGAAACCGCAGAGAAATGAGCATAAAACTCAAGAAACTCAATGAAATGAGTATAGAACCCGCAAAGAGATGAATATAAAACTCAAGAAACTCAAAAACATGAGTATAGAACACTAAGAATTCAAATCCAGAATTCACAAGCATAGAACTTGTAAAGAATAAATCTTGAAAAGAAAAATAGGGTAGAAATCCAAACCCATCAAACATTTGGTGGAAATGAGTATAAAACTCAAGAAATTCATTCATACCTAATTACGGAAATGTATCTAGAACGACGAACTTGTTTAATCGATACACGACTATGGTACCATGTGAAATTTCCTAATAAGAAGGAATTGAATAGTATGTAAATTGAAATAATAGAGAAATATAGAAATAAAATTGAATTAGATTGAATAGATAATTAAATGAAATTACATCATCAAATGTGAATATCATCCCTCCTCTATATAAGAAGAAGATTTACAAGAGAGGAGTTACAACTAACAAATGAACTACTCACCTAACTATTCTAACTAATAATCTTTCATTTGACTTTAATTATTGTACATGTTATTCTTCACAAGTATTAAAATAAAATAAGAAAAAGCCTTTGTTTATTCATAATAATATGTTTTCTATTTTCGATTTAGAAACCAACTGCAAATTCTGTTTATTTGTTTGTATTATCCTTAATTACTTTTCTTCCCTCATCTAATCAATTGCTTACATCCTTATATATCAAATATTATTAGCTTTATATTAATTTTCATACCAGTTACCTAAACATAAAATGCATGTTCATGTTCGATCTATTCCTTCAATAACAAAGTTTAGGATGACAATGGGTCTGGGCGGAAAGGTACCTAAATATCTGGAACTCTCCCCATTCATAGAATGGGGCCGGCCGACCCATATTTTTAATGCAATATTGAAAGGTGTTCACGAAATCAAAGGTGTTGAGATTAATGCAATATTGAAATGTCATTTTGATTCTGGTATCAGAAGTGTTCTTACTATCTGAACAGTAACTAGTGTTCTGATATTGGTTTTCAGTACAAGCTGAGTAAGGAGTACTCTGCTGATAAGATTTAGTGTTCTGATTTTAGGTATCAACTCATCTAGTCTGAATAGAAGAGTAGTATTCTTAGTCTACTGTGCTGATATATATTCCAGTTTCAGAGTTAGTTTATTTTTGTTAGTTTGTTAGGTAGTTAGTTTGTTGGTGGCAATTTCAACTTGCATTGTACATCTATAAATACACCATCTAGTGCATAGGTTGTGGGTTACCAAAACTGAGAGTTTCGAGAGAGATCAAGCTTTGTGTACACTTGTAATCTGTAACTTTCATTTGTGATTAGTGAAGAGAGTCTTCTATCCTACGTGGACATACATCATTTGATCGAACCACGTAAATCCCGTGTTCTTTCTTTGAGTTTTTTATTCGTTTCAATTCTTTGTGTTTCTAGTGATCTTGGTGGATACAATTCCATAACAAAAGGTTTGTCCCATCTTCAATTTGATCGCCGACAATATGATTTTTTTCAGTTTAAACAATGTTTTGGATTCTCTTAACCAATCACTAAAAGTGTTCCACCAACAAATTTTATTATTTGAATGAAACCAAAAATAGCTACGAATTCTTGAAACAATCTCCTCTACTTTAAAAACAAGAGATCCTCAATTCCCAAATGTTCCAGATGGTACAGTCTCAAAGAAGAGTCCAATGAATTCTGAAATGTTTCAATAAAGAACCCCGAGAAAGTGAATTAAGTCCAAATTAACTAAGCTTACATATTCTTATGCCATATTATCAGTGAGAAGGGACAGGAGAAAAATAAATGTTCAGTCCCCTTATAAAAAGTGCCGCAAAAGATGACAGGTTGATATGCCAGGTTGTTTGTTTAATTTATATATAAAAAAATTCTGTTGGAAACCGCCCCCGTATCTCATATATATAAGGTCTCAAGTCAAATTAAAAAGAACTAGAAACGGTCGCAAGTCATATATATAAGGTCTCTCTCCCTCAACTCCCAAACGGAAACAATGAATTTGTCAAGCAGCATTAGAGCGCACCCCGTGGCAGAAGGCGCAATCGAGTATGTCTACACTGTTAGTCGTCGACCTAATAATCTTGACCACCGTCACAAAGCACCCCGACGCCGTCACACGGTGGATCAACGCCATCAACGCTGATGTCCACCACATCGGATTGGAAATCGAGTTTGACTACCCTGTCAACCGTATTGGCACGTTGCAACTGTACGTGGACGGCCGCTGCCTCGTCTTCCAGCTCCTCGATACACCTTTCCCCCCATCCCTCAACGAATTCCTCGCCAACCCAAACAACTGTTTCATCGGCGTCGACATTCCAACCAAGCTGGATCTGTTGTTGGCACAGCGCCACTTTGAAACGTTGTCGGCGCAGTTCTTGGATTTATTTCAGTCGCCGCTGCATCGTATTTCATCTATGTTAGTGGAAAATGACTGGGCTCGCCCTAGGAGGCTCTCACGTCGCCAAGTGCTCTTTGCTTGTTTAGATGTTTTCTTCAATATATTTGCTGCAATTGTCGAGAACATGATTTAATTTGGTTCTTTCAACTTCTCAGTTTCTTTTCATGTATGCTACGGATCTTTTCATTTTACTTTGAATCTTTGAATATTCTTGCTATGTTTCTTTTAATCTTTACATATTAATTGTTCTACTTTAATTATTTCGCTAATTAGAATTATATTAGGAATTATTTTTAGATTTGGAGAGATATTTCACTTTTAATCAAAACCCTAATTTGGTGATTCATATAAAATATCCTTTCTATTTTCTGTTTAGAAACCAACTGCAAATTCTGTTTATTTTGTGGTTGTATTATCTTTAATTACTTTTCTTCCCACATATAATCGATTGCTTAGTCCCTTATTTATCATTGTTTGTTTGAAAGGACTTTATTTATCAAATATTTGTATCAATTATCTTAATTTCCATACCAATTACCTAATATTATAAAATGTGTTCTATACATATATCCCAATTTTTTTCGCTAATCACTACCAAATTCTCTTTCCAAGATTAATTGGTGTTCAAATCTTAACTCGTATTGTAGTTAGATGAATTGTATTTCACGGATGTTCAATTTTCACTCTCTATAAGGCTGCTTTAATAAAATTAAAGAACCGAGCAGAAGGTGTCTCGGTCTCTCACCTTCAATACGCCAAGTCGCCAACGACACCATTTTGGTGGGCAATACCTCTACAAGCAATATTTGGGCCCTTAAATGCATTTCGATTATCTTCTGGCCTCAAAATCAACTACTCTAAATGCAGCCTCTTTTGAGTTACTTTTTTGGGATGTGGAGTGGGATCCTTCCCTATGACTTTCCCTTAAGTGGCATAAAGAATCACAGCTCGGCAGATTGGAGAATGTGATTCAAAATGTCAAAAATATGTTGCAAACATGGAGTGATTGACATATATCATTTGGAGGTAGGATTACATATCCTCCTCAATGCGGTTATCAATTTGCTACCCATTTATTATCTTTCCTTCTACGAGAAAAAATCATTTTTGATCCCACCATCCACGGCCCATCATGGTTTGGGTCCGAACACTTTGAATTTTGGTCCCATCCGCCTACGAGAAAAAATTGAAATTTATATCATAATTACGAGGAGAGTGAGAACCATGCATCTATTCGGCGATTTGGTTGGGAAACAAGGCAATCTTCGAGGGAGTATGTATTACAGTTGAGGAATGTTTTGAGTCCAGCTGCGCAAGACTTTGGAGGTGTGGACCTATATTAGAGGAAGGCGGAAGAATCATTATAGTTTGGAGGACTGAATGAATAACTCGATACTTTGCTTACAAAAGGATTAGAATTTGTAGGCGGTTGTGTCGATTCATTTTACTTTCTATAATGGTTGAGCACCCTTTGTTTTCATTTTTTTTAAAATTATAAAGAGTTTTCCGATTTTTAATACACGTCAAAGTGGAACAAAAAAAATATTGGGACCAAAACCGCTAACGAAACCCTAATTTTATCTCTATAGCCTCACGCTATATTCCCTCTCAACGTCTTGGTCCATCTCTTGACCATCAAGTTGTCTTCTTCCAACTATCTGCTTTGGCGCAATCAGTTAGTCCCGCTACTCTCCAGCCATGATCTCATCTCTCACGTTCACGGCATGACAACTACTCCGACAAAGTCGATCACCACATCTGGTGAATCGGCTCCAAACCCAGCCTACATCGCTTGGTTTGAGAAGGATCACAAGATCCTTAGTCTTCTTCTTTCCTCACTTTCTAAAGAAGCCATGGTCGAGGTCATAGGTTGTGACTCCTCGCGCTCCATCTGGATTGCACTCGAGGCAGCCTACAGCAACACCTCGGTCTCCCGTATTACTTAACTGCGGAATCAGCTCCTGTCTCTTCGTCATGGATCCACCTTCGTCGATGTCTTCAGCAAGAAGTTTCGTGCTCTCTGCGATCAACTCTCCTCCATCGGTAAGCCTATTGATGATGACAACAAGTGTCATTGGTTTTTACCAGTCCCGGCCCCCAGTTCGCTGGTTTCTCTAACACTCGCATGGATATGTCGTCCATGCCTGCCTTTCGGGATCTGATCCATCAGGCCTTAAACTACGAACAGTTTACTCGCTCGGTGGACTCCTCATCCTTGCTCGTTCCAGCATTCTCTGCCTCTGCTCGCTCGGGTAAGACTTATCACCTTGGCACCAAATCCCGTCACTTCTCTCCTCAGAATTTTGGTGGCTAGGCGCCCACTAGATCCTCGACTGGTGGTTCGGCCCCTGCTCGCCGCCCTCCAACTTGCCAGATCTGCCGCCAACACGGGTATTATGTGAATCGGTGTTCGGACTGCTATGCTCGCCCTGCCCCTTTTGCGGCTAACCTTGCTCATGCCCTTAACTCTCAGTGTCGGGTCTCGCAACCTCCTTCTTCGGATTGGTTCCTTGATAGTGGTGCCTCCGCTCACATGACTCCTCGCTCGGCTGACCTGGATAACCCTCACCCGTATTCTGGTAACGATAATGTCATTGTTGCTAATGGTTCAACTATTTCCAATCACTAAGAAATTGTTATCCATTAGTAAGCTTACTTCCGATTTTCCTATTGATGTGTTGTTTACTAATGACTCAGTTGTCATCCAGAATCGGGCGACAAAGCAACCCTTGGCGAGGCGTCGGCATAGTCGAGGACTCTATGCCCTAGAGCAGGGCACTCCATCCTTGGTCGCTGCTTTACGGAGCTCGTCGCTGAAGGCTTCTTTTGAGTAATGGCATCGTAGATTAGGCCATGTTCCTATTTCTATAGTTAATTTGTTGAATAAATTGGGCTTGTTGTCCCTTACTTCTGTTTTGCCCAAACCAGGCTTACGTCCCCCATGTCAATTGGATAAGAGTAAACATTTATCCTTTGCATTAAATGTGAAGTGAGCATCTCGTGTTTTGGATTTAGTTCATTGTGATCTGTGGGGACGTACCTGCCCCTGTTGCTTCGAATGATGAGTTTAAATATTACGTTATATTTGTGGATGATTTCTCCAGAATCACTTGCCTTTATCCCCTACGCGCCAAGTCTGATTTCTTCGATGTACGTGTTTGTTCGGTTTCACACCTTTGTTAGCAATCAATTTTCCACTTCGATCAAAGTCTTCCAGAGTGATGGTGGTACCGAATTCGTTAATGGTCGCGTTCGTGGCTTCTTTCTCGAACATGGCATTCATCATCGCATCTCTTGCCCATACACTCCTCAAAAAAATGGTCAAGTTGATAGTGTATTGAAAATTGTGAGTGATAGTGTATTGAAAATTGTGTTTGAAAAAAGTAAGAGATGTATTATAGGTATTATATAGTAGTAGTATTTTAGAAGACTTGAAAATCATATATATACCAAAATCAGGAAAAACAAACAAGAATTTGTATTTAAAATACCCCATTGCATTTGCCAAACAAAGAACAAACATATATACATTGCTTCTTATTCTGTGATAATGTCATTTATACTAAGAGTAACTGGTTGTATAAGGTTGTGAAAGTTCACTGTGGTTGTTTATTATTTAGTTTGTGCTACTCTTTGGAACCTTGGAGCATTTTCATATGGTTTTCAGAGGACTTTAATGGAGTGAAAAAAACAAGTGTAGTTGAGAGAGTTAAAAATGTAGAAAATTGATCTGAAATTTACAATTAAAACATAAATACATGATAATCAACCTTTTGCATCAAATTTTATAGTTGCAGTGTCTTAACTATTTTGGGGCTCGTATGTAGGTACCGTGTACTTTGGGACCAGACATGGATTAATAAGGAGCTTTGTGAATTAGGATCTGCAGGAAATATAAATGAGAAACACATGTGGTTGGAATGAAGGATAACCAAAGGGAATTGATTAGATAAACAAGAACAAAGGATGGGAGTCAAATTAATTAAGTGAAACCAATGCAAGCATGGAGAAACACATTTGCGTATCCCTGGCTAGGCAGCTAAAATAATCTACTTTTACAGAATTCGGACAGGCGTCAAAATCGGGCGAGCATTTGTTGCAACAAACATTTTCTTGAGCTGCGGCGGCTAATTCAAAGATGATTAATGCTAATCACATACTAATAGGATTAATAAAGTAATATCGGAATAATATCTTTTTATTTAGTCCATATCCTTATATATATTCTTATTGATATGATGTTGTATTTACCTTATAAATAGTAGATCATTCCTATCACCTCATTAACAGTGATCACATACCTATTCTCACATGGTATCGGTCTGACTCATCGAAACCCTAATTATTTCTTCTCTAAAGCCTCACGCTAAATTCTTCCCTTCCCCCTCATGGCAGCAACAACCACTCCCTCTGCCATTCCTCTCAATGTTTTGGTCCATCTTTGACAATCAAATTACCATCCTCTAATTACCTGCTTTGGTGAAATTAGGTGGTTCCGGTCCAATCAAGCCATGAGCTCATCTCTCATGTTCATGGTACGATACCCACTCTGGCCAATTCGATCACCACATCGGGTGAAACGTCTTCAAACCCTGCGTACATCACTTTGTTAGAGAAGGATCAGAAGATCCTTAGTCTTCTCCTTAGGACTATGAGCTACTCCTCGCCAAAAGATCTATCAGCTACTCCTTGCCAGGAGAAATTTTTATTTCACGTCGTGTAACTTAGGACTAATCCAATTTATATCATTTAAGTTTTGATTTTTTAATCTACGTCCTAACGTGTCCAATTTACGTCATTTTCGATCCAATTTGCATCCTTTTTGCCTGAAAATTGGAATTATGTTCAAATAGTCCAATTTACGTCCTTTAAGTTTAAAAACTAGAATTTAATAATTAAAAATTTCTAAAAATCTCATTAAAAATCTAAAAATTTAATTAAATTTTATAAATTGTGTAAAATAAAAATTCAGAAATTCTAAAAAAAAAAAATCTACAATTTAAATAATCTAAAAATGTGTAAATAAAAAAAAATTCTAAAAATCTCATTAAAATTTTTGAAAATCTCATAAAAATATAAAATTCTAAACATAAAAATTAAAATTACAAAAAAATTTCAAATAAAAATTAAAAATACTAAAACAATTCTCATTAAAATGAATTTGGAATGGTTCCATAGTAGATCATGGCGTGGAACTTCCACTCAACCTCGAAGGTGAGTTGGAAAACCTCGTGGGACCAAAAAATTTAGTACCTCGAACAAAACTTTAATGGTGGACGAGTCCTAATCAACTCTGATTTTTAATGAAATATTAATAATTTTTATTATTCTTATAAGATTTTTATAATTTGTAATTTTTAATCTACACATTTTAAAAAAAAATTATGAGATTTTTAGTAAATGAGATTTTTAGAGTTTTTGATTTGTAATTTACACACATTTTCCGGGTTTTTTAATGGTAGATTTTTCAAATTTTATTTTACACATTTTATAATATTTAATCAGATTTTTTTATATTTTAATTAGATATTTTGAATTTTATTTTACATATTTAATAGTTTTTAAATTTTAATGAGATTTTTGTATTTTTAATGATATTTTTAGATTTTATAAAATTTTAATGGGAATTTTAGAAAATTTTAATTATTAAATTTTAATTTTCAAACTTAAAGGACGTAAATTGGACTATTTGGGCAGGAATCCTAATTTATTGCTCACATTCCGGTGAGTTTGAAAATTTTCCGGCAAAAAGGATGTAAAATGAAAAAATAAAAACTTAAAGTATATAAGTTGGATTTGGCCTAAATTACACGATGTAAAATAAAATTTTCTCCCTCTCCAGCTTCCTTGTGGTCTTTGCCCTGACCCACAAGAGCCGGCTTTGCCTCCTGCTCGGCCGGCTCCTTAGTTGCTTGTTGCTCGGCCAAATTTACGGATATTACACTTCCTCGGCTAAATTTTGAGCTATTATGATCCAAGCCTTGTGTTCGTCCGCATCCTCAACATCGCTTGACGGGGTTAGTAGGGAATAAAGTAATACGCCCTCCGTCCCACAATAACTTTCAGACTTTCCTTTTCGGGATGTCCCACAATAACTTTAACACCCTTGAAATGGAAAATTCTTTATCCACTCCACCCTTACAATATTCTCAATTTTACACAAATGCCATTACTTTTTCACCACACATACACAAAAGAACTCATTCCTTACTTTTTACATAAAAATTTAAAAAATTACCCCTCAAAAGTCCACTCATTATTGAGTTCATATCCTTGTATATATTCTTATTGATATGGTTGTTGTATTTACCTTATTTATTTCATTGTAAATACCTATATTAGCGGTGATCACATACATATTCTCACAGATACCATTACTCTTAGCTTCTTCATCATTGCCATTTTATTTTTACCATTACTCTTAGCTTCTTCATCATTGCCATTTTATTTTTGCTAAGTGCATATCGTTTTACATCTTTATATAGGCCAAGGAGGCAACCCTAGATAAAAATGATAAGGGTAGAGAAATAGTGAGATGTTGACATTTTAGAAAATGTGTCAATTATTCTGTCTTTTATCTTCTTCTTTTTTTTCTTTTTTTTTTTTGAGAAAACGTGTCAATTATTTTAAATTTTGTCTTGATTGAGTACTCTCCATGAGAAATTGGAAACTTTTAGAGGAACTAAATTATTCCAAATGATGAAGAAATTTTGCTGTCCTTGACATCAGGTCATTTGTCAGATTCTCCTCTCACACGAACAAATTTTTACACCAATTCCAAATAGGTTTGAAAGAATCTTCCTGATAAACAAGTGAGGAAAAAATAGGCGTGTTTCTCACCCATCTATCGTGCAAAATCTAGTGTTTTTACCAAACCAATTAACAAACACCATGTGTCAAAAAAAAAAAAAAAAAAATTAACTAAGACCAATATATTTAATGATCGCATACGTACCACCAAGGTGAACTAAATAATTCTCTGTTTTACCAATTTTAACACTCTCCACGTTATCCCAAAACTCCCCATAGTTTCGTAAATTGGTATTCAAACGGCCCCTTGCATGCACTCTCTCCTAATGTCTCCCTTCTTTCTCTCACTCTCAAAAATTCTCTCTTTTATTCCTTCAATACACATAGTAACCTTTCGAATAGATCTATTTTCGAGATTCAAAGAAAACACTCCTTTCATAAAAAAACAAAAAAAAAGATTAAAAAATTCACGCTAGATTCATGTATCCAAGGTAGAAATCCAACAAGAAATACTAACGAAGCTTAACGTCTATAGACCAAAAACTAAGGACTTGATGATTTCGTAAGAGGCGGCAGCATCGATACAATCTGTGAGCAAAGGACGATAGCAATCATTTCCCACGTCGGGCGGCCTCTCCAAGTTTGTCCCAAAATGTATTAACCCGTTTTAGCTGCGGTTTAAAAAGTTAGAGAAAGAGTGGGTGGTGCATATTTCAATACGCTAATAATTTAACACAGCAAGAACACGAACACTTTATGTATTTCTTGTACATGCGTGTAAATACACTAAAAACACCAATATTGAAAGAAAATTGTATATGCAAGCATTCGCATGTTTATATTTCACTATATATATATATATATATATATATATATATATATGTTTCACGTTCTAAACTCCTATGGTGCAAAGTATTTCTGAAGGGCCAGTTCCCAATTAGTCCGTTTTTGGGCTGAAATACCAAGATTTAGAAAGAAAAAAACCATATATCCACGCCAGAATTTCAAGAAATTAAAACTATAATTCACGTACCAACATAAGATGCGTGGATTTGAGGCTCCACATATATATATTAATTCATGCTAGAATTCTAATTAAGATATGAATTGATCCTTAATTACCTTTCCACAGTAACTTTCCAATTTTATGAGACACGTAAGCTCCGATACTTGCATACTCTATTTGCCTATCTGAGAGCACCTCTAAATCCCAACGTCCACCCGGCTGCGGCCTCACGACGTCGAGGTTTTGAAGAACAACCGTTGCCAATAAGCTCAGATCTTCATCGTTAACATATTGCTCCGCAAAGTTAACTAAACATGCGTAATGCATATAATTCTCAAATCTAGCGTCGCGTTTCAGTATATCCAGCTGCGGCTCTTCTAGGCCGAAGCCCACAAACGCACATTTAGGATTGAAGAGGAATTGTTTTAGGGAGAGTGGGAAGGACTCCTCCCCGGACATATGGTAGATTAGGCATTTGTCGTCATGACAGAGCTGGATAGTTGCGACAGCTCCTTCGACAATTTCAACGCCAAAGCCCACGATGAATGGCATTACTGCGTTGTTATCGAATTCGTCAACAAGATCGTTCAGAGGCTGGAGCCACTGATCCACGAATTGGTGGGACTTAGTGACTTGGGCATGGATGGTTCTGTTAAACAACTGGAATTGCCGGCCGTAGCTCTGCACATCATTGGGCTCTGCCATTTTCTTTCTTGTTCTTGCGCTGGAAAAATTGTGACTGTGTGAGTTAGTTAGTTAACAAGAGAAGTAACTGTTTCTTGAATGTGGAAGATGGAGGAAATTAAGAGTGAAAATTCATTATTTATAAATGAAGTATATGTATATTTATCCTTTTGAAAATTACATTTCAATTAATTCCATAATTCATTATAAACAACCAAGTACATAAATTAAATTACAACTTCTAGCCAAGGTGGATCTCATGAAACGTGAATAAAATCCGGTCAGGTAACAATAATTATATCGGTTATACGGTGGGGAAGCTTTATGGCAGAAAGAAATTAATTTTGGGGATTAATTGTGGCTGAATATATATGGGAGTATTACGAGATTAAGAAATTAACAGTGTCATTTTTAGGTGAAAATTGCACTTTTTTAGTCTGGTAAGAATGACTCCCTTCTAAAATGGGCCTTTTTCGACCATTATTTATTTTTGAACGGAAAAAGGTGTTGGAGTGTGGAGCCTGAATTATTCCTAATGAGCTTAGGGTTAGAGCAAGTTTTGATCCCAATGGACTTAGGGTTAGGGCAAGTTTTCTATTATAAATAGATGTTCTCTCGTTGTAATCAGCATCTGAAAAAAACATAGTGAAATACTTGGGTAGGCATCGCCCCAGACGTAATCGCAAGTTGAACTGGGTAAACAAATCTCATGTTATTTTCTTTATCGTCATCGTGTGCGTGCGTTTATTCCTAACAACTGGCATCAAAGCCGACGAGAAGATTTCAATCAAGTCATTTGACAGATCGAATTTCGTGTTCTGTAAGATGCAGATCGAGGATTACCTTTGTTAGGAAATAAACACACGCACACGATGACGATAAGAAATTAACAAAAGATTTTTTTACCCAGTTCGTCTTTCGACTACGTCTGGGGGCGATGCCAAGCAAGGTATTTCACTATTGGATGCGCACTGATTACAATGAGAGAACATCTATTTATAATAGAAAACTTGGCCTAACCCTAAGCCCATTAGGAACAAACTTGCTCCCTACTCCAAGCCCATTAGGAACAAACTTGCCATAATTAACCCTAAGCCTATTAAGAAGAAACTTGCTCCCTACTCCAAGCCCATTAGGAACAAACTTGCCATAATTAACCCTAAACCTATTAGGAACAAACTTGCTCCCCACTTCAAGCCCATTAGGTTAATTCAGGCTCCACACTCCAACAATCTCCCACTTGGAGACTGAATTCTCCATATAACCATATCTTCTTGATTCTCCTCCTGTATCCGTCTATCATCGTCAAGTCTTATCTTCAAGTTCCAACGAAGACAAAAGCTCCTTTAAAAATGATCATACGATAAGATTTCATCTTAGATAGGTCGATGTCTTTTGACCCTATGATCAATTCAAATAAAGTTTGCTTGTAATTCAAAATTAAACTAATACTTAGTATAATTCATCATACGTTTGCTAAGGGATTCATTCAAATATCAATCTCAGCAACATTCATGTCAATTCATTTCAAGACTGAATTCTCCATGTAACCATATCTTCTTGATTCTCCTCCTTTTTTTGAAAAGAAAAACTTATATAGAGAGAATTGTGGAGCACCAGAGGTACTCTTAAAATTCAGTTACAAGGAGATGAATAAACGCCTGACCAGACTAAGGAGTAATGAAAAACCAGAACAAACTAGTGCAATACTAGACCAGATTACTATCTAAATAATGACCAGACCAGATTACCAGACCAAACTAATGGAATACCAGACCACTTATGCATAGGCTTCTCTCGGGCTGGCACACCAGTCGTGAAATGTCGTCGCGCTAGAGCATACATTATGTTGACTGAGAATACTCCAGGCTTTTGCTCTAATTTCGTCAAACAGTTTTTCGGGTTTCGGCTCCTCATTTGAAAAGATCTTCTTATTCCTAGCGTTCCATACAAACCAAACCGTCAAGCACCAAATGCATTCCAAGATGAACTTTTTGCACTTGAATCCGGCAACACCACAGAATTGATGAAAGTGTGAGGTTATGCAATTCTGCATCGGCGACCTATTGTCGAACCATGATAAGATCAGCCTCCAGATTTTATTTGCCATAACGCAGCCAACGAACAAGTGTTGTGGAGTTTCTTCGCTGACTCCACATAGAGCGCATCCTAAGTCGGCCCCAGCACCCAAAATTTTCCGCTTGCTGAGTTCACTTCGAGTGGCGATCCGACCCCGTAATACCTTCCAAGCCAACCCCGAATATTTAGGAGGTGTCATTTTATTCCAGATTAATTTAATTGCAGCTTGGGTCTCTACACTAAGAACCTGAGATTGCGCTGCCAACTCGAATCCGCTGTATGCTGTTTTGGGGCTGTATTTACCGTCGGCAGAAGCTTTCCAGCGCTAAGCATCCAAATCTGAAACCTGCAAGTTTAAATCCTCCAGTGATCTGCCCAGCTGACTCACGAGCTGCTCTTCCCAGGAGTATAGAGGTCTTCTCCATTGAATATCCCAATACCATCTACCATTAACCCAATGACCCGATTCACTGATTCGTGCCTCCTTGTTGGCGCATAGTAAGAAAAGCCTTGGATACTGGTCTTTTAAGGCAGGTTCATCCGATCACCTATCTCGCCACAGAGACGTGTCATTACCGTTCCCTAGAATCCTGACCATGTTAGTACTAAACCAAGAGCATTGTGCATTTTCCAGGAACAAATTTTTAAACATATTCCACCAACTTGAGAACTGATTTCTGCTCGCCTGAATTTCTGGGGTACCTGCCAAATGAATATTGTACTTAGAGTCCAGAATTTCGACCCATAGTGCTTTGGGTTCCGTGTAGAGCCTCCACGCCCACCTGCCAAGAAGAGAAATGTTAAATAAATCGAGATTTCTAACTCCAAGTCCCCCGACTTGTTTAGGTTTACAAATATCATTCCATGAGACCCATGGAATTTTTGTAGAGCACACACCACCACCCCCCCCCCACAAAAAGTTACGTTGTAATCTAACTAACTCTCTCAAGGTTTGTTTAGGAATGCGATATAGAGATAGATAATAGATAGGCAGCGAAACGAGAACCGCATTGAGAAGTGTGATCCTTTCACCGAAAGAGATTTGTCGATCCTCCCACATCTTAATTCTGTTTTTCACCTTCATCACCACCCCTTTCCAAGCGTCTGTCTATAATGGTTAATTCCCACCTGAATCCCGAGGAAATTCATAGGAATTAACCCCACACGGCATCCCAAGAACGCTGCCATTCCTTGCTGGACCTCCGAATCCACATTAAGGCCGAGGAGGCTGCACTTAGAAAAATTAATTTTCAGCCCAAATAATCTTTCAAAATTAATCAGCAAACACTTAAGAGCCCAGATATTTTTTGTAGTCGCTTCCCCCACCAAAATAGTGTCATCGGCATATTGGAGATGAGTTACCGAAATCTCCTTTCTCCCTACTTTTACAGCATCGTAGAGACCTGCTGAAGTGGCTTTGCGAATGAGGGCACTTAAGCCTTCAGCCGCGATGATAAAGAGTAGCGGGGATAGAGGGTCCACTACAGAAAATTTGAGAAATCGCGACGACAACAATTCGTCATAAAAGCATCATTTTTCGTCACAAAATGTGTTTGGCGACGAAATTTTTGCGTCACAAAGAATGTCGCCGTATGTGCGTCGCATTAGCTAAATGTGACGTTATTTGATTTCGTCATCAAAAGTCATTTTTTGGTGACGCTAACGTTCACCGTCGCTATATCATTTCATCTATGGTGACGAATAAATTGTCACGTTTGACATTAACTTTTGTCATTAAATATGGTTTTTCGTCACTAAAAGATCAACTTTACACGACGATTTGATTTATCGTCACTAAAATAGTAATTTTTTGTGACGATTATTCATTTCCTATCAACTTTATCAAATTTTAATGACGAGATTTTCGTCACAATTAGATTAACTATTTCGTCATAATTTATATAGTTCGTCACTTAAGAGTTCAACTTTACATTGACGATTTCATTAATTGTCACTAATATATTATTTTTTAGTGACGATTTATTCATTTTCTACCAATTTTTTCAAACATTAGTGACAAAATTATCGTCACAATTAGATAAAATATTTCGTCACATTTTAGATACTTCGTCACCAAAGAGTTTCACTTTAGTGATGAAATTTTAATTGTTGTTATATGCATCTATATAATGACGACACAGTACGTCACGAAAGGATAATATTTAGTGACAAAATATTTGTGGTCGCTAAATAGTGTATAAATGATGACAAATCTATTTTGTCATAATAAAATATTATTTAGTGACAAATATGATAGTTATCACTAAATTATTAGATATAATGACAACATATATTTCATCATTTTTTAAATATTCCGTCACAAAAGAATTACACTATTGTTACGAATTTTTATTGTCATCCTATGCATGGTATATATAATGACAACACAATTCGTCATTAATAGTAATATTTTAGTGACAAAATGGCATTCATCATAATTTATTTTAAATATAGCAACAACATATATCGTCATTACTAATTAGTATAAGGTGACAACTGACAATGTCTTTTGTCATTAATTGAATTTTTATTGTGACAAATAATTGTCTTGAAATAACTAGATTGACAAAAAAATATTATCATGATGAACTAATTTAATTACTAAATTAGAGTAATAAAAATAAATATTTACATCGACCACTAAATTGAATATGATAAAGAAATTTAAATTTCATTATAAGATAAGAAATACAATGAACTAAATCGTACCAAAAGTCAAAGGCAACAAAAACAAAAATAAATATAAAGAATATTCTCCTTAATCTTAAGGCATATCCCTTCTCAGCCAATAAGTTCACCAGTTTGTTCGTGGTGCCTTTTATATCACTCACTTCTACCTGGAGTGCACCCACACGAGTTTCAGATACTTTCAACTTTCGTTTGCCTCAAGTAGTTCCATTTGCAATTGGTTAGAAACATTGTAATACCCCATTACAAAATCTAATTATTTAGCAATTAATATTTTAATTAATTCTATTTATTTTAAAACTAATCCTAATAACTATCATTTATCCCACATTTTTAAACTCTCTTAGTGGTGGGGAAAAGAAACGGTTGTTCATGATAAATAAGAGACTCTTCCATTCTCATTTTCTACTAGTATATAAATCAATTCCATCTCTCTCTCTCCCACACGCATATATATGTTCAAGAAGAAAATATAGAAAAGGCATTGTTTTGATATTCTTTCCCACTTGACGGATTTCTGGACGCTTTTGCTTCGTTCTCCTTGTCTCTACAGTTTTGTTCTCACCATTGTTGTTGCAGAGGTATTTTCTCAAATCCTATTTTATTCTGCCTCTAAACAAATGTATGTTGTAGAGTTTAATTTAGCCAAGCATGTTATGTTCGATTATTCTTCTTGCGATGGCAAATAGGAATTTAGGATTTCTTGCATTACATTGATTGTGTGGGTAGATTTCCAATTTAAGAAAATTAGACCTGAATTCCTGGAATTTTCACAACATATTGCTTATGAATTCTTGCCATGTTTTGAATATTTACTTTTTATTTAATTATTATTATATTAATATTACTATTGACCATTTTTCAATAAGAGGGTTAATAGACATGAGTTTAGTTCCCACGATTTCCCAACTGTTGCCTTTCAACTTAGTAATATAAATTAATATTTTAACTATTTACATTATATCCTATTAAATGTATTTTGGAATAGAGTATACCAACAACTTAAATTCGTTTCGTGGGTATATGCCATATTCAGTTATCTAGTATTATTATTACTTCTTTATCATATTAGTATTAGTATTGGTTACCTGATTCCACTTTTTGCCATTCTGGTTAGTAATTTTAAGCAATATTTAAACTATTAATTAATATTATGTTCTAATTCAGAGATGCTATATTATAAAAATTAATATTATAATTTCATTATTTTTCTAAAACCTACAGTAGCATTAAGGACTCTTCTTATCAGATTATATCTTTGAGTTGAATGAAAATAATTTATCAAATTAGGTTACTTTTAATTTGGGAATTTAGGGTTTCTGATTTAAGAGTTTTGATTATCTAAATCGACTTGTTGCTATTTTATATTTAGTCCTTTATTATTTTTAACCCTTGCGACTTCGTCTCTAGATTTATAATAAGATTCATCGCCACGCAAGTGTTTCAATTAGTTATTTCTCGAATATTATACTAATTAGTCGCACACGATAATTAATGCAAGGCGACGACAATTACGAGGACCGACGGGTCTTCGGGTGTTAAACTTTCACGTATCGTTTGTAGCTACTATCATCTATCGAGGTGGGTTTTAATTGCTTTAATCTCTACAGTGGTTGGTAGAGCTCTATTGCATTTGTCATCCATTATTTAATGTTTTAGATAAATAATTTGAGTTAATTGTCTACTACGTGAAGTTTATATTTCTATTGGCAAAGTTTATGGCAAATTATATTATTTTATTGGCAAAGTTTGTGGCAAAGTTATCTAATAGCCAGGGGCTCCAGATGGGGTCCGGGACCGACGGGTCTTCGGGTGTTAACCCGCCGTGCTCACGTGTGGAACTATCTTAGTCATTTATTTGGCTTTGGGAAGGTCCACAAAACATGCGATTGAAAAGTCTACGTGTGAGAATACCTTAGTCATTAATTTGGCTTTGGGAAGGTTCACAAACATGCGATGGAAAAGTATCAATGGCAAAGTATATGTGCTCTGCCATTTTCTTTCTTGTTCTTGCGCTGGAAAAATTGTGACTGTGTGAGTTAGTTAACAAAGAGAAGTAACTGTTTCTTGAAGAATGTGGAAGATGGAGGAAATTAAGAGTGAAAATTCATTATTTATAAATGAAGTATATGTATATTTATTCTTTTGAAAATTACATTTCAATTAATTCCATAATTCATTATAAACAAACAATTACATAAAATTACAACTTCTAGCCAAGGTGGATCTCATGAAACGTGAATAAAATCAGGTCAGGTAACAATAATTATATCAGTGAAATTAATTTTGGGGATTAATTGTGGCTGAATATATATGGGAGTATTAGGAGATTAAGAAATTAACAGTGTCATTTTTAGGTGAAAATTGCACTTTTTTAGTCTTGTAAGAATGACTCCCTTCGAAAATGGGCCTTTTTCGACCATTATTTATTTTTGTACGGAAAAAGGTGTTAACATGTTGGAGTGTGGAGCCTGAATTAATCCTAATGATATGAAGGGGCATGAGATTAGAGCAAGTTTTGATCCTAATGGGCTTGGAGTGTGAATCAAGTTTGATCCCAATGGACTTAGGGTTAAGGCAAGTTTTCTATTATAAATAGATGTTCTCTCATTGTAATCAGCATTCGAAAAACATAGTGAAATACTTGGGATGGCATCGCCCCAAACGAAATCGCAAGACGAACTGGGTAAACAAATATCATGTTATTTTATTTTTCGTCATCGTGTGCTTGCGTTTAATCCTAACAACTGGCATCATAGTCGACGAGAAGATTTCAATCAAGCCATTTGACAGATCGAATTTCAGGTTTTGGAAGATGCAGATCGAGGATTACCTTTGTTAGGAAATAAACATTATTCTTAAACCGAAGAACCAACATTCTCAACATAGAGAGTACCTACTCCACCATATGAGTAGAACTCTTAGAATAACCCATTTTAAGAATTTCCTTCGACACATGTCGAAAAATACCTGCTGAAATTTATGGTGAAACTTCCAACTATTGGCATTCCTAGAAGTCCTTCAGCCATCGACATCTTTCACCACACACCTTGCATCCTTGTCAAACCAATGCACATGTGGTCCAACTAACGCCATCACATCCTCAATCATGGCAGTTGGACATGCCATAAGGATGTTCATTTCCTCAATCAGAGGAAATTATCTTTTATCACAAATGAATTATTTTTTTATTTGATTGAATAACATAAACTACATTAATTTTAGAGTGAATTGTACACATTTGTTGAATATTTTTATCTTTTTCGCGTAACGTCCCATTTTAATTAAAAATTTAATTTACGTCCCATAACTTCTTTAACTGCTCAATTTACGTCCCATTTACATAAATTTGGGGATTTCCAGCGAAAATTGGATGTAAATTAAGCAATTGAAAAAGTTATGGGACGTAAATTAAAATTTTAACTATTTTGGGACGTTTTTCAAAAAAGGTAAAAGTTATGGGACGTAAATAATTTTTTTCTCCCCACCAATCACATCTTATTATTCAACTTAGCAAGAGGACAATCAAACTAAACATGATCATACGATAAGATCTCATCTTAGACAGGTCGATGTCTTTTGACCCCATGATCAATTCAATTAAAGTCTTCTTGTAATTCAAAATTAAACTAATACTTAGTATAATTGATCATACATTTGCTAAGGGATTCATTCAAATATCCATCTCAGCAACATTCATGTCAATTCATTTCAAATGGGTAATACTTAAACATAAAATGGGCAATCGTGATCATTTAATGTCAGTTTGGTCAATTTATATAATTTCTATTTAGCTCCAATTTCTAATTACTAATATGAGACATAGTTTTCAAATACTTCTGCTTTTATCATTTTTCATGAGCTTATTCTTCATTTCCATTAAACACATGAAACAACTCATATTGCAATGCTCTTAAACAAAAGGCATCATAATTCTCAGACTCTTCACTGGTGTCTGCATGAGTCCTTCAATTATTATTCCCTTTAAAGCCCAACATATCCTCCTTTCACTATGGGGTTATATTCTCGTAAAACATTCAATTTCTAATATCCCAAAAATTCAACGCATTAGCCTTCAACATAAAACCAAGCTAAACCGTATTCATACAGGGCGGGCAAATGCAAGTATAGAGCTTCTTAGCAAAGGAACCACAAATCTTTAATGCATAATGCCAGAATTTTCTCAAGCATGTATGTTCTAGTCTCGAAAATGGGGGATTTCTCAAAGAAACGTTAGGCTAAGAAGTAATGACTCTCTCAAGTATTTCATCAGACGGGTGGTATGTGATATTATGCATCAGCCATATGAATATCATACAAGAAATTAAATAGTCAAACCATTCATCACAAAATTTCAGTAGCCTCTGCAACAGTAAATATTCTAATTTATAGATAAGAAATTTCACACAGTAGTGTATAATATCATACCCCTAATAAAGCCTAGGCAAAGGACTACCCGTAGACTTTAACGAGTAGGCGTTCACGAACTCGAGAGAATCCTTCCTCAAATCGGCGAGGTGGTCTTAGGTTCAACCCTATTTACTGGATTCAGTCGCGTTGAAGAACCGCCGGTAATAGAAGGTAGTGTAGCGTCCTATTCTATCCATTTTCTAAAATCAGCTTTGAATCCTGAGATTATGTGTTGGAACATAACACCAGTTACCCTAAATCCTCACATCTTAGCTCAGATATTCCACAGACGGCGGCATTTGATGTTACCAAGTTCCATTCGCGGTTGAGTGGTGGACGTCCTGATCTTTGAACTGGCTGACCTGCACAAAAATCGGGCAGGAGAAGGCTCTGGCGACGGCCCTCCAACGCTCAAGTCAGTTCGATTCGTATGAAGGATAGGGAGATAATATGAAAGAGTAGAATTTTAGAGAGGGAGTAATGGGCGAGAAAATTTCATTTTACGTCCTGTAACTTAGGCCTAATCTAGAATATATCCAAGTTTTCACATTTTCAATTTACGTCCTAGGGTGTCCAATTTACATCCTTTTCAGTCCAATTTACGTCCTTTCCATCGAAAAATTGGAAATCCGGTCAAATAGTTCAATTTACATCCTTTATGTTTGAAAATTATAAATTAATAATTAAAAAATTATGAAAATCTCATTAAAAATTAAAAAATCTCATTAAAAACTTATAAATTGTGTAAAATAAATATAAAAAATCTAAAAAAATTATAAATTCTACAACTCAAAAAATCTGAAAAATGTGTAAATTAAATTTATTTTTTTTCTAAAAAACTCATAAAAATAAAAAAATTTATAATTTCTACAATTCAAAAAATCTGAAAAATGTGTAAATTTAATTTTTTTTCTTTTCTAAAAACTCATAAAAATAAAAAAATCTATAAATTAAAATGTTTAAAATAAAAAAAATCCACAATTTAAAAAATATCGTGAAAATGAATTTGGGACAATTCCAAAATCTATCAAGGTGTGGAACGACTCAACCTCGACGGTGAGTTGAAAAATCTCGTGGGACGCAAATTTTTAAGGATTTCGAGCAAAACTTTAATGGCAGACGAGTATGAATCAAGTTTGATTTTTAATGAAATGTTAATAATTTTTATTATTCTTATTAGATTTTTAGAATTGGTAATTTTTAATCTACACATTTTTAATAAATTAAAGAGATTTTTAGAGTTTTTAAAAATTTTAATGAGATTTTGAATTTCTTAATTTTTAAATTACACATTTTCCATTCTTTGAATTATAGAAGTTTTATTTTTATATTTTCAAAATTTTATATTTATTTTACACATTTTATAATTTGTAATGATATTTTTCGAAATTTTAGTGGTATATTTTGAATTTTATTTTACACATTTTATATTTTTTAATTTTTAGGAGGTTTTTTTGGATTTTAATGATATTTTTAGATTTTTTAAATCTTTAATGGGATTTTTAGAAAAAATTAATTATTAAATTTTAATTTTCAAACTTAAAGGACGTAAATTGGACTATTTGGCCGGAATCCCAATTTATTCCTCACATTTCGGTGAGTTTTAAAAATTTTCGGCGTAAAGGACGTTAATTGGACCAAAAAGGACGTAAATCGAAAAAGTAAAAACTTAAAGGATATAAATTGGATTAGGGCTAAATTACAGGACGTAAAATGAAATTTTCTTGTAATGGACAATAATAATACCTAACCTTTAAGAAGATGAAATGGATTGGCTTATACCCTACTCATTTAAGGGCAACATAATCATTTTAGAATTAGGGTTTGTTACCAGCTGGGAGCCACGTCATCGTATGGCTCTAACACGATAGTACGCCCGCAGATTATATATGTATGTGTCTCCTAAAGACAAACATTTAGAGCTTTGGCTATGAGCCCTCTGGCTGTTCAGATGAGACAACTAATATTGTCAACGGGAGAGAAAAAAATTATGTAATGGATCGGCTCTCCACTGACAGTTCAGATGCGAGAGAATATATTCTTACTTTGCGAATTCTCCATCTCAGATCTGATTCTGAGATGAGGTGGTATGTTCTAGTTCAAGTAGTGTGGCGTTTGATCAGTTATACATGAGACTTCTTAGGATAGAGCCTCTTCTGAGATGGGGCATTATCATGCCACATCATCGTGGGATCATATATTCAATCATTCATGGTTTCTCCTCTGGCATTTCAGAGGAGAGATAAAAAATCTTTCTTGAGAGAGTCGTTTGTTGAACTTCAGGTCAAAAGAGGTCCTAAGATCTCTCCTCTGACCTTGTAAATTCCATAATGTCTCTGTTTTGGACAACTCTCATTTTAGTGAATGCAATTAAGGATGTGTCTCTAAGGTCTCTTTTGAGATATGACATCATTATGTCATATCATATTCAATTTCTTCCGTCCATCGAATGAAATTACCAATATCATTTTTATAGGCAAAAACTTGTGTGAGACCGTCTCATTAAATTACCATTATCAATTTCTTCAGTCCATCAAATGAAATTACCAATATCCATTTTTGTTTGTAAAAAATGCGATAGTGTTTAATTAAAAAGTGATAATATTTTTTACAAAAGTGACTATCACTTTTTGGTTAAACATTATCAATTTTTACACGAGGGTTAAGTACGGGAGACCCGTCTCACGAATCTCATTCTGTGAGACAGTCTCACAAGACTAGCCCTTTTTTATATTCCTCTTCAATTCATGTTATAGAGGTGAAATACTAACCATAGCCAATATTTATGGGATAGTATACGCCAATAATCATGGAACAGTCAATATTTTTAAGAGAAATAATTAATTTAACAAATTGACACACGCCTATTCAACATATTTTTAAATAACGCATAATCATCATCTGGCCGCATAAGTAATTATAAAAATCTAATCCATTTAAATATATTTACAGTATTTACTATCTTTTCATCCACTTGCTCGCCTAATTACATGGGATTTATATTTTATAGATTTCATTATATCATAGTTCCTAAATTTTTCTAGAAAAATCTCTCACGTCTCTAAAAATTAATCAACGTTTACGAATGAAATCTAAAAAATATTATAAATAAATCTGTAAATTATTTAAAACATAACAATAAATAACTGATTCGTCCACCAAAAAATGAAATTCTTCAACAAGCGCCTAATTTCATGGCATGGACACAACATTCAGCTTAGAAGTACAGTTTCACACATGGTATTTGATTCGTCCACCAAAAATGAAATTCTTCAACAAGCGCAATCAAATTAAATATTAAAAGTAACAATAAATTGGAGATCACTAATAAGGTCATGTTTTCACTTTTTTTTTTCTTCATATATGTGATAACTATTTTAATTTATTGAACATACTTTATTTTATAACACGTTGAGAGAACAGGTTCCTAGTACATGAGAAGCTGAACACGTTGAGAGAACAGGTTTCCATCGGAGTCGAACTGATGCGTACGGTGGATATGGCATGGATGGCGCACATTGTGAACAAAAAGGAAAAAGTATTTGGTATGTATGAGTTGGGGGCGGTGGAATATGATTGGGGTCGCAGTAGTAATCTCTCAGATTCGCAATGAATTAAATCCAACATATGAGACAGATTCACAATGAATTAAATCCAACATATGAGATGCTCGTTTATATTATTGTGAGAATTATATTCAATCAACATTAATGAGATGATATGAATGATATATATATAGGGATTACAAGTGAGATAAATAAGGAAATAAATATTAATCATATCTTTGAGAATATATTCAAAAATAATGATTAACATAAATAAAAGATTGCTAACTATAATATATTATATTCTTTAATACCCCTGGTCAAGCGCGAGTTTGAGATAGAAACTTCGTGAAAACATCCGCAAAACAATGCACTTTTGTTGTCATACAACAGGAGATATAACGGAAATTCAGAATCACCAAAGAGGGCATGCCAAGGTGCATAAAAGCGGAAAGCAAATGGATCGAAACACTGTAACCCTAAAAGCAGCCGGGAGAGGGAACGAGGGAGACCAGCTCATTTGAGAAGAAGAGGGGGACAAGGGAGGGAACGAGGGAGACCAGCTCATTTGAGATAAACAAGGCGGCGACGAGTGATACCTGCTCGTCGAGGACACCGAAAAATAATGAAGAAAGGGGAAGGGTATTTGGGTTTTTGTGTGAGGTAAGGCAGTGACAAGGGATACCAGCCCGTTGGAGACGCCGAAAAAATAGGGAGAAAAAAGAGAGGAGGAAGGGGAGGAGGCGTGAGAGAGGGAGAGAGAAGGGGTGAAAGGGAATTGGGGTTTCAGTGTATTAGGCTGATACCTTACAAGAATTATATTCTCGATCTAATAATTATCCATAAAGGAAAAGCGTGTACTCTTAGCAAGTTGACAAGGCAAACATAGAATACGTAGATTATGTGGAATAGATTTAACAAAAATGAGACCAGTATTGTTTAACAATTTGATAATATCATGGTGAACTTGTTCGACACGGTTATGCCATAAATGAAAAGAGTCGTAGACATGGTGACTAGGTAGTGCCTTAACTAAGGTCGGTTGTCCATGCTCTAAGATATAGAGACCATTATCACGGCGCCTGACTTGGTTCATGTTTCTGCACTTTTCAAACAACAATACGATTTCCACAAGCGTATGGGTTCGAGAGTAGTATGATAAATATACGACCTAGTATTTTTTCGTTCCAAGGACCTAGTTAGGAGAGCGTGGAGCCCCAAAACTATAAGTCAAAATGGTGTGTTCCTTATGTGGGATCACTAATGAATTAACGAACTAATCACAATAATTAAACCTAATGTCTTGAATTATGATAAAGGCTATCACATATATGTGTAGACCCCCTCGAAAGGCATAGGTGAACACGTGCATTGATTAGCAATTATAGGATCTAACCAAATACCATAAGCTCCTAAGATGGTGTTTCATAAACACTTTCAACACGGTTACTAATGCTTATGAAACGCCCTCTCACCAATCTCTTAGATGACCTCTATTCAATTAGTGTCTAGTGTTATCAATCTACCCCCGGTCGGTTAAGCCAATTACTATGTGAATTCTAATCAATTAATCCAATCTCACACCCACACTCTTAATCATGCAATCCAATAAGATCGTTGTAATCGACACAACCAACAATGCTAGCTAAAAGGGTGAATTAATCAATTGAATCAATGATATCACAACACTAGAAACAATTATCACCAAGACATAAACTAAATCATGCAATTAAATCATAAACCCACTAATTACCCACATAATTCCAACACCCAAAGCAAACAAAGTCTAGCCCATAACTAAATTAACAAAATAAAACAAACACATAGAATATAAATAACAAAACATGAAATTAAAGAAAGATATCACCTCAAAGTTTCCTCAAAGTTTTGTAAATTCTTCAATGCCACAAACAAAATAAAATACTAAATTAAACATATCTATGAAATAAAATAACAAGCTAAATTAATCTATTGAGTGGAGTGTTTGGAGGAGAAGAGGATTTCTCCCTCAAATGAGTCGCGTGCCCTGTTTTCTCTCTTCCCAATTCCAGCTCCCCTCTGTTGTTCACGCATACCCTCCTAAGTGATTAAAAATATATGTGGGCTTGGGCTTGTTAATTGATTGGAGATGGTGAAACATGCATAGGCCCATGATCAGGATCTAACTATTTACACCTCCATTTCGGTTTAGAACACTCCCACCGTAAGTTTAATAATATAATAATAATGTAAAAAATTAAAAATACCCTTTAAGTCATATTACATTAGTAAATGTGCCCCATTTACTAACTGCTCCCCTCTTTCACCTTTAAACCCTAAACCTAAATTTTCACCCACCACTGCCGCCAACGTCGCCGCTGCCACCACCACCACAAAAAACAACAAACAACAAAATTTCACACAAACAAAAAAAAATTCAGGAACTTAAGAAAATTTTCAATTTTTTTTTAAAAATTTTTGACAAACCAGTGTCGACCATATTCACTCTCGTCGACAACAATTTATCGACGAGAGTGAATATGGTCGACCTAAGTTTGTAGAAAAAAATTAAAAAAAAACTTAAAATATTTGACTTTCTTAGGTCGAACGTATAAACTATCGTTGACACCCTAATGTCGACGAGAGTGAATATGGTCTACATAAGAAGGTGGAAATTTAAAAAAAAAAACTTAAAAAAATCAACAATGTAATGTCGGCCATATAAACTCTCGTCGACATTACATCGTCGAAAATTTAAAAAAAAAAGTTTCTGCAAGCAGAAAAACCTAACCAAAAAAAAAAAATTGTCGCCAACCGAACCTTTACCAGGCGGGGGTGGGTGACACACTTACCTGGGGTGGGGGTGGTCGGCAGCTTCGACCAGGAGGCATGGCGGCGAGGTTGATCGGGAGCGGCACAACGGGTTTAACAAAATAGAAATCGGAGAGGCAGGGGGAGGCCATCACGGCCGAGGGAGAAGGAGGCGGAGGTTGCCGCGGCTGAGGGAGACGGAGGGGGAGCCTGCCGCGGCTGAGGGAGGGGGAGGAAGGGGGTGGTAAATGTGGAGAGAATTAGGGTTTGAAGGAGGGTGTGGTTAGTAAAGGGGTTTTATATAGATAAAAGGGAGAAAAGTGTATTGAAGACAATTTCATGGGGTGCATCTATCTTAACAAATTTGAGGGGGGTGCATCAATCGGGGAAGTGTTCTAAACCGAAATGGAAGTGTAAATAGTCAGACCCCATGATCAATTCAGCTGCTTGCGGCCCACCCTGCTCTATTTTCCAAATATTGAAATCGTGGACCCGCTTCTTCAAAATATCAACGTGAGTTTCTAATCTTGAGGGTTGGGTCCCTTGAAGAATAAAATCCAGCATTTGCAGCTTGCTTCAAAATTGTCTCATGCTGCTTTGATTTAAATGGGCTGCAATGGAGTTGGGCCTCAATTTCTTATGAGCTGCAATAATAAATTAATTGGGCCATCAATTATATTGTTCGCCTCAACGTGATTTTGCTCGTTTCCACTCTATTCTCGTCTCACTCCTTCAATTGACTTCATAAAATAAATGAGGCGTGTTTTGCTACAAAAATATTCAAATCACCTACAAAAATAGCAATCCACACCTTTTCTCCAAATCAAGTGCAATGAGTCAATTTAATGTAAATAATGAATGAAATTCTATAAAATTATGCAGATTAAACACAAGAATTTCAAGCAATTATCACACTAATCAGCGCCCCCGAGGTAGAATTATCCATGTGCCTTGATTCTGAATTTAAAAAAATTGTCAATGAAAACAATATTGACATTGTGAGGTTTATCTAATAATCTCAAATCAGACGAGTTCCAGTGTGTGGAAGTACTCAGCTGGTTTACTTAGCTGGTGGAAGTCGTTTGGTGGACTCAGTTGATAGTATCAGCTGGTGGAGTAAGGTAAAATGACCTAGGCCTGATCAGATGAGTGAAGGATACAATCAGATGAGAATGTGATGCTTAGAGTTTGATCAGATGAGGTGTTCAGAAGAGTTCACATCAGATGAGATGATGTCTAGTAGCAGTGTAGTCTTTTGTCTAAGTGTTGGGATATCAGAAGAGTAATCAGAAGAGGGATGTCTTCAGATGGTGTCATCTTTTGCGAGAACAAGTGAAGGGCATTGCGGTCAATTCAGATTGGGTAATGCAGAAAGCGTGAAGTTGTTAGGCAGTTACAACAAACGCCACCTGGCAATGATCACGCAATAAACGCACGCTGCAATCATACTTGGCTTCTATAAATACCCCATTGCTTGTAATTGTAAAAGTTTGACGCCTACGAGCATTCATTCTTGAGTTGAGAGTTCACGAGTGAAGTGAGGAGAAATCCCTTTCCAATTGTTGAGTGTTGTAAACATCTCTTCTATCAATCAAGATTGAAGTCGTGTGTCCAGTGCATGTAGATCAAGTTGATCGAACCACTTAAATCTTTGTGTTCTCTGTGGTCTGATAGATCATTTGGTATTGGCGACGTCCAATCAAGTGGATAATTAACTAATAATTGACGTCGTCTATGGGAATCGAGAGTCAACCATAAAGCAATTGCCAGATCGGAGATGGAGAATTCGACCAAGTATAATATTGAGAAGTTCTCAAGCACCGGTGACTTTGGGATGTGGAGAGACAAGATGCAGGCTCTTATAGAACAACAAGTTTTGTTCGATGTGCTCGAAGAATCTACTGCCCCAGTTGGTGAATCTGCAACAGCTGTTGTTGAAAGGAACAAGATGTTACGGAAAGCTCGAAGCATCACTACTACAAAAGGGGGATTTAGAGACGCTCAGAAGTGTCACTGAAATATACATCTAGTGACGCTTTGGTCCAGCGTCATCTGATTTGGCGTTTTTATAGGTGTTTATCGTGACGCTTGAAAAGCATCACCGTTGATATTAACTGTGACGCTTTTACGCGTCAAGGTAACACTATTTGGTGACGCTAACCAACATCACAACTATATGATTTCATGATGCTTTCTTGCGTCACGATAAAGTTATAACTAACTTAACCACCTCGTTTAGTGACATTTTTATGCGTCATAGAAACAATATGTAGTGACGCTAACCGGCATCACCACAGTGTGCTCAAATCACGAAAAAAGTAATAACTAACTTAACCACCTCATTTAGTGACGCTTATATACGTCATAGTATCACTATTTGGTCAACGTCATGAAGAGCACACATAAAAGGAAAATGAGAAAAAAACATACAAGTAAAGAGTAGGTCAATTCAAAACATACGTAATGCCTCAATTATGTACAACTCAGTCTAATTCTGCTAAAGTATATTATTGTCACAATAATTTGAAAGACGTACTAAAATTGAAAGTAAATATTACTTCCACTACAGTCTGGAAAGCATTTGAAATGTGAATTTACGACATGAAAATGTCTTTTTCAAGTTTTAATCACACAACCTTTTTATTGACCTCTCCTTATCGCAGAATCATCTGGTTGTAGAAACTCTTCTAGCCAAGTAATTTCAGACACCGTCTCTTCATCCACCTCCATAGTAGCTTCCTGAGAGAGAAAGAGGGAGATTAAGAATTAGCCTTATCATTTTATTTTTTTTCAAACATTGTTATCGGTTTACCAAAAAGATTAGGTGCAGGGGACCTTCTAAAATATGTGCAATGACACGTCCATCTTCTTAAGAATAAGGTGGAGAAAGGATATCAAACATAGCGCATGGAGTGATGGCCTTGAAATAATGGATGTTGCCACCTCTAGTTGGATAAAGAATCGTGGCATCGCATGGAGCTATCATTTCACAACCTCAGGCAACCTTGGCAGGCCTTGCTCCTAAAAACACTCGAACGTAAATTTACAAAAAACTGCAAAGAAGTGTAATCCATTTATAGATTGAGCTTTGATGACATTAATGCACTTATAAAGATGGCAAAATGCTTCAGATCATGTTTTTACACATTCTCATATAAGAAAACAGAACACGTATTTTTACACATTCTCATATAAGAAAACAGAATATATAAGAAACTAACGCACAGAAGTACTCCTCTGAGTTGATTTGATATGTTTACACCAAACATTCTATTTCTTTGCTATACGATACTCAAATTCATGAAAGACATAAATTTCATAAGAAAAACACAAAACAGATTTCTAAATTTACTAAACCTTGTGACAAATCAATAGGCCCAAGAATGTTGATCCAATCATAGGATTTACACATAACTAGTCATACAAAAGCTTACTTAACATTGTCATCCCATGATGATTATGAAGAGGAATGATGGAGGATGGTGGCATACAAAGTATTCCCATCTGCATGAAAGAGAAATTATTTATCTCAATAATTCAAGTAAGAGGTTCTGAAATTTTAAAGTGCACACAACCACACAAATTCCAAAATTATTTATCTCAATAATTCAAGTTTGAGGTTCAGAAATTTTAAAGTGCGAACATTAATCATACCATAGAAATTGTGGATTAGGAAATGGGAATGAGTAAAATAAAAGAGTTGACCATAAAACACAAGGAAGACACTCACAGAGTAGCCATCACACTTCTGCACATGCAGCTATTTAATTTTGGGGACTAGTCGAGGACCCCCATTCCGTCCATTCAAGGAACCTTGCTAATTCCGAACTAGTTGAGCTTCTTGCTCCAGACCTACACCAGAAGGCTTGATTTCATCTGCCACAAAAGAAGTAGTGTGTCACAAACTATAGAGTAAATAACTGGAACTACAGAGTAATTCAAAATTAGAATATCCCAACATAAAATTAAAATTCAATCCTAAAATCAATAAAATATTATGTGCGATATAGATAAGGAGATGTTAAACAAAACTATTAATTCAATATAATATTAATATATTATAATGGTTGTGTGGACTTCAGAGCGTGTGCAACACATCCTTAACTTAGATATATACTGTTTGAGTTATAATATTAAATTAATATGCTCTAATAGCAAAAGGTTCTAAATTAGATGGTAATGTTGTAAGGGACTAGTGGAAAATAGGTCTTGAGTTCAACACAACCACTTATATATCTCTAAAAAATGGTACATACAAGGCTTCAATGAAAGTACTTCACCATCACAATAGCTGTGAGAGGCATGCTAGAATTATTAGATCCTGCACCATGCCCAAAAATGTAGTACAGTAATGCTATAGGTTGTGCTGGGACATATAACATGAATAGCACATGGTACAACCTAATGATGCATAGAACTTGAAAAATACGACATAGCTTGATTAGGAGAACCGTAGTTTGGTGATAACAAATATTTACTTGACCAAAATCTCTCATTTATATCAGACCACACACATAAAGCATACAATTTCTTTAATAAATTGATATCACACCATATAAGACTATATTTAATGATTCAAATTGCATGAAAGAGGAAGTTTGGAAAACATTAATTAAACATTTATTGTTTCGAAAATAATGTGTAATACTATCCCAAATATACCACTCTTACCTCCTTCTAGAGATATCTTTCGGTAAATTTAACTCTTAGGATCTTTGACGTCCTCTCTCACAAGTTATAAGGCTTTGCTGCCAACAAGGTTTGTTTGCTTATTGTTTTATGTCCAGCAGTCCTGGTACAAGTTTTAATTTGCCATGTCTTCCACAGAAAAATAGTAGTATAACAAAAAAAAAATTGCATCACATCCTTATGCATGACCTTGGTGAACTACTCAAGTCTTTTATCATTCTCAGCACCTAACTATTTCGATTCAGTAAATATTAACTAAAACTCATTAAGAAATATAATTACATTATATGAACTTATGCAGTGCATTAAAATAACTTTAACCAGCACATCTGCACATGACAATTAAGAATGAATTCAAATCAAATATAAAACAGAAATAAAATATAGCGGGTAAAAAATCAATGACTCATAATTACACCATATGAACTTATGCAGTGCATTAAAAGAACTTGAACCAGCACATCTGTACATGACAATAAAGTGAATTCAAATGAAATCTAAAACTGAAATAAAACAAAGAAGAAAAAAATCAATGACTCAGAATTCAAACCAACTTCTTAGACTAGAGAATAAACATAAATTAAACCTAGGAAACAAAAATAGAAAACAGAGCATGAAAAAAAATCAAACTAAAAGCCAAGGATATTAGGTCAAGTTTCTTGATTTTGGAGGTACAACTATACCCACTTGTTCTTCATTAGATCCGCCCCTGAATTGGAGTGAATACCAAACAATAACAAATTATTTTGCGATAAACAAGTGGAATCGAAAACTTAAGAAACTAAATTTAAGTTGATTCAAATTGAAGAATACCCCACAGCAAATAGGAATTTGCGCTAAACAAGAGAGAATAAATAAACCTGAGCAATTGCTATGCGTTATCCGAAACAGTAACTCGTGGCGTGGTGGACGATTTTGGCACGATCAGATGCGCGTGTGTGGAAAGATTTAGGGCTAACTCTTTTCTACGTACATTTGAGAGATTGACGGCAGTGAAAAATTAAAATTAGTGACAAAAAAGAATTAAAGACTAGGGTTAACACCTTGAGGAAGGAAGAGTAGCGAGGGTGAGAGAATAGACATGGTGAATCATGACTTATGAGCGGACGGCGAAATTGGAGAATAGGAAGGAATTGAAGAAAGATTAATTATAAAGAAAATATAAGTGGGATTACATTTTATAAGGAGGTTTAGGATTGACTAATTATATTTATGAGATAATTGAGAAAAATTAGGAGCGGTAGTTTTAAAAAAAAATGAAAACAACATCTTCTAGGATTCGAACCCAATACCTCATACTCACATCTTGATCCTATAATCGCGTCACTAAATCTAGCTAAATAATGAAAGCGTCTTTAAATAAAAAATATAAAGACGCTTACTTGTAAGAGTCACTAATAGAGCGTCACTACAGGGGGTATTTTTTTTAGTGATGCATGATTCTGCTCTGCCTTGAAGACAAGGTTCTGAGGGAAGTTGCTAAAGAGAAATTCGAGATGGAGGTCTGGGACAAGCTGTGTAAAATTTACATGGTTAAAACCTTGGCTAACCGTCTCTATTCGAAACAGAAGTTGTATGCCTTCAGAATGGAAGATGACAAACCCATTTCGGATATGCTTGATGAGTTCAATATAATTCTTGATGATCTAGAGAATTTAAATGTCAAGTTAGAGGAAGAGGATAAAACTCTGATTCTATTGAGTGCTCTCCCTAAGTCCTTTGAAATTTTAAAGGACACCATCTCGTATGGTAGAAAGGAAAGTATCACATTAGAGAATGTGATGTTGGCTGTCAAGTCCAAGTTGTTGCACAATAAGACATCTCAGGTAGATAAGAACAGCAGTGGAGAAGGATTGACAATCAAAGGTGACCAGAAGAGATCTGGTGCCAAGAAGGGGTCCAATCAACCCCAAAGGAGCTGATAATGGAAATTCAGTTGTGTCCAATCAAGGGGATGCAGTGTGCTACCACTGCAACAAACCCGGGCACTATAAAAATATTTGTCACAAATACATGCAGTTCTTGAGAACATCTGGTGCCAAGACCTCTGGTGACAAGAATCAAGCTAATCAGACTCAAGAATATAAGGAGCAGGAAGGCTATGAGTCTGCTCAAGTGCTAACCATATCATCCTACTCAGAACAGCAAGCATGGATCCTAGATTTAGGGTGTTCTTTCCATATGACTCCAAGAAGAGATTGGTTTCATGACTTCAAGCATCAGAAGAGCGGTTTTGTTCTGCTTCGGAATGATCACACTTGCAAAGTTTTTGGAGAAGGTAGTGTTCACTTGAAGATGTATGATGGTGTAGTACAAATATTCAAAAGTGTCAGGTATGTCCCTGAACTTAATAGGAATTTGATATCTCTTGGGATGCTGGATTCTATGGGCTATACATTTCAGTCTACTGATGGAGAGCTCAGTGTGTCAAAGGGGGAGATGACTGTCCTGAAAGGTGTGAGAATGAATTATCTCTACTTTCTGAAGGGAAATACAGTAGCTGGTAGATCAGATGTAGTAGAGGTTCAAGACAACTCTATGTTGTGGCACAAGAGACTAGATCATATAGGTGAGAAAGGCCTAGTTGAGCTGTCTAAACAAGGTATTCTTGGAAATGACAAGATCACTAAGCTGGAGCTATGTGAGTCATGCATCCTTGGGAAAGCCAAGAGGCTTAGATTTGGGAAGAGTGTTCACTCTACCAATGGGATCATGGACTATGTCCATTCAGATCTATGGGGGCCACACTCTACCAATGGGATCATGGACTATGTCCATTCAGATCTATGGGGGCCAGCTAGGAATCAGACGAGGTCTGGTGGTAATTATTCATGTCTATCATAGATGACTTTTCAAGAAAGGTTTGGGTAACTATTCTCAAGTCCAAATCAGAAGTATTTGAAAGATTCAGGGAATGGCTCATAATTTTTTAATTTTTCAATTAATTATTTAATTTGTAACACATAATTTTTTAATTTTTTATTTAGAAATAAATATATTATGTATGTTTTGATAATTTAAAAATAATAAGAAAGTAAATTTATATTAATTGAGTTAAAAAAGAAAAATAGAAATTATAAGATATATATTAATTGCATTCAAAACATAACGACTAAAGCTCCTAGCCTAAACGGCACACAAGGGGCGCATAAACACATTCGACCGAAAAGTCGCGTGTTCGATTCTCGCAGGTGCGCATGGGGAGAAATATTATTCCATTAAATGTGACCTGGTTGGTTGAGGAGAGGTTTGAAACCCAAGTTCCTCGCTTTTTTAAATCAATGAAATTGGCGAGGGCATTAAAGCCACTCGCGAGTTGGCAAGGGCTGCATACGCTCACGAAGTAACAAAGGGCGCGTGCACTCGCAAAACGGCGGGTTGTAATTCGGTTAGAAAACCCCTTGTACTTATTGGAAATATATTTAAAGTATTGTTTATATATTCATATGTAGGCCCATCTAACGTTACATATGAGCCTTATCTATTAGCCCAATAAGATTAGGTCAAGATTAGGTTAACCTTTGTATTGTATAAATACCTCTTGTACACTCATTTTTAAAGGAATTAAGAAATTTGTATTTTATAAATACCTCTTGTACACTCATTTGTTTATATATTTAAAGTATTATTTACGTCCGATAACTTCTTTAATTGCTCAATTTACGTCCCATTTACATAAATTTGGGGATTTCCAGCGAAAATTGGACGTAAATTAAGCAATTGAAAAAGTTATGGGACGTAAATTAAAATTTTAACTATTTTGGGACGTTTTTCAAAAAAGGTAAAAGTTATGGGACGTAAATAATTTTTTTCTCCCCATCAATCACATCTTATTATTCAACTTAGCGAGAGGACAATCAAACTAAACATGATCATACGATAAGAGTTCATCTTAGACAGGTCGATGTCTTTTGACCCCATGGTCAAGTCAATTAAAGTGTGCTTGTAAAATTAAAATTAAACTAATACTTAGTATAATTCATCATACGTTTGCTAAGGGATTCATTCAAATATCAATCTCAGCAACATTCATGTCAATTCATTTCAAATGGGTAATACTCAAACTTAAAATGGGCAATCGAGATCATCTAATGTAAGTTTTGGTCAATTTATATAATTCTTATTTAGCTCCAATCTCTAACTACTAATATGAGACATAGTTTTCAAATACTTCTGCTTTTATCATTTTTCATGAGCTTATTCTTCATTTCCATTAAACACATGAAACAACTCATATTGCAATGCTCTTAAACAAAAGGCATCATAATTCTCTGACTCTTCACTGGTGTCTGCATGAGTCCTTCAATTATTATTCCCTTCAAAGCCCAACATATCCTCCTTTCACTATGGGGTTATACTCTCGTAAAACATTCAATTTCTAATATCCCGAAAATTCAACGTATTAGCCTTCAACATAAAACCAAGCTAAACCATATTCATACAGGGAGCAAACAATTAGGTTGTAAGAAATTTTACAAATTAAAACTATACACTTCAAGATTTTTGCCAAATCGAGACAGGGCAGGCAAATGCAAGTATAGAGCTTCTTAGCAAAGGAACCACAAATCTATAAGGCATAATTGCCAGACTTTTCTCAAGCATGCATGTTCTATTCTCGAAAATGAGGGATTTCTCACAGAAACGTTAGGCTAAGAAGTAATGACTCTCTCAAGTATTTCATCAGACGGGTGGTATGTGATATCAAACATCAGCCATATTAATATCATACAAGAAATTAAATAGTCAAACCATTCATCACAAAATTTCAGCAGCCTCTGCAACAGTAAAAATTCTAATTTATAGAAAAGCAATTTCACACAGTAGTGGATAATTTCATACCCCTGATGAAGTCTAGGCAAAGGACTACCCGTAGACTTTAACTAGTATGTGTTCACGAACTCGAGAGAATCCTTCCTCAAATCGACGAGGTGGTCTCAGGTTCAACCCTATTTACTGGATTCAGTCGCGTTGAAGAACCGCCGGTAATAGAAGGTAGTGTAGCGTCCGATTAGTCGGCGAACGGCGGCTACCAGAACGCGAGGCAGTGCCAATCGGACACTTTCGTGAATGATCCGAAGTTGGTAGCAACTTTGGGCCACTCAAAGGCTGGACTAGCAGCGGCGGAGACGGTGTTGTGACGTGGCGTATCGGCATAGTTAGAACGCTATAGTGAAGCGGCGAACTGGAGATGCCAGACGCCATGTAAAACGGCGAAGGGTTTCAGAAAAACGGGAGATAAAATGCCTTTCTGTCCATTTTCTAAAATCAGCTTTGAATCCTGAGATTACGTGTTGGAACATAACACCAGTTACCCTAAATCCTCACATCTTAGCTCAGATTTTCCACAGACGACGGCATTTGATGTGACCAAGTTTCATTCGGGCGACCAAGCAACCCTTGGCGAGGCGTCGGCATAGTCGAGGACTCTATGCCCTAGTGCAGGGCACTCCATCCTTGGTCGCTGCTTTACGGAGCTCGTCGCTGAAGGCTTCTTTTGAGTGATGGCATCGTAGATTAGGCCATGTTCCTATTTCTATAGTTAATTTGTTGAATAAATTGGGCTTGTTTTCCCTTACTTTTGCTTTGCCCAAACCGGGCTTATGTACTCCATGTCAATTGGATAAGAGTAAACATTTATCCTTTGCATTAAATTAGAAGTGAGCATCTCATGTTTTGGATTTAGTTCATTTTGATCTGTGGAGACCTGCCCCTGTTGCTTCGAATGATGGGTTTAAATATTACGTTATATTTGTGGATGATTTCTCCAGATTCACTTGGCTTTATCCCCTACACGCCAAGACTGATTTATTCGATGTACGTGTTTGTTCGGTTTCACACCTTTGTTAGCAATCAATTTTTGTAACGCCCCAATTTTTAATTGTACAAAAAAAAATTAAAATGAGACATTATAAATTAATGACAACCTAAATTTTTTTTTTTTTTTGTAAGTGACATATCATGTATTATCGTTTAGCTCTTGCATAATAAATTATCTTGATCATGAATATTAATAGAGTTGCAGCAGAAATATATTAATCAAGCATAAATTCTAAAATATCTGGATCATGGCTTAGACCCGACATATCTACCTTGTTAAATTCCTGCGCTGAAAATATTTAAAATAAAGGGTGAGTATGAAATCACTCAGTGGGGGTTACTCCATAATTGCACAAACTAAATTTCACAAGTGTAAATAATGTGCTTGTAGAACTTGTAAGTGTGCTGGTAGTGCCAGACGTAACTTGAATTTGCTGGGTGGACTAGTCTTAACATGAGAATGCTGGCTGGGCCAGACGTAACTTGTAATTTGATGGTTGGACCAGACTTAGCATGAGAGTGCTGGCTAGGCCAGACGTAACTTGTAATTTGCTGGTTGGACCAGACTTAGCATGAGAGTGCTGGCTAGGCCAAACGTAACTAGTAATTTGTTGGTTGGACCAGACTTAGCATGAGAGTGCTGGCTAGGTAAGACGTAACTTAAAATTAAATACATAGTAAGATTTAATAAGAGCAATTATAACACTTGATCGTTATAACTCAATGAAGAGTTGAAGAAAATCCCCACCTTCTGAAGTGTAAACCTTAAAGACTTTTCGGCGCCTCGTAACCTACAACGTGCATTTATTATTAGATTCTATGTAACATAAGAGAATAAAATAGTTTAATTAGTGGGAATTTATCGGAAATGATTGGAGTTAAATAAAATTTAATTTACGATTTTGGTGGGTGAGTGTGTGGAGTAGAAAACAGGGCTTCGTCGATATTTGACTAGGGGAAAAAAAAATATCAAAGTATGATAAAGAGAAAAAAAGAAGAAGAAAAACTTTAAAGCCTTTAATTAGAGCCTTACCCCCTTTCTTTCAATTGAATTTTTCGTTTCCTGTTTTGTTTCACCCACTTGCTATTTATAGCAAATTATTCATCATCACTATCCTACCTAATTATTACGCCTAAGATAGTAGCCATGTTAACATACATAGCTAAAGGGCTGTAGGCTGTAGATATAATTTAATTCTTGGTAAGTTGGTGGCTAGTGAGTATTTTAATATGTAGCTAACCTTACGTGTTGTATGAATGCTAGCTTAATTCAGAGTAATATTTATATATTTACATGGTGACTCATAGCTATCTCTTTTCTTCTATGTGTGTGTCCAAATATATATTGATACATGGCTTGTACGTTCAATTACATACACATATATATATATATATATATATATAGTGTGCATGTTAAATTTAATTTAATAATTATTTTGAACTAAAATATATATATATATATATATGAATAATAATAATATATGTATAGTATTTATTATACACACGTATATATATATATATAAATATAAATATAAATATAAATATATCACTAATATATATATATATTACTAGTAAGTGTTTAGGGGTGTTATAATTTTCGACTTCGATCAAAGTCTTCCAGAGTGATGGTTGTACCGAATTCGTTAATGGTCGCGTTCGTGGCTTCTTTCTCGACCATGGCATTCATCATCGCATCTCTTGCCCATACACTCCTCAACAAAATGGTCAAGTTGATATTGTATTGAAAATTGTGAGTGATAGTGTATTGAAAATTGTGTTTGAAAAAAGTAAGAGATGTATTATAGGTATTATATAGTAGTAGTATTTTAGAAGACTTGAAAATCATATATATACCAAAATCAGGAAAACAAAAAAGAATTTGTATTTAAAATACCCTATTGCACTTGCCAAACAAAGAACAAACATATATACATTGCTTCTTATTCTGTGATAATGTCATTTATACTAAGAGTAACTAGTATGTATAAGGTTGTGAAAGTTCACTGTGGTTGTTTATTATTTAGTTTGTGCTACTCTTTTGAACCTTGGAGCATTTTCATATGGTTTTCATAGGACTTTAATGGAGTGAAAAAAACAAGTGTAGTTGAGAAAGAGATAAAAATGTAGAAAATTGATCTGTAATTTACAATTAAAACATAAATACATGATAATCAACCTTTTGCATCAAATTTTATAGTTGCAGTCTCTTAACTATTTTGGGGCTCCTATGTAGGTACCGTGTACTTTGGTACCAGACATGGATTAATAAGGAGCTTTGGGAATTAGGATCTCCAGGAAATACAAATGAGAAAACCCATGTGGATGGAAGGAATGATAACCAAAGGGAATTGATTAGATAAACAAAAACAAAGGATGGGAGTCAAATTAATTAAGTGAAACCAATGCAAGCATGGAGAAACACATTTTCGTATCCCTGGCTAGGCAGCTAAAATAATCTACTTTTACAGAATTCGGACAAGCGTCAAAATCGGGCGAGCATTTGTTGCAACAAACATTTTCTTGAGCTGCGGCGGCTAAGTCAAAGATGATTAATATAATCACATACTAATAGGATTAATAAAGTAATATCGGAATGATATCTTTTTATTTAGTCCATATATCCTTATATATATTCTTATTGATATGATGTTGTATTTACCTTATAAATAGTGGATCATTCCTATCACCTCATTAACGGTGATCACATACCTATTCTCACATGGTATCGGTCTGATTCATCGAAACCCTAATTTCTTCTCTAAAGCCTCATGCTAAATTCTTCCCTTCCCCTTCATGGCAGCGGCAACCACTCCCTCTGCCATCCCTCTCAATATGTTTTTGTCCATCTCTTGACCATAGAATTACCGTCCTCCATCGAAACCCTAATTTCTTCTCTAAAGCCTCACGCTAAATAGTCTCTTAACTATTTTGGGGCTCGTATGTAGGTACCGTGTACTTTGGGACCATACATGGATTAATAAGGAGCTTTGGGAATTAGGATCTGCAGGAAATATAAATGAGCAAACCCATGTGGATGGAAGGAAGGATAACCAAAGGGCCGGAATTAATTAGATAAACAAAAACAAAGGATGGGAGTCAAATTAATTAAGTGAAACCAATGCAAGCATGGAGAAAAACATTTGCGTATCCCTGGCGAGGCAACTGAAATAATCTACTTTTACATAATTCGGACAAGCGTCAAAATCGGGCGAGCATTTGTTGCAACAAACATTTTCTTGAGCTACGGCGACTAATTCAAAGATGATTAATGCTAATCACATACTAATAGGATTAATAAAGTAATATCGGAATAATATCTTTTTATTTAGTCCATATCCTTATATATATTCTTATTGATATGATGTTGTATTTACCTTATAAATAGTGGATCATTCCTATCACCTCATTAACGGTGATCACATACCTATTCTCACATGGTATCGGTGTGACTCGTCGAAACCCTAATTATTTCTTCTCTAAATCCTCACGCTAAATTCTTCCCTTCCCCCTCATGGCAGCAACAACCGCTCCCTCTGCCATTCCTCTCAATGTTTTGGTCCATCTTTGACCATCAAATTACCATCCTCCAACTACCTGCTTTGGTGAAATTCGGTGGTTCCGGTCCAATCAAGCCATGAGCTCATTTCTCATGTTCATGGTACGATACCCACTCTGGCCAATTCGATCACCACATCTGGTGAAACGTCTTCAAACCCTGCGTACATCACTTTGTTAGAAAAGGATCAGAAGATCCTTAGTCTTTCCTTAGGACTATCAGCTACTCCTCGCCAGAAGATCTAACGTCATGTAACTTAGGACTAATCCAATTTATATCATTTAAGTTTTCATTTTTTAATCTACGTCCTAACGTGTCCAATTTACGTTATTTTTGATCCAATTTGCATCCTTTTTGCCGGAAAATTGGAATTCTGTTCAAATAGTCCAATTTACGTCCTAAAAGTTTAAAAACTAGAATTTAATAATTAAAAATTTCTGAAAATCTCATTAAAAATCTAAAAATTTAATTAAATTTATAAATTGTGTAAAATAAAAATTCAGAAATTCTAAAAAAAAAATCTACAATTTAAATAATCTAAAAATGTGTAAATAAAAAATAAAAATTTTATAAAAATCTCATTAAAAATTTTGAAAATCTCATAAAAATATAAAATTCTAAACATAAAAATTAAAATTACAAAAAATTTTCAAATAAAAATTAAAAATACTAAAACAATTCACATTAAAATGAATTTGGAATGGTTGCTTAGTAGATGAAGGCGTGGAACTTCCACTCAACCTCGAAGGTGAGTTGGAAAACCTCGTGGGACCAAAAATTTAGTAGCTCGAACAACCTGATTTTTAATGAAATATTAATAATTTTTATTATTCTTATAAGATTTTTATAATTTGTAATTTTTAATCTACACATTTTAAAAAAAATTATGAGATTTTTAGTTAATGATATTTTTAGAGTTTTTTTAGAAATATTAATCAGATTTGTAATTTACACACATTTTCCGGTTTTTTAATTGTAGAATTTTCAAATTTTATTTTCACATTTTATAATTTTTAATCAGATTTTTTGATATTTTAATTAGATATTTTGAATTTTATTTTACATATTTAATAGTTTTAAAATTTTAATGAGATATTTGTATTTTTAATGATATTTTTAGATTTTATAAAATTTATTGGGATTTTTAGAAAATTTTAATTATTAAATTTTAATTTTCAAACTTAAAGGACGTAAATTGGACTATTTGGCCAGGAATCCTAATTTATTGCTCACATTCCGGTGAGTTATTTTTAAGCCTAAGTTACACGACGTAAAATGAAAAGGATGTAAAATGAAAAAATAAGAACTTAAAGTATATAAATTGGATTATGCCTAAGTTACACGACGTAAAATAAAATTTTCTCCCTCTCCAGCTTCCTTGTGGTCTTTGCCCTGACCCACTAGAGCCGGCTCTGCCTCCTGCTCGGCCTGCTCCTTAGTTACTTGTTGCTCACTAATCATCTGCCTCCTGCTCGCTCAGTTGATAAACCATCATCTACTCGCCCACTACCTGTTCCGACTCACTAGATGGTCACTCGGGCTATGTGATCTGGGATATTCAAGCCTCGACACATCACCAACATTGCGACTAAAAGAGTCTTATCGGTCTTTGACGAGCCTAATGGTTTCAAATCGCCCCTTAAGCATCCACACTAATTAGCTGCTATGCAATCTGAGCTCGATGCACAACTGATTTGTGGTGAGATTGCATGAATTTATAGTGTGAATATGCTTTAATTGTCATATTAAGATTGCAAAAGTTATGTAAAAGTAGTTTGTTTATCTAATTATTGATACATAATGGTTTTGCATTATTTTTAGGGAAAAACGATGAGCTTTGAAGCAAATCACATGAAGGAATCAATTTGAGGAAAAAGTCAGAAGAAAGAAGAGAAAGAGGGAGTTCATATGCAAGAAGAATAAAGTCAATCGGAGTCACGGATTGGAAATGATGCACAAAAGAAGAGGCAAGATGCGATTCGGCCGAGCTACAGACAAAGCTCAGACCTCGGCCGAGCTCCGAAACTCGGCCGAGTGGAAGGTCGAAGCCAGAAACTGGAACGTTGGACAACTCGGCCGAGCTCCGCAACTTGGCCGAGTGGAAGGTCGAAGGCAGAATCTGGAATGATGGACATATCGGTCGAGCTCCGTAACTCGACCGAGTGGAAGGGTGAAGACAGAAACTGGAATTTTGTGTAACTCGGCCGAGTTGCCTGAAAAATGGCCACAATTGTTTTAAAGGCCCGACTCGGCCGAGCTCCACCATTCGACCGAGCTACTGAAGACGAAAAGAGCTTTCACGCTTTTATTAAGGCCCGACTCGGCCGAGCTGCACGATTCGGCCGTGTAACCTCAAGATTTCGCCTAAAAACGCGTTTCGACCTAAGGGCACGTGCCAAGCATTTTTGGAAGAGTATATAAAGTCCAAAGTTCATTTTTGAAAGGGGATTTCCACACATTGAGAAGACTCTACACAAAATATCACATAGTAATAGGTTTTAGAGCATTTTTCCTTCTAGTTTTCCATAGATTAGCTTAGAACTTTGTTAATTTGTCATTTCAATCAAGGATGTTAATTTGTCATTGCAATTTCTCTATCAATTAGCATGGGTTTTATGTTATTTTGTGTTGTAGCCATGGGATTCTCTTCTAGAACCATGGGTTAATCCCCAATTGCCTTGGGTGTGGATGTTTTGATGGAAATTTAGTGTAATTGTGAAGTAATTGCATGATTAGTTTAGGATTTGGGTGTATATGTTTCTAGAGTTGTATTGTGATTGATTCATTTGATTGATCAACCCTATTAGCTAGCATTTTCGATTGTGTTAATTGCAACGAGAGTTGGGTTTGCATAATTGGGGTGTGAGTGTGAGCTTTGGTCAATTGAATAGAAGTTAAGTAGTAATTAGCTTAACCGAGAGAGGGTTGATTGCTAGACCAACAAATTTAGACACTAAACGAATAGAGGTCGTCTAGGAGTTTAGTGAGAGGGCGTTTTATAAGTATTAGTAACCGTGTTGATAGTATTTATAAAACACTATCTTACGCGCTTATGGTATTTGGTTAGATCCTATAATTGCTAATCAATGCACGTTGTTAGCCTATGCCTCTCGAGGGGGTTTGCACACAAATGTGATAGCCTTTAGCTTAATCCGAATTCATAGCTCATTCATGTAATTGGTTTACTAGTTCATTAAGTATTGTAACGCCCCGAATCCGGAATGCAGCCCTTTAGGCTTAAACTCTCTAAATTCGGGTCGCCACTTAGTGACCGAAAACCCGAACCTAAAATTTTCTTTAAAAATATATAATACAAGTGAATCGATAAGAGTTTTGCAGCGGAAATAATTTAAAGATAATTATGAGTTGCAATAGAAGTAGTGTGGCCCATTTATTTTAAAACTTAGAACGTGATAAAAATAGCAGTCGGTTTAAAGATAGCTTACATATTAGTCATCGAGTAACTTTAAGAAAATTTATTACTCAATATCAGAATAAATATAGCCTTTCATAAAGCACAATATATTTTAACATCTTAATATGGGAAAAACTCTGTGTCATCCCTGCTGCAACGCCGGCCCCTCTCGATCATAACCTGAAAATATTAGTTTTGGGGTGTGAGATAAAAATCTCAGTGGATATCCTTGTACGCTATTATACAGATTGGCAGTATGCCAAAATAATTAGTATTAATATTTTATCGTGAGTTATTATTATTCTTTGGATAGTGAATTCGTTATTCACTGGGATTTAAATCTTTTGGTAGTGAACTTTCATTCACTGAGGATTTACAATATATCCTTAGTCATAATTATCATAATTCATCATATATATATATCATAAATCGTATATCATAATTTTTCACATATCATATGGGACACTGGTAGCGACTCTACCACATGCTACCCCCTAAACGCTTCCACCTCCTTCTAGGACACTAATAGCGACTCTATCACATGCTACCCCCATAAACACTTTCCTGCTTCCACCGTGAAACACATATTTGGGACACTGGTAACGACTCTACCACATGCTACCCCCATAAACACTTTCCCGCCACCTCCGTGAAATCGTAATTTATGTATCACACATAATATTATTTTATAATTATTATTGCATTCTTGTGTTCTTAGTTATATGTTGATGTTTGTTTAGTTTAGTTCAGAATACACCAACATTCCATATAACATTACACCAATACAGTAATGACAGCCACCTCGTTAACTTTTAAGAAAAGCTACAAACTTCTTGAATGATTTTAGCAAGCGTAACACAGAAGAGGCCGTCTGAGCTCCGATTGGGCCACACTTCGCCTAATACGTTTTCTTGAATATTTAATTATTTATCAGAACTCTTGTTTCTTAATTTACTTAACAATTTTCCTTTATGAGTAAATCTTAAAATCACATAACAAGTAATATCAAAATAATAAATCCAATCAAAAACATTTTTACATTTATCAATTGGTGTGCTTCAACAAATAATAGCAAATTATGGAGCAACATATTAATAATTGAAACACTTACATCACTTAATAACTTAAAAGAAGCAACATATAAATTAAGATAACTAAATCGAGTTTATATAGATACTTGAATTAAATGACTTTTGTAAAATCAATATTTTAAAAACCTTAATAGTGGTTAATTGGCATATACACAAAAATGGTACTAATACTCGAATAATAAATAATGTATTTATAATAGTCGTAATAATAATAATAACATATATTTAATTTAAACATGTTCCTCACTTAACAATCACATACGAGCAACTTATAAAATAATGCAATTAAAGTAGGTTGTAACTTAATTATATTTAAAACATCATTCTTATTTTTATTGGCACAAATAATGGTAGTGATAATAAATTAATATATATTAACATTGTATTTACACTTGACACACAAATAATACACAAATCAAAAAGCATCCATTCGGCACATATATTATGAAATACACAGTTAATTAAAGTTACTTATAACAATAAATAGAAACGTCAGTTAAGATAGATAGAGTTCTAATTTTGCATTTTGTATTAATGTCTCTACAATCTTGTATCATTGTTTGCGTAAATTTGTTTAACTATAAAGTAGACATTTAGATCTTTAAGAAACATTTCAATAATCTGTATTAAAAAGATTTAACACATGCCGAATATTTTTATGGATTTGGGTATGATTACCCCTGTTTCAGTTTTGATCCTTTTTATTCGGAAATTTAAAATAAAATAGCTATAGCTATTTAATTCCAACAAAATTTGTTTCCCTAGCCTTTCAATATATTTCTATCAACATAGATATTTTTTCCAGGATTTAATTGTGGCTCCGAATATAATATTTTGTAATTTTGCAAAATTGGGCATCCTTTAAAACTGTGAATTTTTGTATATGTTCGTCAATCATTTCTCGTCAAACGACTAATTCAATTAACACGAAATCATGGGGGTAAATACACTATACTATATCAAGTTTATTGGAAAGAAAAGGGTTTGTGAAAAACGCATCTCGAAGCCGAGTAAAAATGACTACGAAGTACTGAACATAAAACAAATGCTCTGTTTTTTCCAGTTTTTCCCAGCTTAATGCTTGATTTTCAAACGTGAATATCTCTCGTTCTGTCTGACCAATTTGTGTAATATTTTACATTAAGACTCTCTACTATATTTAGATTATATTCACGTTGGTTTCGTGTCAAAATCATTATTCGTTTAAAAGATATAAGCCTCCAAAATCACTGCTTTAGTGGTTTTGATACATATTCTTTAAAAATTCATATCTCTTAAACCGTTGGCTCAATTCGTACAAGATTTATACAGTTTGTTCATAACTCAACATATTTCATTTACATATTTTTAGTTTTAGCAAAAACACCTTGTAATAAAAGTCGAACTACAGGGCAGTAGCTATGTTCTTAAATTCCAGATTTTTTGTTTTTTGACTTACCATGTTCGTGCATAGAAATGGGCGACATAACATTACTATAATCGAAAACTAAAATCATGGATGTAAAGTACAACAATCAAGTAACACATAAGAGTTTTAAACTAACAAATATCATCAAATTTAAACAAGATAAAAGCAGATATATAAACAACACAGTGCAGTTTTTAGTTTACGGGTTTACGGAACAACCTTAGTGATTTTCGGATAGGATTCGAATGGTTTAGTGCCTGGGTACCGGGGATATCGATCATGGAACAAGAGGGGTCGAGTTTTCAAGATATTAGTAACAAAACAAGAATCAAATTAACATAATTTCTGGAAAAATCGATAAACAGGGGAAGAAGGAAAAATGGGGTTTCCTTCACCTCTCTATGGATTGTTTGGATTGGATATCAATTTATTCACATCGGGTTCATCTCGGATGATGAGAGGACGTCTGGAACTTCAAGAAAATGGCAGAAACAATCAGATTCTTTCTATTAATTAGAAGAACCAATCGAAAAGACAAAAGGAAGAAGAAATGAAGTATTCTTCTCCTTAATCTTTGAATCCATTTTTCTAGAAATAAAGAAGGGGGAGCTTTGGCTTGCTTTCTGGAGTTAGTTGGGGATTTCGATTTGTATAGAGCTTTGGACGTTTATTACAGAGAGGGAGGAATGAAGAAGAAGCTTTTGTGATGGTTGCTTAAATAGATAAATGAAGAAGATGTAATTGGCCGAGAAGGGAGGCAGGTAGGCCATGGTTTATTTTTTAATCCAACTAAAATCGTGATTGGACCAAACCTTTTAAAGAAGGAAATATTTGTTATTGTCACGGTATTCGTTAGTACTCGGTATTTACTACACAGTCGTTACTTATATTCGTGTTAGTATGTCGCAGAGCTATAAATATTTATTTTGGATTTATGGTGATAAAATCGTCGCACTTTGAGATGAAAATTATTTAATTATAAAATTCGAATTAAGGGTACTTATATTATTTTTTGTTTTAATTCTAATATTAATTTAATAGCGAATTTTTAGAATGAGTCCTAATATAAAATAAAATTAGATAAGAAAAACATTATATCACAAAGATACGAAAAGCATGGCAACCAAGTAAATGTAATTTTCATGATTATGAATTTTCAATGTATCAAATATTATATCAATGATCAAGCAAGTAAATGAATCATACCTCTATATTTTATATTAAGACTGAGATGGCAAGAAAATACTATTTATTAAAATGCATATTATGCTTTGTTAAGTTGTTTATCACATAAGCTTTGATAAAATGATTTGTAAGTTTATTAATTAGACTTCTTTCATTTCGACACTTATTAAATATTCATCAAACCTTATACTTTATTTATTTCTTTATTAGGTGCTAGGAGTGTTGGTCGATCAGAATGCTCGTCCGTCTTCCTTAAAATCAAGTCTTTTGGAAACAAATAACGACGTTGATATAATTGAAATCTCTTAAATCATTTATTCCTTTATTTCATATTAATTTTGGGACGGGGTGTTATAATTACTCACAAAACGGAAACACCCGAGGTAATACACTTCTCTTGCACTTTCCAACGAAAGTTAGATAACTTGTTATTTCTTGTCACTATTTCTCATTACATTAGTTAGACTAGTTTAATACTTTTGTCCTTATTCCCGAAAATCCAAACAAACACGTGTAGTTACTACAATAACATCCATACTCGTAACTTTAGGGATTTACTTGCACTCAATTAAATCCTTGGAATGAATATCTACTTGGTATACTTATCATAATACTATCGAACCCATACACTTGTGGGGATCGTATAGTTGTTAAAAAGTGTGCAAAATACGAACCAAGTCAACAACATGCAAATCAAACTTGGGAGTTGGTTCCTCGCCATCCCTCTACGAGCATTATCGGTTCGAAATGGGTCTTTCGCACTAAATATCTTGTGGATGGTACTATTGATCGGTAGAAAGCTTGTCTGGTTTCCTAGGTTTTCTCTCAGGTACTTGGCATTGACTTTTCACCCACCCTCAGTCTGGTCGTCAAAGCTGCTACTGTTCGCCTCATCTTGTGTCCGTTTGTTTGAAATCAGTGGCATATACACCAACTCGATGTGAACAATGCTTTTCTTCATGGGACACGGACCAATATGGTCTACATGGCTCAGCCCCCTGGCTTTATCGACCCTCGATCGGTTTCCTGACCATGTCTGACATCTTAAGAAAGCTCTATATGGTCTTCGCCAGGCTCCTCTTGCTTGGTTTGTTCGGTTTACTGGCTTTCTCAAATCTCTGGACTTCACTTGCAATCGGGCAGACACCAACCTCTTCTTGTTACTTTATGACGATGACATCATTGTGACGGGCAGCGACTAGGATGCTAAATGAAGATTCATTCAGCATGTCAACAAATTGGTTGCCCAAGCTACTTCCTCAGCCTTAGGGTCACACATTCTGCTGGTCGTCTTTTCCTCAGCCAGGCGAAGTACGCTCACAACATCCTTGTTCGTGTCGAGCTCCTCGACTATAAGCATGTCTCCACCCCCTTTTGTGAGTACTGGTGTTGCCATCGACGATGTCCACACTCTATATCACTCGCGCGTCGGCGCACTTCAGTATTTGACCATTACTCACCCAGATATCTCTTATGCAGTTAATCATGTAAGTCAGTTTCTGCAGTCACCTCGACCACTTCCTCGATGTGAAGAGAATCCTCAGACGTGTCAAAGGCATAATTAATTTTGGCATATCCATTGGTCGCGAGAGTGAATATTAATTCGTTGGTTGGCTACACTGATTCCGACTTGGCTCGTTGTACTGATACTCGCCGTTCCACATATGGCTACTCAATCTTTCTGGGCGGAAATTTAGTTTCTTGGAGTGCAAAGAAACAACCCACGTATTGTTTCTTCCTCGAGCGGCGTGTCCGAGTATCGAGCAATCTCCAACACTGCTTAGGAAGTCGCCAGGGTTACTTATCTACTCTGTGAAACTCAGTCAACTTCCCCTGTCCGCCCCTACACTTCTTTGCGACAACAAAATTGTCCTATTTTGGAGTCAAAATCAGGTCGCCCACAAGCAAGCAAAACACATTGACATCAATTGTCATTTTATTCGCGAACTAGACTCTTCTGGTCGCTTGATCACCCTGTTCGTTCCATCTCATCTTCAGCTCGCCGACATCTTCACCAAGAGTCTTCCTCGGCCAAATTTTGAGCTATTATGATCCAAGCCTTGTGTTCGTCCGCATCCTCAACATCGCTTGACGGGGGTAGTAGGGAATAAAGTAATACTCCCTCCGTCCCACAATAACTTTCACACTATCCTTTTCGGGATGTCCCACAATAACTTTAACACCCTTAAAATGGAAAATCCTTTATACACTCCACCCTTACAATATTCTCAATTTTACACAAATGCCATTACTTTTTCACCACAAATACACAAAAGCAACTCAATCCTTTACTTTTTACATACAAATTTACAAAATTACCCCTCAAAACTCCACTCATTATTACACTTTCTTAATATTGTGCCCATCTACCTATGAAGATTATTATGGGAAGGAGGGAGTACGTATAAGAATAATATATTTTTATTTAGTTCATATCCTTGTATATATTCTTATTTATATGGTTGTCGTATTTACCTTATTTATCTCATTGTAAATACCTATAAATAGTGAATCATTCTTATCACCTCATTAGCGGTGATCACATACATATTCTCACAGATACCATTACTCTTCTTCATCATTGCCATTTTATTTTTGCTAACTGCATATCGTTCTACATCGTTATATAGGCCAAGGAGGCAACCCTAGATAAAAATGATAAGGATAGAAAAATAGTGAGATGTTGACATTTTAGAAAATGTGTCAATTATATTATTCCGTCTTTTATCTTCTTCTTCTTTTTTTTTTTTTTTTTGGGGAAAAAGTGTCAATTATATTTTAAATTCTGTCTTGATTGAGTACTCTCCATGAGAAATTGGAAACTTTTAGAGGAACTAAATTATTCCAAACGATGAAGAAATTTTGCTGTCCTTGACATCAGGTCATTTGTCAGATTCTCCTCTCACACGAACAAATTTTTACACCAATTCCAAATAGGTTTGAAAGAATCTTCCTGATAAACAAGTGAGGAAAAAATAGGCGTGTTTCTCACCCATCTATCGTGCAAAATCTAGTGTTTTTACCAAACCAATTAACAAACACCATGTGTCAAAAAAAAAAAAAAAAAAATTAACTAAGACCAATATATTTAATGATCGCATACGTACCACCAAGGTGAACTAAATAATTCTCTGTTTTACCAATTTTAACACTCTCCACGTTATCCCAAAACTCCCCATAGTTTCGTAAATTGGTATTCAAACGGCCCCTTGCATGCACTCTCTCCTAATGTCTCCCTTCTTTCTCTCACTCTCAAAAATTCTCTCTTTTATTCCTTCAATACACATAGTAACCTTTCGAATAGATCTATTTTCGAGATTCAAAGAAAACACTCCTTTCATAAAAAAACAAAAAAAAAGATTAAAAAATTCACGCTAGATTCATGTATCCAAGGTAGAAATCCAACAAGAAATACTAACGAAGCTTAACGTCTATAGACCAAAAACTAAGGACTTGATGATTTCGTAAGAGGCGGCAGCATCGATACAATCTGTGAGCAAAGGACGATAGCAATCATTTCCCACGTCGGGCGGCCTCTCCAAGTTTGTCCCAAAATGTATTAACCCGTTTTAGCTGCGGTTTAAAAAGTTAGAGAAAGAGTGGGTGGTGCATATTTCAATACGCTAATAATTTAACACAGCAAGAACACGAACACTTTATGTATTTCTTGTACATGCGTGTAAATACACTAAAAACACCAATATTGAAAGAAAATTGTATATGCAAGCATTCGCATGTTTATATTTCACTATATATATATATATATATATATATATATGTTTCACGTTCTAAACTCCTATGGTGCAAAGTATTTCTGAAGGGCCAGTTCCCAATTAGTCCGTTTTTGGGCTGAAATACCAAGATTTAGAAAGAAAAAAACCATATATCCACGCCAGAATTTCAAGAAATTAAAACTATAATTCACGTACCAACATAAGATGCGTGGATTTGAGGCTCCACATATATATATTAATTCATGCTAGAATTCTAATTAAGATATGAATTGATCCTTAATTACCTTTCCACAGTAACTTTCCAATTTTATGAGACACGTAAGCTCCGATACTTGCATACTCTATTTGCCTATCTGAGAGCACCTCTAAATCCCAACGTCCACCCGGCTGCGGCCTCACGACGTCGAGGTTTTGAAGAACAACCGTTGCCAATAAGCTCAGATCTTCATCGTTAACATATTGCTCCGCAAAGTTAACTAAACATGCGTAATGCATATAATTCTCAAATCTAGCGTCGCGTTTCAGTATATCCAGCTGCGGCTCTTCTAGGCCGAAGCCCACAAACGCACATTTAGGATTGAAGAGGAATTGTTTTAGGGAGAGTGGGAAGGACTCCTCCCCGGACATATGGTAGATTAGGCATTTGTCGTCATGACAGAGCTGGATAGTTGCGACAGCTCCTTCGACAATTTCAACGCCAAAGCCCACGATGAATGGCATTACTGCGTTGTTATCGAATTCGTCAACAAGATCGTTCAGAGGCTGGAGCCACTGATCCACGAATTGGTGGGACTTAGTGACTTGGGCATGGATGGTTCTGTTAAACAACTGGAATTGCCGGCCGTAGCTCTGCACATCATTGGGCTCTGCCATTTTCTTTCTTGTTCTTGCGCTGGAAAAATTGTGACTGTGTGAGTTAGTTAGTTAACAAGAGAAGTAACTGTTTCTTGAATGTGGAAGATGGAGGAAATTAAGAGTGAAAATTCATTATTTATAAATGAAGTATATGTATATTTATCCTTTTGAAAATTACATTTCAATTAATTCCATAATTCATTATAAACAACCAAGTACATAAATTAAATTACAACTTCTAGCCAAGGTGGATCTCATGAAACGTGAATAAAATCCGGTCAGGTAACAATAATTATATCGGTTATACGGTGGGGAAGCTTTATGGCAGAAAGAAATTAATTTTGGGGATTAATTGTGGCTGAATATATATGGGAGTATTACGAGATTAAGAAATTAACAGTGTCATTTTTAGGTGAAAATTGCACTTTTTTAGTCTGGTAAGAATGACTCCCTTCTAAAATGGGCCTTTTTCGACCATTATTTATTTTTGAACGGAAAAAGGTGTTGGAGTGTGGAGCCTGAATTATTCCTAATGAGCTTAGGGTTAGAGCAAGTTTTGATCCCAATGGACTTAGGGTTAGGGCAAGTTTTCTATTATAAATAGATGTTCTCTCGTTGTAATCAGCATCTGAAAAAAACATAGTGAAATACTTGGGTAGGCATCGCCCCAGACGTAATCGCAAGTTGAACTGGGTAAACAAATCTCATGTTATTTTCTTTATCGTCATCATGTGCGTGCGTTTATTCCTAACAACTGGCATCAAAGCCGACGAGAAGATTTCAATCAAGTCATTTGACAGATCGAATTTCGTGTTCTGTAAGATGCAGATCGAGGATTACCTTTGTTAGGAAATAAACACACGCACACGATGACGATAAGAAATTAACAAAAGATTTTTTTACCCAGTTCGTCTTTCGACTACGTCTGGGGGCGATGCCAAGCAAGGTATTTCACTATTGGATGCGCACTGATTACAATGAGAGAACATCTATTTATAATAGAAAACTTGGCCTAACCCTAAGCCCATTAGGAACAAACTTGCTCCCTACTCCAAGCCCATTAGGAACAAACTTGCCATAATTAACCCTAAGCCTATTAAGAAGAAACTTGCTCCCTACTCCAAGCCCATTAGGAACAAACTTGCCATAATTAACCCTAAACCTATTAGGAACAAACTTGCTCCCCACTTCAAGCCCATTAGGTTAATTCAGGCTCCACACTCCAACAATCTCCCACTTGGAGACTGAATTCTCCATATAACCATATCTTCTTGATTCTCCTCCTGTATCCGTCTATCATCGTCAAGTCTTATCTTCAAGTTCCAACGAAGACAAAAGCTCCTTTAAAAATGATCATACGATAAGATTTCATCTTAGATAGGTCGATGTCTTTTGACCCTATGATCAATTCAAATAAAGTTTGCTTGTAATTCAAAATTAAACTAATACTTAGTATAATTCATCATACGTTTGCTAAGGGATTCATTCAAATATCAATCTCAGCAACATTCATGTCAATTCATTTCAAGACTGAATTCTCCATGTAACCATATCTTCTTGATTCTCCTCCTTTTTTTGAAAAGAAAAACTTATATAGAGAGAATTGTGGAGCACCAGAGGTACTCTTAAAATTCAGTTACAAGGAGATGAATAAACGCCTGACCAGACTAAGGAGTAATGAAAAACCAGACCAAACTAGTGCAATACCAGACCAGATTACTATCTAAATAATGACCAGACCAGATTACCAGACCAAACTAATGGAATACCAGACCACTTATGCATAGGCTTCTCTCGGGCTGGCACACCAGTCGTGAAATGTCGTCGCGCTAGAGCATACATTATGTTGACTGAGAATACTCCAGGCTTTTGCTCTAATTTCGTCAAACAGTTTTTCGGGTTTCGGCTCCTCATTTGAAAAGATCTTCTTATTCCTAGCGTTCCATACAAACCAAACCGTCAAGCACCAAATGCATTCCAAGATGAACTTTTTGCGCTTGAATCCGGCAACACCACAGAATTGATGAAAGTGTGAGGTTATGCAATTCTGCATCGGCGACCTATTGTCGAACCATGATAAGATCAGCCAACGAACAAGTGTTGTGGAGTTTCTTCGCTGACTCCACATAGAGCGCATCCTAAGTCGGCCCCAGCACCCAAAATTTTCCGCTTGCTGAGTTCACTTCGAGTGGCGATCCGACCCCGTAATACCTTCCAAGCCAACCCCGAATATTTAGGAGGTGTCATTTTATTCCAGATTAATTTAATTGCAGCTTGGGTCTCTACACTAAGAACCTGAGATTGCGCTGCCAACTCGAATCCGCTGTATGCTGTTTTGGGGCTGTATTTACCGTCGGCAGAAGCTTTCCAGCGCTAAGCATCCAAATCTGAAACCTGCAAGTTTAAATCCTCCAGTGATCTGCCCAGCTGACTCACGAGCTGCTCTTCCCAGGAGTATAGAGGTCTTCTCCATTGAATATCCCAATACCATCTACCATTAACCCAATGACCCGATTCACTGATTCGTGCCTCCTTGTTGGCGCATAGTAAGAAAAGCCTTGGATACTGGTCTTTTAAGGCAGGTTCATCCGATCACCTATCTCGCCACAGAGACGTGTCATTACCGTTCCCTAGAATCCTGACCATGTTAGTACTAAACCAAGAGCATTGTGCATTTTCCAGGAACAAATTTCTAAACATATTCCACCAACTTGAGAACTGATTTCTGCTCGCCTGAATTTCTGGGGTACCTGCCAAATGAATATTGTACTTAGAGTCCAGAATTTCGACCCATAGTGCTTTGGGTTCCGTGTAGAGCCTCCACGCCCACCTGCCAAGAAGAGAAATGTTAAATAAATCGAGATTTCTAACTCCAAGTCCCCCGACTTGTTTAGGTTTACAAATATCATTCCATGAGACCCATGGAATTTTTGTAGAGCACACACCACCACCCCCCCCCCCCACAAAAAGTTACGTTGTAATCTAACTAACTCTCTCAAGGTTTGTTTAGGAATGCGATATAGAGATAGATAATAGATAGGCAGCGAAACGAGAACCGCATTGAGAAGTGTGATCCTTCCACCGAAAGAGATTTGTCGATCCTCCCACATCTTAATTCTGTTTTTCACCTTCATCACCACCCCTTTCCAAGCGTCTGTCTATAATGGTTAATTCCCACCTGAATCCCGAGGAAATTCATAGGAATTAACCCCACACGGCATCCCAAGAACGCTGCCATTCCTTGCTGGACCTCCGAATCCACATTAAGGCCGAGGAGGCTGCACTTAGAAAAATTAATTTTCAGCCCAAATAATCTTTCAAAATTAATCAGCAAACACTTAAGAGCCCAGATATTTTTTGTAGTCGCTTCCCCCACCAAAATAGTGTCATCGGCATATTGGAGATGAGTTACCGAAATCTCCTTTCTCCCTACTTTTACAGCATCGTAGAGACCTGCTGAAGTGGCTTTGCGAATGAGGGCACTTAAGCCTTCAGCCGCGATGATAAAGAGTAGCGGGGATAGAGGGTCCACTACAGAAAATTTGAGAAATCGCGACGACAACAATTCGTCATAAAAGCATCATTTTTCGTCACAAAATGTGTTTGGCGACGAAATTTTTGCGTCACAAAGAATGTCGCCGTATGTGCGTCGCATTAGCTAAATGTGACGTTATTTGATTTCGTCATCAAAAGTCATTTTTTGGTGACGCTAACGTTCACCGTCGCTATATCATTTCATCTATGGTGACGAATAAATTGTCACGTTTGACATTAACTTTTGTCATTAAATATGGTTTTTCGTCACTAAAAGATCAACTTTACACGACGATTTGATTTATCGTCACTAAAATAGTAATTTTTTGTGACGATTATTCATTTCCTATCAACTTTATCAAATTTTAATGACGAGATTTTCGTCACAATTAGATTAACTATTTCGTCATAATTTATATAGTTCGTCACTTAAGAGTTCAACTTTACATTGACGATTTCATTAATTGTCACTAATATATTATTTTTTAGTGACGATTTATTCATTTTCTACCAATTTTTTCAAACATTAGTGACAAAATTATCGTCACAATTAGATAAAATATTTCGTCACATTTTAGATACTTCGTCACCAAAGAGTTTCACTTTAGTGATGAAATTTTAATTGTTGTTATATGCATCTATATAATGACGACACAGTACGTCACGAAAGGATAATATTTAGTGACAAAATATTTGTGGTCGCTAAATAGTGTATAAATGATGACAAATCTATTTTGTCATAATAAAATATTATTTAGTGACAAATATGATAGTTATCACTAAATTATTAGATATAATGACAACATATATTTCATCATTTTTTAAATATTCCGTCACAAAATAATTACACTATTGTTACGAATTTTTATTGTCATCCTATGCATGGTATATATAATGACAACACAATTCGTCATTAATAGTAATATTTTAGTGACAAAATGGCATTCATCATAATTTATTTTAAATATAGCAACAACATATATCGTCATTACTAATTAGTATAAGGTGACAACTGACAATGTCTTTTGTCATTAATTGAATTTTTATTGTGACAAATAATTGTCTTGAAATAACTAGATTGACAAAAAAATATTATCATGATGAACTAATTTAATTACTAAATTAGAGTAATAAAAATAAATATTTACATCGACCACTAAATTGAATATGATAAAGAAATTTAAATTTCATTATAAGATAAGAAATACAATGAACTAAATCGTACCAAAAGTCAAAGGCAACAAAAACAAAAATAAATATAAAGAATATTCTCCTTAATCTTAAGGCATATCCCTTCTCAGCCAATAAGTTCACCAGTTTGTTCGTGGTGCCTTTTATATCACTCACTTCTACCTGGAGTGCACCCACACGAGTTTCAGATACTTTCAACTTTCGTTTGCCTCAAGTAGTTCCATTTGCAATTGGTTAGAAACATTGTAATACCCCATTACAAAATCTAATTATTTAGCAATTAATATTTTAATTAATTCTATTTATTTTAAAACTAATCCTAATAACTATCATTTATCCCACATTTTTAAACTCTCTTAGTGGTGGGGAAAAGAAACGGTTGTTCATGATAAATAAGAGACTCTTCCATTCTCATTTTCTACTAGTATATAAATCAATTCCATCTCTCTCTCTCCCACACGCATATATATGTTCAAGAAGAAAATATAGAAAAGGCATTGTTTTGATATTCTTTCCCACTTGACGGATTTCTGGACGCTTTTGCTTCGTTCTCCTTGTCTCTACAGTTTTGTTCTCACCATTGTTGTTGCAGAGGTATTTTCTCAAATCCTATTTTATTCTGCCTCTAAACAAATGTATGTTGTAGAGTTTAATTTAGCCAAGCATGTTATGTTCGATTATTCTTCTTGCGATGGCAAATAGGAATTTAGGATTTCTTGCATTACATTGATTGTGTGGGTAGATTTCCAATTTAAGAAAATTAGACCTGAATTCCTGGAATTTTCACAACATATTGCTTATGAATTCTTGCCATGTTTTGAATATTTACTTTTTATTTAATTATTATTATATTAATATTACTATTGACCATTTTTCAATAAGAGGGTTAATGGACATGAGTTTAGTTCCCACGATTTCCCAACTGTTGCCTTTCAACTTAGTAATATAAATTAATATTTTAACTATTTACATTATATCCTATTAAATGTATTTTGGAATAGAGTATACCAACAACTTAAATTCGTTTCGTGGGTATATGCCATATTCAGTTATCTAGTATTATTATTACTTCTTTATCATATTAGTATTAGTATTGGTTACCTGATTCCACTTTTTGCCATTCTGGTTAGTAATTTTAAGCAATATTTAAACTATTAATTAATATTATGTTCTAATTCAGAGATGCTATATTATAAAAATTAATATTATAATTTCATTATTTTTCTAAAATCTACAGTAGCATTAAGTACTCTTCTTATCAGATTATATCTTTGAGTTGAATGAAAATAATTTATCAAATTAGGTTACTTTTAATTTGGGAATTTAGGGTTTCTGATTTAAGAGTTTTGATTATCTAAATCGACTTGTTGCTATTTTATATTTAGTCCTTTATTATTTTTAACCCTTGCGACTTCGTCTCTAGATTTATAATAAGATTCATCGCCACGCAAGTGTTTCAATTAGTTATTTCTCGAATATTATACTAATTAGTCGCACACGATAATTAATGCAAGGCGACGACAATTACGAGGACCGACGGGTCTTCGGGTGTTAAACTTTCACGTATCGTTTGTAGCTACTATCATCTATCGAGGTGGGTTTTAATTGTTTTAATCTCTACAGTGGTTGGTAGAGCTCTATTGCATTTGTCATCCATTATTTAATGTTTTAGATAAATAATTTGAGTTAATTGTCTACTACGTGAAGTTTATATTTCTATTGGCAAAGTTTATGGCAAATTATATTATTTTATTGGCAAAGTTTGTGGCAAAGTTATCTAATAGCCAGGGGCTCCAGATGGGGTCCGGGACCGACGGGTCTTCGGGTGTTAACCCGCCGTGCTCACGTGTGGAACTATCTTAGTCATTTATTTGGCTTTGGGAAGGTCCACAAAACATGCGATTGAAAAGTCTACGTGTGAGAATACCTTAGTCATTAATTTGGCTTTGGGAAGGTTCACAAACATGCGATGGAAAAGTATCAATGGCAAAGTATATGTGACAATGTGAATGCTATTTGCTATGTTTCAATTACTTGATTACTTATTTTTAGCATTAAATATTGAATGACTTAATTCCCACTGAGTGTGCTTGCATGCTCACCCCCAACAATTTACAATTTTAGATTAAAGAGTTGGATGGCGAGGAGTGGTGATGGGAGACGACGATTTATTTAAGATTAAAGGACTGTTTTCAAGCATGTTTATTTAATTTAATTATGGTTATTCTTATGGATAATTGCTTGAGGAGTTATTTATGAATTTTTAAATTTTATTTTAAATTGTTTCCGCTGCAATGCTTAACGTGATTTAAATATAATAGCCGTTGCGTCCCTTTACTTTATCGTTGTAAGTTTAAAATATAATTTTTGCGCGTTTAAAATTAGTTATTTTAACTACTTTTTGAAAGGTCAATATTTTCAGATTTGGGGCGTGACAAACATCATCTGAAACATTGTGTTTACTTGGAGGTTTTGGACCATAACCAAATCCTTTTACATAATCAGTGTAATGGCCTACGACCTTAAGAACAACTTCAGCTATACTTTTATCAATTTCTTACTCAACATATTCTTCTTTATCATTTTCTCCTATTTGATCATTAATTATGATAAAAAAAAATTAATTAGAATCAATTTCAGTAATAAAATGAAATCTAATTTATAGATGTACATGATGACTTACCCAATTTTCTTTAGCCTCGTCGGATTTCCAACCATCTTTCTGTGAAAAATGTGTATGAACATACAATTCAATCCTATTACACTCTTCTTCGTTTAGGTAATGTTTAGACTGCAAAAATAAAATAAAAATTATAGCATAAAATTGGAATAGTTAAATTTACTTAAGAAGGAAATTACACATCTTCATGATTCCTGGACAAACAAGAATCAGATCTTGAGCAAAAGCAAATCAAATTTGAATAAATATAAAACAAGCATATTCTTAGGAACCAATCCTAAGGTAGACCTGACATCACATGAAGAAACGGAATGGAATGATACATATATGAGGCATTATGCAGCAAGAAGTTTAATTAATATCAATATATAGTTTGCATTATTTAGTTTCTAAAGTGGTGGATGCAATATTTTGGGACTGAATGAACTCTCACATACATAAATTATGTTTTCAGTATGTATAGCTAGCACTTAAATCATAACCAATCAATGCATAAATTATATCACTAATTCAAACAAGTTTCCAAAACGTGAATCAGAAACGTAGATCGAATAGTAAAAGCAAAAACAGAGGTATTCACCATGAGAGTGGAAGTGAGATAATGAACCCTAAAAAAAGGAAAAAATGCATATTACAAATACACATCAAACAATGCAGTGACTTTTTATCAATTACTGATTTTACAACACTCGACTCTTGATTCTCTTAAAGGGAAATGGTAGAGACGGATTTTGAAATTGTGTCAATTCATTTGGAGCACATTATCAGTTTAATTGACTGTGTATACCTACAACAGGCAAACTACAATTAAATAATTTTTGTTATCCTAGATCATGTGATGACATGGCAATAAAATTCATTTGACAAAATGCACTACACATAGAATTTAGTATCCTTCAGCCATGAAAGTATAAGACAAACTGAAACACTAATTCAGATACCTATTTCTTAGATGTCTTCTTCTTCGGGATAGAATTAGTAGGTTGTGGCTTGGGGTGCTTTTCTAACTCACTTGGATCCAACCAATTGAGAGGGTGGCGATTGAAAACCGGCCAATTGGGAACTATAACCAGAGAAGTTACCACAACACCAGCAGCGTAAATCAGCATCATTTTTTGAAATGACCCCAACACATAGCCAGTCAAGAACTCCACCACTGCAAAGGATACCATATGTGATCATCTGCTATTGATATTAAAAAGGCTAGCTCTTTAATCTTGTGGTCCTATTCCTTCTTGTCTATTGTTTTAATACTTCAAACGACATCACACGGTGTGCACTTTGTTATTTTTTTTCTACTCTTACAACTCATATAACCATGTTTACAGTGTGTAGACCAAAATGCTAAAGAGTCTAGCAAAAAGACGCCAAATTATGTTTATTTTTTCCTAATTTTACTACTTATATAACTAGGTTGCATTATCTTCATCATATGTGATCATCTGTTTATCAATATTTTGTCATTGTAATCAATTTGTTTATTTACTTTATGTTGATTATTGATATTTACCAACACAAAGCTACAAAAAAACTATTATTAAATAATTTTTGTTATCTTTTAGGCATTTCCTCAAACAGGTAGAGGGCGTGAAAAAATTGCATAAGACTAATTGAATAAAACAAACGGCGCATACAAAGGCGGGATAATTGAAAAAAATAAAACAGAGCATACAAAGGCGGGATAATTGAATCAAGACGAGCGAGAGGCAATCAGAAGATATGATAATTGAAGCAGTAATAAAATTCTCACATGACTTGCAGTACCTTATTCTCATGTCAAATTCTCCCCGCTACTGTTAAACTCCCTGTAAAAGAAAGGATAATTGAAGTCGTAATGGAATTAATAAGAGGGAGATAACATAATAAGTGAATCAAGACGACATAGATGACATTTGGGGAACCTCATCGGTATATTCGCCGCTGAAAGAGAGGCGATTGAAAGAATATGATTGAGGAAAAGAGAATACTGTATTTGAGATTTTAATGTGAACATGAAATCAACCTTGATATTCTTCCTTAATTAAATCTATATTTTATGGGATTTCCTAAAGAAAATCCGAGAATTTTTTTTGAAAAAATATGAATGATCCCTAAATATAAATTGAGTTCAAATTCTGTTCTCACAATTTGTGAATTTTTTTAAAAATTTGAATGGCCGCTAAAAAAAAAAATTGGCTCCCAAAATCTTTTACCTCAAAACCTAAAAATTGGCTGCGCTAATTTTGATGTTTGTGTTGGAAACCCTCCAAAAACCTCGATCCCCTACTCAGTGCTGGGTACCAAACTAGCAAATGGTATTATGTGCTTAATAATATGCGCATAATTTTTTATTTTTTATTTTTAAAGGAGAGGTAGTGAACTGAATGAAAAATATTTTTAATTAACAAAGGGACACACCCATTTTTTTATTAAGTCAAGTGAAGGTATCAAAATTGTTTTTGTTCTTCTTCTTTTCAAGTTAAGAATTTACTTATTCTTTAATAATTTTTTATTTATTAGTTATTTTTAATTTGTTAATTAATTTTATCTCTATATAATTTCTTTATTTTAACAAGTTTTTTTTTTTTAAATAAATTTAACATGAGAAAAAAATAATTATACGAGAGGGTCTTATACACGAGACAAAATCTCATAACTTAAAAATTATATGGTCCATAAACTTGTGATCATAACCGCATTTTGAAGCAAATGTGGAAATAATAAAGTGAAGTTGTCTTGTACATACTATTATCTCACGGAAGACACTATTTGAACATAATTGTCCAAGTACAACAATAAATTACAGTAAACGTCTCATTATTATTTGAACATTTGAAAAAAATGTGCGTCCCATTACTAATTGAACATTTCCTTTTTTGTAAAATACAATTTTTTACTCATTTAAAAAACTCTCTTAGACGTCTTTTATTGATACCACATGTCATTACTTTTTACATACTAACTTTTTTTAGGAGACATTTTTACATACTAACTAAAGATTATCTCTCCAATAAAGTTGAATTGTCCATTATCCATCCTAAAAAGTCATTTTATCACCTTTAATACAAATAAACAATTCTTGTATTAAAACTCGTGCAAACAATTCATGTTCAATTAATAACAAGACATAGGGAGTACCATTTTGTTCTATTCTTTTTTATTTTTAAAAGCAGAACGGTAACGTTTTAGCTGTCCAGGGACAGTACCATTTGCTTATTTGATAGCACTCAATTCTATTGAACTCGAACTTCACTTAATGGAAAACACGAAAAACTCAAGCTCAAGTCCATAATTTTTATAACATTAATTGTTTTATTTTGTTTATAAATATAGTATATTTGTAAATAATCGAAATTGTGGGTAAATCGTGTCAACTTGATTATGCTCACGAGCCTGACGAGACTAGCGGAGAACGAGTAGCTGGTGGACGACTCGATTTACTTGTACCCTATTTTGATAATAGACTGCGAGAAGAATCATACCTGTTTTCGAAGTAGTTATCAAATCGATTATTAAAAATATGTTTCTAGACCGAAACGACAATGGTGTGGAACATATTTAGTTGAATATTTGGCGGCCAAGGATTTAGCAAATGGGGTGATCGTCAGCTAGAGTCGAAACGAACATGATTTTTCAAGTCAAACTCAATATCACAAGTATAATACATTTCTGGAAGCAAAACGATGATTTAAGTTGAACTCATAGCGCAACGCGCTATGACATAATTGCTCGTGTGACTAAATTTCAACATTTGATAGTCAGTTGGCACCTATTTTCGATTTTGGACTAGATTTTTTTTTCATGTATTAGTCTACGGTTTTCATCTCAATGCTTCACTATTCTCAATTTAGATCAAACTTTAGTACGAGTGTATATTACCAAGTGATTAATTTGCTAGATATAATCACTTCTCTAATATTCGATCTCGTAAATTAATACTTTAATTAAAATATTGCATTATGTGGAATAATTTTAATTTATTATCATTAAATTTTTAAAATGGTATTAAAATTATTGCATAAAATCAATTCTATTAAAGAAATGGTGCATGATACATATAAATATTTTGAATATTATAAATAATTTGAATGTAATATAAGGAAAAACAATTTAAAGATATCATTAAAAATTTATGTGGGAAAAATTGGCGCAAAGGGAAAAATTAGCGCTCAAATAAATGATCAAATTCTAGAAATAAATTTGTTGATCGGCAAATAAAGGTTAGTGTTCAATTCAAGGTTACCTTTTACCTTCTCTGTAAGTGCGAGAAAACTGAGAGAGAGAAACCGTCGCCTGCTTGTATATATCCCGCGATTACCTCCGCCGTACGTTTTCGTCTCCTTTTCTTTCATTCACGCCCTCCGAAATCTACCCCCATTCCCACGCGCGCCACTGCTCCTCAATTACAATTATTGTCCTCTCTGTGGTCGCCTGTGGTATACAATTTCAATTTGGAGCATAAAAGTATATTTTTTTCTTAAGATTCAAGTAAATAGTGTATCCGCGAGGGGTATCGGAAATTTCAGAAAGAAAACCTTGCCTTTTACCTTCTCGTTTTCTTTTTATGGTGCTTATATATTATTCTGGTTGTGTTCGATTTAGTTTTGAAATTCAACGACGTGTTTCCCTCTTATCTGTGAATTGATTTTAGAATTGTGGCAATTAAATGAAATAGATTTTATTTATATATTTGCGTGAAATCTGATTTATCTGTAAGGGAAGTATAGAATCACACGGGATAATGTTTTAGGCAATTAATGTATCTGAGGGAAGTATAGAAACATAGAGGACTGTAGGCAATTTAATTGGTCTGAAAGGAAGTATCGAAACATAAAGGATAATGGTTCTGGTCAATTTGGATTTATTCTGAATTTAATGTTTCTGCTTATTCAATTAATTTTTAGATTTTTGTACAAGTCCAAGTTCCTGTAAATGATTGGATAGGTTAATTCTATGATTCTTGCTAATTCTACTTATTTGGTTAATTCTGGGATATGCTGGTTCTTGGATTATTGCATAAGTTAATATTGATTCGGCTGCTTATGCTGATTGTACTAATTCTTAAATTAATAAACTGCTAATTGTAGCGGTGATGTCAGATCTTGATTTTTATTTTCATTCATGAATATGAAATGAAAAAAAAAAAACACTAAATGAATCATTTTGAACTTAATATATATAATTATCTAGCTTGGTAGGTAATTCTCTCTAATGTTTTTTAATGTCATGTTTGAAACCTATGAGCTTTTATTATTAATTTTGATATGGTGTTGATTATTATTTTTCACTTTCTTTGCGCTCTTTGAAATGTTTGGAAATATGTTCTTGTATTTCTAATGTTTGAAATAATTTCGATTTTCATCTGGAACTGTGAAAAATGAAGCACTACAAAAAAAGAGCGTTTTAGAGACGGATTTACCGACGGATTTTCCGTCGGCATCCGAGGTTACCGACGGATTTATCGACGGAAAGTCGGTCGTCCCCTTTTTCGGCGTCAGCATTTTTTGCCGACGGATTTTTGGATTCCGTCAGCATTTCCGACGGATTATCCGTCGGATTTGCCGACGGAAATACCGAGGGAAATTCCGTCGGTATTTCGGACAACCCGTTTAACAAACCGGGTCAACATTCCGATGAATTAAAATAATTACAAAATAAATTAGAATGAATTAAAATAATTATAAAAGAAATTAATTTTTGAATAGATTTCGAAATTCACATGTCGACGGATATTCCGTCGGCATTTGACCGACGGAATATCCGTCGGCAATTTACCGACGGAATTTCCGTCAGTAAAATAAAAAATGAATAAAAAAATATGATTTCGAAATTAACATATCGACGGAATATCCGTCGGCATTTGACCGACGGAATATCCGTTGGCATTTTACCGACGGAATATCCGTCAGTAAAACAAAATATTAATAAAAAAAATATGGGTGGCCGGGGAGGCCCCGACCAGAATTTCATTTTCCGACCACAATTAATTGGCATTGGTTTGTCGAAATACTTTTTAAAATTAAATATAATAGTATATATATATATAATGCATGGATACAATTTAATCTTTAATTTATAACAAAAATTCTAACCAACTGCACTATATATGCAAGTCTATCGGGAGATATTTTTAATTGTTATCTAAAGATATTCATATATAATTGGTGACAAAATTACCACTAACACAAACCAATAAATTACATATACTACACTAGAATCTATAACAAATAGAGGGGGGAAATTCCAAGCAAAATCATCCAATATTATACGCATACAAATTGGGAATACCTCTGGCAATCCAAACAAAGAGTAGTAAAGCAGGCCACAATTCGTCGTTTTCATCATCATCCGAAACTGAAATACAAAATCAAATCAGTTTGTTCAAACAACAAAATTCAAATTGACAATTCAAAAAAAATAAAGCAGGCCACAATTCGTCGTTTTCATCATCATCCGAAACTGAAATACAAAATCAAATCAGTTTGTTCAAACAACAAAATTCAAATTGACAATTCAAAAAAAAAAAAGGTTGTATCACCAACTACTTTGTGATGAAGATGGGGATGAAGAAGAGCTCAACAGGGCTTCTAAATATTCAACCCCCAAATCCTCCAAAACGACCACCACATTCTCCGATTTGGCACAACTTTTCTTCCGATTAACCGATTTCTTCTTCTTCTTCTTCAAGACGAATCTTCTTCTTCTACTTATTCTCATACCCTTATGCTTTGCTTGTCGAAGAGTGGTGGAGGGAGGCGAGGTGGTGGAGGGAGGCGAGGTGGGAGAGAGGACATTTCAGAAATGGAGGAAATTTCGGAAAGAAAACCCTAGGTTGAGGTTTTATATAAGGGTAAATACCGACGGATTATCCGTCGGTATTTTCAAAAAGTAAATACCGACGGAAAGTGAATTCCGTCAGCATTTTGGCGATTTTTTTTATTTTTTTTTTAAATAATTCAATTTTTTCTATATACTTACTAAATTACCAAAATATTTTTTAAAAAAATCACAAAATTCATTTCTTCCACATATATTAATATATATATTGGTCGTGACTTATATTTATAGTAAATTTAATTTTTATAATTTGTACCTAAATGATAAATAATTAATTAACTTTTATAAAATAAGAAATAAATACATTACATTAATTGAATTAATTTTCATCTTCATCGTCTTCATCCTCCTCTTCGTCCTTATCCTCCTCCTCATCATCATCATCTTCCTCATCCTCCTCCTCATCCTCATCTTCTTCATTCTCCTCTTCATCCTCATCTTCATTCTCCTCTTCATCCTCTTCTTCATCCCCCTCCTCTTCACCTTCAATTTCGATTAATTGGGGATTTGCAGCCGTCAAGGGTACAGAAAGATTGAAATCTCCCGTAAAGACTTCAGTTGGAGTCTCTATTTGTTCTGTTTGAAATGGAGATTCATCTTCAGTATTTTTGTCCTTTTTAGGGACTTCTACCATTGACCTTGCCTTTACTTTGCAAACAGCGTACCATTCATAACCACGTGGAGCTCCCGGATATGTGCAGTAGTATACTTGAGATACTTGATGGGCAAATACAAATGGATCATCCGCAACATACGTCCTTTTCGAACTAACATCAACGAGCTTGTACTCCGGGTGAATTCTTGTTCCTAGATGGCCTGAATCAAACCAATGACACTTGAACAACACTACAGTCTTTGCTGGATATCCTGGATATTCTACTTCGACGACTTCCCGTAACACCCCAAAGTAATCACTTGCATCTGCATTGTAATTCGCACTGCTAACGCAGACGCCACTGTTGGTAGTCCCCTTTGTCGATGCATACCCAGACGTATGAAATCTGTAGCCCTTCACAATATAACCGTTGTAAGTCTTTACACGACGTAGTGGTCCCTTGCTGAGATCTCGTAAGAATGGACTGTCTAGAGCGTTATCCCGTCCCTATACGGCTCAATTTAAAATTAATTAAAATAAATATTAATTTATTTACGTAAAACATAATTAATTAAATGGTACTCACATAACGTTCGAACCATCGGGAAAATTCACGTTGAATACGAGCATCTATATATGCATCTGAGATGTTTGGTTCTGCTCGTCGTAGTTCTTGAGTGTACATCCTAATTCACAACATTCAAAAACTTGGTTAATATTAAATGACATAAATGAAGTGGTATTTAAATAGACGATTTATATATGAAATACTTACTCAATGTATGGCTGAACTTCATCACAATTCAATAACACATACGTTTGTGCTATTTCCGCCTCCGAGTTCGTCTCCCAATATCGTTCAGTGGGTTTTCCTATTGTCCGTCCCTTAGACTTGAATATGGAGAGCATTCCATCGACCTCTTCACTGATATCGTCAGCGGATGTACCACCGAAGTTACGTGGAGCACTTCTTAACTTTGTGTTGACGTGGTCTTCAAAGTAATAAGAACAAAACATGCCAACCTCTTCATTCAAATAAGCATTCACAATCGATGCTTCAACGTTTGCCTTTTGTTTAGCATTACGTTTCAAGTTGTGGAGATACCTGATATACACACACACACATATATATATATAAAACTTATAAGAATGCATGTGTAATTGTAATGAAATAAAAAAAAAAGTAAGATTTTACCTTTCAAATGGGTACATCCACCTGTATTGCACCGGACCACAGATTCTCGCTTCATACGCTAAGTGAACGGGTAAGTGTTCCATCGAGTTAAAGAAGCTAGGTGGAAAAATTTGTTCCAACTTACACAAAATCACTGGAATGTCTTCATCTAAACGAATCATATCATCGATCGTGATCGTTGTAGCCGTTAAATCTCTAAAAAATAGACTTAATTCAGTGATAGCCCTCCACACATTGAGAGGAAGAAGTTCCTTGAACGCAATCGGTATCAAGCGTTGCATAAATACATGACAATCGTGACTCTTCATCCTTGCAACCTTACCCGTTGTTGTGTCTACGCATCGACTCAAGTTCGACACGTAGCCGTCCGGAAAGTTCAACTCCTTTATCCACCTACACAATCTTTGTTTTTGTGGCTTATCCAGTGTGTAGCTAGCCTTTGGAAATTTACCTGTACGCTCATCCTTTTTCAACTCTGGACGGCGACAAAGAGTGTCCAAATCATCCCGAGACTTTGGAGTGTCTTTCGTCTTGCCTTCGGTGTTCATGATTGTGTGGAACACATTGTCAAACACATTTTTTTCAATGTGCATCACATCCAAATTGTGTCGTATCAATAGTGAACTCCAGTATGGCAAGTCCCAAAAAATACTCCTTTTGTTCCAACCACCCTCAATTCCTCTGTTGTGTTCCGCTGCATTTTCCTCAGTACTTTTTTTCAACCCCGTCCACTGAATCTCATATAACAACCTACGTCCTGTACGGAGAGTAAATTATAAGTGACACTAAAAGCAATAGATAAATATACGTTTAATACTCATTAAATAAATGTATAAAATACCATCTCGAAGTGGAGGTCGATTGTTTGTGACTGCTCTGTTCTTTACGAAGTTCTTCTTATTTCTTCGAAACAGGTGACCTTGAGGTAAGAACCTACGGTGATTATCGAACCATGAAACTTTTCTACTCACCGGGAGACTGAAAGCTTCAGAATTCTCCATACAATACGGACATGCTTTCTTTCCGGCCGTACTCCACCCGGACAACATACCATATGCAGGAAAGTCGCTAATGGTCCATAAAAGAGCAGCACGCATCGTGAAGTTCTGCTTTCTAACAACATCGTACGTTTGGACTCCATTCTCCCATAAGAAGATCAAGTCTTTTATAAGAGGTTGGAGATAAACATCCAGTTTGTCCTTTGGATTCGTTGGTCCAGGCACCAATACAGTCAGAAACATTGTTTGAGGTTTCATGCACATCCACGGAGGAAGATTATACGGAGTCAGTATCACCGGCCACAAAGAATACTGCTTCCCATGCATCCCAAACGGTGCAAAACCATCAGTACACAAACCTAATCTCACATTCCTCGGTTCACAAGCAAAATCTGGAAACACGTTGTCAAAATGTTTCCAGGCCTCTGAGTCTGCCGGATGTCGCATCTCCCTCGACTCAGCCGAAGAAGAATCTGTAGCATGCCACGTCATGTGTTGTGCAGTGGCACTTGATTGATATAATCTCATCAAACGAGGAATGATAGGAAGGTAGTACATCTTCTTATATGGCACTTTCTTCTTTGTCTTCTTCGATTGACCACCAGGTCCCTTTCGACGTGCCTCTTTGTACCGGGGATGGCCACACAATCTACACATGTTCAGACTGCTATCTTCGTCACCCCAATATAACATGCAACCCTTCACACAACAATCAATCTTCTCAACCGGCAAACCAACATTCTTCAACATTTGTTTGCTTTGATGAAACGTCGTAGGCACCTTATTATTTTGAGGACAAATTTCACTGCATAACTGTGTCACTTGCTCATATGCCCTGTTAGAAAGCTTGTTCTCGGTCTTAATGTTCATGAGTCGTGCATTAAATGACAACTGTGAGTGAGATTCACAACCCGGATATAAATCTTCTTCGACTAATTTGAGCATCTCATAAAATCGAAATGCCTCATTCGTCGGCTCCTCTTCCATGTTTGAAAAACCAGCTTCCCTGATCATTGTTTGATACATATTCGGTTCTTCATCCCCAAACTGTTGTTCTTCATCCCCAAACTGTTGTTCTTCGTCCCCAAACTGTTGTTCTTCGTCCCCAAACTGTTGTTCTACCTCGTTACTAGTGCCAACATGATCGAAATTTGCTTCTTGTTGATAGATTTCAACAGTGTAATAGTAAAACACTTCATCAAATCTATAAGGCCAACGTGTTTCGCCATGACTAGTCCAATTATAATAATTATCAACGAAACCATTCTTCACAATATGCACTAGGACCTCATCAATCTCTTTATATTGCTTATTCTGACATTTCTTAGCATTACACGGACACCTAATGCAATTTCCACTCATGTAATGTGGCTGGCTTTTTGCAAATTCAACAAATAACACGAGTTCATTATAAAATTCCACATTCACATTTCCTCTAATCATTCTAGGAGTACAATACATCCAACGACGGTCAGGCAAATCCATCTGCTAAACATTTAAGTGGAGCAACACATTACTAAACTAAACTTATAATAAATTCAAACAAAACTTATGATATATATAAAACATGTAATTACATTATATTGAATTTTATATATAGAGTAATTAAAAATGGTAGAAAATGTACCGTAATTTGATGTTTCTGAATACCCGAGCATGAGCATAAAAAAATTAGGCAGTAGAAAGTTTTGGTGTAAATTTGCAATACGAAAGTGAAGTGGAAAAAAAGAAAGTTTTAGGGAAACATTTCCCGACGGAAATGCCGACGGACTTATCTTTCCGTTGGCATTTCACCGCCCAAAATTTTCGTCAGTCAAGATAAATGCCGACGGATTATCCGTCGGCATTTATCAAATGGTGAATTCCGACGGAAACTTAATTCCGTCGGCATTTCACCGCCCAAAATTTCCGTCAGTCAAGATAAATGCCGACGGAATATCCGTCGGCATTTATCAAATGGTGAATTCCGACGGAAACTTAATTCCGTCGGCATTTGGCGTGTTATTATTTTTTTTTTTATTAATTAATTCAATTTTTTGTATATATAGCAACAACACAAAGCTCACACACACCATATTCGATTTTTTCTATTTTGCAAAGAAATATCATGTCTTCTTCATCTTCTATTCGATTTCAGCAAGGCCTTGTTTGTTATTGTGGAAAGGCATGTCGTACATATGCTTCTAAACAACCTAGAAGTAAAGGGAGGATATTTCATAATTGTCCTGACTCCCTAAGTGATGGTTGTGGTGGTGGATGTGGTTTCTTTGTATGGGCTGATACTCTAGAAAACTGTGGTGTTGACAAGAATCAAGGATCTAATCAAAGTGACCAAGAAACTGAAGACATGAAGAAAATGACTCAAGAGATGAAGAAATTGGTTACAGAAATCAAGAATTTGGCTGAAGAAATCAAGGATTTAATCAAAGTGAACAAAATCATTTTGATTGTGCTAGTTCTCATGGTTGCATCTACCACCTTCAAGTGGTTTGGTTAAATATATGTATAATGCACTCTATATGAGGCTATTTTAATTTGTACTAAAATGCACTCTTCAAGTGGTTTAAATCTATATCTAGAATGCACTCTAAATGAGATTATTTTGTACTCAATGAAACAAATGAATGCACCCTATTTTCATCTATACACCAATAAACTACACAAATAAACTGCAATATATAGTTCAACATATTTTTCAACATAAACATAAATATATACATAAAGATAAATAAGTTCAACAGAAAATTAAATAAGTTCAACAGAAAATTAAATAAGTTCAACAAAAAAATAAATTAGTTCAACACAAAATTAAATTGTTCAAATTGTTCAACCAGGATAGTTGCCAGTGCCCGGAAAGTTAAAATATTGTTCCATATCATCATTCAAGTTGACGTTGCCACCGTCGGCCTGACCTGCATCTTGACCTGCAGCTTGATCTGGAGCTGGAGCTGGCGGTGGTTGCCCCATCGTCTGTTGATAGATGGCCTCGATCTGCTCAGCAGACATCCCCAACGTCCGACCCGCATTGGTACTCCATGTGCGGAAGTAGTTCTCGAATGTTGCCATTAAGTTCGGATCCGGGACGGCAGTGGAGGATACGGACGGCTGCGATGCACTCCGGGCCGACCGACCACTTGGTGTCCTCACGGCGCTGCTCATCCCACCAAGGCCAAGGACCCTTCCCTTGGAGGTCGGGGCAACGTCAAGGTAACACTGGTCCACGTCAACAGCCGGAGGGGTACCGCAGCTTCCGGATTCAGCAGTAGTCGTGGCAGTGGCTTGCGTCTCGGCCTCTTCAATCCTCTGTCGGACGCTCAACTACATAATTAAAAAATTAAAATTAATTTAATTATCTATATATATATAATGTAATTAATACATAAATTTAATTAAACTTACGTGGAGGTCAGTAGTGCGCCCGTAGGTGGACGTCTGTGTATCGGTATTAAACGGATGAAGAAGACTCAGCCGATCCAAGTGGGTGTGTGGACGTCCAGTCTCCCGCTCCTATTACGTATCAAATAAACATATACAAATTAATTTAGATAGCTAATATAAAATAATTAACTATAATTATTTAATTTTTAAAAATTAATGAAAACTTACGATAGCAAGTGATTGCTCGAGGACGGACCGAGCTCCCCCCCGATGCACTGCCATCCCGCCTCCAACGTCGGTTCTGCGGTTGGCCCGAGCTTTGTCACACTTCTCTTGGTAAGCCTGGTCCATCCACTTCTCAACCAACGACTCCCACAGGTCAACACCATCCTCGTCTTTCCCCAGAACATGATTCACGTCACGATCACGCCAGGCCGTTCTCCAGTCGTACATCATGTTCGTGTACCGAGTAGAACAAAGATTGTACCACTTCTCGTAAATAGCGGCGTCCGAGTAGATCGTCGTATCCCAACGGGCCTTTTTCTATACAAATAAATATTCAACATATTTATCAAATAATATGAATAATTAGTTATTTAATAAACTTTAAATATTGTAATTATATACCTGGAACTCCTCGAAATAATCATCCTTTTTAGATTGTGGCACCTTCGACCAAGTGATAGCACCCTTAGAAATCTTGCAATCCTTAAAGGATTTTGTGCACATCCTGGACACCTCATTACCGGGCACCAACCTGTAAAATTATTAACAAATTTATAAACTAACACATTATAAATAAATAAATAAAGTTAATCGTTATTGAATCTCATCAAACATTAGAATTATTGACTTACGCTCCTGAAACGATGTCAATGACTTTCCTTTTGTCTCGAACAGGATGCTGACGAGAAGAGGATGACGAACCAACCGACATCGTAGTCGGCGGCGGCGGCGGCGACACTGCCACAGGAGGAGGAGGAGGAGCCGTCACAAGAACTGATTCATCCCGAGACCTCCTTGAACGTGACGACCTACGACGTGAACCCGCCTGATTCGGTACTTGTTCACTCATCTGTTTCAATCAATAAAAAATACATAATTTTACTAATTATCAATTTAATGAACATATTGCTAATTTAAAATTTTTACTAATATAGCATATTCCTAATTTAATCAACATATTCCTAATTTAAATCAAAACAATATATATATAACCTAATTACAACGTGATACCACCGTCGAACCATCTAATTAACTAATAATTTAAACAATTAATTGAAACATGCATCACCTACATTAAAAATATTTCTAAATTAACATATTCCTAAATTAACAAATCTAAACATAATTAAAATAATACTTTTCTAATTGGAGTTTTCTAATTATCAATTTAATGAACATATTCCTAATTTAATTTTTTTACTAATATAGCATATTCCTAATTTAATTAATCAACATATTCCTAATTTAATCAACAATAACCTAATTTAATTATTATTTTTCTACCTAACTTAATCAATAATAAAAAATTGAACATATATATTCCTAAATTAACAAACCTAAAACTAATTAAAATAATAATTTTCTAATTGGGTCAATAATTATCAATTTAATGAACATATTCCTAATTTAAAATTTTTACTAATATAGCGTATTCCTAATTTAATCAACATATTCCTAATTACAACGTGATCCAACGGTCGAACCACTATATCTAAACTAATTTAAACAATTGATTGAAACATGCACTACCTACATTAAAAATATTCTATATCAAAATTACACCATTAAATTAAACTAGTAATTAACTATATAAAAATTAATTAATGTATACATATAACAATTAATTAATTAATTAACCTTAAAAAACTACTCGATCTATCAAAATTATTCTTAATCAACAAATTAAATTAACTAACGTACATACTAACATGATCATAATATTTTAACAACTAACTAAATCAATATAACATGCAAATCAACATTAAATTATTCATATTTACATATATCCATGCATAAACATATATAAGTATTAAAATTAAGTAATAGAACTAATTAAAAAAACGTACCGTATCAATGTAATCGAAGAAATTTGCTTCAATAGCCTCGTCCTCGTCTTCGTCTTCCCCACCGAATCCTCACTCACGCACGCCCCCTTTTTTTTTTTCTAAAACGAACGGATTGATTTGAGGCCTTATATATTAAAAAAAAAAATATTGCCGACGGAATCGGTAACCGCCGACTTTAATGCCAACGGTTACCTTATTGGAAAACGAGGCGGTGCGAATTCAACGTGTCATTTGCCGACGGATTATCCGTCGGCATTTCCGTCGGCATACAAATTTCAAACATCCGTCAGCATTTTCCCTCGGTAAATGCTGACGGAACGGAAATCCGTCGGCATTTCCCTCGGTAAATGCTGACGGAACGGAAATCCGTCAGCATTTACGTTGACTTTTCAATCCGTCAGCATTCCGTCAGCATTTCCGTCGAAAATGCTGACGGAATATAATCCGTCGGCATTTGTCCGTCCCTGTAGCGCGCGTTTTTTGTAGTGAAGTACGAAGTTTCTTCCGGCATAGGCGTTGTTGCATGTACATTAGGGCCCATTTGGTAGATATGTTGAGTTATCTATGGTATGCACTTCAATTTTCCGTGGTGGGTAAAAAATTTATTTTATGCCCGTTTAGGCATCAATATTGGGCCTAATTAACCACCTATCTTGGCTAATCTACCCCAACAAATTGGGCCTAGAAGTATATGATGAGAAAGTAGAAACTATTCTCTTTATTGTGTATGTTTTCTGGTGTATTGCAACTGAGATTATATATAATGTGAGAGATAGATGCTAAAGTCATTTGTTTTTGCTGTTGTACTTTGATGTAGATTATCAGCAGGTAGTAGAGGCTTTTTTTTTGTTTATTATTACTAGAGCTGCTTCCATGAGTTTAATGGAATGCATAGTATCTCAACCATTTGGTTATTAAGCATAGCTCAACTTTTCAAAGCTAAGTTCGCCCTTATGTTTAGGCATTGTGAAATGTAAAATTATAGGTGATGTTGCTTGTTTCCTTAATGAAAGAATGATTCATCCTGTTTTTAGATATTTGGTCTCCTACGTAAGCAGTATTGGTATTAGCTAAGATGTCAGACATATGCAAAGTTGTTAGTGGTGCTTGGCAAATGCAAGCAGCCAAATGAGGCTAGCATGCTTTTTGAGATGATATTGTCTGATGGCCTTCAGCCTACCATCTATTTATGGGGAGGGGACCAAGGGGTAGTAGTGTCTTGAATTGCACTACAGTTTTTAGATGGTATTACTTCTTTTAGGTGATGTAGATTTACAGACTTCCAGTTAAGCATAACCATATGTAGTTCCTAGTTTCAAATGCGTAGGTCACATATGAATCAATAAATTTACAAAAGGAATGTGGGCAGGAGGACTGCGAGCATTGGTAGCTATTGGATAAGCTCTGTTAGACCCTGTAAATTAATTGTATACCATTCTTCTTTTAGGAAAGCTGGATGTCTATAGTCTGTTAACTTCTGTAACTTTCAATTGATGTGGCTTTTTTTTTTTTTTTTTTTTCTGAGGTCATTTTCTGTGGTGGTTGTTCATTTATTTTTGTGGATTTTTAAGTTCAAACAATCTTTTGTTGGAGTATATTGTTTAAAATGATAAGTGGTTTTATCCAAATCTAGATAAATTTATCATATTAATCTCCATGACACCAAGTTTTTTTAAAGGGGTCTATCTTCTACAAATTTTGTAAAACAAACTCTCCTTTCTGAGATTATTTTCGGATACTTAGATTAATATTTTGTCTCTTGTAGTTCTTTTTTCCCTTATGGGTAGAGCAACGAACATACATAATTGTTGATATGGTAAAACAATTTTTTCTCTTACACCATGTATGCACTTAAAATAACTATATTACACTAGAACTTTTAATTCAAAACACTATATACACCAAAAATCTCCTAGTAATATCCAGCCTCTCCTTTCTTGTTAAACAAGCTCTTAGACTAGTATATTTTTATTCTGAAAGTTTCAGCATGAAGTGACCTTATTCTTTAATGTCATCAGATGTATACTACAGTTAGACTTGGGAATATATCAAATAATTTGAGTTGCTTCACTTCTGTTTTATTAGTTATTTGGGGAATATATCAAATAATTTGAGTTGCTTCACTTCTGTTTTATTAGTTATTTGGTTGAGAATTTCGATAGAGATAATTTACTTGTTACTTGTTAGATCCTGAATACAAGATTCAAGTATCAAGAACAAATTTTCTCTAGGCATAAAGTAAGTTTATGATGTATCTACATTTATTGAATTTTACAAAAAAAAGTACTTCTAATGTCATTAAATGAAGTAATGGTGTCTAGTTAAGTTATGAATGTCTCCTCTAAAGCTCACGAATTCTCCTTCATACTTCAACTACTCCTAATGTGACTTTTCTAATTAATTCACTTGGAATAATAATTTTAAAAAAAATTAACTGACAAACTATAAAACAAATGTTTTCCTATCATAATTATAATTACCGTGACTACATGTAACCCAAATATCAACATGCCCTATTCAAACCCACGAACTGGTTATAAGTACATAAATATTTAATTAACTTTTAAACTCACATTAAATAATAAAAGTTAATATATCATCAATACATGGTTATTGTCTTTAAAAAAGAAAGCTTAGTAAGCCATAATAGATATGCCCGTCAAGCCACTAGTGCACAATCATCAACCCTCAACCATTTTGTTAGTATAATTAACCTAATTAAATTTATATATGACAACTAGAGTGAGATGAATGGAAGTGAGAGAAGTATAAAATTAATATTTGATGACACATAGGCAATTATTGTACAATGAATAGGATTCATAAAAAATATTTAACGCTAATCAGGAGAGAAGTAATAAAGTTTAATGGTACCATGAAAATATATTTTTTATGACATTAAATATCGTCACAAATAATTATTGAAATCGTCGCCAATTATTATTGTAACGAAAATATTTTGTCACTAAATATTTAGAGCAGTTAATGGCGAAATGTATTATCGTCATGAAAATATGTTTTTTATGATGCCAAATATCATCACAAATAATTATTGAAATCGTCACCAATTATTATTGTGACGAAAACATTTTGCCACTAAATATTTTGAACAATTAATGACGAAATGTATTATCGTCATGAAAATATATTTTTTATGACGTCAAATATCGTTACAAATAATTATTAAAATCGTCACCAATTATTATTTTGACGAAATCATTTTGTCACTAAATATTTCGAACAATTAATGACGAAACATATTATCGTCATGAAAATACATTTTTTATGATGCTGAAAATTGTCATCAATAATTATTAAAATCGTCACCAATTATTATTGTGACGAAAATCACTACTACACATTTGGCTTTGGAGAGCTGCACTTGGAGAGCTCTTTTGTCGAAAAGCTCTCCAATTTAGCACTTGGAGAGCGGTTTTATAAAAAAAAAACACTTAGAGAGCGGTTCAAAACCGCTGTCCAAGTGAAGCTCTTGGACAGCGGTTGAGAACCGCATTGCAAGTAGAACTTATACAGCGGTTTAGAACCGCTCTCCAAGTATTCACTTGGAAAGCGGTTCATAACCGCTCTCCAATCTCATATCCTTGGTCAAAGCCCTAAATCCCCAAAACCAATTCATTCTTTCTGTCGAAGCTCTCCCGCCTCCCTCTGTAAAATCAATTCATTCTTTCTGTCGAAGCCAAAACAAACGCGTTTTCTCCTCCAACCTTCCCTCTGTAAAATCGAAGCGTCTCGTGACGAATCATAGTTTTGCGATTGTTTTCGTGCTGTTTCGGTTACAGGGGAAATTTAGCTTTTCGTGCTGTTTCAAGGTTTTGATTTAGCTAATCATAGTTTTGCGATCTGTTTTGTTTTTTCTGATTTAGGGTCCTTGATTTTGGCGTGGGTTTAGTTTTTCGTTGTGCAGTATTTGGCATAAATTGTGGAGTTGATTGTGCTTGATATCTTAATTAGGATAGACAATTAAATATTTCTCTAATTAGGTCTTTTCGTGCTGTTTCGGTTACAGGGGAAATTTAGCTTTTTTGATGAACTAGGTTTTTGAAATATTTTAAATGTTTAGATTTTAAGAGGGAATGGGTTTATAATATGTTTAGCTTGCTTGCAATGTAAACTATGTTCATATTTTAAAATAATTATTGGATGTTTGTTTGCCTCGTGAATTTGAATTAAGGTATTTGTTTGTCTTTATAGTGGGGACTTTATTGGGGGCGATTACTGGGGCGTTGATAGGCCAAGAAACAGAGAGTGGTTTTATTAGAGGGGCTTCCGTTGGAGCCATCTCCGGTGCTGTTTTCTCGATTGAGGTTTTCGAATCGTCGTTGCTTTTGTGGCAATCGGATGAATCTGGATTAGGATGCCTCCTCTATCTGGTGAGCAATGAACTTCAAAGCTATTCATAATTGTTTATCTTGAATGTTGTTTTGTGTTTTTATGGTTGTCCTTATCTGCCTTCACTAAGACCAAATTTATAATGGACTTTATCTGGAGTACTATATTGATCAAGGGGTTTAATTCTTTGAAGCAAAGCAATGTGCGAATGCTATGTTTTGAACGATTTATAATGAAGTTCGAATGTTGATCAACGGGCTAAATCCTTCGAAGCAATGTGCAAATGTTAAGTTAGAATGTTGATGTTCTAACTTCTAAGATAGTTCACTTTACAATGTTTCGCTCGTTTTTCGTCAAACAAATTTATAATGGTTTATTTTGAAGACATTGAAAACAATTTGGTTTCAAAGCATTGCCAGTGAGAAAACATAATTTCCATAATTTATCTCTGAACAGGTTGATGGCTGATGATGGTAAATATTCGTATGATGGCACTGATAAGAAAAGGAAAATGGGCAGGAAGGGAGGTAGGAAAAATAATGGATTTCATGGAAATGATTCCAACAGGTTCCGAGGCAACGTGATGGAGACCATTGTGGACATTTTTTGTATGTTGTTATATTGAGGATATAATCAATTTTTCTGGATTGGAGATTAATCCTAACACTATAAGTCAATTTATTGATTTATTTAAATTATTATTGATTAAATAAAAAATCATATACTATATATCTAACTATATTGATTGATCGTTGTTTGCAGTTTGTCTATGCCCGTCCGCTCAACACTTACAAAGACAAAAGAATGGACAAATGGAAAAAAGATTGGATCGGGTACATGTACAATCGATTTTTGTATAGGTATAATTTAAGTAGCTAGTATAAACTTTTGTTGCATGTAATATATTAACTTATACATTTGTGATGATATTTAATCTTTTTTGGTGTATATTGAACGTATGTTAGTGTACGTTTATTTATTTAATTTTTTGGTATTTGACGTGTATAAAATGGATTTGTATAAAATGGATTTTTAAAATATAAAATTTATTTATTGGTATATAAATAAATTTGGTTTTGTATAAAATTGATTTTTAAAATATAAAATAATTATTTAAAAAAAAAAAATTGACTTAGACAGTCCAAGCCCATGCGTTTAAAAAAAAAAATTCACTTAGACAGCGGTTCAAAAAAATAAAAAATACACATAGACAGCGGTTATGAACCACTGTCCAAGTGACTTTACTTGGACAGCGGTTTTGACCTCTCTTGCACAGCTTTTAAAAAGAGCTCTCCAAGTGCAATTTCACTTGCACAGCTCCCACTTGGAGAGCTCGTTTAAAAGCTCTCCAAGACCCTTTTTTAAAGCTCTCCAAAGCCAAATGTGTAGTTGTGAATATTTTGTCACTAAATATTTCGAGCAATTAATGACGAAATGTATTATCGTTATGAAAATATATTTTTTATGACGTCGAATACCGTCATCAATTATTATTAAAATCGTCACCAATTATTATTGTGACGAAAAAATATAGCACCGTCATGAAAATATATTTATTATGACGTTATATATCGTCATCAATTATTATTTAAATCGTCATTATTATTATTGTGACGAAAATGTAGCATCGTCAAGAAAATATATATTTCATGACAGTCAAATTTCGTCATCAATTATTATTAAAATCGTCACATAGTATTATTGTGACGTATATATTAACACTGTCACGAAGGTTACAAACTTGTGACGAAAAAAATTAAAAGTGGTGACGAAATTAAAATTTTGTCATAACTTCTAGTATTTTAATGACGAAAAAATTATAAGTGGTGACGAAGTTAAATTTTGTCATGACTTCTAGTATTTTAATGACGAAAAAATTTATAATTGGTGACGAAATTAAATTTTGTCATAATTTCTAGTAGGTTAATGACGAAAATTGAAATTTGTCGCCTTTAAGTAACAAATTGTGACGATTTTTGTGTCGTCGCGAAAATTTTCGTCACGAAATGTGTGATTTCATGTAGTGGTCTCCTTGCCGAAGCCCACGCTCGAGGTGGAATTCGGTTGATGGGCTGCCATTGACAAGGACGGAAGCGGAGGCCGACGAAACACACTCCCGAATCCACTTTCGCCATTTAGGAACAAAATCCATACTCCTCATCATATCATCCAAAAAATTCCAGTCCACCGAATCAAAGGCTTTAGCGAAGTCTATCTTGAAAAATAGCCTTTCTAGCTTCCTCTTTTTAGCTTCGTCTATAAGTTCGTTAAGCACAAGTACTCCGTCTAAAATCTGCCTCCCATTAACAAATCCAGATTGCGTTTCCGAGATCACCGACCCAATAACCTTTGATAACCTTCTTGCCAACACCTTTGCTATAATTTTGTAGTAACAATTTATCATCGAGATGGGCCTATAATCATTAATGCATTCCGCATTCTGCTTCTTCGGGATGAGGGTTATGAAAAAAGATGGATTGAAGCCCTTAACGAATTTCCCGTTTAAGTGGAATTCGTTAAATAAATTCTGGAAATCACCCTTCAACGTCTCCCATTTTGGTTTGATAAATGCGATCGTGAATCCGTCCGGCCCGGGCGACTTCGAGGGTTCACAACACCAAACAACCTCTTTAATTTCCTCGGCTGTGAAGGCTGCTGCGAGGGATAAGTTATCCGCTACACAGATTTTATGGAATGCCAAGTCTGGAGGGATCGCCGGCCTAGAGATCTTGGGCGCTTGATAGTGGTTTTTAAAATGTTCCGCGACTGCATTTTTTATTTCCGCCGGGGAGGTCAACCATACACCATTGAAACGCAAGTTGGAGAGATCATTGATCTTCCTCCTGACGTTAATGCACCTGTGAAAGAACTTAGAATTTACGTCACCCTCCTTAATCCATTGAATTTTTGCCTTTTGGTTAAGGATGCTCTGTCTCGTTTCATAATCTGTGAGAATTTCGTTCATCATCCTTCTTCTTTCTTCAATCTCCTCCGAATCCAGCCCAAGTGCATCATCTACAAGGTCCAATTCCAGGAGCTTTTGTTTGTTATCCTCAATGTGAGAGTCCAGTTTCCCAAAATATTCTTTGCTCCAGTCGCGAAAGAATGTCTTAGCCTGTTTGAATTTTTCCTTAATGATGAAGCTACTTCTGCCTTCCACTTTCAGTTTCCCCCAAAAGTCGGCCATAGATTCTTTGAAGGAGGGATGCCGAAGCCAAGCATTGAAGAACCGAAAGGGCTTGGGACCCCAATTAATAATCTGGTATTCCATGATGAGGGGGCAGTGATCCGAAATGGATCGTGGGAGGCCCTTGAGGCGGGTGGGAGGATCCACCCTAATCCATTCTTCATTAAAAAACACTCGATCGAGTTTGCTTTTGCACGTTCCATCAACCCGATACCAAGTAAAGCTTCGTCCGAAGAGGGGGATTTCTACGAGATTAGCATCCACGATAAACTGGTCAAAGTCCTCCAATTCTTTGTTGTTACAACAGCCCGTCTTACCAACTCGCTCACTTGGATGTCTGATAGCATTGAAATCACCCGCGAGGCATATCTGTTTCCCTCTATTCTGCTGAAGAACTAATTTAAGAATGTCCCACAATTGTCTTTTCTCCCTCGGATGGCATGGAGCATACACATTAATCAAGCAAATATCCGCGCCGTCTTTCTTGCGGAGTCCGTTAACAACCAAAAATCCATTAGCGTGCCAGGCACTAACACATTGAAGAAAATCGTCATCCCAAAGGGTCACGATGCCTCCAGATCGACCTTCGGAAGGTCTGAACACAAAACCACATTTCTTATTTCCCCAGATACCAGAGCACGTAATTGAATCAATAATGTCTAACTTGGTTTCTTGTAAAAAACAAACTTCTGCTTTATTTTGAAAAATCAAATCCTTAACCTCCTTTCTTTTGACACTGCTGCCAAGCCCTCTAACGTTATAACTAAGAAGTCGCATAAGAACAGAGACAATCACCTGAATACCGATGTTGAGGAAATAATTCAACTCTTCGGGCCGGAGCCGATGAGCGCAGAGTCTCTTTCCTTTATACCCAACTGGCATCCGAAATTTCGGATGTTAATAAGAGATGCTTCCTCGCCGAGTTCATCAAAATCTTGTGCGAACGCTTCCCATTCTGCCTTTGCTAGTTTCTTTTTCTTACTTGGAGGAATCTTGGTTTTCTTGGTGGGACGGGGGGGTAAAGGGGGTTTGATACCATTTGGGCTAGAAACCGGGGGAGATGGAGGGTCGAAAGGAACCTGTACCGCACTACCCGAGTGGGGACGATCGGACCCAAGAATAGGCCGAAGGGGTATAGGCGGGGGCAGAGCGGCCGAAGGATTGGGGGAATCTGATAGGGGGGAAAGGGCAAGGGTAGGAGAGGGTGTATACATCGAAGTGGGTGTATGGGCAATATTGGTGAATGCGGGGTGTGAGGTTCTGGAAGTCAATGGGTTGTTGGCCAATTCAAAATTAGATTGAGAAGGGGAGAAATTAACGCAATTAATGCCAGAAATGGAAACGTTGGCCAATTCAAAATTAGAGTGAGAAGAGGAGAAATTAACGCAATTAATGCCATCATTAATATAATTCTCTCGAGATGCCTCAATTGTCGAGGCATTAACTGCGCGTGTGGAGATCCCTTCATCCCAGGAGGAATTAACTGCTTCCATTGAATTCGGGACGAATGACGAGGAGCCATTTACTGAGGTTGAGAACTGGGCCCCCCCATCCACAGAGTCGCTGTCTCCGGCACCATGCTCCGAAGTCTCCGGTACACCGGAGAAGGTCGGTTCAGTTTCAACCGCATTCCATTTCTCCTCTAAGTCGGAGTCGGACAAGTCCGAATCAGATGTGATCACCTCGGCCGGAAGGAATAAATCCTCTGGTTCTTCGAAAATTCTGATCGCAAAGGAGACTCCATCAATTATTGATGAGATGGAAATGTTGGTGATGATTGGACCCGAGAGGAAAACGCGGATTCTTGCAAATCTGAAGGAAGACTTCATTTTCGTATGTTTATCAATGTCCACGAGGAATCCAAAAAGAAGGGCAAGACGTTTGAAAAAACGCCTATTCCAAACATGTAGCGGGACACCGTATAATCTAATCCAAGCCGACCTGCAGGTGCTGATGTCCGTCGGCTCCCATGGAGTGATGGAATCAAACCAATGCTCTGACCAATCTTCAAAACCCTCAATTAAGGATGCTAGGGGTTCGTTCCCAGAGGTTTTGAGTAGTACCAGGTTCCCCCCATATGAAATAGCTCAATTTTTTGCCCACATTCACTAGTTAAATCCTCTCTGTGAGTCACCCAATCTATGTTCCGTTTCAGCTGGCCTGTGAAGCAGCCCACCACCCAGGCACCCTCCTCTGGGGTTGTTTGGAATGTGAAGCGTACGCTGCGCGTCCCGCCAGTTGGTCCCTGAACAAGATTGGGGGCGAAGCCGGCGGAGTTATTCGGAGCTCTATGCAGCAGCGGCTCTGTTTTATCTGTCATTTGTCTATACTTAACACTGTCCGCGTAAGACACCCCCAACTGTGTCCGATTCGGGGAAGAAATCACGAACCTCTTAGGCATTTCTTTACTCTCGTAGCCGTGTCTGTTAAACTTTGAGAGGTTCAAACCATATAGTATTCAATCCTTCTTCTATCCTCTGTAAACTTCCACTTTTGGAGAACCTGACGAAGCCAAAAGCTTCCCCCCGCCTGTTCTTCTTCTTGGAGATATATATGTCCTTAACCAAGCCTAATGGGTTGAATTTTTCCAACAGAATAGGAATATTGATTGCCGCTGGAAAATTGCTGAAGAAGAAGGTGAAAGTAGAAGCCTCAATCCTTCTTAACCATTCTGGAGATTTGCCCCTGTTTCTTGAAGAACCACCACTGCTCAGATTGAATTTTCGCATCGGAGCCCATCTCTCATCTATCCTATGGGGATAAGGTTCTTTCTGCCTCACCGGAAAACTCTTGTATGGGAGTGTATGGCTGTTCCTAGGTTCTACCCCGCTCCGCCTCACCCATTCCGCTCCCTTTCTCTCTCTAACTCTCATTCTCAACATAGAGAATACACACTCCACTATATGAGTAGAACTCCATTGTCGTCACCGACAAACATGATTCTTAAACCAAAGAACCAACATTCTCAACATAGAGAATACCTACTCCACCATATGAGTAGAACTCTTAGTATCACCCATTCTAAGAATTTCCTTCGGCACATGTCGAAAAATATCTGCTGAAATTTATGGTGCAACTTCTAAATTTTGGCATTTCTAGAAGTCTACACTACTAAAAAATCCCCTCTATAGAGACGCTCACAAAAAAACATCTCCAGATATGCATACAAAGACGCTCACAAAAAAACGTCTCCAGATATGCATACAAAGACGCTCACACAAAAACGTCTCCAGATATGCATACAAAGACGCTCAGTAATTTAATTAATTTTAGTGACGCTTAATACTAATTAAATGCCTTAGTTATCATGATTTCTTATATTCCCTCTTCCCCACTCCACGTCTTCACCTTTCGCCCTAATGATTCAGAGTAAGATACTTGTAAAAAAACGCAAATGCTTCATCCCTTCATCACGACGCACAAATTCAAATCCTTCATCCCTTCATCACGACACATGAATTGGGAGCCCTAATAATTTAGATCTTTGTTGATCTTCAACCAGGTGAGAACCCTAGTTTATTGATTTCTTGTTCTTTGATGAACAATAACTTTGTTAATCCATTCTACCTTATCTCATCCCACACGGTCTTCTCTTCAATGAAGAAATTGAAACTGCAGTCTCAAAAGTGCCGTTGAGATGGCATCAGTTTCAATTTTAATTATTCGGTGTGTTTTCAATTTTAGCTAATTGAATTATTTTATTGATTCACCTCCCCTGATCCACTCTCAGTTTCAACTAATTGGATTTTTAACGATATAGACTCAAATTTCTTCTTCCTCTTTTTGTGGGTTTATTTTTCAATGGTTTCTAGGTTACATATAGTATACAGATATTTAGGTGCACATCTTCCTCTGCTCCTCACGTATCATCCCGGCATGAGAACTCTAATTTATCCATATATAATATCTGGTATGTTTTCTTTATTTTCTCTATTCATATTTCCAATATGCTAATACGATGTTCCAATAGCAGCACAAATCCAATATTGGTGACAATTTTGAGCCAATATTTAATTGGACAATATTCACAGATCAATGTTATTTGTAAATTCTACTGTGGTCAAAACTTCACATTGTAGTTTTTGATGTTAGCATAGGACTTGTAAATTTATTATAATATGTTATGTTAAAATTGGATAATATTGTGCCCAGCATAATTTCCAAATATTCAAGAGCTGATTTTTGTCAACGACATAATAAATCCAATTAGTTTGTGTAGACTGAAAGCAATGCATGCTTTGAGGAATGGTCAGATGGAAGTCCTTTATATATCTAAGCAAAATGCTCAACAGGAGCCGGCACGCATTTTCATCAGACTTAGAAAGGTAAGCTTTTCTTTGCATAATATATCTTCTCTTAAATATAATTTATGGTGCCTTTTGTTACACAAAAGGCTATTTGTTTGAATCTTCAATAAATGCCACAGGGTCCAGATGCGATTGATGATTGATGATTGCAGAATATGAGATTTTTGTGCTATGTGTAGAGCAATTTATTGTATATCAGTATATTTTTGATCATCTGCACTCTTCTGGTTGATTCTATTCTGTGTTGCTTCAATATAATATGGTATTTCAATTCCCTCACTTTGGCCTTTTTAAAATAGACTTTTAACTAATTTATTTTTCATTTCCACCATCAGCTCTCACATCTTGTTCAATTTCAGTGGTTCTGTGATCCGCAGTAACTGCATTTTACATATCTCTCGTACGAGTCCTACCTCCTCTCATGGTAGTCTGAGGTGAAAGTTTTTTTGCCCCCTTGTTCGTATGTGACCAAGGTGTAATACCAAATACTTCTTCACTGACTATAGTTCTGCTAAGGCCCAGACTCTAAACATGGTGCTTTTTTTTTTGCAATTTTTTTTGCTCCTTTTTTTTAAATTCATTTGTTATATATATATATTTTTTAAACTAACTAGATACACAAAGTGAAGTTTCTTCTTACATGGGAAATGGTTTCTAGATATTAATATGAATAATTAGGCTTAGACAATAAGTGATATTGGAGAGTGAGGATACAAAAAATGACGGCAGTTATAATCTTTTAATCAAAACCAGTATTGTGCCTATTTTCTACTTCTTCCGTCTCGGTGAAAACTATCCATGAGTTTTGTGCACAGAGTTTAAGAAATATAATAGAATAAATAGATGTTTTAGAGGTGATGTGATTGAGAAAGAGAAGAATATAATTAATTGTAAGAGAGAGTAGTATGTCAAAAATGAAATGGATAACTTTCATTGGGACGAAGGTTAGCTTTCACTAGGACGGAGAGAGTATTAGACTCTAGCCAGATGGGTAGTTGAAATTTAACTGATTCCATGTCATTCCTTTTGTGTAGAAATGGAGTGCAATAAAAATATGTTATATTGAAATACCATTTTATTGAAGATTCAAACAAAATAAGTCTACTTACAAAATAATTTTCTATTTGATGCAGAGTTTAAATAAACACCATTAGAGTGGTATTAATAATTTTCCTTTTTGTTATTACAGGTTCAAGTGAAAGATGCAAGATAAAGAGAGCAAACTGGATTTTGCCACACGTAGTTTAAGTGCAATTTATCTTTGAACTGAAAATTATGATTTTTCTAAATTTAGAATATTGAACTTGATAGTTATGTGGTTGATACCAGGTTCGAGTTGAGATTTTTTAAACTTTCATTGTTTCAGTTTTACAAGTGTGATGACATTAATTTTATTGTCATATCTTTGTTGGTTTATCTTTTAGAAGTGCAATGATATTTTATTGTCATGATATAAATGAATGAAAGTATAAAATTATTATATATGTTTGAGCATTTTCGGTGTATATGAATAGCCTATATTGTTACCAATTGACAATAAAAGGGTCATTAAGTTTGGTAGTTAAATTAGTTATAAAAACTTTGTAACGTGTGAAATCATCACCGAAGCATACCATTGTGACGCTGGTTAGCGTCACCAAACATGATGGTTAAGTTAGTTATAAATATTTTGGTGACGTGAGAAAGTGTCTCTAAAGTACACCGTTGTGATGCCTGTTAGCGTCACCAAATAGTATTACTATGACACATAAAGCATCATTAAATGAGGTACTTAGGAGTGTTAGAACTTTTTCATGACGCAAGAAAGCATCACTGAAGGACACTGTCGTGACGTTGCTTATCGTCACAAAATGGTGTTACTATGACGCATAAAAACGTCACAATGGCCATTTGCAGTGATGGTTTCAAGCGTCACGATAACAACCTATAGAAATGCTAAATCAGGTGATGGTTTAGTGACACGTTTGAGCGTCTCGAAAGCCTATTTTTGTTGTAGTGTCTTTCAGCCATCAACATCTTTCACCACACACCTTGCATCATTGCCAAACCAATGCACATGTGGTCCAACTAACGTCATCACATCCTCGTTCATGGCAGTTGGACATGCCATAAGGATTTTCATTTCCTCAATCAAAGGAAATTATCTTCTATCACAACGTTAGCAAAATTTTCGGAGCCATTTGCCGACCGCTCCACCTGAACCCGAGGCCCTGATACCAGTTTTTAGGTAATAAGCACACGCACACGATGACGATAAGAAAATAACACAAGGTTTGTTTACCCAGTTCGTCTTTCGACTACGTCTGGGGGCGATGCCAAGCCAGGTATTTCATTATTGGATGCGCATTGATTACAATGAGAGAATATCTATTTATAATAGAAAACTTGGCCTAACCCTAAGCCCATTAGGAACAAACTTGCTCCCTACTCCAAGCTCATTAGGAACAAACTTGCCATAATTAACCCTAAGCCTATTAGGAACAAACTTGCTTCCTACTCCAAGCCCATTAGGAACAAACTCGCCATAATTAACCCTAAGCCTATTAGGAACAACCTTGCTCCCCACTCCAAGCCAATAAGGAAAAAAATTGCTCCCCACTCCAAGCCCATTAGGTTAATTCAGGCTCCACACTCCAACAATCTCCCACCTGGAGACTGAATTCTCCATGTAATCATATCTTCTGTATTCTCCTCCTGTATCCGCCTGGCATCGTCAAGTCTTATCTTCAAGTTCAAACGAAGACAAAAGCTCCTTTAAAAACTCCTTTTATTTTAGCAGAAGTCCAACAACTTTTACAGTAAAGATTTGTATGTGCCCCTAGAGGAGAAGGAGAAACCCGAAAAGATGGAACAAAAGGAGTGGAACATATTGAACAGAAAGGCAATGAGTGCGATATGTTTATCGCTTTCCATGAACGTAGCCTACCACAGACTAAAGCCAAGTCAGTAATATAATAGTTGAACCCATCAATCACATCTTATTATTCAACTTAGCGAGAGTACAATCAAACTAAACATGATCATACGATAAGATTTCATCTTGGACAGGTCGATGTCTTTTGACCCCATGATCAATTTAATTAAAGTCTGCTTGTAATTCAAAATTAAACTAATACTTAGTATAATTCATCATACCTTCGCTAAGGGATTTATTCAAATATCAATCTCAACAACATTCATGTCAATTCATTTCAAATGGGTAATACTCAAACTTAAAATGGGCAATCGAGATCATCTAATGTCAGCTTTGGGCAATTTATATAATTCTTATTTAGCTGCAATTTCTAATTACTAATATGAGACATAGTTTTCAATTACTTCTGCTTTTATCATTTTTCATGAGCTTATTCTTCATTTCCATTAAACACATGGTACAACTCATATTGCCATGCTCTTAAACAAAAGACATTATAATTCTCAGACTCTTCACTGGTGTCTGCATGAGTCCTTCAATTATTATTCCCTTTAAAGCCCAACCTATCCTCCTTTCACTATGGGGTTATATTCTCGTAAAACATTCAATTTCTAATATCCCGAAAATTCAACGCATTAGCCTTCAACATAAAACCAAGCTAAACCATATTCATACTGGGAGCAAACAATTAGGTTGTAAGAAATTTTACAAATTAAAACCATACACTTCAAGATTTGTGCCAAATTGAGACAGGGCAGGCAAATGCAAGTATAGAGCTTCTTAGCAAAGGAACCACAAATCTTTAAGGCATAATGCCAGAATTTTCTCATGCATGCATGTTCTAGTCTCGAAAATGGGGGATTTCTCACAGAAAAGTTAGGCTAAGAAGTAATGACTCTCTCAAGTATTTCATCAGACGGGTGGTATTTCATATCCCTGATAAAGCCTAAGCAAAGGACTACCCGTAGACTTTAACTAGTCGGCGTTCACGAACTCAAGAGAATCCTTCCTCAAATCGGCGAGGTGGTCTAAGGTTCAACCCTATCTACTGGATTCAGTCGCGTTGAAGAACCGCCAGTAATAGAAGGCAGTGTAGCGTCCGATTAATCGGCGCACAACGGCTACCAGAACGCGAGGTAGTGCCAATCGGACACCTCCGTGAATGATCAGAAGTTGGGAGAAGCTTTGGGCCACTCAAAGGCTGGACTAGCAGCGGCGGAGACGGTGTTGTGACGTGGCGTATCGGCACAGTTAGAACTTTATAGTGAAGCGGCGAACTAGAGACGCCGGACGCCATGTGAAACGGCGAAGGGTTTCAGAAAAAAGTGGAGAGAAAACGCCTTTTTGTCCATTTTCTAAAATCAGCTTTGAATCCTGAGATTACGTGTTGGAACATAACACCAGTTACCCAAAATCCTCACATCTTAGTTCAAATTTTTCACAGACGTCGGCATTTGATGTGACCAAGTTCCGTTTGCAGTTGAGTGATGGACGTCCTGATCTTTGAACTGGCTGACCTACACAAAAATCGGGCCGGAGGAAGGCTCCGGCGACGCCTCTCCAACGCTCAAGTCAGTTCGATTCATATGAAGGATAGGGCGATAATATGAAAGAGTAGAATTTTAGAGAGGGAGTAATGGGAAATAATAATACCTAACCTTTAAGAAGATGAAATGGATTGGCTTATACCCTACTCATTTAAGGGCAACATAATCATTTTAGAATTAGGGTTTGTTACCAGCTGGGAACCACGTCATCGTACAACTCTAAAACGATAGTACGCCCACAAATTAATGTCAGGGGATACACTGACATTCAGAGATTATATATGTATGTGTCTGCTAAAGAAACATTAAGAGCCAGGGCTATGAGCCCTCTGGCAGTTCAGATGAGACAACTAATGTTGTCAACGGGAGAGAAAAAATTATGTAATGGACCGGCTCTCCCCTTGACAGTTCAGATGAGAGAGAAAATATTCTTACTTTGCGAATTCTCCATCTCAGAGTGTGGTCTGTTCTAGCTAGTTCAAATAGTGTGGCGTTTGATGATAATGCCCCATCATCATGGGATCATCATACCTGTATTCAGTCATTCATGCATGGTTTCTCCTCTGGCATTTCAGAGGAGAGATAAAAAGTCTTTCTTGAGAGAGTCGTCTGTTGAACTCAAGTCAAAAGAGGTCCTAAGATCTCTCCTCTGACCTTGTAAATTCCATACTCTCTCTGTTTTGGACAACTATCATTTTAGTAAATGCGATCAAGGATGTGTCTCTAAGGTCTCTTCTGAGATATGACATCATTATGTCATATCATGATATTCAATTTCTTCAGTCCATCAAATGAAATTACCAATATCATTTTTATAGGCAAAAACTTGTGTGAGACCGTCTCATGGATAAAGACCCGTGAGACGGCTTTATCCGTGAGACATATCCATTTTAACCCATATTTAAAAAAAAATTGTTTGGAAAAAATGTGATAGTGTTTAATTAAAAAGTGATAATCTTTTTGACAAATGTGACTATCACTTTTTGATTAAACATTATCATTTTTTACACGAGGGTTACGGGAGACCGTCTCACGAATCTCATTCCGTGAGACAGTCTCACCCAAGACTAGCCCTTTTTTATATTCCTCTTCAATTCATGTTATAGACGTGAAATCTAACCATCGCCAATATTTATGGGATATTATACGCCAATAATCATGGAACAGTCAATATTTTTAAGAGAATTAATTAATTTAACAAATTGACAAACGCCTATTCAACATATTTTTAAATAACGCATAATCATCATCCGGCCGCATAAGTAATTATAAATTATTATCCATTTAAATATATTTACAGTATTTACTATCTTTTCTTCCACTTGCTCGCCTAATTTCATGTGATTTAAATTTTATAGATTTGATTATATCATAGTTCCTAAATTTTCCTAGAAAAATCTCTCACGTCTCTAAAAATGAATCGACGTTTACAAATGAAATCTAAAAAAATATTATAAATAAAACTGTACATTATTTAAAACATAACAATAAATAAATGAAGAATGAATATGAAAGTTATTTAAAATTTTTGAAATCTTGTTTTCGAAAATTTAAAAATCATTTCATTTATTAATACTGAGTATTACATATTTAAATAAATAAATAAAAAATTGAGTCGATGAAAATGGGATGGTGGTAATCGGATTGAAAAATTGGAGGTAGCAATAAAACAGTTGCACGAGACGGTCAAAAAGTTTGGCATGGACACAACATTCAGCTAAGAGAACTACAGTTTCACACATGGTATTTGATTCGTCCACCAAAAATGAAATTCTTCAACAAGTGGCAATCAAATTAAATATTAAAAGTAACAATAAATTGGAGATCATTAATAAGGTCATGTAAAAAACCTCTTCCTTTGAGTAGTAAACAAAAATGTCTAGAGAGAGAGAGAGAGTGTGGGAGAGAGTGGAGTGGGTAAGGAAGAGAGGGGTAGTTTCTAGGTCTAGCCACCACCACCACCCCTAGAGCTTTCCGGCGAGGCAGAAAAAACCTGTACCCTTTCCATCTTCACCCCAACATAGGATAGATAGTTCAAGGGCAACTAAGAGTGAGCTCCTGCAGAATGATGAGAAGACAACAATCAGGAAAAAAGGCACAACCCCTGAGTGGATTAGGAGACTTGAAGCATCAAATTTCACCTTCTTCTTTCGAAATATCCCAACAGAAGTGTCAATACCAGATTTGCTGGAGAATTTCGATCCCATTGGAAGGGTAAAAGATATTTATATTTAAAAAAAGAAGAACAGGCGGGGAGAACTCTTCGGCTTTGTCCGATTCTCAAATGGTGGAAATCCACACGTAATCGAAGAAAACCTCAATAGGATTTGGTTCGGCTCATATAAACTACGAGCAAACATATCAAAATACTCCAGGAAAGATCATGAGACCCCAAGAGCTTTGTAATCTCCTCTCCAAATAGGATTCAACTCGGTGTCTCCTTTGCAGAGAGAGTTCGCCACAAGGAAACCCCACATCAGCCCACAACCACACGGACCAATACATCTCATACACTCACCACGACACAGGATTTGGCTGGTAGAAAAACTTCCCCCCAGTTCGTTTTCCAATCAACACCAGAGGAGAAAGCTTGGACAGAGGGCTGCTACACCGGCCAACTGAAGAAAATCCACTCTTGGGGCACACACATGGACGATCTAGTGGGTGAATGTGGTCAGACGATTCGATTCACTCACATGGGAGGCAACTTGATTCTGCTCAAATCACAGGGAACTCAGCCACTCGAAACTATCCTAAGGGACTTAGGGGAATGGACTTCCCACTGGTTTGACTCTCTCACGCCGTGGGATCAAACCGATGTTTGCAACCAGCGGTCCGTATGGATTAGGCTCTACGGTGTCCCGATTCGCACATGGAACATGAGATTTTTCAGACGCCTCGCACTCCTCTTTGGTAGCCTCGTAGAAATCGATCATAACACCGAAACAAGATCGAGTCTTGCCTTTGCAAGAATTCGCATACGAAGAATTAGAATTACCTTTCGAAGACATTTCATCAGATTCAGATCACTCTGATTTCGAGCCTGGGGAAAAATGGAAAACGATCGAAACAGAACCATCTTTTTCCGTTGAATTCGAGAACGGTAGCTATAATCCGGTCAACGGTGCTCCGACAGATGAAGAGGCTCAATCCAACCCAAGGGGACCCCACCCCGCCTCCACATTTATTGATTCCTCGTCATTTGTTCCAGATTCATTGGAAGCTGCCAATTCCCCCTTGGCCCACGAGACAATCAATGATAACACAACTGCCCATGTCCCTTTGGTGAACGCGGTCGACGATTCTCGAGGAATCAACATTTATGTCGATCTTAATTGCAACGCGTGCACCCCTAATCTCAATGATCTACAAGCGGACCCCTCCCCCCTTTCTACCTCGCCTAATCCTAACCCGACCTTTGCCCCGTCAAACAACCCGCCCCACTCGCATTCTCCAAGCGCGGCCCATTTTCCCCTTTTGCCTACCACCTCCCCTGCCTTGGACCCCTTGTCTCACCCAAACTGAAACTTGCGCCACCTCTCTTCACTCCGGTGGGGCGGTCCAGGTACCCTTCGGACCCTCTCTGTCATCCTCCCCGCCTCACGCACCATCCCCCCGCTCCTCATCCAAAATCTTGAAAGCACCCAGACCCCCCAAAAAGTAAAAATCCCACCTAGCCTCAAGAAAAAAACTTATCAGAGCAGAATGGGAAGTATTTTCAAAGGGCATGAGGGACGAAAATGAAGCTACATCCGAAAGAAAAATCAGAAACTTTGGTTCTTAGCTTGGCCTCAAGTGCCATGAGGAAAACCCAGGCAATCGATTGTGATGTCAAATACTCTCAGTTTCTTTACAGTAGGTGCGTACACACTTTTAATGCGACTACTTTTCTATAATGTGAGAGGACTGGGAAGTGGAGTAAAAGGAAACGAAGTTAGAGAATCGGTGATGAAAAACAAGACAGAGGTATGCTTCATCCAAGTAACAAAATTAAAAAACATTGAGGCATCAGTGAGTAGAGGAATTTGGGGCAGCAAGAAATGTGGATTTGTTTTTAGACCATCTGAAGGTCGTTTGGGAGGAATCGCAACATTCTGGGACACGGAATTCTTGGAATGCGTTAGTGCCTGGCACACAAATGGCCTCCTCACGATTAATGCCATTCGCAAATCAGACTCGGCAATTAAGCATGTGCCTCATAAACAATTATGCCCCATGCCATCCTAGAGAGAAACGGGAGCTCTGGGACACACTAAACTTAATAATCCAACAGAATAGAGTGAAACAAATCTGCATAGCAGGGGATTTCAACGCTGTTAGAGATCAAAATGAACGAGTCGGGAGATCTAGTGTTAACAACAGGAAAGGTAGTTGAAATCCCACTTTCAGGCCGAAGTTACACCTGGTACCAAGCCGATGGCACTTGCAAGAGTAGATTAGATAGGGTACTACTCAATGAAGAGTGGATTCTGGCCGTCCCCCTGCTCGTCTAATGGGTCTTCCAAGGTCCATTTCAGACCACTGCCCACTCATCCTAGAGGATCAGAAAATTAATTGGGGCCCCAAACCATTCCGCTTCTATAATTCATGGATAAAACACCCCTCATTCAAGGGCCTGACCGAAAATATTTGGAGAGACACTAAAATAGAGGGCAGAAGTAGCTACATGATTAAGAAAAAGTTCAAGAAGATGAAAAACTGCTTATGTGAATGTAAGTATGAATACTTTTGGGGACTTAGATCGGAAAATCGAGGAGAATAAGCAGAAATTACTCGAACTAGACATCACTGATGATGTATTTGGGCTAGAGGAGGAGGAAATTGAACAGCGACGTTGCATCATGAACGACATTTTCTCTGACTACGACACTAGGCAGAGTTTTCTGAGCCAAAAGGCAAGAAACATATGGATCAAGGAGGGAGATGCAAATTGCAAATTCTTTCATAAATGCATCAACACCCGGCGAAAGATAAATGATCTATCACACTTGTGCTTGGATGGAGTTTGGCTATCCTCCCCATCTGAAATAAAGAATGTTATTCATAACCACTTTAAGAGACATTTCCAGGCTCCAACCATTAATCGCCCGAGAATCCCAGAAGAGTTTGACCCTCTCAAAGTCTGCAATTCCGATAATACTATGCTCACGGAACCATTCACAGCAGCGGAAATTAGAGAAGCGGTTTGGAGCTACGAGTCATCCAAGAGCCCGGGGCCGGATGGTTTCACATTCGCGTTCATTAAGGAAAGTTGGGAATTCTTGAAGGAGGACTTCCAAAGATTATTTGAGGAGTTTCATTCAAACGTGAAATTTGTAACAGGTTTCAACCCATCTTTCATCACCCTCATCCCGAAAAAGCAGAACCTGGTGAGTATTGGAGACTACAGACCTATCTCTATGATTAATTGCTACTACAAAATCGTAGCAAAAGTATTGGCACGAAGACTTTCAAAAGCCATTGGCAGTGTAATTTCTGAGTCCCAAACTGCCTTCATCCCCGGACGTCAAATTTTTGACGGGGTCCTGGTGCTCAACGAAATTATCGATGAGGCAAAGAAGAAGAAACTTGAAAGGCTCCTATTCAAGATAGATTTGGCCAAGGCATTTGATTCAATCGACTGGATCTTCCATGATGACATGATGAGAAGTATGGGCTTCAACCCGACATGGCGTAAATGGATAAGGGAGTGCATCTCGACTACCTCTGCCTTGGTTCTAGTAAATGGTAGCCCTTCCAAGGAGTTTAAACTCGAGCGCGGCCTAAGGCAAGGGGACCCACTTTCTCCCTTATTGTTCGTAATTGCAGCTGAGGGCTTAAGTGCATTGATTAACAGGGCGTCTGCAGCTGGTCTCTACGACCCAATCTCAATAGGCCGGAATGAAATACCAATATCCCATCTTCAGTACGCTGACGATACTATCTTGGTAGGCGAGGCGTCCACTAAAAATGTATGGGCATTGAAGAATCTGCTAATTAATTTTTAACGTCTTTCGGGCCTCAAAATTAACTACTCCAAATGTAGTTTGCTCGACATCAACGTTGAAGCAGACATTCAGAGAGGGGTGGCATCATACCTAGGCTGTGCTATTGGGCCAATTCCTATGAACTTCCTCGGAATTCAAGTAGGAATCAATCATAGGAAACTTGATGCTTGGAGAGATGTAATTCAGAAAATAAATCTCAGAATTAATTCATGGGCAGACCGCCAGATATCTCTTGGAGGAAGGATTACTCTACTCAATGCAGTGCTCACTTCGTTACCCATTTACTATCTATCCTTTTACCAAATCCCAAAAGCAGCCCTAAGCGAAATTATTAAAATGCAGAGAAATTTTCTCTGGGGAGGGGAGCGAACTCTACAAAAATCCCATGGGTCTCATGGAACGATGTTTGTAGAGCAAAATCGGATGGGGGTTTAGGCGTTAAAAATATTGAACTCTTTAACAATTCTCTTCTTGGCAGGTGGGCATGGAGGATTCGAACCGAACCCAACTCATTTTGGGTAAGGATTCTTGACTCCAAATACGATCTAAACTCAGCAGCAGATGGAGTCCCCTCGATTAACAGGAACAACACATCGGCCTGGTGGAATAACATCAAAATTTTGATTCTCCCAACCACGCCCTGCCACTGGTTCGGGTCAAATATGCTCAAATCTTTGGGGGACGGGAACCTCACATCCTTCTAGAGCGATAGGTGGTTAGATGATTTAATTTTACGCGAGCTTTTCCCTAGATTATACTTTATTTGTGTGAATAAGAAAGCTATGATTAGTGATTTGGGTGAGTGGATTAATGGTATCTGGAAATGGAATATTGTTTGGAGGAGTGAATTATTCTCTTGGGAAGAAACCCTTGCCAACCATCTATACTGCTTGCTGGAAACCATTACCTTGCAGGAACACATTCCCGACTCATGGAAATGGAGGCTATCCAAAGATGGCAAATACTCATCCAAATCAGCAAATGATGGACAAGAGAAACCTGCACCTTCACAAATCCTTCAGGAAGAATCCTAAGAAGCCCTTCGTCGGATTTGGAACAAACTTACCCTACCCAAGTACCCGAGTCTAGCCTGGAAGGTCATTAGAGAAAGACTAGCCACACGGTTGGAGCTCAAGAGAAAAAGAATCCTCGGAAACGGCGATAATATCTCTTGCGTACTGTGCGATCAGGAGAATGAGTCCGTGTACCACATATTCTTCAACTGCAATTTCGTCGGGAGATTGTGGCGCTTATGCTGCTCATGGTTTGACATAAATTCAGCCCTCCGTTCGAGACCAGCGGCGCACTTCCACCAGTTCTGTGGCCTCTTCGGTACTAAGAGAAGGACTCCTATCCTTGAAAGCCTTTGGTGCATGATCGTGTGGTTCATTTGGAAAGCTCGAAATGACAAGACCTTTGCAAACAATGAACCCAAGCCGGAAAAGATCTTCGATGAAATTTGCATTATGTCATGGAACATTTTCTCACAGAACAGGGACTGTCCTCCTTCTTGGTCCTTTAATGACTGGTGAGCATCACCCAAATTGGCATTTATGTAATAAGCTAGCACATTCGGATAGGTGTAGCACAAATTGTATCTCCCCAATGTAAACTTCGAGTGTTTCACCCCTTTTTTAGTACCTCTGGTACTCCGATAATACAACACCGTTTTTCCTTTCAAAATAAAAAATTAATAAGGTCATGTTTTCACTTTTTTATATGTGATAACTATTTTAATTTATTGAACATACTTTATTTTATAACACGTTGAGAAGCTGAACACGTTGAGAGAACAGGTTCCTAGTACATGAGAAGGTAAACACGTTGAGAGAACAGGTTTCCATCGGAGTCGAACTGATGCGTACGGTGGATATGGCATGGATGGCACACATTGTGAACAAAAAGGAGAAAGTATTTGGTATGTATGCGTTGGGGGCGATGGAATATGACTTGGATTCGCAAGTGCAGTATGTTTGTATCGATGCTTTGCTCAATCTTCAAGTCGGGATAGACGTAGCTCGAACTATCTCAAATTTATTATATCCTGCAGCCAGATCTTGATGAATAATCATTTTCTTTTCTTATATGCTATGGATCTTGCTGTGGCTTCTTTTCTATCTTTAATTCTTGCACCTGTTTTCTTGTTGACTTTTAATTATTTGGGGAAATTAGAATATGATCGAAAATTAAATTGAAATTTCTAAATATGGTGAAAACTAATAAAAATGATAAAGGTTGAGAAATTAATTTGGAGAATTAGCAAACAACTGAAAGGGTGATTCGTTATTTAGGACCGAGAAGGGCAGCCTGTTTATGTGGAAAACAGTTGTCGCAAAAGCCTCGACCTAAGAGGTCATAGGGACAAATGAGTGAAAAAGTAAAACAAGAACCATTTCAGTTATATGCTGGTGTTTTCGTTCAGCTCGGCCATCTTGGGCCGGAGTGTAAGGACACGACATAGTGTGTCTTATACCATTTTGACGAATTAATTCTTGAAGTCTAGTATTCGTAAATTCAGTCTTAAATTGCACAAACACAACATAAAAGCCGGATTTAAGGCGAAGATCGATAATAGCAGAAAGTCATCAATAATAAAAAAATGGGAAAGTCATCAATAAAAATAGCATAATTATAGAAGAAACCATCATGCCAGGTAACGGTGCTGGACCCATAGATCATAATGAATTAAATCCAACATATGAGATGCTCGTTTATATTATTGTGAGAATTATATTCAATCACCATTAATGAGATGATATGAATGATCTACTATATATATGGATTACAAGTGAGATAAATAAGGAAATAAATATTAATCATATCTTTGAGAATATATTCAAAGATAATGATTAACATAAATAAAAGATTGTTAACTATAATATAATATATTATTCTATTATATTCTCTAATACCCCCGGTCAAGTGAAGCTGGGAATGTAAATGAACACGAGCTTGGTACGCAACAATCTGTAGCGAGTTTGATGTAGAAACTTCGTGAAGACATCCGCAAAACAATGCACTTTTGTTGTCTTACATCAGGAGATATAACGGAAATTCAGAATCACCAAAGAGGGCATGCCAAGGTGCATAAAAGCGGAAAGCAAATGGATCGAAACACCGTAACGCTAAAAGCAGCCGGGAGAGGGAACGAGGGAGACCAGCTCATCTTAGAAGAACAGCGGGGACAAGGGATACTAGCTCATCAGTGGCGGCTAAAAGCGGCCAAGGGAGGAAACGAGGGAGACCAGCTCATTTGAGATAAATAAGGCGGCGACGAGGGATACCTGCTCGTCGAGGACGCCGAAAAATAATAAAGAAAGGGGAAGGGTATTTGGGTTTTTGTGTGAGGCAAGGCAGTGACAAGGGATAGCAGCCCGTCGGAGACGCCGAAAAATAGGGAGAAAAAAGAGAGGAAGGGAAGGAGGAGGGAGAGAGAAGGGGAGAAATGGAATTGGGGTTTCAGTGTATTAGACTGATACCATGTGAGACTTATATTCTCGATCTAATAATTATCCATTAGGGGAAAGCATGTACTCTTAGCAAGTTGACAAGGCAAACATAAAATACGTAGATTATGTGGAATAGATTTAACAGAAATGAGACCAATATTGTTTAACAATTTGATAATATCATGGTGAACTTGTTCGACACGATTATGCCATAAATGAAAAGAGTCGCAGACATGGTGACTGGGTAGTGCCTTAACTAAGGTCGGTTGTCCATGCTCTAAGATATAGAGACCATTATCACGGCTCGTAACTTGGTTTATATTTCTGCACTTTTCAAACAACAATACGATCCCCACAAGCATATGGGTTCGATAGTAGTATGATAAATATACGACCTAGTATTTTTCGTTCCAAGGACCTAGCTAGGAGAGCGTGGAGCCCCAAAACTATAAGTCAAAATAGTGATATAGAAGCTAAATACCAATAAGAAAAAAGAAACACTAAGTAAACAACTAAAACTAACTCTCAAAAAGATAAAAGTGCAAGTGGAAGAATTGCTTCGGGTGTCTTCCTTATGTGGAATCACTAATGAATTAACAAACTAATCACAATAATTAAACCTAATGTCTTGAATTATGCTAAAGGTTATCACATATATGTGTAGACCCCCTCGAAAGGCATAGGAGAACACAAACATTGATTAGCAATTATAGGATCTAACCAAATACCATAAGCTCCTAAGATAGTGTTTCATAAGCACTTTCAACACGGTTACTAATGCTTATGAAATGCCCTCTCACCAATCTCCTAGACGGCCTCTATTCAATTAGTGTCTAGTGTTGTCAATCTAAGTAATCAACCCCCGGTCGGTTAAGCCAATTACAATGTGAATTCTAATCAATTAATCCAAGCTCACACCCACACTCTTAATCATGCAGCCGCTTCACCCCCCAGAAATAAACACAGTCGCTGCAGCTTCGTCCACCGCGCCACCGCCGCTGCCGGAGCTACAGATCGTGACTAATTTTTGTATATTTCTGTTCTACACTTCGAGGGGTGCATTTCTAAGGTAAATTTATGTGTTTTTATTGATTAAATTAAAAGTTGTATATATATGTTTATATTATATTATATATGTATATATATGCATGTATGTTTTGTTGTGTAATGTTATGAATGTAATTATGTTAGAAAAATATGTATATTAACTGTTAATTAGGATTACTTAAGATTGTTAATTGATTTGAGAGTTATAAAAATTGTTAATTGTTATGAATGTGTTAATATAATTATTGTTATGTTTTATATATGCATGTATATATATGTGTTAATTACTAATTGGTGTGTTAATTGTTATGCATGAATGTGTTAATTGGGAGAATTAATGTTATAATTAATTGTTGGAAATAAGTGAAATTAAATCGATGTTGGAGGCCGGGATGAGTTGTTTGTATGTTTGTTGTAGATTGTGCGTTCTGACTTGAGTAATTCTACTCGAGTCGGAAATGGATGCACTAGGAACCTAAATATTTTGTAATATATACGATAGATTTAGATGAAACTCTGCCGATTTTTTTTTAAAAAAATATATAAATTATATATATTTATATTAATTAGAACAGTATAGTAATCAATGTTTAATTATCAAAATTCATTTGAAACAGATCGATTAACATGAATTATTCAAGTCGTAGTTGGATGTATAGCCCCAGATTCGTCAATGGGATTATGAGCCCCGAATTTATTAGTGGAGTAAATGGATTTATTGAAGCTGCCACTAGTAATCCGAATTCGATTTGGGAAAGAAAAATTAGGTGTCCTTGCTCGAAAGCTAGATGTCAAAATGAGACTTATAGAGATCCTAATGAAGTGAAGTCTCATTTATATCGAAATGGGTTTACAAGAAATTATTATAATTGGATTTATCACGGTGAAGAGAGTTGGGGTCCACGTCCATTTCAAAAACACTAGTGAATTTGCGTCAACTTCAAATGAAGTTGACCCTATGGGACCTAGCTCGTACCACACTATGGTAGAAGAATTAATGGGTGACCCAAACATTGATTTTGGAATCAATGCGGAAGAGGAGGCATATAATGAAGAACCCCCTAACGAGAATGCATCACAATTCTACGACATGCTTCGTGCAGCGGACCAAGACTCGTATCCCGGTTGTGAATCTCATTCGCAGTTGTCGTTCAATTCCAGATTGTTGAATATTAAAACCGAAAACAGATTGTCTGAAAGGGGATACAATCAAGTCGTTGAGTTGATTCGTGAGATTTGTCCTTCAGAAAATAAGGTTCCCAAGAAATTTAACGACACCAAACACTTGATGAGTGGGATGGGTCTTCCGGTAGAAAGGATTCATTGTTGTGCACAGAACTGCATGTTATTTTGGGGTGCAGACAGCGAACTAGAGTTCTGTAAGATTTGTGGTGGATCACGGTATAAGCCGACTAGGGTTGATGCAGATGGTCGGTTGAAAAAGAAACGCCCGGTTAAGGAGATGTTCTACTTTCCCATAATTCCTCGTTTTCAAAGATTGTACATGTCCAAGGCCACTGCGAAGGATATGATATGGCATGCCTCGTGCAGTTCTGATGACTCTGGTGTTATGCGTCACCCTGCAGACTCGTTGGCTTGGAAGCATTTGGACCGTTCGTATCCTGATTTTGCAGCTGAAATTAGGAATGTTAGGTTGGGCTTGAGCACAGACGGTTTTGCACCGTTTGGAATGACGGGGAAGCAATATTCGTCATGGCCAGTTATTCTTACTCCGTACAATCTACCCCCGTGGTTATGCATGAAAGATCAATTCATGTTTATTTCGATTCTTGTGCCCGGGCCAAAAAGTCCGAAGGACAAGCTTGATGTGTTTTTACAACCTCTAATAGTTGATTTGAATTTTTTATGGGAAAATGGGGTGCAAACGTACGACGTCTCTAGGAAGCAAAACTTTTTTATGAGAGCTGCACTGATTTGGACCATTAGCGACTTTCCAGCGTACTCAATGTTGTCTGGTTGGAGTACAGCTGGAAAGCTTGCTTGTCCGTATTGTGGGGAGTACACCGATGCATTCACTTTGAGGCTCAGTCGAAAGCAATCGTGGTTCGATAACCACCGAAAGTTCTTACCACCTAATCATACATGGCGAAAGAACAAGACGGCATTCAGGGCTACAAAGGAAGGTGCTGAGGCACACAACAAAAAAATTGACGGAGGGTGGAAGAAAAAAAGCATTTTTTGGGATTTGCCTTATTGGAGTACTTTGTTAGTTCGACACAATTTGGACGTGATGCACATTGAGAAAAATGTGTTCGATAACGTGTTCAACACAATGATGAATGTGGAGGGGAAAACAAAGGACACATCAAAATCAAGAGATGAGTTGAATGAATATTGTCGTCGTCCCTCTCTCAAGAAATGTCCACGTACAAATAAGTATCCCAAGGCTTGTTATGCGCTTGATAAGAATGAAAAAGATGTTATCTGTAAGTGGATAAGTGGGTTGAAGTTTCCCGATGATTATGTGTCTAACATGTCTCGATGTATTGACTGGACGAAGTTGAAATTGTATGGAATGAAGAGTCATGATTGTCACGTGTTTATGCAGAGACTACTACCGATTGCTTTTCGTAATATTCTGCCGACTGATGTGTGGAAAGCAATCACTGAGTTTAGTCTTTTTTTAAGGACTTAACTTCTACGACCATAACAGTTGACAACATGACTCGGTTGGAAACGGATATCCCAGTAATATTGTGCAAGTTGGAACGTATTTTTCCACCCAGCTTCTTCAACTCCATGGAACATCTACATGTGCACCTTGCATATGAAGCAAAAGTTACTGGTCCAGTTCAATACAGATGGATGTATCCATTCGATAGGTATTTTAAGGAATTTTAAGATATAATGATCATATTCAATGTTTTTATTATCTTAATCACGATCCTTGAATTCTAATTATAGGTATCTTCGCACCTTGAAACGGAGTGTGGGTAACAAAGCACGTGTTGAAGCTTCGATTGCAAATGCATATTTAACTAGCGAGGCGTCAATGTTTTGTTCTCATTACTTTGAGGATCATGTTATGACGAGGATACACAATTTACCTCGTAATTACGATGGTAGTGGAGATGTACAACAGTATGTGGATGGTACATTCTCCATATTTAAGGCGCCTGACAAGCGATTTGGGAAACCAAAGAAGAGATGGATTTTGGATGAGGACAAAAAAGTTGCTCATACATACGTGTTGTTGAATTGTGATGAGGTGCAGCCGTATGTTTAGTAAGTGAATCTGGCCAGAGTATAAATATATATTCAAATCAAATACTTGGTTAGTTTTGAGATGCCTTATTAATCAAAATACGTATGTAGGCTATTCATGCATCAACTTCAAGTTGTTGAACCAAATCTCTCGGCTGCTGCATCGGACAATAGGCTACAAAATGATTTTGCTTCGTGGTTTGAAGAAATTGTAAGTCATATTTTATACAAATATATATATTTAATAACAATAACGTAAATCTCACATAGAGTCGACTTATATAGCTGAAGATAAATCCCGTGGAGAACAAGTTTATTTGCGATCTTTCTAGAGGTCCGTCTGGTCACGTTCTTACGTACTCAGGGTATTACGTGAACGGGTACAAATTTCACACTATGGCTTATGGTGCATCTAGAGCAACATCAAACAGTGGGGTTTGTATCAAGGGAAAAAACTATGATGCAGATGAAGAGGATTTCTACGGGAATCTCGAGGAAGTAGTCGAATTGGACTACCAGGGGTACCACGAGAAGAAAGTGGTTTTGTTCAAGTGTCAGTGGTTTGATAACTCAGCCAGTGGTACAAAAATTGATCCTAACTACAAGCTTGTGGATATTCATCAGAGGCGACGATACGGTCGGTACGATCCATTCGTACTAGCAAGTCAAGCCACCCAAGTCTACTATTGTTCGTACCCTGGACCCCGTACTGATTGGATAACTGTATGCAAAATCAAGCCGAGATCCTTCTTGGACACACAACAGTCATCCACTACTGACGATGAAGCAGATGTTCCCGCGTTCCAAGAAGAAAGCATAGAACATCAAATGATTGTGCAGGTAGATGATGATCCTATTATATTAACTGATACCACCGGTACATTGATGGACGTAGCCGGAGACGAAGAACCAGAAGAAGAAGAAGAAGAAGAAGAAGAAGAAGAAGAAGAGGATGAAGATGAAGATGAAGAAGATGATGAAGAAGAATATTACTAGAGTGTTCATGTATATGTTATATTATATAAAGAATGTTGATTATGACTCGGTTTTAGTGTTCTTAATGCATGTTTATAATTCAGTTTGAGTGTTCATAGATGTTATTATATCAAGAATGTTAATTTATTAATTGTTATATTTTAATATTTATTTTTACAGATGAGTGGATATGGGGGTCATGGACAGCGTTCTGGTGGACATGGTTCTGGTGGTCAGGGTTCTGGTACTGAGCAGGATTCGGGTGGTAGAGGTAGAGGTAGAGGTGAGACGCCGCCTGTACCTATACCACATCATCCAGATTTCTATTTGCCAGATATGACTGGGATCATCCAGATGCCCCAGATGCAGGGATCGACCCCCTATCCGTACTACACACATGTTCCCCAGATGCCCCACATGTATCCGGCGCAAGAGGATCCACCGATACCGGACCCAGTCGGACGTGCGTCTGTCGAGACAGCGGCCAGCCAGGCGACAGACGCACACGAGAGTCATATTCTTCTTACGATCTATCGTGGAGTGTAAGTATTACATATCTTATAATTTTCATTATAATGAATTACATAATTATTCATTTTCAAATTAATTATGTGTAACAACAAGATGATGCCTTCGGGTCTAATCTCAACCACCATCACACATATCATGTACCGGAATATGGAGGTTGGCGCACACACATTCGCTTTGATATCCCCAGCTAGGCTTCAACGGTGGTGGGATACATTCCAGGTATAATTTAATGATGTGTAATATATCTATTCATTCACATTTTTTATAATTAATCAATTTTTTTTGGCAGAATGAGGTTACGTGGGATCCAGAGACTGTTGACACTGCATTAGTGTACAGGCTCTTTCTTGAGAGAGCAGCAAATCGATACAGTGACATGTTGAACCACTACAAGGGAAAGTGGGAGGTGGAGAAGAAGAAGCCGAAGTGGGACAACGATGTCTGGGAGCACTTGGTTCGTCACTGAAATCATCCGGACACAATTAAGAAGAGCGAGCAGTGTCGGAAGAATCGACTATCAGAGCCTGGAGGCCCGGGTATCGGTTTTGCTAGACATAAAGGGGGATCTCGTGGGGCAGCCGAGGTGGCCAGACGGATTGTAAGTATTTATGTTCAATTATAAGTAATTTGAGTTCATTTTAATTAATTTAATTTTATGTTCTTCAAAATATAGGAGGAGAAGATGGGACGACCAGCTTACGACTGGGAGATTGTCGAATATTACCACCATTACACTAACGGAACGTACACATACGGGCATATGGGTGATATTCTGGTAAGTGTATACATATATTATATTAAATATAATATTTAATTAATTGTATTGACATGTATATTAACCAAATTTTACATATGCACATATAGGATCAGGTGCAAGAGGAATTGTCACATCTCACCCAGTCGTCATCTGATCATGATCCTTCAGATGATGGTTCCAGCCAGACCCCACCCATGCCGGAAATGTCTGAGTTGTTCGTGAAGAAAGTTGGAAGATCTCACGGTCGCGTGAAGGGTCTTGGGCAACTAGGAAAGAACAGACGTGTCACTTCTGGTCCTGGTGAGACATCTTCCGTTACGTCGTTTGGACGATTTAGTCAGGCCGACATCGACAATGCTCTTTTGGAAGAGCGGAGGGCTAATCAAGAGAGAGAGCGTCTCTTACGTGAAGAACTGCAGCAATCAGTCACTCAGACGGAGGAGCGCTTACGTCAAGAGTTTGCGCAACATATGGCGTCAATGATGAGCCAGTTCAGAGGGGAGTCGGGTAACGGGAAGGGTGCTAGGAATGATGATGATGATGATGATGATGATGACGCTGCTGATGGTCGATGATTGATACATTTTAAGTTATGTTGTCTTGTTTATTTTAAAAAATTGAAGTTGTTTGGGATTTTTTTTTATGTTGTGTACTTGAATTGAAGTGAACGAGACAATGTTTTATTTTAATGGTTTTAATTCATATTTCTTGTGTGTGATTAATTAAGTATTGATCTAATATATAAATTAATTGAGTTAATAGCATATAGTTGGTAATTTATTAAATAAATTGAGTTAATAACATATAGTTGGTAATTGAGTTAATAAGTTATTAAATTTAATTAGTAATGAAGGGCTTTTGTTAAATTAATTAAGTATTGAGCTAATATATAAATTAATTGAGTTAGTAATTTATTCAATTAATTGACTTAATAATAAAAGAATAAAATTGAGTTAATACATACATAAGTATAAATTATTAAATTTAGTATTAATGAAGGGATTTGTTAAATAAATTGAGTTAATTAATACATATATAAGTATAAGTTATTAAATTTAGTAATGAGGGGCTTTGTTAAATTAATTAAGTATTGAGATAATATAATTAATTGAGTTAATAACATATATATAGTTGGTAATTTATTAAATTAATTGAGTTAAAGAATAAAAACAGAAATTAAAAGGGACAAATATATAATGCATTTAAAACATTACGACTAAAGCTCCTAGCCAAATTGGCACACGGGGGGTGCATAAACTCTTCACATCCAGGAGGTCGCGAGTTCGACCCCTCATGCGCGCAGGGGCTGAATAAAAAGACATTAATGGTGGCCTGGTGGTGAGGGGTAAGATAAGTGGCCTTAGAGACCTGGGTTCGAAACCCAGGTCTGTTTTTTTTTAAATACAACAGGTCTGTTTTTTTTTAAATACAACGTATTGGCGAGGGGCCTAGCTCTCGGGAAAAGGCGACGGTCTTTGCCCTCGGGAATAGGCGAGGGTTTTGACTCTCGCTACTGGGCGACGGGACACAATCTCGCTAATGGGCGACGGCACGCGCCCTCTTTAATTTTAATAATATAATAATAATGTAAAAAATTAAAAATACCCTTTACGTCATACTCCCTCCGTCCCACAAACATAGCCACATTTCCTCTTTTACTTTAGTGTTAAATGTTTTATTCTCAATTTTACCCCTAATTAATAAGAGTAATTAATGCTTAACAGGTTTTGGAGTATGAGATTTCAAGGGCAAAATTGATACATTAGCTAAACTTGACTACATTTATTGATTTTTCTTAATCTGTGTGTAAAGTCAAATGTGGCCATCTTTGTGGGACGGATGGAGTATTACACTACTAAATGTACCCCCATTACTAACTGCACCCATCCTTCACCTTTAAACCCTAAACCTAAATTTCCCCCACCACTGCCGCAACGCCGCCGCTGCCACCACCACACCAAAAACAACAAACAATAAAATTTCACCACAAACAAAAAAAAAATCAGGAATTTAAGACAATTTTCAATTTTTTTTAAAATTTTCGACAAACCAGTGTCGACCATATTCACTCTTGTCGACACCCTAATGTCGACGAGAGTGAATATTAGGTGTGGGAATGGGCCAGGCTACCCGACAGGGGCCTACGGCTCGGCCTTGTAAAGCTCGGCTCGGCTCGGCTTGTTTAATAAACAAGCCAGGCTCAAGCTTTTTTTAAAGCCTTTTTAATTAAATAGGCCGGGCTTGAGCTTTTTCGTAAGCCTTTTAAGCCCAACAGGCCGGCCTATTTAACTCTATTTCTATATGTATAAATATATAATATATAAAAATACAATAAATATATAATATTCAATATATGATGAGATTATCGTGAAGAAATTATATACTTTTTATTTTATTTTTCTTTGTAATAGTTAAAAATAATTGATATGAACATTTGCGAGTATAATTTTATGTACCTTTTGATTAATTTTTTATTGTTCTTATTTTTTCATTTTGAAATTTAAAAAGTTAGTTTTTATAATTTAATAGTGCGATAAAAATTAATTTTGAATAATACTAAAAAGGCCTTTAAAAGGCTTTCGGGCCAGGCCTATTTACTAAAAAGGCCAGGCCTAGCCTCTTAAAAAAGCCTATAATAGGCCACAGGCCAGGCTTGGGCCCAAATATTATATACAAGGCCCAGGCTTTTTTTCTTAAGGCCTGGCCCGGCCTGGCCTATTCCCACCCCTAGTGAATATGGTCTACATAAGAAGGTCAAAATTTAAAAAAAAAACTTAAAAAAATCGACAATGTAATGTCGACCATATAAACTCTCGTCGACGAGAGGTTACATGGTCGACATTACATCGTTGAAAATTAAAAAAATATGTTTCTACAAGCGGACCGAACCTTTACCAGGCGGGGGTGGCCAATACACTTACCTGTGGTGGGGGTGGCCGCCAGCTTCGACCAGGAGGCAGGGCGGCGAGGTCGATCGAGAGCGGCACGACGGGTTTAACAAAATATAAATCAGAGAGGGAGGGAGAGGAATGGGGCGGCGGCGGCAAGGGGTGGTAAATGTGGAGAGAATTAGGGTTTGAAGGAGGGTGTGGTTAGTAAAGGGGTTTTATATAGATAAAAGGGAGAAAGGGGTATTCAAGACAATTTCATGGGGTGCATCTATATTGACAAATTTGAGGGGGTGCATCAATCGGGGGAGTGTTTTAAACCGAAATGGAGGTGTAAATAGTCAGACCCCATGATCAATTCAGCTGCTTGCGGCCCTCCCAGCTCTATTCTCCAAATATTGAAATCGTGGACCCGCTTCTTCAAAATATCAACGTCAGTTTCTAATCTTGAGGGATGGGTCCCTTGAAGAATAAAATTCAGCATTTGCAGCTTGCTTGCTTCAAAATTGTCTCATGTTGCTTTGATTTAAATGGGCTGCAATTGAGTTGGGCCTCAATTTTTTATGAGCTGCAATAATAAATTAATTGGGCCATCAATTATATTGTTGGCCTCAAATCACTCGTTTTCACTCTATTCTCGTCTCATTCCTTCAATTGACTTCATAAAATAAATGAGGCTTGTTTTGCTCCAAAAATATTAAATTCACCTACAAAAATAGCAATCTACACCTTTTCTCCTAATCAAGTGCAATGAGTCAATTTAATGTAAATAATGAATGAAATTCTATAAAATTATGCAAATTAAACACTAATCAGCGGCCCCGAGGTAGAACTATCAATGTGCCTTGATTCTGAATTTAAAAAAATTGTCAGTGAAAACAATATTGACATTGTGAGGTTTATCTCATAATCTCAAATCAGACGAGTTCTAGTTTGCAGAAGTACTCAGCTGGTTTACTTAGCTAGTGGAAGTCGTTTGGTGGACTCAGCTGATGGGCGTATCAACTGGTGGAGTCAGGCAGAATGACCTAGGCCTGATCAGATGAGTGGAGGATCCAATCAGATGAGAAGGTGATTCTTAGAGTCAAATCAGATGAGGTGTTTAGAAGAGTTCACATCAGATGAGATGATGTCTAGTAGCAGTGGAGTCTTTTGGCTAAGTGTTGGGATATTAGAAGAGTAATCAGAAGAGGGAGGTCTTATGATGGTGTTATCTTTTGCGAGAACAAGTGAAGGGCATTGCGGTCAATTTAGATTGGGCAATGCAGAAAGCGTGAAGTTGTTAGGCAGTTACAACAAACGCCACCTAGCAATGATCATGCAATCAACGCACGTTGCAATCATCCTTGGCTTCTATTAATCCCCATTACTTGTAATTGTAAAAGTTTGACGCCTACGAGCATTCGTTCTTTACTTGAGAGTTCACGAGTGAAGTGAGGAGAAATCCCTTTTCAAGTGTTGAGTGTTGTAAACATCTCTTCTATCAATCAAGATTGAAGTCGTGTGTCCAGTGGATGTAGATCAAGTTGATCGAACCACTTAAATGTTTGTGTGCTCTGTTTTATGTTCTCGTTCTTTATATTTGTGAATTGCCTTCTTTGTTGGATTGTATTTGTGATCTGATTGGGCATTTGGTATTGGAAACATCTAATCCAGTGGATAATAAACTGATAATTGGCGCCGTCTGTGGGAATCGAGAGTCAACCATAAAGAAATTGCCAGATGGGAGATGGAGAATTCGACCAAGTATAACATTGAGAAGTTCTCAGGCACTGGTGACTTTGGGATGTGGAGAGTCAAGATGCAGGCTCTCCTAGAATAACAAGTTTTGTTCGATGTGCTCGAAGAATCTACAGCCCCAGTTGGTGAATCTGCAACAGCTGCTGAAAGGAAAAAGATGTTACGGAAAGCTCGAAGCACGATTCTGCTCTACCTTGGTGACAAGGTTCTGAGGGAAGTTGCTAAAGAGAAATTCGCGAAGGAGGTCTTGGACAAGCTGTGTAAACTTTACATGGTTAAAACCTTTGCTAACCGTCTCTATTCGAAACTGAAGATGTATGCCTTCAGAATGGAAGATGACAAACCCATTCCGGATATGCTTGATGAGTTCAATATAATTCTTGATGATCTAGAGAATTTATATGTCAAGTTAGAGGAAGAGGATAAAGCTCTGATTCTATTGAGTGCTCTCCTTAAGTCCTTTGAAATTTTAAAGGACACCATCTTGTATGGTAGGAAGGAAAGTATCACATTAGAGAATGTGATGTTGGCTGTCAAGTCCAAGCTGTTGCACAACAAGACATCTCAGGTAGATAAGAGCAGCAATGGTGAAGGATTGACAATCAAAGGTGGCCAGAAGAGATCTGGCGCCAATAAAGGGTCCAGTCAACCCCAAAGGAGCTGATAAGGGAAAATCAGTTGTGTCCAATCAAGGGGATGCAGTGTGCTACCAATGCAACAAACCTAGGCACTATAAGAATGCATGTCCCAAATACATGCAGTTCTTCAGGAAATCTAGTGCCAAAACCCCTGGTGACAAGAATCAAGCTAGTTAGACTCAAGAAGATAAGGAGCAAGAAGGCTATGAGTCTGCTCAAGTGCTAACCATATCATCCTCCCCAAAATAGCAAGCATGGATCCTAGATTCAGGGTGTTCTTTGCATATGACTCCAAGAAGAGATTGGTTTCATGACTTCAAGCATCAGAAGGGCGGTTCTGTTCTGCTTCGGAATGATCGCACATGCAAAGTTTTTGGAGAAGGTAGTGTTCACCTGAAGATGTATGATGGTGTAGTAAGAATATTCAAAAGTGTCAGGATGTGCCTGAACTTAAGAGGAATTTGATATCTCTTAGGATGCTGGATTCTATGGGCTATAAATTTCAGTCTACTGATGGAGAGCTCAGTGTGTCAAAGGGGGAGCTGACAGTCCTGAAATGTGTGAGAATGAATGATCTCTACTTTTTGAAGGGAAATACAGTAGTGGGTAGATCAGATGTAGCAGAGGTTCAAGACAACTCTATGTTGTGACACAGGAGACTAGCTCATATAGGTGAGAAATGACAAGATCATTAAACTGGAGCTATGTGAGTCATGCATCCTTGGGAAAGCCTAGAGGCTTAATTAGATTTGGGAAGAGTGATCACTCTACCAATGGGATCATGGACTATGTCCATTCAGATCGGTGGGGGCCATCTAGGAATCAGACAAGGTCTGGTGGTAATTATTCTTGTCTATCATAGATGACTTTTCAAGGAAGGTTTGGGTAACTATTCTCAAGTCCAGATTAGAAGCATTTGAAAGATTCGGAGAATGGCTCATAATTTTGTAATTTTTCAATTAATTATTTAATTTTTAACACATAATTTTGTATTTTTTTTATTTAGAAATAAATATATTATGTATGTTTTGATAATTTAAAAATAATAAGAAAGTAAATTTAAATTAATTGAGTTAAAAAATAAAAAATAGAAATTATAAGATATATATTAATTGCATTCAAAACATGACGACTAAAGCTCCTAGCCTTAACGGCACACAAGGGGCGCACAAACACATTCGACCGAGAAGTCGCGTGTTCGATTCTCGCCTCCGCGCATGGGGGAAATATTATGCCGTTATATGTGACCTAGTTGGTTGAGGAGAGGGGTGCGTGCGCTCGCAAAACGGCGGGTTGTAATTGGGTTAGAGAACCCCTTATACTCCTAATTTTATAAATTTGTTGATGTTAAAAAAAAAACGGGTAAATGTTTGTGGGTTTCCACGTGTTTTTATGGTATTCATCAAGGCTCATGAGTATTGTTGTTTTTATGCCAGATGCATTCTGAATATTCTTCAAGTGCTTCGGTCAGCTCTCCCCCGGAAAACAATAACCCCGAGGGACAGAATTCTACATATTAAGGGGATAACATGCAAAATGGAATGCCTCAGCATGTTGAGACAGTTATAAACAATCCTAAGTTTTGCTGCTAACTCTCTTGTGTTGTCGTGCCTATGAATTTTTGTTTCGTTTCACTTGCTATCTTAGCTTAAAAATGAAAAGATACAGTTTGTGAATAGAACTTCTTTTAATGTAGTTATTTTCTACTAGCGAAAATATGACATGAATCGATGTAATTGATTCAGGAACATATCAACGATGATGTGCAGGAACTAGGGAGGGAAATCAAGCATCATGAGGAAAATATCAACATCTTAAAACGTCAGAATAACAAATTGGACAGCTCAATTCATGATATGGAAGGTATCTTGTCGAAATTAAGCTATTTCTTCGACTCTCAAACGATCTTCTCACTAAGGTTTTTTTTTTAGTTCTTCTGTTTGTTTGCATTTTCGTTGCTATTTTTCTTTCCTACTTTTCCTTGCAGTTGCTATTGGGAAGTATCTTACAACGAGTTCCTCCAAAGAGGAAAATGACAACCCTGAACACGTGGACAGCGAGGAAGAAACAATACAACAAATTCTAAAGTGCAAGAACTCTGCAGCTGCCCTCTTGTGTAATAATACAAATGAAGCTCATATTTCTTCTCATTTCCTATTTGAGGATGTGGTTGGTGTAGTTGCTTTACTCGGAAAATTGATGATCCTAACCTTAGCAGGTTCGTCTAATTCGTCTGTTGTTTCTTTTCCTTCCAACAAATATAATGCCAGCATCATTTGTTTCCGCGTACAACGACGAAATCTGTCATTTCATCTAATGAAAGAATTAATTTCTAAAATACTTGAAGGAAATATCAATTACTCATCCATTCATTAAAAAAAATGGGCAAGAAAATCATATTCAGATTCTCCATCAAGAAATTTTTTAGTAACGAAAAATATATTATGCAATAAAGGCTAATTCTATAATGCTTTGTATATACACAACAAATGATGCTTGCATTATACTTGTTGAAAGGAAAAGAAACAACAAACGAATTAGACGAACCTGCTAAGGTTAGGATCTTCAACCTTCCCAAGTAAAGCAACTGCACCGACCAAATCCTTAAATAGGAAATGAGAAGAAACCTGAGCTTCATTTGCATTATTAGACAAGAGGGCAGCTGCATAGTTCTTGCACTTTAGAATTTGTTGTATTGTTTCTTCCACGCTATCCACGTGCTCAGGGTTGTCATTTTCCTCTTTGGAGGAACTTGTTCTAAGATGCTCCCCAATTTCAACTGCAAGGAATGTTAGAAATTGAGCACCGTAGATAGCTAAAATCACTTTTTAGAAAATGATGAATCGAGGCTTGTGTAAACACAATTTCCATAAAACAATATTCGTCGTTCACTCTAGATGCTAGTAACTGTTAAACACAATTTCCATAAAACAATATTTGTCCGAAATATATCTTCAGAGTGCCAAAGGAACAAGATAAAAAAATGAATGTAAAATAGCGTAGCAATTGCCAGAAAATGTTTGTTTCTCTTTCCAATCTTTGTTTTTTTCATGTATTTTTGGGAGTGGGATTGCAGCTACTTATAGCCAATCCAAATGAAAATGAAACTACTGTGGATTTATTGAGGCACTAATGCCTTTGACAAAAACTACCACAGGACAAAAACTGCCAAAATAAATTCAGATTTAATGACAATTCAAGCTGGACCAAAACTGTCACAACACTATCTTTGTAACCTTCAATTTTAATGCACGTAACCTTCTGTTAGGTTTCAAAATTCAAATGAAACTGTCTGATTTTCAATTTATTTCGGCAGTTTCGATTTTGATTTATTTCGACGGTTACAAATAGGAAAATTCGAGGCAAAATTAGCTTGTCCATCCGCTACCAAATTGGTGCGACATTCGTGCAATATTTACAAGCCATGTTTTCCAATATAGGATAAAAAACACTTTGTTTATTCCTACTCAAATTTTGGTTACAACAATTGTTTGAAAATCATTTTGCATTCATTCCAACTTCAAAATGGGCGAATGAGAAGCTCACTTCGAAGCACATTTTCCAACAAGGAAATGTAGGAAAGAAATAGAACTGAAAAATGCAATTAAACCAATTAACTAAAGAAGTAAAAAGGACCTTAGTGAGAAGATCGATTTAGAGTCGAAGAAATTGGTTAATTTGGACTAGATACCTTCCATATCTAGAATTGTGCAGTCCAATTTGTTTGTCTGGCATTTTAAGAAGTTTATAATGGTGCTTGATTTTTTTCCCTAGTTCCTGCAACAAATACATCGATTCGAGTCATTTTTGCCAATAGAAAATAACTACATTAAAAGAAGTTCCACTAACAAACTATACCTTTTCATTTTTATGCTAAGAAAGCAAGTGAAACTAAACACAAACTCATAGGCACGATGACACAAGAGAGTTAGCAGCAACCATTAATATTGTTTATAACTGTCTCAGCGCGCAGAGACATTCCATTTTTCATGTTATCCCCTGGAAATGGAGAATTATTCTGTCCCTCTGAGTTATTGTTTTCTAGGGGAAACACGACCGAAGCACTTGAAGAATCAGAATGCATCTGGCATAAAAACAACAATACTAATGAGCCTTGATGAATACCATAAAAACAGAAACAAATTTATAAAATTAGGAGTACAAGGGGTACTCCAACCCAATTACAAACTCAAAAGACGTCATATCCTATGATTAGACCTCCATTCGATTAAAGTGTAGCAAAATGGTTTGCCACTCCTCCACTTAGCCCAAGGCCATGATGTACGTAACACAAGCATCAATTGTGTTAGAAAAGATTGCCCTATTTCAACATTTGCACGTATGTGTTACGAATTCTCAATTAGACAAGTATGAAAGTAGGTTAAGGTTTCTCCATGTAGAGTTCGGCGTAAAAATCTCCTTCTAAAAATGGAACCTAAAGCTAATTATTTATTGTATTAATCAAGTACATAACAACTCCGGTTATGGTTTTCTAAAATTGTGATAAAAAATCACAGCTTGGATCTGATGAGGCAAGCTAAACCCTGGAGGATCAAGATCATTAAATATAACAGGCAATCAAAACTGCTATAAGTTTTAACAATAAGTTATTATCACATATATATACAACTATACATTTTTTTAAAAAGCACCAAGGGAGAAATAGGAAACAATTAGGTCAGTTGCCACATTGATGACTAAGGAATCCCCATTCCTTGAGATCTAGATTTTGGGTGGAATAGTTATGATTATCAACCAAACAATACAATAATATGCACATTACTACCATTTCCATTCCTAATAACAAACTGAACAGCCCTAAACCGAATTAGCAAACTGGTTTAAACATTGAAAAAAAGAGGAATCTAGGGTTTCGTGTGCTTTCTCAACCAAAAGTAAGAGGAATTAAATCAAGCTACCTCTTCGTTGTCCGTACACATTGTCTCAGTGGCAGTGCAGCGACGGAAGGAGAGTGAAGTTTTTTGTGTAACCCTAATCCTTCAGTGGTCTAACCCTAATTCTAATGGGCCACTAATGGGTTACAAAGCTGATGTCTACAATTTCGGTATGTTGGTGACCAAAATGGTGTGTTAAAAACAAAAAATCTTGTCAATATTTCCCTTATTGGATATGTGATTGTTTTGAACAATACAGGGTATTGAAATTGGAATGATTGATGATGAAAACGATGTGCAACGAAAATTGTGTCCGGTAAATTAATTAGATATATGAAATAATTAATTAAATGAAATTAAAAAAATTGTGTAATGTGTATATTGTTGTAAGTCAAACGAAAGAAACTCCTAACTTATGTGACAAAACGTGACACAAAATACCGAGCAGTCACCGGTTCAATACCTGATTTCGGACTAGCAAGTTTTTCTATAGTTGAAATTAGAGTGAGAACTGTTAGTTACAATAACAAAATGAAGTTACCTCAAGATATTTTTGTTCCGTCACTGGCCGTATAAGACAGAGTTATTCCACGAAACGTATTTTTGTTCCTCTTCGTTGAACAATAGACAGGGTTGGACGAGACGAAGTATTTGGTACTCCTTCCGTCTCACAATAAGTTTTCCATTTCATTTTTTTCTATTTTTGACAAATTATTTTCTCTCTCTCAATCACCTTTATCTATTATTTTATCATGTATCGGTCTCAAATTATAGACCGATTTTTTTAAGTCTCTAAATTGTACAAACGATCTCAAACGATTGGTCAGCCCGAACTTTTTTCGGGCCCTGAGACGGTCTCAAAACGGTCTTTAATTTAGAGCTCGCCACATACGGTCTATAACCCCGAACCCGACCCATATCCGAACCATATCCGAACCCATACCCGACCCATATCCGAATCCATACCCGACCCACACCCACTTTATTTAAATGACCATTTATTTGGTCTTGGTGGGAATTGAACCTGGGTGGATGGGTGCCCACCACTTTCACAAGTAATTGTCTTGCGTAATTTTTAAAATTAATTATATATGTATTAATTAATTTCTTTATTATATACTCCCTCCATCCCTCTATAAATTCAAAAATACGTTTCTCATTCAATTTTATTTTTTTTGCATATTATTTTTTCTCAATCACATCACTTATACTTTATTTATTATTTTATTATATTTAATCTCATACTCATCAAATATTTTTTTCTCATCAATTTATTTCTCTCTATCTTTTAATATTCTAGTATCAATTATTTAAAACAGAATCTCAAAACAGAAAAATTCAAAAATTACCTTGACTTAAATTCGGTGGAGACGATTGATAAACAACAGGCGACGGCAAACTGGCGGAATCGGCGATATCGTCTTGAGAACAGGGATGGAGTCGGAGTCGTCGCGACTAGAGCCGACAATTTGAGCCCGACCCGATGGGCCGGCTCGGCCAACCCAAAACCTAGTATGGGTTGGGCTCTATAATTAGAGGCCCATATAGAACTAGGCCTATTTGGCCCGACCCGATGAGTTCGATGGGCCTAATGGGCTAGGCTGAATTTGGCCCATCGGCCCATGGACAACCTGTTTGACCCGATCAATATTTTTTCTTTAGGCAAATAGATAATTAAAATAAGTAAAGTATTTTATATTTAAATATTAATGTGTTTTTATTTTATTTGAAGTTGTTATATAGTGTAATGTTATACTGACCATTTATGAATTATGTATAGTTAATACATTATTGCATATTTTTAATTATAATTATTTGTATAAATAACAATTATATGTGAGTATGTGACCAATAAAAAATTATATATATAATTTTTGCTAAACATATTATTTTTAAAATTATTTCATGGGCTGGACTGGCCCGCTAGCCCAGTGTGCTAGGTTGGGCTCACATTTTATAGGCCTGACTAATTCATGGGCCGGCCCGACCCAGTCCACGAACATCGCTTGGTCCGATGGGCTGGACCGAGCGACACGATTTGCCAAATCTAGTCGCGGCGGGAGAGCAAGAGAGAATCGCGAGGGAGGGCCGTGAGAAATTGCGTAGGGTGAAAGTGAAAGAGGCGGTACAAATGAATTAGGGTTTATAGACGGGTTACATATGGGTTTATAAACGAGTTAGAGACCGTATTCACAAAAAAATCGCTAAATGAGAGGGCAAAAAATGACAGTCAAAATAAAATTTGGGAATTAGAATTCTTAATACCAATTAAAGACCGCCAATGTGGTCTCAAAACAAAATTTAAAATCAGAAATTTAATTTCGGGTTAGAGACCAGCAATACGGACTCTAAATGGTCTGAGTACATAAAATTAAAGACTGAAGTGAAATCGGTCTCAAAATTCGTAATTTTTTCAAAACGGTCTCAAACCAGTCTTTATTTGAGACCGTTTTATGACGGTCTCAACATTGGTCTCTAATTTAGTCATTGTTTTAGTGTACCAAAACGGAGGGAGTATAAACAAGTGCTTATGTGTGCGTTTTAAAGTTTATGTCAAAGATTCTAACTTTGTTGAGAAATTTTGTAGTTGTATTTGCAGGGATAAGCATTAACTTGTGCATTTGTGTTCTACTTTGTTGTCCCAGATAGATTTCTTAGCTTAAAGAACCCTCAACACTCGTTACGTTTGTCTACTTACATTTTTTTTTATATATTGCAGTAAATCTATATTCTTATATTGCAGTTGTAGTGGCTCCCGACCCGTTCCTTATGGCGTATATAGTTGCGCTTACGCTGAATGCAGTAAATATTTAAAATTTAGAAGACATTTGCTTGTAATTCAAAAGTCACAGAGCGTTTTTTTTTTTTTTTCAATTTTTTCATATAATTCTGTCTAGAATGATTTCCTGCTTGTATTTTGCAAGACACTGGAGCCTCTGTTTTTTACTTGATTTTATTTTAGGCATCGTCTATTTAGCAAAGAATATCATCCTATTTCCTTGCATGATTGGGTTTTTGATCTACAAGTTTCGAAGAAGGTATTTATCGATGTACGGTGAAATTGAAGAGTTCTTGCAAAGTGACAACAAACTCATGCCCATCAGATACTCCTACTCAAACATAAATAAGATGATTAGAGATTTCGGAGAAAAACTAGGCCAAGGAGGATATGGTACTGTGTACAAAGGAAAACTTCGGAGTGGCTATGATGTGGTTGTAAAACTACTAGAGAAGCCCGGAGGAAATGGCAAAGACTTCATGAATGAAATTTCAACCATTGGAAGGATTCATCATGTCAACGTTATCAACCTCGTTGGATATTGTGCAGAAAGATCCAAATGTGCCCATGTGTTTGATTTCATGCCTAATGGTTTCCTTGACAAGTACATACTTGGCCGAGAAAAGATGAATTGCTCGAGTAGAAAATTATATAGACCTCATGTTCACTTACTTGGACATTTTCAACTCTAAAGCCTCAAACATTATTTCATTACTCTATAATATTTTAAAACTATTCATTTCTTTCATGGTACTTTTGAGATATTGGCTCTTGTTGTATTCCTTCTATATACTGTTTATCATAGATATATATATGCGTTTAATTATCTAGTCACCGAAAATTGCAAAAAAAAAAAAATAATAATAATAATAATTTGTCGATTTTAATCACGCATTTATCACGATCGAAATGGTCTTATTTGGGAATTTCTTCCAGCAAAGATTTTGTCGTTAACTTAGTGGAATAATGAAATAAAAATTTTACAATTATGATAGAATTTGTTGAGAATAATCTGAAATAATGTCTTCAATCAAATAAATACATATATTTTGTTAATGTTGTACCTGTGATGCTTATTTTGATTCAACACTCTTGGCAACTCTGTTTGTCGAGTGTTGTACAAAATGTTCCATCACTTTGATCAACATCATAATTTGGCCTTTCTCCTAACACTAACTCCTATTTTAGATGTTATTCTTAATGTCCTTGTATGTAGGATTGAAGACTTGGAAGTTATCAGGTGCGGTTGCATAAATTCAAAAAGTGAGAAGTTAAGAGCACGGATGGTGGTTCCTACTTTTAAGGAGTTTGTGGAGGAGGTTATAGATCATGTAAAAACCGATCTATGGATGTTGCATGTAGTTGAAAACGTTGCAAATTATTTCGTCTAGGAGATTATATGTATAGACCTAAAAGGGAGGCAATTTCATATAGTCGATTAGATTTTTTAAACCTTTCTAAAAGGTTGTTGCTGATGTTGTACCCGTGATGTGCAAAATGTTGCATCACTTTGGTCAACATCATAATTCGCCTAACTCCGATTTTTTTATGTTGTTTGTAATGTTCCTTTGATGCAGTTAGAAGATGTGGATTTTTTTCCCAATTTCAGGCCAAATTAGTCCAATCAACCCAATTTCGGGTTGATTAAGGCCCATTTTTCGGGCCAAACTTAGGTAAGTAATAAAAAGAGGACCGCAACTTTATTTATGGCCAAAAGATGACTTTAACTTAATTTTTTGTAATTTTAGGTTCAATATAAATATATAATTAATTTTTAAAATCTACTCTAGCCCATATTCTCTTCTTCAAATATATCCCTATTCTCTCATGTCATATATTATTTTTAAATATTATACAAAAATTTTTCATAAATTTTCGAATATAATAGTTTAAAATATATATATATATATATATATATATAATAAATAAAACAATAATAAAATAGAGTATTCAAATTTTATTTATAATATAAATTAATATAATAAATTACAACGTATGAAAAGTACAAAACTTAATTCTTTCAACCTTCCATAAGATGGATTTCATGGATTAAAGAAAGTATTACTGATTAAGTATTACATGAAGTTAACAATTTTTTTTTTCTAATAATTACCCAAAAATATCTAAATTACTTAAAATAGATAAACATATAATTAATACTTTATTTGAAAAAATAAAATACCCGTAAAATTTTAAAAATTAAATTTAAAAATTGTAGATGTAGTAATTTGTTATGAATTAGACAACATTATTAATGTTTAAAGAAACAAATATATACTACATAAAATTATAGTGAAATGAAAAGAACAACATATTATAATTTGGTATGATAAATTTTTAGGGCTAGTCTTGGGTAAGACCGTCTCACGGAATGAGATCCGTGATACCGCCTTCATATATAAATAGTGATAGTGTTTGAGCAAAAAGTGATAGTTGTTTAAGTAAAAAGTGATAGTCACTTTTATTAAAAATATTATCACTTTTTACTTAAACATTATCATTTTTTTTACAAACCAAAATCTGAAAAAAAATTTGAGTTATCTTACCCAAAATTTTGAAATATGGGTTAAAAGGGATTCGTCTCACATAAAAATATCCGTGAGACGGTCTCACACAATGTTTTGCCAAATTTTTAATTCTTAATTAAAAAGATTCTCACAATTTTTAAATATAAAGATAGTTTCACTTGGTAAATTTTAGATTGTACTCCGAGTATTTAAATAAATAATTCTTATAATTAAATTTTATAACTATATCTTTAATTGAAGATAAAAATTTCATAGATTTATTATTGAGAGGATTATACTAAATAATAATTAACAAAATTCGATCAAACATTTTTCTTATATAAGACATGACACAATATGAATCTAATTGAGGAAGGAAATATGGATTAGAGTAGATTTTAAAAATTATATATTTATATTGGGCCTAAAATTGGAGGGAAAAAAAGTTACAGTCCTCTTTCTGTCATAAATAAAGTTGTGGTCCTCTTTTTGTTACTTACCTAAGTTTGACCCGAAAAATGGGCCTCAATAAACCGGATATTGGGTTGATTGGGCTAATTTAGCCTGAAATTGCGAAAAAAATAAGTTACGGGTCTAATTTTGCTAGCCCGTAAAGTTGCGCTCCTCTTTTTGTAAACCCCCCTAAGTTGCGGTCCTTAAAAAAGAATTTTACCGTCCAGATCATGCAGATTGCATAAGGAGTGAGAGAATTGCAAGCACACATGGAAGTTAAGCCTAAATTGGAAGTTAACTTATTTTAAGGAATTAAGGGGAAGTTACATAGATCATGTGATCTATGGGAGTTGAAGGCTGGCGAAATTTATCTATAATAGGGGTTGTCTTCAACGTTTCAAGACAGAGAAGAAAGAAGACACAATCCATTACAAGACTATCGAAAGTGTGTCGCTTCTAGTTTAGAAAATTTTGGGTTTCTTCTCTCCTTTCGTGTGATAGTATAATTGTAATCTCTATCAAATAGACCAACACATTTGTTTGAATCTAGAAGTGTTTATGTTAGGCCAAGATTGAGAGGCAGTCTCATAAACTTTATTTTAGATTCTTAGGGTTGTCAATACCTTATAAAATTGGCACTGCCGTACCTCGAAGAGATTTTTGGCTAAGTTTTACTAATTATATTTTAGTGAAATAGTATAAACTTATTTATAGTCTATACAAAGTTTTGAATATTGACTTGTATCGTTTTTTAACACTTTTTGAGTACGTCACAATACGATCCCCATAAGTGTATGATTCCGATTGTAGTACGAAAGTATGACCAAGTAGTTTGTTCATCCAAGGATCTAATTAAATGCTAGCGATCGAATCCCTAGAGTTAGGAGTTTTTTCGTGCTAATGTATCAATTAAACGTGTTTGTTGGATTTTCAGGATTTAAAACACAAGTATTAAACTAAATTAATTAGGATAAACAAGAAATGGATAAAAGTAATAACAAGCTATCTAACTTTCGAGAGAAAGTGCAAGAGAAGGGGTATTGTCTCGGGTAATTCAATGAATTAACGAATAAATTACATGAATGAACTTAAGATTATGAGTTAAGTTAAAGGCTATCACTCCTATGTGTAGACCAATCCCTCGTGAGGCTTAGGTGAACACGTGCATTGATTAGCAATTATAGGATCTAACCAAATATCATAAGCTCCTAATGTTGGTCCTGAAAGGAGTATGACACAAGTGCATGGAGGGGGGGGGGGGGAACACACTTGTGTATGAATAACTTTGTTCAAACAATCAGGCTATCAGGAGAGTTGACTGGACAACTTCTCTGAGTAACTATCTAAGTAAGTTATATGTGTAGAATTATAGTTGGTAAATGGAAGTGTGTGAAAACTTAAGAATGATATATTCTTGATAGAGCTTAAAGGCTTGTATGCTTTGGATGCTTGTAGTTTCCACACCTTGAATGGTTTGCATACTCTAGTATTTATAGAGCAAAGTGAGGTTTTGTCCGTTGGAAAGACAACCTCAAATTGTCTATTTTTGTCTTCCTTGAACTTTGCATCTTGAGGACAGGTTTTTTGAAAGTGACATGTCTTCATCTTGGGAAGTAAACGGCTAGAGCTTCTTATCTTGACTTATTTGCACTGTTCCCAACGTTTGACTTGTAGATTCGGTAGTCAATCTTGAAGACATTCTTCCTGATCATTGATCCATGATTAAGGACAACATTCGTTTTCATCAGGACATATCTGTGCTCAAGCTTATCTCATCAGCTAACTTGACTATCAACAGTGTTGGCTAGCTTCTTTAGTTGAGTTGGTTTCTCATCTTTACTGATTCAATCTTGAGATTACTTTTAAGTGCATATCCTCCATATCAGTGAAGTTGACCTCATCAGCATAGTTGTCTCTTCACTTAGACTGATTTTGAATATTTCTAATTTAGTGTGCTGATGGACTCTGTTGAGCATCTCTTCTGATCTTGATAGAGTTCTTGTCAGTATGCTTGGTCTAGTTGATGTGTCCTTTAAGCTTTTGACTATCAGAGAGGTTGACTCTTTTGATCTTACACTTCTGAATTTGCTATCAACAGTGTTGAACTCTTTTGACTTTGACTTATGAGCAGGGTTGAAGTCTTCTGATTATGAGCCTTAAGAAACGTGATTCTTGTGATCTTCTAAGCTTGTGTTCCCCCTCAACTTATGCATCTAAACATCTATAAGCTGCCTAACATGTCAGTTGTTCAACTAGCCTGATCTATATGTTCCAACATTTCTAAAACGTACTTAGTAATATTTGACTTATCTATCTTGACATGTCTTAAGGGTTTTGGTATCTTAATCAAAATCTCATTTTATTATGAACACCTAAGATAGTGTTTCACAAGAACTTTCAACACGGTTATTAATGCTTATGAAACACCCTCTCACTAATCTCCTAAACGACCTCTATTCGATAAGTGTCTAGTACTGTCGATCTAAGCAATCAACCCTCTATCGGTTAAGCCAATTACTATGTGAATTCTAATCAATTAATTCAATCTCACACCCACATTCTTAATCATGCAACCCAATACGATCATTGTAATCGACACAACCAACAATGCTAGCTAATACGGTGAATTAATTGAATCAATGAAATCACAACACTAGAAAAATAAACACTCAAATCCTAAGCTAAAAATGCAATTAATCCATAATTTCACTAAACACCCATCAAAACATTCACACCCAAGGCAATAAGAACTTAGCACATGGTTCTAGAAGAGAATCACATGGCTACAACAACAAATAACATCAGACTCATAGTAAAATAGCAAAAGATTGGAGAAATTAAGAAATAACTAAATTGAATTGCAAAATAGAGTAATATCACCTTGATCTTGAGAATTTAGCTACAAACTGATGCAATAGACGATGCCCGATGATAATCGTAGCTTGATTAGAAGTAAAAACACTTATTCTAGCTAGTCTAATGAGAAATTCAACTAGAATCCTAAGAAAACCTACTACTACGTGCTTGTGTGTGTGGAATTGCTTGTAAAAGGAGGAAGTCTCTTTTCAAAACTCAAATTGGAGCTATTTATAGTATGGGTGGATGTCTTGGATCAATTTTGTAATTAGGCCCTTGAAATATGGAGAAAATAGGCCAAAACTCCGAGAATGTGTCCACTCGGCAGGGCGGGTAAGTGGCGCGCACGAAAATGGCGGAGAACAGCATGTCCCGGCCGGGCGGATAGTTTGTAAGTTGATATGGGCCAAAATACGCGCAGGGGGGTGCATTAATAAAAAAGGTGGGTGCAGATCGCTGTGGCCCGGTCGGGTGGGTCTCTTGGCCCAAAATTCGTCCCTTCATATCTCGAGCTTCCGATCTCCGATTGACTTGATTCTTTTTTTCATTTCACTCGAATTTTCGAGACGAATTCAATGGTGCAATCCTATCTTTAGTACAGTGAGATATATGCACATGATTTGCTCCTAAAAGCTTCATTGTTTCTAAAAACATCAACAACACACTACCTTTCTCACAATTAAATCAAATCATCCACAATTGGCCAATATAATGTGAAAATACAAGAAATATAAGTTCTAAATATGCACTAAAGTCATGCAATTTACACCCGAAACAAATATTATGTTGTTTCGTGTTTTTAATTTCCGCTGCAAAATGTATCGTCATGAAAATATATTTTTTATGACGCCAAATATCGTCATCAATTATTATTTAAATCGTCAATAATTATCATCGTGTCAAATTTTTTTATCACAAATTATTTTTATAATTAATGACGAAAGTGTAGCATCGTCAAGAAAATATATTTTCAATGACGTCAAATTTCGTAACCAATTATTATTAAAATCGTCACATAGTATAATCGTGACATATTTAATAACATCGTCATGAAAGTTACAAATTTTGTGTCGAAAAAATTGTAAGTGGTGACGAAAGTAAATTTTGTCATGATTTCTAGTATTTTAATAACGAAAAAATTATACGCGGTGACAAAACTAAATTTTGTCACAATTTCTAGTATTTTGATGACGAAAAATAAAATTCGTCACCTTTAAGTAACTAATTGTGACGAATTTTGTGTCGTCACAAAATTTTTTGTCACAAAATGTGTGATTTTCTGTAGTGGCTCTCAAACTGATCAGCTAAATTCAGCAGTCAGTAAGGTTGTTATCTTAATCTACTATATTCACTCGCACTTTATAGATTAGAACATATTGTTTGCATTCAGACGATTGAGTATATAACTCACTTGACCGTCTCGTCTCATCTGATCTGAATCACGAAAAAGTTTTAAACACTTGAAAGTCTATTCACCCCCCCCCCCTAGACTTTCACCATAATCATTTTGGGACCAACAAAGATGACCAGATTTAATTCTCTATTCACCTTGAAGGTTGTTGATGAAGCCAAAAAGGGGGAAGATAAGGAAGTAAGGGAAGAGAAGCAAGCAGAGCAGACTAAACAAGTTCAGACTAGAAGATGTCTAGTTAAAACTTATGCTCAGGAGCCGTCTGAAGATGAGTAGTAAAGGCAAGTAAAAGGAAAAACTAAGTTGTCTGAAGAGAAGGCGATTCTGATCAGACAAGGCAAGAAAAAGTTGGAGATAAATGAACCAATTGGTTTACTGAAAGAAACCAAAGGACAGATGCTTGAAAATCTTGATGAAGAAACCATCAGAAAGAAGCAAAAGGTTGATGATGAAAAGTTTGCTAGTAAGAAAGTGTTGGCTAAAAACATTAAGAAATTGAGAGAAAACAAGGCAAATGAAGATGTGTTTGAAGATGCAGTAATAGACAATGTTTATTGATGCTGAACACACTGCAAATTGGATGATTTTAAAAGATTATTGGGAAATATCTCACTAGATAGTTAGGAGATATGGAGAGCTTCCTACTAAACAAGATGAGTTTATATGCAGTACGTTTGAGAAATTTATGGAAGTTGAAGACAGTAACCTATAGAAGCTGATCATGAAGATAGTTGTTGTTGCTGGTTATAACATTCTATCTCCAGAATTTTCTAAGTGGGAGAAACCAGTCTTGTCTTCAGGGGCCAGAGTAGACTTCACCAAAATCAAGTAATTAGAAGAAAAGATCCTTCTTGAAGAAAACATATCTGATGAAGATCACATGGGTGAAATTCATAGGTGAAATTCATAGAAGAGTGTTGGATGCTTTCCAGATTCCAGAGAGTGATGGTGATGGAAGCATAGTGTAAGAAGTCTTACTTTATCTTTTTGATATATTTTCTAAATATTTGTAATCGATCTGATCTTATTCAAATGAATGAAAAAAATGAAATATTTTGATGATTATATAAGATAACTACTTAACTGATCTTATGACTTAATAATTCAAGTAGTTTTGGCTTCATCAAACGGGGGGAAATTGTTGGGATATGAATCCTAAGAAAAGTTCTATTTGATGATAAGATGAGTGTTGATAAGCCAAAAGAAGATTTGAATATATGTTAAGTATTGACTGATTTGTTATGGAAGTCGTCTTGTATGAGACAAGATCAGAATATATTAAAAGTAATATTGAAATATGGTTAAGTATAAAAGAAAGATTACTTAATATGATAGGTCTTATATGATAAAGCTTTAATTGTTGTATAGAAGCTTATATACATTCTGATGTAATAGTCTTTAGGTTAACTAAGTTGATCTATAAAGCTTAAAGTAATGTAATAGATTAGTTAGCTTAGATGATAAGATAAAATGACTATGAAGACCAGAAGACTTGATCTAGACCAGACGAGATATGAAGGAAGTAAAAAATATTATAAGTATAGAATATATGCAAGACAAGACAAGTCTTAAGGAAGTCAGAGGCGTATGAAGAAAGGGAAGTTCGAAGTTAGTTATAAACTGAAGTAACTAAATAACCATCGTATATTCAAGATAGATATCAAAAATCGGTTACAGAGTTTGTTAGAGAAGTTATCAAGAAGAGTTGGTTGGATAACAAACTAATCTTGATAAGTGATATCTATAAATAGGTGATGATCTTCTACGATTAAAGACTACTGAAACTACACATACTGAAGCATTCAAAGAGAAAGTCTTAGACGATCAAACACTCACAGAGTTCAGAAGATCAAATCAAAGAAGAAGCCCAGAAAAGAAGAGATCATTCAAAGAAGGCTTATTTCGAAACAGAGAAGTTTTATTTCTTTATTAATTTTAGTTTGTAAAACAAGCTTGCTAGTTGCTTGGTAAAATCATTAATTAGATCGAAGATATACCTGGAGGTATATTCGAAAATATCGAAGTCTTAATCTTGAGACTTAAAACACAAGAACAGAAGAGTAATAAAAAATCACGAACTGGTGTTTGTGAGAGTGGATGTAGACAAGTTGTCGAACCACTATAAATCTTGTGTTTGATTTACTTACTGTTTTATATTTGTTAAGTTCTTAAAAAAATTTGTATAATCAACTAGATTGAGAAATCTTGTTGAATAGACGAGTTACTTGCAGAATAGACAAGTAAAGTTCATAATCGGTAGTTGAGTATAATATTGTTAAGGGCTCATAAATCTGATATTCCGCATATTAATCTCTGATATTTTAGAAAAGTTTGAAAAGTCTATTCACCCCCTCTAGACTTTTAGACCCGTTCTAATCTTAACACTCGACTACTTGGGACCAACAATGGTGATTCTTATTCCTTGAATTTGTGCATGATTTGTGATGGATTGCGATGCTTATGTTGTCTTTCGTATTTGTTGGATTTTGACTCTATGAGTACATAACTTGTTGTTGTTGGAGAGATAATTGATGGATGTTTGAGTTACATTGAATGAGCCGGAGAGAATTGAGCCTTGAATCGAACATTAAACCGGTTTATTTCATTTGAGAGTGGATTGAGTCATTGCTAGTAAATCTAGAACTTGCCCACGTTCTTTCTTGAGACCATAATTTTGTGAAATTTTGTTATATGATTTAGGCCATCTTTCGTACTAAAAAGTCACTTAATCAAATTTTTCCGAAAATCAAAGTAATTTTTCGTAGTTAGCCCATTTGAGCTTGATATATCATTTTTCTTGACAACCTACAATGTTTAACAACTTAGCCTTCTTGAGCCTTTGATGTCCACATCTGGTGGAGGACAAAAGATGAAGTGGTAAAACATGTGCACAAATATCTTTGGTTTGAGAAAAATTGGCATGATTTGAGAAAAAAAAAGATGGAAAAGAGAAAATTGCGAAAAAGAAATTAAATGATGAGAAAGAAAAGAGGGACAGTGATCCCCACAAGCATAAAGGAAAAAGTTGTCTAAAAAAGATGAGGTGGTGAATACATTTGAGAAGATGAATTTGAAAAGTGAGGATGAAAAGTTGTCCTCCACTATACGAGTCATTTCATCCAAATTTATCCTACCTTGTCCAAAGAGCCAATGTTACGTCCATGGTAAAGTTCAATTAATCTCATTGTTGAAAAATTTTAGTGGTGGAAAGAGTAGAGTTTGGGCAAGTTTATGGTGATTGCAAAACATGATTCAATCGATGAGTGCATACACGTCCTCAGTTTTGTTTGAGTGTTTGAGAGAAACACTTCACCCTGTGAGTAGGTAACTTGAACATTTGGATATTGGTTACTCCATCACAATTTGTTATCTGCTTTAGTGTTTTTGGTCAATGAATTTGAGATTCAATAATAAGCTTGTGACCAATTTTTAGCATGCATTTTGAGGAATGGAATTTGCCACATTTTATGCTACATGTGTGATTTTTCATTGGGCATTTTCTTACCATCATTCCACCCTCATGTTCTAATTATTTAATTCGTTGTTTGGGGTAAAACAACATTTTAAGTTTGGGTGGTTTGATTCGGGTGGAATTTGCATGATTTTAGTGCACACTTTAAGCTCAATTTTCTTACAATTTCACGATTTTATTGCTCAATTTGGATAAATTCACTTGATTTGAAGAAATGTGATGTTTTACGCATTTTGTAGGAAAAATAAATATTTTGAAGGAAAAAACACCTACCTAATTTTTGGTGAATCCAACGAAGGAAGAAATCGAGCTCGAGAATGAGATGGGCAAAAATTCTCACAGATCACAGCCCAATTAAGGCCGCTGTCTTTCCAATTTCCGAGGTCCAATTAAAAGCCCACTTGCAATTTTATTGGAAGCCCATTCATTAAATTGGGGGCATGAGCAAAGCAGCTGTAGAGGCAGGAGAGAGAGCAGCCGCAGGCAGAGAAGTTGGCCAAGGGTTGAGGAGAGAGAATGCAAATTAATTGTGGACCCATTTCTTTATTATGTTGAGTAATTCATGCAGCATAAATTAATTGAAAAAAAAAAAAGTAGCAATTGACATGCTTCTTTAGGAAGAGAGAGGGACTGATCATTAATGCAAGAAAGGAAATAAAACCGCAGCCATGCACCTCGAGTCGTGTGCGCGTCAATCAGATTGCTTTTTGACTTTCAATTGGGATTCAAATTAAATAGATTCAATCGGACAGGCGATTGCTTCCAACCGGAATCCGAGTGGCTGCCTCTTCCAGAAAATCTCATGTAAGTCCTTCTCACTCGGTTGACCGAGTCAACGACATCATCTGCGCGGAAAAATTCACAAATCTTTTATTTTCGAGGGATTAATTTGTAAATTCCAACCAAAATTTCTCCCAACACTTTAAGTAGTACTCCTATCAGATTTTTGAAGAGGATTCCACCCCAAGCCACCAAAATTCTCACACAAAAATACACACTTGAAGATGTTCTTCATTTTTTTGGAGCAAAAGTTGGATCATTAGCTTGAAAAATTATAGTCTTCATCATCTACTAGACTAAGCACTTATTTCCTTTATCTTTTTATTTAGCTTGTCTTCTTATTTTGTAATAGTTTAGATAATGTTTCTATTTGGCTAAACACTTTAGGTTCTAAGGCTTGTAAATATTTAGATGGAAGTTTATGGATTAATGTTTAATTTTAAATTGTGTTTGTCTCTTATTTGTATGCTTAATTCTTACATGGATGCATGTTATTATTGGTCATGATAATGTGTTTTATATATTATTAATTGGGGTGAGATTGAGATATTTATCCCATTAATTGAAAATAAGCATACAACCCAATTTATAATGAGCTCGAGAGGGGATTGATTATTGGGAGGGAATTAAATGATCTTTTGAGCTAATTTAGGTTATACAATATTTGTGAGATAGAGATACAAACTTATATTGTGTTTTCCTTTGGATTAATTAGATCGAGAGATTAATTAATCCTTCTTTAGTGATCAACCCTATAAGAACAAATGAATTACCATTTGAATGAGTCATTAACCATTGATGAATATCTTAATATTGCAAATGCCTTAAAACCTACTTTCTCTTAATTGAGTTTCATTTATATTTTCTCTTATTTTTGTGATTTGCATGAGTTGTTTGATCGAATTTACTTATTGCTCTTTTAATGTTTATTTGTGACAATTTGGTACGCAATTTAGGGCAATTCAACATTCAAAATTTCGATCACTGTCTATTTAGAACTTGATCAACAAACCCCACTTTTACATTCCCCTCCCTGTGGGATCGACTCGTACTTACCTCACTACGATTTACACCGTATACTTGCGATCGTTTATTTTAGTATTGTAAAATATGCGAACAATACACGATCTAATAATTTAGCGCCTCAGGTCTTTGCTAGCTTGATTAAACAATGACCATGATAGTACAAACGTACAATCTCTACAAATAGCATAATATTTCCTGAAATTAATGGCCACACTATCTCATTACTAAAAAAATGTCAGTATAGTACAACGATGTGGCGTGGTACCGATAATATACCCTAGGTTCTGAAATAACGATGTTACCCCCAAACCACCAAGGTATAAAAGCCCTACTATTTCCATCTAAAAGGATTAAGTTATTATGGCCTCTATACTCTCTCTCTCTCTCTAAGATTATTATTGTTCATCATCACCTTCTTGATCCCAACTTACTTGAGTGTCGGAGGGCCATCGTCGGAGCCCCCTCCGGCCCGACTTTGTTGCAGGTCATCCAGTTCCGGAGTCGTCTACCCCTCATTGTTCATTTGGAAGGATTTCTCAAGAAGTTTTACCCTGTTCTTATTCATTCGTGTTGTGACTCACTTATGAACACGACCATGTCTCATCAGGTTATATGGTGATCGACCACTGATGTTTTCTGAAACTTTTAAACTGGAACTTGTTGTATAAAGCAGAGATATTCCTTATGCCTTTGCTTTTTATTCTTCAAATCGCAAGATGCCCACTTTACTCATGTATATATACTATGATATAACTTGCTTAATTTTCTTTAAATCTTGAAATATTCTATTCTTGCTGTTTTCATTAACAAATTTAACTCAACTATTCATATATTCACGCTTACTTTTAATTATTTGATTACTTTTGATTAAAAGCTACCACTGTTAGTGTGATCATCTGTCTTGCTGTCATGAACGGCTGGTCGCTACATCAAGTAGATGTCAACAACGCCTTTCTCCATGGTCTTCTTGATAAACCAATTTACATTAGTCAACCACCTGATTTTGTCAACCCCCTTCAGCCAAACCATGTATGTCGCTTAAATAAGGCAATTTATGGTCTGAAACAGGCTCTTCTGGCCTGGTTTCAACGCTTCTGCGACTTCTTGCTCGTCCTCGGCTTAAAGGAAAGCAAGTCTGACACCCCTCTGTTCGTCCTCACCTCAGGTCGTATTCTTCTTTACCTTATTATCTATGTTGATGATATTATTATCACTGGTAACGACAAATCTTTTGTTGCTCGTCTTTTGCTAGAATTAGCAAGGAATTCGCAATCAAGGATCTTGATCGCCTGAATTACGTTCTCGGACTCGAAGTTACCTACATCAACAAAGGTCTTTTTCTTGGTCAAACAAAATATGCCATCGAAATCCTTACTCGCGCTCTTCATGACACTGATCTCCTTCGGCTGGATGGACAAGCCTTCTTTGATCAAACACTCTTCCGCTATGTGGTCGGTGCTCTCCAATACCTCATCATCACTCGATCGGATCTATCATTTGCGGTCAATACCACCAGTCAGTTCCAAGCTCGTCCAACCACATACCACTTTCAGGCGGTTAAACAAATTATTCGCTACGTGAAAGATACGATCAACCTCAGCCTTCAGTTCTCTCCCGGTTCCTCCTCGCTGGTCGGCTACTCTGATGCCGACTGGGAATGTTGTCTAGACACTCGAATTATGGGTACTCTATATTCCTCGGCCCCAATCTTGTCTCTTGGGGAGCTAAGAAATAACCCACTGTCTCTCGATCAGGCTGTGTTTGCCTGTGAATCTGAGAATAGGGCTATGGCAAACACAACTTTCGAAATAATCTGGTTTGATGATCCTATGCGACAATAAAAGTGCTTTGTTTCTGTCTCAAAATTCGATTGCTCATAAACGAGCTAAACACATCGACATTAATTACCATTTTGTTCGCGGGCTTATCTCCGTTGGTCGACTAATTACTGAATACATCCCATCAAACTTACAACTCAAGAATATTTTTACAAAAAGCCTTCCTCGTTCACTATTTGAATATTTTCGTCACAAGCTTCGCGTCTGCTCGCTTAACACTGCTCACTCCTCGCCTTCTACTGCTCTTTGCTCGCCAACTCTGGCTCACAATGCTTCGCTTGAGGGGGAATGTTAGATTAAGCAAGCGATTAGTTAATTAGTTCAATAATGGTTATTAAGTTGTAACCATATTAGTTGGTTACCCACACCTCATTGTATAAATGCAAATTGTAAATAACTGGTATGCAAAAACATAACTTTGATATGCAAAAGAGTTATCTATTAATATTTGCGAATAAATATTTTATTAAAAGGAAAAAGAAAAAACACCTAAAACTATAAATTCACATATATGTTTCTAATTACTCGGGATCCTTTGATTTTAGAAAATGATTTGAATTTTGGAAAGTTAATTAATAGGCGCGATTCTCGATGTTAGGGATTATAAAATCTGATATAATATTTATTGACTTATTCAATATATTTAAACATCTATTTAATTCAAATGGGCACAATGGTACATTTAGGTCCCATTTTTAAATTAATAGTAACTAAAAAAAACATTGATCTTATTTGTAAAAAATATAGGTGAAATGGACTTTAGAGTAACTTCTCCTAGTTTTTAATAACAAAAGTGTAAGTCATTATAACTAAAAAAAAATGCAACACAATATTATTAAAAAGTGCAAGTAGGTGTAATTGAAAAATGCAACATAATATTTAATGAAAAATATAAGTTATTGTAATTGAAAAGTATAAGTTATTTAATGAGTTAATTATTCCTACCCTAATTTAAAAAAGGCCAAATGCCATCTATATACTCCCTCTCCCTTTGTTCCAGATCAGAAATTCCCAACTAACTCATACCCAAAAAAAATTCACTTATTTATATCATTACTTTTTCTTACTCAATAAATTTTTTAAAAAATTAAATTCACGAAAATTAGGAGTAAATTAATTTTTTTTTTTTTGGCTATAAGTTTAAAAGGCATGGTACAAAAAATAATTAATTGTATGGTGAATTAGTTTGAATATATAAGTTTTTTATTAGTCATATGGTAAATTTCGTTTGGTTTATATGGTAAATTTCGTTTGGTTTATCAAATAAATTTGATGCACTTGGGAAAAACAACTAGAAAAATAATAGCACGAGAAAAGAAAAAAATATAATTGATTTTTCTATTTTCACAAAGTAGTTTGAAAAATAAAATAAAAATTCATTCTTAAAAACTGTCCTTGTTATATATATATATATATATATATATATATATGGGACTCATAAATACTCCCTGTAAATCTGACTGAGTTTCATAATTGTTAGATTCTTCAACAGATACTGATTGGTCTGGACGTAAGAGTCTTTCATCTCATCAGCAGGTGCACTATGTTTGTGCCCCTGTTTTCCTCAATATTCATGTGCTAACTTTCTTTCTTTTTTGAATCTTGTGCATTTCTTTGAATCTTTTAACCCCTTTGACTTTGACACGGATTTTATCTACTCTTTCTTTCTTTTTTGAATCTTGTGCATTTCTTTGAATCTTTTAATCCCTTTGACTTTGACATCTACACATGTTAAAAATCTAGAAGGATGAAATACGATGTTCATGCACTGGGCTAATTGCAATCCAGAAAAAGATGTTCATGCAACTAGAGATGAATTTAATAATCAAACTGTATCAATTTTGGACCGTCTTTCGTTAGACTATTTAAAGAAGAAGAATATTTAAAAGATTGAAAATAGAAACAAGGTAGATGTAACATGAATATTGAGGAAAGCACCGGCTCAAACATATACTGCACTTACTGAGATGAGAGACTGTTAGGTCGAGTCCAATCAGTTTCCGTCCCCATCGAAGAAAGCTTCGTGCAGTAATTAAAGTGGTAATCAATCTAGCTTTCTTAATCCCGGCCTGTTTTAGTTAGTTAATAACATTTAAATGTATTCTCAAAACTTTCCCTTTTTGCAGCTCATCTAGTGCAGGAGGTTGCCAGTCCTTTAGCAACAAGTCATTCAGAATTTGGCATTTGCACTCTCAACCGTAACCCAGCTGACTTCAGCATCCCTGATGCACGAAACGAGTTCACTATAAGAGCCAAAGATTTGAAGTTCAGAAAGCGCAACAATTCGAAAGTATTATGTTTTATGTTTATGTTTTACAATCAAGTTAAAAAATAATTAATAAATTTATTAATTATTATAAAAATCAATTAACTTAACTAATTCATTATTAGAAAAATTATTAACTTCCCTAATTTGAAAAAAAATTATAATTACAGTATAAGTATTATAAAATAAATTATGAATATTAATTAAAATAATAAATAATATTTTAAAATATATTAAAATAAATTTAGAATAATATTTAAATAAGTAAATAATTTATCATAATATCAAAAAAATACTCTCTCCATCCCGTGATTACTTGCACACTTTTCTTATTGGGATGTCCCAAAATTAATAACCTCAAAACATCATTTTATTTTCAAATTTGCCACTCCTTTTTTCCATACATTTCACTTTACACATCATCAAATTCACTTTACACATCATCAAATTACCTAAAATACCCCTCCTTTATCTTACATCACCAATTATTAAATTCACTTTTCTTAAACAACGTGTCGGTCAAAACCGTGCAAGTAATCTTGGGACGGAGGGAGTATATAATATGAAAAAAAACCAAGATTTATTCCTAAGTCAATTAATTACTACAAAAATCAATTAACTTACCTAATTAATTATTTAAAAATTCAATTAATCTAATTAAAAAAATAATTTAAAAAATCAATTAACATACTCAAATAAATATAAATTTTATCTTTAAAATAATAAAAATTTCAAATAAGTTCTTTATTAAAATTGTCAAAAACTCTTATTAAAACTTAACAATTATTTTAATATTTTAAATAAATACAAAAATCCACAAATATTTAAAATATTTAAAATTCCCAAATAAAAAAAAAAAACTCAAATATATCCAAGATTCTCACCCCTTATCCACGGTAATTGAAAGATGATGATGACCAATATATTTTTTAACAATTTGTTAATTTTATTCTTTTTCATTTTTATTATATAATTTTTAATTTGATATTAGTTCGTACAAAAATATGTGGACCCATTTTGTGTAATACTTAGATAAATTTTTATTGTGCAAATCATGCACGCGACGCTGATCAGTTTTACGACTTTGTGCCTCAAATGCCGCCGGTGGTGGATGAAGCAGCTGCAGGACACAAATTGGTTCCACTTATGGCTTTCAAGGTTAGTCTATTTTCGGGTCGGGGCATTTGTTTGGGTTTTGCGAATAATCATGTTCTCGGCGACGCAAGTTCCATCCTCGGGTTCATCTTAGCTTGGGCCTCGATTAACAAATTCGACGGAGACGACGAGTTTCTCACCACAAACGAAAAATCGCAGCCAATTTTCGACAGATCTGTTCTTCGAAATACTAGTCGAATCGATTCGATTTTCTGGAATGTAAAGGGAAAGGTTCCTCTTAGTGAATCATCATCTTTTCCCCTGCCTACAAACAGAGTAAGATCTACATTCATCCTCACTCAAACTCATATAAACAACCTCAAACATCTCGTTATTTCTCATAAACCAAATCTACATCATGTATCTTCGTTCGTCGTTGCAACGTCGTATGTTTGGACGTGCCTGGCGAAAGCCGGGGACGCCATTGGAGAAGAAATTACGGAAAATGAATTTGTAGTATTTTTCTTTCTGGCGGACGCGCGAGGGAGGTTAAACGCGCTTATCGATCCGCCAGTGCCGTTGAACTACTTTGGAAACTGCCTAGGGGGTGGAATTGTGAATCTGGAGCACAAAAAGATGGTGGGAGAAGAAGGATTTGTGGTGGCAGCAGAGGCCGTTGCAGAGGAAATTAAGAATCGAGTGAACAATAAAAATGAGTTTCTGAAAGGCGTAGAGAATTGGGTTGGGAGTGGGACCGTTGAGGAGAAGAAGAAGTGGGGCATGGGAGTCTCCGGTTCTCCGAAATTTGATTTGCCAAATGCGGATTTCGGATGGGGAAAGGCGCGAAAGCTTGAAGTTATATCCATGGATGGCGAGAAGTATTCAATGTCCATTTGTTAAATCAACTGAATTTGAAGGGGGACTTGAAGTTGGTTTGTCTTTGCCTAAGGAAAGAATGGAGGCTTTTGCTACTTACTTTATTGATGGCTTAAAATAATTTATTTACCTTACTATTTTTTTAATTTAAAGAATTTCGAAATTTAGCATTTAGGTGGAGTGGGACCTCTTATCCTACAATCAGTTGCTTAATATCATGACCATGTCTAATCATCTAGTTGGATTCGTGTATGTGTCAATGTTTTTTAAATTTATGACTTTTAAATTTGCAAAATCGCATGCTCTTTCAGCAACGAGTGTGAATCTGATACTGCACGGTGGTGTTTATAGAAGAAATTGTGCATCATTGGTTCTTTCTTATTACAAGTAAAAAAGGGAAACCTAAAATATCGTAAGTACCACCAGGTAGCCATTGAGATTCGAGCTTAATTGGTAGCGATGATCAGTCATATTATTGAGCACGAAAAACACGAACCTGCTGCCAAATCTCGATTGATAAGATTATGGACGAAATGACTCGTCGTCGTCCCACTCTGCATGTGATGTGGACCTTAAAAATCGTTGGCCTCCACCGAGAGGTCCAATATTTATCTTAATGTACGTGTTGTGTGTGACATGCATGTCCACCTATCGCATTTCATTTCAAATTATTGTATGTTGGTTTGTTTGTTAGTAGTTTTCGGCTATAGAGAATATAGAAAATATAATTTTTTGATTAGTTGTAAAGATGATTTACAATGGATATTTATACAAGTGATATTTAGGTCTAACCTAACCCTAATGGGTTTTATAAGAGAGTCCATAGGAAACTAAGATGGGCCTATACAATAAATAAGAATAAGAGTGTATTTACTAATATAGGTACAATACGCCCCCTCAAGATGGAGCACCATTGGTGAGTCCAATCTTGGACATGAGAAGTTGTAGGCGAGTGCTGGAGAGAGGTTTCGTGAGGGCATCCGCAAGTTGATCGGAAGAAGAGACATGAGACACACGTAGTTGTTTTGTCTTGATGAGATCACGAACAAAGTGAAAGTCAATGGCAATGTGCTTCATTCGTGAGTGAAAGACAGGATTCGAGCACAGGTAGGTGGCACCAATGTTGTCGCAGTAAAGGGCTGGTGTAGGTGAAGTGGGGAAGTGGAGTTCCTGAAATAGGGATTTGAGCCATTGAACTTCAGAGGCAGCAGTAGCAAGTGCTCGATATTCAGCTTCAGTCGAGGAGCGAGCAACAGACTTTTATTTCTTAGACGACCATGAGATAGGGTTAGACCCTAGAAATACAATGTAGGCACTGGTGGAAGTTCGGTCGTCTGTGTCTCCGGCCCAATCGGCATCAGTGAAGCAGTGAAGCGATGAGGATGGACTAGAGGTGAGGGTGACCCCAACATTCCTTGTACCATTCAAGTACCGCAGTAGACGTTTGACAGCACCCCAGTGAGTGGTAGTGGGTGCATGCATAAATTGCGACAATTTGTGCACGGTAAAAGCAATGTCCGGCCTGGTGAGTTGTAGATATTGAAGGGAACCAAGGACCTGACGATATTGGGTGGCATCTGTAGGCGAGTACCCATCCGAGATAGATAGGCGAGCAGAGGTTGGTAAAGGGGTGCGAACAGGTTTCGAAGTAAGCATGTTGTACCGGGCGAGCAGGTCAGTAACATACTTGCGTTGAGAGAGGAAGCATGAGTTTTTAGATCTGAGAACTTCCACTCCCAAGAAATAAGATAGAGGACCAAGGTCCTTGACCGAGAACTTGGCACGGAGGTCGGCAGCCACACGGGCGAGCATGGATGTGTTGTTGCCCATCAAGATGAGGTCGTCGACATAGACGAGGAAGTAGGCGACCACCCCAGTGTTGTTGTAGACGAACAGAGATTCGTCCGAGTGAGTGGGAGTGAACCCAATTTCTTCGAGAAAGGAGCGAAGAGCATAGTACCACGTGCGAGGAGCCTGTTTCAAGCCATAAATGGATTTGTGTAATTTGCAAACATAAGATGGAAAAGTCTTATCTGCAAAGCCGGGGGGTTGTGCCATGAAAACTGTGTCATAGAGTGTGCCATGGAGAAAGGCGTTGTTGACGTCAAACTGTTGGAGGGGCCAGTGCTAAGTGACAGCAATGCTAAGAACCGCTCGCACAGTGGCCGGCTTGACGACCGGACTGAAGGTCTCAGTGAAGTCAACACCTGGTCGTTGGTGAAAGCCTTTGGCAACCAGGCGAGCTTTGTACTTGTCAAGAGATCCATCAGGTTTTCGTTTAATACGAAAGACCCACTTGGAGCCGACCACGTTTTGAGATGAATCGGGAGGAACTAAGTCCCAGGTGCCGTTCTGAAGAAGATCATCAAACTCAGCCGACATGGCTGCTCGCCAGTTTTTGTCCTTGAGTGCTTGCGACACACAACTCGGATCAATGTCAAAAGTGATGATAGAAGTAACCCCATACCTCGGATTTGGCTTGAACACGTTATTTTGAGCTCGAGTTACCATGCGAGGTGCAGGAGGTCGTAAGGGAGCATTGGTCGACACAGGGATGTCGGATGTGGTGACAATCAACGGGGAGGTGGGTGTGGGTATGGTTGGCTGGGGTATGTTCGATTGGTCGACCGGTGAGGGATTTTGGGGAATGGTAGTAGTTGGCACCGGGTTGGGGTCGAGGATAGTTGTGGTGGAGCGAGGAAGCGAAGGTGCTATAAGAATGGGCGAGGAGCTAGGATCAGAGGAAGTAGGCAGCGAGGAGGTGGAGGTCAGCAAGGGAGATGGTTGATTGATGGGAGAAGGGATAGAAAAGGGAAACGTATGTTCAACAAACTGAACATGACGCGAGGTGTAGATTCGGTTTGTAGAGCGATCAAGACAGAGATAAGCACTCTGTGTGGGCGAGTATCCAATAAAGATACATGGAGTGGAGCGAGGATCAAGTTTGTGATTGGTATAGGGGCGAAGTAAAGGGTAGCAGAGGCAACCAAATACACGGAGTTTGGTTAGGTTAGGGGGGCGAGTAGTGAGTTTTTCAAAGGAGGATGCCATGTTGAGGTTAACTTTGGGAATGCGATTTATGATATAGGCTGCTGAGGAAACAGCATAGGGCCAATAAGTGAGAGGCATGGAAGCATGGTGAAGAAGGGCTAGGGCTGTGTCAACCACATGACGATGGCGACGTTCAGACATGTCATTATGTTCGGGAGTGTGAGGTGGGGTGGTGAGGTGTGCAATGCCATGGGTCAGAAGAAAGGGGCGAAGAGCAATGAACTCTCCCCCATTGTCTGAGTAAAAGGTTTTGATTGTGATTTGATAGTTGTTTTCAACTAGAGTTTTGAATGTGGTAAATGTGGGGAGAACGTCTGATTTTCGTTTTAGAGGGTAAACCCATATGTATTTGCTGAAGTGATCAACGAATAACACATAGTATTTGAAATTGTCAGGGGACAAGACAGGCGACGACCAAACATCAGAAAAGATAACATCAAGTGGTTTAGTAGATATAATGCTTGAATCATGAAAAGGTAATTTGTGACTTTTGATACATGAGCAAGAATTACAGTTGAAGTGTTTGGAAGGTGCACTGGATAAACTAAGCTTAGAGAGGGTGTGAGCAAGGATTTTTGTTGATGGGTGGCCAAGGCGAGCATGCCAGGTGGTCGTTGTGAGGTGCTGAGTGGTGAAGGCTTGCGGGGAGTTGGTGGACATGTGTGCCGGCCAAACATACAAGTTATTGATACGACTCCCAACGAGGAGAATGCTCCCCGAGTGACGTTCCCGCACCTGAAAGGAAGAACGATTAAAAACGACGTTAACATTATTGTCACGACATAGACTGGAGACTGAAATTAAGTTTTTCGAGATGTGTGGGACGACTAAGACATTCGAAAAACTGAGAGACTTAAGTTGAGGAAAACACATAGAGCCAGTGTGAGATATGTGTAAACCTTTACCATCACCAATTTCTACATTGTCAGACCCATCAAATGGTGAGTGAAGAGAGAGGTTGGCGAGTTCGTTGGTGATGTGATGCGAAGCACCTGAGTCAAGAATCCAGTGATCGACAGGATGCGCCGAGGAGGCTGAGTGAGCCGAGTATGCCGGGCGAGCAGCTGTCCGATTGAGACGAGAGGGTGGTGTGTACTGACCATGTGGGCGGCGAGGACCAGGAGAAGGAGCAGTGGGCGAGGGTGATGAAGGAATCTCAGGACAGGTGCGAGCAGTGTGACCCGGTGTTCGGCAATATTGGCAGGTGCCAAGATAGGGTCTTTACGAGGACTGGCGAGGACGAGTGCCAGCAGTGTTAGACCTCGAGTCTGGTCGCGAGGAGCGAGGAAGAGGTTTACTGGCAGTAAGTGCAGATGCAGGTATTGAGGCCGAGGATGGTCGCGAGGCAATTTGAACCTCGGCACTGAGGAGCTTGTCGCAGAGCTCGGCAAAGGAGATGGGCCGTTCGCGAGCTTGGATGGCATTTGCTATATCATTGTAAGACTCATCAAGGTCAGTTAGGACTTGGAGGGTGACGTCCTCGGCATCAGAAGTAATGCCGAGGAGAGCAAGTTCGTCGACCACATAGCGAATTTCCATAAGGAAGTCAGAGATCGGGCGAGCACCTTTGGTCAGAGAGCGAAACTTGGTTTTGAGGGCAAGAATGCGGCCTCTGGAGGGTTTTCCATACATGCTTTCAAGCATCGACCAGGCTTCGCAGGAGGTTTTGGTCGATGCCACAAAGGGAATAAGTTCCGGAGACATGGATCCAACCATGGCTGAGAAAATGAGGTTGTCCTGACATACCCACAAGTCGTGTGCAGGATTTGGAATGGTGGTGGTGGTGTCGCCAGCAGCTGGGATTGTGGAAGGTGGGCATGGATGTGTGCCCAAGACATAGCCAAAGAGGTTGTGTCCAGTGAGAAGAAGACGAAGCTGGAATGACCAAGCACCATAGTTGGTGGAGGTAAGCTTCAGGGACATATTTGCAAGTCCTTTAAAGGTGATTGGTGTCGGCGACTGAGATGAAGCGGCCATTTTATTCAGTAGAGCAGCGGAGAGAGGAGAGGGGCAGCAATGAGCTGGGCGTCTTAAGACGGACGGCGGCGGTGGCTGGTTATGAGGCAGTAGCAGCAGCTAGGGTTACAGTAGCAGCGGCGGCGGCGTGAGTGGGAAGCGGCGGCGGCGGCTAGGGTTTGGATCAGGCGTGAGCCAAATGACTCGATGATACCATATAGAGAATATAGAAAATATAATTTCTTGATTATTTGTAAAGATGATTTACAATGGATATTTATACAAGTGATATTTAGGTCTAACCTAACCCTAATGGGCTTTATAAGAGAGTCCACAGGAAACTAAGATGGGCCTATACAATAAATAAGAATAAGAGTGTATTTACTAATATAGGTCCAATATCGGCAAGATCTTATGTACTTGCATTCTCTTGAGCATTTAAAAAATATATTTAGTACAATTCACATTTTGCCATCGTTTTAGCTAAAGATATGAACATAATACAAAATTTTTCGATTTTGAAATTAGTCATCTATGTCGGTATTAATTTTAGTCTTTGCAGAGGAAATTAAGAATCGAGTGAACAATAAAGATGAGTTGCTGAAAGGCGCGGAGAATTGGATTGGGATGGAACGTGAGGAGAAGAAGAAGTGGGACATGGGAGTTTCCGGTTCGCCAAAATTCGATTTTCTGAGTGCGGATTTCGGATGGGGAAAGGCGCGAAAGCTTGAAGTTATATCCATGGATGGCGAAGAGTATGCAATGTCCATTTGTAAATCGACGGAATTAGAGGGAGCACTTGAAGTTGGTTTGTCTTTGCCTAAGGAACTAATGGAGGCTTTTTCTGCTCACTTTGTTGATGGCCTAAAATAACATGATCATGTCTAATTAATAAGTTGGATTCGTGTATGTATGCGTTATGTTTTTTAAATTTATTTCTTTCGAATTCGCAAATCTGTCATGTTCTTTAAGGGGACGAGTGTGAATCTGATACTGCTCGATGGTGTTTTTTTGAAGAATCCCTGCATCATTGATTCCTTCCTATTACAAGTAAAAAGGACAAGCCTAAAATATCATTAGTACTAGTATTAAACCTTAACATAAAATAGACCATGTCAAACCCGTTTGAGCTACATGAATTAACATATATATTTTTTGCGTATTTTATTTTTATTGTTGATCTTATCCATTTTTTAAAATTGACTCAAATCCTTATACAGGAGACCTACCCAAACTAATGAAATACTCCAATGAAATTGCTCTATGTTTTTGCGTCCCAAATCCTCTATGCCGCATTTGTCTCTGTTTTTTGCCCTATATAAAATGGTGTGAATGGGCCTATAAAAATTTAGTGAATGGCTGTGGCCCATCCTCCAAGCAACCCGTCGCCCATCCATTCCCCTTCCCCCCAGGCGAGGCCACCCCTCCCTCCCCTTTGCTGCGGCCGTCGTGCCCTTCCCCTCGCTGCCGCCGCCGCTACACAGGTAAGTAGGTTTGAAAAATTAGAAAATTAGGGTTTCTGAAAAAAAATTGAGTTTTTTGAAGTTTGGGAATTATTTTCGAATATTGTGTGTTTGTTCAGGAATAAATTTTGAACTATTTGTGTTTGTTTTTGAAAAAATTTCGAACAACTTGAGTTTGTTCATGAAAAAATTTCGAACACAATGTCCGATCTTTGTTTTTGGATAAATGAAATTTGTTCAAGAATTTTTTTCGAACTGATTCGGGTGGAATTTGCATATTTTTATGACACATTTTGAGCTTAATTTTCTTGAAATTTCATGTTTTTATTGCTTAATTTTGACTAATTGCACTTGATAGAGAGAAAGGTGGTGTTTTGTGTATTTTGTAGGAAAAATGATTATTTTGGAGACAAAAGCACTCACTTAATTTTTTGTGAAGTCAATCGAGAAGGAATAATACAAGATGAGAAGAAAATTCTTTGTGCCCAAATTAATTAATTAAAAAAAAGGAAAAGGCCCAAATCCCATTTTGCTCAACTCACGTGAGAAATAAAAGAAAGAAGGGCGCGGCTAAAGGCACCCGGGTTTCCTATGAGTACACCCACTAAACATTTTTTTAATTTTTCAGAACATGTGAAATGTCCTATATACCCCTAGGGTAAAATTTATGAAAAAAACTAAGATGAGTACACCCATTCTATTTCAGCACCACCACCTCCAGGTCCTCCACCATCATTCAACAAAAAAAACTCCAAAATTGCAACAAAAATTAATCCAAAACACCAACTTTTCGAAAAAAAATTCAAAACAAACGTGTTCGAAATTTTTTACAAAACAAACACAACATGTTCGAAAAAATTTTCAAAACAAACTCAATATGTTCGAAAAAATTTCCAAAACAACTCAAATTTGTTCGAAAAAAAAGATCAACATCTTGTTCGAAAAATTTTCCAAAACAAACTCAAGTTGTTCGAAATTGTTTTCAAAACTAACACAAAATGTTCGAAAAAAAATTCAAAACAACTTAAATTTGTCCGAAAAAAAAATCGAACATCTTGTTCGAAATTTTTTACAAAACAAACTCAAGTTGTTCGAAATTTTTTCCAAAACAAATGCACTATGTTCGAAAATAATTCTCAAACTTAAAAAAAAAATTGGATTTTTTTCCCAGAAAACCCTAATTTTTTCAAGAAACCCTAATTTTTCTAATTTCAAAATAAACTTACCTGTGTAGCAGCGCCGGCGGCGAGGGGAAGAGCACGACGGCCACGGCGAAGGGGAGGAGGGGGTGGGTGGTGGCCGCGTCTGTGGGGAGAAGCACTACAAAAAATGCCTCAATTAGAGACCAAAGTTTTGAGACCGACACAAATCATTCTCAATTTGAGACTGATTTGGAACTGATCCTAAAAAAAATTGAGTTTTGAGACTGTTTTCAATTCGGTCTTTAATATTATGTTTCCAGACCGCTTAGAGACCGAATTTCAGTCTCTAAACCGAAATTAAAATTTTGATTTTGAATTTTGTTTAGATACCGACAATTCAGTCTTTAATTGGTATCAAATATTTTGAAAAGTATAATTTGAATTGACTACCAATTTTGACCGCTCGTTTAAAGACTATTTTCAATTCGGTCTTTAATATTATGTTTTTCAGACCACTTAGCCACCGAATTTCAGTCTCTAAATTAAAATTAAAATTCTTATTTTGAATTCTAATTGAAATTAAAATTCTTATTTCGAATTTTAATTGAAATTAAAACTCTGATTTTGAATTTTAATTGAAGACCGAAAATTCAGTCTTTAATTGGTATAATTAATTCTGAATCCCAAAATTTTAATTAACTGTATCAACTTTCATCGAATCTGGCTCTATGACTTTGTTCGAGAGGGAGGAATCAGAATTAGGAGAAGAGAAATTTTCGTCCATCATTGAGAGAGATAAATAAGTTGGCGATTATATCTATATTATATTAGATATTCATCATAATATTGTATATATAGATAATTTTTAACAGTAGAGACCGCATATTTCGGTCCCAAATCGGTCCCAAATCAGGCGTTTGTTTTTATAGACCGATATTTTCGGTTTCGAATAGGTATCAAATTAAACTGTTTATTTTATAGAGACCGATTTTAGTGGTATCTGAACACTCCAGAAGAATATTCTTAGATAATTTTTAACAGTAGAGACCGCATATTTCGGTCCCAAATCGGTCCCATAATCAGGTGGTTGTTTTTATAGACCAATATTTTCGGTCACGAATAGGTATTTAATCAAGCTGTTTGTTTTATAGATAATTTTTAACATAGTAGAGACCGCATAATTCGGTCCCAAATCGGTCCCAAATCACGCGGTTGTGGTTATAGACTGATATTGTCGGTCCCAAATGTCACTCTCTCAATTTAAACCGACAAACTAGCTTCTAAATAGATAATTCCTTGATTTTACTCTCCAATATCAGTTTGAAGATCTCGTTTCGAATTCAACCGTAAAATTTCTCATTCCCTCTTTATTTAAATTAATGTTTTCTCATATTAATTAATTAAGTGTTCGTTGATAATTTTATTTTCATATAATTAATAGATATGTATAATAGTAGTAAATAAGATAGACCACTGACGTTGTTATGATATCAAATCAAATACTAATTAGAATTAATTATTTTCAAAGATATCATAATCGTATGTGTACTATTATATGTCCAATTAAACCTGTTGAAAGTATGAATACATGTAAATTAGGTTTTAGAGTGAATTAATTGTCTAATATTAAATTAAAACTGTTAAAATATTTCACTCAAAATTTTTTGTACAATTTTATCTATACACATATTATAAGACCGAGTATAAGTACAATTTATTCATAATAATCAATTTAGAATTCCACAATTAATATTTTTGATTTAAGTAGTTAATACTGACAAATTAATTTTTTATGAAATAACTGAATTCCCAAAATTTTACTTTATATGCTATACGATTCAAAGTTGATCTACTTGAAAGTCAAACAAATTAAAGATCTTGAATTAATTTCTCATAGAGCATACCCTGTTTGCAATCAAATTTTTTAGCTTTAAATTTTGGATTAACGATGGGCTCCACCACATTCTTCTCACATATCTACCAAATTAAATATTATTATTAACATTATTAATTTTAGTACAATAATGCAACAATATTTATTCTTTGAATATAATAATATAGCAATATTTATCTTATATACATATGTCAATTATGTAATCATTTTGATTTTGAGTACGTATAGATGGAACTACCGGATCGTCGGTGGATGTATTATACTCCTCGATTCGTTAATGGAAGTACGAACAGTGAATTTTACAATCAAGTTCGCAAATTTATTGATTTTGCGAAGAAGAGCCCATAATATATGTTTAACGATAAAATCAAGTGTCCATGTACTTTGAAGAAGTGTCAAAATAAAATATTTAAGAGTAACATTGATTTTTTAAAGTAACATTGATTTTTTACAATTAATTCAATGATTTTTATCAGTTAATATATGTGGAAATGATTTAATTATTTTGGAATTCTTTAAAGTAACGTTGATTTTAAAATTTTATTATTTAAAATATATATAATAAATAAATTAATTACATATGTATATAATTATTTTTAAAAGTTACACAAGACAATTACTTGTCAAAGTGGTGGGTGCCCAGAAATGGGCACCCATCCACCAGGGATCAATTCCCACAAAGGCCAAAATAAAATGGTCAATTAAATAAAGTGGGTGTGGGTTGGCGGTGCGGGTCGGGTCTCGAAGGCGGTTGTGGGTGTGGGTTGGCGGGTCGGGTCGGGTCTCGAAGGTGGGTGTGGGTCGGGTTGGCGGTCGGGTCGGGTTGTCGATGCGGGTGTGATGGCGGGTGTAAATAAAGAGGGTGGGTGTGGGTCAGCGGGTCGGGTTTCGGGGGCAGTTGCTGGGTAAGATCTGAGACCGATGTAAGACTGTTTTAGGCCCGAAAATAGGTCGGGCCGACTCACGTTCAGGGACCGTTTTAAGACCAAATTGCCGGTCTCTCATTTAGAGACCGACCGAAAATCGGTCCTTAATCTGAGACCGATGTGAGACTGTTTTAGGCCCGAAAATAGGTCGGGCCGACTCACGTTTAGGGCCCGTTTTAAGACCGAATTGCCGGTCTGTCATTTAGAGACCGATCGACAATCGGTCCCTAATTTGAGACTGTGCCATAAATTCGGTCTCTCAATATTAGGTACCGATGAAATAAGGACCTCCATAAATCGGTCCCAAATCAGTCTCTAACGTGTGTTGAGACCGCCTTTACAGTCTCAAAATCGGTCTCTAATCGATGCGTTTTTTGTAGTGAAGGGAGCGCCGCCGTGGAAACTCGCCTCAGCCGTCGCCTCTATGGAAAACTCAACGTCGTCTTCTTCGCGGCGGCCATGGCTTCGCCTTCTTCCAGCGGTGGGAGGCGCGGCGTCGGACGGCACCGACTTCGTCTCCTTCAAGGGTGTCGCGACGGTGGCCCACACCTTGCAAACGAAGCAGATCGGCGGCGGCCATGGCTTCGCCTTCTTCCAGCGGTGGGCGCGGCCGCGAACGAGGGGCGGCGCGACGAGGAGGGCGGCGCGACTGGGAGGGTGGCACGACGGGGTGGCGAAAATGGAGGTGGGAGGTGGGCGGCATGGGCCGCGCCGGAGGTGGCGAAAATGGAGGTGGGAGGTGGAAGGTGGGTGTCCTGTTGAATGAGAAGAGAAAGAATGAGTTTAGGGTTTTAATGGAGAGAGGGGTAATTTTGGGTTTTCCAGGTGGGTGTCCTCATCCAATTTGTGTGTTCTCATCCCCTGGGTGTACTCATAGGAAACCCGGGTGCCTTTAGCCGCGCCCAAGAAAGAAATGGCAGCTGGAGTTTTTAATGGTTTATGGGCTTGGATCCATTTCACCATCTCATATCAATTAATTAGACCCATCGAATAAATTAAACGGAGGCCCATATCTCTATTTTTGGCGTGAAGCACGCAGCAGATTGTCGAATTGGGGCAGCAGGCGATTTTTACGCACACTTACACCTATTGGAAGGTGTTCTCCATTGAAGCTTCAAATGGTGGATTAACTTGGAATTTTCACACTCCATCACCTACACTATTTAAACTTTCTCTATCCCTTTTATTAATTTTAGTTATTTCTCCTTTTATTGTATTTGAGATTATGTAAAACACTTTAGGGTTTCAAGGCTTGTAATTATTTGGATTGAAGTTTATGGATTAATATTTTACTTTAAATGGTGTTTGTCTCTTATTTGTGTGCTTAATTATTATTTGAAAGCATGTTATTAGTGGCCATGATAATATGTTTTATTTATTTTTAATTGGGGTAGTATCGAGAGATCTATTCCATTAATCGTACATAAGCATGCAACCCAATATTATTATGATCTTGAGAGAGGATTAATTATTGGGAGGGAATTGAATGATTCTTTGGGCTAATTTAGGTGATACAATATTTGTGAGGTAGAGATACGAACTTATATTGTGTTTTCCTTTGGATTAATTAGATCGAGAGATTAATTAATTCTTCTTTAGTGATCAACCCTGACAAACTTAATTGCCATTTGAATGAGTCATTATTCATAAATGAATTTCTAAATATTGCATATGCCTTGGAACCACATTTTTTCTTGATTAGTTTTGTTATTTTCATTTCATTAGCTTGTTATTGATTTGGATTTGACTAGTTTTATTTGCTTTCTTAGTGACATTTATAGATAGCATTAGAATTAGTCTTAGTTTTTAAACCCTCCTTGCAAATCAATCGTGTCTAGATAGAATCGTGCCAACAAATATCACTTTTACACTAACCCTTCTCTGTGGGATCGACCTCGTACTTACTTTGTTACAATATAAACCGTATACTTGCGGTCGTGTATTTTAGAGTTGTGAAATACGTGAATCACGAACACCTTTAGTTTGTTCAGTAAAAAATTTCGAACATGTAATCTGTGTTCCATGTTTTTTTTTCGAACATTTAATTTTTTTTTTTCCAAACACCTTGAATATTTTGATGGTGGTGGTGATGGTGGGGATTAATGAATTTAAGGTTTATGGCGATATCAGAATGAATGTATGATTCTGGTGTGAAATGAATGGGTGGGTGTACTCATCTTCGTTTTTTTTTAATTTTCACACGAGGGGTATATGTGATATTTTACATTCCCTTTACAATGAAAAAAATATTTGGTGGGTGTACTCAATAGGTTGGTGTGTGTATAACCGCGCCCTAATTAGGCAGCTGATTATTTTTCCTCTCTTTCATGCAAATGGGTCGCCAGATTTGTAAAATGGATTGAATGGGCATGAGCCTCTCCTTTTTTGTCTCACGGCTGGACTGGACTGATTCGAATGGGGTCCGACTATTTACACCTCCATTTCAGTTTAGAACACTCCCCCGATTGATGCACCCCCCTAAAATTTGTCAGGATGGATGCACCCCCTCTTGAATTGTCTTAAATACCCTTTTATCTCAAAAATACATTTACTAAACACACCCTTAATTTTCCACCTTCTTCCTCTTCCTTCTCTCTCCATCGTCTCTTCCTCTTCCCCTCTCATTTTTTTTTTCCTCCCCTCCCTCTCTTTCTCCCAGCTGCTGTTGCCGCCCCTTCTCTACTGCCGCCGCCCCTCCTCTACCGTCGCCGCCCTCCCCTCCATCCCCCTCCCTCAACAGCTGCGCACAGCAGCAAAAAGAAAAAAAAAGTCAACTCCCCCACCCCCAGCCCACCCACCCCCCTCACCCTCCACCCATCACCCCTGCCCACGCCCAGACTCCGGCCGCCCCACTCCGATTTGTCGGCCGTCTCTCGTTAGGTTTGAATTTTAGATTTAGGGTTTTTTTGCTTATCTTCTTTTTTTTGGTTTTTTTTTGTTTCATTCTTCTCCTGCTGCAAAAGTAAGGTTTTTTTTTTCTTTTCTTGACACACCGACACACCAGGGTCGACGCTTTGCATTCTCGTCGACAAGGTGTTGTCGACGAGAATGCACATGGTCGACCAAACTGTTGTGATTTTTTTTTAAGAAAAAAAATTAAATTGTTTTCGACCTTTGTAGATCGATTATATACACTCTCATCGACAAATTGTTGTCGACGAGAGTGTATTTTGGTCGATCTACGAAGGTCGAAAAAATTTAATGTTTTTTAAACTTTTCGACAAACCAGTGTCGACGAGAGTGAATATGGTCGACACTGGTTCGTCGAAAATTTGAAAAAAAAATTGAAATTTTTCTAAGATCCTGAATTTTTGTTGTTTGATGGTGATGATGGTTGTGGCGGTAACGACAGTGGCAGTGGTGTCGGGTAAAAATTACAATTAGAGTTTAAAGGTGAATAAGGGGTGCATTTAGTAATGTAATATGATTTAAAGGGTATTTTTGATTTTTTACATTATTATTATTATTAAACTAAAAGGGGGAGTGTTCTAAACCGAAATGGAGGTGTAAATAGTCGGACCCATTCGAATGGGCATAAGACCCATTAATCAATATCAAAGATGGGCTGCCCATTAATTCAATATGTGCCACACAAATGATTTTTCAAGCCCAAATAAATTTTAGCTTCCATCTTTTTCATTTCGATGGAGACGATGAGTTGCTCACCAGAAACGAAAAATAACGATGAGTTCCTCGAAGGCGAAGAGATTTTTTTTCGATTTTGGAAGAAATTAATGGGATGAAGGCGATCATGGGGTCTCTAGTTACCCAAAATTTGATTTGGTGAATGCGGATTTCGGATGGGAAAAGACGAGAAAGCTTGAAGTTGTCTTTGCCCAAGGAAACAATGGAGACTTAACATTTGGGGTTTGTATAATATTTTATGGACTTAACATTTGGGGTTTGTATAATATTTTATGGACTGTTAGTTATCCTATGTTTGTAATAAAAGAAAAATAAAATAAAAAGTGAAATGTTAAACATGCTGTAGAGGTAACTGGACTAAAAAAAAAAAAAAAATTGAATCATAATGGACTGGATTCAAAAGTGATAATTATGTGGACTAAATTCATAAACATTGTAACTTAATGGACTTAAAAAATTTAATCCAATTTATTTACCTTTTTTTTTTTAAAGAATTTGTAAATTTAGGCGGAGTGGGGCCTCTTATCCTGCAATTTGTTTCTTAACTTACCATGACCATGTCTAATCATCTAGTTGGATTCGTGACAAAGTGGGATAGCTCAAGTGATTAGAGCACCACTACCTAGGCCTTAGATCCTGGGTTCGAGTCATGGAGAGGGGAAAAGGGATGGGTATTTAATGTAATTCAAAAAAATCTAGTTGGATTCGTGCACCAGATTTGTGATGTTACAATGTTTTTTAAATTTATGACTTTTGAATTCGCAAAATCGCATGCTCTTTTAGGGGACGAGTTTGAATTTGATATTGCACGGTGGTGTTTTAAGAAGAATTTGTGAATCATTGATTATGTTAGGAATTAATATACAAAAATTAATTCTCACTCTCTCAACAAGTTTGAATTTTTAGATGAGACAGAATTCTTTCATGGTATCAGATCGAGCAAACCGGGCAAAACGATCTGGGTTCGATTACTTCTGAAAACACTCCACCCATTATGGGCCTCCTCCCCAGCCTCCTCCCCAAAAAGGGGTAAGAGGTGTTAATTCGGGTTCGATTCCTGCTGAAAACACTCCACCCATTATGGGCCTTCTCCTCCCCAAAAAAAGGGTAAGATGTGTTAATATACAAAAATTAATTTTCACCCTCTCTACAATATTCGTAAGTACAACCCGATGGCGAGTGACATCGGATCTGTAAATCGATCGAATTTGAGGAAGGACTTGAATTTGCCTAAGGAAATAATGGAGGCTTTTTTGCTTGCTTACTTAATTTCTTCATGGCCTAAAATAATTTATTTTCGATTTTTGAGTCACTTTTGACGACTTTTTGGCTTAAAATAGTATATATATATATATATATATATATATATATTACCACATAAACATGAAAGTCTAATTAGCATTAGCACATGTATAAAAAAGGCAAACAACATGCCACATGAGTCTTGAAATCAAAATTTTGTAAAGATAAAAATCAAAATGTGGAAACTGTAAATTTGTACCAAATTCAAAACCTTAAAAACTAGGTAAAGTCTAGTATGCACTCGAGTGCATGTTGTGCACCCTAGTCTAAAGAAAAGTGTAAGTTATTAAACTGAAAAGTACAACACAATATTACTAAAAAGTGTAAGTCACTATAACTAAAAATATTATTATACAGTTTAATAATTGAAAAGTGCATTTACCAAAAAATGTAAATCAGTAAAACTGAAAAGTGCAACATGGACTAGGGTGCACAACATGCACTCGAGTCCATAGCAGAACAACCCTAAAAACTAATCCCTATATGTTACGTCTTCTATCGTGTTGTCTATTTCATTATATTTAATAATTAATTAATGTTTTGTGTGTGACCACTCCACCTATATCGCATTTAATTTCGAAAATAATTTCATTATTGTTGGTATATTTGTTAGGGATTGTCGGCAATCCCTAACAAATATACCAACAATAATGAAATTAGTGTAAAATTTTGAGTAAATATAACATGTAATTCAATTAAATTTTGATTAGTGTAAAAATTGTTCGTATACATTTAAAAGTGTTAAATTTAATTGAATTACATGTTATATTTACTCAAAATTGACAATTTAATTTACACCATTTTTTTAGAGAGACTATTTTACACTTGATTGGGAGAAATGTGGAATTTTTCTATTTTGTAGGAGAATTCGGATTTTTTGGAAGTAAAATACAAGCCTAAGACTAAGAATACATGACACTAAGAAGAGGATTGCACATTTGCACCATTAACAACATCTACAATAGCCCTTAACAACATCTATAATAATTGGAGTACTTTACTAAGATCTGCCAGAATTTTATTTTCTTTTATAGTACGAGATAAAAAATTGTTATAGAAAATACTGGAGTAATATTTTATTTTTTTCTTGTCATAAATTTGGAAATATGTTTGGATTTAGAATTTTGAAATCTAACAACCATCCTATTTTGAAATTTTGGAATTAGAATTTTAAAATTAATACTCCGATAACTTATAAATACCTACAAATTACATTATATACATATAAAAATTCACTAGATTTTCCCCTCGAAATAAACATACCACATGCATGTCCTAGCACAGGGCCCTTCTCCTGGGTACGTTGCCCAAAATAATTTGCACAAAACATTTTACTGTAAGTCTCAACTTGTACCGGCATCTCTGAAAAGTATCAAACTCTGTTTCCTTCACACAAATAGATATGTCTTCCTTCCGGTTATTAGAACATACACTTTTTATTAAAAATAATGTTGCACTTTTTAATATAGTATTATACATTTTTCATTAAAAAAATGGACTTTTCAATATACTAACATACACTTTTTCAAAAAAAAAAAAAATTAAAAAAAAATCAAAGTTTGACCATTGACAAGTCAAAATTCTACTACTAAAGTACATACAAGTGAAATCTTCACGTTTTAGAAACAAGTGAATTTAAAAGCCACCTTTCTGATATTTTCTGCTGCGCACATGGCTATATTGTAATTATATAGTGTGGGCAACTATAATTTATTTCTTGTGTTTCTGTTGTAAGTAAACCTCCAAACGCCATGACCACCGTGCTTGAAAGCTGCCGCATATCTCCTCCGGCGGCGGGAGAGCTGACGCTGCCGCTGTCTTTCTTCGACATGAGATGGATCCACTTCCATCCCGTTAGCTGCCTCCTCTTCTACAACTACCCGGATTGTTCCAACGCTGAATTCGTCGAAAGCGTCGTTCCAAAACTCAAACTATCGCTCTCCCTCGCCCTCAAACACTACCTTCCCGTCGCAGGCAAGTTGGTCTACCCTTCAAACACCGCAGACGAAAAGCCCATCCTTCGCTACATCCCCGGGGACTCTGTTCCGCTTATAATCGCCCAATCAAGCAACGACTTCAACGAGCTAGTCGCAAATCATGCACGAGACGCTGATCAGTTCTACGACTTTGTGCCTCAGATGCCGCCCGTGGTGATAGATGAAGGACACAAATTGGTTCCCCTTACAGCTTTGAAGGTAATCAGAAGAAATTGAATAGAATGCATATTAATATTAATTTTGAGAGAATTGAAAAATATAGAATAGTTTTAGGAATTAATATGACTTAATTCCCAACCGGAATTCTTAGTTTTGAAAAAATATAGAATAGTGTTGGAACTTTTATTTTAGATGAGACGAAACTTTCGTATAGTAATTGAATTGAACATGGGTTTATAGTAGAGAAGTTACAACTACTCTAACTAACTAATACTCGTCTTTCATTTCATTTGTATATAAATTGCTTGACTTGTACTCACTCCATCACAGGTGACTCTATTTCCGGGTCGGGGCATATGTTTGGGTGTTTCGAATCACCATGCTCTCGGTGATGCCAATTCCATCGTACGGTTCATCTTAGCTTGGGCTTCTATCAACAAATTCGACGGAGAAATCGAAAAATCGCTACCGATTTTAATTGACAGATCTGTGCTTCAAAATCAAAATACTAGTCGAATTGATTGGATTTACTGGAATGTAATCGGAAAGGTTCCTCTGAAGGAATCGCCATCTTTTCCCCTGCCTACAAACAGAGTGAGATCAACATTCATACTCACCCAAACTCATATAAACAACCTCAAGGATGTGGTTATTTCCAAGAAACCAAATCTACACCACGTGTCTTCGTTCGTCGTTATGACGTCGTATGTTTGGGCGTGCCTGTCAAAATCCTTGGATGAAGAATTTGGGGCAGATGAATATGAAGCATTTTTATTTTCGGTGGACGCGCGAGGGAGGTTAAACGTGCTGATTGATCCGCCGGTGCCGTTGAACTACTTCGGAAACTGCTTAGGGGGTGGAATTGTGAAGGTGGAGCACAAAAAGTTGGTCGGAGAAGAAGGATTTGTGGTTGGAGCAGAGGCCATTGCTGAAGAAATTAAGAATCAAGTGAACAATAAAGATGAGTTCCTGAAAAACAGAGAGAGTTGGCTATCCACGGTGGAGACATTAGCGGCAATGAAAAAGATAGGGGTTTCTGGTTCCCCGAAATTTGATTTGGCGAATGCGGATTTCGGATGGGGGGGAAAGACGCGAAAGCTTGAATTTATATCCATCGATGAAGACAAGTATTCAATGTCCATCTCTAAATCGTTGGAATTTGAGGGAGGACTTGAAGTTGGCTTGTCTTTGCCTAAGGAAACAATGGAGGCTTTTGCTGCTCACTTTCTTGATGGCCTAAAATAATTTATTTACCTCTTTTGTTCTTTTTAAATTTTAATAATCGCGGAATTTAGGCGGGAGTGGGGCATCTTATCCTAAAATTTGACCATGTCGAATCGATTCGTGTATGTGTCAATGTTTTTTAAATTTATGACTTTCGTATTCGCAAAATCGCATTCTCTTTCAGGAACCAGTGTAAATCTGATACTGCACAGTGCTGTTTATATAAGAATTCGTGCGATTGAGATCGGAGCTTAATTGGTAGCGATGATCGATCATATTATTGAGCACGAAAAACACGAATCTGCTGCCAAATCTCGATTGATAAGATTATGGATGAAGTGACTCGTCGTCGTCCCACTCTGCATGTGATGTGGACCTTAAAAATCGTTGGCCTCCAATATTTATCTTAATGTACGTGTTGTGTGTGACATGCATGTCCACCTATCGCATTTCATTTCAAATTATTGTATGTTGGTTTGTTTGTTAGTAGTTATCTCAATCTTTCGCACTACCTAACATGTTATCATCTCCACACAAAATGTGTTACCTTTGATTACTGTAAAAGGACTAAAATACAATAAAACATAACATGCATGTCGGCAAGGGTCCATATTTATACAACATGAGTATAATTTCTTTCTTGAGTTTGTGTACTAATTAACTCTCCAAACGCCATGACCACCGTGCTCGAAACCTGCGGCGTATCTCCTCCTCCATCGGCGGACGAGCTGACGCTGCCCCTCTCGTTCTTCGACATCATATGGATCCAATTCCCCCACCCGATTCGCAGCCTTCTCTTTTACAGCTACCCTTGCTCCAACGCTGAATTCGTCGAAACCGTCGTTCCAAAACTAAAAAAATCACTCTCCCTCGCTCTCAAACACTACCTTCCAGTCGCAGGCAAGTTGGTCTTCCCTTCAAACGCAGACGAAAAGCCCGTCCTTCGCTACGTAGCAGGGGACTCTGTTCCGCTTACAATTGCTCAATCCAGCTGCAATTTCGACGAGCTAGTCGCAAATCATGCACGTGACGCTGATCAGTTCTACGATTTCGTGCCTCAGATGCCACCCGTGGTGGATGATCCTGCTGCACGACACAAACTGGTTCCTCTTACAGCTTTGAAGGTGATGTGAAATATTATAACAGAAAAAATTGAATAGAATGCATATTGAGATACACTACAAGAAAACTGGTTTTTAGTAACAAAATCCTCTCATTATTGCTTCTCTAGCTAAAAGTCTATTGACAGGAAATTGAGAATTAATGACAGGATATCTCACTAAAAGTCAATTCCTATCATTAAAGGTTTTTAATTATAATGACATGATTTATGTCACTAAAAGTAAATTTTCTTGTAGTGATAATTGAGAAATATTGAATTGAATAGGGCGGTTTATAATAGAGAAGTTACAACTAATATCAAGCCATAGAATCAAGAATTGGAAGAATCACAAAACTGAATTTTGAGAGAAGATGAATGTTTTACAAAAGTGATGAATGAATCCAAATTGCCTTACAGAAAAGGGGAAAACCACCCTTTATATACTAATCCTTAATTAAACTAACTAACTAATTAGTAGTTATAACTAATAAACTGAAAATAAACTGATCTTAATAACTAACACTCTATCATTTGTTGCTTAACTTGTACTCCTTCACAGGCGACTCTATTTCCGGGTCGGGGCATATGCCTGGGTTTTGCGAATAATCATGCTCTCTGCGACGCGAGTTCCATCGTCGGGTTCATCTTAGCTTGGGCTTCGATCAACAAATTCGACGGAGACGACGAGTTTCTCGCCACAAACAAAAACTCGCTGCCGATTTTTGATAGATCAGTTGTTAAAAATACTAGTCGAATTGATTCGATTTATTGGAATGTAGTGGGAAAGATTCCTCTAAGTGAATCATCATCTTTTCCCCTGCCTACAAACAGAGTAAGATCAACATTCATCCTCACCCAAACTCATATAAACAACCTCAAACATGTCGTTATTTCTCATAAACCAAATCTACATCATGTATCTTCGTTCGTTGTTACTACGTCGTATGTTTGGACGTCCCTGGCGAAATCCTGGGATACCATTGAGGTGTTTTCATTTTCAATGGACGCGAGAGGGAGGTTAAACGCGCTGATTGATCCGCCAGTGCCGTTGAACTACTTCGGAAACTGCTTAGACTTTGCATTTGTGAAGGTGGAGCACAAAAAGGTGGTTGGAGAAGAAGGATTTGTGGTTGCAGCAGAGGCCGTTGCAGAGGAAATTAAGAATCGAGTGAACAATAAAAATGAGTTTCTGAAAGACGCAGAGAATTGGATTGGGATGGAACGTGAGGAGAAGAAGAAGTGGGACATGGGAGTTTCCGGTTCGCCAAAATTCGATTTTTCGAGTGCGGATTTCGGATGGGGAAAGGCGAGAAAGCTTGAAGTTATATCCATGGATGGCGAAGAGTATGTAATGTCCATTTGTAAATCGACGGAATTTGAGGGAGCACTTGAAGTTGGCTTGTCTTTGCCTAAGGAACTAATGGAGGCTTTTGCTTCTCACTTTCTTGATGGCCTAAAATAATTTATTTACCTTTTTTGTTATTTTTAAATTTGATGCTTAATAATATGATCATGTCTAATCATTTAGTTGGATTCGTGCATTAGATTCGTGTATGTATACGTTAATGATTGAAGAATTTGTGCATCGATTAGGGGACGAGTGTGAATCCGATACTGCTCAACGGTGTTTTTTGAAGAATTTGTGCATCGTAGATACCTTTCTATTAAAAGCAAAAAAGACAAGTCTAAAATATTGTAAGTACTACCGGTGGCGGATTGAGATCGGAGGTTAATTGATAGCGACGATATATCAATCATCTTATTGCCCATTGTTCCATCCATAAATTGCCGCTCACTCCCGTACTCACCGTCGTCGCGTTGTCTATACCGCCATCGTGTCATGCCCAAGTTGGTCAAGCTCTCTCCCCCCTTCTCTACTGTGTACGCGTAAGTTAGTAGCTAGTGTACAAAATTAGAATTTGAATTTGACCATTCTTCCATCTCTATTCTTTAGGCTTGATTCCTGAATATGGATTTGCCATTGTTCCATCTATATTCTTTGGGCCTGTAATATTAATAAGGCCACAGTTATACACACACATGGTTATTGAGGACACCTATTGGCTAAACACACACACCGTGGGATGAGGACATCCACGTGAAAAACCCCAAAATACCCCTTCTTCAATAAATTTTCTTTCAAAGCCCTAATTTTTTTTAGGTTTTCTCCCTTTGATTCATGTATTATCTAACACTAAAATACACAACCGCAAGTGTACGACATATATTGTAGCGTGATAAGTACAGGGCCGATTCCACAAGGAGGTGTAGTGTAAAAGTGTATTTTGTCGATTAAGTTCTAAATAGACGATGATCGAAAGTTTGAAGTGTTGATTACCCTAAGATTGTCTACTAAATGTCACAAATAAACAATAAAGAGTAACAAGAAAATTCGATCAAAGTTCATGCAATTCAAGAAAACGAAAGAAAATACGGATGAAACTCAAATAAGAGAAAATAGGTTTCAAGGCACATGCAATACTAGTGAATCCATTTATGATTAACAATCTACTCATGTGGTGTTGTGATTTTTTTATAAGATTGATCACAAAATAATGAGTTAAAAGTCTTTTCAATCCGTGCCAATTAACCCAAGAGAAATACAATTCAATCTAGTATCTCTACCTAAATTGCATCATAAAACCCAATTAAGCCCCTAAGATCATCACACATCATCCTAATCATTGACCATCTCTCAATTTCACAATAAAATTAGGTCAAATACTTGCAATCAATCAAAAGAGATTTCTCAATTCAATTTCAATTAACTAAGATCAACACATCATTATTGTACACTAATGACATGTTTGGAAGTGAAAATCAAGCATTCAAATAGAATTAAGCCACACAAACATCAATTAAACAAAATATCAATTCATAAACTTCATCAAAAGTAATTACAAGGTCCTAGAACCAAAAGTGTTCTAGCCAAGAACAAACATAATCAAATTAACACAAACTAATGAAATAAGTAAATAAAAAGTAAGAGAAGGAGAAATCTTAATCTAATGGATGATGGGGAATGAAATTTCCAAGCTATTGATACCCTCCTTGCTTGATTTGATGGAGAATTGAAGAAATAGATGATGATTCCCTCCAAGCGTGTGTTTGTATGTGTAAGAATTCTTGTGGAAGGGGGTAAGTCTGTTTGAATTCAAGAATTGAGGTATTTATAGTGTTGGGTAGGGTTTTGGGGGTGAGAATTGCAATTGGGTCCTTGAAAATAGGAGAAAATACACAAGAACTGCCGAAACAGGGGCCACTCGGCCGAGTCGGGGGTTGAAAACGAAAGTTGCAGTCTGGCCACGGACTTTGCCGTGTATGTACACTCGGCCGAATTGATCCTCACTCGGCCGAGTCATCTAAAAAATCCCCAACTTGCAGTCCTCGATTTCACTCGGTCGTGTCTGTACACTCGGCCGAATTGATTCGCACTCGGCCGAGTCACCTCTGAAAGACCAAAGTTGCAGTCCAACGGTTCACTCGGTCGTATCTGAAAACTCGGTCGTTTTGCCCTTTTTTCTCCAACTCGGCCGAGTGAAGTGACTCGTCCTAGTCATCTCCATTTGCACTTCAAACTTGTTTTGTGTGTAACTTTCGACTCCAACCTCCGATTGACTCGATTCTTCCTTCCATTTCACTCCATTTTTCGAGTCGGATCCAATGGTGAACTCTTCTCTCTGGTCCAGTGAAGTGTGGTGGGTGTTTTACTCCCAAATTCCTTCGTTTTTCCTACAAAACCAACAAAACACCACATTTCTCTTACTTTGACCAAAACCATCATATTCAACCCATAAATCAATGAAATCACAATCAAAATGAGCTTCACATGTGCATCTAAATTGTGTAAATTCCACCCGAATCACCCCTCCCTCCCCCAAGCGGCGCCGATCGGCCGGCCGGATTCCCTCCCTCCCCTCGTCGCCGCCTTCCCCTCCCATCCACTAAAAAAAAAATTGCTTCCCTCAACCCTCACCTTTCGCCGCCGCCTCCCTCAAGCCTCGCTGCCGCTGCTCACACTCGTCCAAGCCATCGTCGGTCGTTCACACCCAACTCGCTTGCGGCCGTTCGCGCCCGTTCACACCCTCTCCCCTCCTCCTCCAATTTTAATTTTGTTTTTCAGGATTAGTTTTTTAGATCTGCAAAATTAAGTTTTATAATATACATATTTTTTTTTCAAATTTTTTATTTTATTTGAAATTTTGTACCAAAATTCGTATTTGTTCGAAAATCTGTATCTATTCCCTTTTTATTTATTTATTTATAACCTTTTTCTATATATTTTTTTTGTACCAAATTGAGTTTACATCTTTTTTGAAATTAGTGAGTTAGAATTATTTATTTTGTTATTTTGCTTTAATTTTGTGATTATTTATTTTTTAAAACAAAATCTTTTAAAATGTTTCTATTTTATGTTGGTTTTTTTTTTTTTTTTTTTTTTTTGAATTTGAATATTATGGTGATGGTGGGGGAAGATTTTTGAGGTGGTGGTGATGGTGGGGGAAGATTTTTGGGATGGTGGTGGTGGTGGTGGTGGTGGTGGTGGGGACGATTTTTTGGGTGGTGATGGGGACGATTTTGTAGAGAAATTGAATGGGGTGTACTGTCGTTTTTTTTTAAATTTCAGTGAAGGGTATATTGGACATTTTACACCCCTTTTAGTTGATTTTTTTGTTAGGTGGGTGTCCTCAATAAGTCTGTGTAGGTAATTGTGGCCTATTAATAAACCTTTTTTTTGGTCCATATTATTGGGCTAATTGACCCAAACACAGGTAAAAATAGATAGTGTTGACTGAAAACACTAGACTACCGATTTTCGACTTTTGGATAACGTACAAATAAAATTTGGTTGCGTGGTAAAGAACAATTGTGGAAATATGAAAAAGGTAGTCCACACAAAATGTCGGCAACGTGCGAATATTTGTTCCCATCCCTTTAGCGCCCCAAATATATAATTTTTTTCTTGTGTTTCTGTTGTAATAAAACCTCCAAACGCCATGGCCACCGTGCTCGAAACCTGCCGCATATCTCCTCCGCCGCCCACGGCGGATGAGATAACGCTGCCCCTGTGTTTCTCCGACATCTTCTGGATACACTTCCACCCGATTCGCCGCCTCCTCTTCTACAACTACCCACATTGTTCCAACGATGAATTCGTCGAAATCGTCGTTCCAAAACTGAAACAATCGCTGTCCCTCGCCCTCAAACACTACCTTCCAGTCGCAGGCAAGTTGGTCTACCCTGCAAACGTAGACGAAAAGCCCGTCCTTCGCTACGTGGCAGGGGACTCTGTTCAGCTGACAATCGCCGAAACAAGCTATGATTTCGACGAGCTAGTCGCAAATCATGCACGCGACGCTGATCAGTTCTACGATTTTGTGCCTCAGATGCCGCCTGTAGTGGATGAAGCAGCTGCAGGACACAAATTGGTTCCGCTTATGGCTTTCAAGGTTAGTCTATTTTCGGGTCGGGGCATTTGTTTGGGTTTTGCGAATAATCATGCTCTCGGCGACGCCAGTTCCATCGTCGGGTTCGTCTTAGCTTGGGCTTCGATTAACAAATTCGACGCCACAAACGAAAAATCGCTGCCGAATTTTGACAGGTCTGTTGTTCGAAATACTAGTCATATTGATTCTATTTTCTGGAATGTACTTGGGAAGGTTCCTTTAAAGGAATCATCATCTTTTCCCCTGTCTACAAACAGAGTAAGATCAACATTCATCCTCACCCAAACTCATATAAAAAACCTCAAGGATGTGGTTATTTCACATAAACCTGATCTACACCACGTGTCTTCGTTCGTCGTTACGACGTCGTATGTTTGGACGTGCCTGGCGAAATCCGGGGATGCGATTGGGGGAGAAATTGGGGCAGATGAATCTGATGCTTTTTTATTTGCGGTGGACGCGCAAGGTAGGTTAAACGTGCTGATTGATCCGCCGGTGCCATTGAACTACTTCGGAAACTGCTTAGGTGCTGGAATTGTGGAGGTGGAGCACAAAAAGTTGGTCGGAGAAGAAGGATTCGTGGTTGCAGCAGAGGCCGTTGCTGAAGAAATTAAGAATCGAGTGAACAATAAAGATGAGTTCCTGAAAGACGCGGAGAATTGGCTGTCAATGATGGAGACATTTGGGGCGATGAACATGATGGGGGTTTCCGGTTCGCCTAAATTCGATTTGCCAAATGCGGATTTCGGATGGGGAAAGGCGCGAAAGCTCGAAGTTATATCCATAGATGGCGAGAAGTATTCGATGTCGATATGTAAATCGACGGAATGTGAGGGGGGGCTTGAAGTTGGCTTGTCTTTGCCTAAGGAGAGAATGGAGGATTTTGGTACTTACTTTCTTGATGGCCTAAAATAATTTATTTGCTACTCTACCCTTTAATCGAGTTGGATTCGTGCACCAAATTCGTGTATCCGTTAATGTTTTTTGAATTTATTATTTTCAAATTCACTAAGTAGGATTCCCGAATTTGCAAACCACATTCTCTTTTAGGGGACGGGTGCAAATCCGATACTGCACAGTAGTCTTTTTAGTAGTGAAAGTTACTCAACTTTCTTTTCTTATGCATCAAATGAAAACTATTGCATTATTTATACTACATTTATTATTTTATCATACTTTTTAATCTTTTTGCCCAAAAAATAATATACAGCGGGATGGAGGGAATATAAATTTGTGAATCTATTTTGTCCTCTGACCTTCCTCAACCTCTACTTGAATAAAATAAAATTAAAAAACACTATATCAACCTCTGCTCAATTTGGAAATTTCAGAAATTTACTGAAAACATTTGAGAACCCAAATTTAGAAATTTCCCAAAGAAAAACACCATTGAGAACCAACAATGAACAAGAAATCAAATAATATAGGAAGTACTCAGAATTGCAAAATTAAATGTTGTGGACTCTCTATATGGAAAAACGAGAAAATTAAACTTTTGAGTAAAGTACACTTGGATATTAACAAGAAGAAATTAGACATTCAGAGAATTGAGAAATATAGAAAACTAATTGAATTGAATAGGGAGTTAGATGATTGTCATCTCTCATTTGAATTGAATAGCGGTTTACAACTATTATTTTTCGAAACTGTTTGTACCAAATTCTTCAAAACCTTAAAAAAAAATACAATCCCTATATGTTACGTTTTCAATCGTGTTGTCAATTTCATTATATTTTAACTTTCCAAAAAAAAAAAATCATTATTGATGTAGATAAATATGTCGCTCTCGGAGAAGTCGACACGTGGAAACGGGATAAATTATGATAGTTATGATTAGGTCGACACACTGGAAAGCAGGATTAATACACCCCTGGGCCTAAGAAGGAAAATTAGAGAAATTAGGGTGATTGGGCCTTTAGCCCACATTTGGAGAATTAATAGTCTTTGGGCCCAAAGATCTGGCCCAAAGGGGGAACGCATAATCAATCTTTCTTAGCTAAGTCAAAGGAATGGGTCATTCCATGAAGATAGGGGATGATACGTTGAGGAACCAAGTTTTCAGGGGGATGAACCAATTCCTCAGGGACTTGGGGCTGAATTTACAGGAATGGGCCGAGAATATAGGGAGAACGAGTCTTTCCCTCTCCAGAGAGAGGAGTCAGGTATATAAGTAGGTTATTTCCATATTCTTAATCACGTTTTTTACATAATACATACATTCGTACTAAAAATACACTGAATTGAGAAGAAACACCACTGTATTCGCCGGAATTTCCCTAGATATACAGGGGAATTCCTCCTTGATTTCTCCTACGATCGATTCTGACTTGAGCGTCGGAGCTTCTACGTCGGAGCCTCCCTCCGACGTACTTTTGGAGGTCATTTTTGGATTTCTAACGAGATTTATTTGAAGATTGCCAAGGATAAACGAGTGATTTGATTCGTGATTAGCAGTGCTCGTGGAGGAACGGCTGATATCTAAAGGCGTTCTTTTTCGACGCATCAACTGGCGCCGTCTGTGGGAACATTTCAAGCTAAGGCGTGAGAAAAGTTTCGTACTTAAATGGGTGGAGGACAAGATCTAACGAAGCAGACAAAGGAGAAATGAGATTCCACTCCTCCTCCTTTCCCTCCGCCTCCTCCAGGTTTTCCCTTAAATCGAAATTTAGGGAAACAACATGTCGATCATACACCAGAAGATACCCCTCCTCCAGGTTTTCCCTTAAATCGAAATCTAGGGAAACAACCTGTGGATTATACACCAGAAGATATCCCCCCCGGTCAAGAAGGAAATGCACCAGGTACCTCAGGAGCTTCAGGGAGTGGGATCAATAAGGATAACCCTAACACTCAACCAGAACTCCTGACTGTCTCTCGGGATCAGTTAGACGAGATGATCGCGCAATCAGTTGAAAGGATAATCGCTACTCCAGGACTTCGCCCTCCCGAACCTATTCTACCTACCCATAAGGGTACAAGACAAAATCCCCCAGAACATGTCATCGATTCTGTTCCAGTCCCCTCCAGGAATGAGGATCTCCCTCGAAACCCAGAGGAAAAAGTACCTTCCCAGGCCGAAAGAAGTATCCTGGAAAGACCCCCTCGGAGGGATGTGGAGAGGATCCTTGGGGATACCACTCTGGATACAGGGTTGGGAGAAAGCACGGACGACACGTATCAAGGAGCCGTCAGTGATCAAATACAGGCCTTGCGTAAAGAGATGAGGGATATGCAGAGACATATTACTGACAATGTAAGTAAACCCTCTTACACCACTGGATATCAATTTGCATCTAATATTTTACAAGATGAACTGCCCTCTAATTTCAAATCTTTAAACTTTGAATATGATGGCACCACGGACCCGTACGAGCATCTGATGAGGTTTGAGAATGCTGCTCTACTACATCGATATGGAGAGGGCGTCAAGTGTAGAGTATTTCTGACCACCCTATCTAAGGCCGCACAACAATGGTTCACACAACTGGGACCGGATACTGTCCACTCATGGTCCGAATTCAGTGAATTGTTCCTGCATCAATTCGCCAGCGCTAGGAGACAGCCTAGAGCCACCCTCACTTTGTTTAACATGCGACAAGGAGAGAACGAGAGCCTACGGGCTTTCTTAAAAAGATTTAACCAAGCGGCCCTAGAAGTACCTACAGCCTCCTCAGAGGTCAAAATCAACGCTCTCACTAACGATTTAAGAGACGGAGATCTGTTCACATCTCTAGCTAAGAAGCCAGTTCAGACCTTTGATGAATTGTTGAGGAGAGCAGAAAAATACCTCGCCCTGGAAGAGGTAAGGAAGGCTAAACGTTCGGAGACCAGGACGATAGTGGGTAATGGAGAAAGGAAGAAAGAAATTCCACTTAGGAGGCCAAGTCCAGAGAGACACAGAAGCTCAAGGAGGTTGGAAAATGTAAGGAGAGAGGAAGTCGAACCCTGGAACTCTAGGGGAAGGGCGAAGAGATATACATACCCCTTTGAGGATAGAGCCAGTCGAAGTCCTAGAAGTGGCAGGGGACCATCCGGATATGAAATTCCCCTACTCAAGAAACAGAGGTCCCCAAAATCCTAAGTCAGACAGATTTTGCAGATTCCATAACGACTATGGCCACGATACCAACCAATGTTGGCATCTGAAGGACGAAATAGAGAGGATGATTCAGGAAGGCCATTTGAAAGAGTTCATTTTTAGAGATCGACAAGGCCCCAGGGGTCAAAAGAGAAAGGACCCCGAGGGGAAGCAAGAGGACAACAGAAGAAATCAGAGGAAGAGCACTGAGGAGCAACCACCCCCTCCCCAAAAGAGGGGAACTATTCACATGATTATGGGGGGCCCCGCTGATGGGGATTCCTTTAGGCAGAGGAAGCACAGCGTCCGGTCGCTGAAGAACGAGAGGAATATAGAACACCATGAGGTGGGAAAGATGAAAGAGGGTCCGGACATTCATTTTGGACCAGAAGACGCGGGGGAACCCAGAGAAATTCATAATGACACATTAGTCAATACCACGGATATAGCGGGATACGATGTAGCAAGAAATTTTGTAGACACAGGAAGCTCTGCCGATATCATGTTCTTGGAGTGCTTCAAGAAGATGGACCTAAATATAAAGCTCAGACCGGTGGAGACAACCCTTTATGGATTCTCAGGGGGAGCCATTCAACCCCTTGGTTCAGCGTTACTGCAAGTAGGGTTAGGAGTCGCCCCTAACCGTCGCGTGCAAGTAATAGAATTCCTGATTGTAGACGTCCCATCTTCGTATAATGTAGTAATGGGAAGGCCAAGCTTGAATATCTTTCAGGCAGTGATCTCCACCTTCCACATGAAAATGAAATTCCCTGCCTCGGGGGGTGTGGGAGAGATATGTGGGGACCAATACCAAGCAAGGAAGTGTTACGTGGAATCGGTCAAGATAGCAGACAGGGCCGTGTTCCGAGGAATGGAGAGATTTAAGGGTGAAGACCCTGAGTTGAAAAGACAGAGAGTGGGTGAACTAGTGCAAGAGCAACCCAAAGCCAAGGCAGACGAGGAGTTAATGAGCATCGAGCTCTACCCAGGAAATGAGGGATTCACAACCAGGATAGGTACACACATGAACCCTGAGCTCCAGGGAAAGATGATACTCACCCTCCAGGAGAATGCGGATATCTTCGCATTCACGGCGACGGATATGACGGGTATCCCTCCAGAAATAGCAGTGCACCATCTTAATGTGGATCCCAAAGCTAGGCCAGTAAAGCAGAAGTTAAGGAACTTCGGTAAGGAAAAGAACCTCATTGTGAAAGAGGAAATCGATAAATTGTTGAGTGTGGGGCACGTGAAGAGAGTGCAATTCCCTGAGTGGCTATCGAACGCAGTGCTGGTGTCCAAGGGAGCCGGCAAATGGAGGATGTGCATCGACTTTAGGGATCTGAACAAAGCATGCCCTAAGGATCACTATCCCCTGCCTAGGATTGATCAACTGGTAGATGCTACATCCGGATTTGAACTACTCAGCATGATGGATGCATATCAAGAGTACCATCAAATCCAGTTGAACCCCCTTGATATACCAAAGGTATGCTTTATTGCAACGTGTGGTACTTTTGGTTATGTACGTATACCGTTCGGACTGATAAATGCAGGAGCCACCTATCAAAGGATGGTAGACTCGGTTTTCCGAGGACAGATAGGGAGAAACATGGAGGTTTATGTAGACGATATGCTAGCTAAAAGTGTCAAAGCAGAGGAACACATTAATGACCTGAAGGAGATATTTCAGGTAATTAGAGAAAACGGTATCAAACTTAACCCAGCTAAATGTTCCTTCGGAGTAGGGTCAGGGAAATTCCTGGGATATATGGTGACTCGGAGAGGAATAGAGGTTAACCCTGCCAAGGTAAAAGCGGTCCTTGACATGCAACCTCCTCGAAACCTAAAGGAATTGCAGACCCTGAACGGCAGAATCGCAGCTCTTAGCAGATTCATAGCAAAATCAGCGGAGAAGAGCCACCACTTCTTCAGAACACTAAGGAAGGGGTCAAGATTCGAATGGGATGAGCAGTGTCAGAAGGCTTTCGAAGAACTGAAGCTCCATCTGGAACAACTCCCGAAGTTAACCAAGCCTACTCAGGGAGATGTTTTACTCCTATACCTCTCAGTAGGGGAACATTCCCTGAGTACAGCCCTGATGAAAGAGGAAGGCTCTACACAACAGCCCATATATTATGTGAGCAAGGTTATTCAAGGAGCAGAAATAAGATATTCAGAGGTGGAGAAGGCATCCCTGGCAGTAGTGGTAACGGCTAGGAGACTACGCCCTTAGTTCTTATCTTATAGAGTGATGGTGCGGACTAATTTCCCTCTGAAGCAGACGCTAGGGAGAGCAGACTTATCAGGAAGAATGGTCAGATGGGCAGTGGAATTGCAGGAGTACGATATTGACTATGAGCCAAGGAGGGCCATCAAGGCTCAAGCTTTAGCAGACTTTATTCAAGAGTCCACCAGAGTGGAGGAAGAACAGGGATGGAAGGTATATGTGGATGGCTCAACATCCGCCTTAGGATGTGGAGCAGGGATAGTGTTGGTTGACCCTGACGGCCAAGAAGTACAGGTTGCTGTCAAATTCCGGTTCTCAACCTCAAACAATGGTGCAGAATATGAAGCCCTGATTAGAGGAGCTAGCATGGCAGCAGAGTTAGGGGCACAGAAAGTTACCCTGTATTCCGATTCGCAGCTGGTAGTGCAACAGGTCATGGGGGAGTACCTCGCCAAAGATGAGAGAATGATCGCCTATCTAGAGGAGGTAAAGAAATTAAAGAATAAATTCCATACTTTTGAAGTGATACAGGTACCAAGAGAAGAGAATGTGAAAGTAGATGGACTGTCTAAACTGGCTAGTTCCACTGAATTCGAGGGAGACGGAAAGGTAACCCTGTTGGTGGCAGATCAACTAGCTACTGAAACCCTGATCGGAGAGATAACAGCAGGGGACGACTGGAGGGAAGAAATATGGGAAGAGTTGAACAGGGGGCAAGTAACCCCAATGTCCAGAGAGGCCAAAGCTTGGAGAAGGAAGTTTTGTATCCTAGGAGGCCAATTGTACAAGAGATCATTCACTCAACCCTATTTGAGATGTCTTTCAAAAAGAGAGGCAGAGCTAGTGATCAAGGACATCCATGAAGGTTGCGCATCTAGCCACGAAGGTTACCAGACCATGGTGAAGAAGGTATTTAGGGCAGGTTTTTACTGGCCTAATATAATCAGAGATGCTAGGGAGTATGTGAAGAAATGTGAGAAGTGTCAGAAGAATGGACCCTTAATACGAATACCTGCAGAGGAGATGGGAGCCATGTACTCGCCCTGTCCCTTTTGCTAAATGGGGGATAGATCTAGTGGGACCCTTCCCCTTAGCGCCCGGAGGGAGAAATTTTTTAATTGTAGCCGTGGATTACTTCAGCAAATGGGTAGAGGCCGTGCCCTTGGCCAAAATAGAGGAAGACAATGTAATTTTGTTTCTTGCTAGACATATTTGTTGCAGGTTTGGAGTACCCAGAATTTTGGTTTCCGACAACGGAACACAATTCAAGGGAGAGAAAGTAAGAAGATGGTGCGAGAGATGGAATATTATACAGAGGTTTACTTCGGTAGCCCACCCACAAGCCAATGGACAGGTGGAGGTTACAAACAGAATCCTAGTGGATGGCATCCGAACACGATTGGAAGAGGTAGGAGGAAAATGGGTGAAGGAGTTAGACAACGTCCTCTTGTCCTACAAGACCAGCCCTAAAACAGCTACGGGCGAATCTCCCTTCTATTTGGTGTATGGAGCAGCGGCAGTGATACCTCCTGAAGCCCGACTCAAATCGCACCGAATCACCTATTTTGAAGAAAAGAGAAATGAAGAATTGATGTGGGATGCATTGGACCTGGTAGATGAAGAGAGGGAGATGGCAAGGCTGAAGGCAGAAAGATACAAGAATCGGATCAAAGCAGCGTATGATCGCAGGGTTGTTCCACGCTCCTTTAAAGCTGGAGATTTAGTCCTTCGGAGGGCAGACGCATTAAAGAGTACAGGGAAGATGGAACCCAATTGGGAAGGTCCGTACAAGGTAACACAGGTCCTAAAAGGTGGAGCCTACAAACTCCAAGATATGACGGGAAAAGAAATACTGAGGCAATGGAACGTGTGCCACTTGAAGAGGTTTTATGTTTGAGGAAGGTGTTATTTTCCTACTTCCTTTCCCTTTATGAACAATTTTGAATGTTTACTTCTTACTCGAATAATTGCTTCACCGGCACTCTTTTTTCCTCTACGTGGGTTTCCCTTTGGGGTTTTACCACGGAGAGGTTTTTAATGAGGCCGGCATAGGTTCCCCTTATTTGCCTATGTTGATGAACACGTTTGATCAATTGAGCATCGGTTTTGATAAAATTTCAGCAATTTCCCTGAATACATGTTAATGTTGTGATGAGATGACTCTTATATGCCAATGTTGTGATGAGAGGATCCTTATGTGCCGATTTTATGATGAAATGTTTCTCATATGTTAATACCGTGTTAAGATAACTGTTAAGGGCCTGCATAATGAGTGCTGAAATAACGAATATGTTTTGAAAACTAAAACATAACATGATAGAGATATTGCAAGATAAAGAGATTTACACCAGCTCATAAGGATTCGAATAGAAAATACCTAGGAACAATTCCTAAAGTTTCTATCCACGACAGCCCCTAAAGCTAGGGGGAGTAGGGGGCATAGTAGCAGAAGATATAATTAACTTGCCAATAAACCCTATCCCTAAGAACTCTCACGAGTATAAACAACTCTAACGAGTATAAACAACTCTCACGAGTATAAATAACTTAAGGGAGAGTATAATCCCTAAACATTCTAACTTTTGGGAGAGTATAATCCCTACACATTCTAACTTTTGGGAGAGTATAATCCCTAAACATTCTAACTTTTGGGAGAGTATAATCCCTAAACATTCTAACTTTTGGGAGAGTATAATCCCTAAATATTCTAACTTTTGGGAGAGTATAATCCCTAAATATTCCAACTTCAGGGAGAGTATAATCCCTAAAAACTCTCACGAGTATAAACAACTTAAGGGAGAATATAATCCCTAAATATTCTAACTTTTGGGAGAATATAATCCCTAAAAACTCTAACTCTAAGAGAGAAACTAGAAGCATTATCAAATCACCAAGTAAGTACAGGAACATAAACCCTATATTCTCATTAAGGTTTTTTCTATGAGCTTTAGGGCCTTTATGTGTCAAGAAGGTGCTGAAAACATGCTAAATTCATAAGCAGGACAGGTAGTGCATCCTATAGCAGATATATATATATATATATATATATATATATATATATATATATATATGCATGCCAAGTGATAATGTGCAGGTACGATGTTAAGCAAAAGAAAAGCAGAAATATTCAAGACCTAAGGCACCACGCCTAGGCCCTCCACAGAAAAACCCAGGAGTGTGGAGTCTCCTGAAAATACCAAAAGGGGGCCTTAGAGGCCTTAACAAAAATAAAAAGTGTTTCAAAAGTACCGAAGTGTTATCAGAGAAATAAAGTTATGAAGAGAGGGGAATATCGTCCTTCCCCTCGAAACCTTCTCCTGCCTCCTCAACTTGCCCACTGGAACCACCTCCCTCCGCCTTCTCCTCTAGAGCGCCTGCTGCCACGGTTGCCACTGGATTTGGGTTAGCCACGTGAATAGGGAATGTTAAGTCATTTGCGGGCGTCAGATCATCCAACTTCAGGGCAGTTTCTTTCAGCTCCAAGATCGCCTTTCTCATCCCAGATAACCACCAGGGAGTGTTGATGTCCTCCTTAGCATCCCCAGGGAACTTGGGAGGAGTGTCCAATTCATCCAACCGAAGGGCACGAGTGTACTGACCATTAAATCCTGGAGCGGAGTGTTCGGCCACGGCATTGGAGAACCCATGATTTATAAAGTGAGGGATGTATGCGCCCATGGCCCCCAAGAAGCTGCTACTCTGGAGAAAGGCTTCCAACCATTCCCGATGTAGGGTACCCAGAAACCTTTGACCCATGGCAGAGGTAAAAAGGGAGTCGATGCATAATTTCATCCCAGCCAGAGGAAGAGTAACTTCTAAGCGTTCAACCCGCTCGTCAAACTCAGTCTTTAATGAAGAGACCTCTCCCGAGAGCTTCCCCTTCTCAGCTTGAAGCCTCTTCTAGGCCTGGACGGACTCCCGCAGCTCTCCTTCCAGAATCTCCTTCTTCACCTTCTCCAGCTCCACTTGGCTTTGGAGATCATCTACTAGCTGAAGGGACTGGAGAGCTCGTTCGGACACATCGGAGAACAGGAGACCAAACTACACAAGAAACAATTTAAAGAAGTAAGACATGTATACTTTTTCTTATTAAATTATTCAGAAGTATATCAGCGTGGAGAGTCTACCTGAGTAAAGCTGTGGGCGGCATGCACAACTCGCTCTTCGGAGGACAGAGCATTAAGGGCCTCGATGGCAGGGGTTGGAGTGTGACGCTCTATGAAACTCATGAGGTGGTCAACATTGATATCATTGGGTGCATCTGGAGTAACATGAGGCAGAGTGGACTTGGTCTTGGACTTTTTCTTTTTAGAAGCATCAGAGGCAGGGGGCAACGTGGAAACCATGGCCTTTTCCGTAGAAGACCTGGTGCGCTTGGCAACTGACCCAGTGGAAGGTTTCACTGGGAAGGAGGAATAGGGGCCTTTGTGGAGCTTTCATGGGCCGGAGACTTAGCAACCATCGAGAGAGGGGTGGCATCACGGGAAATCTGAGTTAACCAACTCATAGCTGCACAAAGAAATATGAAACGACATTAACAACCACGGCAGTTTAAATTTTGAGGACAATACCAAGAAAAAAGAAATGGTATTACCATCGTCGGGACCTAGGGGATAATCGGGGCGACCAAAACCGAAATGAGAGAGGGCTCTAAGATTCTTACAGATACTCATCACATCAAAAAAGTCATGGGTAGAGACATTATCATTTAAATGATTCATCACATCCAAGTTTAGAGAAGAACAAACAGAAAGAGGAGGACGGGGTACCCCAGGATTCTCATAAATCCACCCCTCGTGAGGAAATTCCCAAGAATAGGGATTTGTAACAAAGAAATAATAGTCCTTCCAGTCCTGGACCCCTTCATGGAGTTTTTCCATGAATTTTCCGGTCCTGGAGGTACGACCACTAGCATAGAAAAACCCGTCCGCAAACTTGCACACGTACTGGGTTAGAAAGAGTTGGGCTGAGGGCTCACCACCGTTTCCCTTCATCAGGATATAGAAGCCTAACATTGCGCGTATAGCGTTGGGAGTAAACTGGTTCAGAGGTATGCGAAGGTAAGTGGAAATTTTAGAGAGATAAGGATGGATCGGAAAACGGAGGCCCGCTTTTAGTTGAGCCTCCCAAAAGGCTAAGGTGTTATGACCTGGAAAATTAGGGCGTTCTTTCCTATGCGCGACCCTAACTGAATAATCGGCGGGGAAGATCCCTGAGCGGAGAAAAGCGGCAACGCACTCGGGAGTGAGAATCGAGGGACCAGAGATTTTGTCCTCCAAAGCTTGGTCGGTTACGGGAAATATGGGAAGTGAGTTGGAAGTTGAACTCTCCATGGATATGGAGTCTGAGGAGGATGGAATGGAGGATGACATAAGGATATTGTAAATGAAAAAGGATAAGAAGGAGGAGATACCTGAAATAAAGTCGGTTTTGGGAGAGATGACGGAGTGGCCGCTGGACGTGCGTAGAGGAGTTGATTGCAGAAATATCAACAAGAAAGAGAAGAGTGGATAGGTTTGAAAGAAAAGAAAAGAGGGTTTTTGGTGGAATGAATATGAATTTTGAAATAATTACGCGGAAGAGAGAGAAGGGAAGAGGTCGAGGAGAATTAAATACTCCCCAATGAAAGGGCGCGTGGCTGAAAAGGACGGCTGGATGTTTCCCCTCGGGCATACGCCTGGCTACGGGATTCGAGAGCAAGTTGGCGTGTGGAAGTGGAAAAGGCTTGAAGCCTTCTGGAGGTAATTATTAGGAGAGAAATCAAATCAGTAATATTTCGAGGAGTATTTTAAGAAATGGATTGTTTCTTTATAATTTATCTTAGTGTCATTGTTTTCCTACTCTCCTAAAAATTATTCTTTTTATGAGAGTAGGGGGAGTGGTTGATGTAGATAAATATGTCGCTCTCGGAGAAGTCAACACGTGGAAATGGGATAAATTATGATAGTTATGATTAGGTCAACACACTGGAAAGCAGGATTAATACACCCCTGGGCCTAAGAAGGGAAATTAGAGAAATTAGGGTGATTGGGCCTTTAGCCCACATTTGGAGAATTAATAGTCTTTGGGCCCAAAGATCTGGCCCAAAGGGGGAACGCATAATCAATCTTTCTTAGCTAAGTCAAAGGAATGGGTCATTCCATGAAGATAGGGGATGATACGTTGAGGAACCAAGTCTTCAGGGGGATGGACCAATTCCTCAGGGACTTGGGGCCGAATTTACAGGAATGGGCCGAGAATATAGGGAGAACGAGTCTTTCCCTCTCCGGAGAGAGGAGTCAGGTATATAAGCAGGTTATTTCCATATTCTTAATCACGTTTTTTACATAATACATACATTCGTACTAAAAATACACTGAATTGAGAAGAAACACCACTGTATTCGCCGGAATTTCCCTAGATATACAGGGGAATTCCTCCTTGATTTCTCCTACGATCGATTCTGACTTGAGCGTCGGAGCTTCTACGTCGGAGCCTCCCTCCGGCGTACTTTTGCAGGTCATTTTCGGATTCCTAAGGAGATTTATTTGAAGGTTGCCAAGGATAAACGAGTGATTTGATTCGTGATTAGCAGTGCTCGTGGAGGAACGGCCGATATCTAAAGGCGTTCTTTTTCGACGCATCAATTATATTTAATAAGTTAATTAATGTGTTGTGTGTGACCACTCCACCTAGCTATCGCATTTAATTTCGAACATAATTTCATTATTGTTGGTATATTTGGTAGGGATTGTCGGCAAGATCTCATAGGTTTTACATGTCTAGCTCGAATGACACCTGCTATTTTCTTCTTTGATTTTTTTTTTTTTTTTGGCATGATTTGTGTGAAAATTGCTTATAATTTATACATTCAAAAGTGCTAAATTTAATAGAATTGCATGTTATATTTACTCAAATTTGACAATTTAATTTACACCATTTTTTTTAGAGAGACTATTATACACTTGATAGAGAGAAATGGGCGCTTTGCTATTTTGTAGGAGAATTAGGATTTTAGAAGTAAAATACATGCCTAAGACTAATAATACCTAGTATATGTTATGTCTTCTATCGTGTTGTCAATTTCATTATATTTAATAAGATAACTAATGTGTTGTGTGTGACTCACTCCACCTATCCCATTTAATTTCGAGAATAATTTCATTATTCTTAAAAATGGTCGGCCTCCACTGTGAGGTCCAATATTTATGTTACTCATGTGTTGTACGATATTTTACATATGTCGTATTCAATGTCTATCTGTAAATCGATCGAATTTGAGGATGGACTTGAATTTGCCTAAGGAAATAATGGAGGCTTTTGTTGCTTACTTTCTTCATGGCCTAAAATAATTTATTTTCGATTTTTTGAGTCACTTTTGTCGATTTTTTAGCTTAAAATAATTTAAATATATTACCACATAAACATAAAAGTCTAATTAGCATTACCACATGTACAAAAAAGGTCAAACAAACATGCCACACCGATCAATGTACTAAAATCAAAATTTTGTAAAGATAAAAAAATCAAAATATCGAAACTGTTTGTACCAAATTCAAAACCTTAAAAAATATAATCCATATATGTTACGTTTTCTATCGTGTTGTCAATTTCATTATATTTAATAAGTTAATTAATGTGTTGTGTGTGACCACTCCACCTATCGCATTTAATTTCGAAAATAATTTCATTATTGTTGGTATATTAGGGATTGTCGGCAAGATCTCCTATGTACTATTTTACATGTCTCGAATGACTCCTGCGTTCTTTTTTTCTTTTTTTTTAGAAAGACTATTTTACACTTGATAGAGAGAAATGTGGTGTTTTGCTATTTTGTAGGAGAATTGGGATTTTAGAAGTAAGAATACACTTTGTCGTGAAGAAGAGGAGTGCACCATACACATTTATGTGATAGCCCTTAACACACTTTGTCGTGAAGAAGACAAATTACGATTTGTAGGAAGGAAGAAGAAATCAGCGGTGCACATATTTGATTTGTGAATTATTGCCAAATATTAATATAAATAAAAAATACATAACACAGAGCTTTACTCAGGTTTTAACCGTGGGTCCCGCAAATAGACGGTAGAATTGATCCCCTAATTAATCAGTCCTTAAAAAAAAAAAAAGTAGATAAACTTATTAATATCAATTTCACTGAAAATAAATGTAATAAAGTGTGAAAAAGGCAGAGCACAACATGCATTATATACCAACTATAATATATTTCTTTAAATTAATATACATACCTCATATAAAATTTAATTTGTTTATAAATTACCTTATTAATATCAATTTCTGATATTTTCTGGTGCACATGGCTATATTGTACGTGTGTGCACAGTGCAATTAATTATAAAGTGTGGTGCACAATTACGAACATGCATGTGGGCAACCACCCACATTGTTCCAACGCTGAATTCGTCGAAACGGTCGTTCCAAAACTGAAAAAATCACTCTCCCTGGCTCTCAAACACTACCTTCCAGTCGCAGGCAAGTTGGTCTACCCTTCAAACGCCACAGACGAAAAGCCCGTCATTCGCTATGTTGCAGGGGACTCTGTTCCTCTTACAATCGCCCAATCAAGCCACAACTTCGACGAGCTAGTCGAGAATCATGCACGAGACGCTGATCAGTTCTACGACTTTGTGCCTCAGATGCCGCCGGTGATGGATGAAGGACACAAATTGGTTCCCCTTACAGCTTTTAAGGTGACGTGAAATTTCATAACAAAAAGAAATTGAATAGAATTAATGCATATTGAGGGAATTATACTATCAAAATGATTCTCATCTGAACTGAATAGTTGTTTACAATAGAGAAGTTACAACTACTCTAACTAACGATCAACTGAATTGAACATCAGTTTACAACAGAGAAGTTACAACTACTCTAACTAATACTGTTTCATTTGTACTCCATCACATCACAGGTGACTCTATTTACGGGTCGGGGCATATGTTTGGGTGTTTCGAATCACCATTCTCTCGGCGATGCCAATTCCATCGTTCGGTTCATCTTAGCCTGGGCTTCGATTAACAAATTCGACGGAGACGACGAATTTCTCACCACAAACGAAAAATCGCGGCCGATTTTTGACAGATCTGTTCTTCAAAATACTAATCGAATTGATTCGATTTTCTGGAGTGTAAAGGGAAAGGTTCCTCTTAGTGAATCATCATCTTTTCCCCTGCCTACAAACAGAGTAAGATCAACATTCATCCTCACCCAAACTCATATAAACAAACTCAAGGATGTGGTTATTTCACATAAACCAGATCTACACCACGTGTCTTCGTTCGTCGTTACGACGTCGTATGTTTGGACGTGCCTGGCGAAATCCAGGGACGCGATTGGGGCAGACGAATATGAGGTGTTTTTATTTTCAGTGGATGCGAGAGGGAGGTTAAACGCGCTGATTAATCCGCCAGTGGCGTTGAACTACTTCGGAAACTGCTTAAATACTGCAGTGGTGAAGGTGGAGCACAAAAAGGTGGCAGGAGAAGAAGGATTTGTGGTGGCAGTAGAGGCCATTGCAGAGGAAATTAAGAATCTAGTGAACAATAAAGATGAGTTTCTGAAAGGCGTAGAGAATTTGTTATCGATTTTGGGAGAAATTAGAGGGATGAAGGCGATATTGGGGGTCTCGGGTTCGCCTAAATTCGATTTGGCGAATGCGGATTTCGGATGGGGAAAGGGGCGAAAGCTTGAATTTATATCCATTGATGAAGACAAGTATTCAATGTCCATTTCTAAATCCATTGAATTTGAGGGAGGAATTGAAGTTGGCTTGTCTTTGCCCAAGGAAACAATGGAGGCTTTTGCTACTTACTTTCTTGATGGCCTAAAATAATTTATTTAATTTCCATTTTTGTTGCTTTAGACTGCCTCAAACTTTGAAATAAACGGACCTTGTACTGTTGTACACATTTCTGGCACTAGCAGGTTTGTTCCGCTGTCTTGCTTGTAAATTTTTATTTCAGATCGTTCTAGGCCTAGTTCGGTAGGGTTTTTTTTTTAAATTTATATATGATGTGACCTCATCAAATTCACAGGAGTGAATGAGAGAGAACACAATGAAAAAGATAATTAAAATGAGGAATACCTAAATGAGCTTCTTGAAAGTCCTTGAATGATTGATAAGGATGGAGGATGACGATGGTTGTTGGGACCTGCACGAATTGAAAACCGGGCCGGAGGGGTGTCCAGCGACGGACCTCCAACGCTCAAGTCAGTCAAGAACATGATGAATAATAGAGAAAGAAAGTGTATATTGATGAGAGTGAGCTTAGAAAACTTAAGATATTAGAGACATGGCCTATATACTTTTGTACCTGAGGGGTAGAATAGTAATTACGCTTTCTAGGGTTTGTTAACAGATTATGCCACGTCACGATACGGTTCTGACATTCGTTAAATGCTTCAGGTAGTGCGCCCACATTTGCAGACATATTCTGACACATTGGGATTGCGTGATCTCCTTTTTCATGTAAAGAGCATTATCTCTTTAGAGTGGAGAACATAAGGTCACTGATTTATCATCTCTCCTTTGACAGTTCAAAGGAGAGACAGAAAGTTGTTCCCACAAAACTTATTAAGGTCACATCTTGGCAGAGGAGGTCCACATGACCTCTCCACTGAGCTCCTAATTCATTAAGCCCCTATGTTCAGGAGGTGCTTTGGAGAAGCCTTCTTTCAATGCAGAGACCAATCCTTTCAGTTCAGACGAGTTCCTTCGGGACCTGGTCTCTTCTATCAGGATCAGGCCTGGTGTCAAAAACCATTGGGGACGAGCTATTCCTGTTCATGTTCTGGGGAGTCGGAGGAGGCAAACTCAGTGGACCTTCTCTTAGACCAATGCAAGGAAGAGGTTTTTGATGTATCAGATCTCTTGTTGAGATATGATATCATTATGTCATATCAATATCAAACACGTAAAAATACACTCGATTGTATATATTTTAAATTATAGAAAGACGCACTTTCGGGCAGTGGAAATATTTTAACCTGTTATGCACAATCAATATTCTCTTTATTAAACAATGCACAGGCCGGCCACATGACATCCTTTATAAACCAATGCTTGATGATTCATGTTTCCAAATAAAATAATCTCTTCTCCTCTGTTTACTAATTAAATTAAACCTGGTTGTCAAAGATGAGTTCTTGAAAGGCATAGAGAATTGGTTGTCAATGATGGGGAAATCTGGGACGGTGAAAACGATGGGGATTTTGGATGGGGAAAGGCGCGAAAGCTAGAAGTTATATCCATGGATGGCGAGAAGTATTCAATGTCGATATGTAAATCGACGGAATTTGAGGGGGGACTTGAAGTTGGCTTGTCTTTGCCTAAAAAAAGAATGGAGGCTTTTGCTACTTACTTTCTTCATGGCTTAAAATAATTTATTTTCGATTTTTTGCGTCACTTTGCGCGCGTGAACAGTTGTTTTTCAGGCCACTTTCAAAAAAATTATTGTATCGTGCTCAATAAGAATCTACGGACGGGCTTCAGGAGTATTTTCAAGGTTCAGGTGGGATCAACGGGTAGATCCTTCCTAACGGCGTCACGGTGGCCGAACGGATGAATCATCCGTTGATCTCGATTTATTGTTTATTTAGTGGTTTTTTCTAGTGTTTTAGTTTGTTTTTATTTTCAGTTCTTGTTGTTATTTTCCTCTGCTTTGTGCCGTCTCCTCGCCTAGTGCGTGCAATATCTCTACCCTTTATGGCTCCCTTGTTGTTTTTCTGGTTGGACTTGGTTGGAGCTGGTTGCCTTAGGAGTCTTGTTTAAGTGATCTACGAGGTTGTTACGCGTGTCGTAGTGTGCGACATTTTGTTTCATTTTTTGAGAAGATTTGTTACCCTCATCGATCGAGGAACCTAAAAGCGTTCCATTTTACTTGGGGTGTGGTTCTCTCTCCATGGTCTCATGATTTGACTTGGAGCAGGCTTCTTTTGTTGATTAGAATTTCATGATGATAGATGTGTGCTTTTATCCGAGGTGATTTTTATCAATCGATGTCCTAACTTCAAAAAAAAAATAGCACTTCCTTCGTTTCAATATTGATGAAACATAGTTGTGCTCAGAAGTGAAACACAACATGAATGAGTAAGAATAGGGCAAAACTTGGCTTAATCCCTTGAGAAATCCTTCCAAATGAACAATGAGGGGTAGATGACTCCGGAACTGGATGACCTGCAACAAAACCGGGCCGGAGGGGGCTCCGGCGACGGCCCTCCGACGCTCAAGTCAGTTGGAATCAAGAAGGTAACCATGAACAGTGATAATCTTAGAAAAAGAGAGAGAGAGAGAGTTATATGTGTAGAAAGAATAACTTAACCTTTACAAATGATAAGAATGAGCTTTTATACCTTCATAGTTTGAGGGTAATATCGTAATTGCTAAGTCTAGGGTTTGCCTTTGGGGACCACGCCACGTCGTCGTACTGTGCTGACATTCGGTTATTAATTTTTATGGAGGTGGTATATTTTCTCAGGAGATGTTTTGTTTAGTTGCAACAAAGGTATAATAGTACAAGGGGACCATTTGGATGAGCTGTCAATATGAGCTTTATTAGATAAAATCAGATGAGAGATATTATAGAACTGAGGTTCGATAAGTTAGCCTCCCAAAGGGAAAGTCAGTTCTGATTCAGATCTTAAAGGTGTCTCCTCTAGTTCAGTTCCGAACTAGATTGAATATAAATAACTCATGTTTTTTAAGGAGACCAGTTCTGAATGATATGACATCATTATGTCTTATCATCTACTCCCCCCTATTATGGACTATCGTCGTCTCTGATGCGATTGTTCAGAATAATATCTCTTGTGAATTGTGAAACATATCACAAAATAACTCAATTTAGAGTTAAACATCTTTCAATTCAAATATTTTCTAAAGCTTAGAAATATTTCACTTCTGAAATTTATTTTCGAAATTCTCATACGGAATTCTCATTTGAAATTTTCTTTCGAAATTCTCATCCGAAATTTACTTCCGCGCGAGTTGAAAACCTTTCAACTTCTAAAAATTAAAATATTTTCAATACTTGAAAATATTTCAATTCTCACATTAATCTAGAGCTCAATATCTTTCAGCTCTGAATACTAAAAATATTTTCCATTGCACGAAAATATTTCAGTTCCAAATTAATATAAAGCTGAATATCTTTCAGCTCTCAATGCTTGAAATATTTTCCAATGTATGGAAATATTTCAGTTCCACTTCAATCTAGAGCTGAATAACTTTCAGCTCTGGATACTTAAAATATTTTATATTGCACGAAAATATTCCAGTTCCGAATTAATCTAGAGCTGAATATCTTTCAGTTCTGAATACTTAAAATATTTTCCATTGCACGAAAATATTCCACTTCCGAATTAATCTAGAGCTGAATATCTTTCAGCTCTGAATACTTAAAATATTTTCCAAGGTATGGAAATATTTCAGTTCTCATATCAATCTAGAGCTGAATATCTTTCAGCTCTGAATAATTAAAATATTTTCTATTGCACGAAAATATTCCACTTCCGAATTAATCTAGAGCTGAATATCTTTTTCAGCTCTGAATACTTAAAATATTTTCCAAGGTATGGAAATATTTCAGTTCTCAATTAATTTAGAGCTGAATATTTTTCAGCTCTCAATGGTTAAAATATTTTCTATTGCACGAAAATATTCCACTTCCGAATTAATCTAGAGCTGAATATCTTTCAGCTCTGGATACTTAAAATATTTTCTATTGCACGAAAATATTCCAGTTCTCATATCAATTTAGAGTTGAATATCTTTCAGCTCTGAATACTTAAAATATTTTCTATTGAACGAAAATATTTCAGTTCACATATCAAACTAGAGCTGAATATCTTTCAGCTCTAAATACTTAAAATATTTTCCAAGGTATGGAAATATGTCAGTTCACATATAAATCTAGAGCTGAATATCTTTCAGCTCTGAATACTTAAAATATTTTCCAAGGTATGGAAATATTTCAGTTCTCAATTAATTTAGAGCTGAATATTTTTCAGCTCTCAATGGTTAAAATATTTTCTATTACACGAAAATATTCCACTTCCGAATTAATCTAGAGCTGAATATCTTTCAGCTCTGAATACTTAAAATATTTTCCAAGGTATGAAAATATTTCAGTTCTCATATCAATCTAGAGCTGAATATCTTTCAGCTCTGAATACTTAAAATATTTTCTATTGCACGAAAATATTTCAGTTCACATATCAAACTAGAGCTGAATATCTTTCAGCTCTGAATACTTAAAATATTTTCCAAGCTATGGAAATATTTCAGTTCACATATCAATCTAGAGTTGAATATCTTTCAGCTCTGAATACTTAAATTATTTTCTATTGCACGAAAATATTTCAATTCTGAATTAATTTAGAGCTGAATATTTTTCAGCTCTCAATGGTTAAAATATTTTCTATTGCACGAAAATATTCCACTTCCGAATTAATCTAGAGCTGAATATCTCTTTCAGCTCTGAATACTTAAAATATTTTCCAAGGTATGGAAATATTTCAGTTCTCATATCAATCTAGAGCTGAATATCTTTCAGCTCTGAATACATAAAATATTTTCTATTGCACGAAAATATTCCACTTCCGAATTAATCTAGAGCTGAATATCTTTTTCAGCTCTGAATACTTAAAATATTTTCCAAGGTATGGAAATATTTCAGTTCTCAATTAATTTAGAGCTGAATATTTTTCAGCTCTCAATGGTTAAAATATTTTCTATTGTACGAAAATATTCCACTTCCGAATTAATCTAGAGCTGAATATCTTTCAGCTCTGAATACTTAAAATATTTTCCAAGGTATGGAAATATTTCAGTTCTCATATCAATCTAGAGCTGAATATCTTTCAGCTCTGAATACATAAAATATTTTTCAAGGTATGGAAATATTTCAGTTCACATATCAAACTAGAGATGAATATCTTTCAGCTCTGAATACTTAAAATATTTTCTATTGCACGAAAATATTTCAGTTCACATATCAAACTAGAGCTGAATATCTTTCAGCTCTAAATACTTAAAATATTTTCCAAGGTATGGAAATACTTCAGTTCTGAATTAATTTAGAGCTGAATATCTTTCAGCTCTGAATACTTAAAATATTTTCCAAGGTATGGAAATATTTCAGTTCTCATATCAATCTAGAGCTGAATATCTTTCAGCTCTGAATACTTAAAATATTTTCTATTGCACGAAAATATTTCAGTTCACATATCAAACTAGAGCTGAATATCTTTCAGCTCTGAATACTTAAAATATTTTTCAAGGTATGGAAATATTTCAGTTCACATATCAAACTAGAGCTGAATATCTTTCAGCTCTGAATACTTAAAATATTTTCCAAGGTATGGAAATATTTCAGTTCACATATCAATCTAGAGTCAGCTCTGAATACTTAAAATATTTTCTATTGCACGAAAATATTTCAATTCTGAATTAATTTAGAGCTGAATATTTTTCAGCTCTCAATGGTTAAAATATTTTCTATTGCACGAAAATATTCCACTTCCGAATTAATCTAGAGCTGAATATCTCTTTCAGCTTTGAATACTTAAAATATTTTCCAAAGTATGGAAATATTTCAGTTCTCATATCAATCTAGAGCTGAATATCTTTCAGCTCTGAATACTTAAAATATTTTCTATTGCACGAAAATATTCCACTTCCGAATTAATCTAGAGCTGAATATCTTTTTCAGCTTTGAATACTTAAAATATTTTCCAAGGTATGGAAATATTTCAGTTCTCAATTAATTTAGAGCTGAATATTTTTCAGCTCTCAATGGTTAAAATATTTTCTATTGCACGAAAATATTCCACTTCTGAATTAATCTAGAGCTGAATATCTTTCAGCTCTGAATACTTAAAATATTTTCCAAGGTATGGAAATATTTCATTTATCATATCAATCTAGAGCTGAATATCTTTCAGCTCTGAATACTTAAAATATTTTCTATTGCACGAAAATATTTCAGTTCACATATCAAACTAGAGCTGAATATCTTTCAGCTCTAAATACTTAAAATATTTTCCAAGGTATGGAAATACTTCAGTTCTGAATTAATTTAGAGCTGAATATCTTTCAGCTCTGAATACTTAAAATATTTTCTATTGCACGAAAATATTCCACTTCCGAATTAATCTAGAGCTGAATATCTTTTTCAGCTCTGAATACTTAAAACATTTTCCAAGGTATGGAAATATTTCAGTTCTCAATTAATTTAGAGCTCAATGGTTAAATAAATTTTCTAAGGAAAATTATTTCAGATATCAATTCAGTTCTGAGTTGAGAGTCTTCTCTCAACTCGTATTCATCCCTTGAAATAATTTTTTGAGGAAAATTAATTTCAGATATCAATTCAGTTATGAGTTGAGAGTCTTCTCTCAACTCGTATTCATCCCTTTGAAAAAAAAAAATTCTAAGGAAAATTTATTTCAAGATATAATTTCAGATCTGAGTTGAGAGTCTTCTCTCAACTCGTATTCATCCCTTTGAAAAAAAAATTCTAAGGAAAATTTATTTCAAGATATAATTTCAGATCTGAGTTGAGAGTCTTCTCTCAACTCGTATTCATCCCTTGAAAAAAAAAAAAAAAAAAAATTCTAAGGAAAATTATTTCAGATATCAATTCAGTTCTGAGTTGAGTATCTTTTCTCAACTCGTCAGATGATCTCACTTCTGATCTTGTATTTCTCGTAAATTCGTTTATACTCTTTTTGGAGTTTTGTTCGTATCCTTAATAATCCGAGTTCTGGATTTATTTTATACTCCAGAGAGTTATTTATACTCCGAAGAGTTATTTATACTCCGGAGAGTTATTTATACTCCGGAGAGTTTAAGTTCTGGATTTTATACTCCGGAGAGTTATTTATACTCCGAAGAGTTATTTATACTCCGGAGAGTTATTTATACTCCGAAGAGTTATTTATACTCCGGAGAGTTATTTATACTCCGAAGAGTTATTTATACTCCGAAGAGTTATTTATACTCCGGAGAGTTATTTATACTCCGAAGAGTTCTTCTTGTAATGAAATCCATCGATTCTTCTCTGATCCAGGCTCAGTTCGTATTGAGGCTAATAGGATGTGATTCTCATGTGACCCTACTTCAAATTGGAAATGTTGGGATCAATAATTGTCCTGGATGATCATGACATCCTTCACTGGAAATTAGTTTTAATTATGAAGGAATGACTTTATACAAACAAAGTGAATATATATTTAATATTTAAAAAAAAACATTCTATGGAATAAACACGTGTGTGTGAATAAATAATTATATAGTGTCACTCTTTCCAGCGTATGAATGCAGTCTTCCACTTCCACAGTGCTTTTTGAACATTTAATGGACACCATTGTTTATACAAATGTTAAAAAAAAAACTTGTGTGTATGAGAGTATAATTCATAAACAACAAAACAAGCACATGATTAGGAACTCCAATCTTTTTTGTTCGACCAATTCCCTGTGTACTCTTAATTGAGTCTTCAAGAAGTTTTAATTGTGTTTTCATGCATAGGGTCACCAAACCAAGAGAAAATATGAACATGCAATGAAGAGTGCTCTTTTGCAAATTCTCACAAGTCACATAATCAAAATAATAAGCAGCATAATGACATGCAGTTATGGAGTCTTGGACAAAGTTCCATCAATTATGATTTCCGTTCAAATAGTGTTTCAAGAGCAAAACTAAGCTGCAATACTAACATTTTCTTCGCTAATCACTGTGGTAAACCAGGTCTTTTAATTTCAAATATATACTCCAAGTCTCCAACCCTGACATTATGGTTAAAAGTTTTTGTTTTCGGAATGCCCTCAATAATCAGTTTTACATGTGCATCAGATCAGACTCTTAGTTCAAGAAAATTCCAGTAAAGTGATGACAAATATCTCCAACGTGACACCAAACACTTCTCAAACATACATTTCAGTTCTTATTTAAAGAATCAACGATTTTTTACAAAGTAGTAAAGTCAAAAGGCCACAATTCTCGAATTCCATCATCATCGTAAAATTCATCTTTCGGATTATTCAATGGCATATATATATAAATTCATAGGTTTACTGAAAATCTTAGTCATAGCAGCAAGCAACTAAGTAGTGTGATTAGAAAATAAAATAAACAAACCTCAATTTCATTTTCTAATAATGACAACACACTTCTTATAGATTATCATTTCTTATGAGGAATGAAGATTCAAATAACTCTAAGAATCTCCAATGAGGTTGCTTTTAATTTAATGAATCTTTCTTCTTCTGTAGCTGTCAATTTTCTCTCTGAACTTTTTTGATTTTGTCAAATGTAGAAATCTGCCCCTAGTTATCATGGTGAAACAAGAAGCAGAAAGCTGCCTCAAAAGGTTATATCTAAAGGAACAACATTTGGCTGCAGCAATGGTCATGGCTCAGCTTGTAAAAAGCTCAAAACGCCATGCTCAGATGTGTCTAAGAACGTTAAAAAGCCAAAGATCGAAGAAAATGGGACGAAGAAGCCGTCTTATTCTTTTGATCGGCTTGAAAATCTAAGCAGATATTTTGAGGCCATTGATCTAAGAACGTTAAACGCGTAAATCACACCACAAAACACAACATAGTCGACGTAGCTGCCACTTCTATCCCGAGAATGAGGACTCCACTTTCAGACAAAACATTTTCTTGTAACTTCAATAGAACATCAATGGAACCTAAGAGAGAGAAGTTTGCTAAGAAGGCATCATCTGTCTATGCTACTTCTAAAGTTGTTGGCAAGGAGAATAGCTAAAAATTCAGAATCTATAGTGGTGTTTGCAATTGCTTTTGCTTTTGAAAAGTTATTAAAATTAGAGTTGTAATCAAATAAGATTCAATAATCCTCCATATTCGCAGCCAAGCAAACAAGAGAAATAAGCAAGTTCTAATGTCCGGGAGCAAGCAATTGGGTAATTTTTATAATCCTCATTTAGCCCAAGCTTCTAGTTACTAATCTGAGACATAGTTTTTAAATACTTTTGCTTTCATCATTATACACTTTTGTTCAAATTCTTTAAGCCAGATTGTCTCGAAAACATTATCCATTACAACACCATTATCATGCCAGTGAACATTTTAATACTAGCAGAATTTTCAGTAACATCAAGCATATGTTCAATGTAATCATTTGCAGAGTTAGAGAAGCTGCCTTATTAGCATATGAATTCCAGAGATTTCTAAGGGGCTCGGGTAAACCTCAATGCATCACTGATTCACTTAGGTAGAGAGTCATTTCTCTTTAAGGCATTATCTCAAGCAAGTCATAAGCGCAATCCATATTTCCCCATCACATACATACAAATTTATCTAGGAATGTTTATGAGATGCATATGTATGGAAATCATTCCCAATCTCCATAATTAAATATTTATTTTCACCTTATTTGAAAACTGTATCGTAGTTTATTCCTCTATTTCAACAGAATCTCACAAACTTCGATGTATGGATTTCATAAATTTCAGGAGCAAAAACAGTATCGATTTGAGTACCTGATCAGAGGTGAATTAGAGAATGGGGGTTAAAACAGCCACACCTTTGCCCAGAATCTCATAAACAATCGGCTATGTATAAGCTTCTTCAAGCAATCAAATCGAACTTCACATAGCCTGCTCAGAGCGTCTGATTGAGGCAGAGCTCGTCAGCTCGTTTTCATTGAAATTCAGGTCGTGCTCAACAGTGAGCAGACCTAGCCTGATACACGAATAAGAAGAAGAGCCAATGTGTTAAAATTCCAAACACCTAGCTAAACGAAGAATTAGAAATGGAAAACTAAGAATGAAATTCTCCCTTTAGCAGATTTGGGAGTTTTCTGAGTTTTCCGACGGTAGATTCGCGCATCTTAAAAATTGGGGATTTCCAATTTGGGGGCGATCGAGTCTTCCCCTTGCCCGCGCGCGAGGCTCTAACAACTCGGAAAGGACAGTGCTCCCAACAGAGGGTCTGCGTGGTTCGACTTGTTTAACTCGGAGTGAGTTGGCTCGGTGGTGACAGTGAGGCGTGCAACGGTTCAGGTTCTCGCAGGTCAGATGCGGCGGTTGCGATGGTGGTTAGAGACGGCTTTATAGAAGCGAGAAACAACAACATAAGTGCGCCACGGTGAAGGGGCACTCAGTCGGGCGGCAGCGTAGATCTGGACAGGGTCTGCTTCTGCGCGAAGCTTCAATGTCACTATGGGGGCAACGGAAAAGGTAATGCCAGCAAAGAATACCGCCACCGCAGTCATGATTGATGCTCTACTAAATTTTACACAAGAGTTTTCAAATGATTTGGGGCATTTGCAGTATCGTGGACACAGGATTGATTTCTTTCAATCTCTTTAAAACTTCTGGGAACAACACTCATGTATATGAGTATATCCCCAAAATTTGGAAATTCTCACGCCCTAGCTCGAATTTCCCACATACGGTGCCATTTGATGAAACATAGTTGTGCTCAGAAGTGAAACACAACATGAATGAGTAAGAATAGGGCAGAACTTGGCTTAATCCCTTGAGAAATCCTTTCAAATGAACAATGAGGGGTAGATGACTCCGGAACTGGATGACCTGCAACAAAACCGGGACGAAGGGGGCTCCGGCGACGGCCCTCCGACGCTCAAGTCAGTTGGAATCAAGAAGGTAACCATGAACAGTGATAATCTTAGAAAAAGAGAGAGAGAGAGAGTTATATGTGTAGAAAGAATAACTTAACCTTTACAAATGATAAGAATGAGCTTTTATACCTTCATAGTTTGAGGGTAATATCGTAATTGCCAAGTCTAGGGTTTGCCTTTGGGGACCACGCCACGTCGTCGTACTGTGCTGACATTCGGTTATTAATTTTTATGGAGGTGGTATATTTTCTCAGGAGATGTTTTGTTTAGTTGCAACAAAGGTATAATAGTACAAGGGGACCATTTGGATGAGCTGTCAATATGAGCTTTATTAGATAAAATCAGATGAGAGAGATTATAGAACTGAGGTTCGATAAGTTAGCCTCCCAAAGGGAAAGTCAGTTCTGATTCAGATCTTAAAGGTGTCTCCTCTAGTTCAGTTCCGAACTAGATTGAATATAAATAACTCATGTTTTTTAAGGAGACCAGTTTTGAATGATATGACATCATTATGTCTTATCAAATATATATTACTCATTTTTTTCCGTTTGAACTATTACACTATATACTACTCATTCTACTTTTAAATTGCAAACAATTTATCTATCATTTAATTATGCTCTATATATATATTATTTTCTCTCATTCTATCATTTTATTTGTATAATTATTATTTTATCATACTTCTTAATCAGTGTATCCAAAAATTATGGTAATATATAACGGGATAGAGGGAATATATATTTGCGAAAATTTCTATTTTGTCCTCTTACCTTCAACCTCTACTTGAATAAAAATAAAACACAATATCAGAAATTTCAGAAATTTACGGAACACATTTGAGAACCCAAATTAAGAAATTTCAAATGAAAAACACCATTGTGAACCAACAATGAACAAGAAATGAAATAATATAGGAAGTACTCAGAATTGCAAAATCAAAACCTTCATGGCATAAATCCAAGAACGAAAAAGAGACATGTTGTGGACTCTTAATGTGGAAAAACGAGGAAATTAAATGTGTGTGTACTTCTGAGTAAAGTATACTGAATATAAATCAATTTAGGGGGTTCAATTGGGATTCTATTGAATTTTTTTAAACTTTAAAAAGTACGTGAATTTATAAAATTCATAGAGTTCATATAGAGTTTGACTTACTTCTTTTATTGATTTATATGGATTTTGATAGACTTGAATGTGAAGAATACCACCAAATACAACAAATGATAATATTAGTTAGAGTAGTTGTTTTAGTTATAACTTCTATTTTAGTAGTTGTAACTTCCATATTGTAAATTCCCCTCTATATAAGAAGATGGATGATAATCATTTTGATCATGTAATTCCAATGTAATTCTTCTATATTCCTAAATTCTCTCAATATGCACTCTATACAATTTCTTCTTGTTATGAGATTTCACATGGTATCAGAGCTGTGTATCGATTAATTTATGATCGATTAAACAAGTTTGTCGATCTAGGTACGTTTCCTCAATTCGATTTGAATGAATCTTTTGAGTTCTATACTCATTTCTATCAAATCTTGAATTTTCTCGAGTTATATACTCATTTCTTAATTTTTCTTGAGTTTTATACTCATTTCTGCCAAATCTTTGATAAATTTGGATTTCTATCCTATTTTTTTTTCTTTTCGAGATTTCTTATTTACGGGTTCTATGCTCGTGAATTTTGGATTCGATTTCATATTGATTTGAATTCTTAGAGTTCTATACTCATGTTTTTGAGTTTCTTGAGTTTTATACTCATTTCTTTGCGGGTTCTATGCTCGTGAATTTTAAATTCGATTTCATCTTGATTCGAATTTTTAGAGTTCTATGCTCATTTCTTTGAGTTTTATACTCATTTTCTTTGCGGGTTCTATGCTCGTGAGTTTCTATACTCAATATTTCTTTTCTCTTCGTGTCTATCACGATTCTATCTTTACATTTTTTTTGGAATATTGGTGGAAATCTCACCATTGATTAGATGCATGGGTTGCATCATTTGTCTACTCTCTACATCAACGTTCAAATGTTCAATTTGGTGTTGGATTCTATTCTCGAAGGCTACCTCTTCATTGTTGATAACATTGCACCCACGCTACTTGTAATGGTTTGAAGTTTTTTTTGAAGAACAAGTTCAAGATGAAATTTCTTACCATCCATTTCCATCTTGTGGGAGGGTGTGAAGAATAACACCAAATACAACAAATGATAATATTAGTTAGAGTAGTTGTGTTTAGTTATAACTTCTATTTTAGTAGTTGTAACTTCCATATTGTAAATTCCCCTCTATATAAGAGGATGGATGATAATCATTTTGATCATGTAATTCCAATGTAATTCTTCTATATTCCTAAATTCTCTCAATATGCACTCTATACAATTTCTTCTTGTTATGAGATTTCACAAAAGGATTGTGGAATATATATATATATATATATATATATATATATATATATATATATTTATTGATATTCATGCGAAGAGTTTTTTTTATGTGAAAGAGTTCTTTTTTAAATTAATATTATATATATATAAATATTTTACCAAAAAAAATAAATATATATATATATATACTATATAAAATTTTACATATTAATTCGGGTCGGATACTCGTGGGTCGGACATAAGACCCAGACCCGACCCATACTCAATACGGGGCAGATCCAACCTAACCCCAAAGCTCGCGGGGTGGGGTGGGTACCCGCGGGGGTTGGGTTAATATTGTCATTCCTACTTCTGATCTTTTGTTTCCAGAGTTCTCCGAGAGAATCCGTTGAAATCTCTGGTTTTAGAAGACATTTTGGATAGTGAAATTTATTTATATTTTTTTAGGAGAATATATCCAACAAAATCAATAGAGTATTAAAATTCATAAACTGTTGAATACCTAAAGATTAATTTTTAAAAACTTTTTAAAATCTGTATTGAATACCTTAGAATTTTTAAAAATTTTTTAAAATCCGAATTGAAAACCCCAAACTTTGAAAGTCCAAAAAAATCCTACAAAATTCACAACCATTACACCCCCTTAGTCTCAATCATAACTAATTTCTTTCTTTTTTTAAATAGTTTTTAAAAAGTTAAATGTATCAATTTAGTCATATTTTTATACAATTTGTTCTTTTTTGATTCCGAAAAAGTTAATTGTAATTGCAAAAAAAAATAGGACTAAATTTGTACATTTAACTTTTTTAAAATCAAAACGGAACAAATTGCAAAAAAAAAAAATTAGAACTAAATTAGTGCATTTGACTTTTTTTATGTGACAATTTCAGAAAAGATTGAAAATTATAAAACAAAATTGTTCTATCCCAAAGTATGCTCGCTATAGCTACCAAAAATGTTTGAAAACATCAATTTGGCATTGTAATGTTTTAAGTAAAGAAGGAGAAGCGTGTTGAGGGAGGCAGAAGAAAGAAACGTGTATTAAGTGGGTGTTTGCAAGCACTACTATGTGCTTAAAAACACTTCTTTTTTTAAATGCAATCACTTGTGAAGTGTTTGCAAACACAAGTAAGTGATTAAATTAATCACTTAAAATCAGTTTTGATGAAGCACCATTTCCCATGCTTCTAACAACTTCTAAGTGCTTCTAATTATTACACTAACTAATTTTATAATTTTGTCCTCACAATTTAAATAATATTTTATTCTTACCCATTATTTATTTAAATGTAATAATGATGTTTTTTGTAAAATTATAAAAAGTGATTTATTTGGCATACACCACAACATATAAAAAATTTGATTAGAAGTGCTTAATTTTAAAACACTACCTACTTTCAATTTTACTATAAAAATCAATTTTAATCCCTTTAAATCAATCACTATTACTTCCAAACACACCCTAAATTGAAACTGTAATATTATATAAATGTTTGTCCATCAAAAAAAAATTGGAATATAGACCATGTCTCCAACTTTGTAAATATTGTATATAAATGTTTGTCCATCAAAAAAAATTTGGAATATAGACCATGTCTCTAACTTTTTAAATATTGTATATAAATGTTTGTTCATCAAATATATTTTTTGGAATATAGACTATGTCTCTAACTTTGTAATAAGGCCACGGTTATATATACAGAGACTTATTGAGGACACCCACCTAACAAAAAAATCAACTAAAAAGATGTAAAATGACCAATATATCCTTTACAGAAATTCAAAACAATATCGATAGATGAGTACATCTCTATTCTAATTCTCAACAAAATCATTTCCACCACCACCATCCCAAAAATGTTCCCCCACCATCACCACCACCCCCAAAATCTTCCTACACCATCACCATAATGTCCAAATTTCAAAAAAAAAAAAAAAAAAAAAAAAAACCAAGAGTATACACAGAAACATTTTAAAACAAAATTTTTTCTTAAAAAATTCTCAAACAAAATAAAAACTCACAAAATTAAAGTAAAATAACAAAATAAAACTAATTTCAAACAAGATGCAAAGTTATAAAATTAGTGCAAAAAAACAACAATGTTCGAGAATTTTTTTTGAAAAAGGTTCTAAATTTGAAGAAAAAAACGGACAAAATACAGATTTTCGAAAATGGGCAAACGTTCTGAAAAAGAAATCCCAAAAAGAGCAAAGTTCGAAAAGAGTTTCCGAAAAATGGCAATATTTCGAAGAAAAAACCCCAAAAAGAGAAAAAGTTCGGAAAAAGAATATGAACATTAACAAATCTCAAAATCTAACCTCAAAATTAAAATTGGAGGAGGAGGGTGTGCGAACGGCAGCGGCAAAGGAGAGGGTGTGCGAACGGTCGAAGATGTGAGCGGCTGCGGCAGCTACTAGGCGAGTGGCGAGGGAGGCAATTTTTTTTTTTTACAGTGGAGGCCGGCGTCGCCGCTTTGGGGAGGGAGATAACCTAAAAAAAATTAGGATTTTAAAAGATAAATGTATGGGTGTTAAATTTATTGAAAGAGGGGTATTTCAGGTTTTTCACGTGGGTGTTCTCATTTTACGATGTGTGCTTAGCTAATGGGTGTTCTCAATAATCCTGTGTGTGTATAAACCATTGCCTTGTAATAAACGGACCTTGGATTTCTAGTGGACACATTTTAATTTTTTATTTTAAAGTTACTAACAGAAAGGTGACTTCTAGAAACATTGTCAACTTCTAGATGCGATCTTTTCTTTGACCCGTTTGCCGTCGCTTACGAACCTTGTACATATTTCTGGTTTCACCGCTGTCTTATTTTATAAAAATACATTCGATTGTGTGCATTTCAAATGATCAAAACCTGAACTATCTTGACGTGTACAATTAATATTCTCTTTATTAAACGGTACACAGAACAGGTCACATGACATCCTTTATAAAACAATGCTTAATGATTCATATTTCCAAATAAAATAATTTCTTCTCTGTTTACCAATTAAATTAAACCTCCAACCATCAGCCATGACCACCGTGCTTGAAACCTGCAGCATATCTCCTCCGCCGTCCGCGGAGGAGCTGACGCTGCCCCTCTCGTTCTTCGACATGTTATGGATCCACTTTCACCCGATTCGCCGCCTCCTCTTCTACAACTACCCCTGTTCCAACGATGAATTCGTCGAAACCGTCGTCCCAAAACTGAAGAAATCACTCTCCCTTACTCTCAAACACTACCTCCCAGTCGCAGGCAAGTTGGTCTACCCGACAAACGTAGACGAAAAGCCCGTCCTTCGCTACGTGGCAGGGGACTCTGTTCAGCTGACAATCGCCGAAACAAGCTATGATTTCGACGAGCTAGTCGCAAATCATGCACGCGACGCTGATCAGTTTTACGACTTTGTACCTCAGATGCCGCCGGTGGTGGATGAAGCAGGACACAAATTGGTTCCACTTATGGCTTTCAAGGTTAGTCTATTTTCGGGTCGGGGCATTTGTTTGGGTTTTGCGAATAATCATGCTCTCGGCGACGCCAGTTCCATCGTCGGATTCATGTTAGCCTGGGCTTCGATGAACAAATTCGACGGAGAGAATGAGTTGCTCACCAGAACCGAAGAATCGAAGCCGATTTTCGACAGATCTGTTCTGCAGAATACTAGTCATATTGATTCGATTTTCTGGAATGTACTTGGAAAGATTCCTTTAAAGGAATCACATTATTTTCCCCTGCCTACAAACAGAGTGAGATCAACATTCATCCTCACCCAAACTCATATAAACAACCTCAAGGATATGGTTATTTCTCATAAATCAAATCTACATCATGTATCTTCGTTCGTCGTTACAACTTCGTATGTTTGGACGTGCCTGGCGAAATCCGGGGATGCGATTGGGGAAGAAATTGCGGAAGATGAAACTCGGGTGTTTTTCTTTCCAGCGGACGCGCGAGGGAGGTTAAACGCGCTGATTGATCCGCCTGTGCCGTTGAACTACTTTGGAAACTGCTTAGGTGGAGGAATGGTGAAGATGGAGCACAAAAAAGTGGTAGGAGAAGAAGGATTTGTGGCTGCAGCAGAGGCGCTCTCTGAAGAAATTAAGAATCGAGTGAACAATAAAAATGAGTTCCTGAAAGGTGTAGAGAATTGGTTGTCAATGATGGGGTCATTTGGAGAGGCGAAGACGATGGGGGTTTCCGGTTCGCCTAAATTCAATTTGCCTAATGCGGATTTCGGATGGGGAAAGGCGCGAAAGCTCGAGGTTATATCCATGGATGGCGAGAAGTATTCGATGTCGATATGTAAATCGACGGAATTCGAGGGGGGGCTTGAAGTTGGCTTGTCTTTGCCTAAGGAAAGAATGGAGGCTTTTGCTACTTACTTTCTTGACGGCTTGAAATAATTTATTTTCGATCTTTCGAGTCACTTTTGAACTCTCTTTGATCATTCAGGTCACTTTGTTTTTCGGGCACCGTGGCAAATTTGCTACCAACTCATCGCATCGAATACCTTTGTAATAATACGTGTTATTTTTTATGTAATTGAATTCGGTATTTTAAAGATGATTTTACTGTTTAACTTACATATAACGACAAAATGATAATTTTTGTGAGGATTTAACACCAAGATTGAAGATGTCTAAAGGCTATACAGACAATGGAATTAAGACATAGCGGTCGGCAACTTAATTGGTCCCACAAAACATAGTTTCGTTTTATATCGTCTTCAACGAATGGAATCACATGACAATTTGTCACATTCATTGTAGACGTGCCATGATACCCATGTATTACTAGATTATCTCTTTCCATTGCTTTCAATAAATTAACAAAATTTCTTTTTTTTTTAAATATATATTCATTAGAAAATTAATAAACAAAAATAAATTCATTTCACATTATTCGACAAGTTCAATTCGAACTTTTAAATGATTTAAATTTTAAATTGAATTTATGTGTATGTGTTAGATACTATATAACTTGTATTCGATCCACTATATTATTCAAATTCATACTAATAATTCGATTTATATATTCAGATGAATTTAGTTACACAAAAAAAATTTGCCTAAATTTTTTTAATCAATCAGAATATATTGAAAATAACACTGCTCATATTAAATTTCCACACTCATATATTAAACTTGAAAATTCAGCACACCCGCCTTTATTGACCGGATTTCTAACGTCTGCACTTTCGTTGATACTTCTACTGAAATAAAATATTAAAACTTCAGTGGAGTTAATGGAATAATACGTACGTTAGTACGTATGACGAACAATTCAAAGGGTGATCACACAAATGACATAAAATCAAACTTAGTGATTGTCGTAAAGCGGTAAGACCAAGACTGATAATTCAAATAAAATTTCTCCATAATTTTTAATTTTTTTGGTGCAACAAAATCTCGTTTAGAGTCGAAGCAAAGTTTTGTATGGATAGAACCCTAGTCTTAGAAATTGCACACTTTTAAATTTCAAGTCTACATCACTAGATCATTTTTTTTTTTAAGTTTCTTTATAATTCATTCAGTTGGACGTTGAATGTTACGTCTCCCGACTTATTTTAATTCAGAATTTAAAATTTGACATAACTATACGTTACACAACTATATTCAATTAATTTGACATAAAATTTATAACGATTACGTAGGATAGTGAAATCCTACTAATTATTATTGCAAAAATAAAAAAGGTAAAGTCTATCACTATTCTACTAATCATTATTGCAAAAATAAAAAAGGTAAAGTCTAGTATGCACTCGAGTTCATAGTAGACCAACCCAATAAAAAATCCTACTAATAATCCCAAAAACAGAGCTTTGTTCCTTACAATTATTCTATTCTTCAACATGACTGTCACCATGCTTGAAAACTGCCGGATTCCGCCGCTGCCGGGAGCTGCGGCGGAGCTAGTGGTGTCTCTTTCTTTTCTAGACATCATATGGATCCACTGTCATCCCATTCGCCGCCTTCTCTTTTACGAGTATCCTTTATAGAGAATATAGAAAATATAATTTCTTGATTACTTACAAAAGTGTGTACAATGGGTATTTATACAATACAATAGTTTAACCTAATCTTGACCTAATCTTATTGGGCTTAAGGTGAGGCCCATGAGTATTGTGAGTTGGGCCTACATATGAATGGTACATTTAATATAATCCTAATACGCCCCCTCAAGATGGAGTATCGTAGGATAATCCAATCTTGGTCATAAGCGTTTGAAGGCGAGCACTAGAAAGAGATTTGGTGAGAGCATCTGCAAGTTGATCAGCCGAGGAGACATGGGAGATGCGAAGCTGAGCAGTTTTGACGAGGTCACGAACGAAATGAAAGTCAATGGCAATGTGCTTCATGCGAGAGTGAAACACAGGATTCGAGCATAAGTAGGTAGCTCCAATGTTGTCACAGTAGATGACTGGTACCTGAGGGATGGAGAAATGAAGTTCTTTGAGGAGGGAGGTAAGCCATTGGACTTCAGAAGCTGCAGAGGCAATTGCTCGGTATTCGGCCTCAGTGGATGAGCGAGCAACAAATCTTTGCTTTTTGGACGACCAGGAGATAGGGTTGGCTCCCAAAAAGACTACGTAAGCACTTGTGGAAGTGCGATCATCATGATTGCCTGCCCAGTCGACATCTGTGAAGCAGTGAAGCGAGGAGGAGGAGGAAGGAGTAATGTTGATACCAACATTCCTTGTACCATTGAGGTAGCGTAATAGTCGCTTTACTGCATTCCAGTGAGTGATGGTGGGTGCATGCATGAATTGGGATAGTTTATGCACGACAAATGCAATATCTGGTCTGGTGAGTTGAAGATACTGGAGACTGCCGAGCACTTGACGATACTGGGTGGAGTCAGTGGGAGAGGAGCCATCCGAGAGTATTAGGCGAGCAGTGGTGGATAATGGAGTTTGGACTGGTTTAGAGTCGATCATGTTGTGCTGGACGAGTAGGTCAGTGATGTATTTGCGTTGGGAGAGGAGGCATGATTTTGTGGATCGAAGGACTTCTACTCCCAAGAAATAGGATAGATGACCAAGGTCTTTGACAGAGAATTTGGCACTGAGGTCGGCAGCTACTCGGGCGAGCATGGAAGTGGTATTGCCCGTCAAAATGAGGTCGTCGACATAAACCAGGAAGTAGGCGACCACTCCATTGGTGTCGTAAACAAACATAGATTCATCAGAGTGAGTGGGGGTGAACCCAATGTCCACGAGAAATGAGCGAAGAACATAGTACCATGTGCGAGGAGCTTGCTTTAGGCCATAGATGGATTTGCGTAACTTGCAGACATAGGTGGGAAAAACTTTGTCCTTAAAACCCGGAGGTTGAGCCATGAAGACTGTGTCTGAGAGTTCTCCATGAAGAAAGGCGTTGTTAACGTCAAATTGACGAAGAGGCCAATTGTTGGTAACAGCAATGCTTAGAACAGTTCGCACAGTGGCTGGTTTGACCACGGGGCTGAAAGTTTCGTTGAAGTCGACACCTGGTCGCTGATGGAAGCCTTTGGCGACCAGGCGAGCTTTGTATTTGTCCAAAGTGCCATCTGGTTTTCGCTTAATACGAAAGACCCACTTGGAGCCGACCACGTTCTGAGATGTATTGGATGGAACTAAGTCCCAAGTGCCATTCTGAAGAAGGGCATCAAATTCAGCCGACATGGCTGCTCGCCAGTTTTCGTTCTTTAGTGCCTGTGAGACACAGCTTGGTTCAATGTCAGGAGCAACAATGGAAGTAAGGCCATACCTTGGATTAGGCTTGAACACTTGATTTTGAGCTCGAGTGACCATGCGAGATGCAGGAGGTCGTGGGAGAGCATTGGTCGGCACAGGGATGTCAGGTGCATTTGGGGGCAGCTGAGTTGTGGTTGGTTGGTCGACCAATGTGGGATGATGGGGAATGGTAGTGGTCAGCTCTGGGTTGGGGGCGAGGATAGTTGTGGCAGGGTTGGGAAGTGGAGGTGCCATAAGAATGGTCGAGGAGTTGAAATTAGTAGGCGGCGAGGAGTTGGGAGTCGCCAAGGGAGATGGTTGATTGGGAGGAGAGATGGAGAAGGGAAACGTATGTTCAACAAATTGAACATGCCGCGAGGTGTAGATTCGGTGTGTGGTGCGATCAAGACAGAGATAGGCGCTTTGCGTGGGTGAGTACCCAAGAAAGACACATGGAGTAGAGCGAGGGTCAAGTTTGTGGGTGGTGTAAGGGCGAAGCAGAGGATAGCAGAGACAACCAAATACACGAAGTTTGGTCAGATTCGGGGGGCGAGCAGTGAGTTTTTCATAGGCGGACATCATGTCGAGGTTAACTTTGGGAAGACGATTTATGGTGTAAGCTGCCGAGCAGACGGCATAGGGCCAATAAGTGAGGGGCATAGAATCATGGTGAAGGAGAGCAAGGGCTGTGTCGACCACATGGCGATGTCGTCGTTCAGACATGCCATTATGTTCGGGAGTATGAGGTGGGGTGGTGAGATGTGCAATGCCATGGGTTTGAAGAAAGGGGCGAAGAGCAATAAACTCTCCCCCATTGTCTGAGTAAAAGGTTTTGATTGTGTTTTGATAGTTGTTTTCAACAAGGGTTTTGAAGGCAGTGAATGTGGGGAGAACATCCGATTTCCGTTTTAGGGGATAAACCCATATGTATTTGCTGAAGTGATCAACGAATAGCACATAGTATTTAAGATTGTCAGGAGATAAAACAGGTGACGACCAAACATCAGAAAAGATAACATCAAGTGGTTTAGTAGATATAATGCTCGAATCATAAAATGGTAGTTTGTGACTTTTGATACATGAGCAAGAGTTATAGTTAAAATGTTTGGAATGTGCATTGGATAAGCTAAGTTTGGAGAGAGTGTGAGCAAGAATTTTTGTCGATGGGTGGCCAAGGCGAGCATGCCAGGTGGTTGTTGTAAGGTGTTGAGTGGCGAAGGCTTGTGGAGAGGTAGTGGACATGTGTGCCGGCCAGACATACAAGTTATTGATACGACTCCCAACGAGGAGAATGCTCCCCGAGTGACCATCCCGCACCTGAAAAGAAGAGCGATCAAAAACAACGTTAACATTGTTGTCACGACAGAGACTGGAGACTGAAATTAAGTTTTTCGAGATGTGTGGGACGACTAAGACATTTGAAAAACTGAGAGATTCAAGTTGAGGAAAACACATAGAGCCAGTGTGAGATATGTGTAAACCTTTACCATCACCAATTTCTACATTGTCAGGCCCAACAAATGGTGAGTGAAGAGAGAGGTTGGCGAGGTCGTTGGTGATGTGATGCGAAGCACCTGAGTCAAGAATCCAGTGATCGGCAGGATGTGCCGAGGAGGCTGAGTGAGCCGAGTAAGCCGGGCGAGCAGCTGTTCGATTGAGACGAGAGGGTGGTGTGTACTGTCCATATGGGCGGCGAGGACCCGTAGAGGGAGCAGTGGGCGAGAGTGATGAAGGAATCTCAGGGCAGGTGCGAGCAGTGTGACCTGGTGTTCGGCAGTATTGACAGGTGCCGAGATAGAGCCTTTGCGAGGACTGGTGAGAACGAGAGTCAACAGTTTTAGACCTCGAGTCTGGTCGCGAGGGGCGATGATGAGAGTTACTGGCAGCGAGTGCAGATGCAGGTATTGAGGCCGAGGATGGTCGCGAGGCAATTTGAGCTTCGGCACTGAGGAGCTTGTCGCAGAGCTCGGCAAAGGAGATGGGCTGCTCGCGAGCTTGGATGGCATTTGCAATGTCATTGTAAGATTCATCAAGGCCAGTTAGGACTTGGAGAGTGACGTCCTCGGCATCAGAGGAGGTGCCGAGGAGGGCGAGTTCGTCGACTACAGAGCGAACTTCCATAAGGAAGTCAGAGATCGGGCGAGCACCTTTGGTCAGAGAGCGAAACTTGGTTTTGAGGGCAAGAATGCGGCCTCTGGAGGGTTTCCCATACATGCTTTCAAGCATCGACCAGGCTTCGCAGGAGGTTTTGGTCGATGCCACGAAGGGAATAAGTTCCGGGGACATGGATCCCACCATGGCTGAGAAGATAAGGTTGTCCTGACACACCCACAGATCGTGCGCAGGGTTGGGAACGGTGGCGGTGGTGTCGGGGTTGCCGTCGGCAGCTGGAATTGTGGACGGTGGGCATGGATGCGTGCCCAAGACATAGCCAAAGAGGTTGTGTCCAGTGAGGAGAAGACGAAGCTGGAATGACCAAGCACCATAGTTGGTGGAGGTAAGCTTCAAAGACATATTTGCAAGTCCTTTAAAGGTGATTGGTGCGGGCGACTGAGAGGAAGCGGCCATTGTTTTCAGTAGAGCAGCGGAGAGAGGAGAGGGGCAGCAATGAGCTAGGCGTCTTAAGACGGACGGCGGCGCTTCAGAGACGAAGGCGGCGGCGGCAGTGTATGAGGCAGTAGCAGCAGCTAGGGTTTTAGTAGCGGCGGCGGCGTGAGTGGGGAGCGGCGGCGGCGGCTAGGGTTTGGATCAGGCGTGAGCCAAATGACTCGATGATACCATATAGAGAATATAGAAAATATAATTTCTTGATTACTTACAAAAGTGTGTACAATGGGTATTTATACAATACAATAGTTTAACCTAATCTTGACCTAATCTTATTGGGCTTAAGGTGAGGCCCATGAGTATTGTGAGTTGGGCCTACATATGAATGGTACATTTAATATAATCCTAATATCCTTGTCCTAAATCAGTTTTCATGGAAACTATTGTCCCAAAACTCAAAGAATCACTATCTCTCACATTGCAAAACTACCTCCCGGCCGCCGGAAACTTGCTCTACCCTTCCGACATCGAGAGGAAGCCCGTTATCCGGTACATCTCCGGTGATGCAGTCCCACTCACAATTGCTGAGTCGAGCAGCGAGTTCGATGAACTCGTTGCAAACCATGCACGAGACGCTGATCAGTTCTACGACTTTGTGCCTCATATGCCTCCTTTAATCGACGATTCTGATTATAAAATAGTTCCCCTTTTAGGCCCCTGCAGGTGACTCTGTTTCCCGGGCGTGGTTTTTGTCTCGGATTCTCCAACCATCACACTCTCGGTGACGCGAGCTCGATCGTCGCCTTCATGGAAGCATGGGCTTTGAACAATAAGTTTGATGAGATTAAGGTGAGGAAAGATGGTGAATCTTTGCCCTTTTTTGATAGATCTGTGATGAAAGATTCGATTCGGATTGGTTCTATATTTTGGGAAGCGGTGGGAAAGGCGCAGTTGAAAACTGCGTCTTTCCCATTGCCCACTAACAAGGTGAGAGCGACGTTTGTTCTCACCCTGGAGGATATAACAAAACTAAAGAAGTTGGTTTTGGAAAAGAAACCAAGTTTGGGACACGTGTCGTCTTTTGTGGTTACGACGTCGTATGTTTGGAGTTGCTTGATTAAGTCCGGGAATGAGGAAGTAGCCGGGGATGTTCCGGAGTACTTCCTTTTCGCGGTGGATGCCAAGGGACGGTTGGATCCGCCGGTTCCAGCGAATTACTTCGGGAATTGTTTAGGGTACGGGATTGTGGAAATCGAGCACGAAAAAATGGTGGGGGAGGAGGGATTTGTTATTGCGGCGGAGAAAATTGGTGAGGAAATCAAGAATAAAGTGAATAAGAAGAATGAGTTGTTGAAAGGAGCGGAGAATTGGGTGTCGGATATGGGGAAATATGTGGGGATTAGGGCAATGGGGGTGTCGGGATCGCCGAAATTCGATCTTCCGAATGTCGATTTTGGATGGGGAAAGGCGCGGAAGCTTGAAGTCGTGCACATCGATGGGGAGAAGTACTCGATTTCGTTATGTAAATCGAGGGAATTTGATGGAGGATTGGAGATTGGGATGTCTCTTCCAAGGGAAATGATGGAGGCTTTTGCTTCTATATTTGCTCATGGTCTAAGCTCATGATCATGATCATCAACATTCAATTTTATTTGGAATTTTTGTATTTATTTTGTGTGGTGTTTGATTTTTGTATTTATGATTGCACGCTATAAGTTCATCCATTGTTACCATTCATGAAAGTATTAATAAATTATAACGATATTTAATGCGATTTGGAAAATTTAGAAGGCTACGATATCCAGGATTCCTCGAACCATGTGATATCTTACATGGGTAAATCCTTAACATCTTGAAACAAGATTTGTTAAATAATTTTCTGATTTATATCTTAAAACTAGATTTGTTTAACATTTGATGGATGACTATATTATTTTATATCATTATTTAATGACGAGACAGAGACTAAGAATAATTAATTGATTAAAATTGATTAAGATCTGCAAGTCACATGAGAGGTGCAAAAATATTACTCCATGCAATTATCGTGCTTAATTAATTCATGCAATTTGATATTTTTTATTTTTGTTGTTGATTACAAAGACTGCCGAATCCAATTGAAAATGAACATAGTATCTATTTTGGAAAATGACTTTTTTTTTTTAAAATGGGAAATTGAATTCTTTTGACCAAATATGTTAAATCGGTTGAGATTAAGGTGAGGAAATATGGGGAATCTTTGCCCCTTTTTGATAGATCTGTAATGAAAGATTCGATTCGGATTGGTTCTATATTTTGGGAAGCGATAGTAAAGGCGCAGTTGAAAACTGCGTCTTTTCCATTGCCTACGAACAGGGTGAGAGCGACGTTCGTTCTCACCCTGGAGGATATATATAACAAAACTAAAGAAGTTGGTTTTGGAAAAGAAACCAAGTTTGGGACATGTGTCGTCTTTTGTGGTTACGACGTCGTATGTTTGGAATTGCTTGATTAAGTCGGGGAATGAGGAAGTGGTCGGGGATGTTCCGGAGTACTTCCTTTTCGCGGTGGATACCAGGGGACGGTTGGATCCGCTGGTTTCAGCTAATTACTTCGGGAATTGCTTAGGGTACGGGATTGCGAAAATCGAGCACGAAAAGATGGTGGGGGAAGAGGGATTTGTGATTGCGGCTATTAGAGAATATAATAGAATAATATATTATAGGAATAGTATAATGTAGAATAATAGCGGCGGAGAAAATTGGTGAGGAAATCAACAATAGAGTGAATAAGAAGAATGAGTTGTTGAAAGGGGCGGAGAATTGGGTGTCGGAAATGGTGAAATTTGTGGGGAGTAGGGCAATTGGGGTGTCGGGATCGCCGAAATTCGATCTTTCAAATGTCGATTTTGGATGGGGAAAGGCGCGGAAGCTTGAAGTTGTGCACATCGATGGGGAGAAGTACTCGATTTCGTTATGTAAATCGAGGGAATTTGAAGGAGGATTAGAGATTGGGATGTCTCTTCCAAGGGAAATGATGGAAGCTTTTGCTTCTATATTTGCTCATGGTCTAAGCTCATGATCATCAACATTCAATTCTGTTTGGAATTTTTGTATTTATTTTGTGTTTGATTTTTGTGTTTATGATTGCACGCTATAAGTTCATCCATAGTTACTATTCATGAAAGTAATAAAAATATAACACTATTTAATGCGATTTGGAAGATTTGGAAAGCTAGAAACCATGTTATTTCCAAAAGATAAAATTGAATACCAAGAAGAAATTAAATTTAGATCTTAAAATATAATTGTTAAATGATTTTCGGAATTAAATATTGTACATTTGGTTAGGGGTGGGTAAATATACCGAAATTTCGGTATACCGAGCTTTTCATACCGAAAAAATATCGAAATTATCGATATTTTCGGTATACCAAAATTTTCGGTACGGTATGATATCGTACCGAAATTTTCAGTACGGTAATGGTATGGAAATTGACCATACCGCGGTATTTCGGTATACCGAATTTTTTTTGATATTCGGTATGAATCGGTATATCGATATACCGAAACCTTAATAAAATAATAATTTTATATTATTTTTAAATTATAACTTTAATTATTAAAACGTAAATAAAATAAATCTTAAATAAGGCTTAGTCTAATATGGACTCGAGTGTACGCCGTACACCCGAGTGCCATGTCATATTTTTTTTTAATTTCCCTTTTTTTATTTCTGCTAGTTATTATTTTTTTCTTTTTTTTGCTGGTTGATTTAGGCCCAACCCAATAAGCTAGTTTCTTGCTATTAATATAAAATCTATTTTTTTTAATTTTTTTAATTAAATAATTTATATTTATCACTGACAATTAACTTTATACTACTAACATACTCAGTACTTATTAAAATATTGAATTTAATTACACAATATTAATAACAAGGGGAAGTCAATATAACTAAAAAGTGAAACACAGTAATAATAAAAAGTGTAATTTAATATAATTAAAAAGTGCAACACAATAATAATAAAAAGTGTAAGTTAATATAATTGAAAAGTGTAACACAATATTATAAAAAAATGATGCAAGTCGGTATAATTGAAAAGTAACACAATATTACTAAAAAGTGTAAGTTAGTATCACTACTACACATTTTCACTTGGAGAGCTCCACTTGGAGAGCTCTTTTTTGGAAAAGCTCTCCAAGATAGCACTTGGAGAGCGGTTTTATAAAAAAAAAAATATTTATCTAAGAGAGCGGTTCAAAACCGCACTCCAAGAGAAACACTTGGAGAGCGGTTAAGAACCGCTTTGCAAGCCACAATAGATAGCGGTTTAGAACCGCTCTCCAAGTAAGAACTTGGAAAGCGGTTCATAACCGCTCTCCAAGTCAGTTTTAGGTCAAATATTAAAGCCACTCCCCCATTAATCACGACGCGTATACAGCAGCTTCTCCCCCAAATCCCACAAACTCTAAACCTAAAATCACGACGCAACTTGTGAATCCAAATCCACCGTCGATCGCCTCCTTACTCGCGCCGTCGACCGCCTCCTTACTCGCGCCGTCGACGTCGCCTCTCTCCCTCTCTCTCGTCGCACCGTCGACTTCGCCTCTCTCTCGTCGCGCCGTCCCCGTCGCCTCCCTCCCTCTCGTCGCGCCGTCGCCGTCGCCTCCCTCTAACTCCTCGTCGCCGTCACATCCCTCTCACTCCTCGTCGGCGTCGCCGTCGACTCTCTCCAGCCGTCGCCGTCTACTATCTCCAGCCGTCGCCATCGACTATCTCCAGCCGTCGCCTATCTCCGCACAATTGTAGGTACGTACTCTTGTATATATATATATGTGTGTATAGAAATTGGCGATTTGTTTTAATGTTTGAAAATTTAAATTCAACCTTTGATATGGATTTGTTTTTATGTTTGTTTTTCCTGTGTTAAATTTTATGCGAAGAGGAAGAAGATGATAGGCGTGGGTGCAAATTCCTAACTTGTGAATAAATTCTGCCAAAATTTTATGTTTTTTTTTTCCTGTGTTTGCTGTGAACTGCGAAGAGGAAGAAGATGATAGGCGTGTGGGTGCAAATTAATTTATTCTATGTATGGGCCAGAATATTCCCTATTTATTCTTGAATAAGAATTCCAAATCATTCTTTATGCGTTTATGTTTATGCTTTAATTTATATTCTTTCATTATGATTAAATTAAATTATTAGGTGGGGTTGGTTGGTGAGAATTAATGATGCCTTTGATTGAAAGAATTAATTTAATAAGAAGATTTGACTTTCTTAAGCTGGGTGAGGATCCCTAACGGGGTCCAAGTTGAAAGTTCTGGGATCGTACGCGTTGATTTGAAGAATGTGGGATACAGAGATGACCCTTACATAATGGTCAGTCAAGCTCAACAAATTTTCTATGTCCCCGACCCAGTTAATAAGAAATGGTCCATTGTGGTTATGTCAAACAAATTGAACAATAGTTACCAGAATAGCGACCACGTCGATGAAGATGATCCTTTTCAGAACTTCACTCATCCTGTACTCTCTTTCGATGATCCTGCAAATCTACGCCCGTACCAGAGAATAATTAGAGATGAGGATGAATATTGCAATCCGGATCTTGTTAACATTCATGGTCATGAACGAGAAAAGTCAACCAAAAAAAAGAAAAAGAAAAACAAGTGCTAAAAAGAAATGTACGAATTTATTGAATGTTGTTTCTCCTGCTTTATTGAATGTTGTTTCTTCTGCTTTATTGAATGTTATTTCTTTTGCTTTATTGATTATTGTTTGTTTTTTGTTTATTAAATGTTGTTTCTTCTACTTTACAGGATCATGTCTTTTTTGGAACATCCTGGAGATTCTGATGAAGATGATGATTTGAGAGAGGGTGTCACTGATGCTCCCACCAGTAGCAGCTCTGGGGAGAAGCGCGCCAGAGGCATAGTGACGATGTCTGCTATTAAGAGGGCTCGTAGCCATGGGAAAATGCCTAAGGTAATTTTATTACAATTGAACAGTTGAAATTGTAATTACATTATTTGATCGTTGAACCTAATTAAATACTATGTTATTGCAGGTGACGTTCAATGAGTATGGACAGCCCATAGGAAAAGAGAGTGAGAAGTTCTCCTTCTTCCTTGGAGCTACAGTCAGGAGTGTGATCCCTATCGTGCTGCCATCCAAGGACTGGCGCAGCAACCAAATGGCTCATTTGAAGGACAGATTATGGGACGAACTGACGGTATGTTAATTATATGCTTATTGAAAGTTGTTGTATAATTACTAAATTTACTAAATTGTCATGTTATATGCGTATAGACTACATTCGTCGGTCTTGAACATTCGCACAAGAAGTCTATACTGTCGCAAGCTGGAGTACTGGCCAAGAATTTTCGGGCTTGGTTGAGAAATAACGCACTAGATCCGGAAACCGGACTTTACTCGGCTACTCCACCTGAGCAGTATGAGAATAACCCTATGGTGGCCCCGTATTGGGAGGACTTTATTCGTAGAGCTATGGATGAAGATTTTCAGGTAAAATTGTTCAATGTCATTTTCCTCAATTCCTTATGTCCTATGCTTTTCAGTGTTTATCGTATTTATAATACACTGTAGAGGCAAAGTCATCAATATCGCGAACAAGCCAAGAAGATGGAGGCTCGATATCGTGGATCGAACAAAGGATATGCACGCATAAGCGAAAATATTGTGAGATTAGAATTCTAACTTTTAATTGTTTTTTATATGTTCACTTTTAATATATCTAATAAAGTGACACTTTCATCACTATTGTAGAAGGAAGAAAGAAGGAAATCGGGAGAGAATGCGCCTCTTGTTACCCGTTTCGAGTTATTTCAGGCTACAAGAAAGACTCGAGATGGGCGTATTCCCGATTCCAATGCACAGCGGATCATCGAAGAAACGGTAATCTATCCATTAATTTATCTTTCAATTACAAACTATTATTTCAAAACAAATAATTAAATGATATTTTTTTGTGATTTAGGAGCGCATATCTCAGACCATGACACCCGACGACATCCGCGCTATCGGCACTGATGATTTGTATGGACGGGTTGTAGGTCGTCAGGAGCATCCCGACCGCTTTCAGAGCTTGGGATATGGCGTGACGAAGACCTCGTTAGCTATGGCACCTGCCCTTCAAGCCATGAATATGGTGGGTATACTTTCAGAACAGGTTGCCAAGTTGACTAGAGAAGTGGAGACTATAAGGTCCGAGAAAAAATCTAGTCACGGATTGTCGTCGAGTGGAGCAAGCTGTGAGAATAGTGTCGTTGATGCTAGGTTTTCGGCTGATGGTGGAGACGACTTTATTGAGGCACTTCAAAACATCTCTCAGGTATCAAAATGTGCATGTCTCGCCTTTGTTTTAATTAAAGAGTAGTGTATTAAAATTTTCTAACTAATATCTTATTCGAACAGCCACCGACCTTTTGCTACCTTTATTTGGAGGATCCTCTTCGGTTGGTGGCCACGGGATCGTTGCACAACAACTCCCATCAAATGATTCATGGTTGTCCACTCACTCCTGGTTTCGTGAGGGTCACACTAGAAGTACCCATAGACGAAGAATTAGATTCACCCTTGCCGAAACCAGTAGATGATGCTGTCACAGTCGGAACAGCGATCGGACACTTCATCGAATGGCCGAGACACTTGGTCTCGCACACCGCGAAGGTAAAATATATGTTATTAAAATTTATTATCTTATATGTCGTTCTAAATAATGTTGCAAATTGATTGTAGACACTATCTCCACGACAAAAGCCTAAACAGAAATCAAGAGATGTAGTAGATAGTCGGATGGAGAGAACGAGGGACGTGGGTATTCGGGCACGCGTACTTGGTTATCCATTGCCGGGACACTTAGATCACGGCCCCGCCGTACAGAATATGGTGAACACGAAGGTGCAGTCCGGTGCTTTCGATACCATCACAGTTCCGATGACTTCTTACTTTCACAAGCATTTTTTTTAGGAATTCATCGGTGCGGAAAATGTCCTTGAAGTCTTGAACGACCAGTGGTTGAGTGCAACCACCATAGCCTTCTACCTCAAGTATGTGTTTATTAATTATCAATATTTACTTTCTATACAGTTTAATTTTCTTTTTAAATTTTAATTAGCGTATATATGTTGGTTAAAGATATTTGGGTGAGGTATATCTCTCTAGAGATAACCGAGCATGTGGATTGTATTCCTTCATCTCCCCCCAAGTGTCTTGCTATTGAGTAGTGATAGGGCACAGGGCATGGAGGGGATAGTCGAACATATGCTGAGTCATACTGGGAGGGAACATCTCATTTTTTGGCCAACAAATGTGGGGTGAGTACAATAAACATTTCGTTAAAATTTGTATGCATAATATGTTATTTGCACATTTGCAGCTAATTTAAATATATATTCTTAATATAATATAGGAGCCATTGGGTGTTGGTTGCCATAAATATGAAGACATTAAGTGTCTTTTTTATGGACCCAGCTTTGGATGGGGTGGTTGCAAATCGTCCCGATCTCATGTCATACATGGAAGCGTAAGTTCATTTTTAATATTATAATATAATGATTTGTTTTAATTACTTTTTAAATTATACATATTTAATCTATTTTTTTCTTCTTATTATAATAATAATAGTGTGATGACGATGTATCGAAGTCGCCTTCACAATCTAGTCTCAAGATCTACTTTCAATAGAGTGAGCTGGATAGATGTTAAGGTAATTTAATTTAGTAAGTTATCAAATTAATAGAAAATAATCATAATAGTACTATTAATGCATACTTATAATTGCTAATTATATATAACAGGTTCCGAGCCAACGTGATAGTTATCATTGTGGACATTTTGTATGTTGTTATATTGAGGATATAATCAAGACTTATCAAACGACGATTCCTAACATGGTAAGTCAATTTATCGATTTATTTAAATTATTTTTCATTGAATAAAAATTCATATACTATATATCTAACTATATTGATTGATCGTTGTTTGCAGTTTATCTATAACCGTCCGCTCAAAACTTACAACGACAAAAGAATGGACAAATGGAAAAAAGATTGGACAGGGTACCTTTACAATCGATTTTTGTAAACATATAATTAAATTAGTATAATTTTTGGTAGAATGTAATGTATTAACTTATATATATATATATATATATATTTTTTTTATTATTATTACAAGTTAAATACCCATCCCTTTTTTTCCCTCCCCATGACTCGAACCCAGGATCTATTCCCCTAGGTAGTGGTGCTCTAACCACTTGAGCTATCCCACTTTGTCATTAACTTATATATTTGTGATGTGATGATATTTCATCTTTTTGGTGTATATATGTTTTTGTACGTTTATTTATTTGAATTTAATTAAGTTTTGATTTTGTATAAATAGGATTTTTAAAATATAAAAAAATAATATAAATAGGATTTTTAAAATATAAAATAATTATTAAAAAAATAATATAAAAAAAAAATACTTAGAAAGAGGTTTAAACCGCTGTCCAAGTAAAATCGAAAAAAATATATATTACTTAGAGAGCGGTTTTGAACCGCTCTCCAAGTGAAATTAATAAAAAAAAAAAATTAATATAGAGAGCGGTTTTGAACCGCTCTCCAAGCTCTTATACTTAGAGGCTGTCTAAGGGCCTCACTTGCAGAGCGGTTCAAAACCGCTTTCCAAGTCCTCTTACTTACAGAGCGGTGAGAGCTGTCGCTTGGAGAGCGGTTTTAAAGGCTCTCCAAGGCCCTTTTTCAAAGCTCTCCAAGCTCAATTTTGTAGTAGTGTATAATTGAAAAGTGCAACACAATATTACTAAAAAGTGTAAGTTAGTATAATTGAAAAGTGCAACACAATATTACTAAAAAGTGTAAGTCAATATTACTGAAAAATGCAACACAATATTTATAAAAAAGTGCAACACAATATTACTAAAAAGTGTAAGTCATATAACTGAAAAATGCAACACATTATTAATGAAAAATGTAAGTCATTATGACTGAAAAGTGCAACACAATATTACTAAAAAGTGTAAGTCACTATAACTGAAAAGTGTAAGTGTCTATAACTGAAAAGTGCAACATAGTTTTTTTTTTTTTAAGTGCAAGTGAGTATGTCAACAACTTAGATAGTAAATGAATTTTTTTATAAAGTCGAATTACACGTTTTGAATCTGTCACCCATTTTATTTTATTTTTGCCTTTTTTTATTTTAGTTGAACAATTTGATAAAAACAACCACATAGTATTAATGACAATTGCTATGAATTGTAGGTGTAAAATATTATCACATATTTTTGTTCGATATTAATGTTACACCTTATATTAGTTACTACTTGCATTTTTATTTATTATTAATGTTACACTCTTTAATAATTATTACTTTCATTTTTATAATCGAGAAAAATATTTGTAAAAAATAAAAATAAGTGTAAAAATAGAATAATAATAGAAATGGAATAGTATTAAATGTGATTATGTGAATAATTAAATAAATTAATTTTAATTTAATCAAGAAAAAAAAAAGGGAGTGACCTGGCACTCGAGTGTATGTACACTCGAGTGCACAGGAGAGTGACCCTTAAATAATTAATTTTGGTATAAAACAATGCTTCAATATTTTCGGTATGAATTTGTATACCATTATTTCGATATGAAATGATGGTTCAATATTTTCGATATGAATCGGTATACCGATTTGGCACGGTATACCGATATACCGTACCGAAAATTCGGTATACCGAAATTACGGTATGGTATCGGTATGAATTTTTGCATACCGAAAATTTCGGTATACCGAGATTACGGTATACCGAAATTTCGATACGGTAACGGTATGAATTTTTTCAATATCGAAATTTTCGGTATGATAACGGTATGGTTCGGTATGATCGGTATACCGTACCGAACCACCCTACATTTGGTATGAGAAAATGTTTAACATTTGATGGATGACTATATTATTTTATACTGTATCATTAATTAATGAGGGTACAGAGACTTAAGAATAATTAATTAAAATTGATTATGATCTGCGCGCAAGTCACATGAGAGGTGCATAAAAATATTAGTTAAAAATCAATTTTGGCAACTATCAAGGTTAATTAATTCATGCAATTTGATATTTTTTTTTATTTTTGTTGTTGATTACAAAGCCTGCCGAATCCAATTGAAAATGAACAATATCAATTTTGGAAAATGACATTTTCTTTTACCGGAAAATTAAATTATTTTGACCAAATGTGCCACAAATAATTTGTATCTTTTGTGTATTAATGTGTGTATCATTATCATACTGTCACACAATATTTATTTTGAAAAAAATTAAAATTGAATCTTTTAAATAAAATTTAAATACAAAATACACATTGTAGATTAAAAAAAATATCCACTTACCAATTAAAAAAATCGTTAACAATTAATTTTACAAAAATAAAATTTGAAAAGAAATTTAGTTAGAGATTAAAAAAAAATGATGTGATTGAATGTATGCACAATGTCAAAGTTATGGCCCGGCCAGGCGGCCACAGCAGGTTCATCTTTTTTGCTTGTAATAGAAATGAATCTATAATGCACAAATTCTTCTAAAAACACCACTGTGCAGTATCAGATTTGCACCCTAGATTGCAAATTCGAGAATAGTGAATTTGAAAATAATAATTTTATAAAACATTAATCCAACTAGATGATTAAACATTGTCATGTTATTAAGCATCAAATTGATAAAAGGGTAGAGTAGCAAATAAATTATTTTAGGCCATGAAGAAAGTAAGTAGCAAAAGCCTCCATTCTTTCCTTAGGCAAAGACAAGCCAACTTCAAGTCCCCCCTCAAATTCCGTCGATTTACAAATCGACATCGAATACTTCTCCCCATCCATGGATATAACCTCGAGCTTTCGCGCCTTTCCCCATCCGAAATCCACATTTGGCAAATTGAATTTAGGCGAACCGGAAACCCCCATCGTCTTCATCGCCCCAGATGTCTCCATCATGGACAGCCAATTCTCCGCGTCTTTCAGGAACTCATTTTTATTGTTCACTCGATTCTTAATTTCTTCAGCAACGGCCTCTGCTGCCACCACAAATCCTTCTTCTCCGACCGGTGTTCACTCACTTTGCCAATTCCAAACATTAATCCTTCTTCTTAATTTTTTAAATACTCGCTGTAAATCAGAGTTTCAATTCCTTTTTTCTGAGTTTCATAATTGTTAGATTCTTCAACAGATACTGGTTGGTCTCGACGTAAGAGTCTTTCATCTCATCAGCAGGTGTACTATGTTTGTGCCCCTGTTTTCCTCAATATTCATGTGCTAACTTTCTTTTTGAATCTTGTGCATTTCTTTGAATCTTTTAATCCCTTTGACTTTGACACGCTTTTTATATTTGGGCAACACGTGTTAAAAATTCAGGAGGATGAAATTCTAGTGAAATACGAAAACTGTAACAGGCAGATTTGATGTTCTTTAAAAAAGGGGTATAGTAATAATTTACTCTTTTGAAACATCTTTTTACCATAAGGAAAAAGTTGTGTAATCACAAATATTTTTTAATTTCAAAACTGTAGTCTGTAGAGGGGTTTAAATATATATTTTGTCGGTCCTTGCACCTGGCCTAATTGCAATACAGAAAAAGATGTTCATGAGATGAATTTAATAATCAATTTTGGACCGTCTTTCGATCCCTTAGCTTAAAGAAGAAGAATATTTAAAAGATTGAAAATAGAAACAAGGTAGATGTAACATGAATATGGATTAGGCTTATATAGACTCGATTCCTTACAAGGAATCGAGTTGACTAAGTCAACTTTCCATTTTTTATTTTTGATAATTTTTTCCCGAAAATGTGTATGTTAAAAAGTGTAAGTCATTATAACTAAAAAGTGCAACACAATATTATTAAAAAGTGTAACACATTTTTTTATTAAAAAGTGTAAGATATTATAATTGAAAGTGCAACAGCAACAACACAGTTTTTAATGAAAAGTGAAAGACATTATAACTAAAAGGTGCAAGTCAGTATAACTAAAAAGTGCAACACAATATTATTAAAAAGTGCAAGTGAGTATAACTGAAAAATGCAACACAATATTTAATGAAAAGTGTAAGTTATTATAATTGAAAAGTGCAACATAATATTACTGAAAAGTACACGTCTATATAATATTACCAAAAAGTGTACGTCAATATAACTTAAAATATTATTTTGAAAAGTGTATGTCATTACAATTGAAAAGTGTTAGAAACAAAAAACTGTCAACTCAGTTTCTTATAAGAAATCAATTCTATAAGAGACCTACCCCATGAATATTGAGGAAAGCACCGGCACAAACATACACTGCACTTGCTTAGATGAGAGACTGTTAGGTCGAGTCCAATCAGTTTCCGTCCCCATCGACCCAAGCAAAGACAATAGGCGCACCGGACTAAATCCCGTCACACGGTAAGCCAACTCCCTGCACGTGAAATTTTAAATAATTTTGAGATTTTTCGAGGGGATAATTGAAATCACTTTATTTCCATTTTGGTGCTGCCTCGTCTTCCAACACCGCTTTCGTGGGCATTCACATATTATCCAAGACGTCTCGCCGGTGCAGCCGCTGCCTCGTGTTTCGTCTTCTATGAACATCTTTGATCCCCAAGATGTTTTCTTTAATCTTCAAATCGCAAAGTGCCTCTGGAAAATTTCCTAGTTTCAGTTTATTCATGTATGTATATATACTATGGATATATCAACACTTGCTTAGTTTTCCTTGAATCTTGAAATATTCTTTAACAAATTTAACTCAAATATGCATATATTCATGCTGACATTTAATTATTTGGGAGGTAATATTTATAATATTAGGAATGAATTAAATTGTAACTTGGATAAACATCATTTATGTTTTTATCATAATTAAAAAGAAAATTGAAAACCTTTGTTTATTCGTAATACGTTTTCTATTTTTGGTTAATTTGTAATATATCTACTGATTAGTAACTGCAAATTCTGTTAATTTAGTGGTTGTATCATGCCCCACCCATCCACACTTCCGTCACCGGAAAAAGGCATCGTGCTCCACCGCTATTGTGCACAGCTTCCACTGCCGCTGTAAAAAATCGAGGCCCCGCTAATCAGGCTTTGATCTACGTGTTACCGGAAGCATTCTAAGTTTATTTTTTTTGTAAGCATTCTAATCTTACACTACTACAAAATTAATACCCCTTATAGAGACGTACGCTTTGTTAGAGAGACTTTTATGTAAGGGTGAATATATTATATATGAAACGATGCTTTCATTTTTTTATCAAATTTAATTTAGTGACGCTATGACTCCTAATTCTCGAAATCCCGAGTTCGAGTCTAAACAGAATTTGCATCGTACATCGAATTCTCTCTCCCCGCTCTAATTTCGTCAATCATGCGAGGTAACCCTAATTACGTCTATTCTTCACATGCAAAATTTTTAATTTTCAAATTATTTTGGTACTACTCAGATTCGTTTTTGAATTCTGGACCTTCACTACTACAAAATTGAGCTTGGAGAGCCTTTAAAACCGCTCTCCAAGCTAAGAGAGCGGTTAAAAACCGCTCTGTAAGTAAGAGGACTTGGAAAGCGGTTTTGAACCGCTCTGCAAGTGAGGCCCTTAGACAGCGGTTATGAACCGCTCTCTAAGTATAAAAGCTTGGAGAGCGGTTCAAAACCGCTCTCTAAGTAATATATATTTTTTTCGATTTTACTTGGACAGCGGTTTTAAACCGCTTTCTAAGTATTTTTTTTTTTATATTATTTTTTTAATAATTATTTTATATTTTAAAAATCCTATTTATATTATTTTTTTAATAATTATTTTATATTTTAAAAATCCTATTTATACAAAATCAAAACTTAATTAAATTCAAATAAATAAACGTACAAAAACATATATACATCGAAAAGATGAAATATCATCACATCACAAATATATAAGTTAATACATTACATTCTACCAAAAATTATACTAATTTAATTATATGTTTACAAAAATCGATTGTAAAGGTACCCTGTCCAATCTTTTTTCCATTTGTCCATTCTTTTGTCGTTGTAAGTTTTGAGCGGACGGTTATAGATAAACTGCAAACAACGATCAATCAATATAGTTAGATATATAGTATATGAATTTTTATTCAATGAAAAATAATTTAAATAAATCGATAAATTGACTTACCATGTTAGGAATCGTCGTTTGATAAGTCTTGATTATATCCTCAATATAACAACATACAAAATGTCCACAATGATAACTATCACGTTGGCTCGGAACCTGTTATATATAATTAGCAATTATAAGTATGCATTAATAGTACTATTATGATTATTTTCTATTAATTTGATAACTTACTAAATTAAATTACCTTAACATCTATCCAGCTCACTCTATTGAAAGTAGATCTTGAGACTAGATTGTGAAGGCGACTTCGATACATCGTCATCACACTATTATTATTATAATAAGAAGAAAAAAATAGATTAAATATGTATAATTTAAAAAGTAATTAAAACAAATCATTATATTATAATATTAAAAATGAACTTACGCTTCCATGTATGACATGAGATCGGGACGATTTGCAACCACTCCATCCAAAGCTGGGTCCATAAAAAAGACACTTAATGTCTTCATATTTATGGCAACCAACACCCAATGGCTCCTATATTATATTAAGAATATATATTTAAATTAGCTGCAAATGTGCAAATAACATATTATGCATACAAATTTTAACGAAATGTTTATTGTACTCACCCCACATTTGTTGGCCAAAAAATGAGATGTTCCCTCCCAGTATGACTCAGCATATGTTCGACTATCCCCTCCATGCCCTGTGCCCTATCACTACTCAATATGCAAGACACTTGGGGGGAGATGAAGGAATACAATCCACATGCTCGGTTATCTCTAGAGAGATATACCTCACCCAAATATCTTTAACCAACATATATACGCTAATTAAAATTTAAAAAGAAAATTAAACTGTATAGAAAGTAAATACTGATAATTAATAAACACATACTTGAGGTAGAAGGCTATGGTGGTTGCACTCAACCACTGGTCGTTCAAGACTTCAAGGACATTTTCCGCACCGATGAATTCCTAAAAAAAATGCTTGTGAAAGTAAGAAGTCATCGGAACTGTGATGGTATCGAAAGCACCGGACCGCACCTTCGTGTTCACCATATTCTGTACGGCGGGGCCGTGATCTAAGTGTCCAGGCAATGGATAACCAAGTACGCGTGCCCGAATACCCACGTCCCTCGTTCTCTCCATCCGACTATCTACGACATCTCTTGATTTCTGTTTAGGCTTTTGTCGTGGAGATAGTGTCTACAATCAATTTGCAACATTATTTAGAACGACATATAAGATAATAAATTTTAATAACATATATTTTACCTTCGCGGTGTGCGAGACCAAGTGTCTCGGCCATTCGATGAAGTGTCCGATCGTTGTTCCGACTGTGACAGCATCATCTACTGGTTTCGGCAAGGGTGAATCTAATTCTTCGTCTATGGGTACTTCTAGTGTGACCCTCACGAAACCAGGAGTGAGTGGACAACCATGAATCATTTGATGGGAGTTGTTGTGCAACGATCCCGTGGCCACCAACCGAAGAGGATCCTCCAAATAAAGGTAGCAAAAGGTCGGTGGCTGTTCGAATAAGATATTAGTTAGAAAATTTTAATACACTAATCTTTAATTAAAACAAAGGCGAGACATGCACATTTTGATACCTGAGAGATGTTTTGAAGTGCCTCAATAAAGTCGTCTCCACCATCAGCCGAAAACCTAGCATCAACGACACTATTCTCACAGCTTGCTCCACTCGACGACAATCCGTGACTAGATTTTTTCTCGGACCTTATAGTCTCCACTTCTCTAGTCAACTTGGCAACCTGTTCTGAAAGTATACCCACCATATTCATGGCTTGAAGGGCAGGTGCCATAGCTAACGAGGTCTTCGTCACGCCATATCCCAAGCTCCGAAAGCGGCCGGGATGCTTCTGACGACCTACAACCCGTCCATACAAATCATCAGTGCCGATAGCGCGGATGTCGTCGGGTGTCATGGTCTGAGATATGCGCTCCTAAATCACAAAAAAATATCATTTAATTATTTGTTTAGAAATAATAGTTTGTAATTGAAAGATAAATTAATGGATAGATTACCGCTTCTTCGATGATCCGCTGTGCATTGGAATCGGGAATACGCGCATCTCGAGTCTTTCTTGTAGCCTGAAATAACTCGAAACGGGTAACAAGAGGCGCATTCTCTCCCGATTTCCTTCTTTCTTCCTTCTACAATAGTGATGAAAGTGTCACTTTATTAGATATATTAAAAGTGAACATATAAAAAACAATTAAAAGTTAGAATTCTAATCTCACAATATTTTCGCTTATGCGTGCATATCCTTTGTTCGATCCACGATATCGAGCCTCCATCTTCTTGGCTTGTTCGCGATATTGATGACTTTGCCTCTACAGTGTATTATAAATACGATAAACACTGAAAAGCATAGGACATAAGGGTGTGTTTGTTTAGGGATTGGCCCATCCGGATTTGGATGGGCCATCCCCCATCCCATCCCTCTCCATCCCTCTCCATCCAAATACCCATCCAAATACCCATCCTTTTCTTTTCAATCACTCATTCTCTCTCATACTTTTTTTCACAAACTCATTTTCTCTCATATTTTTCTTTCACATACTCATTTTCTCTTTCTTATTATTCTTCAATTAACCTTATTCTCACTCTTATTTTTATACAATCATATATAATTATTCAACTAATAAATACTTTAAAAAATTATTATTATTATCTAATTAATAATTTTTATTTTTTATACGGTCATATAAAATTATCCAACTAATAAATACTTAAAAAATAGTCTCTTTGTCCACCAAAAGTGTGCTCATTTTTTTTTATACATGTTTTTAAAAAAATCATATTTTAATTATAAAAAATATATATGAGGTAACGAGTAAATAATATTGTTGGTGGATACTCAATCTTGTTAATAAAATAGAAAAATACTAAAAAATTAACTATTTAAATAGAATAAGCACGTTTTTTTGTGGATAAAAAAAAAATGAGCACATTTTTTGTGGACATGGAGTAATTATTATTATCCAATTAATAATTTTTAATTTGATGTGTGTATTATATTCTTTAAAATTGAAATTATTCGATTAATAATTTTTTAATTTGATGTGGAGTTACCCAACTAAAAATTAAAGTTGAATCTATCTCGCTCTCTCTCTCTACCGCACTCTCTCTCTCTCTATCAATTAAATCCATTCTCCATTAAACTCATTCTTCAACTACCAAAATTCCACACGCACGCCACAGTACTTCGTTCTCTCTCCCTCCCTCTCCCAAATAAAACTCATGCACCTACCTTTCTCTTTGTTCTCTCTCAAATTAAATCCATTCACCTGCCCTTTTCTCAATTTAGAAGAAACTCTCTGATATTTGTATTTACTTTAAAGAGTGTATTTTATGATAAGATTATATTAAATTAGACTTAATTATATCATTTGATTTTTATATATTTATTCAGTATTGATAGGGTCAGAAAATAATTATCTCTCATACTTCAAAATCAATCCCTTTCCCCATTTTTCACTTTCATAAAATTATATTAATTAAATAAAAATAATATCAAATTAATATAAATAAAAATTATATACGTAATGTACGTAAATATATTTAATAATAAATTAATATAAATATATTTTTCACTTTGATAAAATTATATACTATTATAATGTACGTAAATATATTTAATATTAAGTAGATAGACATATAATAATAATTACATTAAATTCAAATAATATTAAATTAATATAAATAAATATATTAATATTAAACACATATATTTACACTTTAAAAAAATAATAATTAAACATCATTCAATCATTCTTACAATCATTACTTAACTAACTAACAATAATAAAATAATACAACATCATTCTTGATTTGACATAAAGCTACATCCACCCCTACTTCTCAATCTCAATCCAAACACTACTTAAACACAATTACTATTCATGGATTACCCCCATCCCTTTTTTTTCAATCCCCATCCCAATCCCATCCACCACCATCCCTAAACAAACAGCCCCTAAGGAATTGAGGAAAATGACATTGAACAATTTTACCTGAAAATCTTCATCCATAGCTCTACGAATAAAGTCCTCCCAATACGGGGCCACCATAGGGTTATTCTCATACTGCTCAGGTGGAGTAGCCGAGTAAAGTCAGGTTTCCGGATCTAGTGCGTTATTTCTCAACCAAGCCCGAAAATTCTTGGCCAGTACTCAAGCTTGCGACATGATAGACTTCTTGTGCGAATGTTCAAGACCGACGAATGTAGTCTATACGCATATAACATGACAATTTAGTAAATTTAGTAATTATACAACAACTTTCAATAAGCATATAATTAACATACCGTCAGTTCGTCCAATAATCTGTCCTTCAAAGGAGCCATTTGGTTGCTGCGCCAGTCCTTGGATGGCAGCACGATAGGGATCACACTCCCGACTGTAGCTCCAAGGAAGAAGGAGAACTTCTCACTCTCTTTTCCTATGGGCTGTCCATACTCATTGAACGTCACCTGCAATAACATAGTATTTAATTAGGTTCAACGATCAAATAATGTAATTACAATTTCAACTGTTCAATTGTAATAAAATTACCTTAGGCATTTTCCCATGGCTACGAGCCCTCTTAATAGCAGACATCGTCACTATGCCTCTGGCGCGCTTCTCCCCAGAGCTGCTACTGGTGGGAGCATCAGTGACACCCTCTCTCAAATCATCATCTTCATCAGAATCTCCAGGATGTTCCAAAAAAGACATGATCCTGTAAAGTAGAAGAAACAACATTTAATAAAAAAAAAAAAAAACAATAATCAATAAAGCAAAAGAAATAACATTCAATAAAGCAGAAGAAACAACATTCAATAAAGCAGGAGAAACAAAATTCAATAAATTCGTACATTTCTTTTTAGCACTTGTTTTTCTTTTTCTTTTTTTGGTTGACTTTTCTCGTTCATGACCATGAATGTTAACAAGATCCGGATTGCAATATTCATCCTCATCTCTAATTATTCTCTGGTACGGGCGTAGATTTGCAGGATCATCGAAAGAGAGTACAGGATGAGTGAAGTTCTGAAAAGGATCATCTTCATCGACGTGGTCGCTATTCTGGTAACTATTGTTCAATTTGTTTGACATAACCACAATGGACCATTTCTTATTAACTGGGTCGGGGACATAGAAAATTTGTTGAGCTTGACTGGCCATTATGTAAGGGTCATCTCTGTATCCCACATTCTTCAAATCAACGCGTACGATCCCAGAACTTTCAACTTGGACCCCGTTAGGGATCCTCACCCAGCTTAAGAAAGTCAAATCTTCTTATTAAATTAATTCTTTCAATCAAAGGCATCATTAATTCTCACCAACCAACCCCACCTAATAATTTAATTTAATCATAATGAAAGAATATAAATTAAAGCATAAACATAAACGCATAAAGAATGATTTGGAATTCTTATTCAAGAATAAATAGGGAATATTCTGGCCCATACATAGAATAAATTAATTTGCACCCACACGCCTATCATCTTCTTCCTCTTCGCAGTTCACAGCAAACACAGGAAAAAAAAAAAACATAAAATTTTGGCAGAATTTATTCACAAGTTAGGAATTTGCACCCACGCCTATCATCTTCTTCCTCTTCGCATAAAATTTAACACAGGAAAAACAAACATAAAAAAAAATCCATATCAAAGGTTGAATTTAAATTTTCAAACATTAAAACAAATCGCCAATTTCTATACACACATATATATATATACAAGATTACGTACCTACAATTGTGCGGAGATAGGCGACGGCTGGAGATAGTAGACGGCGACGGCTGGAGAGAATCGACGGCGACGCCGACGAGGAGTGAGAGGGATGTGACGGCGACGAGGAGTGAGAGGGAGGCGACGGCGCGACGAGAGGGAGGGAGGCGACGGGGACGGCGCGACGAGAGAGAGGGAGAGAGGCGACGTCGACGGCGCGACGAGAGAGAGGGAGAGAGGCGACGTCGACGGCGCGAGTAAGGAGGCGGTCGACGGCGCGAGTAAGGAGGCGATCGACGGTGGATTTGGATTCACAAGTTGCGTCGTGATTTTAGGTTTCGAGTTTGTGGGATTTGGGGGAGAAGCTGCTGTATACGCGTCGTGATTAATGGGGGAGTGGCTTTAATATTTGACCTAAAACTGACTTGGAGAGCGGTTATGAACCGCTTTCCAAGTTCTTACTTGGAGAGCGGTTCTAAACCGCTATCTATTGTGGCTTGCAAAGCGGTTCTTAACCGCTCTCCAAGTGTTTCTCTTGGAGAGCGGTTTTGAACCGCTCTCTTAGATAAATTTTTTTTTTTTTTTTATAAAACCGCTCTCCAAGTGCTATCTTGGAGAGCTTTTCCAAAAAAGAGCTCTCCAAGTGGAGCTCTCCAAGTGAAAATGTGTAGTAGTGCTTTTTCGTATTTTTTTATTTCAAATAGCCCAGTCGTCTGTGGAGATCGATGTGGATATGGTGCGATCTGCCAGATGATTTGAATATGAGGAATAGGACCCGGTGCAGCTTTATTTTTCTTTTAGTGATTGGTTATACGGTGATCGACCACTGATGTTTTCTGAAACTTGGTGTATATTCCTTATGCCTTTGCTTTTGCTATCTCCTATTAATATAAATTATTTGTTTGATAAAAAAAAGAATGTGCAGGATAGGACCAAGGGTTTAAATAGTAATGCATTATCTGGACCGCTCAGTGAAGCTGGGATTAACCTTGTAGGTAGCATACGTTATTTATGCAATCATGATGTAATGGTGCCAAATTATGACATCGTTTTTTTTACCACATCTTGACATAATCCTTTGGAGGTAATGCTGGATGTTGATGCCGTATATTCTTTGCCTCCACCTTATGAACTACCTATATATAAATTGAATGTTTGTGTTTGTTTGTTTGGGCTTTTGTGACGTAAATCACGTAAGGGATGGAGTATATACTGAGCGGAGACGAGCTTTAAAGTCTGATGACCTTCGAGCTCTCTTAATTGAATATGATGAACTAACAATGGACGATATACTAGACGTAAAAATCTTTGATACTGTAATGTAGTTCCTTCCATATGCTTTCATATACTGAAATTAAGGTATTTGTTTTTTTCTCTCCTTATAGTGTAATAGGCAAATGTTGGCTCTAAAGCCCCCAAAGAATGCAGCGATTTGGAGAAGGCTTATATCAAAACTTCAGTAGTAAGTTGAACCCCTTGCAACTTTTAATTTGTTTCTATAAGTTGTTGCAACTGTTTTTTAACATGTCTGCTTTGTGATCGATTATGGTGTATATTTTCTGATTATAGTATACAATACTTAGAAGTCATAAATTTAGTACTCCATTAATATAAGTAAAAGAATGTTCAATTATTAAATGGATTTGTTTAAAAAAAAGAAGTAAAACATGTATACATGATATGAATTTTTTAGAATTTAATTTAATCAAAACACAAAAAATAAATAAATTAGATTTACAATATATAAATTTAAAAAATTTAATTTACAATAGTTATAAATCACAAATTTAGTGATTAATATAAGTAAAAGAATGTTCAATTATTAAATGGATTTGTTTTAAAAAAAAAGAGTAAAACATGTATACATGATATGAACTTTTCAGAATTTTAATCAAAACACAAAAAATAAATAAATTAGATTTACAATATATAAATTAAAAAATTAAATTTACAATATATAAATTAAAAAATTAAATTTACAATAGTTATAAATTACAAATTTAGTGATTAATATAAGTAAAAGAATGTTCAATTATTAAATAGATTTGTTTTAAAAAAAGAGTAAAACATGTATATGAACTTCTTAGAATTTTAATCAAATTTACAATATATAAATTAAAAAAATTAAATTTACAATAGTTATAAATCACAAATTTAGTAATATTAATATTGAAAGAAATTAATTTTGTGAATTTAAAAAAAAAATAGATCGAAAATGAGTACATATACAATTAATATTACAATTATAAACGAAAAATAGACTTGTCCGAGTGATAGGCGCTCCTCACTAGGCGCCCACACACCCGGGTTCGAGTCCCACGAAGGCCGAAATGTTCAGCCTTTTTATTCTCGGTCCCTTGCGGGCTTGAACGGGCCTTGCAAGATTGGGTCTGGCTGGGCCAGCCGTTGGCTTGGGCCCCGCGTACATATATATTTTTTTAATTTAAATATTCCGTCGGTAATTAAAAAAAAAAAAATTCCGTCGGTAAATTCCGCCGGTAGTACCGACGGAATGAAAATTTCCGTCGGTAAAAGTTACCGACGAGGTTAGCACCGACGGAATTTTTCCGTCGGAAAACACTGTTTCCGACCGAATTTCCGTCTCTATTTCCGTCGGTAAAACACCTCTTTTTTGTAGTGTTATTTTAAATTATATAGACCTCATGTTCACTTACCTGGACATTTTCAACTCTAAAGCCTCAAACATTATTCCATTACTCTATAATATTTTAAAACTATTCATTTCGTCTTGAGAACAGGGATGGAGTCGGAGTCGTCGCGACTAGAGCCGACAATTTGAGCCCGACCCGATGGGCCGGCTCGGCCAACCCAAAACCTAGTATAGGTTGGGCTCTATAATTAGAGGCCCATATAGAACTAGGCCTATTTGGCCCGACCCGATGAGTTCGATGGGCCTAATGGGCTAGGCTGAATTTGGCCCGTCGGCCCATGGACAACCTGTTTGACCCAATCAATATTTTTTCTTTAGGCAAATATATAATTAAAATAAGTAAAGTATTTTATATTTAAATATTAATGTGTTTTTATTTTATTTTGATTCTGAAATTTGAATTTATGAATTATTTATAATTTTATTTGAAGTTGTTATATAGTGTAATGTTATACTGACCATTTATGAATTATGTATAGTTAATACATTAGTATTGCATATTTTTAATTATAATTATTTGTATAAATAACAATTATATGTGAGTATCTGACCAATAAAAAATTATATATATAATTTTTGCTAAACATATTATTTTTAAAATTATTTCATGGGCTGGACTGGCCCGCTAGCCCAGTGTGCTAGGTTGGGCTCACATTTTATAGGCCTGACTAATTCATGGGCCGGCCCGACCCAGTCCACGAACATCGCTTGGTCCGATGGGCTGGACCGAGCGGCACGATTTGCCAAATCTAGTCGCGGCGGGAGAGCAAGAGAGAATCGCGAGGGAGGGCCGTGAGAAATTGCGTAGGGTGAAAGTGAAAGAGGCGGTACAAATGAATTAGGGTTTATAGACGGGTTACATATATATGGGTTTGTAAACGAGTTAGAGACCGTATTCACAAAAAAATCACTAAATGAGAGGGCAAAAAATGACAGTCAAAATAAAATTTGGGAATTAGAATTCTTAATACCAATTAAAGACCGCCAATGTGGTCTCAAAACAAAATTTAAAATCAGAAATTTAATTTCGGGTTAGAGACCAGCAATACGGACTCTAAATGGTCTGAGTACATAAAATTAAAGACTGGAGTGAAATCGGTCTCAAAATTCGTAATTTTTTCAAAACGGTCTCAAATCAGTCTTTATTTGAGACCGTTTTATGACGGTCTCAAAACATTGGTCTCTAATTTAGTCATTTTTTTAGTGTACCAGGACGGAGGGAGTATAAACAAGTGCTTATGTGTGCGTTTTAAAGTTTATGTCAAAGATTCTAACTTTGTTGAGAAATTTTGTAGTTGTATTTGCAGGGATAAGCATTAACTTGTGCATTTGTGTTCTACTTCGTTGTCCCAGATAGATTTCTTAGCTGTAAGAACCCTCAACACTCGTTACGTTTGTCTACTTACATTTTTTTTTATATATTGCAGTAAATCTATATTCTTATATTGCAGTTGTAGTGGCTCCCAACCTGTTCCTTATGGCGTATATAGTTGCGCTTACGCTGAATGCAGTAAATATTTAAAATTTAGAAGACATTTGCTTGTAATTCAAAAGTCACAGAGCGTTTTTTTTTTTTTTTTCAATTTTTTCATATAATTCTGTCTAAAATGATTTCCTGCTTGTATTTTGCAAGACACGGGAGCCTCTGTTTTTGACTTGATTTTATTTTAGGCATCGTCTATTTAGCAAAGAATATCATCCTATTTCCTTGCATGATTGGGTTTTTGATCTACAAGTTTCGAAGAAGGTATTTATCGATGTACGGTGAAATTGAAGAGTTCTTGCAAAGTGACAACAAACTCATGCACATCAGATACTCCTACTCAAACATAAATAAGATGATTAGAGATTTCGGAGAAAAACTAGGCCAAGGAGGATATGGTACTGTGTACAAAGGAAAACTTCGGAGTGGCTATGATGTGGTTGTAAAACTACTAGAGAAGCCCGGAGGAAATGGCAAAGACTTCATGAATGAAATTTCAACCATTGGAAGGATTCATCATGTCAACGTTATCAACCTCGTTGGATATTGTGCAGAAAGATCCAAATGTGCCCATGTGTTTGATTTCATGCCTAATGGTTCCCTTGACAAGTACATACTTGGCCGAGAAAAGATGAATTGCTCGAGTAGAAAATTATATAGAACTCATGTTCACTTACTTGGACATTTTCAACTCTAAAGCCTCAAACATTATTCCATTACTCTATAATATTTTAAAACTATTCATTTCTTTCATGGTACTTTTGAGATATTGGCTCTTGTTGTATTCCTTCTATATACTGTTTTATCATAGATATATGCGTTTAGTATCTGGCCACTAATGGCACTTTGGGGTTATTGTTTGCAACAGAGTTTTCATGTAAAGCTCCACCTGTTAATTTTTTGCTAATACATCAGTTTACTTCCACAATGTATAGTATTCCATAAATCCATTTCATTCGTGCTCCTGAGTGTATGGATAAACTTAACGGCTAAAGGCTCACATCCACACATTTTGGGTATAATACGTATAAGATTATAGATATTATAGTAATTTACTTTAATTAATAAAGTGGCCCATGTACCTTAGTAATCTAGGGTTTAGTCTTTATATATCACTACAAGAAAATAATTAATTGGCTAGGGAATATTTTGTAGGTAATAATTCCAATTTTGTAGGCATTTATATTTACCTACGGAATACCAACGAAAACCATTCGTATAGAATTCGCTCGTAGGTAATTCGGTTGCCCACGAAAATTTAATTCGTAGGTAATTACCTATCACATTTTCGTAGTAATTCCATAACATTTCGGTAGGTAATATGATTACTATAATAAATGAAATTTCGTAGGTAAATATCAACTACGAAACATTTCGTTGGTAATTCCGTAGTTAAATTTGGCAACAAACATTTCGGTGGAAAAAATTTTAATATATATTTTTTAAATTTTTTATTAATAATTTTTTTTTTAGCCATAACCTAGAAAATAAATTCACTCAAAATTGGACCGGTTCAACCGGTCCAACCATGAATCGATCATAAAACCGATTCAAAAAGTGTTAAAATATATAAACATTTTAAAAATACAAATTTAGGTGCACATTAGGCCCCTTTTATAATGTTTTTCTCTCATATTTCTCGTACTCCTTATTCGACGTGGGACAAAAAATTTATGTTTGTTGGTTACTAACTTATTAATACTACTACTTTTATATTGTTTTTTCACTTATGTTTTTTCTACTCTTTCGATGTGGGACATAATAAAGTTCATATGTTTATTTGTTATAACACTATTGCTTTTCTAAGTTCCTAACTAATTTTGTAGGTAATACAATTAGATAATTTATACATATAAATAGCTAGGAAAATTTTCGTAGGTAAATAAATAAACAAATCACCTACAATTATTTTGGTAGGGAAATGCTATTTTGCCTACGAATTATTTTGTAGGTAATCAATATTTTCTAAGTTCCTAGCTAATTTTGTAGGTAATACAATTAGATAATTTATACATATAAATAGCTAGAAAAAATTTCGTAGGTAAATAAATAAACAAATCACCTATAATCATTTTGGTAGGGAAATGCTATTTTACCTACGGATTACTTTGTAGGTAAATCATTATTTTTTAAGTTCCTATCTAATTTTTTAGGTAATACAATTAGATAATTTATACATATAAATAGCTAGGAAAATTTTCGTAGGCAAATAAATAAACAAATCACCTCCAATCATTTTGGTAGGGAAATCCTATTTTGCCTACGGATTATTTTGTAGGTAAATCAATATTTTTTAAGTTCCTAGCTAATTTGGTAGGTAATACAATTAAATAATTTATACATATAAATAACTAGGAAATTTTTCTATGGTAAATTAAAAGAAAAATCACCTACAACCGTTTCGGTAGGAAAATGCGATTTTACCTACGAATTATTTTGTAGGTAAATCACCATCAGATTTTTCCTTGGTAATTTCGTGGGTGAAAATGTGTAAAATAATTTATAAAGATCCGTAGGCAATCTGTAGGCAATTCTCAATATTTAAAGACGAAAATTATTTTTGTTGGAAAATTCTGTAGGCAATTCAACAATTTCTTGGGACGGGACTTTCCCGTATGAATCGGCCATTAGGCTTGGACGGGATTATTCCCGGTGTTATCTTATATTCCTTTCAATATATTCAATCCTATTTCCTTTACTCTCGGTGGGGTGTGTGTATCCATTCTCTTAACTCTAACAAATTGGTCCGACCTGCCGGATTCTAATGAGGCGAATGGAGGTTTGTGAGAAAACGTTAGAGAAGGGAGTACAGGAGTTGCACTCTATTGTGGCAAATATGCAGTCTACTGTGACGACGATAATCAATGGGGTCGAGAAGATAAAGATCTCGGTGAGCCAACTCCGGCATGAAGAGGGCATCGTTCATGATGACTCTCTAAAACCTAATGATGACCAATCCCTTCCAATTCCAGAGAAATACAAATTCGAAAATGATGCCAGAATTAATAAAGAGGAAGTTGTGATTGAGAGAGTTGATGAAAAGTGGGAGTTTTGCAGTGACAAGGAAAAGATAAAAGAGACATCATCAAGTATTTTTCAAGAGGTTATGAAAAAGGGGAGAACTTTTGCGAATCAAAAAGAAGAAATTCATTATAGGCCTGGAGAAGTTGTGAAAGAAGATATTAATTCTTACATGAGTAGAACAACAAAAGGGGCTGTTGAAAAGGCAGCGAATGATGGAGTGGAAGAGAGTTGCAGAATCAAGGAAATTTGTGGTACATTGTTGAATCGTGCACCTGGGGTCAATTCAAGAAAATCAGATTTTCGTACTTGAGGTTCCTGCTCGTGATCTTCTGTTCAGCCTTGAGGACAAGGCTGTTTTGAAGGGGAAGAGAATTGATACGCATAAGTCTTTATATATTGTCTTTGTCCCTCTAGTAATATTATCTTAGAGATTATTATTTACGGCTTAGGCTTGGGACGGGACTTTCCCGTTGGAATCGGCCATTAGGCTTGGACGGGATTATTCTCGGTTTTATCTTGTTTTACTTTTAATATATTCAATCCTATTTCCTTTACTCTCGGTGGGGTGTGTGTATCCATTCTCTTAACTCTAACAGGATACGATTCCTGCTGAAAGCAACTCCATACATTTAAATTGTCCACTCGATGGGCCTCCTCCTCAAAGGGCAAGAGGTTATGATCTGGCCAGGAGTTCTAGAAATTAATATAGAAGAATTAATTCTCCACCTTTGTACAAGCTCAGACTTTTAGATTACACAAAATTCTTTATAAAACAATTAATATTGACTACATGGTGATCATTAGTTTTTGTACAAGTTGGTTATTAGTTTTTTTTTTTTTTTTAAAGTCTCGATATTCAATCCTAGGATCGATTAATTAGTGGGACCAATCTCAACGTGCTTGGTTATTAGTTATATGGTAAATTAATTTGAATTTCGTTTGATTTACCAAATTAATTAGATGCACTTGGGAAAAACAACTAAAAAAATAATAGCAGGAGAAAAGAAGAAAATATAACTGATTTTTTTTTTTTTTTTCACAAAATAGTAGCTAGGCAAATAAACAATATATGTTCATTCTTTAACTAAATTAAACCGCCCGCCCTTGTTATATATATGGATGCTCAATAATTGTAGAAACCGTTTTGTGTTCTGATCAACTGAAGAATGGAGCTACAAAGCGTAATTACACCGCGCAACGTAGAGGAGCGTAGCCGGCAATTGTACGACGTTTATATATTGGGGCACACGGTGGAGACGACGGTGGCAAGGCACCCCCATGTCGTCGCAGACTGGATGGCTCCCCTGGAAAAAGGTTACATCCACCGCTACATCGGCTTTGAAATGGAGTTCGACAGCACGTTCAGTCGAATCGGGACGGTGCAGTTGTGCGACGGGGAACGGTGCCTGGTCATTGCTGAATTTTTGCATCCCCGCATGGAGTTATTGCTGAACGACCATCGCAACGTTTTCGTGGGCAGCAACATAGAATTCAAGCTGAGGTGGTTGATAAGTGCGTTTGACATGAATGTCACTTTTTTCGCGAGCAGGGAATTGCCTAATCGTGCGTCGGGGTCTATGGTGGGCCTATTGGCTTTGTGTGGGTTGATGGGGGCGGAAACTGATTGGTCTCGACGTAACAGTCTTTCATCTCATCAGCAGGTGCACTATGCTTGTGCCCGTGCTTTCCTTAGTATTCATCTGCTCAACTTTTTTTAACTACTCTTTCTTTTTTGAATCTTGTACGTTTCTCTGAATCTTTTAATCCCTTTGACTTTGACACGGATTTTATATGATAGCTAGGTAAAATCACTTTATTTCCATTTTGGTAACAATGAAAAATGAGGAAACTAATAAAAGACGGAAGAAAAAACCTTCAATCAAACAAGCTAATTAATATATATGAATACAATTTGATTATGAATTTAAGCTGATGTTAAAATTTGGGGTTTTCCAACAGTTTCCAACGTACGTGATGTAATGTGAAATGCCTTTTAGTTTTCTATTTCAAATAAAGAATTATCTCAGGCCTCTGATAACTAAATCTATATATTTCTAACCTTGGTTTATTTTCTAGGTTAGTTGGCATATATAACCGGTGTTTTACCTTTAACCATAGTATTTGGCAGTTTTGGTTAAAAAAATTCAGTACATTATCTGGAATATAACAAAGTCCAGATTTTTTAGTCAAAGGCCTTTGATGCCGTTATATTTCTTTTACGGCATTAGAAGAATTATTCAAGGCAATCATTATCCTTTTCAAACTCTCTTCACTATTTTTAAAAAGGTTCATGTTCGTTAAAAAGATAATAAAATTTGGCTAAGGGTGTTTTGTGATCTGAATCCTTTCTCATTTGAAGTTCAGCTTGTTCTTCCAACATCTTGGGTTGTTTAGATGACTTGGCATTCAAAGTGTTCGGCTCCTTGGTCAAGTTATTGCACAAATCATTGGTTTTCAGATCATGCTCACCTTTAGTTTGAGTGAGTTTTCCAATCTGAGCATTCAAAGCCTCATTTTCTTTTAAGGTTTGATCATGAATTTCTTGTAATCTCATGAAGTCTTCCATCAACTTTCCAAGAGAAGAGCGAAACCCATTTTGTTTATGTGCCTATGTTTTCTCTTTGCTCGGCCGTTTTGAGCAGGAGTGTAAAGGCAAGATATTGTGTGAATTATTCCATTTTCAAGAAAGAAGTGTTGGATTCGTTTATTAGTAAATTCAGTTCCACCATCAGAATGAAATATTTTAATACGGCAACTAAATCTATTCTCAACCAAGGTTTTAAATTGAACAAATGTTGAATAGAAATCTAATTTGAAGCGGAGAGGATAGAACAAAACAAAGCGTGAATAATCGTCAACGAAGATAGCATAATAGCGAAAACCATCACGATTGTCCGCACAAATCACAATGAATTAAATCTAACACAACAGGGGAGCGAGCATGATTTTCAGTAAACAGTAAACGAGTGCTTTTAGCTAGTTGACATAACGAACATGTAGTATGGTTAGGGTGAATAGAAGTGATAGATATTAAACCTTGTTTGTCTAACAATTTAACAACATCAAAATGCACATAACCAAGACGATTATGCCATTGTTCAAAAGAGCCACAATCAACACAACTATGAAGAGCTTGAATAACATGTGGGTGACCATGCTCTAAAATGTAAAGATCATGGTCTCGTCATCCCCGAGCAAGAAGGATCCCTGCGGCTCGGTTCTGAATTTTAAAAGAATCATTAGTAAAGGTCACAGTTACATTATAATTTTTAGCGTGTTTGCTTACAGAGGCCAAGTTCTTTGTAAGATGAGGAACGACTAGAACATCCAATAAAGAGAGATTTGATGGAAGTTTATGACTACCAATATGAGATATAGGGAGAGATGTGTACCATTACCAACCACTACGATGTCGGAACCCGTAAGGGGTCGAGCAATCAAAGTGAGAAGATGACGAGGACATATAAGCAGAGGCACCAGTGTCAACATACCAATCAAGTAGCGAGGAGGATGGTGGCGAGAAGGGTGAGCGAAAAGCGGTTACCATGTTCGCATGTCAAGCAGGACAAGAATCCGACAGTGAGGAGAGTATCTGCCCCGACGATGACCAAAGTTGCGAGGAGGACCTCTACCGGCGAAAAATATACGAGTATAAAGGTCATGAGACTAGAGTTTACAAAAAATGCAGGGACAAAGGTGGATGTTGAGGCGGAGTCAAGGGAACGAGTAAAAAGGTCATGAGACTCTACCTTGGCGAGAAGCTCGACAAACAAGGGTAAGGGAGTGATACTGATTTGAGAGGTAGAAAAACCATGAATACTTATTTGTTTCATCTAGAATACTCCAAATAGAGGTTAGTTGGTCGCATAAAAACTTAAAGACAGCACCAGACATTGTGACAAAGCGGCTTTCTTTCTTGATTAATTGAAGAAGTTCGTCCTTGAGATGCATTTCACGAGCCTTATAAAGGCTGATTATAGGAAGCTGCTAGGGTTGACCATATATCCGCCGAGGACTAGTAGCCAATAATGAGCGCCATGGCATCCTCGAATAATGTTGAAACAAAGAAAACACGTACGATTTATTCACGAGTAATCCAAGACTCATAATTAGGATTTGGAACTTTGGATCCATCCTTGACAATTGTGAGCGGCGGTTGCGGTAAAGAACCATCAACATAGGGCAAGAATTTTAGAGTAGTTAAGATAGGGAGGATTTGGCCGCGCCACATAAGAAAATTGGTGGATTTGAGTTTAATTGTAACAGGATACATCATGGCATGCAAGGTAAGGGTGGAATCAAACACCGATGTAGACGAAGAGGAGCCAGCCATAAAAGAGATTCAAGAATAGAAAAGGAAGAAGAAGAAGAATGTGAATAGAGCGTTTGCCATGAATGTTGATTGTTTCACGTATAGGGAGTTGCCTAATCGTGCGTTAGGGTCTATGGTGGGCCTATTGGCTTTGTGTGGGTTAATAGGAGCAGAAACTGATTGGTCTTGACGTAACAGTCTTTCATCTCATCAGAAGGCGCTCTATGCTTCTGCCCGTGCTTTCCTCAATATTCATGTGCTCAACTTTATTTCTTTATTTTTTGAATCACATTTATTTGAATCTTTAAATATTTACATTTACTACCTCCGTCTTTTAATCCTTTGCAACTTTGACTTTGACACGGATTTTATAGAAGCTGAGTATATCGCCTTAACTGAAGCAGTCAAGGAAGCATTGTGTCTAAAAGCAAGGATGAAAATATCCGGAAATATCCCCGATATATCCTCGATATATCCATTTTTCGGGGTCACAAATATCAATATTCGGAAGAATCGATATTTCCACGATATTTGTAAAAAAATTGAAAATATCGATAGACAATAACAATATCGAGCCTAATATCGAGAAAATATCGAGAAAATGTCGATAAATTTCGAAAAATATCGATAAATGTCATACGAAATAACATTGTATATTATATTTTATATAAATTTATCATTGATATAAAATATATTCAAATTATTTTGTTGATTTTATGTACTAAAGGCTTGTTATTAAATTTTTACAATTTTTAAAATTTATCTATATCGATATTCGATATCGATATATCCGTCGATATTTCCATAAATTTAAGGTCTCGATATTTCCACCGATACCGATATTTTCATCCTTGTCTAAAAGGTATCTTGAGAGATTTTGGCATATACTAAAAGAGTGTTCCAGTTATGTGTGATAATCAGAGTATAATCCACCTAGCTAAGCACATTGATGTGAAGTTGCATTTTGTGAGGGATGTCTCAGAGAAAGGCCTTGTAGAAGTTCAGAAAGTTGCTACTGAAAGTGTTGGTCCTGAAAGGAGTATATAACAAGTGTATGGGGGGGGGGAATACACTTGTATGCAATTCTTTTCAAATTTAGATCAAAACAGAGTTCAGCAAGGTTGTCTTGGACAACTCTGCTGAAGATGATTAACTCTTCTAAGATAATCAAACTACTAAGTACTATTGAGTACTTAGTTGAATAACTATCTAGGGGAGTTGTATGTGCGGAATAGTGGTTGGCCCTTTTAGTTTAGACTCCTTTAGTTTCTGAAATCTCTTAGTCAAACAATACAGTCCAGTTTCAGGGAATTTGTCCAAATAGGTTTTGCACAGTCTTTAAATGATTATCCTTTGAAAGATCAGTTTTTTGTACAGTGTTGAGTGTATGAAAGTACTTTGAAAGTAAATCAACACAAGAGTTTATAGTGGTTCAGAGACTCAAGCTCCTACATCCACTTTCCCTGATTGAACAGGATAATTCCTTCACTCTTGGAATTAACTTGTTTTATAGTGCCAAGGTGCACTTGATCAATAACACCACTCCTTGGTGAATTGATCCCTAGGATGTCTAGAGTCCTAGTACCCTCTTCTCAACTCAGAACTGAACTGTTCTTCTCTCAACAGTCAGCTTCTACCACTTCTACTACTACAACCTTCTCTCTTTCACTCTTGAAAGGGGTAAGGGTTGAAGTAAGGTTCCAACTAATGAGATATCCTTTACAATGAAGATCAGTGTATAAGGATAGGATATCTCTCTAAGCTTGTGTATGGATGTACAATGTAGTTCAGCTTAGATGAAGTGTTTGAAGACTAAGATAGTCTTTGAAAGCTTTGAAAGTTCTATGAGCTTCAGAATTCTTGTGTAGTTGGATTCTGTTGAGGTGCTTTCAAATGGTCTTCACACTTCTGTATTTATAGACAAATGAAGGATTTGCCCGTTGGAGAGGCAGCCCCAAATGTCCATAAATGTCTTCTTTCAGTTCTTCAACTTAGAAGACAGATTCTTGATAGTGACATGTCCTCATTTGGGAAATAAACGGCTGTTAAGACTTTGTCTTCATTCTGCAGCACTCTTCCCAATGCCTGACTTTAAGATATTCTTGTTAGGACATGGACATGGCTTCTGAAGGTTGTTCCAATGATAGGACAACATTCCTCATCATTTGGACAACTCTCCTTATCACTATCAGCAGTTTTGCTTATCAGCAAGGTTGGCTTGCTCTTCTTCAGATGACTTGGCTCATACCCTTTGCTTCACTTCAAGGTGATCTTAACATGTTGAATTGTAGTTCTTTAGGGTGTAGTTGTCTCTATTTCTTCAGCATAGTTGACCTCAGGCTTTCAGAGCACTTGATCTTGATTAATTGTGCTGAGACAACTCCTCTGGACAACTCTCCTGATCAGCATAGTTGGTCTTCAAAAGACTTAGTGTTGAATCCAGAGTTTGAGCCTTGAGGGGACTTGTTCTTGATAGACTTAAAGGCATGTGTTCCCCCTCAAATTGTGCATCTAATCAACTAAGAGCTACCTAACATATTAGCTCCTCATCTAGCCTTTATGCTATATGTTCTAACATTCTTAGAACATAATCATCTTTGGCTTAGGCATGTCTCAGGGGGTTTTGGTATTAGATCAAAACATATCTCATTTTATTCCCAACAATTTCCCCCTTTTTGATGATGTCAAAACCTATACAACTTATGCAAAAGTGACTTAGGCTACACCTATTACATTTATCTTCAGAAGACATTACTAAGGTCAATTTTCCTGAAAAGCAATGTGTTAGTGTATTCACCATTCATGTTGCACATAGGTTTCATAAATAGGCATAGAGAGATGAGTGTTTCTTGATTCAGAATAAGTTCAACTATCATTCATTTGAAAATCATTACAGGCATGTTGATAGTTGACATTAACATATCAGAGCATGAATCAATAACATTAATTACATCAGAGCATTTCATTATAACATTTCAAAGCATATACATGATTTTTAATATCAGAGCACAATGCTTATTTCAGAGCAATCCAGATTATATCAGAGCAAACAGATTATCATAGCACACCACATCAGCAATCTTGACCATATTTCAGCATAGTTGATCAATCAAAAGGTCAGAAGACTTAGCCATTTCAAAGATCATCCTCAGGAGGTGGCAACATCCCATATTGTGCCCACACTCTTCTTTTCAATGCCATGGCTTCTTGGTTAGTTCCCTTAGGTCCAAGAACCATCTTGTTTAGCTTGAGGATCTCAGTGAATTCTCTCAGGATTCTTGCTTGGTCAATCCATCCTTCAAGCTTTGAAGGCATGTATATGATTGGCTTGGGAGCTGTGAGTTCAAATCTTGCAATGTCAGCAGCTGCAAGCAATTGTTGATAGAGCTCTCTGTAGTACTCTGTCATGAACTCAGCAAAAGTGGAGTTGGCATCTCTTTCATTCCATCTGTCAATGACATATTGATCATAGACATACTCCCTTTTGGCTTCCTCCCATGAGTCATTCAGCTGTTTTGGCACCCATTTATCCAAGTGAGGATATTTGGTATCCATTGGGATCAGTAGCTGTGGCTTCATCTTGTTATATGTTGCTCTCTTTCTTCTTGGCTTCTGGAAGTCTGCTCTTCTCTTATCTCTTGCTCTTTGTGCTTCATCCATCAAATCCATCTTTTCTTTGGCCCTCATCATGGCCAGTTTCTGTTGAGTTTCAGGGTCTTTGCCAAACCCTTCATGAAACAACTTTGATGGATCACTAGCTAGGACAATTGTCTTCTTCTTAGGTCCTGGTCCAAAACCTTCTTCATACAACTCCTCTACATCTTCCGAAGTTTTGGCACCTTCAGTGGACTTGGTCTCAGTAGACTTTTCTTTCTCAGAAGACTTGTCCTCTTCAGCATTCTTGGGCTCTTCAGCATTCTTGGGCTCTTCAGCAGCTTTGGCTTTCTTTGAGAAAGGCTCATCATCAATAATTCTGAATTCAGGTGGAAGATCAAGACTGTTAGGAAAGTCAGTAAATGTTTCAGCTTGTCTTTTCTTTCCTTTAGCCCTCTTGATTTTTCCTCTAGTTTGGACACCTTCAGCATCTTTGTCCAAACCAGACACTTCACCACCTGGTCTTTGCTGTAGCCTCACTCTTTCCTCTTGAGCTGAGGCCATTGAATTTTTCAAAGCAAGTGCCAATTGCTCTTCTTCATCCAATTCATCCAAGTTCAGCACTGCTGGCTCCTTTCCCTTTCCTTCAGGAGCTTTGTCCTTACCCTTTCCCCCTTTGACTGGGCTTCCAATCACTAAGGCACCTTTTGGCCTTGCTCTTTCCCTTTCCCCCTTTTTGGCAGCATCAAAACATTCAGGCTTCAATTCACTCATAGTAGATGCCATCAAGGACTGGACTTGGGTTAGAGACTTCATCTCCTCCAACAGATATACATTCTCATCATGTATATTTTGCATCCTATCACTGCTCAAGCTAAGGAAAGCTAGAACAGGTTTCATTTTCTGTTGGACAACCTCCTCCATGGTTGCCTTTAGAGATGCATCCAGTTGGGCCTTAAGAAGCTCAGTGAGGTTGGCCACTGCACCTTCAGCAATGTTGGCCAATACCTCTTGGGAAAACTTTTCAGAGGCTGCTTTCACCATAGCTAGCCTTTGCTCTTCAGCTCTTTGCCTTTGCAGGGCAGTTTTTCTTCCAAGAGCTTTCTTCACCACTGACCTCAATGTCTTCACATTCCTATTGTGGTTGATTCTTAGCAAGGACTGCTCTTTCTTTACATCCTTTGATACTAACCTCATGGTGTTTTTAGCTTTGATGACTTCAGTGGAGATGGTTTGCAAACCAGTCTCAACTCCACTGATCCTTGCTTCCAAGGTAGGCAACACCACATCCTCTGAGCCAGTTAGCCTCATTTCTACAGATGCCAAAGTTCTTCCATGCTCATCCAAGGCTCCAGTGGTTTCTGCATGAGCTGATTGGACTTGATAAGCTAAGGAGTCCAACTTCTCTGATTGCATTCCAAGCAAAACTTGTGCTGATCCACTATCAACTTGGATGGGTGCATCTGTTAAAAGTTCATCTGCAAAAATTTGATCAAAGGTTATACCTGCAATATCAGACAAATCAAATGAGTCAGTAAAAACACATTTATCTCCCTCCATTTATTTTTCATAAGACTCTGATACATCAGCAGTCTTCTCCTCATTTTCAACTATTTCTTTTCTTCCTTCATTCAAGATTTCCTCACTTAAAGGAACAGGCCTCCTCTCATCAAGGGATTCTTGAAGTTCAGATTTGACTTCAAGAATAGCCTGCCCTTCCTCACTTATATCACCCTCATTTGGTGGTACACTCACTATCCTAGTAATCACCACCTCTCTATTATCTACTGCTCCCTCTGGTTTTTCCACTAAGTTCTCCTTTTCAACTCCATCACCTAATCCTACAGCATCTCCACCTTCAACAAGGTTCAAAGATGGCAGTTATGGGGAGATCACAGTGCTTATATCAACAGCCACTGAGTCATCCTGAATGATTAAGGGCTGATCAGTGTCCAACTCATCTGACACTGAATAGGCCTTAACCAAACCAGCCTCTAGTATAGGAACCTCCACATCTTTAGGCTGTGCCTTGGGTTCAGATGAACCTTCATTGGCAGATGTGTCCTTGGTTGTGTTACCACCCTTACACCTCTGAAGATACAGAGCCTTTCCTATGATAGGTTCTAGGAGGGTTGGATAGTCTGTCTGAGACAGAAGGCTTAGGGAGATTAGCTTGAGGGGTTTCAGGAGGGTTGGGTTTTGAAGGGTTTGAGGGATCATCAGGGGAATCATCATCATTAGAACTACTTTCAGGGTGTTTGATTCCCTTAGCTTTCCTTTCCCTCTCCTCATTGATCTTATCATCTACCAACTTTGCAAAAACTTCCTCTTCTATGAGAAACCGTGTCTTTGAAACTCCAGCAAAGTGTAGCAATCTATTCTCCTCTACTTGCCACCAGTTTGCACCTTTATCTTGGATGACTTGTGATATCTCCATCATAGACTTGTCTTTTACATCAACAAGCATCCTTAGATCATGAAATGTCTTCTGAATTCTTGGAAATTCAGCAAGTTGTGGATACAAACTGTCCACAGTAGCCTTGGCTCCTCCTCTGAGCATACTTTCATAAGTATACTCCTCCTCATCTCCACTTGAATGGGGACTTTGGGTTATAGGGGAGTTGGCTCTGGGTTCTCCTAAGGTGGCTTCAGGAAGGTTTAGTTCAGGAATGTTGGCTTCAGAAGGGTTGAGTGCAATAGAAGGTGCTTCAGTTGCTTTTGAGAGCAATGGATCTGAAGGGGGTTTACTCAGGGGGGTTGGCTCAAAGAGTGCAACTTCTAAAAGCTTTGAATAATTGAGCGTAGATGAGTCAAGGGGAGAATGTAATCTTGTCTCATCTACTGCTATATCTGCTAGCACATCTATCCCACTTCTTTGCATACTCCCTTCTGGAGAATATCTCTTTGTAAGATTAATGGGGGTGATAGGTTGATTGGTTGGGGTTATGTGGGTTTCAGGGGAGTTGGGCTCAGGGTTCTGAATTTCAGGGATGTTGGCCTCTATTGGTTGACCTTCAGGGACCTTGGATTCTGGAGTACCAGAACCAGATGAGTTGGTCCTTGACTTTGATTTGGTCCTGCTTTCAGCTCTGCTTTCTCTAAGAGCAAGTTGGAGAGACCTTTCCTCCTGAAGCTCCAACACTTTGTCAGTAGGCTTGGCCCTTTTCTTGCTAGCCCTACTGCTCCCACTTCCTTCATCATCCTTCTCAGGGACAACCTCCCTGATCCTTTTATCACCCTTAGACTTTTGTCTAGTCTCATTGTATTTCTGCCTCAACTCTTCTGAATGATCAGAAGGCACACTCACTCCCTCTTCAGCAACTTCTTCAATCTCAGTTGAAGCATCTGATTTCTCCTCTGAGGGGATTTGAGACAGTTTCCTTATCTTCACTACTCTGGCCTTTGTTCTCTTTTTCAACTTTGGCTTCTCCTCCACCTTTGCTTCAGCAGGCTTGGCCAGAAGCATCTTTCTTTGCTCAGTTTTCTTGCTGAGCTTTTTGAACATAATTTTTTGGGCTGGGAGTGGCTTTGCAAAGGTTTGCATTTGAGAATAATGGGAAAACTTTTCAATCAGCAAGCTTGCCCTGGTGCAATACTTGAGTTTTCCTTCTAGTACAACCTTGTTGTGGGCTTTCACCTTGAACTTGGCCTTTTCCTTCATCATTTCAGACATGATGAAGGTCCTCCAATCAAATTTGATGTCTTTGTCACTGGCATCAATGACTGCAGCCATGATTCTGATTCTTGGATGACTGACTTGCTCCAAGCTTCCAGTATTTCTCAAGAGACTTTTAGCAACTACCTCAAAAAGATTGAGAAATTCTGGCTTGAGAGTCTTCTTGTTTTGTGTTGAAGAGATGGGACTTGGAACCAAAATCCATTCTTGTGCTATCTCCTCTTCATGATCAGCACTATAAAATTCTGGATTCCTTCCCTCTGAAGGCAATCCAAAAGCTCCTTCAAGATCTTCTGAAGAGAATTTCACTCTATGAAATCTCTCTTCCTCCTCTCCCTCTGCTACATATGACAGTCTGGTGGAAACTTCACCATCTTCACTTTTACCTCTCCACTTGAGAAAAGCAAAGAACTCAGCCATGTAAATTTCTAGACAAGAGCTTGGCCTCTCTTCCATGAACTTTTGAAGACCTGCTCTTCTCAACCATCTCAGGGTTGGAGTGATTTCAGGGTCTTCACTTGTAAATGATACTATGGGCTCAAAGTGAAGGCTGTTCTTATTGCTCAAGTATCCAAAATCAAGGTCTAGAGCCTTGTTGGAGAAATCTATGATCATCTCTGGTCTAACTTTGGGGGCCATTGAAGATTATAGAGGTGAAATTGAGAGAGTTTTGAGAGTTTGAAGAAAGTGAGCTAGGGTTTCGAATACTTGGGGAAGAAGAGTGTGTGGGGGAGTTTTAAGACTTGGGGATATTCTAAAAAGAATGTTTGTCAATGAGTTGGTGAGTTTTGTGTATTTTCAACGGTTGTTAAAAATGGAAAATACACTTGGACGGCCATGATGAATTTCAGGGGAGTTGGCCAGTTTTGATCCAATGGTCAAAAACCAATGTAACAGTGAGTTATTGGTTCTATTCAAAACGTGGAAGTTATTTAATATTAGTTAATGGTTGGGGAGTTTTCGAGATAGATCATGGCTTGAAAAGTGTAATGCAAACAAGAGTTAAATCTTGGCATTTAATGCATGGAAAGCGACCTTTTGGGTGGGGGACAAATTAAATCCCACAGAGATGATATCTGTAATTGGGATAGATATCAAGGTAGACAGTGATTACCCAAAATAGGTGCTTATCAAACCAAGAAAATAGTTTGATAGTCAAGACAACTTATCTGACCCCACTCGGACAAGTGTCCTGAAGAGATGTGGACAAGTGTCCTGAATTCCAATGGACAAGTGTCCTGAATAATTTCAGCCATCTCTTCTGAACTTTAGTAGACTTGACCAAGTCTGCTGAAATCCAATTTAGTTTCCATACTTCCCATTAACTTCAATGAGTTTTACTTGTCCAACTTCCCTGGATCAAGTAGTCCCAACTCTGCTGATAGCTCAAGAAACCTTGCCTCTGCAAGTGGCTTTGTTAGAATATCAGCTTTTTGATGATCTGTGTTGATCTTGACCAACTTTATATCCTTCTTCTCCACATGATCTCTAATGAAGTGATGCTTGATGTCCACATGTTTGCATCTTGTGTGCAAGACAGGATTTTGTGATATAGCAATGGCACTATTGTTATCACAAAATATTGGCACTTCAGTAGAGTTGACTTTGTAGTCTCTGAGTTGTTGTCTCAACCAAAGGATTTGAGCACAACAACTTCCAGCTGCAACATATTCAGCTTCAGTGGTGGAAGTTGCCACTGTGTTCTGCTTCTTGGAGAACCAAGATATAAGCTTGTTGCCTAAGAATTGACAAGTCCCTGAAGTGGACTTTCTATCAATTCTGCAACCTCCATAGTCAGCATCTGAGTAGCCAGTTAACTCAATGTTGTCATCATCAGGGTACCAAAGGCCTAGATTTTCAGTGCCTTTTAGATACCTCAAAATCCTCTTTGCAGCCTCAAGATGGCTTTTCTTAGGATTTGCTTGAAACCTTGCACAAACACCTACTGCAAAGGTGATGTCAAGCCTGCTGGCAGTGAGATAGAGGAGTGAACCAATTATTCCTCTATACTCAGTAGAGTTGGTTGGAACACCACTCTCATCAGGATCCATCTTCCAATTTGTGTTCAATGGGATCCTTACTGGCTTGCTAGTTGTACACCCAAACTTCTTGATCATTTCTCTAGTGTACTTAGCTTGGTTGATGAAGATTCCTTCTTTTGATTGTTTGACTTGAAGACCCAAAAAGAAGTTCATCAACCCCATCATGGACATCTCAAACTTGCTTTGCATTAGCTTGGAGAACTTCTCACACAGCTTCTCATTTGGAGATCCAAATATTATGTCATCCACATAAATTTGGACAAGCAAGATGTCTTCTCCTTTAGAGATTCTGAAGAGTGTCCTGTCCACAGTTCCCTTGGTGAATCCATTATCCAAAAGGAATTGTGACAGTGTATCATACCAAGCCCTAGGGGCTTGCTTGAGTCCATATAGAGCCTTCTTCAGTCTGTAGACTTGATTTCCAACCTCAAAACCTGGTGGTTGCTCCACATAGACTTCTTCTTTCAAGACTCCATTCAGAAAGGCACTCTTGACATCCATTTGGTATACTTTGAACCTTTTGTGGGCTGCATAGGCTAAAAAGAGCCTTATTGCTTCTAGCCTTGCCACAGGTGCAAATGTCTCATCATAGTCAATGCCTTCATGTTGGCAATAGCCTTTTTCCACAAGTCTTGCTTTGTTTCTGACAATCACATCATTTTCATTCTTCTTGTTCTTGAACACCCACTTTGTTCCAATAACATCTTGATGTGAAGGTCTATCCACCAGCTCCCATACTTCATTTCTGGTGAATTGATTCAGTTCTTCCTGCATGGCTGTGATCCAATTGGCATCTTGAAGTGCTTCCTCAATATCACTTGGTTCTTGCTCTGACAAGAAACAACAGAAAAGAGCACTTTCACCATGAAATCTCCTTGTTTTGACTCCAATACTTGGGTCACCAAGTATTAGATCGGTAGGATGGTCAGACAACCAAGTCCTTCTTTTTCTGATCTCTTCAGTAGAGTTGTCCTCTACTGAAGTTGAGTCATTTTGATCATAAAATTCAGGATAATTGTATGCAGGATCTAATTCAGGATCATAATCAGGGATGTTGTCCTCAATGTCAGGGACATTGGAATTTTCAACATTTTGAGTTCCCCCTTGATTAATTGATCCATTAACTACCTCAGCAGGGACTGCTTCTTCATTGGTAGTAGTTACCTGGATGTGAACTGGGATTGGATCATTCAGTTCACCATTCCTTTCAGTGGGATTTGCCTCAGGAGGATTGCCTTCAGGATGGTTGTCCAAAGAGAAGTTTTCAGGTAGGTTGGCTTGGACAACTTCTATTAGTTCAGTGTCTTTGTCTTTTAGGCTCAGTCTGGTTGTCTTCTGTGTGATTTCTTCTGATTCCAAGTTCTAATTTCTGAACTCATGAATAGATTCATCAAACACAACATGAGGTGTTTCCTCCACAATAAGGGTTTTCTTATTGTAGACCCTGAAAGCTTTACTGATTTGAGAATATCCAAGGAATACTCCTTCATCAGCTTTGCTATCAAGGGCTTTCAGCTGTTCTTTCCCATTATTGTGAATAAAACACTTGCAACCAAAGATGTGAAAGTATGACACTTTAGGCAATCTTCCTTTCCAGAGTTCATAGGGGGTTTTGCCTTGCCCCTTAGTGATCAAACATCTATTTTGAGTATGGCATGCAGTGTTTATGGCTTCAGCCCAAAACCTCTTAGGCAAATTTGAATCAGCAATTAAAGTTCTAGCAGCTTCTTTTAAAGTTCTATTTCTTCTTTCTGCTACTCCATTTTGTTGGGGAGTTCTAGCTGCTGAGGTTTCATGAGCTATTCCATTAGATGTACAATACTCATTGATGTATGAATTTATGAACTCAGTTCCTTTATCAGATCTTATCTTGATAATGCTAAGGCTTTTCTCATTTGACAATCTCTTTAGTAGTTCAGGCAGTTTGACTTGAGTTTCCTTCTTATTAAGGAGAAATACTACCCATGTGAACCTAGAGAAGTCATCTACTACAACCAGTGTGTATTTTCTACCATTTATGCTTGCAGGGGTGATTGGTCCAAATAGGTCCATATGTAGAAGTTCAAGTACCCTTTCAGTAGAGATGACTGGTTTTCCCTTAAATGAGGCTTTAATCTGTTTTCCTTCTTGGCATGATTTGCAAACATGCTCTTTAATGAAAACCTCATTAGGTAGTCCTTTAACTAATGCATTTCTAGCAATTTTGTTCATTGTTTTGAAGTTCAAGTGGTTTAATCTTTTATGCCATAACCAACTTTGTTCACTAGAACTTTTAGCAATGAAGCATGCAGCATCAGTAGACTTGTCCCAGTCTGCAAAATACACATTTCCTTTCCTAGTTCCAGTCAATAGAGTTTGTTGAGTCTTATCTTTGATTAAGCATTTTCCACTAGAAAACTCAACATTGAAATCTTTATCACAAAATTGACTGATACTTAGAAGATTATATTTGAGACCAGCCACATAAGACACATTGGATACTTTGATGTTACCAATCATCAAAGTACCATAACCTTTCGTAGTTGCTTGTGAGTTGTCTCCAAATGTGACATTTGGGCCTTCTTTTTCAATAAAATCAGTGAGGAGTTCCTTGTTTCCAGTCATGTGCCTTGAACATCCACTGTCAAGGTACCATGCTGACTTTTTGCTCATGCTCCTCTTCTTGTGGCCCATTGGTACCTACAATTAGATTGGTTTAGGTACCCTTTGAGTTTTGGGTCCTGAGTGGTTAGCTGTACCTTTAGGAACCCAAACTTGCCTAATAACCCTGATTGATTCAAGGTGGCTAAGTTGTCTTCCTCTAACATCTACATACACTGTCTTTCCCTTAAATGCCTTTGGGAAAGTGTGTGTGAAAGTGTTAACTCTGTAAGTTTCAGGAGAGTTGTCAAATCTCCTGAACTTTTGAGTTCTTTGTGCTACTTGAGGGAATCTTTGAGGAAAGGCTTTCTTATGACCATTACCCTTTGGCATGAAGGGTTTTGGTTGTCTCATTTTATTTTGCCTTTGAGGATAGTTGTCCTTAGGTCTAGTCAGCTGAGGCTTTCTCAGAAGAGTTGGCCTAGGCTGATTATACCTTGGATAATTCCTCTGAACATTGTTCAGGAGAGTTGCCCTTCCATTGGGTCTACTCTGCTGACCAACATTCCTTTCAGGAGCTTTGGCCATTTCCTTAGGTTTTGGCCTATTCTCCTGAATCACTTGAGTAGGCATATCATTCATTTTGCCCTTTCCTTTGTTCAGTGGTTGAATTACTTCATTTTCAGTTTGTGCCACTGATTTAACAAAGATTCTCTTAGTGTTACTTGTGGAAGCAACACTAAGACAAGGTGAAGATTCAAATGGATCAAAACCTAATCCACTTCTTTGAGCCATAGGTCTTTGATAACTCTGAATTTCCTCTATTGCTCTAGAGGATTTCTTCAGAGTAGACATCTTTAGTTTCAGGCACTCTTCACTTGATTTAAGAATGTCATATTCATGTGAGAGGTTTTCAAACTTGGCATTTAGAATTTTCAGTTCAAAATCTTTTCTCTTCTGAGAGAGAAGTTGATCATCAATCTCCTTTTGTTGATCAACTATCCTGAGATTTGCTTCCTCAAGCTCTCTCAAGACTTGTTGATACAACTCAGTAGACTTGACATCAACAACTGCCTCAGAGTTTTTGGCAAGTTCAATAGCCAATCATTCATTTTCTCTCACACAATTATCATGAAATTCTTGCAACATAGTGAAATCTTCCATCAACTTTCCAAGGGAAAGCTTCAAATTGACCTCACTATTGTTTTGTGAGATGAATGATGGTGAACTAGAAGTAGAGGATACCTCATCATCCTCAAGAGCCATGTTGCAGACATCATCATCATCATCTTCACTGTTGGAGAACAGTCCATCAGAAGAGTTGAAGCTTTCAGCACTGTCAGATTCTTCACCAGCCATCATGGCCTTTCTATTGGTGAATTTTCTGTCTCTTTTAGCTTGCCTCTCTCTTCTCTCCTTAGAGCTTAATTCAGGGCAGTCATACTGGAAGTGCCCTTTCTTCTTGCAGTTATAGCACAGGTCTTCATCATCATCTTTCTTTGATTCTTCTCTTCTTTTTGATGATGAGGGTTCAGCTCTACTGGACCTTCTCCTATCAGAGTACTTGTCCTCTGATCTTTTCTCTTCAGGCTTTTTGACCTCAGCCTGAGCTTCAGGAGAGTTGTATCTCCTGAATCTGTTGTCCTGGTAGAATTTCTTGTATCTACCAAACCTTGAATTTAGCTTTTCAAACCTTCTAGCCATCAAGGCTAGTTCTTCCTTCATTTCAGTCTTTGAGACTGACTTTGATGATCTTGGAGTGGACTGCATTTCTGGTTCAGCAGTCTTGGCTTTGAATGCCACTCCCTTAGTAGGATTTGAAGGTTCCTCAATAGGCTTTCTTCTATTGAGGTCGAACTCATATGCTTTGAGTTCAGAGAAGATTTGTTTCATGGGCATGGTGGAAAGATCTTTGGTATTTTGCATCATTACAGCATAGACATCCCACTTTTGAGTGAGACTCCTCAAGATCTTCAATCCAACTTCTCTCTTGGTGTAGACCTTGCCCAATGAGTTGATCTCATTCATCACATCAGTGAATCTACCAGCAAACTTATCAATGGACTCCTCAGACTCCATTGCAAACTGTTCAAATTTCTGCACAGCAACTTGGAGCTTATTCTCCTTGATCTTTTCAGTGCCCTCACACATTTCAGCAAGTGTATCCCAAATTTCTTTGGCAGTTGTGCAGTGATAGACTCTACCCATTATTGCATCTGCAATTATTTGGTAGAGGGTGTTCATGGAAAGATAATTCAAATTATATTTCCTCTTCTCATCAGCAGTGAAGTCATCTTCATCTTTGGGGAGCACCTCTCTTGTGTCTGCCTTTTGAGCCTCAGTGACTTTGGGATTAACAAAGGTGAACACAAAAGGACCTCTTGTGATCACTCTCAGCATATCAGTGTGTAGAGATGCAAGATGAGCCCTCATTCTGATTTTCCAGAAATCATAGTTATCTATTGAGAACATGGGCAGTTTGTGATGGGAAATGTGGTTGCCTGGATTTGTGGCCATGTTGTCCAATCCTTGGACAGCAGGAGGTGGAGCAGCAGCATTGTTGTTGGCCATATCTCAAGAATAAACGGTTAGTCAACAGTTGATAGGATTTCAGATAGATCAGTTCAGTGACCACACCAAATATGTGATTTTGAAAACCAAGATGGCTTTTCAGAAGCAGTGGTCTTTGAACCCCTGCTCTGATACCACTTGTTGGTCCTGAAAGGAGTATATAACAAGTGTATGGGGGGGAATACACTTGTATGCAATTCTTTTCAAATTTAGATCAAAACAGAGTTCAGCAAGGTTGTCTTGGACAACTCTGCTGAAGATGATTAACTCTTCTAAGATAATCAAACTACTAAGTACTATTGAGTACTTAGTTGAATAACTATCTAGGGGAGTTGTATGTGTGGAATAGTGGTTGGCCCTTTTAGTTTAGACTCCTTTAGTTTCTGAAATCTCTTAGTCAAACAATACAGTCCAGTTTCAGGGAACTTGTCCAAATAGGTTTTGCACAGTCTTTAAATGATTATCCTTTGAAAGATCAGTTTTGTGTACAGTGTTGAGTGTATGAAAGTACTTTGAAAGTAAATCAACACAAGAGTTTATAGTGGTTCACAGACTCAAGCTCCTACATCCACTTTCCCTGATTGAACAGGATAATTCCTTCACTCTTGGAATTTACTTGTTTTATAGTGCCAAGGTGCACTTGATCAATAACACCACTCCTTGGTGAATTGATCCCTAGGATGTCTAGAGTCCTAGTACCCTCTTCTCAACTCAGAACTGAACTGTTCTTCTCTTAACAGTCAGCTCCTACCACTTCTACTACTACAACCTTCTCTCTTTCACTCTTGAAAGGGGTAAGGGTTGAAGTAAGGTTCCAACTAATGAGATATCCTTTGCAATGAAGATCAGTGTATAAGGATAGGATATCTCTCTAAGCTTGTGTATGGATGTACAATGTAGTTCAGCTTAGATGAAGTGTTTGAAGACTAAGATAGTCTTTGAAAGCTTTGAAAGTTCTATGAGCTTCAGAATTCTTGTGTAGTTGGATTCTGTTGAGGTGCTTTCAAATGGTCTTCACACTTCTGTATTTATAGACAAATGAAGGATTTGCCCGTTGGAGAGGCAGCCCCAAATGTCCATAAATGTCTTCTTTCAGTTCTTCAACTTAGAAGACAGATTCTTGATAGTGACATGTCCTCATTTTGGAAATAAACGGCTATTAAGACTTTGTCTTCATTCTGCAGCACTCTTCCCAATGTCTGGCTTTAAAATATTCTTGTTAGGACATGGACATGGCTTCTGAAGGTTGTTCCAATGATAGGACAACATTCGTCATCATTTGGACAACTCTCCTTATCACTATCAGCAGTTTTGCTTATCAGCAAGGTTGGCTTGCTCTTCTTCAGATGACTTGGCTCATACCCTTTGCTTCACTTCAAGGTGATCTTAACATGTTGAATTGTAGTTCTTTAGGGTGTAGTTGTCTCTATTTCTTCAGCATAGTTGACCTCAGGCTTTTAGAGCACTTGATCTTGATTAATTGTGCTGAGACAACTCCTCTGGACAACTCTCCTGATCAGCATAGTTGGTCTTCAAAAGACTTAGTGTTGAATCCAGAGTTTGAGCCTTGAGGGGACTTGTTCTTGATAGACTTAAAGGCATGTGTTCCCCCTCAAATTGTGCATCTAATCAACTAAGAGCTACCTAACATATTAGCTCCTCATCTAGCCTTTATACTATATGTTCTAACATTCTTAGAACATAATCATCTTTGACTTAGGCATGTCTCAGGGGGTTTTGGTATTAGATCAAAACATATCTCATTTTATTCCCAACAGAAAGGAATGCAGCAAATATATTGAGTAAGGCTTTACCAAGCAATAAGTTCAAACATTGCATAGAATTGGTAAACCTTAAAACTTGGGATGTTCACTTAGGAAAGTGAACAACAACCTTCAGGAGGGATGGGAGGAGGCAATCTTGCATTAAGGTGGAGAATTGCAAGAAGTAATGCAATATTGAAGATGTCAGCTGGTGCTAATGCTTAGCAAAAGAGAAGTCGTTGTCGTCTGGTTGGGTCAGAGCACCTGAGTATGGTCAACTCTGCTGATAAGGTTTAGCCATCTAGTTTAGGATCAACTCGTCTGATAGAGTGAGAACAAGTCTACTGAGTCTGTGTCACCAGATCTGTATCAGCGGAGCTGAGTCCAAGTCAGCTGAGCCGAGTTAGACGATAGGCATATAGTCCAGTCTGTTGATTCAGTTATTCCAGATATAGTTTCTAGCGGTTATTTCTGTTAGGTAGTTAGTTATTTTTTGTGGCATTTCGAATGGGCCCTGTATCTGTATATCTACACCACTTAGTGCATAAGATTAGTTAACGAGAATCTTTGTGATTATTTCTTTATGAGTTGAATTCGTGTGAGAGAACAAGTTATCTTATTGAGCAATACTTGTAATATGTACATTTTTTCAAGTTTAGTGTAGAGAGCCTCTATCCTCCGTGGATGTAGATTAATTGGATAAACCACGTACAATCTTGTGTTTAATTGTTCTTACTAGTTCATTTCATTGCATTCTTTAGATCTTGTTTTATCATTTGGATTTGGAATAGCTTTGTGCAAATTCCATAACAATATTGCTCAAAAGTAATTACGAGTTATGATTTGGCTTGAGAAAGGTGAAGGGACTGGTCTCCATGAGACACGTTCATGGATTAAAGGATTAGGTTTCGATAAAGTATAGGTTGAAACGGATTCTAAAATTGTAGTAGACGCAATGAAGTCGGTTTCGTGGACAATTAGGCACTGTCAAGCATTATTTTGAGCTGTTGGGTGGGTATTGCTTGTTGGGTCGAATAATAAAGAAGTGTCCTTACTTCAAAAAAAAATTGAGTCGAATAATAAAGACTACTAACACCCTACAAAATGTTATACCCACTGCAAATGTTAAACAAACATCCCCTAAGGGTTCCTTTACTCTCTATTTATATATATGTGTTATTTAGTAATTTTGCATATATCTATTTTTGTTTTTAAAATTATGGGATGTATATATATATAGACTATAGAGTATTTTAGGGCGTTAGTAGGCGGTGCTTTTTAAATATACCGTTGTATTTAAACTAGAATTCAAAAGCCTAAAAAATGGGATGTAAATCATGTGATAATGATAAAGTAGAAGGTTATAAGATCCCATACAATGCCCCATATATATCTGATTGAAAAAATATGTTTTATTAATTCGAGTGGAAAATCAATACACAGAGTTGGCTCAAGAAATAAATGATGTAAAGTTGACTCGGCCATAATAGCTAGCGGAAATCTTTCCACTTTGGAAACCTAATATGTTATGGTGAAAATATAGTAATATTATTTCAAACTCGGATTAAACTGATCTGGGTGCCACCATTGCTTGTCCCAATTCATGAGACACGAAAGCATCGACGGTCGCATTCAGCACTTGCCCATCCGACAGAAAATCGTTTTCCCATTCATTACCCACTGCCGGCTTCCAAATGTCTTTCCCAAGCACACTCGTCGACAGTACCCTCAAATCCGCGCCCTTCAGCTCGGGCCGATTAAACCTTTCCGCCGCCCGCTCGCCCAAATCCATGTACCGGGCATTGCCTCCCACGCCATACACGGCCTTCAATTTCTGCAGCTGTTCTTTCACCCGGATGCCAACGAACACGTTGCTCTGATCCGAGAAGAATGGCTCTAGAACATTGTACGGCATATTGGGCAAATGGTAGATGAGGACTCGGCGGCCGATGCAGAAATTGATAGTGGCGATGAGCTTGATGGTGTTGATGCCGAGCTCGTCTTCCGTCTCAACCTGCCCCAAGACGAACCCCACGATGAGGGGCCGGCTTTGGTTACGAGCCTTGGCGGTGGTGAGGAAATCGTCGACGATTGCGTTTGTCGTAGTGACGGTGGCGTCAACAGTGGTTTGGCCAAGGATACAGACATTGTAGGCCTGTGAGGCGGCGCCCCGACTCCGCGCCGTAATAGTGGAACGCTTTTGCGCTGGGTTGTTTGGGAATGCAAGTTCATCAAAGAGTGACAACGGAGGGGGTGTTATTCCCTTCATGGGATGGATCCAATTTTCCCCCATACTCGCAATACAATTCGAAAATTGGAATGAAATTACCTATATCATTTTTTATATTTCCCTATCAAATTATTGATATGTATATAAAGTGAAGAACTAACCAACGCCAATATTTCTGGAACAGTATACGCCAATAATTATGGAACAATCGATATGCATAGTTGAATAAAATGTGGAATAACAAATTGAAACTAGAATATTTTACCAAATACTTATTATGAAAGATGTGATAATTAATATATAAATTTACCCGGGTTGGTCTGCTATGCACTCGAGTGTATGTTATGCACCCTAGTCCATGTTGCACTTTTCAGTTTTACTGACTTACACTTTTTGGTACCCTAGGGTGTATAACATGCACTGCATACTAGACTTTACCAATTTACCCAATATTATCTCGATATTTTAATTTTTTGAAAAAATATAGGAGCCCCAATATTCACAAACAAATTGGCTAATATTATACTTCTCTCATGTATTTGCTACAAAGGGAGTCACATTTGTCCATGACAGAAAGAGTCATGCGTTTGTAATTGGTACAATTAAATCACAACTTTTACTTAGTCTAACGTGGAGGGTTAAAACGTATGATTCAATTTGCATACAAGAATTTGTCTGACATAAATCCTACTAGAGACACTTAATAATGTACCGAACAGTACACCACTTGTGCATATGGTAAATTAGCCCAAGATAGATGGGTAACTGGATTTGAAAAGATAGAAACTCAATCAGACCTAAAATAAGATTTCTACATAACAAGCAAACATAAATCCTACTAGAGACACTTAATAATGTACCGAACAGTACACCACTTGTGCATATGGTAAATTAGCCCAAAATAGATGGGTAACTGGACTTGAAAAGATAGAAACTCAATCAGACCTAAACTAAGATTTGTACATAACAAGCAAACATAAATCCTACTAGAGACACTTAATAATGTACCGAACAGTACACCACTTGTGCATATGGTAAATTAGCCCAAGATAGATGGGTAACTGGACTTAAAAATATAGAAACTCAATCAAGCCTAAAATAAGATTCTACATAACAAGCAAAAATATAGTCTATTGTGTGTATACTTATTTTTTGAAATCTCGGTATCCGGTCCAAGTACCGACTAATCCGGGTATGGAGGCCCCATAGAAATTTACCATAGAGAGGCGCTCTATATGGAGAGGCCCCATAGAAACTAGCCCCAACTCTATATGGACTGGCCCCATAGAAATTGTTTCTCGTTTAAAGCTAGAGGGTTCGAACCTGAGACCTAAAGAGGAGCACACTCCTAAGTCCCAAGCCTACACCACTAGGCCAACTCCTTGGGGTTTTGATTGTGTGCATACTAAATGATCAAAAGACACACTAATTGTGATTTAATCTACCAAAATTCGCGTGCAAGTGATGAAGACAAGATAAGTGGGAGGTTAACATTGAATAGATTAACATTCTGAAATGCAAATTAAATAGGATTAAGTGAAATGATAAAACACGAAATTTTGTTAAAAACAGAGTAAAACACGAAATGAACAATATATTAGAAAATACTCCCTCTATCCCCGGTTAAGTTACCCATTGTACAACTTTTATAGAATATACTTCTTCATGTGATTACTTGCAAACATTTCTGTTACGATTAATGCAATATTGAATGTCATCTATTTCTATCTATCAGAAGAGTTGCTATTGGTCTGATCTTGGAGTTCAGCAAAGTTGAGTTAAGGTGTAATTCAACTGATAAGGTTTAGTGGTCTTGTTAGGAGTCAACTAATCTGAAGTTATTGAGTTTGGACAACTCTGCTGAAGACAAGTCTGCTTAGCAAGTTGTCTGAAGTTTTTTCAGAAGAGTTGGGGCCAAGTCTGCTGAGACAAGTCTGCTTAGCCAAGTCTGCTGAGACAACTCCGCTGAAGTCTAGATTTTCAGAGTTAGTTAATTCTGGTTTTTCTGTTAGTTAGTTAGTTGGTTAGTGGTGGTTATCCAATGCATTGTACATCTATAAATATACCATCTAGTGCATAGGTTGTAGGTTACTGAATTTGAGAGTTTTGAGAGATCAAGCTTAGTGAATACTTGTAATCTGTAACTTTCATTTGAGATTAGTGAAGAGAGTCTTCTATCCTCCGTGGACGTAGATCATTTGATCGGACCACGTAAATCCCGTGTTCTTTCTTTGAGTTCTTTATTCGTTTTCAATTCTTTGCGTTTCTAGTTGTCTTGATTTATCATTTGTGAGGAGTTGCTTTGTGGATACAATTCCATAACAATTGGCGTCGTCTGTGGGAACCGAAGATAAAGTCAAGAATCAAGAAATGGGCTCTGTGAAATTGGAGATAGAGAAATTCAATGGTAAGATGATGAGTCGAATTTATTGCATATTTTCTGTACTTAATTGAATATTCTTTGAGATTTAAATTGGTATTTTGGTGCATCATTCGACTTATTATTATGTGCCTTTAATTACCTTGATATTTTTATTTTCCTATTTAATTCAGGTAAATTGAAGCATTTTGATAAGGACGAAATTCAAGAAATTAAAAGAGTTGAGGCTGGGCCGTGAATTAAAAGAAAAGAACTATATTGATGATGAGTCCATGAGCTATGGGATCAAGGCCCAAATCAACTGAAGGGATTTTTTGGACACTGGAGAGGAAAGAAAAGGAGAGGGACACGCAGGCGAAGGGGTATTACAGCCGCATTGAGGATTCTGGAAAAAAAAAGTCAACGCTAGTTTTTTTTGCTTTTGGAAACAGCTACTGGCCGTGCGATTGGAAGGCATATAACAAGACATGGATGTTAATGTTTCTTGATTTTGGTTTGATTAACTTCTTTTACCTTTTATTTCGTATTGATTTTTTTGAGATTATGGATCAACAAATTATTTGTATTGTTTCGTTGATTATGCTTGGTTAATTTCTTCATTCTAGCCCGAGGACGTAAAACCTCATATTGATTATGCCTATTTAATTAAACAATTCCTGGTTAATTTTGATTTGTATCTCGATTTTGTTATTATTTGAGTAATTGCTTTGCGTGTTTGAATTAGGAGTTTAATAGGCTTGATCACCCAATTTTATTCATAATTCAATTCCAGCTATCCTATAAATTATAATCCGTAATTGTTATAATATTTTGGGAATTGCAGCAACTAAGGCAGAACACCTTAGTGAGTAGTAACATTTAGGTTGCATGAAACGAGTGTCTCGTATTCATGGTCTAATTTATCCTATTGCTTTAAGTCTTGAATGCATCTCTCGAGTTGAACCTTAGATACATTTTTTAGGGTTATTCGTAGGGATAGATTAATTGGGGGTCGTACATGCTGATTAATTAAACATAAGAAGCGATCCGAACTAGTTTGGTCGTACCACTGGTTTAGGGATAAGATTCGAGAATAAATTGAGATAACCGGGTCCGTTGATTAAATTGGCATAATTAATTGAGGGGACACTATCCGAGGGCTAGACCTTTCTCACTATTTGAATACTATTAATTTACTTGCTCTTTATTACTATTTTATTGCTCCTTAGTAGTTATTAGTCAACAAATCCAAAATCCCCCCCTTTTTTTATTGCTTTTATACACAAATTGATTCGACTAAATTACACCGTTCCCTGTGGATCGACCCTTACTTGCCCTACTATATTAGTGGGTAGCTAAGGAATTATTTTTGGGTGCCGGCGACAGCACACCAAATTTTGGCGCCGCTGCCGGGGAATTCGGTTGTTAATTCAATTGAATAATTTGTGTTTTCAATTTTTGTCAAAAAAATTCAAAAAATTTCTGAACAGAAAAATTATAATTTCTGAACAGAAACAAAAATTGTTATTTCCGTGGCCTTCTGTTGTTTTTGTGAGTTATTGTTTTGCTGATTTGAACTAACACTGAACCCTCAGTGTTAGTTCTGTTTTTCTTTGTTTTGTTTTCAGTGAATGATCACTCGATCAAATCGAAGTGAACGACTTGAATTCAATCCAGAAGTAGAGAGAACAGCAAGGAGGCTTAGGAAGGAGACTCGTACACGTCGACAAATTAATTTTGCACCGACAAGAGAGACGAGTAGTGGTGAAGAAAGTGATAATCGTGAAGAGCCAATTTTCGAGCAAAATTTTGAGAATATGGCTGAAGAAACTCAAGAGCGGACGATGAATGAGTTGGCAAACCCAACCATCACTCGTCAACCCCTTTTCATTACAATTCCTACTCTTGCTGCTAATGTTAATTTTGAATTAAAATCGGGACTAATTCATTTGTTGCCTTCTTTCCATGGTCTTGCAGGAGAAAACCCACACACCTTCCTCAAGGAGTTTCATGTGGTATGCTCGAGTATGAAACCAACCGGAGTCACAGTGGATCATGTCAAGTTGAGTGCATTCCCGTTTGCACTAAAGAACACTGCAAAAGATTGGTTGTATTTCTTGCCGCCTAATACAGTGAACACATGGAATGACATGGAGAGGGTCTTTCTCCAACACTATTTTCCAGCCACCCGAGTGACAACCTTACGGAAGGAGATTGCAGGTGCTATGCAAGGGTCAGGGGAGTCGTTGTATGAGTATTGGGAGCGTTTTAAGCGACTTATAGCTTCATGCCCACAACACCAAATTGGTGAACAACTGCTTATCCAGTATTTTTATGAGGGACTCGCCCTCACAGATCGTAACATGATTGATGCAGCCAGTGGAGGAGCTTTGATGGATAAAACACCAACAGCTGCGCGTGAGCTAATATCTAATATGGCAGCGAATACTCAGCAGTTTGGTGCACGAGATTCCATGCTTAGGCCGGTTATTGGGTCATTGGAGAAAATCGCTAGCATGATGCAGATGATGATGAAGGGAAAAACTTCAGAAATCCGACCCTGCCGAATTTGCTCCACCACAGATCATGCTACTGATGATTGTCAGATTTTGAAGGAGGAAATAGAGCACCATGCTAATGCAGTTGGTTTTGGAAATTCTCAAGGCCGGAGGTATGATCCACACTCCAACACTTATAATCAGGGGTGGAGGGACCATCCCAATCTACGATATGGGAACCAACAAAACTATCAGCATGGGGAGAATCAAAGGCCTCAACACCAAGATCGTAAGTTTCAGTTGTTTAGAGGGAATGATCGTAATGTTGAATCTACGGGACAGAATAGTGGTGGTGGAAGTTCTGATATGTCTTTTGAGGATATGTTGAAGTCATTGGCTGCTACGACGATGAAAGCTCAACAAGAGAGTCAAGTAGCCGTGAGGGACTTGCAAGCCGGACAAAAGAATTTGGAGGCCCAAATCAGTCAAATAGCTACAGCCCTCAACCAAATGCAAGCCCAAAACAGTGGTAAACTACCATCTCAGCCCGAAATTAACCCTCGAAATGTAAGTGCCATCACTTTACGAAGTAGTAAGAAGTTAGAAGAAATTTCGGCACCCAAACGAAGTGAGAAGGATGGAGGGCAGGTTGGAGCAGATGATGAGGGGCATTCCCAGGTCCCTAATGGTCAGATTGATGCTCGGGACGAGCTGGTTGGGCCCGATAAAGCTGTCCGAAAAAATCAGGATGCAGATTTCAGTAACACTGACCCCCTCAGTGTCAGTGTCCCAGAAATAAAAAATGAGGTAAACGCTCGTAATTCAATTCCCATTGTTACTAATCCTTTACCTTTCCCATCCAGGTTTAAAAAGGCAGAAAAAGGTGTCAACGACCAGCAAATACTTGATGTGTTCCAAAAGGTTGAGATCAACATTCCGTTCATTGATGCCGTTAAGCAGATTCCAAGGTATGCCAAGTTCTTGAAAGAATTGTGCACTAATAGGCGTAAGTTGGCTGGGAACGAAAAGATCTTCATGGGAGAGCACGTCTCAGCCGTCTTCCAAAAGAAGCTGCCTCCAAAAAGGAAGGATCCGGGTATGTTCGTTATTCCTTGTACGATAGGGGATCACAAGATTGAGCAAGCTATGCTTGATCTTGGAGCCTCTATTAATGTCATGCCTCGATCTATATATGAGAAGTTAGGCATCGGACCATTGAAGGAGACGGGAGTGACTATCCAACTAGCTGATAGAAGTGTCACACATCCAGTTGGTGTAGTTGAGGATGTTCTCGTACAGGTAGATAAGTTAATTTTTCCTGCTGATTTTTATGTGATAAATATGAATGATAATCCAGGACATTCCATACCTATTTTGTTAGGAAGACCATTTATGGACACTTCCCAAACAAAAATAGATGTTCATGGGGGCACCCTCACAATGGAATTTGACGGACAGATTATTCATTTTAATATATTTGATGCTATGAAATTTCCTAATGCTTCTGACTCTCTTTTTGCTGTGAGTGTCATAGATCCAATTGTGCAGGAAATTTTTGAGCTTGATTGCAGGAACGAATTAGAAAATTTGCAAGAGATGGAAGAAGGAGATGAGCAAGAAAAAAATTATAGGTATGATGTTGCATATGTGAAACTACCTGATGCTTACCCAAAAATTCTTCCACCCTCTTTGCAGGCACCAGAGCTTGAATTGAAGCCGTTACCTGAACATTTGAAGTATGCTTATTTGGGCCCGAATGATACACTTCCCGTCATCATTTCAGCAAAGTTGACGGGGGCCCAAGAGACGACGTTGGTTTCGATTTTGAAAGAACACCAACAGGCTATAGGTTGGACAGTGGCAGACCTCAAGGGGATAAGTCCATCATTGTGCATGCATCGAATCCTACTCGAGGAGGATTCACGTCCCACCCGAGAAGCCCAACGTCGATTGAACCCACCAATGATGGAGGTGGTGAAGAAGGAGATCTTGAAGCTACTACAAGTTGGGATAATTTTTCCTATATCGGATAGCAAGTGGATTAGCCCTACACAGGTGGTACCAAAGAAATCCGGAGTGACTGTGATAGAGAATGATAAGGGTGAATCTATTCCAACTCGTGTGCAAACGGGATGGAAAGTATGCATAGATTACCGCAAGCTAAATGCCATGACAAGAAAGGATCATTTCCCTTTACCCTTCATCGATCAGATGTTGGAAAGGCTTGCAGGTCATTCTTATTATTGCTTTCTTGATGGATTTTCTGGTTATTTTCAGATTGCTATAGCCCTAGAGGATCAAGAGAATACGACTTTCACTTGTCCGTTTGGCACATTTGCATATCGTAAGATGCCATTTGGGCTCTGCAATGCCCCTGCCACATTCCAAAGGTGTATGGTAAGCATTTTTTCCGAATTTGTTGGGAATATAATTGAGGTTTTCATGGATGATTTTAGTGTCTATGGTGGATCATTTGAAATATGCCTAGGAAACCTTAGTTTAATTCTTAAACGATGCATTGAGACTAATTTGGTTTTAAATTGGGAAAAATGTCATTTTATGGTAGAGAAAGGAATTGTGTTAGGGCATATTGTTTCTGAAAAAGGCATAGAAGTGGACAAGTCTAAGGTTGAACTTATTGATGCTTTGCCTTACCCCACCACTGTGCGGGAAGTTCGTTCTTTTCTTGGCCATGCAGGTTTTTATAGGAGGTTTATCAAGGATTTTTCCAAGATAGCATCACCTCTTTGTAGACTATTGCAAAAGGATGTGGAGTTCGAGCTTGATGAGGCGTGTAAGGAAGCTTTTGACACATTGAAGAGATTGTTAACCACACCACCCATTATCCAACCCCCGAATTGGAGCCTACCATTCGAGATCATGTGCGATGCAAGTGATTATGCTTTAGGGGCTGTCCTTGAGCAGCGTGTGGACAAGAAATCTCATGTGATATATTATGCATCATGAACTTTGGATCAAACTCAAGCTAACTATTCAACCACGGAAAAAGAACTTCTTGCTGTGGTTTTTGCTTTAGAAAAATTTCGTTCATATTTACTTGGGACTAAAGTGATTGTATTTTCTGATCATGCAGCTTTAAGGTATTTGATGGCGAAAAAAGAAGCTAAACCGAGACTTATTCGTTGGATTTTATTGCTCCAAGAGTTTGATCTTGAAATTAAAGATAAGAGAGGTGCAGAGAACGTGGTGGCTGACCATCTTAGTCGCTTGGAGAGAGCCGAGGATGCTGAACCACTGCTGGAAAAATTTCCAGACGAGCAGCTGCTCGTTGTGACGAAAAAAATTCAGAATTCGACAACACTGACCCCTTCAGTGTCAGTGCAGTCTGCCCCATGGTTTGCTGATTTGGTGAATTTTCTTGTTGCCGGAGTTTATCCGGAGGATATGAACAAGGCTCAAAGAGATAAGCTACGTAGTGATGTTAAATACTACGTTTGGGATGATCCATATTTATGGAAGCATTGTGCTGATCAGGTAATACGAAGGTGCGTACCCGATTTTGAATTCTATTCCATTCTCACCTTTTGTCATAATTATGCTTGTGGAGGACATTTTGGATCCAAACGTACTGCTTTTAAGGTTCTAGAGTGTGGATTTTATTGGCCATCGTTGTTTCGAGATTCATATGATTTTTGCAAGTCGTGTGATAGTTGTCAAAGAACAGGAAATATTTCTCAAAGGAATGAAATGCCCCAAAACCCCATAATTGTGTGTGAAATTTTTGATGTGTGGGGTATGGATTTCATGGGCCCGTTTCCTTCTTCTTTTGGCAATTTATATATTCTACTTCTTGTTGATTATGTCTCGAAATGGGTGGAAGCAAAAGCCACTCGAACTAACGATTCTAAAGTGGTTGCAGGATTTTTGAGGTCTAACATTTTTGCTAGGTTTGGAATTCCAAGGGCGATCATAAGTGATAGGGGGACACATTTTTGCAATCGAACTATTGAAGCCTTAATGCGGAAATATTCGGTTATACACAAGATGTCCACATCCTACCACCCTCAAACGAATGGTCAGGCCGAGGTATCAAATCGAGAGATCAAGGCAATTTTGGAGAAGACGGTGCAACCTAACCGCAAGGATTGGAGCTTGAGATTGGATGACGCACTATGGGCATATCGTACAGCCTATAAGACACCTATCGGGATGTCTCCTTATAGGCTCGTCTACGGTAAGCCATGTCATTTGCCCGTTGAACTAGAACATAAGGCGTATTGGGCGGTTAAGAAGTGCAACATGAGTTTGACGAAGCTGGTGTTGGTAGAAAGTTGCAATTGCAAGAGATTGAGGAGTTGAGGAATGAAGCATATGAGAATTCCGTGATTTATAAGATGAAAACAAAGGCATTTCACGATGCACGGATTTCACGGAAAAATTTCACAATTGGACAAAAAGTATTACTTTATCACTCCAAGCTGAAATTATTTCCAGGTAAGTTACGTTCTCGTTGGATAGGCCCCTTTGTTATTACTAAAATCTTTTCTCATGGTGCAGTTGAGATTCAAAGCCTTAGGACGGGTAAAATTTTCAAGGTGAATGGTCACCAATTGAAGGAGTATCGAGAAGGTTTTCAAAAGGAGCACATGGAATGTGTGGATTTAGATAATCCACAATACTAGAGGGATTCACAATCCTAAGTCGAGCCATCGACAATAAACAAAGGCACTTGTTGGGAGGCAACCCAATATTTACTTAGTTTTTATTTTGTTTTGCTTTTAATTTCGTTTTTGTGTGTTTGTGTTTTAGGAGAGGATTTCAGATAAGGCGTGGGCACGCCTTAAAGAAAGACTTCTCCTGGAATTTTTCTTTTATTGAAGTGGTTAGATAAGGCGTGGACACGCCTTAACAAAACACCTCTCCTGGAACTTAGTTTTTTTTTTTTACGTGTTTAGTTTTCTTTTTCACTTAGTTTTCTTTTATTATTTTTTTTCTTTTCTTTTTGTTTCTTGCAGACCCATTATCATCAAGCCCACTACACTAATTGTAGTTGTGTGCAAGAAACCCTACCCCATCCCACTCCCGCCTCCCCCAATCTCTCTCCCCCTCCCACATTACCTCTGCAGCACTGCGTCTTCAGCAGCGTCCACTCTTGCTCACCGGCGCAACCGCTCCAGCCGGCGAGACCGAAATTCCGACACCCTATCACCGGAGTGCAGCGACCGTGACTCCACAGAGCCGCGGCTCACATACACTCTTCCGCCTCCCAATATCTTTCGCCGCGGCTGCGCACAACCATCACCACCGGCCGCCTTCACCATTGTTGCAGCGCCGCGACCTCCTCTTTATTTCTGAATCCGGAATTGCAGCGGCCCACCTAAGTCGCCGCAACCAACACTGCCACGCTCACGCTACCTGCGAACTCAACCACCGCGCATCTCGTCCAGCACAGCGTTGCCACTGCCGCGCCCCAGTTCCGATGCCTCCCCGTCCGAAAAGGGTCGGTAAGGGCTCATCCTCTAAAGCCCTAATTCGAACAGAATCAGCGGAGCCCGAACCACCTCCGGTGGATGACGGGCCGCCACGAACTGAACCGGAATCAGTCGATGCCCCATCTGCACCTGCGGCTCAGAATCAAGCTCCATCCGGTAACCCTACATTTTGCTTTCCAAATCCTCATTCGATTAAATTTGATAGTATAAGGCAGGTTGATGAATATCGTCGTATTCGTAAACGAAAAATTAAATCGCCTACGTATATTGATTTGTCACTGCTTTATTTTTTGGGTTTACTTGATGATGTTATGAGGTTGTTAGATGTTGGGTGTTTGCGATTTATTGCTACTGGAAATTGGCAGGCTTATGCCGATTTAACTTATGAGTTTTTGAGCTCTTTTGAATGATGCAGTGAAGGTATTAGGTTTCGGTTGTGTGGAACCACATACACGTGGCCTATTTGTCGATTTCTGGAAGCTTTAGGGCTTCCCTATGTTACTATAGACATTCCAGAAATTCACCCAGCTGTTATGTGGAACTGCATCACGGATGAGAGTGTGTTGTACAAACCGAGCAGTGCAAAGGCCAGCGCCATCCGAAACCCTGTATTTCGATATGTTCAGCGTCTCCTAGCTGATACAATTTTTGGTCGAGAAACGAACAAAGGAGTGGCAGAATCTAAGGAGATGGTTGTGATGTACTCTATGTATCATCGGATGGCCATTCATTGGCATGATTACGTTTTGGATCACTTTGAGCATGTTTGTAGAAGCAATGGAGGCATTGCTATAGGTGGGTTGATCACAGCCATTGCCATCAGCGTGGGTGTCTCTTTGGATGAACGAATACCTGTTGGTGAGACACAGTTACTGGGAATCGATTTACTACGTCAGATGGATGCCCTTGAGGAGGTTCATGGCACTTACCGGTGGATCGTATCGCTGCAACATAGGCTGCCACTACCAAATCCCGAGTTCACCACTATTGAGAACATGCTAAATGTTCAAATGATGTTCAACTCATGGCCCGACACTCCCGCACCATCTCCAGTACCCACGATTGGATTCGGATTCGGTGACACGGAGATTCACTGTCGCTTGGATAGGATCGAGGCAAGACAGGAGGTTCAAGGCAGCCACGTGAAGGAGATTCTCCGGCTGCTGAGGGCCCGACAACCGCCACCACCTTAGAATCTGGTACCCCCGTTCCACTCTACTTTTCAGTCTTATATGGTGTTTGCTTTTTTGTATCTCTTGCTTTAGTGCTAAGGGACTAGCACCTATTTAAGTGTGTGTGGGGGGGGGGGGGGAAGATGTTTTGTATCAAGTGGGTTATGTCTTTTTGCTTCTTGTATATATTGGTGAATTATATCGTTTGCTTAAGTGTTGAAACTTGATGGCATGAGTATTTGCATGAGTCTAGTGGCTGGAATTTTTGTTCTTTTTGTTAAATATGCTATGACCTTGGGTATTTTATCCTAATTGATGACTGGATTTGATATTCATATTTAAGCATAGGAATCGAGTTAATTTTTGGTTATTTTGGGTGTTGAAGCAATCCTGAATTTCATGTATTTTGGTGATTCTGTTTTAACGATCCTTAGAAGGAAAAATCTGAGTTGGTTGGCGTAGTTGAAAATTCTTTGAAATAATTGTGGTTGGAGGAAAAGAAAAAGGAGTTGAGTCGAAAAACAATTGAAATGAAAAAAATAACGAGGGGCTGAAACAGCTACCTACTTGAGGGGGCTCATGTGTTTAAACTGAAAAATCAATAACACCAAAAGAGCTAAAACCCGAAAAGTAGAGAGGAGCTGCGGACCTCGTTTGAAAGTTGAAAAATTCCAACTCCGGAATAAAGTCTCAAAACAAAAAAAAAAAAAACCAAATTCAACACCACTCGTTTCTGTACTTTGATGGAAAGTTGAATCGAAGAACCAAATTTAAGTTTTTTTAGGTAATTGTGGATGCATTTGGAGTAACCATTAATCGATGAGATTCCCATGCTTAGGTGTGTATAGAAGGTCTTTGTTGTACAAGAGGGGTAAGTTACTTTTGTTTGTGGCTCAGAAAGGGAAAATTCAAGTGCTAGAAATATGTGAGTATTCTTGTTAATCTTGGTTGAACATTCAAGTAATCGGTGTTGGTTGTGTTGTTGATATGATATTTTGTTCTCTTTGATAGCAATTGTTGCTTGAGGACAAGCAATGGTTCAAGTGTGGGGGATTTGATGAGTCGAATTTATTGCATATTTTCTGTACTTAATTGAATATTCTTTGAGATTTAAATTGGTATTTTGGTGCATCATTCGACTTATTATTATGTGCCTTTAATTACCTTGATATTTTTATTTTCCTATTTAATTCAGGTAAATTGAAGCATTTTGATAAGGACGAAATTCAAGAAATTAAAAGAGTTGAGGCTGGGCCGTGAATTAAAAGAAAAGAACTATATTGATGATGAGTCCATGAGCTATGGGATCAAGGCCCAAATCAACTGAAGGGATTTTTTGGACACTGGAGAGGAAAGAAAAGGAGAGGGACACGCAGGCGAAGGGGTATTACAGCCGCATTGAGGATTCTGGAAAAAAAAAGTCAACGCTAGTTTTTTTTGCTTTTGGAAACAGCTACTGGCCGTGCGATTGGAAGGCATATAACAAGACATGGATGTTAATGTTTCTTGATTTTGGTTTGATTAACTTCTTTTACCTTTTATTTCGTATTATTTTTTTGAGATTATGGATCAACAAATTATTTGTATTGTTTCGTTGATTATGCTTGGTTAATTTCTTCATTCTAGCCCGAGGACGTAAAACCTCATATTGATTATGCCTATTTAATTAAACAATTCCTGATTAATTTTGATTTGTATTTCGATTTTGTTATTATTTGAGTAATTGCTTTGCGTGTTTGAATTAGGAGTTTAATAGGCTTGATCACCCAATTTTATTCATAATTCAATTCCAGCTATCCTATAAATTAGTGAGTAGTAACATTTAGGTTGCATGAAACGAGTGTCTCGTATTCATGATCTAATTTATCCTATTGCTTTAAGTCTTGAATGCATCTCTCGAGTTGAACCTTAAATACATTTTTTAGGGTTATTCGTAGGGATAGATTAATTGGGGGTCGTACCTGCTGATTAATTAAACATAAGAAGCGATCCGAACTAGTTTGGTCGTACCACTGGTTTAGGGATAAGATTCGAGAATAAATTGAGATAACCGGGTCCGTTGATTAAATTGGCATAATTAATTGAGGGGACACTATCCGAGGGCTAGACCTTTCTCACTATTTGAATACTATTAATTTACTTGCTCTTTATTACTATTTTATTGCTCTTTAGTAGTTATTAGTCAACAAATCCAAAATCCCCCCCTTTATTTATTGCTTTTATACACAAATTGATTCAACTAAATTACACCGTTCCCTGTGGATCGACCCTTACTTGCCCTACTATATTAGTGGGTAGCTAAGGAATTATTTTTGGGTGCCGGCGACAGCACACCATAAGACAGATTTTGGTTTATGGAAAGCCAAGATGAAGGCGCTGCTGTCACACCATGGGCTGAAAGAGGCCCTCACTCCACTTGACCCTGCTGCATCAGATGCAGACAAGGCCAAGAAAGAGGAGCTTATGGAGAAAGCTTACAACATTGTTGTTCTGAGTTTGGGAGACAATGTTTTCAGAGAAGTTATGAAGGAGAAGGATGTTGCTGGAGTATTTGAGGCATTAGATGATCTGTATTTGGCACAATCTTTGTCAAATCAGATGTTTATGGAAAGGAAGCTCAATAATTTCAAGATGTCAGATGATAAAACCCTTGATGAGCAGTTAATAGAGTTCATGCAAGCAGTTGATGATCTTGAGAATGTTGGAATTACCTTGGAAGATCACAAGAAGTCCTTTCTACTCTTAGAGGCATTACCTCCTTCTTATGACAGCTTCAAGGATGCTTTGCTGATTACCAAGGAGGGTAAGGCAAAATTCAAAGAAGTCTTGTCCATACTGAAGACCAAGAGTTTACATGTTGCAAACTCAACCAAGAAGACCAAGAACCAAGCTGAGGGTCTTAATATCAAACTGAAGAATGACAAGAAAGGAGGGCAAGGCAAGAAGCTCCATGCCAAGCCAAACCACAAGAGAAATGGAAATGTAGTCAAGAGAAAGGCTTGCTACAAATGCCATAAGGATGGACATTTCATAAAAGATTGTCCTGAGCACAAGAAGGCTACTGATGCTGCCAAAGCTGATGTAGCAGAGGCAAAAGGGTATGATAGTGCTGAAGTGATGAGCATAACAGATAGCAAACTTGTTAATGAATGGGTGTTGGATTCTGGATGTTCATTTCACATGTGTCCCACCAAATCTTGGTTTCAAAACCTGGAAATGATGGATGGTGGATCGGTTCTATTGGGCAATGATGAATGCTGCAATGTGAGAGGAATTGGCACTGTGAGGGTGAAGATGTTTAATGATAAACATGTGATCCTGACCAATGTCAGATTTGTTCCAGATTTGAAGAGAAACCTTATATCTCTTGGCACACTAAATGCTTTGGGCTATGAATTCAAGACAGAAAGAGGATGTCTGCTTGTTACCAAAGCTGAAAGGATAGTGATGCAAGGGAAGAAGTCAAATGGGTTATATTCTTTAATTGGTGAGACAATCACAGGTGCTGCTGATGTTACCATGAGTTCTGAAGATGCTATGCTTTAGCATAAGAGGCTAGCACATGTGGGAGAGAAAGGCCTGATGGAGTTATCCAAGAAGGGGGCATTCCACCAGAAGACATTCAAAAGCCTAGAGTTCTGTGAGCAGTGCATTCTTGGCAAGGCCAAGAAGAAGTCATTCCAGAAGGGTGAGCACACTACCAAGGAGCTTCTAGATTATGTTCACTCAGATGTCTGGGGGCCATCAAGGACTGAAACCATTGGTGGAGGTAAGTATTTCATGTCAATTATAGATGACTATTCTAGGAAAGTTTCGGTGTTCATTCTCAAACAGAAGAGTGAGGCCTTTACAAAATTCAAAGAATGGCTACTTGAGATAGAGAACCAGAAAGGAAAGTCCTTAAAACATTTTAGGACAGATAATGGCCTTGAGTATCTATCAGCTGAATTCAATGAATTTTGTAAAGAGAAGGACATTACTAGACATAGAACTGTCCCTCTTAATCCACAGCAAAATGGATTAGCAGAGAGAATGAATAGAACTATTATAGAACGGGTCAGATGCATGTTAATTAGCTGATGCTAAATTACCTTAAAGCTTTTGGGGGGAAGTTGTATGTACTGCATGTTACTTAATAAACAAAACTCCCTCATATGCTTTAGAAGGTAAGACCTCAGATGAGATATGGTATGGCAAGTTATCTGATTATTCAAAACTTAAAGTGTTTGGATGTCAGGCGTATGCACACATTAGACAGGATAAGCTTGAGCCAAGGGCTCTGAAATGTATATTCATTGGCTATCCAAAAGGTGTCAAGGGCTATATATTGTGGTGCCTTGAACCAGGTCATAAGAAACTGATAATCAGCAGAGATGTTGATTTTAATGAGAAGGTAATGGGATATCCTCATAATGGAAACTCCCATGACCTAGATGGAAGAATTGTAAATGAGTCAGAAGAGAGTTTCTCAGCTGAGGTGGAGTTTCCCACATCAGGAGAGTTGACCCCAGAGGAGGTGGACAACTTTGCTGATGCAGGAGACAACACCCCTGATGAGGTTGTTCCAGAACAGGTTCAAGAAGGTGATCAAGAAGATCATTCAGAAGATGATGCCATGGAGGACAACCATGCTGATCTGAGAAATTACAGCCTTGCAAGAGATAGGCTCAGGAGGCAGATTCACCCCCCATCTAGGTTTGGCCAGGCTGATCTTGTGTCATATGCTCTGATCACAGCAGAAGAGGTGGAGCATTATGAGCCAAGAAACTACAGGGAAGCAATCACCAGTCCTGAGAGAGAGCAATGGATAGCAGCCATGTCAGAAGAGTTGCAATCCTTAGAGAAGAATGAGACCTGGATCCTTGTGGAGAAGCCAGACAACCAGAAGTTAGTCAGCTGTAGATGGTTGTTCAAGAAGAAGCTTGAAGTTGGATTTGGTGGTGCTAGAGAGCAGATCAGATTCAAGGCTAGGTTGGTGGCAAGAGGATTCACACAAAGAGAAGGCATAGACTTCAATGAGGTATTCTCTCCTGTTGTTAAACATTGTTCAATAAGATTACTTTTGTCTAAGGTTGCTCAAGATGATCTTGAGTCACATCAGCTAGATGTTAAAACTGCATTTTTACATGGAGAACTAGCTGAAACAATATATATGCATCAACCTGAAGGGTTTATCATGCCTGAAACTGAAAGTAAGGTATGATTGCTTAAGAAATCATTGTATGGGCTCAAGCAGAGTCCTAGACAATGGTATAGAAAGTTTGATACATTCATGCTTTCTATTGGTTTCTTAAGAAGCAAATATGATGGATGTGTATATATTGGTAAACAAGATTATCTAGAGAGCACCTATCTACTGATCTATGTAGATGATATGTTGATAGCTAGCAAGAGTATGAGAAAGATTACCCAGCTGAAGCAGCAGCTGAGTAGCAAGTTCGAGATGAAGGACCTTGGTGAAGCCAAGAGAATATTAGGCATGGATATTCTCAGAAACAGGAAAGCAGGGAAGCTGTTCTTGTCCCAGAAGGGTTACATTCAGAAGGTCTTGAAGAGGTTTCTTATGCACCAGTCCAAACCAGTTAGTACTTCATTTGGTCAGCAATTCAAGTTGTCAGTCAAGCAATCTCCTCAACACAGCTGAAGAGAAGAAGCAGATGCTTACTGTCCCTTATGCAAATGGAGTTGGAAGTCTCATGTATGCTATGGTTTGTAGCAGACCAGATCTTGCCTATGCTGTGAGTATGGTGAGTAGATTCATGGGAAATCCAGGAAAGTTTCATTGGGAAGCTTTGAAGTGGATTCTAAGATATCTGATTGGATCAGAAGACTTAGGATTATTGTTTGAAAAATCAGCTGTTACCAAGAGTCCCTTGCTAGGATTTGTGGATTCTGATTTTGCTGGAAACATAGATACAAGGAAATCTTTGTCTGGTTATGTGTTTACATTGTATGGCACTGCTATCACCTGGAGAGCAGCTTTACAATCTATGGTGACCTTATCCACAACTGAAGCTGAATACATAGCATTGACAGAAGCTGTGAAGGAAGCAATGTGGTTGAAGGGCATTCTGAGAGATTTTGGCATATTTCAGAAAAGTGTTCCTGTGCTATGTGATAATCAGAGCACTATTCATCTAGCAAAACATCAAGTGTTCCATGAGAGGTCAAAGCACATTGATGTGAAGTTGCATATTGTTAGAGACATCTTGGAGAAGAGCATTGTTAAAGTTCAGAAGGTGGCTTCAGAAGAGAATGCAGCTGATATGTTAACTAAGGCATTACCAAGCAATAAGTTCAATCATTGCATGGAGTTGGTAAACCTTAGCACCTGGGATGTTCATTAAGAAGAGAATGGACAAACAGCCTTGAGGAGGGCTGGGAAGAAGGCAATCTTGCATTAAGGTGGAGAATTGTTAGGATTAATGCAATATTGGATGTCATCTATTTCTATCTATCAGAAGAGTTGCTATTGGTCTGATCTTGGAGTTCAGCAAAGTTGAGTTAAGGTGTAATTCAACTGATAAGGTTTAGTGGTCTTGTTAGGAGTCAGTTAATCTGAAGTTATTGAGTTTGGACAACTCTGCTGAAGACAAGTCTGCTTAGCAAGTTGTCTGAAGTTTTTTCAGGAGAGTTGGGGCCAAGTCTGCTGAGACAAGTCTGCTTAGACAAGTCTGCTGAGACAACTCCGCTGAAGTCTAGATTTTCAGAGTTAGTTAATTCTGGTTTTTCTGTTAGTTAGTTAGTTGGTTAGTGGCGGTTATCCAATGCATTGTACATCTATAAATATACCATCTAGTGCATAGGTTGTAGGTTACTGAATTTGAGAGTTTTGAGAGATCAAGCTTAGTGAATACTTGTAATCTGTAACTTTCATTTGAGATTAGTGAAGAGAGTCTTCTATCCTCCGTGGACGTAGATCATTTGATCGAACCACGTAAATTCCGTGTTCTTTCTTTGAGTTCTTTATTCGTTTTCAATTATTTGCGTTTCTAGTTGTCTTGATTTATCATTTGTGAGGAGTTGCTTTGTGGATACAATTCCATAACAATTTCTAATTGGAAAGTCTCAAAATTTGCACACTCTTAATATGGAAATATCTCAAAAAATTAATATCCATCCAACATCGTTTTATTTTTAAAATTGTCACTCGTTTTTTACATACATTTTACATCACCAACCATTAAATTATTTTTTCTTAAAAAGTGTGCCGGTCAAACCGTGCAAGTCATCCCGGACCGAAGGTAGTAGTATTTAATGTGTAGTGAGGTATTGATGTAGAGAGAGATTTGAAAGGAAAAACTAGAGAGAGAGAGGTGAGAAATAGAAAATTTAGAAAGTGATAGGAAAAATATAAAATGCAGAGAGAGATGGAGAGATATATATAGTGAGTATTGACAAAAATGGATATGCGTAACTTAACAAGTAACACCAAAAACAAAAAAAATGATAAGTTAGCGAGGGACCGAAGGAGTATCATATATATGTTATTATAATGATTTAGTATTAAAGTTGAAATAATTAAATTATCCAAGTATTTAATAAATAATGACTACAACACAAAAATTCTAAATTTGTATTTATATATTTATCAAACAATGAATTTTATATAAATTTGACAAATCATTTTATAAATCCACTCTGAATCCGTTTTGGAATTCATGAATTTAGAATCCATTATTAGAAATTAACCGCTCCCTCTCATTATATATACACACAGGAGGGCTCAATTTTCATCCTACTATTAATTCCAGAAACCGTTATCTTGATCTTTAGAGCTCAACAATGGCGGGTAGAAGCTGCCTAATGAGAGATTTCAAGCATGTCTACAACGTAACCGTCTCCGACTACACCGTATTGGTCACCGTCACAAACCATCCTGATGCTATCACAGAGTGGATCAACGGCGTCAATGCTGACGGACATACTGTCGTCCGCAAAGTTGGCTTCGAAATAGAGCTCAACAACAACTCCTCCCCTGTTGGGACGGTGCAGTTGTGCGTGGGCAGGCGCTGCCTCGTCATCCAGCTCGCCCCCCGTTTATCGCCTTTCCATCGAGCCCTCAACGAATTCCTGTGCAACTCTAAGAATACTTTTATGGGGTTTCAAATAGCAGACAAGGTGAACACGTTGAGGAAACAGGTTCCCATCAGAGTGGAACAGATGCGTACGATGGATTTGATTAAGGATGTTCCGCAGCTGTTGAAGAATAAGCCGAAAGTATTTGCTGCGTATGGGTTGCATCCGGACACGATAGAAACTGATTGGGGTCGCACTAGGATGCTTTCAGATAAGCAAGTGCAGTATGCTTGTATCGATGCTTTGCTCAATCTTCATGCTGCGTTTGGCTCAGCTCGATCTCGCACAAACAAACGTGCAGCCAGATCTTGATCACTTTGATGTATAATCATTTTCTTTTCTTTCATCTATGCTATGGATCTTGTCATGTTTCTTTTCAATCTTTAATTCTTGGTGTTTTCTTGAACAAATTAAGTAACTCAACTATTGTAAATGTCACTCCCTCCGTCTCTCTTTGTAATTGACACGTTTATTTTTTTTGCACATGTTTTAAGAGATATAGTACTCCCTCCATTCGCCTATAAGCTTCCCTATTACATTTGGAAACATAGAAACTGCAAGGAGTTGGCCTAGTGGTGTAGGTTTGTGACTTAGAAGTGTGCTCCTCGCTAGATCTCAGTTTTGAACTCTCTAAGATGCAAACAATTTCTATAAGACCAGTTCATACAGAGAGAATGGTTTAAAATGAATATTACGAAGACGGCTACACCCTCAGTGCACTCTCCTTTCCAAATCGAGCCAGATTGCTCGTGCCATGTTGCAATGCTTTAATCTCCTTCTCCATGAACATTGTGAGCCAACCTTTCACCTGTGCCATACAAAGTTTCCACAACGGTATTTCAGATAATATATACACCAAATATTGAGGCAATCTGTTATGGAAACTAAGATATGGAGAAAATTGCACTTTTGGTCCTGTAAGAATGTGGTTAAATCGCTTTCAGTCCTTTTTCATGCACTTTTGGTCCTGTAAAAATGAGATTAAATTTATGTTTGTTTTAATGGATAAAAATTGCGTAAAAGTTACACATCTCTTAAAACACAAATGTCAATAAATTATAAAACTATTAAATGTATTTTAACAATTTATTTAAATAATTATTTAAAATTGATAAATTCACTTAAAATAATTTTATTATCTAAAAATTCAATCAATTATATATAATATTAAATTAAATTATTCAATTAAATCTGAAACCATGTCTCAAATCAATGAAAAAAAAAGTATTTAGCTTGATTTGAATTTTTTTTTTTTTGTATTTTAAAATTATATCAAAATTATATGGAGTTAAAAGTTAATTTAAATTTGGAGATTATATTTGAATATACTTTGTATATTTTTCAATATGATTTTTTTGTAGATTAAAATTACTTTCAAATTTTACTTTTAAATTTGTATTTTTTTTTTTCTGTATATTTCAGTTTTAATACAATAAACTTCTTCAAAACTTATTTAAATTTAAATTACATAATGTTTTTAGTGATTTTTAATTATACTCAATTTCTTGAATTAAAAAAAGTATTTAGATTCTATAAAAAAAAATCCAAATTATACAACTTAGTGAGATTTCTTCTAGAAAATTAATTAATATTCTAAATTGTATTGAAATTATTTATTTTTTAATTCTATAAATATAATTTATTATTAGTTTTAAAAATATTTTTTTATTTTTTTAATTATAATTACTTTTTTAGGGATATTTTTTGTTCAAGTAACGATTTCCATAAAAAAAAACTAACGGTTTTCATTCAAAAACTATCTTACAGGACAAAATCCGCAATAAACAGGACCATTTACAAACCTCAGGACTGAAAGTGATTTTAAAAAATTCCTACAGGACTAAAAGTGCAATTTTCCCCTAAGATATGTGATATCAATCACAATATCCATCATTATGTACATTAGTACTTAATTTGAAATGTGTTATATACTCCGTATCTAAAGACCACTCAATTTAATTGTTTAGTTAATTCTTACTGTTGCTTTTGTATATGAGTTAAGATATTGGATCATCTAGTTGCCATATATCTTGCTTGGGTTTTGTTGATAAAATCTTGTTACTGTGACTATTGTATATGAATGAAGCAACATATCCCCAGTATAAAGTCTAATGATTGAATACTTTTTTTAGAAACAGTCGAATGGCTTCTAATCTGGCTACTGGAGCAAAAGTTTCATCATAGTCAATCCCTTCAGATTGAGAGTATCCTTTTGCAACTAGCCTTGCTTTATTTCTAGTTATCACATCATTTTCGTCCTTTATGTTCTTGAATACCCACTTTGTTCCTACTACATTGTGGTTTTCAGGACGATCTACCAATTCCCATACTTCATTTCTTTCGAATTGGTTTAGTTCTTCTTGCATAGCAGTGATCCAATTGCTATCTGTCATTGCTTCTTCTATGTCAGCTGGTTCAATGTTGGATAGGAAGGCACACCAGCAGAACATAGATGATTGTGAGTTCTGATTCAGTGGTCTTCTGGTCTTGACACCTGATTCTGCTCCTCCTAAGATGAGGTTTTATGGATGATTGTTCCTCCATGTATGCCTCACAGGAGTATCTGCATTAGATGAGTTTGGATCCTCATCTGTTCTAGTGCCATCAGGGGGGTTGACTTGATTTCGTCGATCATCATCTGTATCTTGTGTGTCAAAGAGATCATTCCCCCTGGCATTTGGGATTGTTGCATCTTGATTCTGGTCAGCTTGCCCTGCTTGAGTTTGAGATCTAGTGACATGTCTATGAGGCTTATCCTCCTCTGGTTCTTCAGGAAAAGGTTCATTTACTTCAATGAACTTATCTGGTCTGGACTTGATCACTAGATGTCTCATCTGATCTGCAGCTGAGTTTGTTTCTACTGCACTCTTTTCACAAGATTCATCAAAAATAACATGAGGTGTTTCTTCCACAAGAAGGGTTCGTTTATATGGACCATACTCTTCTGTTCTCACATTATCATAAGAGATAGGGGGTGCAAAGAGAACAGATTTGTTGGAAGAAGACTTCTTCTTCTTGGCTGGAGCAGCATACAGCTGAGACTGTCTCAAACGAGATGGTCTAGGCTGTTTGTTGTTCCTCTGTACAGGCTTGGGGTTAGCTTGTCCTTTACCCTTTTTGGTTTTGGGATAGGTAGCCTTAGCTGGGACATATGCCTTTTGGTTCATATTAGGTTCATTGTGTTTAGAACACTCACCCTTTTCATGTATCTGAGTAGTGCACTTGTTAGATGTACTACCCCCAGCTGGAAAGGATGTAGATGGATTAAGTTCAAAGCCAAAACCCATCTTATTGCCATTTGATATATAATACTCAGAGATACTTTCAATAGTAGTAGAAGCTTTATTGAACTCTGATATCTTTTGATTTAGGCATTCCTTCTCCTTTTCTAAGAGCTTGTATGCTTGGAAGAGGTCATCGAACTTGGATTGTAGTGAACGAAATTCCTTAGTTTCTAAAGCTTGAGTGTAATATCATTTGTCTTATATTTTTCGTCCATAAAATATAGTTTCATACACTATATTTCAATCATCATTTTATCATCACCTTTTAACTATCATTTAATTATTTAAATTGTCATCAACTTTATTTATAAACAATTACTTTATTCACAATGGATCCCACAATACTCTTACTTTATCTACCATTTTTTTTATATATGTGTCCACCCTCAATGGAACTACTTATTGTGGACGGAGGGAGTACTTCTTTCTTTATCTAATAATTTTCACACCTTTAAAAGTGAATTTCATTATCGCAATATTCACAATTTTAATAAAATGTCATTACTTTTGAGCTTATAATACACAAATTAACTTAAACGAAATACAAAATTAACTCTATGCATTATTACACTTTCATATAAAAAAATATATCACCTTACCTATGAAAGGAAAAACAAGTAAATGTTCACACTTTTCAAAATATATATTTTTTTAAGAAAAACTATAGTTTAATAAAAAAAAAAATCAATACAACTTTTTAAACATATGAAATTTCAAATTGGGAAAATCAATACAACTTTTTTAAAATATGAAATTTGAAATTGAGAAATCGCTAGCATTTTTTAATACGAATATACGATTGTAGACAATGTAATAAATGTTGTGTTTAATGTAGTAGTAATTTACTTGTACCATTTTCTTTTTATTGTTCGATCGGACTTAGTTGTAGCAATTAAATAGCCGTACGAGATGCGCTAAATAAAATAAATTTCTCAAAATAATTTTAAAACCACACCGAAAAATTAATAAAGAGTTTCAACTCGCAACTTTAATTCAGGCATTCTACCAACTCAATTGAAAAGTGAAAGCCATCAAATGCCTAAAGTAATCTGCAAACATATAAAAACACGATTTTAATACATGAGACGAGGCATCATGAATTATACTTTTCTTTAAAATATGATTAAGATGAAAATTTATAAATTTAAGAGTCATACAATGAAATTAAATTAGATTTGTTTCATGTATAAATTAAGATGAAAATTTATAAATTTAAGAGTCATACCAGGACCTTCTTCTAATTTCGAACTGCGTTCACCAGTGACAGAGGTACGGACAAAGTGGGATAGCTCAAGTGGTTAGAGCACCACTACCTAGGTCTTAGGTACTGGGTTCGAGTCATGAGGAGGGGAAAAAAAGGGATGGGTATTTAACTTCCATCAAAAAAAAAAAAAAAAAACCAGTAACAGAGGTACGAAAAGTATTAAGTTTGAGAATGAAATTGTCAAGTTTTGTTTGAGATATTATTATTTATTTATTTTACCTAAGAAAAAATACAATTTTTTTAATTGGGGGTACAACTTATGAATGGATCTGCCTATGGCGTTCACTACGTTTACCAACACCAAATTGAAGTTGAGGTTCCTATATCGTTGAATCCCTTTGAGAATAGTCTTGAGTTCCACTCCAAAAATAGATCTAGGGTTAGTTAATACTCTTGTACTCCTTTGCAACCACCCTACCACTTGGATCACGAATCATATAGAAGACGCCATCCACCAGAAGCAAAAACCCATCAACAACCTCACATGTGGTCTCAAGGTGGTCTATAAATTCTGTAAATTCGTCGCACCCATGTTGTTCTTAAGTTCTGCTGGCCAGTTTTTTTCTTTGTTTTCAATTTACAGAATACCCATTTTAGAATCGCTGAGAGTTTATTGATAAATCAAATTTGTATTATAGGTACTTATTTTAAATTCTTCGTACCAAGTAGTTGTCAATTTTCTCGAGGTGTTTCAACAGATTAATTTTGTGCTTTGTACAATAGGTAATTCAATTATCTAATAGTTCTGTTCTAATGATTAGTGTTCATATACCACTGATTATGTGAGTTTTTTTTAATGAAAAATTGTAACGACAATGATGTCAATAAAGAAAAAGGTGATTCTTAAGAGATTATTTATTGTTCCTTCAATAAAAAAAATTCAGCTCTTTAGTTTTAGAATCGAGTAACAGTCTTCTGTTTATTACTATAGTTGTAAGAGGGTCTTTGTTTTTAGACTTAGAGAAGAGGTAAAGAATTTCAATATGTGAGAAAATCTGAGATTAATGCCTACATGTATATGTTCAGATGAAGTTCTCTGATTTTTGTTACTGTGTTAGATTTTGGTTTTGATACGGTTAGTATTTATGTTTCGACAACATACACAAAAGCAATTTAATTTTAGGATGCATTTATTATACTCCCTCCGTCCCATACTTGAAGCCACATTTTACCATTTTGGGCGTCCCATACTTGAAGCCACATTACCTAAAATAGTAAAAGCACTTTTAAACACTCCCCTTAAAACATCACAATATTACAACAAATGTCACTACTTTATTACACTAAAAAGTAACTTTATTACTATTTATAAAGTTGAAAAGTCTTTATTACCCCCACTTTATCTTACACAATACTAATAAACAACTCATTTATTAAAACTCGTGCCAATTTGGTTTGTGGCTTCAACTTTGGGACGGGGGGAGTATAAGATATACATAAATATATTTGAATTTCATATGAGTATTTGTTAACAGTTTAAGCTCATGAATATCATTCATTGTAGCATTTTGCCCATTTGTGCTTGCAACATACAAGAAATGTGTTGGTAGATGTAGTATGAAAAAACAGAAGTGATTCAATTTTAATGTAAAAAATTAAAAGAAACAATATCGCGATTAGTTACTATAGAAAGTAATGCAAATACTTCAACCATATATATGTTAGCATAAATCCAGTTTACACTATAGAAAGTAATACAAATACAAGATGGTTCTATATTTTTTTCCCTTTATATAAATATATCGTTCTATTTTTTAAGTAATAATTGTACATGTTATATAGTTTTTTATTTTTTTATATAGAACAAGCTTCTAATTATGTCTGCTCTAGAGAAAGGGGAGACTCCTATCCAGAATTGTCCTTTGCGAGAGGGGAGCCCTTAGATTCTTAGATTCACAAATGTGTGTTAATATTGAGATAATTGTTATCTATTGAATACTTAGCTATACTACTTTGTTAATTGATATATTTTCTCAATGTACAATTTAGAAAATACGAATATTATTTGTTAATCTTAATCTTGAGTACAATTAAAATTAATATGTGTACATGTATTATTATTTTTAAGTTATACTTTATGTATTTATGATTTTGCAGCATATGGAAAGAAGAATTAAATGGTTTCTTTTACACAATATTAAAATTAAATGTGTTTATAGGAGTACATTTTTTAAAATTAATATTATAAATTTATTAAAACTGTATATAATAATAATATAGGAGTACATTATATTTTTTAAAATTAATATTATAAGAGTACAACATATATATATATATATATATATATATATATATATATATATATATACACGCACGGGTGAATGACTAGTTTTAAATAAAATTACTCACTCTTACATACTCCCTCCGTCCACCAAAAGTGTGCTCATTTCTTTTTTTGGGTCCACAAAAAACGTGCTTATTCTATTTAAATAGTTAACTTTTGAATATTTTTTCTACTTTACTAACAAGATTGAGTATCTACCAAATTTTGGTGGACAGGGGGACTAATTATTTTAACATAAAATTACATTATAAGTATTTCATTCAAAATTTTAAAATAAACACACAATTACTAATTATCACCACGCGATCCCAAAACAAAAAATATTTTATTTAAAATGGAAGGGAAGGGCAGTTGAAATTAATGAAGTTGGTAGTGAGCAATGATTGCGATTGTTGCCCCCAAATCTTGGTTTCCTTTCAAACATCTTTTCTTTTCTTTTCTTTGATGTTTCATGTCTTTCCAATTTCCATTTCATTACATCCACAGTTTGCTTGTCCCATTCCCATACCCAATATACTTTCATCTTACTTTAATTTAATACTCCCTCCACTTTTAAACAAGTGTCATTTTAACAATTTTCAACATATTAAGATATATAATTATGGACAATTTTACCCTTCATTAATGATAACTAATTTTAATACTCCATTAAATTTATGTTTAGTAATGAATGTGGTCAATATTGTAGATGATATTCATATATACAATAATTAAGATTTGTGCATGATTTATGTTATAGTACTATATTCAAAAGGGAAAAAACTTAAATCAAGGTAAAGCAAATGGAGGGAGTACAATGTACAAGGGTAAAATTGTCAAACTTGAAGAAAAAAGTGTAGAATGACACTTATTTAAAAAATATTGAAAAATGCAAAGTGACATTTAATAAAAAACGGAGGGAGTAGTAATTTATATTCCACGTAGACATGTGTTCGGGAAGGAAATAAGTCAGTTCTAAGTAGACTTTACATATATATATAAAAAAAAAAATCTGATTTGTTATATAATTTTTAGGTTCAAGTTTAGTCCATGATCTATTATATACTCATATTTTTAGTCCTATTAATGCATTTAAAAAAAATCATATAGTAACACTTTATTATCGTCAAATTATAAAATTGACTCTCTAAATCTCAAAATAAAAGAAATAAAAGTAATAACAAATTTATTCAATGTTCCAAAAAAAACATTCACCTATTATAAAAGAAAATATAATTACGGAGTCGCAAATACTTTATGTGTGCTTATGTGAAAATTACCCAATTTATGATTTAGGTTATTATATTTGGCCCATATATTTTTCCGACCCAACCCGCTCAAACTTAAAATTTTAATTTTATGCAAATTCCTTAAGTTTAAATACCAAAATTTACTTTTGTAATCCCACACCCTCACTGTGTGCGATTTACACACAGTGAGGCGTCGCCCTCCATCCCCCTTCTACATTTCTGGCCGCGCCAATCTGTCCTCCCGTCGCGCCGATCCGTCCACCCGCCCGCCGCCGAAGCCGCCCTCCCGCCGCGCCGATCCTTCCATCCGCCCGCCGCGGACGCCGCCCTCCCGCTGCGTCGATCCGTCCATCCGCCGCGCCGATCCGTCCATACGCCGCGCCGATCCGTCCATTCGTCCATATTTTCATTTCCTATTTTACATTTTCTACTCTTCTTCAGGTATTTTATATTTTGAGTTTGATTCAAAAAGTTGTTTTTGTTTCTGTTCTCTGACGATGATTTTTATAAATGATATTTTATCTCTTGAGAATAATTTTGTGCTGAATCTATTTGGAGACCTAGGCTGAAGATAATCTGTTTTCATTTCTTTTAAACAGAATAGCTTTGCATTCGATATCTTTTATCTCATCTTATTTGATTTTCTGAGAAATTTCCCTTATTTTGTTGCATAAAATTTGTTTTCTGATTAGCCTGATGATCAAATCACAACTTCCGTTCTTCTGAGAATATTCCGTGCGGAAGAATTATGGAGACCTGAACTGAAGAAGTTTTATTTTCGAATCTCTTTTTTTTTTTTTTTTGCAATTACAGTCTTTCAGTATTAACTAAAATTAAGGAAGGGGACGATAATTGTTTCTCAGTGATGATAATTTACAGATGATAATTTACCTTGTAAGTAAATTGACCATGAAGTAGAGTACATTGGTGGATAACTGGTAATACTATCATATGCAAAATATAATACTATTGTGTGTATAATATAACACTGTGTGCCTTTAGATGTTATACTGTGTAAAAATATGAAGCAAATAGAGACAAAAATAAGGTCAAGAGGTGAGGATGATGAATTGCTGGACAGTGTTGTTAGAGAAGAAGAGAATGATGGTGACGTAATTAAAAAAAAGGTATAATTGCATGTAATACTGTTACGTTTTAATTGTAATATTGTTACGTTTTAATTGTAATACTGTTTTTGTTTTGATTTAATGTCCTTCAAAACTTGAGTAGTTAATTAGTTCATTTTTTAAACATTCAATTTGATAAAAATAGTTGATTTTTTGTATGATACTGACTAAGTATTTCATGTGTTACTGTCTAGGTGTGTTGAGATGTAGAATAATATAGTACTCCATCAAGTATTATTTTCATTTATTGAGCCTACAAGAATTGAGCCTACAACCTCTTTAAAAAAGAGGGTAAACTTTTACCACTAGAACATAACTATAGTTTATTATTAATTTTGTTTTATATGCTTAATAATGTTTTCTTTTTCGCGGGCTTTGGATTTGGGCCCAGGTACCTTAATTTCGCGGGCTTTGGATTTGGGCCCATTTTTTTCCGGATACCCGCGAGAATATTAATCCAGATTTTTTTTTCCCTTATTTAATGGATTTGCACATAAGTATTTTCACATAAGTCCATCCCTTACGGAGTTAGTATTACTAAATTTCCTTATTATATTTAATTATCACATATATTATATATTTTTATATCATATATATTTATATATAAATAAAGTTAAATAGATAGATATGTTGAATTTAAAAGGTCTACGAAAAAGTTCGAGCTCGATTTATTTAACTAAATAAGTTTTAAAAAAAGTTTGAGTTCGCTTTAATAGGTTGAGTCGTAGTTCCCTGTCATATAGCATGATTATATTGTGTGAACAATTTTTCACTATGAAAGTGGATCTACGCAGCAATACTATTCAATAGTTTAACTGCTACTCTTCAGTACAATTTACACCTACCACCTTTTAATAATTTAAGTATTACGACTATCATTTTAGTAATTTAAGTGATATATTTTAACATTACAGAGAAATATATTTCAATAACTTAACCAATACTAATCATTTAACATTACAACTAATACCTCTCAGTAATTTAAGTAACATTACGACTAATTTATTTTAATAATTTAAGTAATATTTTTTAGTATTATAAATAATATATTTAAGTGTAACTAGTTCATACAATACTTTCTGCTCAAATATAAGTGAGAATAGTAAGATTGACGAGATTTTCTAGTAATTAATAGACAAGGGAAACTCTCTTTATGAATTAAATAAGATATTATCAACAAAATGAAATTCATAAAGAGAATGTTACTTAAAATTTTGTGATCTTCATTTACACTAAACTAATTTAAAATTCAAATTTTAAATCTCATATTCAATTTCCACATAAAAATACTTTTGACTCTATTATTATACTTCTCAATAAAATTCACTTTACATTTTAAAATAACCCACCTCACCTACCTAATCAATCTACATTGATTTAACATAAAATAAAATAAAAAATACACGTACTCTAAAAATTTCAAAATCCTTTTCGTATTTATACTAGTACTAGTGTAAGACCCACGTTTTACGCGGGATTAAAATAAATTTATAATATATATATTTTAAGTTAGTAATTAAAAAATAATCTAAACATGTATGGTATAAATTTGTAAATTCATTATTCTATTAAAACATAAGAAAAGAAAATGTTGTACCAATATAAATTACATCATATATATATATATATATATATATATATATATATATATATATATATATATAATAGAATAGAGAATTATAAATTTATTTATAAAATAATCAATATACGAAATTACAAATTGCGGAAAATTTTCTTGTAAACAACATTTGTTGTACACTTAAATATTTTTCATTTGAATTTAGACAAAAAAAATTCAATTCACTCCTACTCTTGACTCTAGAGACTACAATATTTGTCTGTATATGAACATAGGTTTCGGAAGGTGAACAAAGTGGATGATTTCAGATCAACATTCCAAATAAGCATTATAGGGACACTTATTTTTCAGAACTAATCGATGATTTGGTAGACCAACACACTTAATAAAATAGAGTATGTCAATAGAAAACACATGTCCCATACCACCAGGTGTATACCCTGATGGATAAATACTACTGAACTCAAATATTCTCTTGTATCGTCATGTATCATCGTCAATATTATCTCGTTAATACTTTGAATTTATTTATGTATTGGAGGAAGTATAACTCTATCCTCGAAATACTTATTTGTACCAAAATTGCCAGAGACGGAAGAGTAAACATTGTCAACTATATCAACAACTGAATCACATGCATCTAAAACCAAATGCTCTTCAGGAATATCAATATTTGGAAAACCCTCATCATTATCTCCAAGATCCCCCGACGATACAGTTGGTGTATTAAACTTACAAAAATGCATTTTGTATGTATGTGAATATGGCAAATATTTAGTACTCTCCCGTTTCAATTTAGATCCATCATTTGCTAAAAATGGATAATCCAAATTAGATTCATTATTTCTTTATTTAGCAATAAATATTTTTTCACTTTAAACCACCACCTTCAAACATCTCAAAATTACACCATATGTCATTACTTTATTAATTATCAAAATATTTTATTACTCAAAGGACTCGCATACCCAATATTTTATCTCATTTAATACTAATAAATAATTCTCACATTAAACTACGTGTATACACATTAAACTACATTTATAGTAAATGATGAAATAAAATTGGGACGGAGGGAGTATGCATTATGACAAATATTTTTGCAAAACTCCCTCATCATTATCTCCGACAAATCTTTTTGCAAATCGACGATTTTTAGCGTACTATTCAACTCGGTTACATCTAGATTGATACATGTCACAACCATGCCCTTCTATCCAACCCTATAGAAGAATGTACGCACTTAAGCATACTCTTTAGGGAGATCGATCATCTATTAATTATTATATTCGATGAGAAATGCGAGTTTGTTTTATCCACTTTCTCTATCCCACTCTATCAAAATGATAAAAAATAATGTAAAATATATATGAGACATTTTTATTAATTTATTCCATTAACTTAAATTACAATACAAAAGTTTCAAATTGGACTTCCTACTTTAATAATACGGAGTATTTAGATACAAAATAGATTTATATATCAATTAAATAATTAAATCAATATATTTTAGAGTTAGAAATAAAAAAAAGATTATAACTTGTAAATCATACTGATTATAGCACAAAATCTTTTTAATGTGTGATTTAGCGAAATTTGAATTTGGTTGATACAAATTTGATATTGAGCAAAGTGTGATTTGACATTACATACACCATTATATTCATTTAATTAGTTAGCATTAGTTTAAAAATTAAATTATCGATTTATAAAAATATATGAAAATATATAGTATCACACCCCATCTTTTGTCTAAAAGATTTTCAAAAGAATTTCATGCCACCTTCCAAAATTTATCTACGTGATGTAAATTTTCTTAACCTCGTAAGGTAACAAAAGTTAAAGAAAAACACATGAAAAAAATATATAATTAATTTTTTATTTTTGAAAATAAGGATAATTAATTTTATTTTATTTTACCTACACCATTCAACCTAAATTGAAAAACATTTTTTTATGTTTGAAAAACATAATCCTTATTTTACAATTTAATAGATTTAACTATTTTTTAAATTTTAATGAAAATAATTTTTGTCTTCAAATCTGCAATTTAATTTAGAAAAAAATTTAATGCATTTTGAATTATGGGATGAAATCATAATGATAGGTTTTATTGTATTCCTTAATATTTTCTAATTATTTATTAATTAACAACTGTATTTCAACTATAATTTGCTAATTAGTAGTATAATTTTATGTTATTGCCTTCTTTAATTTTGTATTCAATTTTTAAGACTTTTCTTAAGTTTGGTAAACGTAATTTTTATTTTTCAATTTAATAGATACAAATAATTTTTAAATTTTAATGAAAATAATATTTCTATAATTTTTATAAGCATATGTCACAATTATTTCATAATTTTTTTAAAATTAGTCAAAGTTATTAGTTAAATTACAAAAACTTGTATGAAATATATTTCCAACATTTAAATTAAAAATAATTTTCTTAACCTCGTAAGGTAACAAAAGTTAAAGAAAAACACATGAAAAAAATATATAATTAATTTTTTATTTTTGAAAATAAGGATAATTAATTTTATTTTATTTTACATACACCGTTCAACCTAAATTGAAAAACTTTTTTTTTATGTTTGGAAAACATAATCCTTATTTTACAATTTAATAGATTTAACTATTTTTTAAATTTTAATGAAAATAATTTTTGCCTTCAAATCTGCAATTTAATTTAGAAAAAAATTTAATGCATTTTGAATTATGGGATGAAATCATAATGATAGGTTTTATTGTATTCCTTAATATTTGCTAATTATTTATTAATTAACAACTATTTCAACTATAATTTGCTAATTAGTAGTATAATTTTATGTTATTGCCTTCTTTAATTTTGTTAATTAATTTTTTTAGTATAAAACATTTCACAATTATTCATTTTTTTAGGACTTTTCTTAAGTTTGGAAAACGTAATTTTTATTTTTCAATTTAATAGATTCAAATAATTTTTAAATTTTAAAGAAAATAATATTTCTATAATTTTTATAAGCATATGTCACAATTATTTCATAATTTTTTTAAAATTAGTCAAAGTTATTAGTTAAATTACAAAAACTTGTATGAAATATATTTCCAACATTTAAATTAAAAATAATTTTATTTACTCTTCAACATTTAAATAAAAAAAAAATTGCATTTACAATATTTAATAACCCACCTACAAAAACTAATAAATATAATATCACAGTTTTTTGCTCTATATTTTCTGAATTTAATGCATATTTAATAGAAAATTAATAGCTAATTAGCCGAAATTATGAAAGAGTTACATAATTTTACCCTTTATAATTATTGTTATAAATGTCATTAAATTTAATATATTTTTATCTAACTACATTTTTTTTCTCTACCCACATTAATTCTTAAATCAAGATATTTTAATAATTAAAGTGACAAATTAGAATATTCTTAAATCAAGATATTTTAATAATTAAAGTGACAAATTACATTCTAGTTACTTCACATATATATATAAAAGTCAATCTAAAATGATAACTCTTTATTAGCTTTAATTACATTCACTTAATCAATTACATAATTTAAGTGATTTAAAGAGTTTGTACCGTTACAAAATTAAATATTATATAAAATCAATTTATTTATTATGAAATAAATGAAAATAATTTACATAATCAATTATTATATGATATAAAATTTTGAAGTCTTTCAATGATATATACAATTCAAGATTTTTTTTAAATAAATTTGTAAGATTGCTCAAAATTTTTAATCGGATAAAGAATGACAAATTCAATGTTCCAATTTGAATGAAGAATGATAACAATTTTGTGTTTATTTTTTATTGTATTTACATTTACATTAATTTGTTTATGTCATGTTCTTTTCTCTAATGCATGTATAAAAAAAGTAAAAAATAAAATGAATGAAGGTGGATTTTTATTTAATGAAATGATTAAGAAGAGAGAGATTAAGTTAGAGGAGTTGTGGTCGAGAGAGAGAGAATCAAATCAATAGAACAATAAAAAAATTGTAATATTGAATTTTGTGTAGATAAATTGTGATAAATTGAATATCCGCATCTCCAAGAAATATGAATGTTTCATTTACATTGCACAACTTATAAATAAACATAAATATGTTACATTACAGATTTGCAACATAAAAAAAAAAATACTCAAAGAACTTAAATCCTAAACCTGAATGTTTGATTTCAAATGAATATTACAAATCTGAATGTTTGTTCATGTCGTAATGTAGTAACAAAATTTTTGGGAAGAACCAAAAATACAGATTGGATGAATATGAAATGCTTTAGCATTTCTCATTCATTCTCATCCAATACAAAAGAATTCAAAAAAAGAAAATGGGCTTGAGAAATGTTTGAGGAGAGATGGAGTGAATTGAAAAAAATGAGAGAGGTAAGCTACCATTATATAGGAGATTGAATTAAAATCTAACGGTTAAGATCAAACATATAAATGGACGGTAAAGATTATAGTCAAAAAAATGGGAATGAATGAGAGTGCAGGATTTTTGAAATGAAGGGATTTAGAGGAGAGAGGTTGAAGTAGAGGATGTGTGATTGTGACATGTGGCACAACAAAAGTTTGCAAATATATATATAGATATTGGAAATAAACGTTAAATGACACAATTACACCCCTCACCCACCCCCTATAATATAATCAAATCACGTTATTTATACTTGTTTCTCTGCTTCACTCCTCCTTCCACACTCAACTCTGCACCAAAACTGAAAAATAAGCCTTAGATCTGACTTCGAATCCACTCATATTGCACGATCCGGTAAGTATTCATCTATGTTGCAGCTTTTCCTGTGAATTTTGTGGAGAAACTGTGAATGTGCTTGTGCAAATGAGTGCAAGTGTTGACGTTGTTGCTTTCTTTGAAAATCTTGTACTGCGTTTTCTGTGAGTTGCTGTGGACTTATGCATTTGTGTAATATTATGGCGGAGGTAGGGTTTTACCTGCTTGCATTTTTTTAAGCAATAGTTGATTTCGTTAATGACTTTTAGTGTGAGTTTAATCTGTCCAATTATTTGAACGTTACGTTTTTTGTAATGTAGTGTGTGTGATTTACCAGCTGGAGAGTTTTAATTAAGCATCATTTTAGTGGATTCTGGTGCTCAGCAGTCAACACTGCTGACTACTGCACTCTTTTCTCGTGTGATTGAATGTACTGAAAAATGAAAATTAGGCTTTGCTATTGCTGTTGATATTAAGGTTTTTAAAATAAAGTTGACTAACGATAGTTACAATCTAGGATCTGTGTTTTACTATGTTGTTGTATTGCACTTGGTTTATGTTTCCTAAGAAACTTTTCATTGAGGATTTAAGCACATTGAAGGCATTCTCAGGCTTGCTTTACCGAGTTCTGTATTTGAAGCATTATTGTTGTTAATGATACTGCAGGAGATACTCAGATTTATTTTTTCGCCAATCTAATTGAGAACCATAAGGTTATATGATCTTAATGTCTGATCGTGCATTATCTTTTACTGATCTAAACTGGAATTTTTCTGTTGTCTGTTGTGCTTTTCCCATAATATGCAGTATAATGATACTGAATTTGATAATTTCTCAGGATTGTTTTGAGCCAGAGTGAAATGGCAGCAGTAGAAGATGAAAATCCTCTTCTTGGTCAAATTACTTGTGGATCTTTATTGCAGCAGTTGCAGGTAATCCATTCCTGGATGCTACAAGTTCCAACTCGTTTTTTTGTGTTTAAGTTACTCTAAAAGTCTGGCGTGCTGACAAAAACCAATCCTTATTTTGATGCAGCAAATCTGGGATGAAGTTGGTGAAACTGATGAGGAACGGGACAAAATGCTCCTTCAGTTGGAGCAAGAGTGCTTGGATGTATACAAGAGAAAAGTTGACCGTGCTGTGAAATCTAGAGTGCAACTCCTTCAGACACTGGCTGATGCTAGAGTTGAACTCACCAACCTCTTATCTGCCCTTGGAGAGAAGACTTATGGTGGGAATGTAAGTAGTTATCCTTCCATTTATATATCATTTCTCAAAGCACTTTGAAATGATCATTGTGTTACTAGCTGTATACAATCCATAGACTCCATACTGTTTGAGTGAAATGGGACTTTGCTTGAGGGTGTCTCATGTCTTGTTTGCAGACTGAGAAGACAACAGGAACCATCAAGGAACAGCTTGAAGCTATAGCTCCTGCACTAGAAAAACTTTGGACACAGAAAGATGACAGGATAAGAGAGTTTTCTGATGTTCAATTTCAAATACAGAAGATATGTGCAGAAATTGCTGGTACCAGCGAGCAGTTGGAGAGTCCCGTAGTTGATGAATCAGACCTATCCATGAAGAAATTAGATGAATTTCGTGCTCAGCTCCTAGACCTTCAAAAGGAAAAGGTGAGGTCCTTAACTTATCATAAATTAGTATTAAATGCTTGTAGGTCAATTTCGTTTTGATGCTAAGAAATTAATAAATCATCATTATTTGTTTTCTGATTTTGCAGAGTGAGAGGCTGCACAAGGTTCTTGAATTTGTGAGCACTGTACACGGTCTCTGTGCCGTCCTTGGCGTGGACTTTATTACTACAGTCACAGAAGTGCATCCAAGCTTAAATGATTCTCGCGGTATGGAGTCAAAAAGCATAAGCAATGGTACACTGTCTGAATTGGCCAAGACTGTTTTGGCTCTTAAGGAAGATAAGAAGACAAGATTGCAGAAGGTAAATTACATGATCTCCTATTTATTTTCTGCTGGAGAAACTTTTTGTAAACGAGCTATCCGGTAGAAACCTTACCAGAATAGGGCATCGGTATTGACTGATGGATACTACTAGGCTACTAGCTCAAACTTTTCCTCTCTTGCATCAGAGATTATCTTAGTCAAAAATAGTACCCTAAAATTATAGTTTACTTTTTGTACATTGAATCTAGGACTAAGTTCTGATTTCCACACTCCATTTATGTGATTGATTCATGGTAGATTGACTGTTTTCAACCATGAACTGTGGGCTAACTTCTTTTTATATTGTTCATAAACATAATCTAATAGAGTTTCTTGTTGTTGATGGCAAACCTGCCATTAAAATTTTATTTTCTTGTCATTCACATAGGTTTTTCTGTTATTAAGAAATATTTATAGACTATTATTTACCTGTATCATATGTGGGTAACTTTATTCATAATCTCTCTACAGCTTCAAGAATTGGCAACTCAGCTAATTGATCTTTGGAATTTGATGGACACACCCCCAGAGGAGCGCAGACTATTTGATCATGTTACCAGCAATATTACTGCTTCAGTGGATGAGGTTAATGTTCCTGGGGCTCTTGCTTTGGACCTCATTGAACAGGTTTTATAGCCTTTATGTCACAAAACTTAAAATTTTCATAGACAGTGAGAATCGTCACTTGAATTTAATCAATTCTGCAACTTTAAAGGCTGAAGTGGAAGTTCAAAGGCTGGATCAGCTTAAAGCTAGCAAGATGAAAGAAATTGCCTTTAAGAGACAAACTGAGCTTGAGGAGATATTTGCTCATGCTCACATAGAGATTAATACTGAGGCTGCTCGTGAAAAAATTCTGTCTCTTATTGACTCGGGGAGTGTTGAGCCGACAGAGTTATTGGCTGACATGGATAATCAGATAACGGAAGCAAAAGAAGAAGCTGGGAGCAGGAAGGATATATTGGATAAGGTTGAGAAATGGATGTCAGCTTGTGAAGAAGAAAGCTGGCTTGAAGACTACAACAGGGTAATTGATTTGTGAAATACTGAAATCTAATTTCTTCCTCTTTTTCTTCAATTGTGCACTTGCTTTGTTGTATGTTATTGCTTGCATATAAGCTTGACTATAAACAATATATGCTTTGGTTACAATAAACAGGATGAAAACAGATACAATGCTAGTAGAGGTGCACATTTAAATCTGAAGAGAGCAGAAAAGGCACGAATCTTAGTCAACAAAATTCCAGGTACTTTAACCATGAGCTATCTCACTGTTGTAGAATTTCTAACATTAGTTATTTTTTTGTTCAAATTAATTATCAATGTAGACAAATTTGGTACATGTTTTATTCTAGTACTTGATATTTTCGTACATGTTTCGGCCTTCCAGCTCTAGTAGACAGCTTGGTTGCAAAAACTCGTGCTTGGGAGCAAGAACGCGGGATCACATTCAATTATGATGGTGTTCCTCTACTGGCGATGCTAGATGAGTATGTAATGCTCAGACACGAGAGAGAAGAGGAGAAGAAGAGGCTTAGGGTAAATCCTATTCTTCTGTATTTTGCATAATTGTGTTCTCTATGATTTTAATTTCTTGACAGCCACTTGTTATAGTTACAGCAATTTGCCCTTTAGAAGCTAGAGAATCATGGGTTCAAGATTAAAAAGGGAAGGGGGGGGGGGGGTGACCTCAAAAAGATTTGAACAAACTATTGAAAATTTGTTATTCTTAGATTTAAAACCAGAAATGCCAATGAATAGGGTTGTAAATGAGTCAAGTCGAGTAATGTCAAGCTCGAGTGTGACTCGATAAAAAATCTCAAAGCTCAAAATTTAACTTGAACTCGAGCTCCGGACTCAATAACTTACATAACATTAATTATATATTTTTATTTTATTTATAATTAGAGTATATTTGTAAATTGCAAATAATTAGCATATCATGGGTAAAATAGTAAAATAATGTGAGCTCGAATAGACTCGAGAGCGTGATGAGCCTAGTGTTACTAAGCTCGAACTCGAACTCGGCACTATTAAATTTGAGTCGATTTTAAGTTTTTTCCGAGCCAAGCACGAATAGCTCGTGAGCAGGCTCGACTCACTTGCACCCCTAGATCCGATTCATATAATTGACCCACATAGTTTGTTGTTGTAAAAGCAAATTGTTCCTGCCAATCATTAGATTATTTTTCATTATCTTTACAGGATCAGAAAAAGTTCACCGAACTGTTAATTAAGGACCACGAAGGCCCGTTCAGTTCAACGCCAAGCCCGGCCCGACAACCTGCCACGAAGAAAGTTGTGGGCCCGAAATCCAACGGAAATAGCAGACGACTCTCTCTAAATGCTCATCAAAATGGGTCGAGATCTGTGAATAAAGACGGGAAGAGAGATACAAGTCGAGTTGCACCTGTGAACTACGTAGCCATGTCGAAAGAGGATTCAGCATCAAGCATTTCTGGGGCTGAACCTCTTCCATGTACACCCTAGAACCTTAAATTGTTGTGTGTCTATATGTCGTTTTTTGTACCATTACGCAGTAGACTAGTAGTTGTAGAAAGATACTTGTTTGTTATATTATATGTTTGATTCCAGGGGTAGTAATATTTGCATTATAATGAGGTTACCAGAAAGTTTTTTCTACTCGCTTTCTCCCAGATCCAGATGCATTTTTTAAATTTTTTGGTCATTTTTGGTCAATATACTTTTTATTTAATATACTTTTGAACATGTAATTCTTTTTATATTTTAATTACCTGCATACACCTTTTTTTTTTTTGAAAAAAAAAAAAGAAGAACTTTTGCTCGTATACTTTAATTTGTGCGCTCTTGGCTCAAGTGCAGTAGTTTTTTGTTCACTTTCCCCTTGGACTCACCTTTTATTTTGACTTTATTGGGCAAAGTACCTGCACTGCATATGGTTTACGTGTGATTTATGGAATTAGTTGAAACTTAATTTCTACATATCTTTCTTTATATACTATTTCTAAATCTATATGACTTTCTTCAATTCATAAATTCTATAATTTTGAATTTTAAAAAATATATTTATTTTATCTTTTTCTTTCTTCTCTCTTACTTTTTTAACCGTTTTTTTTTTCAAATTTTAATGGCTAATTAATTTTATAATTTCTATTTTTCTTTTTCAATCATTCTTTCATTTTCTTCCTCAATGACATAAAATTCCATACATCTACATTTTATAAAAAAAAATCATATTTAAAAAAAATATATTTAGTAATATTATTTCACAATTCTGTGTAATACACGTCTTACACTAGTAAATATTGTATTTGGGGTTATTGATTAAAAGTTTAATGTAGATTAATATCACGGTTAATTGTATTAAATAAATTATACTAAACAAAAATTATAATGTTTAAAATCATAAAAAATACTGTAGTAATTCAATATACTCTGCATACTAGTCTGGGCTGGCAACATAAAATTATTTGTGGAAATTTTGGAGTTATAATAAAGGTGGGAGTTGAAAAGGAGGGTATTTATATTGCAAACCACGTGATAAGCTGTGTTTGGCAAAAAGATAGTACGAGCTATCTTAATTTACTTTGAATATTTAGTAAAAGAAAGAGAAACATTAGGACAAGAAAGCAAAAGGGTTCGTGATAAGTGATATAGATAGGTTGTGAGGCCCACGGAAAGAGAGGATGTAGTACAGAGTTTGGAGCAGAATTTTTGGTGAGTGAGCATTTAAGATTGATGTACCCCATGGCTGTCCAACTCTGTTTCGTTTAAAACGGGTTAGGTGCTTCGTACCTAGATTTGATTTTTCGTTAGCAATAAACTTCATACTTTTTTTTTTTTTTTTTTTTCACTATAAAATTTATATTGTATTTTAAAATGAAAAACTCTTCAAAATATGTACAATTTTATACAAAATATTTTAACTTTTGGATTCGCACATACATCTCCTTAATATTCCACTCATTACTAAATTTTCTTAAAAAATATACTTCATCTTTAAAATTATTATAAGACGGATGAAGTATTTAATTAAAAGGTATGATCAAGGGTGTAGCCTCCGTCAATTGGATTTTTTTATATATTTACTAAAAAAACTTTGCAACTCACACAACTCGAACAATGGATCTTCATATAAATAAAAAAAGTAAATGAATAAGGGTAAAATAGTTAAAATTAATAAGGGTAAAATAGTAAAAATTAAAAAATTAAAGAAAAAAAAAAACCAAAATGACATTTATTTTAAAATTGATTATAAAGTCAAAGTGACCTTTATTAAAAAATTGAGTACTTATAAAAACCATCACGACATCAATTCTCAACAATCACTTAATTACTCAAATTGTCCTTAATTTTATTCACAAATAATCATTTTATTTACAATGGACCCACAATACTCTTACTTTATCTATTTTTTTCTTAAAACACGTGTTCCACTCCATTGGGACCACATTTAGTGGATGAAGGGAGTATAGTATTATATGTATAGTGGATTATTAAGGTAAAAAGATTGGAAAAAAAGTAGATAAGTAGGAAAATTGTAGAAAAAGTTAGAAAAGAGAAAAAATAGTGACTATTAACAAAAAAAATAAATACTTTTGATTGGACGTTTAAAATGATAAAATGCGTAGCTTTCAAAACGATAGAGAGCTAGAGCCTAGAGTATAGTTTTGTTCTGTAATTAGTGAAAGTGTGCTATCTAGTGTTTAAAAAAAACAGAATAATGTTACACTGAATGTTGTTACAAATAATGCAACACTAACTCTAATAGAATATCAAAAATTAGAAAACACAGTGGAAGACTAAAACACTAAAAATAATAAGACACAATAGAAATACTTTTTAACATAGATTTTATTAATAAAATCAATGCTAGCCTTACGGCAAAAAACATTTACTTAACTTGTAAGTACAAATGTTGTGTGAAATGTTACACAACAATAACTTTCACAACTGAAACTACAATCGAGACAAGCCTGAATCTGAAAATGGTTAAGTGTTTAAAATAACAGTGCCTAAATACTAATACTAATACTATCTATAATTATACTATCAATAGATAAAAGAATAGTTTCGAGTTGCACAGAAAGTTGGTATACTTTGGCACAATCTAAAAGATGTAGCTACTGGCCATAACTCCTAACAGGGATGCACGTTCAGTTTAGGATGTTAATCGAATAGTACATACTGAATTCTGAAGGCCTCCTTTGATATTTATAGATGTAGAAACGCATTCTAGAAGCTTTCAAGTGAGGTCCTACTTTTTAGGATCTCAACTTCCATGATCTCTCTAAATCATTCTTCAATGTTTCAGATCGATCTACAATGTTTCAGGCTAATCTAGCACGTCCTCCAATGCTCTAGAATCTTCCAGGTTTCAGTCCCTTATACAAACTTCTAGATTGTCACCTGAATGTGATACTAACATTTAACTCAACATTTAATGTAACATTTCAGAAAACACTTAGAAAAAATCAAGGAAGATCAAATTAAGATATTGTTGATAATGTTAAGACATTTAAGTGTTAACAACATCTACCATTACTATATGTAAGCTTCTATCAGATTATAATTTTTTTAATATATAATAAGTTAATGATAAATTCTTGTTAGTAAACCTTTTAATTAAACCAATTAGTAACATTTATGATTCTTGTTTTCAAACCAAACTATCCAATAATAATAAGTACTACGTCCGTCCATGAAAAATTTACATTTTGTGGCACAGAATTTAGAAAAAAAGTGTAATGATTAAAGTTTTAGAAGTAATTTTATAAATTTTTATATATAAAATAAATAAAGTAGTTGGATTTAGTTAGTACGATAAACTACAAAAGTAATGACATGAAAGATAAATATATGTATATTGTGAGAGTGAGTGTGAAGTCTTTTCAGGGACAAAGAGAATAGTATATTTCTCCATTGTCAAAAAAAAAAAAAATTCTCCATTACCATTTTGCACGGCTATAATTCCCATTCACATTCCTTGTAACAAACCAAACACACCTAGAAGAGTTACTAACTTTTATTGTTGGAAAATATGTTTTTTTTAAGAAAATTTCGAGTAAATATATTAGTATAATTCAGTGTCTAGGAGAATGAGAATTTTAAAATCAATGTTATTGTTGGGTTTCAGGGCTGGACTTGTACCCTCTTGTGAGAGTGAGAATAATATTTCATTACAAAAATGTAAAGGCACTTGGCCTATATTTATACAAGAATGTTTTGGGTAACCAACTATTATAGTTACAACTTAATAACCACTAATTAATCAACTAAACTAATTGTTTGTTTAGTCTAACAACCCCCTCAAGCGAAGGTATGTGAGCAGGAGGTGGCGAGGAGCGAGCAGGCGCGAAGCTTGTGACGAAAATATTCAAAAAGTGGACGAGGAAGACTTTTTGTGAAAATGTCTACGAGCTGTAAGTTTGATGGGACAAATTAAGTATGTAGGCGACCAGCGGAGACAAGCTCGCGAACAAAGTGATTGTCAATGTTGATGTGTTTTGCTCGTTTATGAGCAATCGGATTTTGAGAGAGGAACAAAGCACTTTTGTTGTCGCAGAGAAGTGTCGGAACAGTTGGCGGGAGAGAGCACAAAGTTCGTGTAGAAGCGAGTATAACCAGACCATTTTAGAAGTTGTGTTTGCCATTGCGCGGTACTCAAATTCACAACTTGAACAAGAGATAGTGTGTTGTTTCTCAGCTCCCCAAGAGACAAGGTTGGGGCCGAGGAATATAGAGTACTCGTAAGTTGAATGGCGAGTGTCTAGACAACGTGCCCAGTCAGCATCAGAATAGCCGACCAGCGAGGAGGAACCAGGCGAGAACTGAAGGCCGAGATCGACTGTTCCCTTTACGTATCGAAGAATTTGTTTAACCGCCTGAAAGTGGGATGTGGTTGGGCGAGCTTGAAACTGATTGATGGTGTTGACCGCAAATGACAGATCCGGGCGAGTAATGGTGAGGTATTGGAGGGCACCGACAAAAGATCGGAAGAGTGTTAGGTCAGAGAAGGCTTGTCCATCCAACTGAAGAAGATCCGTCGAGGAGAGCGGAGTTGCTACTGGTTTGGAGTAGAGCATGTGAATGTGAGCAAGGATGTCATTGGCATATTTGATTTGACCAAGGAAAATACAATTTTCGTTGTAGGTGACTTCAAGACCGAGGAAGTAATTTAGGCGACAAGGATCTTTGATTGCGAACTCCTTGCTAATTCTGGAAATAAGACGAGCAACAAAAGTTTTGTCGTTACCAGTGATAATAATATCATCAACATTGATAAGGAGGTAAAGAAGGATACGACCTGAGACGAGGACGAATAAGGAAGTGTCAGATTTGCTTTCCTTGAAGTTGAGGACAATCAAGAAATCACAAAAGCGTTGAAACCAGGCGCGAGGAGCTTGTTTTAGACTATAAATAACTTTATTTAAGCGATATACATGGTTTTGTCGAAGAGGATCCACAAAACCATGTGGTTGACTCATGTAAATTGGTTTATCAAGTAGACCGTGGAGAAAGACATTGTTTACATCTAATTGATGCAACGACCATTTATTCATGACAGCAAGGGAGAGGATCACTCGAACATTGGTGGATTTAACGACTGGGCTGAAGGTGTGATCGTAATCGAAACCAGGAACTTGAGTAAAACCCTAAGCGACCAAGCAAGCTTTGTGATGATCAATAGAACCATCGGCCAGGAACTTAGTGCGGAAGATCCATTTGGAGTGGAGAGTAGGGCGAGCAACCTCTACCAGGTTAGCATGACGCGCAGAAGGAGGAGCAATAAACCTTTGAGGACAGGAGTCAGCAAAATGGCCCTTAAATCTGCAGATTTAACATCGAGGAGGAAAACGACCACATCCTCGTCCAGAAAAACCGCAACCACGAGTATTAAACTAGCCTCAACCACCACTAGGGCGAGCAGACGAGGAGCGACCACCTGGGGCAGACGAGGAGTGAGCGAAAAAGGTCGGAGACTGAGACGATACAGAGGAAGACTCCAATTATTTGGTAAATAGATCATGAGATTCTGCCTTGGCGAGCAAGTTAGAGAGAGTCGGTAGGGGAGAGAAATTAATTTGAGATGTAGAGAAACTGTGGAAATCGAAGTTGAGGCCCCGAAACCGGTGCGACTTATCTGTGTCGCCAACGATGCAACCTATAAAGGAAAGTTGATCACATAGGTTCTTGAAAGCGGTTCCATATTCCGCAATGGATCTTGAACCTTTCTTGATTAATTGAATTTCGTCTTTAAGACGCAACTCTCTAGCCTTTGATGGATGATTGAAGGAAATGCATAAATTCTTTCAAATATCAACTGAAGTATCACAACCAATGATGACCCCCATAGCTTCTTCCGTAAGGGAAGAGGTCAAGAAAATACGAACAATCTGATCGCGAGAATGCCAAGAAAGATAGGCAGGATTGGGAGAGCTGACGACGTTGGTAGTGATTGTCGGAGGAGACGCCTTGTCCGGTCCATCAACATAATGGAGAAACTTTTGAGTGACCAAGAGAGGGAATATTTGACCATACCACATTAGATAATTCTTGAGCTTGAGCTTAACAGTCCTAAGATGTGTCATGACATGAAGCGAAAGAGTAGCATAAAAAACAGAAGTGGTGGATTTAAGAAATGTAGGATCGGCCATAAAAAAGGATCGGTGACGGCGACGATCAAAAGCAAGAGTGAGCGAGGAGAAGAAAGAAAGAAGAGGGAGGATATGATTTTTCTTAGAAAATGGTTGATACCATGTGAGAGTGAGAATAATCTTTCATTAAAAAAATGTAAAGACACTTGACCAATATATATACAAGAAGACTTTAGTTAACTAATTAACTAATATGGTTACAACTTAATAACCACTAATTAATTAATTAAACTAATTGCTTGTTTAGTCTAACACCAACATAATATTTCACTTAATATGATATTATTCGTTTTAAAACGACCAAATACTCACGGCGACGTGCACACACGAATGCCGAAACATCATCCTACAAGCTACAAGCCATGATCATTATTGCAACTTCTAGCATCTTCTTCTATCATCTTCATATTATTTACTCCGTATTATATATGATTTTGATTTGTAAATTGTAATCATAGAGTAATTTGAGTGTTTGAGTCTTCTCCATTGACACTAGAATCAACATGTTTCAAATTTGGCACTATCATTACTTTATATCATAAAGTACCGTTTTTTATAATACTCCCTCCGTCCACGAAAAGTAGTCCCATTTGACACATATTCTTTGTCCACCAAATGTAGTCCCATGCACTTTATGGAAACTATCACCCTTCAACTATCACTTAATTACCCAATTTGCCATCAACTTTATTCCTAAACAATCACTTTATTCACAATAATACCCTTACTTTATCTACTTTATCTACCATTTTCTTAAAACTTGTGCCCCATTCCCATGTCCCTACTTTTCATGGATGGAGGGAGTATCACAATTCACAAACTCGTTTAATGAAACAAAATAAAAAAAATGAAAAGGACATGCATGTGATAGTGTCAATTTCCGTAAATAACCCAAGAAACGCGGGCTATAATAATATTATAGTAATTCGGGGGAGGGGCGTAGACGACAACGTTTGTGTGTATATAGTGGGACCCACCGCCATACTCCCCTATGACCCATCACTCATATTTCCTGCTTCTTCTGTTTCAGTCCACTCTCATCTCTCCTTTCGGACACACACACTCACACACACTGCGCCATAACTGTTAAATAATCTCTTAGATCTGAGCACCAATCCATCGCCACTCAACTCGATCCGGTACGTCTTTAGCTACTTTCCACCTTTTTCTGTCAATTTTGGGGAGAATGTGCTTCTGTTCTCAAACTTTGTTTAATTTAATGAGAGAATGGCTACTTCTTTATGTGCTCCTAAGCGGGGGTTAATGTTCGTTTGTAGTGCATTTTGTGTGAGCTGTTTACTTCAACATTTGCGTAATGTGTGTGTGTGTGTGTGTGTTTTTACTTGCTTAGGGTTTTTCATTTAGCTTTATCCAGTGCGACGCGGTGCTTAAATTCGATGTTGTTGTTGAGTTGAGCTGAGCTGAGCAAATTCGAGGCATTCTTAATCTTTCTGAACTATTCTGTTGTTAATGCTATTTAGTGTGTAAGTTTGATTTCTGACTTCGGTCGTGTTTACTTTGGATTTTGGGAGATTTTGAAAATAGGGTTTTTGATATCTGGCGATTTTAAAATCCTGACTGATGAATATATTAGTAATATATGTGTTTTTTAGGTTTGAAAGAGATTATGTTGCTGGAGTATTACTTATTATATTATTATTGAGTGAAATTATATTGATTAGATGATAGGTTTAATAGGGTTGAATTTTTCTGTTTTTAAAAGGAACTGTTCTGTTGTGTGCCTTGCTTTTCCCTGTAATTAAAATAAATGATAAATTGCCAACGGGAGCATAATGGTGCTGAAATTTGATCATTTCTCAGGTTTGTTTTGACCCACAGTGGAATGGAAGCGGTAGAAGCTGAAACCCCTCTTACTTGTGGGTCTTTGTTGCAGCAGTTGCAGGCAATCCATTCTTGAACTATACAAGTTTCAACTCATACTCTGTTTTTCACATGTCGTAAATATCTGGCATACTGACAATAACGAATCCTTGGTTATTATATGCAGAAAATCTGGGATGAAGTTGGTGAAACTGATGAGGAACGGGACAACATGCTCCTTCAGTTGGAGCAAGAGTGCTTGGATGTATACAAGAGAAAAGTTGACCTGGCTATGAAATCGAGGGTGCACCTTCTTCAGACATTGTCTGATGCTAGAGTCGAACTCACAAACCTCCAATCAGCCCTTGGAGAGAAGACATATGGCGGGGTTGTAAGTATTTTCTTTCCATTTTATGGAAACCGACTATATTATTTTGCAATACTCCTTGATTTGATTATATTAGGAACACTATGTTGGAGTAAAATAGGGTGTACTGAGGGTATCTCTAAACCTGTCTTGTTGTTTTGCAGCCTGAGAAGACCCGAGGAACAATCAAGGAACAGCTTGAAGCTATAGCTCCTGCATTGGAAAAACTTTGGAAACAGAAAGATGATAGGATAAAAGAGTTTTCTGATGTTCAATCTCAAATACAAAAGATATGTGCAGAAATTGCTGGTACTAGCGAGCAGTTGGAGAGTCCTGAAGTTGATGAATCGGACCTATCCACAAAGAAATTAGACGAGTTTCGTGCTCAGCTCCAAGACCTTCAAAAGGAAAAGGTGAGGCATAAATTACCATTAAAAGCTCACTGATCAATTTCCTTAACAGCAAATTCCTCACATTCATCTTCGTTTTTTTACAGAGTGAGAGGTTGCACAAGGTTCTTGAATTTGTGAGCACTGTACACGATCTCTGTGCCGTCCTTGGCGTGGACTTCCTTACTACTGTCACAGAAGTTCATCCAAGCCTAAATGACTCTCGTGGTGTACAGTCAAAAAGCATTAGCAATGATACACTATCTAAATTGGCTAAGACTGTTTTGGCTCTGGAGGAAGATAAGAAGACAAGACTGCAGAAGGTAATTATATGATCTACTAGTTGATTTTCTGCTGAAGAAACTCCTGCAAAAGACTTTTCTTATAGAAACCTTACCTGAAATGTGTAGTGCATCGCTACTGACTAATGGATAGTACGAGCTGTGCTAAACATTTTTCCTTCACCAATAGGGCATTCTCTTAGTCTATTATTGGTTCGTGGTAGATGGGCTGTTTCCAACGTTTGAAGAGTTTGGCTAACTTCCATTACATTTTTAGTATACATAATTTAGGAATTTCTTGTCAATTATGAAGAACCTGTAACTTCAATTTAATTCTTGGATTATCTGTAGTGAAATATTTATAATTATGGTGATATGATCTTTACCATTTCTGAATCATATGTGGGTAACTTTAGACTCATATCTCTCCCTACAGCTTCAAGAATTGGCGACTCAGTTAGTTGACCTTTGGAATTTGATGGACACACCCCCAGAGGAGCGTATGATATTTGATCACGTTACCTGCAATATTTCTGCTTCAGTGGATGAGGTTAATGTTCCCGGGGCTCTTGCTTTGGACCTAATTGAACAGGTTTGCAGCCTTGATGATATCATATTACTTGAATTTTCATAGAAAATGAGAATCGTCTCTTGAATTTAATCAACTCTTCAACTTTTAAAGGCTGAAGTGGAAGTTGAGAGGCTTGACCAGCTAAAAGCTAGCAGGATGAAAGAAATTGCCTTTAAGAGACAAACTGAGCTTGAGGAGATATACGCTCATGCTCACATAGAGATTGACACTGAAGCTGCTCGTGAAAAAATTCTGTCTCTAATTGATTCGGGGAGTGTTGAGCCGACAGAGTTATTGGCTGACATGGAAAATCAGATAACAAAAGCAAAGGAAGAAGCTGGGAGCAGGAAGGATATATTGGATAAGGTTGAGAAATGGATGTCAGCTTGTGAAGAAGAAAGCTGGCTTGAAGACTACAACAGGGTAACTCATTTCTAAAATATTTAAATTCTTACATCTTCCTATTTTCACTTGCTGTGTTAAACTAAATATATATATAAATTACCCAAAAGTTTGAACTAGTTAGTCTCGTGTAATGTATGATTTACTATTCTGTATTTCTTTGAAGTTGAAAGCCTTTTTGATATTGAAAAGTTTGAATACAGTTCCTCTTCCTCTATTTGATATTTCTCAATCTAAATTTAGCATTGCAATTAAGATCTTGAAAATCCTATATTTTTTGTTGCCAACTATATGTTTTCCTGACACTTGATTAAATTTTAAATTTTGATATATGTTTCGTTTGGTTAAACAGGACGAAAACAGGTACAATGCTAGTAGAGGTGCACATTTGAATCTGAAGAGAGCAGAAAAGGCACGAATCCTGGTCAACAAAATTCCAGGTACTTTAACCATGAGATATCTCATGGCTAACTTTTAACTTCTAACATTACATTCTTTTTTGTTCAACTATATTCTCAGGGTAGATGATTTTGCATCTCTTATAGTAGAAAGTAGAAACGAACTGAAATTATCTCACTCAACTTATGGAGGTGCTTGCAAATAATATCCACTACTAAGTTCCACAGTTTCATTCTAATACTTGGTTTTTATACTTGCTGCAGCCCTTGTTGACAGCTTGGTTGCAAAAACTCGAGCTTGGGAGCAAGATCGAGGGATGACATTCAGCTATGATGGCGTTCCTCTACTTGCAATGCTAGATGAGTATGCAATGCTCAGACACGAGAGGGAGGAGGAGAAGAAGAGGTTAAGGGTAAGTCTCGTATAATGCCACATAAGCCATGCCAAGTCATTAGATTAGTTGTCACATGGAACTCCAGCTGCTCTCGTGCAAAATTCTCCAAAATTTAATTTCTGTTGGACTGAAATTGCCAAGGCCAAATAGATATGCTTAGGAGAACAATTTTGCAATACACTTGTGTTTTGTGGGGGGAGTCCTGTTTTCTATGTTCTTGAAATTCATTGTTGTAACAGGATCAGAAGAAGTTCACCGAACTGTTGACTAAAGACCAGGATGGCCCATTCGCTTCAACGCCAAGCCCGGCCCGACAACCTTCAACGAAGAAAGTGGTGGTGGGCCAACGAGCCAATGGAGGTGCCAATGGAAGTAGCAGGCGACTGTCTCTAAATGCTCATCAAAATGGTTCAAGATCTGTGAATAAAGACGGGAAGAGAGAAGCAAGACCTGTTGCACCAGTGAACTTTGTAGCCATGTCGAAGGAGGATGCATCATCACACATTTCAGGTACTGAACCTATTCCAAGCACACCCTGAGGATACTTGTTCGATCCGTTTTGTTAACGTTGTTGTAGACTAGTGGTCGTCGGATAAGGCAGTGATTTGAGGGTAGAGATTGCACTTAACATTTGACCTTTATATTCACAAGTTCGTTTTACTCGCATTGCTCCTCACTCGTGCATTTTGTTTATGCGATGCACAATTTATATGTCGATAAATATTGGTGTGAAACGAATATATGAGTTTTATTGTGTGAGCATTTCACAATTATTAACTTTATTATATATTTTTTTATTATTATACACTAAATTTATCACAAATATTTTTTTTAAAAAACTTTTAATATAAATGGCAAATTTTTATTCAACTTATATAATCAAAATCAATTAAAAAACATTACAATTCAAAATTTATTTAAATAGCGATGATTAACTTGATATACAGCACGATAACAATAGATTCGAACAAATTTTTTTATTGGATTTTGGAAATGTGAGTACAAAAAAAAAAGTTATCGGCTAAAGGGAATATGTTACATGCACCATTGAGGCTATAATTTAACACTTGAATAATAAAAAAAGTACTCCATAAAAAATATTCTCCTGTTTTAGACTTTTATGATAAATTATGCTTTAAAATATAAAAAAAAAAATCGAAACAACGGTATTGACCATAGGGCCATAATAATTGGACGACAAATTTTTCTGAATAGATGGAACTATTTGAAGAAAATGAAAAAGGAACATTGAGTGGAATTAAAGAATGGTAAAGGCAAGTTATAGAAGAGTAGACACAATTTTTAGATGGGCGCGGCGAAAGGCACCCTAGATTCCTATGAGTACAACCAGGAGATGAGGACACCCACAAAACAGATGAGGGCACCCACCTGGAAGAAGGCGAAGCCATGGCCGCCGCCGATCCACTTCTTCCGCCTCCGCCGCGCACGCAGCTCTCCCCCCCTCCATCTCCCGTTCGCGGCCGCCCACCGCTGGAAGAAGGCGAAGCCATGGCCGCCGCCGATCTGCTTCGTTTGCAAGGTGTGGGCCACCGTCGCGACCCCCTTGAAGGAGACGAAGTCGCCGCCGTCCGATGCCGCGCCGCCCACCGCTGGAAGAAGGAGAAGCCATGGCCGCCGCGAAGAAGACGACGTTGAGTTTTCCACAGAGGCGACGACTGAGGCGGGTTTCCACGGCGGCGCTCCCTTCTCCCCACGTGGCTGCCGCCCACTTCCTCCTCCCCTTCGCCGCGGCCGTCGCTACACAAGTAAGTTTAGTCTGAAATTAGAAAAATTAGGGTTTCTTGAAAAAAAATTAGGATTTTTTTTGAAGTTTAGGAATTATTTTCGAACATAGGGAGTTTGTTTTGGAAAAAATTTCGAACAAGATGTTCGATTTTTTTTTTCGGACAAATTTAAGTTGTTTTGAATTTTTTTTCGAACATATTGTGTTTGTTTTGGAAACAATTTCGAACAATTTGAGTTTGTTTTGGAAAAAATTTCGAACAAGATGTTCGATCTTTTTTTTCGAACAAATTTGAGTTGTTTTGGAATTTTTTTCGAACATATTGAGTTTGTTTTGAAATTTTTTTCGAACATATTGAGTTTGTTTTGAAAAAAATTTCGAACATGTTGGTGTTTTGGATTTTTTTTGTTTCAATTTTGGTGTTTTTTTTGTTGAAAAATAGTGTTTGTTTGTTTGTTTGTGGTGGTGTGAAATAGAACGGGTGGGTGTACTCATCTTCATTTTTTTCATAAATTTGACCCTAGGGGTATATTGAACATTTCACATGTTCTTAAAGATTAAAAAAATGGTTGGTGGGTGTACTCATAGGAAATCAGGGTGCCTTTAGCCGCGCCCTTTTTAGATTTCAGTTCTAAAATTCCCTCAATCTAAACAATTTGAAAGATGACAAACACAATTACTCTCCCAAACAAAATTCTCAAATCTCCTTAATCTTAAAGTACTGTTTTAATATTCAATATCCATTAAAATATTGCAACTCAGTTAGATATCCATGTGTATGTTTTATTATATATTTAACTTTCTAAATTTTATGATGACTATTTTTTAACATCACACATACATTAGTTATTATACCCAAAATGAATATTAAAAAAGATACAAGTGATATCTTTTCGTAATAAGTGATGATAACTCAAAGGTATTACTCCTATTAAAAAAAAGTCTTTTATAATTGAATGAGTGTATCACTTTTTAGAAAAAATGCTACTCTATTACTTTAAAAAAAAAATTATAAAATGTAATTATCCTTTTAAAACAAAAGTTTAAAAAGTGATATTTTATATTAAGAAATTATAATTTTATGTTAAAAAATGATAATTGTCTCAGTGTTACACAAATTTTTATCTTTAATAAAAAAATTTAAAAAAATTGTGATAATATGCGGTGTATCATTAATAGTATTGCATGTTACTCATTAATGTACGAATTATTATCTATATATATATAAAAATAGGATAGTGGATTCCCGCCCATTTCACTGTCCATTTCACTGTGTTAATTCTAATTTTTTTTTTTAATTACTTTTATTATTACACTATCTGATATGGCCCATTTCACTGTATGGGCCCATTTCACTGTATTATATTTATAGTTATAGCTAGAGTATTAAATTTTTTATTTAATTTTTAATATATTTACACAAGTATTGATAATTATTCTGATCAAATAAAAAAAAGTTAAAAAATAGACAAATCAAATCTTCTATTTACAATTTGTGAATATATAAAATAAATCTGATCAGAAATTTAAATTCATAGTACAAATATTAAAAGAAAAGGAATTAATATTTTAAAAAAATAGAGCATGAATATTCTAGAACATAAAAAAAAAAAATCAAAATGTAAAACATAAAAACACCTAATTTATCGACACAAATTACAAGTAAAAAATTCAAATAACCTAAAAATCAAATATATGCTGAAAAAACCACTTTAAATATTAAAAATTTTAAAAGAATATAAATATAAAAAATAAAAAACAAACCAACAAATCATCAAATTTGTCCTTGCATCAGTCTCTTCATATTCCAATATTTCTCTTCATAAGGTATCTCTTCATATTCCAGGTACCTCTTCATATTCCAATGTGAGGGCTTTCACTTTCTCTATATAAAAAGCATTCCGAAACACCCAACTTAGTTACTTACTATTTGCTCACCAACATTTCAAGTACCCACCGCACCTTTTGCAACCTCAAGATGGCACCACTCTTTCGATTGATCAAGGAGATCGATTCTTCTAAGACGCAATGGGCTCTTAAGATTCGTTTGATTCGAGCATATCGTGCACCTGTATTTGGAAAAAGAAACTATCAGAATTTGGAGTGTGTATTCCATGACATAGAGGTATGAAAACCATTTTTATAAAATTTCAGGGTATATGAGTGTATATTTCACAAACATATCTTACTACATTATTGCATTAATGTACTGTATGTGCATTTCAGGGAACAAGAGTGCACGCAACAATTAACCAAACCTACATTAACAGATTCGAGTCAACGTTGGTAGAAGGAAGACTGTACGCAGTTAAAAATTTTGTGGTGACAGTCAACAAGAGCAAATATAAGACAACAAAAAATCATAAACAGATTATATTCATCAATGATACAAAAGTAGTGGAGCTCTTTGACGAAGAATTCCCAACACTCCTATATGATTTTCAATCGTTTGCTGAACTATCCAATGTTGAAAAATTGAATGACACTCAAATGATTGGTAAACTTCTATACTATATAATTATATTAAACTTAATCTACTTTATTTTCGTTATCTTACACAACAAATCTGTAAAATATTTCTCTTTAAATGCAGATGTCATTGGACGTTTAGTCAAAATTGAAGAACCTCGAGTTGTAAATTCCAGTGGAGGAGATGGAGTTCTAATGGAAATTACACTAGAAGACTTGGAGTTAGTATTTCAAAATAATCTTACTTATTAATCTTTTATTTTAATTTACATGCTCTATATATTCTATATAGAAAACATCAAATGAAATGTACACTTTGGGGGGAGTACGTAGATCAGATGATGGAATATAGAAAGAATCCTGGACCCGAACCTACAATTCTTATTGTACAGTTTTGTAGGGGAAAATATTTTCGTGGTAAGTCACTTATAGCAATATAATATCAGTTATATACCTATGTTTGTTCAATATATCTACTAATTTGTTGTTATATAATTTTCAGATGCAGTGATAGTAACGTCAACTTTTCATGCTACAAAATTGATTTTTAATGCAGAATGCAGTGAGGTTGATGCATATAAACTGAGGTATATTTCATATTCAACTACGAATCAACATTCATTTTTTCTATGAGCAAAAAACTGTTTTAAATCTGTTATTTCTTCCATCAACAAACCTGGATATAAGCATTCCACTATTCTTCAAATGTAAAGCCTAAAATGTTTAAGCAAAATTATTAATATGAAGAGCACCAATTTACTATAAACATGAAGTAGAAGCCTTGGTATCCATGCATTTTCCATAATTGCATAACTAATAAAATCTTTTGTTCACAGTTCACTAAACATACAAGTAAAAGCATTAACCATAATTGCATATTCATTCCCAAAATTCAATTACATGCTCTTAATCTCAAAATAAAAATATAAAGTTGCACGATCTTAAGATATATATGCTTAAACAATTAGAATGCTAGAAATAACTAATGCTTATTTGCAGTCCTGATTAAGTGTTCCACTAATTCTATAGCAAATAATATCCACGGACTAATTGATAAGAATTTCTTTTTATAATAGAAAATTAGAAATGTACCAATGAAAGACTATTTAAAGATGCATAATGCAATTATGATCTTAATTATTTTCTACATTTAAAATGCAGATTCCAGGATGAAAGTACTCCTCGATTTGTTCAAAGTTCAACTTCTATAACATCTACAAGCAAGGAATCTGGCAACCTATCCAACATTGATGTTCAAATTCGAACAATACAACAAATTAAGGAAAACAAAGAAGTTCGTTTTTTGCAGTTTTCATATTTTTAAAATTAGATTATTTTACTTTATTTATATGTTTTTATATGTTTACTGTTGTGGCTCTAGGTTGGTAAATTCTGGGTGTTGGCCAGCATAGTGTCTATTGAAACATTTGGCGATTGGTGGTATTTGGCATGTAAAAAATGCAAACGGAAAGTCACAAAGGCCAAAGATGGATTCTTATGTTCAACCTGTAACAAAATTGACTCCAGTGGAATTCCAAGGTAACTTTCGCATTACTTGATATGTTTATTGCTATAAAATATATGCCAACTATGTCATATAAAATTAGGTAAATGATAATAGCAATTAGTACGATCTAACTATTGTAATATGCTATTAGTTACAAGATACAAGTCCGGGTTCAAGATGACACTGAGAACGCTCTCTTTCTATTATGGGATCAACATTGTGTCCAATTGACTGGAAAGACAGTGACACAAGTTCTAGAAGAATCTACAGATGAAAACACTATGCAGTTTCCGGAAGCTTTATTTAATATGCTTGATAAAGAAATGTTTTTCAAGATACATGTTAAGGAAGACCAAATGAATGACTACGATGGAGCATACAGTGTTATGAAGTTATCCCAAGATAAGTCTCTTTTGTCAAAATTCAGTGATGGACGTTGTGAAAGTCAGGTAAATTTTTTTTTTATAATTTTGATTTTTTTCCTAAATTATTTTTAGTTATTTATATTTTTAATAGGTTTGATGTAATCGTTTTAGGAGTCTGGCTACCTTTCCAAGCTGCATATAGAGGGAATGGGAAGTGAGAAGGTAAAATTACCATTTGCATTATTAATTTCTTGCAACATTTTATTTAATACACAAAATGTAAGCTGATTATTTTCCATCATTCAGTTTGAACTTATCTCATCACAAGGAGAGATTAGTGGACAACAAAACAAGACAAGTACTGCTAGCTGCGAAACCATTGAAGAATTAGGACTCAAACGAAAATTATTGGATGAATTCTCCTCTACTGCATCCAATAAAAAGAAAGTAAAGCAAGAGGATGATTAGGGATGTGAAGATCGACTTAACAACACCTTTTGAAGCAAGTGAATAGAGAAGATTAGAAAGTGCTTTGAAGTTCTCCTTTACTTTTTGATGCTAAGTATTTAAGTTAGTTTTGAATGTGTTGTTGGTTTACCTTTTTTGTTGAAGATGTTAGGACTGTATTTAAGTTAGTTTTGAATGTGTTGTTGGGTTGCCTTTTAGATTGTAATCGTTGCATACAAATATTTTTAAGTGTTTCTTAACTAAACAATGTTTACTAAACATATATTAGCCATCATTGATAATTAGATAAACGTGTCAAATATTCTAATCAAGACATACAGTTTTAATGGTTACCTAAAGAAATTTTGTAATCTTAGTTGTCAAATAATCTAATCAAGACTTAAATTTTTAAGGGTTACCTAAAGAAATTTTGTAATCTAAGTTTTTTAATTCTGTTTGGCGCTTATTAACAAGTTTTACAAAACAAGCACCTCAAAATTAATTTGTGCATTCCATTATAATTACATCAATGTTAAAGAGTTTAAATACAAAGACAACTGAATATATTGAGAATAATCATTTAATCAAGATGAAATGAAAAATGCAGTTGGAACAACAAACCTGGAATACAAAAAATGGTTCCATGACCTGCTCTTTCAGCAATTTTTGGAATGTGGGTTTTGGATATTCAAAACTGCATAGTTAAGATAATAACTTATTAGCAAATAAAAGCTTTGGATGCACAAAGATTATTCACTTCAAACAAACCAGTGGAAATTTATATGGACTATGAATTTCAGGATCAAATTTATACAAATAGTAAATATCCCTTTTTCATTATTGCACCATATGATTTCAATTTTGTTTCTGTGGAAGATCCGAAATACAGACAAGTTACTCCAATTTCAGATAAATCGTACACAGAATCAAGGCACAAGCAGAACTGTAACCAATTAATCTTAGCCACAAATTTCAAAACATCATCTACAATGTTATGTGCAAGACATTAAGAATTTTCAGGATCGACATCTAGAGGCTTAGAAAAGAAATTTGTTGACAATTTGTATTTAACATGCTATGCATGCATGTTGTAGGACTTTCCTTCACCTCCACCATTCATTCCATAATGGAACTTATTCTAAACATAAAGGGAAGATAACATGAAATGTGAAAATCAACATGTCAAGAAAATAGCAAAAAGAATAAAAAAAAGGTTTTAATAAAAATAGAGAACACAACTCATGGAATATGTACGATAAACATAATTAAAGCCGGAGGGAAATATAATGGTATAAGAAACCATTCAATCATAATCGGTGTATTATATAAGAAACCATTCAATCATAATCGGTCTAATATATAATACATTTTAGTTTAACACATTTGCAAGTAATTGAAGAAACTTACACATTCCTTCCCCATTTGTCATTAGCGGCAAGAGCTTTAGCTTCAGTACCATAACCAGTATGCTTGAGATAATATCCAATTGTTTCCTTGGACGGGTAAGGGAGTTTACAAAAGGAGTTTTTTCATTCGAGTAAATAAAACGTTGCTTCCTGAAATCAAAGTAGATTTCTTCTGTCTCCGGTGATGTAGAAGAAGATGAAATATATAATTATTTAATAATGGTCAGAATTGTGTATTTTTGTAAATAATTATTTAAATGTGTTTGTACAATGATTAATGATATAAAATGAAAACATATAGCACAAACATATCCATGTAAAAATAAAAAGTCTGCAAATTTAATTATGTATTTCCATTTATATGGGCCATAACATAAAGAAGATACTAAAATACTAAAAAGTAGAAAAACCTTTCAAATTCTGCCATATGCATATCTGTGAAGGTCACTTTCTACTTTTTTGATTATGAAGTGAGGCATATTTCTTTATTATTTATTTTGCAGAGAAAGACCTTTCAAATTCTAAGATTTCCCTCTTTAAATACTACAGCCACAAACAACACACTACTTTCAGATCTACAACATTATCACTTTGTACTCAATTATTATCTACATCTATCTGTGAAGGTTCTGGTCATTCAAAGGGCAAATCTCTATTACAACCATCACTTAAAGGTGAAATTTTCATTTCCAGCATTGCTTGAAGGCCCAAACATTACAAAAGTTGTACTTCGACATATTCAGGTATATCTAAACTGTATACACAATTTATTTTTTCAAACAAATCAAATTGCCTAAACTGTTGTGCAGTAAACTTTATTAATTGTTTATTAATGTAACAGGGCTAGATGAAACATTATAACAGGATAATATTGCTCATAAGGCCTCTTTCTCACTTCATTTGACAAAATTCATATGCGCATACTTCAAACAACAAATGAGGAAGCTTACGGGGTCTACAATACTAAGAAAACGCACAAGAAGCGACGAAAGTCACCCAGGTATGTGTTTTGTAATTCTTCTACCATAATTGTCATTCTTTTTACAATAAAATGAGCAGTTCTGAAAAAGTTGTTACACATACAATTCACTCAACTATGCAGTTCTGAAAAAGTTGCCCCTAAAGAACAATTTGTTTCCACAACATAATAAATGAGTAGCTCAATAGTATGCTAATCAAAGCAAGAATTCACACTCAAAAAGTTTAAAAAACTAACTTTGAACCAGAAAAGGAAATGAAAGAGTGTATTTTAAGGAATGAAGTAACCCTTTGTCCAATTAACACAAAATTCCAACGGAAAGACAAAATTTTTGTCTAAAGATTCAAGAATGAACATATAAAAAAAACAAAGAAACATGAATTTCAAACAAAAAAAGATAAGAACCTGAGCAACTATAGCGGCTACTTATGCGGGTCGTCGGCAAGGATCCGACCCGAATTCGTTTAGGGTTTTTAGAAATCTTGATACCCTTTTTCGAATTCGGCGTCGAACAGTTACAATTACTCGAAGAAACTGATGATGTAGAATCTGAAACCAAGATTTGTTTCTTCTTTTTATTCTTTCTTTTTGTAATTTTGTACGAGGATTGTGGAATTGTGAGGGAGCTTGACGGGTCAGAAGGGATCTCCTCGGCCGGATGAGCGGCGGCGCAGCCGTTCGGATGGCGGTGGAGAGCGGCATCCATGGTGAAATTTGAGAGGGGTTTGAGGTTTGAAAACCGGGTAATTAGTGAAACATTAATCCTAAAAAATTGCAAAAAAATCCTAAAACTTGACATTGATCTTCAAAAAACTGTTAAAACAACAAAAACAAAAAGAAAAAAATTATTACCGTGGGAGATCGGCCGCCTGTAAGCGAGGATTGGCTGCATGTGTGTGGGGATCGGCCGTATGTACATTTAATATCCTTTGCCTGTGAATCGCGTCCGCCTGGCTGCGTGGAACTGAGCTGTTGTACATCGAGAGATGCGGCCGCGAGGATCGGCTGCATGTGTGTGGGGATCGGCCGTCTGACGGCGATAGACGGATGAGAAGAGAGGGAAACGGCGATCAACGGATGAGAAGAGAGGGAGAGGTGACTTTTTAGCAATTTTGTGAGTTTTAGTACTGAGAATTGAGAAATAGGATAACAAAAATTTGTGAGTAGGAGAGATTAGGATCGTGAATTTGGTATTTTATATTAGGGTATTCTATGTTAAAATTAAAATAAATTGGGCCTCTTCCTCCAATATAAGTCTAATGGACCGATGAATAACAATATTTTATACGCACACATAGAATTGTTGAAGACACCCATCTAAATTTTTTTATAAAATGGGCAGATAAGTACACCCACCTCCGTTTCATGCCAGAATTTTAATAGGTGCCTCTCACTTGATAATCCAAAACCAAAAATTTCAAAACAAACAGTATCATTCTACTAATGCAAACAAATTAAAAATACCAACATTAACTTAAATGAGAAGACAAAGTGGGATAGCTCAAGTGGTTAGAGCACCACTACCTAGGCCTTAGATCCTGGGTTCGAAAAAACTTAAATGAGAAACTCACGGCAACAATACACCATTCCTACACAAAAAAACCATATTGAAAAAAACAACTTGGAAAACCGAAAAAATTACCCTAAAATTGGAAAAAAATCGAAAAAGAACAAATTTATAGAAAAAAAATCGAAAAAAATATTTTGATTATAGAATATGTCTAAATCTTCAACTCAAAACATTAAATCTACAGAAAAACCTTAACAACAATTTTTTTTTCTACATAAAACTTACGAGGATCTTTTCTGGGACCAAAACAAAAATAATTATAAAAAATGGGACTAAATTGATACATTTAATTTTTTTGGAACCATTTCAGAAAAGGTAGAAAAGTTATAAGACTAAATTATATTTTTTTGGTATAAAAATACAGTATTTATATTTTATCTTGACAGTTTAAATATTTTTTTTTTCAGAACATAAGAATCCACAATGTAGTAATAATACAAGTAATCAAACTCCAATTTCATTAGGAGCATCGTTGTTTTCATCTTCTGTATGCCCTTTACAAGACATAACAACTGGTATGATTTTTATTAGTTATGTTTGTAATTATAATTGTAATTATGTGTACAATCTATTTTCTTAACCTTGGTTGTTTATTATTATTGATTGCAGTTTGCACCTCAAGTACATCTTACAGAAAGTTTGATGCCGGCTTTGTTAGTGTGCATGATTCTCTTCCTAAAAAATGTGGCGATGGTTGTCTTGATGATTCACCAACGTTAGATGACCAACGCACATCATTTTCCATGTATAATGGTGGCGATCAATCTCTTAATCTGAACAATTCAGGTATGTATGAAATTAGAACTTTACTTTTATTTTTTTACATTTTTAATATCATTTATTTGCTTTTGTATATTTTTCATTGGGATGTGTCATTTTTTAAAAATAATAATTGCAATTTTTATATTATAGAGACTGAAGCCCTAGAAGATGAAGGTGATCCATCTTCAGTTGATAATATACAATATTCAAACAATTAGTTACAAGTATTTATTAATATCAAATTATATATTTTATTTTCAGAGTACTGGGATATTGGTGATCCAACATACAAATGTCAATTTTGTGGTGCATTATTTTGGTACGAAGAGAGGTTGAATTCACATTATAACTCAAAAAATCCGAAATACTCTATATGTTGCATGCAAGGCAAAATTCAACTTCCTCCATTGAAAGAACCTCCTCAAATTTTGCATGACCTGCTACATGGAAACTCCGAGAAAAGCAAACACTTTAGAAAAAACATCAGGTCGTACAATAATATGTTTTCTTTTACTTCAATGGGTGGAAAGATAGACTCAATGCCAAACCAGTCGAGTGGTCCGCCCAGTTTTAGATTGCATGGACAAAACTATCATCTTATAGGTAGTCTCTTACCGGGCGAAGGATCAACTCCTAAATTTGCTCAACTATATATATATGACACAAAGAATGAGATCGAGAACCGAATCAAAAGTGTTAGGTTAGACCTTCATTTTTTTAGTAATATCCAAACTTTTTTTCATTAATAATGCATTATACTTTTACTCAATTTAATAATCATATCTTAATATGTATTAGGAAACAGGAGAATATAAATACACTCCATGCAGAAATTGTGGTTGGTCTAAAAGAGATGTTAGACGAACATAATGTTTTGGTTAAGTCGTTCAGAATGGCAAGAGAAAAACTAGCTGAAGAAGAAACGACAAATGTCAGATTGAGGTTGATTGGAAGAAGAGGGAGAGATGCACGCAAATATAATCTTCCATCTGCTTCAGAAGTTGCTGCTTTGGTTCCGGGCGATTTTGACGAGTGTTTGGGCGATAGAGATATATTAGTCGAGACACGATCTGGAGAACTGAAGCGAATCAATGAGCTAAACGCTGCATATCTTGCTCTACAATATCCACTTCTATTCCCGTATGGTGAGGACGGTTATAGAGAGGACATTTTATTCTCGGAAGAAAGATCCTCAACTGGAGCGGGCAGGAAAAATGTTAGTATTAGAGAATGGTTCGCATATCGATTGCATGAAAGAGAGAACAAACCTTCGTCTATTCTGATGTCAGAAAGACTAACACAACAATTCATAGTCGATGCATACACGATGGTTGAATCAGCAAGATTAACATATGTTCGAACACATCAAAAGCAATTACGTTGTGAGATGTACAAAGGACTTGCTGAAGCATTATTGCGAGGAGAGAATGATCCATGTGCAATGGGGAAACGTGTCATACTACCATCCACTTATACTGGTGGAGCTCGCTACATGATTCAGAATTATCAGGATGCAATGGCCATATGCAGGTGGGCTGGCTACCCCGATTTATTTCTCACCTTTACGTGTAACCCGAAATGGCCTGAGATCGTTCGATATTTAGAGAAAAGTGGATGTAAGGCTGAAGATCGTCCTGATATAATATGTCAAGTTTTCAAGATGAAGTTAGATGGCTTGATAAAAGATCTTCGCAAAAATATGATTTTTGGCATGGTGAGAGCACTGGTATACACGATTGAGTTTCAAAAACGTGGACTTCCCCATGCCCACATTCTACTTTTCCTTGGTAGTGAAGATAAGTACCCGACACCAGATCACATTGATCGTATAATTTCAGCTGAGCTTCCTGACCAGAATAGTGATCCAACTTATTATAACGCAGTGAGAGATTTTATGATGCACGGTCCATGTGGAATTGAGAAACCAAATTCTCCATGTATGGCTGAGAATCGTTGTACCAAGCATTTCCCAAAGAGATTTGTCGAATCAACCACAATAGATGAAGAAGGGTACCCTGTGTATAGACGTCGAAATAATGGTAGAACAGTTGTGAAGAAGGGCGCTGAACTAGACAATAGGTACGTCGTCCCTCATAATCGTTATTTATTGATGAAATATGGGGCACATTTGAATGTGGAATGGTGCAATCAGTCTCGATCTATCAAATATCTTTTCAAGTATGTCAACAAAGGGCATGATCGGGTCACTGCATCTTTTTACAAGAGCACCAATGAGGACGATGTTGTAACAAATGTTGATGAGATCAACATGTATTACGATTGTAGGTACATATCACCATGCGAGGCAATGTGGCGTATACTAGGCTACGAAATACAATACAAGAATCCTCCAGTTGAGCGACTTGGCTTCCACTTACCAGATGAGCAGTCTATCATATTCTCTGATTCTGACCCAATAGATTATGTTCTTCAGTGTCCTACGGTGAATCAAAGTATGTTTCTAGCTTGGTTTAAAGCGAATGAGAAATACCCTGAAGCTAAGGGATTGACGTATGCTGAATTTCCTCAGAAGTTTGTTTGGAAAGCATCGACCAGAGAGTGGGTGCCTAGACAACGAGGTTTCTCTTTGGGACGAATTTTTTATGTACCTCCTGGTAGTGGCGAAATCTACTATTTGAGATGTCTGCTCAACGTCGTTCCTTCCCCTAAGAGTTTTGATGAGATAAAGATTGTAGACGGCGTTCAGTATGCGACCTTTCGCGATGCTTGCTATGCATATGGATTGTTAGATGATGACAAAGAGTATTCTGATGGTATTTTGGAAGCCAGTCAATGGGCTTCAGCAAATTCTTTAAGATATCTTTTTGTCACATTGTTATCGTCAAATTGTTTGAGTCGTCCAGAAGCAGTATGGGAGAAGTGTTGGACGCATTTATCTGATGATATTTTATACAGGCAACGTCAATTATTGAACCACCAAGGTACTTTCATACTCATTATTATTAAATAAAAAATTGATGAAACTAATTTTTTTAATTACATAGTTTTATAATTGACTTATATATATATATATACATATTATACTTTGTTATGTTATTTTCATTTAGGTTTGTCATTGACGGGGGATGAAATAAAAAATCTTACGTTGGTGGAGATTGAGAACTTGATGCGGAGATTCGGAAGTACACTCAGAGACTTTGATGCGATGCCATTTCCAGATATGACATGTTCATCAAATATACAAAATAAGTTAGTATATGATGAATTGCGATACAATCGAGTTGCATTGGCCGAGGAACATAAGGTTATGGTTGCTAACTTAACTGATGAGCAACGTCATGTATATGATGTGATTATCGATGCAGTTGATTCATGCAGTGGGGGTGTCTTTTTTGTCTACGGTTATGGGGGTACTGGAAAGACATTCTTGTGGAAGACCTTATCTGCAGCTATCAGGTCAAAGGGCGAAATCGTTCTTAATGTAGCGTCAAGTGGCATAGCATCGCTTTTGCTCCCCGGTGGTCGAACTGCTCATTCTCGATTTGCAATTCCTCTCAATCCAATTGAGAACTCAACATGTTCCATCAAACAAGGTAGTCCACTTGCGGAACTTATTGTGAAAGCTAAACTGGTCATTTGGGACGAAGCACCAATGATGCACAGGTATTGTTTTGAAGCATTGGATAGAACTATTAAAGATATAATGCAATTGAGCAATCCATTGAATAAACGCAAGCCTTTTGGGGGGAAAACTGTTGTTTTTGGAGGGGATTTTCGTCAAATTTTACCAGTAATTCCCAAGGGCACTCGACAGGATATTGTGCATGCAACGATAAATTCTTCTAACATATGGAGAGACTGCAAATTGTTGAGGTTAACTAAAAACATGAGGCTACAAGCTAAAGGTTCAACGGTTGAACACAATGAATTAAAAAAATTCTCTGAATGGATTGCAAGTATCGGAGATGGAACAGAAGGAGTTGAGAATGATGGGCATGCAGTTGTTGAAATCCCTGAGGATCTTCTACTCAGTAATTCGGGTGACCCTATTGCAACCATCGTGCATAGTACATATCCTTCCTATAGAGATTCGATGGATGACTCGAGTTTTTTGAAGGATCGTGCTATATTAGCACCAACCCTTGATGTAGTTGACGACGTAAATGAACACATGTCTTCATTGCATTCTGGTGATGCAAGGATATATTTAAGTTCGGATAGTGCATGCAAGTCTGATGCAAATGTTGACATATTAGCCGATGTGCACACGCCAGAGTTTCTAAATGGAATAAGATGTTCGGGTGTTCCGAATCATGAGTTAAAGTTGAAGGTTGGGACTCCTGTGATGTTATTGAGAAATATTGATCATTCACTTGGCTTATGTAATGGTACTCGATTGGTTATTAAAAAACTTGGAGCACATGTCTTGGAAGCAAAGATTCTATGTGGAAACAATGCAGGTCATAAAGTGTTGATTCCAAGAATGTCGTTAACTCCGTCTGATCCGAGATTACCATTCAAATTTCAAAGAAGACAATTTCCCTTGATTGTATCGTATGCTATGACAATAAACAAAAGTCAAGGGCAATCGCTTTCACATGTCGACCTATTGTTGAAGAAACCTGTCTTTAGCCACAGTCAATTATATGTTGCAATTTCACGAGTGACCAATCGAAAAGGGCTTAAAATTTTAATTTGTGACCAAGATGGTGAGAATAATAGGTCAACAAAAAATGTTGTATACAAAGAAGTATTTCAAAATCTGTAATTTTTATTCGGTTTATTTTTATTTAGTTTTGTATACATGCATTTTTCATCTATATTATAATCCATAAGACAAAATTTTCTATTTTTTTGTGACAAATTTACTCATATGAAATAGTATAATATTAATAATACAATAATAAATTTCTTAAACTCTTAATCCGTGCATCGCACGGGTGAAATAGTAGTTACTCATTAAAAGTATTACAACTTCAAGTAAGTAGATAACTGTGGCATGTGCTGTAATATACGAAGTAAATTGCTTTGTTACTCATTATTGCATCTTTAGTTAAAAAAAAATATCAAAAGGTGTTCAATTTTTTATTTTTATTTTTATAAAGTCTTTAAGCTATTAATTTTTATTTCAAAAGGTGCTTAAATTATATCCTTTCATTTCAAATAAATTAAGTGTTTCATTGTGTCATTTAGGGTGTGTTGGACTAAGTTACTCTCTTTATCCCTCGTCTATTTATAAGTTTTTTATATATTTTTTTTTAGTAAATACAATATATTTTAATTTTTATATTCTTACACTTCACTTTATTTATATATATATATATATATATATTATTTAATCGTTTTTCTTAATATACGTGTAAAAAAGTAACAAAAACTTATAAATGGACGGAGGGAGTACTTATTTTCATTTTTCAGTTCTTTCGAATAGAAATAGGCGAAATTTGTTGAATAGTGTTAAATCATTTTACGGTAAAAACTCTATAAATTAATACTCAATTAATTAATAAACTATTTAAGATAATATTTTTGCCCGGTCCCGATTCGGGAATAGGATGCTAAATTAATAAATTCGCTAAAATTATAGGATAATACATTTTTCATAATTTCTATAGACCCCGTATAAAATATAAATTAATAATTCTTTATATACTACCTATTACCTAATGATTTATGAACGTTTCTTGAAAAATGACTCAATTGTCTTTTGTTTTTGTTGAAATCAATTTCACCTTGAATTTCGTCTCTAATTTTCTTTATCATTGTAAGAACTTCTGATGTCATTTTTTCATAGCTCAACAAGAAATTATTCAACGTGATTGAAATGGTGTTTATAAATTGAGTATTTTATTACTATAAATTAATAAAATATTAATTAATATAGGGTTAATTGCAAATTAAATCACCATCTTTCATTGAATTGCAATTTAATCTAAACTTTTGAATAATTGCAAATAAAATCACCACCTTTAAATATTGTTGCAATTTGAACTTCTAGACAATCTCATTTGTGTCCGAATTTAACGTTTCAAGATTAGATCGAAATAAAAAACAATGTTGTTTCATTAAGCAGGTGCCACATCAACTAGTCACGTTAGATTTGGAAAAAATGAAACTATCAAGAAGTTCAAATTGCAACAATATTTAAAGGTGGTGATTTTATTTGCAATTATTCAAAAGTTTAGATTAAATTGCAATTCAATGAAAGGTGGTGATTTAATTTGCAATTAATCCATTAATATATAAATTATATTACTACGGAGTTAATTTTGCAAACAGGGGCAGTGTATCAGCAACAATTCGGTCCCCAATCCAATAATCCAAAGGAACCGTTACAAAAAATTGAGATGATAATTCAAAAAATCGTAAACGCGGCATTTCCCCCCTTTATTATTCCCGATCTCTCTCTCTCTCTCTCTCTCTCTGTAACCGACTGCAATGGCGAGCGAGAATGAACCAGCGAAGCTGCTTGTCCCTTACCTCCAGAGAGCTGATGAGTTGCAGAAGCACGAACCGCTTGTTGCATACTACTGTAACGTTTTCTCCCCCACCCCTCTTTTGTTATATCTTTAGACAATTATCAATCCGAGGCCTCTGAAATTTGCATATGTTCCGTTCGAGTTCTGTTTGCTACTCTCTTATTTACTTTGTCAATTTGTTTCCTATAATTTGATATATACAGGTCGATTGTACGCGATGGAACGAGGATTGAAGGTTTCTCAGAAAGAGCGTACAAAGACTACCAACACGCTCCTTGTTTCGCTTATGAATCAGCTTGAAAAGGTTTTTTCCTTTTTCACTTCCGCCCTTAATTTGCCCTAGATCGTTCTACCAGTTAAAGTGATTTTTAGTGAGCTATGGAAGTCGGCGTTGGGGGTTTTCACTTTTCACCTTGTATGCATTGGATTGCTTTTGCGAGATTTTACGTTTTTTGTTTTAGATCATGGTACTTGTTGTTAGGTTAAAAATATATACCAGTGCAGAACTGCAAATTAGTTAGTTTGTGTAATACTAACATAAGCTAATTCACTAATCACTAACAATAGTTGTTAACATTTAGGATGCTTGTTCAAATTCTTCAATGGGAATACTAATGAGAATTATTGAATTATAATGATAATGATGGTTACATTGCTAGTATTTTGTTCTAATTTTGGAATAATTAGGGGGAGTTAGTTGATCAAAATTGGGCAATGATTAACTTGTTTTGAGTCTCATTACCTCGTACGAAGTATGATGGAGGTTTGATCATCTTTTATTCTCATTAACCACCACAATTACACATCCTCATTACCATTTCCATTGAAGATTTTTGAACAAAACGCCACCTGAGAATGTCAGGTGTCCGCACCACAATGATTATATAAAGTTGTTTAATGCATTTTCAACTTCACTTTCTGGTTGCAATTCCATTGAAGAATCTTCCCTTGATTTCAGACATGAGGGTGTGAGGGTTGATTCTACTATGTGTAGGGTCTACAGACGGTGGCTTAACTTGCTTAGATTCTGTTGTAGGATAAGAAGTCAGTGGACTTGGGGCCTGATGACCACCTACATGTGGAGGGATTTGCTTTAAATGTCTTTACAAAAGCAGACAAGCAAGATAGAGCTGGGCGAGCTGATATGTATGTTATATCCTACACCATTCTTACTTGGCCCGAGTTAAATGAATTAGTTTTATTATTCTACTTGAGTTGCATCACTAATTCTGCTTTGCTTAAATATGTATTGTATCTATCCAATAATTCAGAACATTTGAAATAGTTTTAGCTCTATAGCTATCAGTTAGGCCTACATCAACAATTCAACATTAGTAAAAAATGGATGGTAGGAATGTAGGATTATTTAGTACATCTAGACATGCATGAAGGCATGGGAAGTGATGATATTCTGGAATATTTTTATACTAAACTTTTATCTAACTGTTACAGGAATACTGCAAAAACCTTTTATGCCGCGAGCATCTTCTTTGAAATCCTGAACCAGTTTGGTCAACTTCAGCCTGATGTAAGTATCTCTCTTATTATTCTACTAATCATTTAATTGCATTTTTAGATGCCTTAGAATGAACCTTTCTTTCACATCTTATGTGCGAAAGATCATTTTCGTGTTCTGTACAGCTTGAGCAGAAACAGAAGTATGCAGCGTGGAAAGCAGCAGATATAAGGAAAGCTTTGAAAGAGGAGAGGAAGCCTCTTCCAGGTCCTCCGGGTGGTGATGAAGATCCATCAGTGCCGTCAAACAGTGAATATGTATGATCTTAATACTTAAATTTCATCGCCAAATTCTCATAAAATTTACATGGTCAGGAAGCAAGTTTTACATCGATTTGCTTGTTGAAAAAAAGTACTATGAAATATGAATCCTGTAATTCCTCCTTTTTGGATGATAGTACTCCCTCCTTCTCGGTGAAAACTACCCATGAGCTTTGGACACAATGGTTAAGAAATATGATATAATAAGTAGATGTATTAGAGGTGATGTGATTGAGAGAGAGAAGAATATAATGAAATGTGAGAGAGTAGTTTACAAAAAAAGGGAATGAGTAGCTTTCATTGGGACGGACGGAAAAGAAAAATTGGGTAGCTTTCACTGGGACGAAGAGAGTATCATTTTTAGTCCTAAAGTTTACCTTTTTTTCAGTTTTGGTCTTCCTTTCTCACTTACTACCAAATTTTGTTTTGAAAGTACACTTTTACTCTCACATTTGGTGCCAGCACTAGTTAGGCATCCATTGACTAATGGAATTAACTATTTGGAGGTGTTAAACATAATTATTAAAAAAAACTTTAAAATATTATGTTTAACAACCTGCAAATAGTTGATTTCGTCAGTCAACGGAGAACAGTCAACTAACCATCATTGAGGTCCAAAGTTGATGATATTAATTACTCCCTCCGTCCATGAAATATAGTTCCATTTGCCTCATTTTTTTGTCCACCAAATATAGTCCCATGCACTTTATGGAAACCATCACCCCTCAAACATCATTTAATTACTAAATTTGCCATCAACTTTATTCACAAACAACCACTTTATTCACAATGGACCCCACAATACCCTATAATACCCTTACTTTATCTACTTTATCTACATTTTTCTTAAAACTTGTGCCCATCCACCATGGGACTACTTTTGGTGGATGGAGGGAGTACAATATTAGGTGAAAGAGGACTAAAAGCGGAAAAAATGTAAACGCCAAAAATGATATTATCCCTCCTTTTTTTTGATTAATTGGGATGAATTTACTGAATATTTGCTGTATTGATTCTTCTTCCTGTATTTTCTTCTATGAATATTAATGTCCATAGCATTATGGTTCCTCTGACCTTAATGAATGTCGATACTTTGACGAAAGATAACACTCATCATTGAAGTTTCAAAGTGTGTTTTTAATTGTTAATGTTTATTTTGCAGGATATTGTAGGAAGCCGAAATGATGCTACCATCAAACCCGACCCAAACAGAACGGATGCAGATTCATCACCTCAGCACTATCCTTCTCACTCGCTCCCAAATTCCCAATCTTACCCTCGCGTCACCAATAGTAGCCTTCCTGCATCTCCATCCCATCAAGAATATAAGTGTGATAGAAATTATGAGCCTTCATCAGAGCAAATTGCTGAAGCACAAAAGGCTGCTAGGTTTGCAGTTGGTGCTCTGGCATTCGAAGACGTTTTTGTTGCAGTTGAACACCTCAAGAAATCACTCGAGTTGTTAACAAAGCCATCAGCTGGCCACTGAATCCTATACAAAATTTTGGTAGCGTGATTTTGTTTCTAAAGATTCTTTAACTACTGAGTACTGATTGAACATGGGGTTGGAATCAAATATGTGTTTTCATCACTTGCAAGGTGATTTGTTGTGTGTGTGTGTGTGTATCTAATAAAAATTCGACAAAAATAAGAAAATACTCCCTTTTTCCGCTTATAAGCTTTCTATTTTGTCATTTTGGTCCGTTCGCCTATAACCTTCTCATACCATTTTTGGCAAATATCTTTTGTTCTTCCACTTCACTTTATATTTACTTTTTCTTTTTATCTTTTTTCCAATCACATCACTTGTACTATATCTATTAGTTAGTGGGTGTTTGCAAACAAAACTATTTGTTTAAAAGCACTTCTTTTTTAAATAGAATCACTTTTGAAGTGTTTGTAAACACAAATAAGTGATTAAATTAATTATTTAAAAACATTTTTTGTCAAGCACCCCTCCCCATGCTTCTAACAATTTCTAAGTGCTTCTAATCATTACACTCACTAATTTTACAATTTTGCCCTCATAATTTAAATACATATTTTATTTTTACCCATTATTTATTCAAATGTAATAAGAGATTTTTTTGTAAAATTATAAAAAAAATGATTTGTATGGCATACACCACAACATTTAAAAAATTGATTAGAAGTGCTTATTTTTAAAACACTATCTACTTTCAATTTTATTACAAAAATCAATTTTAATCACTTTGAATCAATTACTATTGTTTGCAAACACACCCTTAATCTCTTTTCTTAATTCATGTATCGAAAAGTAATGAAAAATTTATAGGCTTAGCAAGTTTCAAAGAACAAGGAAATTGAAAGTAATGTTAGTATACCATTTTACTACACTTTTCACTTATGGTTGTGAGCGACATCGCCGACATGCAAGATTCTCAAACAGGTTGGGGGCAACTCGTGAGATACTCAAACGGGTTGGGCATGACCAGATGGGTTAGCCCAGCCCCAGACCCATTAAAGATGAGTGCATGAATTCCTATCTTGTGTTTATGGGGCATTTTAATTTCTTTTCTAATAACACGTGATGCACTTTAGGATAAAAATTAGTACTATGTCATATCCTTTTACCACGGACGAGTATGGGAAAAGGATATAACATAGTAAAACATTTTTAGACAAAATCAAGGTTCCAGATAAAACATTTTTTCTTTTAACCACTTATATGCAATATTGCACAAATTAAAATTTATGCTGTATCTCAAATAGAAAAACAGTTTCGCAAATAATATGCTAATATAAAGACAAGTATTTATTGTATGAATACATATACGGTAATGCTTCAGGATATCCAAAAATTTTTTCCTCAATTAATTAATGTTTTATTAATTACAATATTATTGTTCTACCCTTACTTAGTGATAATTATAATTAATTAATTAAATTGCATGCGCCAAAATTAAATATTACATTTTTTCTTGTTTCTCAACACACGCTGACGGCGGCATTTATTCTTCCAAGACACACTATCATGATTAAGTTTGAAACGGTAAGTTTTCTTCTCCCTCCATCAAATTAATTTCTCCCACCATTAAAGCCATTAACTTAAGTTTCCATCATTATCACCATTTCATCCGTTAAACAAAAAAAAAATTAAGTTTCCGCCATTATCAACCCTACCTCCATCAAAACACGAAATCTGAACAATTTTTTGCTCCAGAGATATTCTTCTTCACAATCACATGTTTTCAATTACAGATTTAATTTTGACCGTAAATTATATCATTATTTATTTATTCTTAAATCTGACTGGAGTTTTAAAGAAATATAAACACTCTTCTACGCTCCGCCGACACCGCCACTTCCAGGTTATAAATCCGACCACCACTCTCAAAATAATTGTCTCCCATATAAGTCGACCTGTCATCTAAAATCATTCTTAAAAAAGAACAATAAAATGAAAGTAGAAATTTGCTTAAATTTAAATACTCGAAATTGAAAATAAAAAAGACATTGAAGAAGAAAATTAATTTGAAAAAAATGTTCATAAGTCCATGTCGAAGTTATTGGGGGTAGCGTGTAGTTCTCGCCGTGTAGAATTTCATGAATGAATTCTCATGAATTGAAAGAAGAATCAGAATCGAACATTGATTGAAGAAAATGAAGTTTTACAGAAGATGAAAATTGAAACTTCTGAGTACAAATGGAAAGCCCTAATCATACTTATAGGCCTAATACAAAGAATAACTGCTAATAACAGTTTTAACCAACTTATAACCTAAACTAGAGAGGGTGTATTTACCAATACAGGGAGTATTGGGTTTATTTGGGCAGTGTATTTCCTAAAGTAGTAGGTTTGTTAGGAGAGCCTTTATACCCCCCTCAAAATGAGAATGTATATCAATCATTCCCATTTTGGCTTTATGATCAATAAAAGCAGATGGTGGCATAGGTTTGGTCAGAATATCAGCTAGATTCTCTTGAGTGGGGATGTGAATGAGAGTGAGCAGTCCTTCCTTGATCTTCTCTCTGGTGAAGTGGTAATCCAAGGCAATGTGTTTTGTTCTTTGGTGAAGACAAGGGTTGTGAGCAATGGAGAATGCACTCTTGCTGTCTGTGTACATGTTTGAAGGAGTGGAGTGTTGAATCTTCAAGTCATCAAGGATGTAGTGCACCCATTGAAGCTCACAAGTGGTGGAGGCCAAGGCTCTGTATTCTGCCTCAGCAGAAGACCTGCTAACAGTACTTTGTTTCTTGGATTTTCAAGATATTAGTGAGTTCCCAAAATATATGCTATAACCAGTTATACTTCTTCTAGTTTGGAGGCATCTCCCCCAATCAGAATCAGAAAATGCATGTAGTTTAAAGACATTACTTTTGGGATAAAAGAGGCCAGTGCCAGGGTTACCTTTGACATACCTTAGAATCCTATGCACAACAGTAAGATGAGAAGAGGTAGGTGCTTGCATGTACTGGCTAACTGTTTGAACTGCATAAGAAATGTCAGGCCTTGTGACAGTTAAGTAGAGGAGCTTACCAACTAATCTTCTGTATTGTTCAGGTTGTGGGAGAGGAGGAGATTTTGGATCAAAAGTAAATTTGGAGTCCATGGGAGTAGAGCAAGGTTTGCTCCCCAAATATCCTGAATCATGAAGCAAATCCAGAGTGTACTTCCTTTGGGACAAAGTCATGCCAGTGCTATTTCTAGCAACCTCAATGCCCAAAATATACCTTAAAATACCAAGATCTTTTATGGTAAACTTGTTATGAAGATGCCTTTTAATAGAATGTATGACATCAAGATTATTGCCTGTCACAATTAGATCATCAACATAGCAGAGAATAACAGTAAAATCATGGCCATTGTGCATAGTGAATAAAGATGTGTCAGCCTTGGATTGGATGAAACCAATGGAGAGTAAAGAGGAGGTTAATTTGGTGAACCATTGCTTAGAAGCTTGTTTTAGGCCATAAAGGCTTTTGTTCAACTTACAAACTCTTTTGTCATTAGGAGAACAATAACCAGGAGGGGGCATCATGTATATCTCTTCATCTAAATCACCATGAAAAAAGGCATTATTAACATCTAATTGGTGGATGTGCCAATTTTTGGAGACAGCAATAGCAAGCAAAATTCTTACAGTAGTTATTTTGGCTACAGGGGAAAAGGTATCAAAGTAGTCAATGTCTTCTTGTTGTGTGAAGCCTTTGGCTACTAATCTAGCTTTATATCTGTCTAAAGAGCCATCAGAGTTGTACTTAACTTTATAAATCCACCTACATCCAATGCAATTCTTATTCTGAGGTAAGTGAACAAGAGTCCATGTATTGTTCTTTATTAAAGCATCTAACTCATTTTTCATAGCATTCACCCAATTTTTATCTTGAGCAGCAATCTTATATGTTTTGGGCTCTTGTATATGAGAGATAGAAGCAATAAAGTGGCTGAAATTTGGAGACAGTTTAGAGGTGGATAAGTATTTTTGGATGGGATACAATTTACCATTGTAAGAGAGATTGCTTTTGGCATGATCCACAGAAGATGGAAGAGTAGTTTCATAAAGTTGCAAGTAAGCAGGCTGAGATTTGACCCTAGTGGGTCTAGAAGTAGACTCAAGAATAGAAGTGTTAGGATTAGAAGTATCAATATGAGGAATGGGAACATCAGGGGCATTATTAGTATCAGGAATGGGAGTGTGCTCTTCATTATCACTAAAATCATCACACTCAGTGGTAAGAGGAATAGATTTAGGAGAAAGAATGGATTTATCAGCAAAGGGAAACACTTTCTCAAAGAATGTAACATTTCTGGATATAAAAAGAGTACCAGTGGCAATATTAAGGAGTTTATACCCCTTTGTTCCAAAAGGATAACCAAGAAATATGCATTTAGAGGCTCTTGGTGCAAATTTGTGTCTGTGAGCAAGTAAAGTATTTGCAAAACAAAGGTACCCAAATGTTCTAAAAACAGAATAGTCAGGTTTCTTATTATATAACAACTCAAAAGGAGATTTTTGATGCAGAATGTAGGAGGGAATCCTATTTATAATGTAGGCTGCAGTTTTGATGCACTCACTCCAATACTTAAGAGGGAGAGAAGATTGAAACATAAGAGCTCTAGCAACTTGGAGTAAGTGCTGATGTTTTCTTTCTACTATGCCATTTTGTTGAGGTGTTTCCACACATGAAGTTTGATGGATAATTCCCAAGTTATGGTAGAAATCAGTGAGAAAGAATTCAGTTCCATTATCACTTCTTAAGGTTTGGATTTTAGCATGAAAATGAGTGAAGACCATGTTATAGAAATTTTGCAAAGAAATCCTAACATCACTTTTGGCAGCCAATAGATATATCCAAGTGCATCTACTAAAGTCATCAACAATAGTAAGAAAATATCTATGACCAGAAGCAGAAACAGTAGAAAAGGGGCCCCAAACATCACAATGTATTAATTGAAAAGCATGAGTAGATACAGTGGTACTAATAGGGAAAGATTTCTTCTTTTGTTTAGCCAAAGGACAAATGCAACAGGGAACATGTGAGGAAGCAACTTTTACATTGAGTTCAGGAATGTTTAACAAGCATTTCAAAGATGTGTGTCCAAGCCTCTTATGCCACAAATCAGAAGGTAAAGTAGTGTCAACAAAGGAATTAAAATGTGCATTATATCCTAAATCAGTGTTGCTATTGTGATGTGAAGTTTGCAAGAGATATAGGCCCCTAACCTGGTCATCAGTACCAATCACCATCTTTGAGGTAAGGTCCTGCAAAACACAATGTGATGAAAGAAAGCACACAGAACAATTTGAATATCTTGTTAAGTGACTAATGGACAGAAGATTAAATGTGAAATCAGGGACATAAAGCACATTGTACAAAGTCAAGTGATCATTGATGACAATATTACCCATATGAGTGGCATAAGATGTAGCATTATTAGGTAAAGAAATCATAACATTGGCTATGGATGGTGGGGTGGTAAACATAGAGAAGTTACAGATCATATGATCAGTGGCCCCAGTATCCAAAATCCAATTAGATGCATTGTTATTAGATGTAGAAATGGGAGGAAACATACCTGAATCATTTGTGTTCTTGGTCTCATCAACATGGCAAGCAGAAGCTCCTGCCACATAATGGGAAACATCCCTGTTTTCTCCAGTGTTCTACAGCTTAGAGAAACTCACAAATTTGTTATACATTTCTTGATCAAAAAGAGGATTGGAGGCCATGGAGCTGTCTTTGATGGAAAGACTGGCAGTTTTGGGAGGATCTTTGTTGGGGAGGCCTCTAGGACCCCTCCAACCAGGTGGAAAGCCTATGATCTGGAAACATCTATCAATAGTGTGACCAATGCCATCACAGTGGCTACATTTGAGGGGCTTCCTCTTATCTTTGTAAAATCTGGTGTTTCTAGAGGCCATTGCAATAGAATCAGGGAGGATGGAGACAGGGGTAGTGTTTAGGGTCCTTTGAGACTCTTCTTGAAGCAAGAGACCATAGATTTTAGAAAGGGCAGGAAATGGGGATTGCAACAAGAACTGGCTTCTAAGAGAACTATAGGATACATGAAGACCAATCAAGAATTTCATAACAACATCCTTTTCTTGGGTGGTGGTCATGAGTTTAGGCAAATCACATGTACAGCCATCCATGGCACCACAAGAACACCTAAGAACAGGCATAAAGCTAAGATACTCATCCCATAAGGACTTGAATTGATTGTAATATGAGACTAAGGATTGAGAGCCCTGATTTATAGTACTAAGGGATTTCTCTAAATGATATACCCTAGTACCATCTGATTGAGCATATCGAATCTTAAGTTCATCCCAAACATCCTTGCCAATTGAAAAGTAATCTAAGGTACGCTTAATCTCAGGTATAATGGAATTCAAAATCCACATCAAAACTAAACCATTAGCTCTTACCCAAGCAGCGTAGACAGCCGGAGCATCCTCCTCAGTGGGAATTTCCAATGACCCATTGATCAATCGCACCTTGTTCTTGACGCTCAGACCCCGTTTGACGGCATGGCTCCAAGATACATAATTGGTGCCGTCGAGTAGCTCCAAGGCGATGGCCACAGCGGGGTTGTCATTTTGGTGAAGGGCAAGAGGAGAGAACGGATTGAGTGCAGGGTCTAAAGAATCCGGATCGGTGACCGTCGGCGCCATTGATGTGTGATGCGACGAAGAGGAGAAGAAGCTCAAGGGAAATTTGGGAAATCAGGAACAATAATCTGGTATATATGAATCAAAAACTGATACCATGTTGAATTTCATGAATGAATTCTCATGAATTGAAAGAAGAATCAGAATCAAACATTGATTGAAGAAAATGAAGTTTTACAGAAGATGAAAATTGAAACTTCTGAGTACAAATGGAAAGCCCTAATCATACTTATAGGCCTAATACAAAGAATAACTGCTAATAACAGTTTTAACCAACTTATAACCTAAACTAGAGAGGGTGTATTTACCAATACAGGGAGTATTGGGTTTATTTGGGCAGTGTATTTCCTAAAGTAGTAGGTTTGTTAGGAGAGCCTTTATACGCCGCCACACCGTTAAAGTTGTCATTTCCGTCATTACTGTTGTTGAAGGTATATGGACTAAAAAAGATGAAATGAAAAGTAGGGCCGTGTAGATGGGAAAGGGACGGTGAAGTTAATAAATGTTTTAATTAATTTAATTTTTGAAAGATTAAAACTTAAAATTTTGTGATTGGGAATATGAAGAGGCGTGAATCTAATATATATATATATATATATAGTTTTAATTGATTTAAGATTTTTTTAAACATTACGATAATTTAAATTATATTTTTCTTTAATAAAACTGCATGTGTGGATAATTGGATATTAATGTATGAGTATATTTAATTTTTATTTTACGGTAGAATGAATTTAAAGAAAAAAAGATATTTATGTATATCAAAATATATTATTATTATTAATATCATAATCTTAATGATTATTAAAAGTAAGATTATTTAAAGTGTGGATCAATTCGATTGACATAATCTTAATGATTATTCATGAATCAATTCAAATTAAAAAATTAAAATGGTTAATAATATTTATTAAAATTATGAAATAAGAAAAATGTCTAATAAATTTGTCATATTTTATATTTGAATTGGAAAAAAATTTAAGTTTGTGGAATTTTAATTAATTAATATATCATTCATTTTAAATTTATTAGACATTTTTCTCAATTTTACATTCTTTAGAATTTTTTTGAATTTTTAACAATAATATCACGTATACGAGAGTCGAAGTCTCCGTAATAGTGATACATCGTATACGAGAGTCATAGTACGCATAATAGTGATACTTCGTATTCATATCAATGATATCTACCTCACATAAAATAGCCAGAGTACTCGTAAAAGTGATACCCCGTATACGAGAGTCGGAATACTCATAATAGTGATACTTCGTATTTGTATCAATGATATATACCTACCTCACATAAAATAGTCAAAGTACTCGCAAAAGTGATACACCGTATACGAGAGTCGAAATACTTGTAAAAGTGATATTTCGTATACGAGAGTCGGAATACTCATAATAGTGATTTTTAGTAACCATAATAGTGATACCTCACATACGAGTCGAAGTACTTATAACAGTAATATTTTGTATTTGTAACAATGAAATACTTTGTATCCGTAATAGCTATACCTCGTATACGAGAGTCGAAATACTCATAACGGTGATAACTTGTATACAAGAGTTGAATTATTCGTAACACTGATACCTCGTATATAAAAGTCGAAGTACTCGTAATAGTGATACTTCGTATCCATAACATGAATATTTGTATACAAGAGTCAGAGTACTTGTAATAATGATACTTAATATTTGTAACAGTGGTGATACCTCGTATATGAGAGTCAGAGTACTTGTAATAGTGATACTTTGTATCTGTAACAGTGATACTTCGTATACGAGAGAGTCAGAGTACTCGTAATAGTGATACCTCGTATACGAGAGTCGGAGTACTCGTAATAGTGATACCTCGTATATGAGAGTCGGAGTACTCGTAACAGTGATATCCTCGTATACGAGAGTCGAAATACTCGTAATAGTGATTATTTATATCCGTAACAACAATACCTCGTGTACGAGAGTTCGAGTTCTCGTAATAGTGATATTTCGTATCTATAACAACGATATTTTATATTTGTAACCGTGATACCTCGTTTACGAGAGACGAAGGACTCGTAAAAGTGATATGCGTATACGAGAATCAAAGTGCTCGTAAAAGTGATATCTCATATACAAAAGTCGAAATTGTCATAATAGTGATACTTCGTATACGAGAATCATATTATTCTTAATAGTGATTCTTTGTATCTGTAACAATGATATCTTGCATACGAGATTCGGGTACTCATAATAGTGATAATTCGTATACGAGTGTTGGAGTACTCATAACAGTGATACTTCGTCTGCGAGTGATATCTTATGTACAAGAGTGAGAGTACTCCTAATATTTAATTTTTTTACTTTAATTTTATAATATTTTAATTAATAATTAATTTTTTTAGCCCAATAAAAAAATAAAAATCATGAAGTGAATACCAACTCTGCTGAGAAATATAATCATATACCCAAGTTAAATTTTAAAATTAATTATAAATTAAAATATTACAGTATAAAATTAAAGTAATAAATTGAATGTCAGAATTCCCTCGGTAACTAGTAACCACAACCTCCATCTATGGGAAAACTTTTCTTCTTCACAAACACAGTTGCCGGTGGAGAATTTTAATTAGCAATACTTAACAGTATACCTGAGTCTTCATAAAAAAAATTAAACTACAAGCAGAACTCCCCTAAGAAAACAATGAACTCAGAGGCAGTGAAATGATTTTTTCCGGCCAACCTCTCCGGCAACGAGCTGACAAGAAAGGTCGTTCTTCCTCGGTCGAGCACGTCCACGGCTTCTACCTTTTTATCAGAGTTGTTCTACTCCGTGTTCACAACATCTTTTTCGATAATTCTCGTCTTACCATTTTTTCAGATTGATTTAAGCCTTTTCGGTCGTCTTCTCCGTTCAATCTACTAGTTATAACATCGTTTTTCTATCAGAAATAGAAGCCCTCAATCTATTTTAAACTTCATCACGATCTTGCCATTTGATTTTCATTTTGAAATTTCTGTGTTTAGATCTTTTTGGGTTGCTTCCAGGTTGATGTTTTAATTACTGGAGTATCATTTTTTGCGTTAATTTTCGTCGTTTGAGTTTTTTTGCATCTATTGATTTTCCGATGCTACGTATTTTTGTGTTGAATGCTTGTTCTTCCCCAAGCTTTTGGTTGTGAGAAAGATGAATAATTTATTTTATTTTTTTTGTTAAATTAAATCACATTTCATGACGGAGGAGTTATCAAAATAAAAATTGATTGAGGAGTTTGTTTTCCGGCTGAAATGCGATTTATTTGGGAATGAGAACCAAATTTTGGAACAGGGAGACGGTGGCCGAATTTTGAAAAAAGAGAGGTGACGACGATGTGGCGGCTATGGAAATGGTGTGTTGGGGAAGAAGCAAATATGTGAAGTAGATAATTCACTTCAATATAAAATAGATTATAAATTAAAATTCAATAAATTAAGTTTAATCACTGAATGAAAGAAATAAAATAGTGCAATTAAATACAACATTGAAATGTGTTGGTGTAATTATTGCTGTCTTGAAAATATAAAGAGAGAGAGAGAGAGAGAGTAGTGTCAGATTTTATTATTTAATTCGAAAAATATGGCATTTACACTTAAGGGTATATTGGTCTTTTTAACCCAACTTAAAATTGAAAATTACAAAAATGCCCTTTTCTGAATATCCAGATTCTGGATGTTTAGCACCACCCATACATATATGCCACTATATAACTAACACATAATTATCCTTATAATACATACTCCCTCCATCTTCGAAAAGTTTGTGGAGAATCTTGGGCACATGATTTAAGAAAAAATTGTAATGATTAAAGTGTTGAGGGGTAATTTTGTAAACTTTTATATATAAAGTAAATAAAGTAGTTGGATTGAGTGTATGGTGAGCCCAGAAATAATGACGTAAATATATGTATATTGTGAGGGTAAGAATTGTAATGATTATTTTCATTTAAGGGTATGCAAACTTTTCAGACAAACTAAAAATGAAAGTGTGAAAAAATTTTAGGGGAGTAATAATTAACTTATAAAAAACCACAAATTTTCTAGTTCCTTACTTAAATGTTCTTATCTTACATGGGCAATAATATTGCACATAATTTATTTTTTCTCCTGCTCATATATTTGTAAATTCATAATTTTTTGATGGATAATAAAGCAACATTTTCATTTACTACACTACTTTATTATTCAAAAAAACTTTCATATCCACTACTTTATATCCTTTAATACTAATAAATAATTCTAACGCTAGCTTCGTACAAATAGTAAATGATGAATCTAAAATGGAACAGGGGAGTATCACCGCTCCTGTCCAACTACGAAGAGCTTTTTTTCTTCTTTCCAGGGAAACAATACACTTATTACAGCGTTTTTGCACACACACAGCACGTTTCCCTCACTCGAAACATTTATTCATTCATTATACTAAAAAACAACATATATACATAACTTTCAGCCTCTAACTAATAATGTTACATTTAGTACACAGACAAACTACTACAATTCATTTTGACAAGTAACCTTACTGCAAATATGCTCGATCACAAGTCTATATCCAGGTCATAACGAAGCTCATCTCACAACTGAACTAATTTTCTGTCCCGAATGCATATCCAAGATTAACGGTCATGATTCGACGACTGATGGGGTCTGCGCAGAATATCTTGAAGCTCAAAGCCATGAAAAACTGGCCAAGTGAAGCTTTTGATATATCTTAAATTACATGTAGAAAGATCAGATCAGCTCTTCAGTGGAGACCAACTAAATGAGATTTAATTGTTTCGACAGCTGTAACATCACTGCATATTACGATCCAATCATCTGTGCACAGGATTTGAGCATCCTGAAGCTCATAACCATGGTAAGCTGGAATGTGAAATCCCTCCCTCAATTTTAAGTTTACGTAAGGCAACGCTACAGTCCTCAGAGTGGCAGAAATCAACGTCTGCAGATATAACATAACATTTCCTTTGATTGATATAATGGAATAATTTCTGCAAATACTCATCATACGAGGTATCTATTAGGGCAAAAGTTTTATTTTAGTCATGTAAGTTTCCCTTTTTTGCTTTCAGGACACTCTACTTTCGCAAATTGAATTTCGTTCTGTTAATTTTCAGATCAGCTCTACTTTCCCAAATTGAATTATTTGAAAATTAACAAGACGAAATTCAATTTAGGAAAGTAGAGTGTCCTGAAAGCAAAAATGAGCAAACTTACATGACAAAAAAAAAATCCCGTCTTTTAACACTGAACAGGGAAATGAAGAAACAACTATAACCAAACGTTCCCTTGCAAGTGCAAGAATTAAGACCAAAACCCTGATAAAATGTTGTTAAATGACTGTGTGTTAAATTCATTTACTTGAGAAAGCATTTTCTAAGTGTTACAATGAGTTATTTTATGAAAGGCTTCAACAACTAAACCAGAGGGACAGCTCACAATACCATGCATTTAGTACAATATAAAGCTCGTGATAAACATGAACAACGAAGCTGTTTCAAGAAATCTTTTACAATCCACCTCAGGAAGTCATTAAGCAGATTTATTGAACAATCAACTGTAGATAGCTCACAGCAGAGAAATGACTATCTTCCCAACGATTTCTCAAGTATGGTAGGAGTAGGACACAAGTGGGCAGTACATTATCCATGAAGGATATTTCATTTGAGTCAAAAGGTTATTTTCTTGGGCAGAAAAACACAAGCAGGCAGATATATGCATGCTACTTTTTTTGGGGCAAAAAGCATTTTTTTTTTGTCCTGTGAGTTTGCCTTTTTGCTTTCAGGACACTCCACTTTCCCGAATTGAATTTCATCCTGTTAACTTTCCAAATTCATGATTTAGTCCTTTGCTCGTCTACAGCAGGTTTGCACTTAGCAGCCGGTTTTGATCTGATGTGGCCTTTTTCTATTTAACTTTCAAAACCGGTTACTAATCCGTTGTAGTCAGTCAAAGAACTAAAAACTTGAATTTTGAAAGTTAACCGAACAAAATTTAATTCGGACAAGTGAAGTGTCCTGAAAGCAAAACTGAGCAACTTACAGGACTAAAAAAAAGTTCTTTTTTTGTTTGGGGATTGGTCACCGATCTAGTCTCGAATTCTGGTTATTGGTGTTAATCCTAGCACATGCTATAAATGAGTTTTAATTGCATTGTTTGATATTTTCCAGGTTTTCTAAACACTTAACCACAAACTAAGCAGGTACCTGGATTAGATGCATGTGGAGGTCACCAATTCTGCTCCACTCAAGAGACATTGTGAAGCCAATTAATTTTACGCTTCCAGTTACAGCATTCCCTGAAATATCAGCAGATACGGAAGCACTAATCACCTGCATCAGATCAAATTTTAGTTAGAGAGAGATGCTAAATTGGGTCCTAAATACTGCTAGCAGAACTAAAGGACTGATTGACATATTCCAAGTACTGCCCCGTTCACTGTACAGGCCATCATCAACAGGGGAATGAGTGAATCAAGCTGGCTCACAATCTACTCATGCTCGACTTGAAAAAAGCTCAAAAACAACTCCAATTTAATCAAGTAGTTCTCGAGCTCAGTAATACTAGGCTCATTGGGCTCGCGAGTCTAATCTGGCTTAATCAAGCTCAAATATTTTTACTGTTTTACCCATAACAAAATGATTATTTACAAATATACTCTAATTATAAATAAAATAAAAAATCCCTAATTAATGTAATGTAAATTATTGAGTCGAGCTCGAGTATTTCGAATATTCCACCGAGTTGAGCTCAAGTCCAAAAGAAGAGAGCTGGATCGAGTTCAAGTCAAGCTTCGAGCTTCAAGTTTTTTAATCAAGTCGAGTTCGAGCTTGACAATACTCGACTTGGCTCATTTACGCCCCTAATCATCAGCCATCATAAGAACGTTAGCCAATGTCAAACCAGGTTGAGTATTCCCTTTCCTCCACTTCCTTTTTTAAATGCAGCCAATTTAAATCATTCAAGTTCTAAATGCATGCACCAAAAAGAGGTTTATTCAAGTTCTAAATACCCAACTCTAGTCATGTACAGATGATTTGCCAATAAAATAAGAGTAAATGTACTAGGACAAACTACCAAATGCAGCAAGGAACAGACAAAAAAGTTTAAGGATCTCACAGTAAGATAGCAATATAGAGATATAGTAGTTTCAGAAAGCATACCACAGAAATGCATACAACTGGTATCACTTCCTCTGCATCCAAAACATCAATCACCACATCTAAGGGAACTTCTGCCTTAATCTGTGAATTGTCAACTTCGATGGTTGGTGGAGAAGATATAGAGAGATTCAAATTCATATCATGATTTGGATACTTCCTGTACAACTGGGGAATAATAAATCTCCAACCAGCTGTGTTCAAGAGTGATTGATCTGGTACATTATCAACAATCCAGTGCATCTTGCTTGCCTAACAGAATTCCCAAATGTTACTTAACTATAAAATGAGATGATATGAAGTGCATTTTAAACAATGCAAAAGCCATATCAAGGCTAGATTCTCAAGTCAAATGACATCACACTTGGCATTATATATATGCGCACACACACACATATATATATGGAGCCCAATGCTGGGTTTCTAATGGAACCCACCATCAGCATAGACGACTTGTACCATGTTATAGTAGTTCATATGCTTACCAGCATTACTTCGTACACTAAACATTATTACTTTGAAGAAGAGAGTTCATGTGAATCTGATTCACTGGAGACCTACTCATTTGGTTTTGATAGGGAGGCCGATGGTGGGTTTCTTATGGAGGCCGATGCTACAATGTGCAAGTAGTTTGTACTGTAGTTGGGCTCCACAAGAAACCCACAGTCAGCCTCCATTTCATTACTATATACATATATATATTTCAGGGACTACAAAATTACCACCAAAGCACGCTTATTGCCCAAGTCTCTTTCTGATTGATTAACTAAAGAAATTCAGACTTGCCTCAAAGTAAACCAACACTGCTGACTTCAGCACGTCTTCATGCAATGAGATTTTGACCATCTTATCTGCCTTATTGCAGGAAGCTGAAGCTTGTAGTATTCTATGGAAGTAACTAGGAAGTGCAGCTTCATGCTTAGCAGAGAATAATCCTTCAATTTGAAGGTCAACCGATGATTCACTCAACTCTGGGTCATCAACAATTGTAACATCCAGCGCAGCAATACTAGTTACTGGTACCTCTTTAGGAAGAGATTGCAACAAAGAGTCGAGCTTCACTATCGCATCTTTTATTTTCTTTGGAACAGCATCTTCAACAGCAGAACTAATTTTACCCTCAAAAGCATCTATTAACCTGGAAATGGATTGATAAATTAATGGGTTAATTGCATAAAAAATCACAACAGTTTCATGTTTTATCAATTACAACAATATGTTTTTAAAACTTGCAATTTGATATACATACTTTTTAAAAAATTGCAATTATAGCATATGACTATTTTCCTGTAACTTATGATGATGTGGGGCCAGATTTAAAAAAAATATAGTATAAATAAATTCACGATCTTTTGTTATCGTTTCAATTTAATCACAACCTTTAAATTTCTTTGCAGTTTCATACACTGCCACGTCCAGGACTTGCCGGAAAATAGTCAACAATCCGGGTTTGAAGAACCACCAAACAAGCAGACAGGAAAGACAGGTAGCAAAAGAATATTGTAAGCTGACTGCTAAACTTTTACTTAAATGTATACTCCCTCCGTCCCATTTCACTTGATATTTTAGAAGATTTCACACAAATTAAGAAAATGTTAATAAAATGACCATACTATCCTTATGAGCTTATCTGATTTTCAATAATTATTTGGAAAGTGAGCCTTATGATGAACATTTTCTCTTGTATTATTAAATATGAGTGTGAAATTGGAAAATTGTAAATATTTTTGGGACAATTTTTTTACTCTAAAACATCAAGTAAAATGGGATGGAGGGAGTTTTTAGAAATACATGAAAATCTACAAGGTTTTTAGCCCCCACCCCCCCCCCCCCCCCCGGTTTACGTACACATTCGCAGCTGCTATCTTATGCATAAAATGCATAAAATGTCCAGTAGTAGCCCAATACTACGAGCCATAAAGTATAGTAATAATACTCTTCTAACACTACATTTTAATCTTGCAGGCATCCTTCTATAATGTATGTGACTCCTGATTTCATCCATGATCTAACCTGCTTTGAGCCATAGTATATCTTCTACAATGTTCAGTATTTTGAGAGTAGATCCTAAATGACAAAAAGCTTCATAACGTGGAACTTCCCTACCAGCAATCTCAATTGTGTTACCCTGCTAATTTGAGACCAAAGTTACCAAAATTCCATTTTTGAGCTACCAATTTTGAAAAAAAATGATTATAGGTGTTCAAGTGTTGATATGTCAAAAGCATTTCAAGAATTTTCTAATGCCCCTAATTCCTATAATTAGAAAAAGATGCCACTTCTGATTTAGTTTGAAGAATTTAAAAAAGATAACATCATTATTACAATCCAGATTCAGTTGGAAAAAAAAGTACCAGTCACGAGATCAGCAAATAGGTCGACATTTCCTCAAACAGAAAAAAGAGCATATTACTCCCTCTGTGCTTTACTTGACTACCTAGTTAACCTGAGCACGGGTTTTAATGTAAGAGTTGTTTAATATTAGTATTTAAAGTGATAAAGTTACATATTTTTTAGGAAATGGGTAATCTAGTAAAAAAGGAACAAACAAGGAAAACAGGTAATCTAGTAAACTACGGAGAGAGTAGTAAATATACCCTTGATAAAGCCACGATGCTCCGCCATCCAATTTTATAGAAATATTTCTCACATAGCATCCACATTCCAAGAGAGAAAGCCTTAGAGATCCTTCTACTGTCTTTAGACTGAGTGTAAGACCAACTTCCAGCCCTTCAACCTTATACGTAGCAGAAGCTTATCAATCACTCAACAATTAAAACAAAATTCTTACAACATTTTCTAATGAACTTAAGGCTTCTGGACAAGGGGTTTTATCGAATCATCCAACTCTAATTCGGCTACAGCCTTCTCAAACTTGTCTGAAACTATTATTAACTTCTTAACTCGATATCCCTAAAATTCGAGATTTCACAGCATATGTTATCCAGATTCCATAGCAAATATGAGAAAGAGCAGCTAGACTATTATGACCACAAAAGCCAATTAAGCTAGAGATTCTTTAATTCTTACCAAAATTTGCACTAATTGAGAATCAGTATACGAAAGATTACCTTAATACTCGCATTTCCTTCATCAGAGACTGAAATTGGGAGCAACCAAGTGTTGTAAGAATACTTCCAACTCATACTCAAATTCGCGGTTGCTCCAGAAACATCAATCAATACTCCGTTGTCTCCAGTTTTCACAGTAGATGAAGTCACATGAATACTTTCGATTCTAATATTGGATAGAAGCATTTGAACGGTGCCTATGAAGGGGATTTTCGCAGATTTCTCGATCTGGGGAATGTCGAGTGGGACTAATGAAGATTCAGCGTTTTGTATGAGCAAGTCCTTGAGAAAATCGAGGCCCTTGTTTGATATTTCGGCGGTGATATGGCCTTGTTCGTGAGATTGAACACGATTAGACGCGAAGATCAATAGAAAGAGTAACAGAAAAGGGAGTATCAAGTTCGCCATGAAATTATTGGGGGAGAAATAGGTTTTCCGAATCAAATTTTGGAGTTAGGGATTGGTGAATTGGGAATTATAGCAAGGATGGAGTATATTCTTGGAATGATTACAGAGTTTTCAGGAATTAATTATTTGCTTGAGCTGGTGATTTCTGATGCTACGGAATTGTGTAGCCTTCGCTTTCCTCTCCAATACATCACCAAACCAACTTATTTAATTAAATATATATATATTTCTTCCAGTTTTTTTTTTTTTGTGATAATTGGCATATTTTGATTGTTTCACACTTACACTTAAAAAACGTGTATAAAGAAATTCGGTAAAATGTGAATTTAAAATGAAAAAAAAAAAATGTTAGTGGGGGCGTTTATTCATCAGCCAAATTACTGATAGCTATTCATAGTCATAGATAGTCACTTATTTAAAAAAAATACTTGTGGGAGTGTTGATTCATTAGCCAAATTATGGATAGCTGTTCAAATTTATAGACATCCATTTTTATTTTATTTTTTCATTTAAGTGCTTGAGTAGTTGAGTGCACGCAAATTTTCGTCTAGTTGTTATTATTTGTGTTTTTTAAATAAGGAGCGGATAAGGGAGAACAATCTTATTCTTAAATTAAAGTGAAGGGTACATTCCAAAATATGATCCACATGTTCATCATGCAAAGTGCAAACGGGAGACGTGACGTCACACTAAATAGACGAATTCTTGGGAGAAGGTGCCAACTGCCAGTCTGCCAACGTAATTTGAATTATTAATTCATGGGCTTTTTTAATTAATTATTAAACTTTTCAAAATAATTTAACAGAATATTATTGTTTCGGGGCCGTTTAATAAAATAAATAGAAGCACCCTATCTAAAGGCGCTTCTCTGATGTAACAGTAAGTGCACCCTTTTTACTGGCGTCGTTGGGAAGAATCCAAGAAATTTAGACAGAGCTGCAGGTGTGTGGCAGTATGGCAGAGGAGGGCGTCTTACAACTCGGCGCCTTTTCACAACATATGACATGTCAGCCTTGCAGGCTTGCTTGACCATCAGGGGGAGCGCCTTTTTTAAAGGCGTCGTCTGGCCACCCGCTCCCCTGCTCCCCAGCTCACTGCACCCCTACACACTAAGACGCTCTCCAGTGGTGAGGTTTTTTGGTGACATGGAACACACAAAAACCTTGTGGGGAGGTTTTTAGCCATTGGGAAGAAAGTTTGGTGGTTGGGGTTTTTTGGGGAGGTTGTAACATTTAAACCTAGGTTTTTTGAGAGAGAGAGGGTGAGAGTGAGGTGGGCCCCCCAAAAACCATATTTACCGCATTTTTTGAGAGAGAGAGTGAGGTGGGCCACCCAATAAGAAATAAAAGAAAATGAGGTGGGCCCCCCAAAAACCCTACTTTTTGGGTTTATTGTTGGGGGAGGAGTTTGATTTTGGAGGTTGGAGTTTTTTTGCTTTTGAGGTGGCGCACATGTGGCAAGGAAAAACCTATTTTTTTGGGTTTACGATTGAAGAGGGCCTAAGCCTACCATACTACCTTTGACTGGAATATTTATTATGCGGAAGAAAACACAGCCCTTCTCTCCTTTATATTACCCTTCTCTCCTTTATATTACCCAACCAAAGGCCTTTCAAAAACAAACAAAACAAGCCTTCTTTCGGTTAAAAAATGAAATCACCCCCTCATTCTCTTATACTCATATTTATTTACCATCCTTCAAATCCTTCAAGGAGCTCTTCTTCTAATTTTTATTTATCAAACAAAACCTTACTTCCTCTTGTTAAGGTATGATCTTGTATTTTATTTAATATTTAACTTGTATGATAATTTAATTTGTATAATAGTTTACATATAATATAATTTATGTTAATTTAATCTTGATTTTAAATTATGTTTTAATTTTGTTAATGTGTTTCTAGACTCTAAATTAAAATTTTAATTTATGCTAAATTTTGCTAATACTTTAAATTTTAATTTATGTTAATAATTTTGCTAATAGTTTAGACTTTATATTATTAGTTAGAAGTTAGAAATTAGAAATTAAAAGTTAGAAGTTAGAAGAGTTAGTTACTTAAATTAGAAAATACTTGCCTTGAGCTACTAATTATGTTAATGGCTTTACTACTAATTTAGACTCTAAATAAACTAGTTAGAAATTATAAGAATTAGTTATTTAAAATTAGAAAATACTAGCATGAACTATAATTATGTTAATGATTTTACTAATATTTTAGACTCTATAATAATTAGTAAGAAATTAAAAGAATGAATTATTTAAATTAGAAAATACTAGCATGAACTATTAATTGCGTTAATGGTTTTACTAATAGTTTAATTCTATATTAATTAATTAAAAATTAGTTACTCCAATTATCTTTTACTACCTTAAAATAGTATTTATTGCATATTGTTAATAATTGATCTACATATATATAGTCTTAATTAAAAGTAGTAAATAGTTATTAGAATTAATATATTTATAAATGAGCTTGCTAGCTAGTCTTTGTAAAACCAATTTAATTAATCTCGTCAATCATTATCGACCTTAACTAATGTATATATATATTTACTCAACAAATTCTTGTATATATCAATTTTGCATGCATGTTACATATTCTTCTTCTTCTTTTTTTTTTTTTTTTGTTTACAGACGTTATTAGTTAGTATTATTTTTTAAAAGTTTTAGGTTTGTATTAAATTTTCTCTTTTATTAATGTATGTTTTGATTTTGCTAATATGCTTAGACTCTAAATTAAAATTTCAATTTATGCTAGATTTTGTTAATAGTTTGAATTTTAAAGAATAGAGATTCAAGTCAAAGCCAGTCATCTCATACAATAAACGTAGAAAATCATTATAATTGAAAGTGTGTGTGCGTGCGAAATCAGAGATGTTGTCTGTTGTGTTGGAACAATCTAGACAACACTATGCAGCGAAAATTAAAATGCACGTACTGAAAATAGAAGTATTCAAAATTTGCATAGATTATAAAATAATCTATGCTGTTCACTATATAAAAATATGTGAAACGAGTACAACCTCTTTGAGGTGTATAATTACACTACGAAAGTGTATAATGATTTACTAGATCCTATGAAACTATCTCCCTCATAGATCTAATCACACAACCTAGTAAATAAGACTATGTTCTAACACACTACTATTCGGGTTTATAATAATGTGAAGAACTACAAGAAGAAACAAAAATATTCCTAACTAGAAGCGTATATAGCGTTCAATAGAGTAGTAGTCGATTTCAGCTTTTCTTCTTGTGTATCTTGTGTTGAGGGCAGCTTCTGTATTTATAGGCTTCATTCACAAACTGCCACCAACTCCCATGATCGCCTCAACCTTGAGATCATGCGGTTATAGAACTTCTCTCCACCACTCCTAGAATTTAGGGACTTGTTATACCATGGCCTAATAACTTCTCACTCCCACGCAGTGGCATGACTTGGTGTTGTCCACGTCTTCTAACTGCTCTGGGGACATCATTAGACAACAAGCGTAAGATAAGAGTTGGTGAGAAAAGGAAGGGCAAATTCTGATGTTGTCATGAGTGTTGGGAACATTAAACACAACACTCGGCTGTCAGTGTTGGATCATTAAACATAACACTCATATCAACATCCACAATCTCCCCCAATTTGACCTTTCTACATCAACACAACTGAAGTTCACACAACAGAGATATTGATTAAGAAGTTTACACAAATGATATTCCAAAAAAAATTGAAGTAACAATCTGTATAAGATCAAATTAAAGTAGACACCATCTAAACCAAAAACTTGTTTAGATTTAAATAACTAGAGCAAAAAAAAACCTAAATAATTACAGAATGTAATAAAGACAGAGTTTGAAAAAATAAAAACATAAGTACAAAGCTTTTACAACAAGGAAAAAACTGAAATTAACACAAGGGAAAGGATTGGGCTGAAAAGTATCAGCTGCATCTCCATAATCTGCATTTACTCCCCCATTGTGTAAGCTCTCCCCCTGTCTTCAAGCTCATCATTTATCCAGATCACCATAGAGATCCTGGATATCCTGTGCATCTCCCTCAGTCATTTCAGTGTCCACAGCAGGTTCATCAGCTCGGCCAGGAACTGAATCCGGTTGTTCATCTACAGTAGGAGCAATGTCAACAATGTTAGTGGTCTGATTGTGTGAACTGTCAGCTACTCCCCCTGTTGAATTGGAAAGAAGATCCATCCAAAATTTCTTTTGGACTAGAAGATCCTCCACAGAATTCTGCAAGCTATGAATAGAACCCTGCAAAATATCAATTTGTCTCATAATATAATGTGAAGACAAATAGATTGAGGAGGCAGCTCCTTCTGGAGGCAGTGTGGTATTGTGGAAGGGATCATTTGCTGGAACACTACTGGGGCCTGCTTCATCATCATTCCTTTTCAAAGGAAGATCAACCACCCTTTCACCTTGGATGAGGAACTGATTTGAAATGATAAAACTTGGGACATAGGTGCTTATGACCTCATCTTCAATTCTTTCAAATGCTTTGTCCAACATGTATGTGTACACAAGACATGGGTAAGGCAGGATACCTCTCCCAGTCATATCAGATTTAAAGGTCATCATGTTGGTGAAGATAACTTGTCCTAGGTTAAATCTTTTCAAGTGTCCAATCTTGTACATCAGGACAGCTTGTTCTAAGGTGAGAGTGGTGTTGTTTGTAGTAGGCAGCCAATTAAAACACACCAACTTATGCAAGACAGAATATAGACTTGTGAGTTTAGAGGCCAAAATTCTTCTTCTCCATTTAGTGATTACTCCCCCAGTCAAGATGCTTATCATCACATCATGATCAGTAACAACAGGATCCTCCATAATCTTAGTTTTAAGTAAAATATTGATCCTCCTAGGGGTAATCATGTGCCTATTTCCTCTAAACCAAAAAGTACCATATCTTGTGGAGTTGGGATCACCAGCAAATTGAGGGATGTTTGCATAGAATTCATATACCCAATCAACAATATAGGGACAAGCAAATTGCAAAGCATGCAGTAAAGATCTTTCTTTAAACCAATCAAGCAGATTCATATCCTCAAAATCAGAAGTTTTAATCAATCTTTCACTTATAATCTGCCTAGTTCTTATGGTTCTATACTGTATGCTTGACTTATCATTGTAATCTTCATCAGAATCACTATTCCTATCATCAGAAGAGAAAAGTACCTCATGTTCATCCTCATCTGATGAATCTGATGACTGATCGGGTTCTGATTGATCTGGTGTTGCCATCGGAGAGGCAACACTTTCGGGCTCTCAGAGCCTTTTCGATCGTCGAACTGGTGGAGTTGGTTCACTTTCCTCCTCCATTTCCTCAGCAACTTCGTCCACATCCTCTTCATTAACAGCCACCTCTTCTTCCATTGAAGGAGCAGGTTGTTCAGCCTCTGTTTCTGGTTCTTGTTCAGAATCAGATACAGCAATTGGCTCAGAGGCATTTCCATCCGTTCTGGGCTTTTTCCCTTTTCCAGAGTAATCAACAATTTTGCCTAGATTCCTTTGGGACTTTCTCTTGCCACCAGGCCATTTTCGTGCAGGTGGAACAGTAGCAGCTTTCTTTTTGCCCTTTTTGTTCCGATGTATTCTTTCGAATTTTGCAGCCAGGACTTCTTCATCCGAGGACTCTAGCTGAGTTTGCATGTCCACATCCCCTTTGAACATGGCATTATCCAGCGTTTCTCCCTCAAGCACTAAAACAGGGTGATTTGTTTTCAGGCTTAGGGTTTCAAAAGCTTCTTTCAAAGTGTTGAAAGGAGTGCCCAGAGGGAAGTGTAAGGTTACTGGAGTGATTTCTGGTGCGAGAGGTTCAGATGAGGGCTCATCTGGTGGGTTGGAGGTCGAAATTTCTGCAGCGACGTTTGCATTCGCGATTTCAGTGCGAATATCGTATGGATTGTAGGGTATGATTTCAAGAGGGGTTGTTTGAGTGAGTTCTTCTTCAGAAGCAAAAGGAACCACTATTGTGCCGACGGTGAACGATGGTGAGTTGGGTGAGTTTGATGACGCCATATCAGCAAGGGGATTGAGAGGGTCTGGAGAAGTTTTGTTGCTTGAATTCGGATTTGAGTGTGCAGCAATGATCGAAGGAATGGACATATTGGAACCTGTACACACAAAACAAGACAGCAAAATTAATTTTTTGAGACCTTTCAAATTCTGTATGCACAATGTAAGTAAGAATTCAATCAGTGTGTGTCCAAGGGAACTGAATATACTTGAGTGCTACAAATATAATTAATATCTGTAATTACCAGGCTTAATTGTGTTAACAAGGCTTTTCAAGTATTTTCCAACACTGTAATGGAGATTCATCTTATATGGAGAGTTGAGATGAAGAAGTTACACGATTTTGGGAGTGTGAGGAAAGTGAAGTAGTGGGAGTAACTTCCCCACTAAATGATCGTGGTTAACAGAGAGATTAATATATTCTGGAAAAACAAAATTAAGAAAAAGCGGAATAACTGAAATAATAAAACAAGGCAAGATTAAGTCAAATTAAATATTTCAGAGAATAATATTTAATAATTATAAAAAATAACTAATTCCATGAAAATTGGGATAAGAATCTGAATTAACGAGTGTTTTGACTATTGTTGGCATTCTATACACCTCAACACAGTTTTTTCATGATTTTACATCATATGTGTTGCTCTAATTTTTTTCTTTTTATCACACTTCACATTGATCCATCTTTTGAAGAGAGTGCATCGTAGTAGCGAACTCCGTGCCCCATAGTTACTCAATGAATTTGTGGATATATTGATGCAATTTATATCACCTTTTGAAAAGAGATCATCGTAGTAGCGAGCTCCGTGTCCCATAGTTACTCAGTGATTTATAAAGCATCTAATATGTGATTTTTCTTTTGTAGCATTTGAGAGGTGTATAGGCTCTTTAGTATTTTTCACAAGTCATTCAGAATTCAAATATCAATCACAAGGAATTTTATTAATTCAACAATTACGAAAATTAAGGCAAGGAAACACATAAGTGACTTATCTTAGTGTTGTCTCAAATGCTGCCGCATTTGATACAACACCCTTGATCATATTTTCAGATATTACATAAGCCAAGAGATTTTCGTAGAGAAGAAAACCTCTTATCATCAAGAGCTTTAGTGAATATATCAGCTAATTGTTTTTCAGTAGATATGTAATCCATCTTAACAACTTCCTTTTCAACAAGATCTCTTATAAAGTGATGTCTAATACTTATATGCTTTGTTAATGAGTGTTGCACTGGATTTTTTGAGATATTTATAGCACTAGTATTATCACAGTACACAGTTAGAACATCACTAGGTAAGCCATAATCATGAAACATTTTTTGCAACCAAAGTAATTGAGTACAACAACTCCCTGCTGCAATGTATTTTGATTCAGCTGTTGATTTAGAAACACAGTTCTGTTTTCTACTGTGCCAAGAGATTAAATTGTTCCCCATATAGAAACAGCCACCACTTGTGCTTTTCCTATCATCACAGTCTCCTGCCCAATCTGCATCACTGTAACCTATTAAGGTGCAGTTTGTGTCTTTGCTGTACCAAATGCCTAAATCACATGTACCTGCAACATACTTAATGATTCTTTTAACAGCATCCATATGTGATTCTTTGGGATTAGCTTGGTATCTAGCACATAAACAAACACTGAACATAATATCAGGTCTGCTGGAACTCAAATATAACAGACTGCCAATCATAGACCTGTACAGTGTTGAGTCAACATTTTGGCCAACACTGTCCTTACTCAGTTTTTGAGTAGATCCCATAGGTGTTTTCATATGTTTAGCACTCTCTAAACCAAACCTTTTTACTAGAGTTTTAGCATACTTACTTTGTGAGATAAAAATCCCATCTTTTTGCTGTTTGATTTGCAGTCCTAGAAAGTAATTTAAGTCACCAACCATAGACATTTCAAAAGTAGATGTCATCTCATTCACAAAGTGTTTAAGCATATTGTCACAAGTAGAACCAAATACTATATCATCAACATAGATTTGAGCAATCATAATATCATTTTTATCATGTTTGATGAATAGTGTTCTATCAGCTTCTCCTCTTATAAAACCAAACTCAATTAGAAAATATGTCAGTCTTTCATACCATGCTCTAGGTGCTTGTTTCAAGCCATATAGAGCCTTTTTCAATTTATAGACATGATCAGGAAAATCAGGGTTTTCAAAGCCTTTAGGTTGTTCAACATAAGCTTCTTCATTTAGAATACCATTTAGAAAGGCAGCTTTAACATCCATTTGGTGCAGTTTTATATCAATATAGCATGCAATGGCAAGTAAGAGCCTAATGGATTCTATTCTAGCAACAGGAGCAAATGTTTCATCAAAGTCTACACCTTCTACCTGTGTATATCCTTGAGCAACCAACCTAGCTTTGTTTCTAATAATGTTTCCCATTTCATCAGTCTTGTTTTTGAAAATCCATTTAGTTCCTATAACATTAATATGTTCTGGTCTAGGAACTAATGTCCACACATCATTCCTAACAAATTGATTAAGTTCTTCATGCATAGCTTCTATCCAATTCTCATCATCTAATGCTTCTTTAACAGATTTGGGTTCAATCTCAGAGTGATAGCATTCATGATTTACCTTACTACACATGCATGACATACATATAGATCTTACCACATCCTTTGAATTCATCCCCATTCTTCTTCTGGTTTGAACACCTGTAGACTGCTCACCAATAATTTGGTCTTGTGGATGGTATTTCTGAATCCTTATGGAAGGAGTTTTCTGGAGATTATACAGATTTTCAGAATCTGTATTATCAGATGTTTCCTCTGATATGTCATCATTCTTCTCAACATTCTGAACCTGTTCAACATTTTCAGTGATGATTGGTACATTAATCAAGTCTGAAATGTCTTCATTTTCAATGCTTTTACCTGTAATGCTTGTATCATCATCAAAAACAACATTTACAGATTCTTGTACAGTATCAGTCCTAAAGTTATAAATCCTATAGGCTTTGTTGTTTCTTGAGTAACCAAGAAAGAAGCCTTTATCACTCTTTGAGTCAAACTTGTGTAACTGATCCCTGTCATTCAAGATATAGCATACACAGCCAAAAACATGGAAATATTTCAAATTTGGCTTTCTATTGTTCAGAATTTCATATGGAGTTCTAGTAGAATCTGTTCTAATATAAACTCTATTAGCAATATGACAAGCAGTATTAAGAGCTTCAGCCCAAAATCTTTTAGATAAGTTCTTAGAACATAACATGACTCTAGCCATTTCTTGAAGTGTTCTATTCTTTCTTTCTGCTATGCCATTTTGTTGAGGAGTTTTGGGAGAAGAAAACTCTTGAATTATACCTTTTGATTCACAAAACTCAGTAAAGGAACTGTTTTCAAATTCTCTTCCATGATCTGACCTAATTCTGCATACTTTAGAATTGAAAACATTCTTAAATCTTTTATACAGAATTTTGAAAATGGAAAAAGTTTCAGATTTATCTTTTAAGAATTCAATCCATGTGAATCTAGAGTAATCATCAACCACAACTAAAGAATACCTTTTACCTCCAATACTTTCTGTTTCCATAGGACCCATAAGATCCATGTGCAGTAATTCGAAGCAATGTTTAGTTGAGCAATGTCCCAACATTTTGTGAGACACCTTGATCTGTTTTCCTTTTTGACAAGGTCCACATACCTTGTTATCTGAAAATTTCAGATCTGGTAAACCTGTAACAGCTTTTAATCTAACAAGTTTATCAAGTTGTCTATAGTTAGCATGTCCAAGTTTATGGTGCCACAAAATACTATCATCAACTTTAGCCTTATTGCAGATAAGTTCAGATTCAATAAGATAACAATTATCAGCAGATCTGTTTCCCATCATGATGCATTTAGAGTTTTTGTCTAGCACATAACATGAGTTCTTATCAAACTTAACATGCAAATCATCATCACATAATTGACTAATACTTATAAGATTGGCCAGTAATCCATCAACATGCAAAACATTGGATAACTTGGGGAAACCAGGAACATTCAATGTCCCTTTACCAATAATTTTCCCTTTTGATCCACCACCATAAGTGACATTACCACCATTGTAAACAGTATAATCAGTAAGATAATCAATTTGACCTGTCATGTGTTTAGAACAACCACTATCAAAGTACCATAATCCAGGTATACATGCTTTCAGAGACATATGAACAACATTACAAGATGTATTCTCTTTTGGAGTCCATGCAAAATTACTATGTGATCTTGAATGTTGAGTCATTCTAGGCAATACAGACTGTTTCAAATCATTTTTCTTCTTCAAACATTGAGGACTTTTATGACCCTTTTTGAAACAGTAATGGCATATAACATCTTTTGCAATAATCTGAGTCTTAGCAGAAACACTAGGATTGTAATTTACTTCAGCTTTTACAAAAACAGTAGGTTTCTTAGATTCAGACTTCTTTTGGTTCTTACCTTGGTAGCCAATACCTGTTCTTCTCGAGTTGTTGGTCATTGATTGGGTGTGAGATTGCTCGTATTTGTGCTCATTATTGTTATATTATCGTAGCATTTTGATGTGATTTTGGTTGTAATTGATAGAAATGGTGCTACTAACCTTGTTGTCGAGAAATATGTTCAAAATGTAGGAAACAAGGTGAAATAGTCCACTTTAGAGGGAAAACGAGCATTGGTGCATGGGAATTGAAGTTCGGTTGGAGGACAAGAAGGAAAGCCAAGAAAAAGTGTTAGAAAAATCAAAGTTGCAGAAGTCACTCGGCCGGCCGAGTGGTATCACACTGGCGGTCGAGTGAGAAAAACTTGCAGAAACTTTCTGGAATGACCATGTCACTCGGCCGGCCGAGTGGTTTCACACTGGCGTCCGTTTTACATCACACTGGCGGCCGTTTTACATCTGGAACCATTTTTGGTTCTGGAAGTCCCTCTCACTCGGTTAACCGAGTGATCCACTCGGTTGACCGAGTCAACTCTCGTCTTTCTGGGTTTTTCGCGAATTTTAAAGAACTTCAAGGACCAAAGTGCTAATTTCGTCTCACACACTCTTGGAAGCTTTAAATAGCTTCAAAACTCAGTTTGTAGAGGATTCTTGGCCCTCATTTATTACAACACCATAAACCCTAGTTCATACTTAACCCCATTTCCACATTTATTGCACTTTAATTCCTAGATTAGCTTCAATATTTAGTACTTAGCATAGGTTTTTGAAGAACAAGGCTCACACTTTTGTAATAGCTAGGTATTTTGAAGAAACAACAAGGTGACTTCAAACCATTCTCTCATTTTCTATATAATTCCATATTTCATGTTTATCTTGAGTTCTTTTGATGTTTTAGCCATGGGTGTTTCTCAAAACACCATGGGCTAAGTTTATTTATGCTTTGGGTGTTCTAAAACCATGTGAATATCAAGTTTGGAATTGTTTGAGCTTTGTTATTGCTAATATTAGATTTATTGCTTCTTTTAATGGGTATTATGGGTACTTTGTATGTTAACTTCTATTAATCCATATTTAGATGCATGTTTAGCGTAGACGAGAGTTACATGGACATGTTCATATTTATGGTGTGAGTTGTTGGTATGCAAATGTGTTAGTTATACTTTTAATTCGTCGAGAGAGAGTTAATCGTATTAGAACCCCATTAAAGGACATTAATTACTTGAATGGTTGTTTGAGTGGTTGGTGAGGATTAGGAAGAAACCTTATTACCGGGTTTGGGAACACCTTAGAATTAAGGCTATATTACCCGAAGGGAAATGGTTGTCATCCTAGCATTTAGGTGCTCTTAGCAAATATTGATTAAAGCATTAACAAAGTGAAAGCAATTCCTCTCTATTTCACTAGGTGGAGAACACCCGAAGCATTCTCTCACCCTTGCACTTCTTCGAATCATATTCGTAGTTGTTCTTTGTTTTAATTGTTAAATTCTTGCTTAGTAGTAATTTTCTTTGTTAAGTTGTGGTAATTGCTCTTATAGATTATTTGCTTGTTTTTAGTAGTTCAAATTGCTTGTTAGTTTCTAGGTTGGTGTTTGGTTTAATTTCTTGAAGTTTAGTAGTAACTTAGCTTTATTTTAGAAATCCAAAAACCGAGCCCGTAGTTACATTAGTTATGACGACACAAAACTCTAGGGATCCATTGCACAAACCCACCTCCTAGGTCGATACTACTTGGTCGAATACTTCCATTACTACTACGAACCCTTATGCTTGAGGGGAAGTAGTTAGTCAAAACATATAGACTAAAATTCGTTCAAGTCAGTCATAAGAGAGTCTTCCAGTTTGTTCTTTCCATTAGAAAATCTTTTGAAGCTTAGAGAGGCTTCCTTCAATCTCTCTTCAAGTTTAGATATCTCCACATCTTTTTTTGTTAGAATGCCTTCAAGCTTAGTAATAGATTCTCTTAAATCAGAATTTTCAAAGTTCAGAGACTTAATGATGTGATTAAGTTTCTCAGTTTCAGAAGATATTTTGCAAACTTTTTCATTAGTTAAAGGTTTTTCATAAGAATATTTCTTGAAATCAAGAACAGACACATCTAGTCTTTCTTTGAGTTTAGAAATTTCCTTATCCTTCTTTGTTAAAAGACTTTCCAGTTTAAAAACAGTATTAGACAAGTCTTGAATGTCAGCATCTCTTCTGGATAAACCTGTTTTATTTGATGTACCTGTCTCATTAACAGAACTTGTGAAACAGTTAAATTCTGGTACATTATTATTTAGTGATTTCTCAAATGATGGCTCATTTGTCCTCACATCATAATAATCGTCCAGATCATCATCATACAGAATTCTAGCAGAGAAAGCTTTTTCAATATCTTTTTTAGGATCATGATCAACATCAGACTCATCACTTAAAGTAGCACTGAAATTAAGTTTCTTTTTTAGAATGGTGTTAGCACATTCATTAGCATAATGACCATATCCAGAACATGCATCACATTTAACATTCTTCCTATACTCTTGGTCAGATCTAAACCTGTTACCTCTTTCTAATTGTCTAGAAGGATTAAAATTGTTCTTCCTAATAGGCAATTGCTGAGTATTATTAATCTGAACCTTAGGTTGAATGTTGTCCTTAATCCTATTATTCTTGTTTTTCATAAATGTCTTAAACTGTTTAGTAATGAAAGCCATATAATCAGGATTATTTAAGTATTCCTCAATATCATCTTCATCAGAATCAATTTCAGTAACATAAGGAGACTTTCCAGAACCTGATGATACAGATGATGAGGCATCACCTTTGAAAACAAGCACTTTCTTTTCATTATCAGTCTTTTCAGAAATGTTCATCTCATAAGTTTTCAAAATACCAACCAATTCATTTTGACTTATCACATCAGTATCCTTAGCTTCTTCTATAGCACATATCTTAGGTTCAAAACGTTTAGGAACAGATCTAAGAATTTTATGTACTAACCTTTGATTTGATATTGGATCACCAAGAGAATGAGCTTCATTTGAAATCTCAGTCAGCTTTTCGTTGTAAGATGAGATGGTTTCATCTTCTTTCATTCTTAGGTTTTCAAACTTAGTTCCAAGCATACGTAGTCTGGTCCTTCGTACACTATCCGATCCTTCACAATGTTCTTGCCGTCTATCCCATGCATCCTTCGAAGAAATGCAGTTTGATATGATTTTGAACATTGAGGCATCTGTTGAGGTGAAGATTGCATTCAATGCCTTTGAATTATAACTCGCCGTTGTGATTTCTTCAGCCGTCCAATCGAGCTCTCTCTTGATTCGAGCTTCAATATCTTCATCTGCAGCAGTTCTTGGTTGAGTCCAACCAGCAAGAACCACTACAAAAAAAAGGATTTTTAGCATCGGATTTTTTTTGATACTAAAAATGAAATATTTGATACCAAAGGGTATTGGTATCAAAAAAAATTTCGATACCACTTCCGATACTTATACTCCCGATCCTAAAGACCGCGTATCAGAAAAAAAAGTCTAATACTAAAGGGTAACCTTTAGTATCAGAAATGTATAGTATCAATAAATATTTTCTGATACTAGAGGATTGAACTCTTTAGTATCAAATTGTATTTAGTATCGAATTATTGTATCAATTTGTTTTGATACAATAACGCATTTATAGTATCGTAAACTTTTACCGATACTAAATATATAGTATCTATAAATATTTTCTGATACTAAAAGGATATAAGCTTTAGTATCAGAAAAATATTTAGTATCGGATAATGGTATCAATTTTTTTTTATACCACATTGTATTTTTAGTATCAATTATTTTTTACGACACTAAATATATAGTGTCAATAAATATTTTTTGATACTAAAGGATATAATCTTTAGTGTCAGAAAAATATTTAGTATCGAATAATGGTATCAATTTTTTTTGATACTACATTGTATTTTTAATATCAATTAATTTTAACGAAACTAAATATATTGTATCAATAAATATTTTCTGATACTAAAATATTGAATTCTTTAGTATCAAAAAAATGCATTTAACAACGGTTAATTATATTAATTTTTTATACAATATTATATTTATTGTATTTAAAACAGTACCAACTCATTTTAAAATTAATGGTATTATAAAAAAATTCTAATATTAATTTTCGAATAACAAAAATCACACTAACTTTATTACAAGCATAAAACACTAATATTCAATATGATTCAAATCTAGCTTTATTACTAATTCAAATATCAAAATAACATTTATCAATAATATCAATAATGAACCACAAGTATATTAGTTTCATATACAAAAAAAAGTATATAAGCTTCATTACAAAATATCTAACGTGAAGTGCTTTTCAAGAACTAGTATATTAGGTTGGTTCTGTGGAGCATTTCCGAACATGCAAATTGTGGGAAGCCTTGTAGTTGCCAAAATCTCCTGCAATTGAGCCACTTTCAGATCTATCATATATTTTCTACAAATGGATCAAACCTTAAAGCACAAATTCATATAAATGTAATTCATATGGAATACAATAATTAATTGCACATTGACTTGATATATGCATTAAAAAAAGTTGGCTTGTACCTAATAACAATAAAATTATGTGAATTATACTGGTATCATTTAACAATATATTCCAAAGGCCCAGAGTCCAAAAGAAAGCAATCAAGAAAAGTAAACTTTCAGGGCTAATTTTGTATAAAGCTTTGAATTCACATCACCACACATACAAATACACACCAAATACTAATAAGTTCCACAAAGATGACCATAAACCACGAAGAAGAATAAATACAATATAGACACTTACTTACAAAATTTCAGCTTTGAACATCTACCTTCACTATTGCCCAAGTAAGAAGTTAATTTTTTGGAATTAATATGCATGAAAATTTGAAAATCATCTCATTTTAATTAAAAGAAGAAAAAAAGTATACCTGAATAGGCTTGTTGAATGCCTCAAAACTTCTTCTTGGCCTCTTCCAAGTACTTAGAATTTCCAGAAGCAGAGAATCGATCAGGGTGCCATCTATGTTCACGAAAATAATTTGATCTTAATGCATAGTATTAAGCCAAGATTTTCCCGATTTTTAAAACTTCACATTTTTAATATTACATTTTTAAAACTTCACATTTTTAATATTACAAAAGTACCGATTGTAGTATTGTGTTAATGCATGGTGCAATTTTGACGTGTAATCATAATCATGTATTGCAACTAATGTTCTAATATTTACTAATGTTAAAGCATTCCTACTAGCTGCTGTCAAACATAAGAGATGGAATACTATATAAGATAATGTACTAACATTTATTAGTGCTTGCGTACAATATCATAGTATGTCACTGAAGTTTTAATTGAGCACTTGTTATTCTTTTGTTGTTCAGCAAGTTCCAGTCGAAAACCAAACGTGGATGTTATCAAGAAAGATAGATTATAAATCTAATTCTAATGCACAAAATCCATAAATTGAGAGGACACGAGACATCAGCTGAATACCAATTTAAAGTAATGTTTCTAAAATATTTGAGAACACTTTTTTTTTTTAATTTATGGATGCTTCCTTGTAAATAAGTGCTACAGAATACCCTTAAATCATGCATGTGGACTATATTTTTACATAGCTCAATTTAATCTATTTCTTTCTTGTTCCAAAATTCCTACATATATTACATATACTGTACTGTGCTCCAGAAGATTTAAGCATTTGTATCACCCAAAAAACTGAATAATTAATTGAATTGTTAAAAAGACAAAATAAAGAAGCTACACTCATGAAATAGGGTAAGGTAAAAGTATTAAAGTTTATCTTCTCTACATCTTTGGAAAACATCTACAAGATAATTAAGTTGCAGTGGCTAAGGTACTATCCTATCTGAATCCAAATTAAACAGGAAGCTCTTAATTTTTGTGGCCATTTTTAGGGATTTCTTAGACAAGGAAGAAACTGAAATGATTTCAAAATGTAAGTACTGAACAATTCAACAATTATTTACTGATACTATGTCATAATTTTTGGATCTTTATAGGAGGAGCTGTCTTGTGATGTACATATCTAAATGTTGAATTTTCTCTTGCTAATTGAAATATGAAAGGGAGGACCCAAACTATGTATTGCATAAGAAAAAAGCATTTGCTTTACCAGTACTATTACTTCTAATATATGTATGCACACTTGTTTCACATACTGGATTTTAAATAGAAAATTGATTTTGGTTTTTGTGACATAGTATAACTTAATTTGCAAACGATCAAGGGCTGCCCCAAATTAAATACTTCGGGAAACTATGTTGAGATCACAGTAAGAAAGAAAAAAAGGTGCTTTTATTTCTTGAATTTTAGAAGAAAAAAGTCATTAAGGACAGTGGAAACATTAATATCGATATGCATTATGCAGAATATAAACTTACAAAAAAAGAAACACACTGCAAAAGTACTTTGACCATTCCAAATTGCCTAGTCAATGCATATGCATCTAAAGGAAGAAGTAACCTAAAAAAGTTGCGACATCACTGTAGGATCATAGTTCTCTTACGTCAAGTAAACACTTTCAGAATCTCACATCACAGACTTAAGCTACTAAATGATAATCGTGTGAAATCACATGATGCAATCAATTTATTGCAGACTGCTAAACAACACCATTTAGAAATTCAGTCTTCCAACCAAGGTAACAAATGACAATATCAATTAATGTTAAAACTATTCTGGTTTAGGATTTTGAGAGAAGAATTACCGATAACTTGATAGATATTCAGACTTAGATATTATGTGATCATATTCTTGGACACAACCTCATGTACACAGACACATTCAAGGAAAACATAATATTACTAATAATAGTTCCCTTGCACAATTTTATAATGTAAAACGATGAAAAAAACTCTCACCTGAACAGAGTACTTCATATGAATCCTGATTATAAGCTACTGAAAAGTATTCTGGGATCATATTACTACCGAAAGAATTCAATAACACAATTAATAATGGAAAATCAAGCTCAGAGTAGCACAATTTCAAGATTCAAAAGGATATATAAAAGCTAATCAACCAGAGTATAATAAAATCCAGCCCTGTTAGTATCCAGAATAGTTGTTTACACATTAATTCTGATTTGGATCCCCCAAGAATTCTTATAAGCAGCTAAGCACATAAAAATGGAACAACAAAAGTTCATTTCAAACTCCATAATAATCAAACATATGAAGTTAATCATCCCAATTCTTTAAGGATTCTTTTTTTTTTCTTTTGCATCAAAAATGATATTTAAAAAAACAGAGTAATGGAAAAAATTAAATTTTATATACCACCATTTGCAGTGAAAGAATATAACTTAAATTAAATTTTATATACCACCATTTGCAGTGAAAGAATATACCACACACACACATATACATTTTAAAGGCTATCTTATAATGACAGATTATTTGGATTGTCAGTCCACCTACTCAAATTGAAGAAATGATATCTAAATTTATTTGAACACTTTTGCCCTTAACTCCAAAAAAAATTATTCAAGCGATCATATACCCAACCAGAAAATATGTTATATGTAATAACATGGATTGCGATACTAACTGTAAATTAGACAGCAACGTAAACCCAATTCGAGCCACCCCAATAAAAAGGGGACAACACTGTGTATAGCTTATGAAAAGTAAAATTAACATTTGCTCAAACAATTTATCAAGCAGTTGGTGTGCATATAAATACCTAAACTACAGTAGCCTCCCCTTCCCTCATCAATAGCTAAAATGAAGTTTTTAGTCTTTTAAGATTACTATATCACAGGAAAGCTCCAAAATGGTATGCTTTTAGATACACAGATGCTGGAGACTTACCAGAAAAGTCCTTGACGAAAGGTTCGGTGGAGATGAAGGAATTTGGGAGGGCGATGGTGATGATGATGGAAGGAAGAAAGTAAGCAAGCAGAGGAGGAAAGAAAGGAAATGATGGACACGTATGGTTTTTGTATAGCCACATATTGTTTTGGTGACTTTAAACCGGAAGAATACCAAACATCTTTCACTTATTTACTCTTTATAGGTAGTGTTAGATATTGCATACATAAAACCAATATTATAGAGCAACATGCATCAGAGACAAACAAATCTACAAAATTAAAGGCATATCAATATCTGAGAGCATCTATGGACTGTAGTGTGCCTTAGTACCTTCGTTTAGTGCATAAACAATGTAATCACAGATTGTACATTAGTTTGTAGGTTATAACTTATAACCCACATCTCTTCTCCACCACATTTTAACTCAATAAATTACGACTACAACTCATCTTAAAACATGTATACACAAATAAACATGAAAAAATTACCAAAAATTAATGAAGAATCTATGCATCAAATCAAGGTGTATAAATTAGACAACGTAGCCAAGATTACAAGTATGATGAACAAGACATCTAAATGTACAATCAAATCTATATGAACTCACTAGATCAATTAGTACTGATCAGTCAAAACTAAAAGTTGCAATAACTACAGACCTATCTCCACACACTTAAATAAACTTAACATTGAATCATAAGGTATTCGGTTGAAGCTTCTTTAAAACACACAGACTCCTAAGGATGGACATTTGCAATATTAGGAAGACTCCTAGTAAGGCAGTGAGTTAAAAATACTAATGAAAACAGAAATACTGAAAATCCATACCAAAAGCATTTTGATCCAAGAAACAGTGCAATGTAAGTTTGCTTATCATTTAGATAAAAACATAACACATTATTATTCCACAAACTCAATACGCTAATTAAGTAAATCAATCTAGTCATGTACAAACATTGACAATCCTATCACACTAGGTTAAAAAAGGTGAATAAATTTGCAATTTTCCAATTATATATAATGTAAATACTTGCATTCCGACTTACAAGCTAACCAGAAACTTCGATTCTGCAAGAGGTGGTGAAAGAGAGGGTCGCGGCCGGTCGGAGGGCCCTAGATGGCCTGAAGAGGTCGACGACGTCAGATCGGGGGTCTGCGGCGATGGCGCGGCCGCCGACTGAACGCAACAGCTGAGGGACGGCGAGTGCGCCGCGGTGCGAGGTGAGGCGGCCGAGGAGATGGCCTGGCGCAGCGGCCGTGACTGAGCGTGGGCGGCGCGGCCTAGAGCGCCGAGGCCGAGGACAGAGACGGCCAAGCGCGGCGGCCGTGACTGAGAAAGAACATCACTGTGTGTAAATCGCACACAGTGAGGGGTGGTTTTTTCCTTTTTTCTTTTATTCGAATTGAAGGGGATGGGGTTGGGGAAGAATATATTGCTTTGATGTGCAGTATCAGATCGTTCAGGAAAAAGACTAAAGAGACTAGACATAGAGCAATCGGTATCAGATGTTTTTAATAGTTGGTAGAGCAATTGGTATCGGATATTTTTAATATTTGGTAGAGCCATTGGTATCGGATATTTTAATATTTGGTAGAGCAATTGGTATCGGATCATTACTATTAAAAAAATATTAAATACAAAATGGTATCAATAAATAAATAATATTTAATATCAATAAATAAATTTTTATTATAAAAAATGATGGATTTCATAAAATTACTCAACATAATTAATACCAAAAAATAAGTGTATTAATAAAAATATTATTAATACTAAAAATAAAATTAATAGTAGCGGAAATTTAATTTTCGACACAAATGATAAGTAGTATCAAAAATAATATTTGATACAAAAAATAAATAGTATCAATAAAACAATTATTAATACTAAAAATAAAATTAATAGTATCGAAAATTTAATTTCCGACACTAATAATAATTAGTATCAAAAAACAATATTTGATACAAAAAATAAATGGCATCAATAAAACAAATTACTAATACTAAAAATAAAATTAATAGTATCGAAAATTTAATTTCCAACAATAATGATAAGTAGTAATATCAAAAAAAATATTTGATACAAAAAATAAGTGGTATCAATAAAACAATTACTAATACTAAAAATAAAATTAATAGTATCGGAAATTTAATTTCCGACACCTATGATAAGTAGTATCAAAAAAAATTATTTGATACAAAATATAAGTTGTATCAATAAAACAATTACTAATACTAAAAATGAAATTAATAGTATCTAAAATTTAATTTCCGACACTAATTATAAGTAGTATCAAAAAAAAAAATCTGATACAAAAAATAAGTGGTATCAATAAAATAATTACTAATACTAAAAATAAAATTAATAATATCGAAAATTTAATTTCCGACACCAATGATAAATAGTATCAAAAAAAAAAAAATTTGATACAAAAAATAAATAGTATCAATAAAACAATTACTAATACTAAAAATAAAATTAATAGTATCAAAAATTTAATTTCGACACCAATGATAATTAGTATCAAAAAAAATATTTGATACAAAAAATAAGTGGTATCAATAAAACATTTACTAATGCTAAAAATAAAATTAATAGTATCAGAAATTTAATTTCCGACACCAATGATAAGTAGTATCAAAAAAAATATTTGATACAAAAAATAAGTTGTATCAATAAAACAATTATTAATACTAAAAGTAAAATTAATAGTATCGGAAATTCAATTTCCAATACCAATGATAAGTAGTATCAAAAAATTATTTGATGCAAAAAAATAAGTAGTATCAATAAAAAAAAAATTAATGCCAAAATAACTTTGGTATCAAAAAATAACGGATGCAATAAAATTAATGGTATCAAAAGATAAATTTTTGATACTAAGTATGCAAGTAGTATCAATAGTTTTATTGTTGATACTAAATGATAAGATTTAGTATCGAAAAATGCATCAGATACCAATTTTCCAATACTAAAAACCTATTTTCTTGTAGTGAACACTCCTCCAGGCTCGTTCATCAATGGATTTGATGTACATCCTCATCTTTGGTTTCCAGAAAGCATAATTTGTGCCATCTAGAATAGGAGGTTTTAGTGCGGGTGAAAGTGGATACTCCATTTCAGATTTTACACACTCTAAGCAGAATCTCTACTTAGTGTATCAAGTAGTTGGCTCTGATACCAACTGAAAGTGTGTGTGCGTGCGAAATCAGAGATGTTGTCTGTTGTGTTGGAACAATCTAAACAACACTATGCAGCGGAAATTAAAATGCACGTACTGAAAATAGAAGTATTCAAAATTTGCATAGATTATAAAATAATCTATGTTGTTCACTATATAAAAATATGTGAAACGAGTACAACCTCTTTGAGGTGTATAATTACACTACGAAAGTGTATAATGATTTACTAGATCCTATGAAACTATCTCCCTCATAGATCTAATCACACAACCTAGTAAATAAGACTATGTTCTAACACACTACTATTCGGGTTTATAATAATGTGAAGAACTACAAGAAGAAACAAAAATATTCCTAACTAGAAGCGTATATAGCGTTCAATAGAGTAGTAGTCGATTTCAGCTTTTCTTCTTGTGTATCTTGTGTTGAGGGCAGCTTCTGTATTTATAGGCTTCATTCACGAACTGCCACCAACTCCCATGATCGCCTCAACCTTGAGATCATGCGGTTATAGAACTTCTCTCCACCACTCCTAGAATTTAGGGACTTGTTATACCATGGCCTAATAACTTCTCACTCCCACGCAGTGGCATAACTTGGTGTTGTCCACGTCTTCTAACTGCTCTGGGGACATCATTAGACAACAAGCGTAAGATAAGAGTTAGTGAGAAAAGGAAGGGCAAATTCTGATGTTGTCATGAGTGTTGGGAACATTAAACACAACACTCGGCTGTCAGTGTTGGATCATTAAACATAACACTCATATCAACATCAACAATAATCAATCCTACGATCAACCCGATGTAATCCAACACATACTTCAGCACATCGGACAATAATTGCAATATCACTTGAATTTGCCATTATTTCTACATTTCAACACAAAATGATTAGATTTATCAATTAAAATTTTTATTCCTATATATTATTGACAATCTCAAACATAAAAATTTCTAGCTCATATGAATTTTTAATATGGTTTACACAATTTGTAGCTCATACAAAGTCATTCTAAATTTTGTAAGTAACTAATTAATATTGAGTACGCAATTTTTGCTCATACAAAGTCATTCTAATTTTTCTAAGTAACTAGATTTCTAACTTTAATATAGTTTTCTAGCTCATACGAATTTTTAATATAGTTTACACAACTAATAGTTCATACAAAGTCATCCTAATTTTTGTAAGTAACTAACTAATATTGTGTACACAATTTCTAGCTCATACAAAGTCATCCCAATTTTTGTAAGTAACTAATTAATATTGTGTACACAATTTTTAGCTCATACAAAGTTATCGTAATTTTTGTAAGTAACTAGTTTTCTAACTTTAAGTCACTATTTTTTCACAATTTCTAGTTTATACGAATTTTAAGTAACTAATTTTTTACAATTTTTAGTTCATGCAAAATAATCCTAATATTTTATTAAAGTCCGGCCTCCACAATGTCAATACAAATTTTAACTTATTTTTTCAAAATTACTAACTCATACAAAGAAATCCTAATTTTTTTTAGGTAACTAATTTTTCACAAATCTTAGCCTATACAAATTTAAAGTAACTAATTAATATAGTTTACACAATTTCTAGCTCATTCGAAGTCATCTTAATTTTTTTAATTTTAAGTAACTAGTTTTTCACAAATTTTAGCTCATATATAAATTTTAAGTAACTAATTTTTTAAAATTACTAACTCATACAATGTCATCCTAATTTTTTTAAGTAACTAATTTTTCACAAATCTTAGCCTGTACGAATTTAAAGTATTAAGTCACTAATTTTTCTAATTTTAAGTAACTATTTTTCACAATTTATAATTTATACAAATTTTAAGTAACTAATTTTTTACAATTTCTATCTTAGACAAGATCAATCTAATTTTTAAGAAACTATTTTTTCTAATTTCATAGTAAACATAGAGTTTAGTCTAAACTATTAGCAAAATCAACACTACAGACTCAAAATATAAATACATACAAAAAAAAAAACTATTATGAAATAAATTATATATTCAATATAAATTAAATTATCATATAAATTAAATATTAAATAATATACAAGAACATACCTCAAAATAGAACAAGAGTGACACAAGTTCAACTTTTCTTCCAAAAAATTATTCAAGTGGAAGCGTATTTTTTTATAATAATGAGAAGAGAAGTTTTGTGCTTCTGTTTTTCATGTGAGAATGAATGGGAGAAAGTGAGGAAAATAACTCATAGGATTGCTACATATATAATTGTAAAATCGAATCTCGTCAACGGTAAAAAAATAGGCCTGGTAGGGGTGTAGAGGGCGCTTTTTAATTAGGCGCCTTTCTGTTTCCAGTCAACACACCCTGAAAGATTCTGCACCTGTACTCTGTGGTCATGTCATGTTCAGAAGGGGCGCCATTTGTAAGGGCGCCCTTCTCTGTCCTCTAACCCTGCAATGGCAGGACTGTGTCTGTCAGTCAAAATTGACTCTGACCATGTTCAAAGGGCGCCATTTAAATTGGTTATCTTACTGTTCTGTAGAAAGTGCGCCGTTAAAAACAACGCTCTAACTTATTTTGTTAAAACCCCTCCAAACGATAATATTTAATTAAATTATTTTGAAAAGATTAATATTTAATTAAAAAGGCCTTAATTCATGTTAGTGTGGTGTATATAGTTCACTATTTTTTTTTTTTACCATTCATATATCATTCATTTAAGTGAAACACTAAATATGATGTACTCCCTCCGTCTGTCAAAAGTGTGTTCATTTCTTTTTTTGGGTCCATAAAAAACGTGTTTATTCTATTTAAATAGTTAATTTTTAAATATTTTTTCTACTTTACTAACAAGATTGAGTATCTGTCAAATATATTTTTTACTCATTATATTAAATATATTCTTTATAATTAAAATATGATTTTTTTTAAAAGCACATATAAAAAAAGTGAGCACACTTTTGGTGGACAGAGGGAGTATGTATTTGTAACTACTCCTTCCGTTCGTCTATAAGTTTTACGTTATTTTTTGGTACAGAGATTAAGAAAAGTGATTAAATAATAGATATAGTACAAGTGATGTAATTGAGGAAGGAGTGAGATAGAGAGAAAAAGTAAGATATAAAGTGAAGTGTAAGAAAAAGTACTTACCAAAAAAGGTATAAAAAGCTTATAGACAAACGGACCAAAATAGTAAAATGGAAAACTTATAGACGGACGGATGAAATACTTTTTTAGGGGTATTTGTAACTACTTATTTATTTAGACAAGACACTAATTCATACTTTTTACATTTCAGTTAGGCCCAATAATCAATGTTAGTCCATACTTTTCACTTTTTACTAAATTTAGTGCATATTTTTTTTTAATTAAATTATACTTATACTTTTCCTTTTGTTATTAAATTTAGTACAAACTTTTTCTTTCATCTCCATATTTTTCATTTTTAATCAAATGTAGTACATACTTATTATGTTTTATCAATTGATTTAAAATATAAAAAAAAAAATGTAAAAATTATTTAATAATTAAAAAGAAAAAAGAATATCTTAAATATGTTTAAATTAAAAAATTCAAATTAAAATGGGAAAATATCAATTTTGGTCATCCAGTTTTATCTCTTTTCATATTTGGTCACCCACATTTAGTCACTATCAAAATTGGTCACTCACTTATTATATTTTATCAAAATTGATCATTCCGTTAGTCAATCTGTCATTGACTAACGGAGAAAGAGTTTTGAGCTCAAAATTTTAAAAACGTTAAAAACTTCCTGATGCATCTTCTAGAAACTAATGAAACAAACAGTAGTAAGAATGAAACATGTGGAACCTACCGGAGCGTGAAAAAATACCCATTGAAGAATCTTAGTCAATCACAAAAATTATACTCCGTACATTATTTCTTATTTCAATTTAAGTTTTAAGTTTTTTTATGACAAAATTATTTTATTATATTTATCTTATAGATCAGAAGGAATTCTCATTATATTTATCCGTCAAAAAGAAATTCTCATGCATCTTTTAGAAGGAATTTTCAGTATATTTATCCTTGATCAGAAAGAATTCTCATGCATCTTCTGGATGTGATTCAATCAACTTGTTGGGTATTCAAAAAATTTCAGTAAATTTTTAATAATTATTTAACTCAATTATGAATTCATTTGTTGGTTTGTGATTCAATCAACTTGCTCAAAAATTTTAGTAAGTTTTTAATAATTATTTAACTCAATTATGAATTCATTTGTTGTTAGTTTACTTTTTATTTTACAGAAATGAGAAACTCAGATAGAATGAAACTTTGTACTCTGGTTTTTTTTTTTGAACAATTGTACTCTATTTTTCAATTCTTGGTTTCATATTGAATTTGTATAATAATTGGAGATATAAATCTATTTCAATTCATTTCCCAATTTATAATTATTGGAGCATAATTTGTGGTGAAGATTAATTGTAAAGAGTTTTCTAAAATTATTCATTCAAGAAAATTTCATAAACTTATTTTTGGTTCTAAATATTTTTCTATATTAAGATCATTATGCAGATTTCTTGAAATGTTAGTTAAACAATTTGACATTTGAAATTAATTTCTCTCTCCTGAGTTTCTCATTTTCTAATTATCTATAAAACAAAAAGTAAACCACTAGAAGATGCATCAGAATTCCTTCTGACCTATTATAAATATAATCTAAATATTGGTAATTTTTGCACATGTTTTTGAAAGATGCATGAGAATTTTTTAATCTAGGTTTTGAGTTCACGGCTCAAAACTCTTTCTCCGTTAGTCAATGACAGATTGACCAACAGAGTGATCAATTTTGATAGAAAATAATAACTGGGTGACCAATTTTGATAGTGACTAAATGTGGGTGACCAAATATGAAAAGAGGTAAAACTGAGTGACCAAAATTGATATTTTCCCAATTAAAATCTACAAATTTTAAAATAATTGAGAATTGAAATTATCTAACACTTTTGAATTAAAAGGAGATATATAAAATATATATAAAAGAAATACAATACTTGAAATAAATTGTACTCACTCCATCCATCAAAAGTACGAACATACTTTTGATGGACGGTTCATACTTTTGGTGGGTAGAGGGAGTATAATTTTAAAAAAAAATAATGCTTCGAAATTCTTTAAATAATTTTTTATATTTTCTAGATTAAAAAATATTACACCACACATCCTGGAATAAGTTTCCCACTTCTTTTGGATGTTTAGATTAAGAAATATAATAAAATAATAGATGTAGTACAAATGATGTGATGGTGAAAGAGAAAATAATTAAATACTGTAATAGATTAGTACGAGATAAAGTATGATAAAATAATAGATAAAGTATAAGTGATGTGATTGGAGAGGGAAAATAATTTATCAAAAATGGAATGAGAAATTTATTGTGGGACATTAAAAAAAGGAAAGTGGGAAACTTATAGTGGAACGGAGGGAGTACTATAATTTTAGATTTTTTTTTTATAAAGTAAGGTATATTTATTAATTAAATAATTTAATTGTATTTATAAAAAGTATGTGCTAAATTTGATAAAAAAAAAAGTATAAGTATAATTTAGTTAAGAAAAAAGTATGTGCTAGATTTAAGCGAAAATGAAAAGTATAAGTATAATTTGATTAAAAAGAAAAATATATGCTAAATTTGATAAAAATGTGAGAGTGTGTGTTAAAATTGATAATTTAGCCTTTCAATTACTCAATGTATTTAGTTTATTTTACATAAAACCCATCTCACAAAAAAAGTGTCTAATAAATGCTAAAGTTTTATGTGCACTCAAGTACACGGTGTACTTGAGTGGACTTTGATTTGTCAACTGTTGATCGGTCAATGGTCAAACTTTGATTTCTTTTTTTTTCGATTTTTTTTTTGAAAATGGGTATGTTAGAATATTAAAAAAATGTATGAAAGTGAAAATGATATTATAACTAAAAAATGTATATTAATATAGTTGAAAATATTATTGAAAAATGTAAATTTTCAATAAAAAAAAAAATGTCAAAAAAAAAAAAATCAAAGGTGTTAAGTTCACAAGAGATTCACCTCTAATAAGTAATAAATATGTTATTATTGGAGATAATTTTTTTTTGTTTATAAAAGATAATGACATAGAATATAAATAATTGATGTTTAAGAGATTTTTAAAGGAGTAGAAAGTAGGTGATAAATAATCAAAAGATTTTTAACAAATGTTCAAATAATAATAAAACGGAGAGAGTATCTTTTAACAAATGTTCAAATAATAATAAAACGGAGAGAGTATTTGAGAACGTAACACGAAGCAGGCTATTTATGAGTACGGGAACTAAATTTATTCAGTGCACCTCTTTATCACTCAGCAATCAGCATTGAACTTTTCTCCAAGTAGAAAGGCACAAGGTTTCTCAACCATGTACATCATGTTGAATAAATAAAGAAAACACAGGTTTTAGTATGATAAATTACAGAACTTTTCCCTTCTCTTTCCCACTTGATTTTACTTATATATTGACACATAACAGAAACACGCATTAATGGATATTTTCCACATCACAAGTATTTGATCAGCATATATATAACTACGACCAAAACGATAATCCCTATAACTGATAGAAGCATGCACATGCACGAGCACCCGCCCTTAGTCCGCTTGTTCAGTATAGCAAGCCTCTTTTGCACTCTCTGTAAAATAAGAAACAAGGAAACAAACCAAAGAGCATAAATCATAAGGTTTAAACAGATCCAGGATTAGTTATTACACATAACAAGGGTGTGAAATGCAATTGTTCATAATTCCATTCATCATGCATCATTACATTATTGCACCACATTATTGAATTCAAGAAAATGGTATTTAGAATCTCTGTGTATAATGTAATGCAGGCTCATGTTTGATTTAATATTAATGGATTTTCTCAATATTTTATTATCTAGTACAAAACTAAGTATGACAACCTTGAATTCAAAGCTCAGATGTTGATCATATTAATTACCATCACTGTACCATAAAAATACAACATAATTACGGTGAAAGGTAGCAATGCATAGCAGTACAAATATGTTTTAATTTAACGAATATAAACAACTGTCACCTGTAGTTTGGAGCCTGTAACTTCGACATGCTCATCCAGATTATCCTGCACATCAGCAAATATCAACTCACTACCAAAATTCATAATTTCTCGATTGTACACAACTTGCTTCAGGATATAATGAAAGTAGGTAATCATGTGTGAAACGAAAAATAAGAAAACCCACAATTAATCTTGTATGCAGACCAAGTTCTTCATTCACAGCCAGTGCAATGTGTTTGGTGCTTATCACCGTTTCCTCCAATTTCTCAAGACCATCATCTTGCTCTGCAAATGATAAAGATAAGCAACTGAAAAGCCAGAATGGAAATTAAGAGAGAAATACTAAATGAAGTTAAAGGTCATATGTACGGAAACTAACCTTTCATGATTTGTCTTTGAAGACCAACAATCCCTTGGTTGTCAAGTCCAGATGCCCTGCTCATGGCATCAGCAGGCTTTATCTCTGGCCCAAGTAAGCTGTCTCTATTCGCAAAATTTGACATATTCAATGTGGAAGCCATTTGCATTACTTTTGACCTCAAATTACCAACCATGTCCTTCCGGCGATTCAGTTCTTTCTCGCTCCTGCATACAGAAGAGAGGTGGTTATGAACAAAAGGGAATATAATATTTCAGGAAAGATCAAAGAACCAAGGGCTAGATCAACATAATGGAAACAAAATAGGGGTACTACATTGAGAAGTCAACAATAACTTGTTGACATATAAGCTACTTAGGCAGCAGTTAAGAACAAGTAGAAGTTAAGAAGTATAACAATCCACCAAAGTTGCCAACAAATGCACTCAAAAGAACAAGTGAAAAAAGAAAGTACAGAAAGATTTGTCTGATTCATAAATAAGTAAAGAAAATAAAGATAAAATATGAAGCTCAAAAGGGTTGCTCCAGATAGAGGAGGGGAGAGTAAGCGAAGCATATTTAGCCAACACAAGTGCAACAAGGGACGAGGCACAAGAAGTGTATACACAGAACTACTACCTAGTCATTCCAATCATATATTAGGTACCATATTTTTTTTTAAATGATTATATAACTTACAAAGACTGCTTTGAGGGAAGCTTTGATAGAAGAGACTGTAGGCTGTCCAGTCTGGTTCCGAGTATGGTAATTTTTCTTCGTGTGGCAGATGTGTGCCGCTGTGCTTCTGGCCCAGATGATGGGAGTGTATTTCTTTCAGATATCATGTTATTGATATCATCAGCAAGTTTTACTGCTTCGTTATATTCCCTTACCCATGTGTCATTGGAAGCTGCCATTGTCTGATAAAAAAAACAACAGGCTTTTAATGAAGTCATAGTCATCAAGATAAGCAACCAATATAAAATCACATAGAGTACTCTTCTAACAACTAAACTTAAGGCTTGGTGCAATTTAACAAGAATTTATATTGAATTGCGCTCAGTCATATCATATCATGATTCTTACGTCGTCAAGCAAGAATTTAAAATTTTCAAAACTCAGAATTGTGAAGGCTTTAAAATTAGAATATAGAAAATATATCGTCTATTAGATAAATACCATGGCAATGCTTCAGAATGTGCCTAAAATACTTGGCAAGAAGCCTAACATTAACACCCTCAGACGTATCAACACAACATCAAAGTCTAATGAACACGAGTCAAATTTATAATCCCAACCCAAGAAACAGGGAAAAGATACAGTAGATCTCAAATTGAGAAAAGCTAGCGCAATTCACCCACAACGAAGATAAAATACGAGTGATTAGATTCCCAGCTGCAGCAATAATAAACACATCTAATTCCAAAGAAAACCTAATAAGAAAACAATTGACTCAATATCAAAACCCTAATTGCAGGATGATTAAAAAGATCATTGTTTACCCTTCGCGATCAAAATCGGCTATCTGAATAACGAACCACGCCAGGTAAAAGGTGAGAGAAGTTGTGGGGATCAAGAATAATTCCCTTTTATTAATATTTAATCAGAAAAGGATATAAAGGGACGCGATGGACGGCGCCACAAGCTACCGGCAAAATTTGTCCTACGTAATCGTCGTCTTCAACGATCACAACACAAATCAATGAGTAAATCCTGCTGCACAGATCTTTTCTTATTAAAATAAAGGATTGGATTGCGGAATTTGCTTTGGTTTTTGAAGGATTTGATTATAGAATAGAATAGAATAGAATAAATAGTTTGGTTTTGTTTGGTCTTTGAAGGGCAACTACGACGCCGTTCAAGTCAAATATTTCCTTTTCTCTACAGCCAGTCCCCCAACGCGCAATGCACGTTGTTTATTCTTATTTAATTTTTTATTTATTATAATTATCCCTTTTATAAATTCAAATTATAAAACAAACAAATATTGTAATTTGAATGAATCGGATACAAATGTTGTAATTTGAATGAGTCGGACTATCCGAGGAGTTACGACTCGATTTACTAGTAAACAAAAATGTTACTCCCTTCGTTCAATTTCATTATTCTTACTTTCATTTTTTGTTTGTCCAATTTTATTATGCTTATACCATTTGGAAACAATACTATTCATACTATTTTATCTTCACCCTCTTAATATCACTTATTTACCAATTTTGTTATTCACTTTATTTATAAACAATCATTTTATTTATAAATAGACCCCACAATACCCTCAACTTATCTACTTTATAAATAAACTAATCAATATTCATTAAAATCCGTGTCCGAAGAAGTGGGCATTTTAAAATTGGACGGAGGGAGTAAATTTTAAGCATGGTTCAAATATGGGTTATTCAGATAAATTAATGAGTTTTAAATTAGTAAACTGGCTTAAAAAAATTTCATTTGATATTGTGATGTTGTCATCGATTTGGGTGGATTTTGAATGACTTTAATGCACATTTGAAGCTTATATTTCTTATAATTTCATTGTTTTATCGATCAATTGTGGATATTTTGATATAATTGGGAGAAAGGTAATGTTTTATCATTTTTTGTAGAAAAAACGAGAATTTCGGGAGCAAAACACATACCCATATCTCACTGTGTCGAAAAGAAGATTGCACCATTGGATTCGTCTCGAAAAATGAAGTTGAATGAAAAAAAAGAATCAAGTCAATCGGAGGTCAGAAACTCGAGATATGAAGAAACAGAGAAAAAGCCGAAAAATTGGCCGAGTGAGTCCACCCGGCCAGGTGAAACGACCTAGCCACCACCTTTGCCTACGTATTTTGGCCGAGTGAGTCCATCGGGTCCGGTGAAATGACCTGGCCATGGCCGGTTCATGCCCAAACTCGCCCAACTCGGCCCGAGACTCATTTTCGAGGGGTGGGGGGAGTTGTGTATTTTCTCCATTTTTGAAGGATTTAATTGCAACACACACCCTCAAACCCCTACCCCAAGACTATATATACCCTCATTTCAGATTTTTGGCCATTCTTCACCCAATCCACAAGACAAACCCAACACTTACACACACTTTGAGGTGTTCTTCATCTATTTATTCATCATTTGGAGTAAGAGTTGGACCAAAAACTTTGGAATTCTAAGCCTCCATCATCTTTTAGACTAATCTTTCTCCTTCCTTTATATTTTTTTTTTTTCATTTAATTTTGTAATAATTAGATATGTTGGTATTTAGCTAGAACAACTTTGTTTATAGGGCCATGTTAACACTTTGGATCATGTTTATGAATTAATTTCTTGTTTATTTGTTGATTTTGTTGTCTAATTCTATTTTAATGCTTAATTTTCAGTGCAAGACATGTTGTCAATGACCATAATGATATGTTTTATTTATTATTAATTGATTTTTTTTCATTAATCGTACTTACGCATTCAACTCAATTTATTGTGAGCTCGAGAGAAGATCAATTATTGGGAGGGTATTAGATGATCTTGGGAGCCTTTTTAAGTTATATTGTGCATGCTAGGTAGAGATGCTAGTTTGTATAATATTTTTCTTAAATTAATTGGATTGAAAAGTCCTTTAATTCATTATTTAATGATCCACCCTATAGGAATAAACACAACACCTTTTAAATAGTCTTTTAATCATAAATTGACTCGTTAGTGTGACACGTGTCTTGAAACTTACATTCTCTTTATTGAGTTTCATCTGTACTTTCTTGTGTTTTTGTGAGTTGCATGGGTTGTTTGATCAATTTTACTTATTGATCTTTTATTGTTTACTCGTGAAAATGTGGTAGGCAATTTAGGGGTAATTCAACACTTAAATTTCGATTACGTCTATTTAGAACTCGATCAATGAACATTACTTTTATACTCCCCTCTATATGGGATCGACTCGTATTTACCACGCTACGATATACACCATACATTTGCGGTTATGTATTTTAGTGTTGTAAAATACGTAAACAAGTCACAAATATTAAAACATTTTGAATATTCTTTTTAAACAAATCAAGAGATTTTCTAATAGAACAAAACCTCTCATTGTTAAAGTTCTATGTAAAAATATCGAAAACTTGTTATTTATTAGAAATGATGCCTTATATTTTTGTGTTTTATCAAATAATGTTGCGCAACATTATGAGAAATGTTAATGACATCTAGAAATATATAATCTCACTGGTATTTTCATGTGCTTAGCATTTTGAAGATCAAATATTTTTATCGAGTTCTTAGTATATATCGATCTTTTTAAATACCTTCATTATGTTGTTTAATTTGAACATCTAGAAAATAATTCAAGTCTTCCACTGTACTCATTTCAAAAGTAAAAATAATTTTCATCACAAGTCTATCTAACATGTCAATACAAGTGGGATGAAACACTGTATCATCAATATGGATTTGTTCAATCATAAGATCATTTCAACTTTGTTTGATAAACAAAGTTATATCAACTTCTCCCCTTAAAAACCGAAGTTGTAAAAGAAATTTAGTCAATGCTCTGTAGCTTGTTTAAGGCCAAATAGTTTTTTCCAACTTGTAAACATGGTCTGGAAATTGAGAATTTCAAAAACCTTAGTTGTGTTTGGATGGAGGGATTTGATTTGAGGAGGCATTTCAAATGAGAGAAGTTAAAAATAGATGTATTTCAAATGACATAGTTTTAGTGAGGATTTGAAATCTCTCTCAATTTTAACTAAAATTGTGTAGACACAAATTTAAGTATTTGAAATCCATTCATAATCCAAATATGTAGAATGAATTTGGACTGTGGATTTGAAATCCATAAGCCCAAATCCACCCAACCAAACGGAGCCTTAGATTGTTCAACATAGTTTTCTTCAACAAGTATCTCATTTATTTTTTTGAAGGTTTACAAGATCAAAATAAACAGATGATGAAGTACAATTTTAAGCAACAAATGATTCCAATCGTGAGGAAGTGGGGAGACCAGTGAACACTTTGCCCAAACAACGCTCAGTTTTCCTTTTTCACATCGAGACAAATTCCACACTAATGTAGTTTTGTATGAAGAAATTAGAGAAAACATAAAAGGCAAAATGTCACCATGCACCAAGATCCAAACATCCAATCATCACTGCGGGATCAAAACAGACTCCACAAAGGGATAGAAAGTCGCAAAACGCGAAGAGAACGCAAAAAACAGAAAGCAAAAGACAAGAGAACAAGAAAAAAAAAACTAAGCTAAGAACATAAATATACGAAATAGAATTAATTAGCTAAAAAAACAAGAAATTAAAAGGGATCAACGGGTCACTCACCCGATCGGCCACCGTAGCGTCGTCAGGGAGGATTGACCTATTGATCCCACCTAAAAAAAACAAAAAACTACTAAATTCGAGAGATACGATAAAACAAAGATCACTACACTGGAGACGACAACGCCGATCACAAAGCGAGGAGGGCGACTGATAAGATATAGTTTTGGAAACTCACCGAAAAAACAAGGGGTGGAGGTGAGCAAAACTTAAAATAAAAAAGCTAATAGATGAGAGAGAAGCTCTTAATGTTTGTGAAAGAATTTCATTTCATTTAAAAGTTTGAACTTGTAGAGAGGTGAGAAACCCTCACTCGTGGGGTGGCCTCTTATCCTTTTTGGGGAGGAAGCCCATCGAGTGGACAATTTAAATGGGTGGAGTGCTTTCAACAGGAATCGAACCCAGGTCGTTTGCCTGGTTTGTTCTGATACCATGAAAGAATTTCGTCTTATCTAAAAGTCCGAACTTTTAGAGAGGTGGAGAATTAATTCTTGTATATTAATTTCTAACCGTTTGGAGTCTTATTAGTTGTGTCCTATCTCATTTAGAAATGTTGTTTTAACATTAACTAGTTTTTCACCCGTGCGATGCACGGGTCTGTTGTAGTTTTTTTATTTTTTTTTTATTTGTAAAAAATAAATAAATGCTCTTATATACTCTTTTTGTCCATCAAAAGTGTACTCAATTCTATTTTTTTGTCCACTTTTAGTGAATAGAGAGTATATAGAAAACGCTATAAAAATGCACTTTCAAAAAAAAAAAAAAAAAAAAAAAATATATATATATATATATATATATATATATATATTCTCAACCTAAACAATAATTCGAGGTGTGATTTTTTTTTCTTAGCAAAAAAATATTGAATGTTGCACACAATCAAAATATATACATACACTGTTAGTTGCATGATAAACACATGCAACAAATATTTGAACTGGCTTCTTATAATCTTCTGGATTAAATAAATTAGTTGTTTAAACAGAATATTTGTTACTTGAAAAAGTATAAGATCATATTTGTTACTTGAAAAAGTATAAGATCATATTTTGTTTAAAAAGATGATTTGTGAATCATAAGCAAGATATTCATCCACACAGAATTTTACAAATTCCTTGAAGCGAAAATATTAGATTAAGCTACACCAACATTAAGGAGAGTGTACCATCAATTCCCATGTTTTGAGAAAAAAAGGACACCATATTCCAACTGCAATTGATTGCCCCGGCCAATTCCAAGTAAAAAGAAAATATTTGAGCCCACTTGTGATAGTTCTTGCGTTAAATGCAAATAGCAAATTTAGATCCTTCCCACGATCTAGACATTGTTTCATTCACAACAACTTAAATTATCTAGAAACAAAATGAGTAAATTTACACTTTTAGTCCATTAAGTTTTCGTGTTTTTGAATTTAGTCCACCAAATTAGCACTTTTTAAATTCAGACCATTAAATTTCGATTTATTTTAATTTTGGTTCAATTACCTACTACAACAGGTTTAACAGACCAGTTTTTAAAATACACCACACACCCCATAAAATGTTATACACACCCCAAATCGTCTAAATTTTTAAAAATTAAACAAAGTTAAAAATAATAATTAATTTAATTACTTTTGAAGATTTAGTTGATTTTCTACTATTTTTAAATTTAATTTAGCCTCATTGTCGACATTTTTATAGAAGTTAGAAGAGACAAAACCACAACCTCCATTGGTAACTTTTGCTACATCACTTGAAATAGCTATGTGCATCATGTACCATCCATTTCTACATTGATGAACTTCAGTAGCAATTGATAGGATACACATGATGCGGTTATTTGCATTTAACTAAAAACCATGCCTTCTCCAAGAGTTATAGCAAATAAATTTTTGAAAAGCTGTCCTAAATCACCTCATGGTCCAAATGACTGCCCTCATTTTCGAATCTCAGTATGTACCTGTTTAATCGTTGAAGGGGCTAATAGTTTACCCAAATTTTGATTCACCGGAGAAAACTCAAAATTGCCTTCAAATAATTGAACACTTCCTTCGTTTAGACTAATATTCAACGCAATAATTAAATTTATAAACCAACTAACAATTCCTAAACAAAAATAAAAATCAGTTGAAAAAGCCCCAAGTGAAACTACTCTAAAATTCATTATAATTATAAACCAATCTTTTAGTAGAATACAACAAAAGTGTAGTTCTTGTAGAGCACCTGACTTCATATTGTTAAGAATTAAGATGAAACTATATATACCTCTTGGTAGCTCCATAACAACCATGGCTACCAACAACCAACAAATGTGTTGTGCTTTTCCACTGCTTCACACAAAACATTCCTAGGATTACCTTCCACAGGTTTACAGATAGCATCATAAACTTGTGTATAACACAAAAGCTATAAATTTAGGACGAACGAATATTGATCCGGTGATTATGGATTCCATGATAAGGATCAGACAAATTCTTTAATACTATGTCCAAGAAGTTTGAATCCTAATTGATAATGAGTTTCGACTTGTTATGAGTATAAAATACATCATAAATTTCCTTGCCGAGTATAAAATACATCATAAATTTTTTTCACATGAGAATCCAATTCCAAATCAATTGAAATCTATCAAATACTTGACATATACAAATTTCGATATCCTTTGTGATACAAATTCATAAGCAATTTATATAACGTACCGAATTAGAAGTACATATTTCTTTAGCCTTCTCCAGAACTCTTTGTCCTTTTGTCGCAATTATTTTCGGGTGGGCTCATCTCCTCCTCCATTTATCAGCTTCGCTTCTCCATCAGTTTCATTGTCTCGCCGAAAATCGTGATTCCATTTACATTTGATTCACATCCTATCATACCTCATTGTGAAACAATCTGAAGAATTGGACAATTAACAATCTAAAAACGTAATTGAGCAATTATACCTATGGTGAAAGAAGGGGATCTCCAGCTGCCGAGTCTGAATCGAACAACGAGATCTTTGAAGTCTATATATGGCTCCTTTGACGACGTCGTATTGTATTCCTGGCCCTTGGCATTGGAACTGAAAAGACACACAATTGAAGAGATGAGATTTGTAACGGAAAAGAGAACGGATGCATTAACTAAAAAAAATACAAAATCAAAAGTTGAATCTATTTATACCAACGAACAAATATATCTAAAAATCAGAAAAGTGATATGTAATAAAAGATGCAACTCAACATGCACAACTCAATCAGACTCATGGGCGGATGCAAAAGGAGGCAACTGATTAAAAGAAAAAAAGAGTTATATGCTTGCGTAATGATTACAAATCCTGCACCATTTTTAGAGTAGCGCAACGTTGTCGAAAATAGATTTGGGTTGAATTATCCAATGAAGCTTCTTGTGAAGGATTCACCATGAACCTGCCTCCGCTGTCGATTCACCTCAGCGGCTGTATTTGCAGCAGCAATAACATCAGCTGCCATCCTAGTGGCTGGTCCCTACTGAATTGCATGGGTGTGTGCAGCAACCTCAATAAAGTCATCTATGTGACAACCCATTTCATTGTAGATAAATATCATTACACCCATGTCCAAAGACTGATCAAAACATTACACAAATACAATGTTCAACAAATCAACATGTGAATATAGGAAAAAATTAACAGAATTTTAGATTTTTACTATGTCTCCATCTTCCAAAACAATCTCATCATTGGCCAATGGTGAATTATGGCAAACTGTATTGTTCACTGAGAGACATGTTGGGAAGGCTACATCTCTTTCTATCTTCCTCTTCACATTCTTGCACATGTTCCCTGCTTGCCTATTCCAACAAAAGAATATTAGACCGATGCACATACAAATATATAATCTTGTAATAATATTACTAAAAGTCTTATTCTTTGTATTTTGAGAGGGATTGTTACAAATTAGAAAGAAGTAGGATTTAACATGAAAGCATCTCCTTTCTCACCAAGGTCAACATGTAATTTCATGCATCCATCAAAATAACAATTATAACACCAGAAATCAAAATTTAAAAGCAACCGACAACACCAAACATAAAATCGCAAGAGTGAGATCCAACTATTTCTCGATCTCTTTCGTCATCCGACATTTCCACTGCTTCAGAGAAAATATACACCGACAAAAATCAAAATGGGTTCAATAAAGATAATCGAACAAAGTACGAAGATGCAATTCCAAAAGAAGAGTATATAACACTAAATTACCAATTGAAATTTCAGAAACATACTCAATTCCTTCCCTCAGTGTTGGATATTCGCCATTATCGAATACACATATGGCTCTGGAGGACATTGTTGATTTTTTTCGGAAAATAAACTGTTCAATTTCGTGGGAAAACCAAGAGATTTGCTGAAATTGTTCAACACATGGCAGAAGACAAATTGACACATGCAGGAGGAGGTTTGCCTCAAAATGATATTGTCAAAATCTGGAGAGAACGTTTTTACTGTTTATATCTACAACACGTCTCATCTTCATCCACCAAATGAAAAGATAGAGAATCAATCACCAGTTAACCGTTAGATGTGCATCTAATTTCCGGCTTCAGGCTCTTAGTATTCTGTATCTTTGTTTGTATTCTGCATATTTATTTTCATTGAATATAATCCAATGTGGCATATGATAAAAGAAGAGAATCCCACGTGTCAACACCAGGAGAGCCACATGTCAACACCAGGAGAGAACTTTCCTCCTTTTATTATATAAGATTTGATGCAGTTTGATATTAATGTAGCATGCAATAACTAACAATATCTAATAGATTCAATTCTAGCTACATGGACAAAAAAAATTCATCAAAATCTACCCACTCAACATGTGTATAACCTTGTACAACAAGTCTAGCTTTGTTTCTAATCACATTTTCAAATCTATTGGTCTTATTTTTGTATATTCACTTAGTTTCAATGACATTAATATGATTGGGTCTAGGAACTAGTGTTCATACATCATTTATTTCAAACTTAGCTCTTCATTTTGTCTTCCTCTTCAATTTGTTTAAGAGAAAAAAAGTACAAATATATATATTTAAAAAAAAATCCCCTATTATACTAATATAAAGTTCTTTTTTGACGTGTCAATTTCACATTAATTTAATTTATATGTCCTTTTAAGAATAATTAGAATACACATGTCATTTTATTAATAAAAAAAAAATAGCAAGAGTTGCAAAATAAATAAATAAATGAGTAACTTTTGATAAGACATTTTAAATTGATAACACTATAAGAGATATCACTTTTAGTGACAAAAAAATTGGTGAGAGTAAGATAAACTCTCACTAAATGTGATAATTGTTTACTTTTAGTGAGGGTGGAATAATACTCTCATCAAATTCTTAATGTTGGTATGAAAATTTTATGTACCCTCACTAAATGTAAATTGCACTTAACATTGGTGAGGGTAAAAGTACTCTCATTAAAATTATACAAAAAAATATATATATAATCACAGAGGTAATAAAATAACATATAAAAAAATATAAATTTTATATTATCAATAATTTTTTATATATATATATTTTTTTTAAAATTATATATTTATTTATATTATAAGTAAAAATTAATTTGTAAAAATATGAAACTAGAGACCTGCAGAAAAAGAACATGTCTTCTTTCTCACACCTCTCGCGCACAGAAAAGAAGAATTTGATTTCTCCCCAAATTGAATTCATCCTTCAATTCGTTCAGATTTAGAAATTAACCGGTATATTCCTCCTTAATTTTCTTCCAGATCATGATTTAATTCTCAAAGTTCACACGATTGATCCAATTTTTCTTTAATTGGCTGTTACTTCTTTTTCAATAGTATCGTAGCTTCGATTCTTTTTTTCCAGCATAATCTAGAGGGAAACGAATATTATTCTACTGTCGTGCGAGCTGCATAACCAATCGTGGTAGAAATCGGCAACAATGGTAGAAATCGGCATCATACTGAGTTTAATGTTGTTTTTCTAAGTTAGAGATCGGCAACAACACAGGTAGCATTTCTTCTCGATCAGTATTTATTTCTCCTTATGTTATTGTCTAGACTTTGATTAGGTTTTCTAAGAATGTGCTCAATCTAGGGGCTAGGGCTAGCTCCTTGATTAAATTTTGAGTGCAATACTTTGATTTAACATTTACAGATCAAGTTATGGTAATTTAGTTTTTGCCTTTTGATTTGGATTTGAGATATTATTTAGTTCAAGTTATTGTAATATATTGTATGCCTTTTGAATGAAATAGCCATGTTTTATACTTGATTTGGTTTATTTTTTACCTTTTGAGATATTATTTGGTTTTTAATTTGAATTAGAGATATATATACATTCAAGTTGTGTGTTCCGTGATGTTAAAAGTTTTAAAAATTCTTCCTGGCCTTGGTAAGCTTGCTTCTAAAATCAGTCCTCTATTTTCATGTTTTGATTGGTATAATGAATCTCTCTAATTCATGTGTGTTAGTTTATCCCAACGGTGAGGAATCCCTTCGCAGTCTGTTATTGATTCGACATAAATGAGTTCAAAACCTTATGGAGTCAAGAAGATTAGACACTTGGAATATGGGGTTGACTTGCCTTAGTGCCATTATTTAAGTATGTTGTATTAGATACTTTTCTATTTCTTTGCCTCGGGAATTTTCTGCTAAAATTATCTAGAATCCTTGAAAAAATGGCTGTTATTTAGTTTATAAATTCATGTTTCTGTGATGATTTAATATATGAATTTAAAAAACCTTTCTCTCTGTTTTTCACAGGGCATAAAACAAGGTTTCGAAAGAGCTTTCTCTGCTCCCTGGCCTGAGATACTACGGTACCAGGTTGCAAGATATTCTTAGCTTAGTAGTCAATTTGTGTGAAATAGATTTTTGTCTTGTGTGATAGATCAAAGAGATTAAGACATGGTAGCTTATTGATACAATCCTGTTTCAGTAACTATTTGGCTGAAGTGTCATTTAGTCACTCGATATTTCATGCTTACTAAATTGTGTGTTAATTATATTAGCCTCTACAATTTTCTGGTTCTCAGATTGACATTACACAAACAACCATTTTTATATTTTCCTTTTTGTTAAGATTCTGACATTGAAATGTATCATTGGTGCTAGATTTACTAGTATTGTCATGGAGTGTGTGTAATTCTATGGATTTATATTCATGATCATTGCAGATTTATATTCAATCTTCTTAGTAGTTAAATACATGTCTGGTGCTAGATTTAGTAGTATTGTTATATGTTGAGTGTCTTTTTGGGGTCATAACAACAACTTTGATAAGGTTATCTAAGAATATATATATAGACTCAGAATAGAACTTACTCTGATAAGGTTTTCTAAGAATATATATATAGACTCAGAATAGATCATTGCAGATTTATATTCAATCTTTTTAGTAGTTAAAAAGTTTTTCTTTTGCTTCTATACTTTCTTGTTTATTCCTCAAATAATTGTGTGAATGAATAATTCACTTCTTTTTTCTTGAAGATCTGTTTTGGTCGTGGTATATAGAGAGTTTATCATGAAAGAAGAACTATTATAGTTACTAACACCTCTTACAATGTCATTCATGTGGAAGGTGTAACAAAGATGTTATGTTATTGTCTCAAAACTTTCTACTTGGAATAAGTAAGTAAGTATTGTCCAGTAGTTAGATATTTGAATTTTCTGGATCTTAAATCTGGGTATTTGATTTGGTTCAGGAGTTGGGCTTCATGTTTAACAGAGCAAATTAACAAGGTATTTGCTTTGTGATTGAGTTGTATCCTCCATATAATGAGTTGTTGGTGGTGTTTAAAGCCTGAATTTTATTGATACAAATGAGGGTTACGCATACTTCCATATTCCATATTATTCATTGGAGACTATTTTATTTCTCTCTCTCTTTCTCTTTTATAGAGATGGTAAAACTAGAGTTGTCTGTTTTTTACTGATAAGAATTTGTAAACTGCAAAACTTATTTTGGTTCCTGGAATTGTTGTATGGTTTTCACTAGATCTAAAGTTTAGTGGTTCAAATTTATAGTGAGGTTTTGGTGTGGGTTAATTGCAACTTTTTATGATTTAAAGAATGTGTATGTGGATCTTATTTACTTGGAATAAGTAAATAACTTTCTACTTGGAATAATTGGCTGGGTTTTTTAATATAACCAGATTTTGATCCTCTGAAACAGAATATCTACAGCTGAAGATCTTATCAAAATGCTAAAATTGAAAGCTACTGATTCTCCAACTCTTAGAAGTGTAACTAAAGTTGAGGGATAAAGTTGCCCTTAGCAGTGGACAATTTTTTCTTTAAAACAAGTATGTTTCTCAATCCCTGTCTTTACCTTATGTGTCTATTTAACCTTTATATCTACTTATAATGTATATTAATACTCGCTCATAGGTTCACGATTATATTTATTGTTTCAAGCAATTGATAGCAATGAGTTGAGTTTGTGTCAAACAATTGATCATATAGGAAACTATAAAACATGTTTCTTTTTTAGGATAGCAATGAGTTGAGTTTATGTCAAGAAATTGATCAAGGTGGTTTGTGAGAGCTTAACGTATCTGATAAAATACTTATAGTTTTATCTAGCTCTTAAAATTGTAATCTTGGAGATTTAGATGTTCTTTATTTGAACATACATTAAATTTGTTTCCAGAATTAGTATCATGTTTACGGAGAAATTTAGATGTTGTGCCCTTTCAAGATTATGGTATTGATTTTGACGGCCTAGATTTTTTTTAGGATTAGGGTGTTGTTCGGTAGAATTACAACGAAGATAAATCTAGCTAGAAGAGGATTGAAAGTTGTTGATTCTCCAATACTTAGCTGTGTAACTAAAGTTGAGGGATAAAGTTGTCCTTAGCAGTGGACAATTTCTTCTTTGAAACAAGTACGTTTCTCAATCCTTGCCTTTACATTATGTGTCTATTTAATACAATTCTTGGAATGACACAAACATCATTTAGGAATTCACCATTCTAAGAAGATGTCTAGCTGCATAGTTTCTTTTTTGTTCTGGTTTCTATTTTAATTTCTCATTAGTTTATAATTTTTTGGTTTTTGTTTTAATTTTCTGTTCTAGTCCGTAAGCCCCTCAATTGGTAATCTGACTCATCTAATTGTTCTTATGAATTACAGGCCTGCAAAAAATTAGTCACTCTCTTCATAGGTATAACTTTTAAACCCCTCTTCTTCAAATATACATAGTATTATCTATCTTTGTATTCCCTTTACAGTTGTATTAGAAGTTTATTAATGTGTAAAATCTATTAACTTTTACTGTGACAATATGTCCTTCCCTTTTTTAATTGTTGATGATTAATTGAAATTAGAGTAATTGACATACTAATGCTTTTGTAGGCATGAACCACCTGTTAGGCTATGGATGTTCACATTCTTCACACTGATCTGGATGTCTTAACTATTTGTAAGCCTGCATGAGTTCCTGTAAGTTATTTTGTTAATACATATACCTACAGAATTTATCATTTCATCCTTTCTTCTTTTTTTATCTTTAAATTGCTGAAATATATCTTTAGTTGCTGAATTCTTGTGAACTACAGGCCTACAATCTAATTTAACTGATATAAAACAAAGTTTCAAGAGAGCTTTCTCTGCTCCATATAGCTAAATGCCTTGAGCATTTCGGTGGAAAAAAACATGATAGTGGTTTGTGTGTGTCTGTTATGTTTGTGTTGTACAAAAGTGAGTTCACTGTACATTATTACAAGCCTAATAGTACAATATTTATTCTAAATCCCCAAGTTTCTTTTGGTTATTTCAGAAGAATTAGAAGATTTCAAGAAACTAAAAGCTGAGAAGGACGCAAAGGGAGAAGAACTGTGAGTTGAAACCCTCTCATCCTTGTATATGTTTATTTTGTTCTATCTTTTGCTTTAGTCTTGTAGAACAAAATTGTACATCACATCTTATTGATCAATCACTGATGTTTTGATTTCAAATTAATTTACTCATGAATTCTGTTTGTTTATGTGATCCAGCTTAAACACGAATATAGCATGATTTACATGATACCACTTGGATTAGGGAGTGCAATAAAGTATTGTACATCACTCAATATTAATTTTCATTCTTGTCACCTCTTCTATGCATATGTAATTAAACTAATACATAAAATTTGCGTAATTTATCAGTGTACGAGTGGCAAACGAGCTAGGTGCAGGGCGACCAAGAGTTGCTCGTCTGGCGGTGTACATGGCCACGTTCATGGTGGCGATAGAGAGTGTTGAGGCAATGGCCGTGATATTCTTGGGGCGTAAGTTTCTGGGGATACTATTTTAATTAGTAGTGAAGAAAGTGTGGTGTCATATGTTGCTGAGATGATGATACTAGTTGCTATTGTCAACTTAGCTGACAGAGTTCTCTCTGTTCTAAGATGTGATGTATATCAATTGCATGTTGAACATTTTATCATTGATTATAAGACTTTCTGCATGGGACCTTTATGATTGTGTTATTGGTTGGTCATTTATATCAATTGGTTAAATAATTATATGTAATGTATCTGAATGAAAAGCTGGAGGGAATTTCCACAACATGTTATATTTTGTCAAATATGGATACTACAGATGTTTTAGTGACGGGGGATTGAATTTTAATGAGGGGAATTTTTGTAATTAAATGTACTCAATAGTGAGAGTAAAATGATGTTTTAGTGACAGGAATTTACATCATTAAAAATCTTTTAGTGAGAGTAAATTTACTCTAATTATATACTTATTAGTGAGGGGACCCTATCCCGTCACTATTGACATTTAACTAGAGAAACAGTAATTAGAGGTCATGAGAGTCAATTTCCCGTCACTAAAAGTCATTAATGACAGTAATTCAACTTTTAGCCACTGTTTTTACTCTCACTAAAAGCAGTCTTTTTTGTAGTGTAACTTTCGATTGGACGGTGGAGTTATATATAATATATATGTATATATACATAATCTTATAAAAATTGGCCCCCAAATATTTTTTTTTTCTAGGTTTGAGAAAAAGATAAACTCATAGGTTTCATTGAGGGCACGACCCTGACTGGGTGTGATGTCTCATGATGATAAAAATATTGTACATATAAATGTATATGAAAGAAAATGTGCACCTGAATTCATTCGGAAGATCAAGGGCCTTATATACATAGGGGTAGAAAGGTCTTTATAGTAGTTGATTGGGCTATCAACTATTGGTTAGACTTTACACACACTAATACATTCATGGTGGAAAATGGATGCACACACCGAAAAAGATGGGCAGAGGTGTAGAAGATGGCTCCCTTGATGTGGCCTTTAATCTGGATTTAATTTTTTTTGCAGTTGGTTACCTGTTGGTTGGTGGAGATTCTACTATTCTGTTGGCAAGTTTTTAAAAAATCAAGAACCTAAACAACTGAATTAAAAACAACTAAGGTGGAACTGATAAAGTGTATGGATCATAATCTCAATGCTCATGGCGTACGTTCGGACTCGACAGAGGCTATCAACACGATTACGACCAAGGTTATGCTTGATGGGGTTTGAAAATAGTTTGGTTAGTCGTATTAAGAGTATTCTTAGAAAATTCTAGTGTGAGATTGTTAACATGTACCTAACGACAGGGGCGGACCCATGCATTGGGTGGGGTGGCCCTGCCCCCTCAACTTTTTCATTTTCTTATACATATAATAGGTATGAGTATGTAATTATATCTTGAAACTAGTAATAGGCCCATGTGTAAAAATATAAATTAAAATGAAGTGGGCTTCGTCCATGTATTGTCATTAAATTAAATTTTTTTTTTTTTTTTTAAGGATAGAATTACATATAGGAATATTTGAATACATTTCTCGCTCACCTATCTATACAGAGGAAATTCTATAAGAAGAGTCATTCTCCAAACTCAATCGTGAGAGAGTGGAAAGAAACATAGGCATACCAGCATCCATCGAGACGGCTGGATCTAAGAAAATAGCAAATCTGCTCCAGAAGGAACAAATTGTCGCACACTACGACTCGCGCTACAACCTCCCAAATCATAAGAGCACTGCCCCGAGGACAACCAGTTCCATCAATCGCAAAAGCGACCCACCATGGGGAAAAATACCCGTACTCGGGGAGAAAAACCCATAATACTAGGGGAAGGGGGAAAAAAACAACAGATCCCAGCAAGGGAATTAACTAAGGGTGTGTTTGTTTAAGGATTGGCTCATCCGGATTTGGATGGGCCATCCCCCATCCCATCCCTCTCCATCCCTCTCCATCCAAATACCCATCCACCCCTATAATACACCTATATACCTATTTTTATACCATTACATCATCATATTTTTATATTAATTACCCATTCTCTCTCCTACTTTTTCTTCCATACATTTATTCTCTTTCCTACTTTTCTTCCACACATTTATTCTCTCTCCAACTTTTCTTCCACACATTTATTCTCTCTCCAACTTTTCTTCCACACATTTATTCTCTTTCCTACTTTTCTTCCTTACACTAATTACTCTACTAACTAACAATAATAAAATAATACAACATCACTATTGATTTGACATAAAGTTCTCCATCCACATCTATTTTTCAATCTCTATCCAAACACAATTTTTATTCAATTACTATTCATGGATTACCCCCATCCACATTTTTCAAATCCCCATCCCCATCCCATCCACCACAATCCCTAAACAAACAGCCCCTAAAGTAACATGCAAAAACGGAAAATAAATGCAGAAACTAAAAGCAGAATGAAAGCAGAAAACTAAATAAAACGGGATCAACGGATACTCCCCCAAACGGTCACCGTGGCTCCGTCAGGGAGGTATACCCGTTGATCCCAGCTAAATTCCTGAAAGAGCTCCTATATCCAGTTGAGAAGGGACGGCGATGCGGTGGTCCGGCGGTGGCGACGCGGTGGTCCGGCGACTGTTCGGCAGGGGCTACTCTATTTCTATAGGGATTCAACCGATCTACTTATTTTTCAATCTAAAAACAAGGTTTGAGGAACCAAAAGGATGAAGGTGAAGGAAGAGTGATGGGTCTGCGATTTTAGGCAGCGGTGGCCACAAGGGCCCCGATCTTGACGGCGTGAAAGCGATCTACATTAAAGAGGGGAGGGTATAGTGGATGGATATGGGAGGAGGCAGTTTTTCCGGCGACTTGGGGGTGGGGAGTTGGGTTTTCTTCAAGAGGATTTTAGAGAGATGATTTTAGAGAGAGGATAGAATGAATCATATGTTTCTAGATTGTTCCATTAAATTAATTTATGAGTAGCCAGAGTTAAATAAAGGGACACAAAATGAAAATTTAGGAGTAAAAAAGTTTTTAAGTCTAATACTGTCTACAATACAATTTTAAGTTAAAACATATTTACCTTTTAGACTTAAATTTAATATTTAAAAATTGTTCAATTTTAACATTTGATTTAAAAAAAAAATACTTAATCTCAATATTCTAGACAACCAATATACTGTAATAGTATATATTGAGAAATAAATAACAAAACAAAATATGTAATTTTCGTATAGATAGGATAGAATTCTTGGTTTTAACATATTAATGACATAATTGTATGTTTTGAGACATTTAAATATGTATACTAATATATTTAGATTCAAATATAGAATGTCAAAATTTATTTTATCGGCCCCCCTAACCCACAATCCTGGGTCCGCCCCTGCCTAGGGAATTTAATAGGGCTGCTCATGCACTGGCCCAATTGACTTTGGACTTTTCATTACCTTGCGATTGGTTTGAAGATGATGTCCCTCAACGTGGCAAGGAGTTAGTTACCTGATGCGGTATAATATCTTTATTTCTCCTTGATGTATTGTTTAAAAAAAAAAAAGGAAAATTAGACTATGAATAATTGTGTCCTTCAAATCATGCGTGTTTAAAAACCTAAATAACAACTTAGACAAAGAAATAATTTGAGTGATTAGAACATCGTTATCTAAACTAGCACATAGAGTTGTTATTTGAGTCGAGTTGAGCTCTTGAAGTTCGAGCTCGAGCTCGACTCAGTTCGATAACATTGATGAGCTAAAAAACGATCTTGGCTCGATTCGTTAACGAGTCTAACAAACCTAATGAAAAAAAATAGATATTGAGTCCAACAAGTTGAATTTGAATCGGCTCATTAGTAAATTGAGTATCTAATGAGCTCAAACTCGTTATGTTTAACGAACGAATCGAGCCGAACTCACGAACAACTCAATTCGTTTAACAACACTACTAGCATATAATGAGTGTGTAATGAGCATTGATTTACTTGTCAAAATCTAAATTTAAAATCCCGAATTAAAATAAGACGAAAGACGTAACATCTTATGTACAATCGAGTGAACCCCAATACAAACATAAAAAAGTGAGGAGGATGGAAAAATGCTAAAAAAATAATATTACAAATTATTATTTTTTCTTTTCAAAAGCTCCCTTTTATTAAAAAAAAAAAGAAAAAATGAAAAAGGGAATTTTCTCCGTTGCATATAGATATAGGTTCTCGTAGCGAGATCTCACTCACCCCAGCTCAGCAATGTGCAGTAATCCAGTTACACTCCTCCCTGGACGAAGAATCCCTCTCATGCGCCAATTTTAAAACCTCTCTTAATTCTACAGAGCGCCAAAATAAAAGGGTAACGGAAAAAAAAAAGAGGGGTTTTGGGAAAAAATGTCAGACCTAGACCGACAAATAGAACAGTTGAAGCGATGTGAACATCTGAATGAATCTGAAGTCAAGGACCTTTGCATCAAAGTCATTGAAATCCTCATCGAAGAGGCCAATGTTCAGCGCGTTGATGCCCCTGTCACTGTAAGTTCCGCACTAGATTTTTTTTTTTTTTTTTTTTGTATTCTTTTGGTTCGGTGATTTTTAACTTAATGAGCTGTGAATGGAGGAAATACCTATATTTGCTAATTATTGATTCGGTGATTTTTAACTTAATGACCTGCGAATGGAGGAAATACTTAATTTTGGATTTCGGTTACGGTGATTCTGGTTTTCTGTTTTGTATGTGCTATTATATTATTATTATTATTTTCGAATGATTTTGAGGTTATTTTGTGGATTGTTGGTGTGATTTGTGGGGGAGGATATGTAAATTGGAAAGAAATGTCGATGCCATTTATCGAGGAAATCTTGATGCTGCGATTGTTTGTTGATTCTGAAGAGGGGAGGGCATGACTAGATAACACGGATTAGGTTTTGGCTGTTTATATTAATTTTTGTGTGATTTTTCTCTTGGTGGTAGTGGTTATGCTCACACACAAGCAGAAAAAAGAAATGTACTGAAGGAAAACTTTCTAAAGGAAAGGCCAGCTGTGACTTGTGAGTAATGCTGTTTGAGCACGAAAGAAGTAATGAAATAAAAGATATTACCATGAAAGAAAAGCCAGTAGAACAATAATTCCCTTCACCTAACAAAGCTGAGCTCTGGAAGATCTGCACAAGTATGCCGTGTGTGGGTTCCAACGTAGGTACTCTGAAGCTCAAGTCAGTGAAATGATTACTCAAGGGTCTTCCTAAATGTCGAAGAGAACACTTGTGGATAAGAAATATATATTGTAGTTGGAGAAATATCTGATATATTAGTGAGTTATTTATGCAATTGAAAGGAGGGAGCACTTATACTTACTTGGTGATTAGGGGTAGAGGAGTAAATTTAAGCTTAGGCAGAAATTGCTCGAATGTCAGCTTGGGGCCCACACCTGTGACTTGTGGATACAATCTTGTCGCTGTAATAAGCTTAATTTCTCTCCCAAGGAGTTAATACAGCTTTCACCGATCAAGTGGCTATGTCTGTTTCTGTTCAATGGTAACTTGGATTGCTTTCCGTGTGATTGAGTGATTCAATTCTAACTAAGGTTAGAGCTGGGTTTAAGGGATGATTTCTGAGGTATGTATTTAAGTAAGGTACTAGTACCTTCTCAACCTCTGAGGCCTAAACCCAATTCTTTTAACGGCAATGGGTCAGCTCCGGGATGGTCTCAAGAGGTGGCTAACTTATGTAAATAAAGCAAAAGCTCTTCGACAAATGCTACTCCGCCCTTAAACTAATTCCTATTTGGCCTTGGGACTTGTAAAACCTAGCTAAAGATTTTTCTTGATTTTGCCATTGTGTCATGATAGGATAGTTATGTGGTCTGAAATATCATTCCTGTAAGTTCTGGTGCTTTTGGAGTTTCCTTCTAGTTATAGACTGACCTGACTGGAATGTATATCCAATATTCCAATTTGATTTATCAAAAGAGAAAAAAAGAGATCAAAGACAGTAGCGGAAAGGACAAATTTGTGGAATTATCTATTTTGCTTAAAACAAATTTGAAAGGGAATGTGTGCAGCGAGTGAAACTATGTTTCTGAAGCAGTTGCTGAACTGATAGTAATCAGTTATTGTTCTGAACTAAGAAGTCAGTTGGACAGGTCAGCGAAATTATAGCAAAATTGCTTATTTCATATTCACCATCTAGATCCACTTCACATCTATAGCTAGAAAATGGCTCAGAGGGTTTAAAGGAATTGGTAGCTCATCATCCTTTTGTTACTCTGTCTATCAAGATGAGAAGGTGCTCTATGCATTCCCCTTGTTTTCTTACTGGACCTAGGATACATTGCTCATTGAACCCCTATCAAAGAAGTAGAGAATTAAGATAAAATGTTTGATCATTGCTTTACATGTTTGTGGGATGTGGTACAAGAGATGTCACTTGAAGTGGAATTCTAAGATTAAGGCAACAAGAAGCAACAAATTTTCCATGCAAATCTATTATGCAACAATTTAATTCTGTGAATTGTCTGTTGTAAATTAACTTTTGCTTTAGTTTTCCGTACGCTTAATGTTGGTTCTATGCAAGACAATGCAATATACCATCTTGCTATGCAAAATGTAGTTATGTACGTTACTGACTTAAAAATAGGTTTGAACTATTGGTTGTGCATTTGAACATAGAGTTATTACTAGCATTATATGTATGCTTTCGTTATTATGCTGCGAGTATCAATCAATATCATTATGGGTATACAAAGTTACAGCTGTTAATACAAATAATAAGAATTCTCCGCCACTTCAATTTTAGAGTAAATAAGGTGAAAAAAGATATTAAGAAATTTAAATGCAGTGCCTCATAATCTTCAGCCTTAAAATGAATTTTTGAGATTGTTTGTATAATTCATCTAGGCTCAAAGAAGTGATTTCAGAACATGTGGACAGCAAATTTAAGAAGTTTCTGATGCATTCTTCTCATTTCTCCAACCAAATACTCCCTCTGTCCAATTTCATTATTCCCACTTTCCTTTTTTGGTTGTCCAATTTTATTATGCCCATACCCTTTTTGGAAATAATACTATTCATACTACTTTATCTCTACCCTCCTACCATCACTTATTTACCCACTTTGCCATTCACTTTATTCATAAACAATCATTTATTTACAAATGGACCCCACAATACCCTATCATACCCTCAACTTATCTACTTTATGAATAAACTAATCAATATTCATTAAAACTCGTGCCAGAGAAGTGGGTATAATAAAATTGGACGGAGGGAGTACATGTTTTCAAACCACAACAAACTAACAAAAACAAACAAACCAAGCCTTTAATCTCAAATAATTGGGCTAGGCTACATGAACCAATTATAAAATCACATTGGGTCGCGTGCATGAATTAATCTTCTCCACATGCTTCTCTCTTTAAGTAAATGTTCATTAAGTCTCTTAGTCTCCAAATCTCTACGTATGACTCCAAGCCACGATTTTTAAAACCACAACACAACCTAACATAATTGCAAACTCATTCCTGCCCCCCAGTTTGTATCCATAAGGAAAGTAATATTAAGGGAAAATATGGCAAATATAGACCTCCTTCTGTTGCTTTCAATTGTAAGGATAGAGAAATAATTTCTGTTATAACTCAGTGTTACTTTAACTGTAATCTCTTCAGATCTCAATGTTCATCTTTATTTGCTTGAAGTACTAATACGATTTACCTGATTGGTTGCTGTAGATTTGTGGTGACATACATGGGCAATTCTCTGACATGAAAGAGCTTTTTAAAGTAGGAGGTGATTGTCCAAGTACAAATTACTTGTTTCTTGGAGATTTTGTTGATAGAGGATATTACTCTGTCGAGACAATCCAGCTTCTGCTTGCCCTGAAGGTAATTGCTAACTTGCATAGAAGTAAACCAGCCCTTTCGATGAGACCCAAAATTCTGATACAGTGTGAACATTCACAAGCACATCAAAGTACCTAAAATTTCATTTTCCTTGACAACAAGGACCCCTCCAAACCCTTCCAAGGGGGTGTTTCAAACACAATTAAATAGTGCAGAATCACTTTTTTTTTTCAAAGCTGGTAGACTCAGCTTTTTTTGAAAAAAAAAAAAAGGAAGTGATTCTGGGCCTGGAATGTTGTTTGCAAACACCACCTAACACTTGATACATTGACAGGTACGGTATCCTGATAGGATAACACTCATCCGGGGAAACCATGAGAGCAGACAGATAACACAGGTACTGTCTTAATCTTTGTGTGAAGTTTGAATTACAAATTTGCATCAAGTACTTATTAGCTATCTCCTGTTCCAGGTGTATGGCTTCTATGATGAATGTGTACGGAAATATGGTTCTATTAATGTTTGGAGATACTGCACCGAAGTTTTTGATTACTTAAGGTTCAAATTCTTCTAGTATTTCACGATGTTTTTGTCAAATGCAGTGATAATTTGTTCAAATTGTGTATGTTCACTAAAGTATATAACCTTGAAATGCTTCATGTGATTTTGGACCAAATAGACTATTATATTATTGTCCTAGTGATTTTGGAATTGCTTGGTTTGGGTGATAGACTAATATATCATTTCATCCATTGCAGCTTGGCGGCTCTCATCGAGAACAAAATACTTGGTGTTCATGGTGGTTTGTCTCCTGCAATATCCACATTGGACCAGGTAATGAGTATACCAAATCAGTAGTTCGTCCTTGGTACATTTTTTGTGCCCATTTGGGGATAAGAAACCAATATTTTAGCCAGTTTTGAGGAAAAAAGACTAAAGTACCCTATCCTCTCCCTTCTTGTCAACCACTCTCATTGTATAGTTGACTCCTGTAACAGGGTATTTCGGCTGTCTTTTTCTTAAAATTGGCATAATGATCTTGGGAGACAAAGTGACCAAAATTACGTTTCCTTTCTTAAAATTGGCATGATTGTCAATAAAAACTAATTGACCAAAAATTATTGTTTCCTTACCCAGATAGGTTAAATAACAATGAATATTTCCCTCCATTTTCTCTTTATTTTGTCTTATATTAGGGAAGAGATCTTTTCTACTCCTGTAAGGTTGCCCATTTTTGGTTTCAGGACACTCCACTTTCCCAAATTGAATTCGTCCAGTTAACTATCAAAATTTAACCTTTAGTCCATTGACCAGCTACAACTTGTTAGTAACCGGTTTGGGAAGTTAATAAGATGAAATTCAATAAATATAAAAAAAATAAAAAAAGTTGCCACGTCAGCTCAAAACTGGTTGTTTACCCGCTGCAGCCGGTCAAAAGACTAAAAAGTTGAATCTTGAATGTTAACATGATGAAATTCAATTCGGGAAAGTAGAGTGTCCTAAAATTAAAAATGAACAATTTACTGGACTGAAAAAAACTGTTCCCCTTATTTTAATATAAATTAACTTCCTCTGTATCTCAGATTCGTACAATTGACCGAAAACAAGAAGTTCCACATGAGGGTGCAATGTGTGATCTTCTATGGTCGGATCCAGATGACACAATTGATGGTTGGGGGCTGAGTCCGCGTGGGGCTGGATTCTTATTTGGCGGGAGTGTAGTCGCCCCATTCAATCATACGAATAACCTCGATTATATATGCCGAGCACATCAGCTAGTGATGGAAGGTTACAAGTGGATGTTCAATGAGCAGATAGTTACAGTTTGGTCTGCTCCAAATTACTGTTATAGGTACGCAATACAACTAGTTATAGTTTCGTGCATTCGTCTCTCCTTGAATTAGTCATGAAATTTAGTTTTCTTGCAGATGCGGAAATGTAGCTGCGATTCTTCAGCTAAATGAGAATCTTCAAAAAAAGTTTCGGGTTTTTGAAGCAGCTCCATCGGTATGTTCATATGTTTGCCTCTCACTTAAGCAATTGCAATTGGGATATTTGCAAAGATAGAAGTTTTCCAATTTCAATGTCATATTCTTTTATTTGAAGGAAATTTCCATATCATATACTCCATTTGACCATACCTTTAGCAAAATCCCATCCATACGAGCATGAGAACCTATTTCCGCACATTAAAAAATAGGGCTAAAATTGAGCGAACCCGAAGAAGGTCTATGAATGCCTGATAACTACCATTCTCTATTTATTTACTCCCTCCATCCACCAAATGTAGTCCCATGCAAGAGGGACACAAGTTTTAAGAAAAAAGGTAGATAAAGTAGTAAAGTAAGGGTATTATGGGGTATTGTGGGGTCCATTGTGAATAAAGTGATTGTTTGTGAATAAAGTTGATGGCAAATTGAGTAATTAAGTGATGGTTGAAGGGTGATAGTTTCCATAAAGTGTATGGGACTACATTTGGTGGACAAAGAATATAAGACAAATGAGACTACTTTTTGTGGATGGAGGGAGTATTATTTTTTCTTTTTATGTTGTCATACTATTAAGTATCAAGCTTTATTTTACCTCAGTCACGTGTACACCTGCTATGACTATTTAGGCTGCGTTTACTTTAAGAGAGTGGGATTAGTAAGTTTAGGATAATTTTAAATCGGATAACACTTGTTTACTTTGTAGGAAGATTTTCTGAGTTTGAGATGTAGGATAATATTAAAATTGTTAAAATATCCCCAGTTAAAATAATTAATTCTCTTTTCCTTCCTTTATTTCCTAATTCTGTCTCGTCTCACGCCCCTTTCCAAGAAGCTTAATTCTCCTCTTCCCATTCTTCTCGCTCTAAAATTTCACCGCCTCAACCACCACCCAAATTGACATTGTTTCTCTCCTTTCCCATGTACGGAGCCTATTCCTCCCTCTTCCCATTCTTCTCTCTTCCTTAAATTTCACCATCTCAACAATCTCCACAAATTAACACTGTTTTAACTTTTTCCAGTTTCGTTCTCTTTCTTTCTGCTTCACCATCAATTTTTTCTCACTGTGGATAACAGAGGAGAAGAGAGAACAGAGAGAGAGGGGGGAGTAATAGTTGCATAGTTTTGAATGGCGCACCTAAGGCGTGTGAGACTATAGGTAATGCGCCTTTTTTGAGTTTGTTCGGGCAGAGAGTCGCAAGCTTGCACCTTTTGCGCCTGGGATGAGGCGACCAAGGCACACATCTTGGTCAAAACGATTTCACAGCAAGCTTTACACGTTTTTAGTTTTTTTTTTTAAATTTTAAAAGAGATACTAACGCTTTTACTCCCTCCTAGTCTCCCACACGTTTCTTTAAAGTTGTAAGGGCTGGAAGTAAAGAATAAAACATATAGACTAGGTTAAACAAATAAATAGGTTTTAGACGTAGAGATGATGAAGGCTTCTCTTTTAGACTTAAAACAAATAACTAGGTTAAGCGGACAAGGGAAAAAGAGTAAAAAGCTAATCTTTTAGACTTAGAGATGAAGATGATGATGCATATGAATTTTAGGAAGATCAGTAGATGAAGAAGAATACATTGATTATGAGGAGCAATTTAGTGATGATGATGACTTTGATTTGCATGAGAATGAGGAGACCCAATTTTTTCTATTGTTATCTTGGATCCACAATTAATGAAGATTATGAAGTCTAACTTCACAACTTTATTATTAGTTTCATGTTTACATTGTGTTCTAATGTTTATTTATTGACCAAAAGGAGTATAAAATATTAAAATGATGTTTAGGTCCTAGGACCAAAAGGACAAGAGGCGTGCACCTTGGGCGCTAGGATCCCTCTTGTGCGTCTAAACTATGAGAAGTTGTTGAGGGATGCGAATTGTGATATATATATTTTGAGTTTCTGAGAAGAAGAAAAGAACAGAAAAAAGGGGTGGGGGTTCTGATTTAGTTGGTAGGTCTTCTCATCTTAGGAATTTTGATCTGAGAAGAAGAGAAGGTGAGGGGAGGGGAGGAAGAGCTCAGGACAGAAGGGTAATTGTGCACCTTCTTATCCCATGGGTTAATTTTTACCCCATGTATCTTGGTGGGCTAAGCTATCCCTTATTTATCCCTTTTTTTTCGGGTACCCCTGGTTACCATTTCGTTAAATTTGATTGTGCCTACCTGAAAAGAGCACGAGCCTAGTATTTTTCTCCGATATTTTGATTGCATACTTGAACCTGAGGATTGATTAAATATCTGATATGTTAACTATAATTGTGTGTTTTCAGTGAGAAATCTGATCAATTTAACTATTTTTGCCCCCACAACGAATCTAACTTACAGCTGATGAAATGCAGGAATCAAGAGCAATTCCAGCCAAGAGGCCTCCTCCAGATTACTTCCTATAGCCCATTTTTTGTTTCAAGTGAGCAAGCTCATAATGTCTGTAGTAAACGCTGTAGGAAGATTTTGGTTTGAGCTCCATTGATGAGCTAAAAACGTGATTGAATTGGACACTTCATTCTTTTGTATGATTAATTCTCTGTCAACATTATATCCATGGCTGGCAGTAGTACTCTTTACCATCCATAATCACTTCCAAATAGGTATGTTGTAATAATTGATTGTTGTGCATTTGGCTCTTCAGGCACAAGTAACTATTTCATGATGTGAAGAGAAATTGAGAAATTGCAATTTTATACAGTAGATAAATGATTACAGTTATACATAAAACTGGAACATCGACTCTATTAACTATCTATGTAAATGCATAATGTTGAATTGAACAACAGAAAATCAAGTTAAATAGAAAGAAAAGGCTAAAAGAAGAGCCTGCGAGTGGAGGTCTGAGCAGCGACAGGAGAGGCTGATGATGAATTGAGAGTCATGGTGCCTGCCTTCGCCTTATCGGATAGAAGCTTAGCGCCTCTAGGGTCAGTAAGGAGAGTCTTCTGAAATGATTGGGTGAAACCAGTTGCGATAATGGTGACGTGTATCTCTCCATTGTATCGTTCATCCACAACTGCACCAAATATGATATTCGCTGAAGGGTCTGCTAAACTTGTAACAACCTGCAACATACACCCCGCAAATTCCATTATCTTCTGTTTTCAAAGTAAAACAATAAACAATTTAACTGGAATGACTCTTTGTAATGTCTCACTTGAAGCTTTGCATTTCCTTTTTTTGGCAAGTTTTTTAACAACTATCCCTACTTTTTACACAAAATTACACCAATTGACACATCTCTCCACCTCTTTTACTTTTTTAACACTTTCCACTAAAAACTTTACATAAAATACTACTCCTATATTCCTTAAACCCTGTGTCATCCCCCAAATATAAAGCTTAAAGGGGAATGGAGGGAGTATAAGAGTAACACTTGATCTTCTGTTTTTTTCATTTTTTACTATACATATAGCTGAACGAAAGAGTGGCTTACTATTTCAGAACCCAAAGCACGCACATCTATAATCAACCACCTAGATATGAAAGCCAAGGCTAATAATTCAGATTGATGGGCTACTAAAGGATGTATGGATCAGAGACCCAATACCAGAAAAAGCCACTCCTATCCTATGTCGTAAATACTCCCAATGTTCATTATTAGGAATGTTGAACCGTGTGTATTTAGTAGTGAAAAGAAACAAATAATGCTATGTGAGATCAGAGACCACATAAAAACTATGGAAAGATAGAGCAGTACCTGTGACACCCTATTTACTTCTTGCAGTGTTATATCTTTCCCACCAGTAATATTATATACTACACCAGTAGCAGATTGAATAGAAGAACCAAGCAATGGAGCCAAAGTTGCTTGCTCAGCTGCTTCTTCAGCACGGTTCTTGCTAGACGACACACCCACTCCAAGCATAGCAGTACCAGAGTCCTTCATCACTGCCTTAACATCTGCAAAATCCACATTCACCAAACCAGGTATCTGTGGAAACAAGATGAATGTTTTAAATTTACATGATTAAAGTTACACCTGCCCGTGAGCCCTTAAAGTATTTCTTTGGTGCATCCATACACCTCAAGTACTATTATTCCAAGTCATAAACTCATCTTTTCAAAAATTGAAAAGATATACACTTCTATTAATCCAAAAAACAGAATAAAAGTTTGAGTAGGTCTCTTGTGTAACAATTACATAATATGTAACTGGTGTACGGCCATTTTTGGCCGAACGTCAAGTTTAGTGTTCGACGAGAGCGGGCAAATTGGCTGCACGTTTAGCATCACGTTCGGCCGAAATTGGCCGTACACCAGATACATACTATGCCCAAATAATAAGAAACACTAAATTAAAAAAATAAAATATAACTATTGCCAACTTTGGTTGGCTAACAAATAAGAACATTTACATTTACTTCCAATTAATACAAATGCATTTCTATTTAGTTTTAAAAGGATAAAAGGTTTATTTGCACCAATAAAATACATCAAGGGTGTATTTGTTAAATTTGAAAAGGTTAAAGGGCTAATTTGCACCAAAAATACATTAAGGTCATACTCAACTTAGGCGATACTTGAGGGGCCTAGATGTACCTTACCTTATCCCCTTACAGTTACTCAATCATAACATGGGAATGAAAGTTCCTCAAACGAGGCCATATTGAAATGGTGAGAAAAAAAATCATCATCAATTGCTCTGGGAAAGTTAAACTTGCTTTAGAGAAAGCTATATCACTTACTGTGATTATGTCAGATATCCCTTGGACACCTTGACGGAGCACATCATCAGCTAGAAGGAAAGCATCTTGAAGGGGGGTTTGTTCATCAGCAATATCCAGGAGACGATCATTTGGAATCACTATAAGTGTATCCACATTTTTCTGGAGCTTTTCAATAGCTTCAAGAGCCTGAAACAATATCAGGTGCAGAAGGTGAATATTACGATCTTTGACACAATGACACCAGTATTAAACTGCATCACTTCATAAGAGGAAAGTAGATTTTTGACAAATGAATTTTGCAAAGCTTAAGACACCTGAACCACTTTACAGGGTGCAATATGAGAAACACTAATAAAATTATTGGCTCCATCTTTAAGCCATGTTGCATTTACAACAATTAAAGTATCATTATTGTATGCGGATATCAAACTTTTTTCTGCTCATCGAACGAGTATCCACATATAGTACTTTGAATCTCTCTCGGTGTGATTCATTTTAACAAGCAAACAAGAAAAGAAGATAAAATGAGACCAATTGAACATACATCAGCCTCCGAACCAACAAGCAAGTAGTGAGCAAACTCAATAGTTTTTTTTTGCTTGCATGAAATCTGTTGACCGCCTTTCCCCATCAAAAGTTGGATTTCTTAGCAAGACAAATGGGATGAATTTCTAGACACTTTGAATTTTGCATGGTGATTTTTCTTATCAAAACATACATATCCTTAACATGATTAAAAATGAGGTATTCCATGGGGATCAGAGGACTTTGAAAACCTTCACTCTTAATGCATTCTATTCCCCTATTCAATCCTCATACTTTTGATTTATATAAGTGTGGTTTTTGTTGAATAAGAAACACATATACACACACAGTCACACACAAGAACAAAGATAATTTTTTGTGACAAAGGAAGCTCATTGTCCAAGGACTATGAGAAGTGACATTCACTCTCTTGTTGCTCAATAAAACAAAAACTACACCTACCTGCAGAGATCTTTTACGTCCTTCAAAGCTGAACGGGTATGTAACAACACCAACAGTCAGGTACCCTGCTTCCTTTGCTATTTGGGCAACTACAGGGGCAGCACCAGAACCTGTACCACCACCCATCCCAGCAGTTATAAACACCATATCTGATCCCTTGAGAGCATTTGCAATGGATTCCTTTGACTCATCTGCTGCCTGTTCACCCAAAAGTGGGTTTCCTCCAGTACCTGCATTCTGCCACCTGTTACTTTTATGCAATATTCGACTATATGACGCAGTAAACCATCAGTCAAGCTTGATAAGTTAAGTAGATAACTACACATTGCATTGTGCAAAATCCAGGATGTTATTTGTATTCCACTCAAGAATGAGAATGCAAGTTCAATCTTCAGAATTGAAATGATTCAGGGCCAAAGTTTAACGAAAATCTAACCAAGTCCACGAGTCAAAAGCTCTCCAATCTGGATAGGGTGCTCGGCAGCAGATTGCAATAGAGCCTGAGCATCTGTGTTAATGGCATAGAAGTCCACTCCCTGTCATAAAATACGGATACCCACAATTTAGACCATTAATACTTGAATTTCTCAAAAAACATGCTAGAAAGAATATGTGGCCATATCATATGAATACCAAGCGAGATAATCACTAACCAAAGAACGACCTTGCAAAAAAAAAAAAAAAAACATCAAATCGAATTGGATTGGCGTACCCATAAACAGAGTGAAGTGTACTGAAACTATCTGATTCTACGATTACAACTCACACATTTTGTTGCAATTAAAATAATCTTTGAATCGAAACTTGAAGGCATTAGAAAATGAGCAGGAAAGGAAAGGGTGAAAAAGGACCTGTAAGCCGCTGCCAATCATACGATTAACGGCATTGTTGCCACCCCCACCGACGCCGATGACCTTAATCTTAGCGGATTCCATTGGCACAAAGGAGCAGTAGACGGCATTACGATGTCGTTTGGAATTGGCAAGACTTTTACGGCGACATTTTGAAGAGATATTACAAGGTACATTTTTGCTTAGCAAAGGGGAAAAGCCGGCGGAAATGCAGGGTGATGAAGAGCGAGATGAGGCTAACTCTGAGGGTGTGCTGGAGAGTCTAAGCGTCGCCATTGATTGAGCTTGGTTGCTTGTTGGTAGGGGAAAACGAGCGATTTGTCGATGGATTGGAATTTGGAAAGTGGAGAAATAAGAAGGTAAGGTTTTAGGGTTTTACCGTTTTAGTTAGATACTCATGTCATGTATACTCCATTTAGAAGATTTTGTTTTTCTAGTATAAATATTCAAATATTGGAGTACTATTTTTTGCTACAATTAACCTGAATTTGATAAAATATACTCAATCTATCCCAAATCAGTTTTCACCATTTCATTTCGGCGTGTTTCAATTAATTTTTACATACAAAATGTAATTTTTTTACAACTCTTATTCTTAAAATTCTCACTTATTTACTCTCTTTATCATTACATTTTTATACAAAATAATACACATATTCTTACCTTTTTTTTTTTTTTTTTTTCATATCTAGATCATTGGGAAAACTTATTTAGGACAAAGGGAGTATTTTTTACTATGATACATTAGAAATAATTATTGCATATAAAGTTTAAAATTGATGTCATTTAAATGATTTTTTCTCAATGATTAATTTTATGATGATAAACCTAATTTTAAAATTGTAGTAAAAGAAAAAGTAAAATTAAAATTAAATTCAGCAAAACTTGTTTTAAGATAAAAAAAAAAAACTGAGGAAAAGTAGGTTCCAGGATTTCATTAGACTATAAAAAAAAAGTGAACGATGCGTGCTTTTAGATAGATGGTCCGGATGTGAACTTTGCTAAGCATTAAAAAATATATATATACTCCCTTCGTTCTATAATTATTTGCATATTTTTTTAACGGGATGTTCCAACATTATTTGCACACTCCAAAAAAGGAAATAATTATCATTTTTACACTTACAACATTCATCTAATTTCATCCGAATTCAATTATTATTAAAAAAATAAACAAATCGAATGAAAAATTATACTCCCTCCGTCCAATTTCATTATTCTCACTTTCCTTTTTTGGTTGTCCAATTTTATTATGCTCATACCCTTTTTGGAAACAATATTATTCATACTACTTTATCTCCACCCTTCTACCATCACTTATTTACCTACTTTGTCATTCACTTTATTAATAACACAATCATTTATTTACAAATGGACCCCACAATACCCCATCATACCCTCAACTTATCTACTTTATGAATAAACTAATCAATATTCATTAAAACTCCTGCCTGGAGAAGTGGACATAATAGAATTGGACGGAGGGAGTACTACTTTCTATTAGTTTACATCACTATTTGTGCCACCACCACCCACCCCTATTTGAGGGGTGGGGGCAGCGGCACGAGGTTAAAGCTGAAGGGATTCTTCAGATTTTAATGTAAGATTACATTAGGATTTTGGTATAACTTTTAAGAATTACGTCGTGTCATTTGAAAATCTTGATTTTTGGAACATATTCTAAATAATCATTTTCTAATATTCGATTTGAAATTGGTTCGTATTCAAACAATTTGATTGTAAATTTTATGGAGAAAATCTGTAAAATAATATTTTAAATAATGTAGAACATGAGACAGTATGGATCTAATTGAGGAAGGAAATATGAGCTAGAGCAGATTTTAAAAATCATATATTTATATTGAGTCTGAAATTGTAGAAAAATAATAATTTACGGTCCTTTTTTTTTGTCAGCCTATAAAGTTGCTATCCTCTTTTTGCTACCTCCCAAAGTTCGATCCAAAAGAATGGGACTCATGTGACTTTCACGTGCAAAATCAGCCCGAAATTGGGTTGATCAGGCTAATTTAGCCTGAAATTGTAAAAAAAGAAGTTATAGACCTAATTTTACCTGTCCGTAAAATTGTGGTCCTCCTTTTGCAACCACAAAGTTGCAGTCTTGGAAAAAATTATACTACACGTAATCAAACTAAAGAAGTAAAGAACCAAATATAACACCCTCAGCCAACTATATATTGTGCGTAATCAAATCCCTGCATTTTCGTTCGCCCATGTCCATGGCATGAGGGAATACAAACTCCATTTTCTTATTCTCTTCTAAGCACACACAATTTTATGGCATCCTTTAAAAATAAATAAAAGGTCAGAAGATAATTTACGTGAAATGATAAAGCACGTTCAAGTTTACTCAAGTAATGACAAATACACAAAGGATTTGTGAAATTGCATGACCATAGGTCACTCTGCAATTCTCCATTCCATTCACAAACAATATATAGCTTCCCAGAGGAACTCACATGCTTCTAATAGGGTATATCACTCCGTCTCGTTCAAAATTGGAACAATTAGTGGATTCATCTGCGCAAGATACACTATTGCCCACCTACACATGAATAACAAAAGCATGGTCAATTCTCCAGTGATAATCTGTAGCACCATTGCAGAGTTTAACATTAAAGAAATAATAACCCCTACAGGTAAAGGAACATGAACTTTATTGTCAAAGCTATTCTCTTTACTCTTGCTCAAACAGAAGCCCAAACTGCACATGAGACTTATTTCTATTCAAACCTAGAACAATTTTACAATTTTCTCAACGACCCCATAACTGAGAATATTTCTTTTTAGGCCCATAAATTAAGGGGATAGAAATTGACATTATGTTTACGGGCTGACAAACACCCCAATTTGGCCCAAATCTGCGAAAATTTAAAATATACGGGTCTAAATGTGCCAAGTTAAAATTTAATAAACAGATTGTCATACAATTGCTGCCCTTATAGTTACAGTCCTACAAAAAGTTATTCTCCCTCATAACTACAAGTACTACATTACTCAGTAGAACAAATGTCAACCTTCAATACAACAACATCACTGGATAGTTGAACAGATTTGAGACTACCATGTACAAATTTTCAAAAGAAAGATAGAGCAAGAAATTCAATTCCCATCAAACATTATAAAAGGATTAAAACCATAACAACAAAAAAAACGAGTAATACAAACGCAAACACAAACACAAACACAAAAGAGCACCTGAAAACATACTTAACCTAATTTCAGTAAGGAATAGTCATGGTTTGGACGAAATCACAAACATCACTGGGAGGAGAATTTGTATGTGTTTAAGCATGCATTTGATACTAAAACAAGTGAATACTTACATCATCCAACAACACACAGTCGCAGTAATAACCAGGGTCAGATGTAACCTGCAGAACAACAAAGAATTAGCCAAGTTTCTAACAGGGGTTCCATAAAATGCAACTAGCAGGGATAATTCCATCAATCAAAACATGATTGTAACATCTATTACATTAAAAATCCTAAGGACTAAGTCTAATTTTCCAATATTACACCACTCAAAATATTCAACAAATCTCACAAGATTTTTTTTTTCTACAACCAGTTGATATAGATAGACACACAAATCAATCTACCACTGAAAACTTACCATCCCAAAAAACAAATTAAGTGCCAATACACAACTGGATTAGCAGCACAAATACTCATGATTAAAAAACCACAAAGCTCGGTCATCTTTAGATACAGAAGTAGAATACTCAATGGTTTCATAAAAGAGTAATACGAACTTCCAATCAATGCCTTCAATATTTCTATAGCTTAAGAGTAAAATAATCTGGTGCCAGAATACACTATGCTTACTGATCGTATTATGGCTTTATGATGACTAAGAAATCGGGTAATTAACTGAACATAAAAACCACACACACACAGACACACGCACAATGAACTTTCTACAGAGAGAAAACAAGGCAAGACACCTACAAATTTGCAGAGGGGCCATTGTTGAAGCAAATTCTGACGCAAAGGGATGAAATAATCCCAACTACTAGGAAGATTAGGGTAGTTACCACGAAACCCATCCCCAAAACTTTTCCCCTGATATGATATTGATACAATTACCTGCAACAATGAATTTGGACAACAAATCAATACGGAGATCCATGATTCAAAATTCAAATTATATGTTCCAGATTCAATTAAATTGGAATCACAAGACATTGAAAGAACCCTAACAAAACTCACTACGTCGATAGAATGAGAGCACTACAAAACTCCGGCTACCGGCGATGCTTGTAGAAGCAGTTGAAGCTGCTCGATCCGGCGTCTGTTTGTTTAGATTTAAAGTTTATGTTACGAAGAGAAAGGATGAAGAAGAAGACAGCGAGAAACGGCGTCGTATGAAGGGTATGAGTAGTAGGTGTATTAATCCTGTAAAATATGAAGGGGGTATGAGTAGTAGGTGTATTAATCCCGTAATAGCTAGGGGTATATGTCGTGTTTTATTAAATAAGTCGCGTATTCGACTTTGTATTGTTGAGGCATGGGTCGGGTATATATACCCATAATTAGCCGATGAACCGCCTCATTATGTATTTTTGCATCGTTTTAATGAAATAACCGTTTCTCCCTCTCTCAATTTTATCAAATTCTCCCTCCAATTTCTACGATTCTCTTGCAATTTCTTCAACGATTACCTTAATCTTTCCGTGGTATCAGAGCCAGAATTACCACGCTACAATCCGCGCGATTCAAGATGGTGAACAACACAGATCGAATTGCTTCTCTCGAAGCTCAATTTGCACTACAAGAAAACTGGTTTTTAGTCACAAAATCCTCTCACTATTGCTTCTCTAGCTAAAGGTCTATAGTGACAGGAAATTGAGAATTAATGACAGGACCTGTCACTAAAAGTCAATTCCTGTCATTAAAGGTTTTTAGTTAGAGAAGCTATAATGACAGGATTTCTGTCACTAAAAGTAATTTTTCTTGTAGTGTTGGTGCAATGGAGACGCAATTCACTGATTTAAAAAATAATCAGACTGATGGAAGAAATGAAATGATATTGCGGTTCGATCAGCAGTCGAAGGAGTCTGAATTGCTGAGATAACAGCTGGCTGAGCTGTTTTAACACTTGAGTGGTGATAAAGGGAAAACTCTTGTAGTGGAAGATGGAGTAGAGTATTCGAAGACTATGAAAAATGTTTAAGGAATTCCTAAAGGGCCTGCGATCAATTTGGCTAAAAGAGATGGGGCTGGAATATTACTAACACCACCACCTCATACTAGAATGCTCGAATTTGGAGATTTTGGTGCTCATGTTGGCTTGGATAATTACTTAGTTGACAAATCCAGTGCTGGAGCTATACCAAAGGCAGTAATACATTCAGTGGAAGATATGATCCTAGATTTCCTAGAAAACAACCACTAGAAAGGAGAATGAGATGAAAAATCAACCTAAACCATCTAATGAGCCTATTATTGCTAGATCTACTGATTGTCTCACTAATGTCAAGAAACCTAGGATAGATTTTTCTAAGTTTAAGGATGACAATCCTAGATCTTGGATAAGAAAGTGCCACAAATACTTCTTATTCAATCCTATGCCTAATAAGGATATAATATTATTGGCTAGGGCTAGGGTCTTAACCAGTTCATACTTAACAGTTCTACAATTGTTGGGACCTAACCCTAATGTACCCTAGCGGGCCACGGACAAAACGGGCCACTAACAGACTCCAATAATTTTTTTTCTTTTAAAATTAAAGGTCCCAATTGGCACGTCTAACATGTAAATAAAATAGAAAAATATATAATTAGTTAATGATGAATAAATGAGAAAACAAAAGTACTATTTAAACAAAATTCTAGAACTAATTGTTCCTTTAATATGATTAAATAAAGTTAAACAAATATCATAATCTAATAAAAAAAACATAGTAATAATGAGTATGGATGGTAATGGGTTGTTTAATGCTCATAGTTATGTCTATGGGCCAAATAGCCCAAAATTTGTTCGCAAGTTATTTATTAAAAAAAAAAAAGTAACAACCCGGGCTAGTGGGCTGGCTCGATTTAACCCGCGGGCTAACCGGTCCGGGTAAAAAAAATCCAGATTTAAACGGGCACATGATTCATGAAACCTAACCCTACATTTTTCAGGGTTACACGGGTCGACCCGATTAGCCCGACCCAAATAAACATCTCTAGTTGGCTGCAATTAATATGGAAGAGTAAGCTGATAAGTGGTATATTGATTACATTAATGGAAGAGAGGGATTGACTTGGAATGATTAGAGGTTCACTAATCCAGACGATGAGAATGTGGTGGGAAAGTTTCATAAACTGGAGCAAACTTCTACTGTGAAGAGATATGTGAAGGAGTTTGAGGAGTTAAAGTCTTTTGTATGTGAGGAGCATCCTTTTTTGACTGAGAGTTATTTCATTAAGAGTTTTGTGGGAGGTTTGAAGGAAGAAATTGGCCATGCGGTACAGACTTTAAAGCCCACTCAATTCACTGAAGTAGTGCAGTTAGCTTTGAGGTAAGAATATGTGATTACTAGTAGAGATAAGGTGCACAAAACTGTGTATAAATCATCTTGGGGTGCTGCAGTTAAGGCTCCATGGTAGAATGAGAGTAAGGGTAAGGATAAGTACTGTGCTTATCCAAACTCCTTCTTGGAACAAGGGCACGGAGGTAATAAATCAAGTTCTCAAGGTGTTAAGACACCCCCTGTAAGGAGATTAACACCAGCTGATATGGATACTAGGAGGAAGCACAACTTATGTTTCAATTGTAATGAGACATACCACACTGGACATAAGTGTAAGAAGGCGTTTGTGATATTGATGCAAGAGGAAGATGAAATTGAGGAGGCTGATGAACTTATGCTAGAGGATGATCAAGATGAAGTTGCATAACCTCTAGTTTCATTGAATGCATTGGCTGGACATCAACACCCTGATACTATTAAGGTGGTGGGGAGAGTAGGGAATCAAGAGATCTCAGTTCTCTTTGATGGTTACCATAGCTGATGGTAGTAAGATTGAGTGTAACTGAAAATGTTCAAATTTTGAGTGGATGATGGGTAGTTGCAAGTTTACTGCCCTAGTCAGAATTCTGAGTCTAGGGGGTGTGATATGGTCATTGGGGTGGACCTTTTGAGCCAGTTGGGCGCTATTACATTTAATTTCAAGCTACACTAAGTACAATTTCAGAAAAATGAAAAAAACAATTAACTTACAAGGTACAAGAGATGAAGAAATCAAGATCAGTATGATTTCATGAAAGCAATTGAAGAAGATGGTGAGAAGGAGGCAGTGTTAGGGGACGGGTTATGTGTGTTACTTGAAGGGCAATCCAGAATTTGATAAATGCATAGTGGCTCCTGAATTGAAAATTATTATTGAGCAATTTCATGAGGTGTTTACACCACCCACTGAGCTCCCTCCTCAAAGGTAGCTAGACCACAAAATTAACATCAATGAGGGGGAGAAACCTGTTAAACAACACCCATACATATATCTTTACCTTCGGAAGCAGGATATTGAGAAATTAGTTAAGGAAATGCTTGAGAGTGGGGTTATACAACTTAGTAACTCTCCCTATTCATCACCGGTGCTTTTAGTGAAGAAGAAGGATGACACTTGAAGATTTTGCATTGATTACAGGAAATTGAATTCAATTACAGTCAAGGACAGCTACCCAATTCCCCTAATTTAGGATCTCTTGGATGAGCATGGGGCATGCCAAACTATTTTCTAAAATTGATTTAAGGGCAGTGTATCATCAGATTAGGGTTCATCCACCTGATATTCAGAAGACAACTTTTGCCACTGTCTCAGGATTGTATGAGTTTGTGGTAATACCATTTGGTTTAACCAATGCACCTGCAACCTTTCAAGCCATAATGAATTGTTTGCTCTTTTCTTAAGAGATTTTGTGCTTGTCTTTTTTGATGACATTCTGATATATAGAAAAATATGGGTGATTATCAAGAGCATTTGAGGCAGGTATTACAGGTGTTGGTGGATAACACCTTAAAGGATAAGACCTCTAAGTGTGTTTTTTGGGTGACTCAAGTTGAGTACTTGGGTCACATTATAACTAATAATGGTGTCAAAGCAGATCCTCAGAAGATACAAGTGATGCAAGATTTACCTACACCCAAATCAATTAAGGAGTTGAGGGGATTCTTAGGATTGTCAAGTTATTATAGGAAGTATATCAGACATTTTAGCATCATTGCTAAGCCTTTAACTTTCTTGACCAAGAAGGGTCAATTTATTTGGAATCAAGAGGCAGAATCAACTTTTCAGCAACTGAAAGCTGCTATGATATCAACCCCTATTTTACAACTCCCGGATTTCAGTAGAGGGTTTGTTGTCAAGACCGATGCTTGCTATGGAGGAATATGAGCAGTATTGTTACATGAGAAACACCCTATTGCTTTCTTAAGCAAAGCTCTTGGAGTAAAAAACTTGGGGTTGTCTATCTATGAGAAAGAGTTTCTTGCCATTATATTGACTGTAGAGAAATGGAGAAGCTATATAATACATGCACCCTTTGTGATCAAGACCGATCATCAAAGTTTGAAGTATTTGTTGGAGCAGAAGATCTCAACTCCCCTTCAACACAAGTATTTGACTAAACTTTTGGGTTATGATTATAAGATTGAGTATAAAGCTGGTCAGGAAAATGTAGTAGTCAATGCTTTATCCAGAAGAACACATGAGATGGTGGAGTGTACAACTATATCACTTTTGAAGCCAAAGTGGGTTGAGGAGGTGTAGGACAGTTATGAAGGGAATGATTTGGTATCTCAAGTGATCACAGAGAGCTTGAGCACACTATTTAACCTATCTCCATTCTCCTATAGAGGAGGGTTAGTGAGATATAAGGGCAAAATTTATGTAGGGTCAGCTACTGATTTGAGAATTAAGTTGGTGGAACATGTGCATGGCTCTACTGAAGGGGGTCATTCTGGAGAAACTGTGACCTTTCACATAATTAAAGGGGTTTTTTGGTGGTCTGGGTTGAGGGAGGATGTACACAAGGTGGTGTCTGAGTGTCATGTTTGTTAACTGTGCAAGCATGAACTACTCAAGTCCCCAGGCTTATTACAACCCCTACCAGTCCCTAAACAGGAATGTGCTGACATTTCTATGGACTTCATAGAAAAACTACACAAATCTGGACATAAGGATACAATTTGGGTGATTGTTGACAGGATGATTAAGTACATCCATTTCATTGCTCTTTCTCATCCATTTACAACCTCTGATCTTGCTCAAGTCTTTATTTCAGAAGTGTACAGGCTGCATGATTTACCTTCCTCTATAGTTTCAGATAGAGACAAGGTGTTTACTGGGCAATTTTGACAACAATTGCTTAAGGCATTAGGCGTACAACAACTTCTTGGCACTGCTTACCACCCTCAGAATGATGGCCAGACTGAGAGGGTGAATCATTGTTTGGAAACCAATCTTAGGTGCATGTGTGGGAGGAATCCTAAGCTACGGGTGCAATGGTTTTCCTTGGCTGAATTCTGGATCAACACCAGTTTTCACTCTTCTATCAAGAGATCTCCATTTGAAGCTCTCTATGGTTATGCCCCAAAAATGTTGTCTTTGGGCCATTTCTTCAGGGTTCGGTCCAGGGTGTGGAGGACATGATTCGAGATAAGCAACATGTTTTACAACAATTAAAGCAATTACTATATCAAGTCCAAGATCGTATGCACCTGCTAATAGAAACAGGATTGATAAGGAATTTCAGGTTGGTGATTGGGTTTATCTGAAATTAAAGCCACATCGACAACTTTCCTTGCAAAAGAGCTTTCTATGGAAGCTCAACCCTAAATTTGCTGGCCCCTTTCAAGTTATCAAGAGGGTGGGAATAGTTGCTTATACGTTGGCACTGCTAACAACAACTAAGGTTCACCCTACATTTCATAGATGGAAAGAAAGACTTGGTGGCGCAAAACTTACCGGAGTTTGATGAAGATGGGTATGTGGTGTTGAGTTGAAGACACTAACTCATCATATTGTACGTCGTGGGAATGCGCCGACCGCTGAAGTGCTGGTACATTGGTCGCATTTGCCGGACTCAGAGGCTACCTGGGAAGCATTTGTGGAGTTTCTAGATCTCTCAACCTCAAAATCCAGATATGTAAGTATTTTTTTAGTTTACTTCTAGACCTCTCAATCTCAAAATCATTGATTTGTAAAAAAAAAAAAATGGTGGGTGTCCACCTCAATCTTGTGTGTGCACATAATCGTGGCCTTTCATTAGATTTGTGCGACCCATTAATTGTCTACATCGAAAAAGTAAATTAGGCCCAAAATTTTAATGAAATTGAAGAGTGTATATACACGCGAGTGTATATAAGAATTTGTCTATATAAATTAAGATTGATTGTATTATATTTTGTTTAAATTAATATAGTGGTACTACAATAATTTTAGGTGTAATTTTTGGGAAAATATCACTTTTGGTCATCCAAGTTTACCTCTTTTTGGATTTGGTCACCCACATTTACTTACTATCAAAATTGGTCACTCACTTATTTTCTTATATCAAAATTGGTGCTCCTGTTAGTCAATCTGTTATTGACTAACAGAAGGATTCTGAGCGCCATTTTTTTTTTTTTTGACATTATTCTCCTCTTTTAATTCCTAGACTCTAAACCCAATTTTTTTTCACAAAAACTTGTATGCAATATTGCATACATGCAATATTGACCAACTAAGTCAATTGGGCTGAAAATATTGACTTATTAAGTCAATGAGATGAAAATATATATTATTGGGCCACCATTAATTTATTTGGGTTAATTCTTAATTTATTTGTCAACTGGCCCGCTCGTGTTCTAATTTTCACTAAAAAATTTATCCCGTTTATTTTACCAGTTTCTGTGATTTTTTTATCTTTTATTTTATTGACGAACGCGGTATATTAAATGTAGTAATTCAAATTGTAATATGTAGTAACACACATTATTTTATGTAGTAATATCACAAACTATTTTATATAATAATACAAATTCTTTTATTTAGTAATCCGTTTTTTTTCTAGTGTTTTTGTTAATGTAGTAACTCACATTATAATAAGTAGTAGTAACATATATTATCGCATATAGTAAACACAATAACCATGCTGTAATGCAAATCATTTGATAAAGTAACATATAGTAACAAACGTATATTCAATGTAGTAATTCAAACTGTATTATGTAGTAACATATAATTTTTTATATAGTAATACCGATTCTTTTATGTAGGAGTAGTATTTTTTTTCTAGAAATTTTATTGATTAAGTAACTCACATTATAACATATAGTAACATATATTATTACATGTAGTAATATAAAATAACCTTGATCCATAATAATTATTAAAGAATATTTAAAGAAATAGAAAACATTTAAAAATTAAGGCCGTCGTAAATTGCAGCGTTCGGCCGCGGGCTGGGGTGACCGAAAACTGCTCGGAGAAGACAACTAAGAACAATTTCTACTAGTGGGTGTATTTATAAAAAATATGGGTGTGAATTGAACTGTCAGTGGGTGTATTTATAAAAAATGTGGGTTGAGCTGTCAATGGGTGTATTTATAAAGAATGTGAGTGTGAGTGGCTGAAATGCATATATGCAATATTTTACAAAAGACTAGCCCTTTTTTTATTTAATTTCTACTGATAAATTTTTTTAAACCCTGAACTCCAATTTTTTTTTTCAATTTCTAATGAATTTATCTACAATTAATCTTTTAATTCTTAAACCCCATTTTTTTCAATTTCTACGGATAACAACAAATCAATAAATCTGCAATGTTAATGAAAAATACAGTGATGCGGCCTAAAAATGTTACCTAATCAGGAGTCGACACGTGTATAAAAGATAACGTCGAGATGGAAGGATGAGATTATTCAGCACTCTCTAGATGAGGGATCCCCTCTGGAGGTCTCTCTGGAGAGAGCTCTAACTGGAGAGGAGTGTCAGGAAGAAGCAATCTTAACTGGAAGTCGTGGGCCGTGAATATAGGAGACTCCCGCGACTTCGGGGTTGGAACTGGTAAAAGGAAGACCTTGTCCTCCTATATCCGAGGGGATAAGGTCCACCAAGCTGGAGTATTGCCGAATCTTCAGGGAGTGGAGAGAAGAGAGGATTTAGTCTACTCTGCAAGGCCGAGTCATACGGGCAGCTCCGAAATAAGGGGAAAGCTTGACTTCCTCTCCGGAAGGTATTTTCTATAAATAGGTAAATTCGAAGATATTTCCAGGTTAGACACATATACACTAAAACTTACTATACTGAATATAAACGCCTTTTTGATATTCTTTGAGAAAGGATCTAAGATATTAAGGATCTTGAGATCCTTAGGAAATTTGATAAGCCTTATACTGACTTAGGCATCGGAGTGTCCACACCGGACTCCCCTCCGGTGTGTTCTTTGCAGGTCACTCGAAGATCTCAAGTGGAGGTAGCTTATTCGGAACGATTATACGCGTTCGAAGAGAAGGACATCCAATTTAGAGGATACCCAATCCTCTCGTGCAAATTTTGGCACATCAACTGGCGCCGTCTGTGGGAAAGAGTTGAAAGATTTTCTCACGAGTTTCTACCTATTCAAGCAAATGGGTGGCGGAAATAAAACATCTATTCCTGGGAAGAAGAATCTTCCAGGAGAAAATTCCCCTCTGCCAACTGATCCCCCACCAAAAGGAGGCCGGGGAAAAGATCCAATCCACGCACCTTCTGGATCGAATCAACCATTAACACCTACTCCAGGCTTGAATGACGAAAGTCATCCCCTACCGGTCGGAGAAAGAATAGCTGGGAATCTGGAGGCCCCCGAGTCCCAAACTGCAGATCCTCAATAAAGGGACACTCTAGACTCAGGGCCGCTCCTGATCTCTTCCGATCAATTGAACGCCCTCATCAAGCAGGCCGTAGAGAAAGCCTTTGCTGACCAAAGGGATCGGATTCCCAGAGCTGCACCGGGAGATCCGGAGGCACCTGCCCCAAGACCCCAAGACGAAGCACCTGGAGCCTCCCAAGTGTTGTCTAAGGATATGGGGATGCGGGCAGAAGAGGATGATAAGGTGCCCTCCCGAGCGGAGAGAAGCGTTCCCCTACGGGGCACAAGAAGGAATGCAGATCTGGCACCCCGAGGGACAGAACCCCTTGAGACAGAAGAAAGTACAGATGATACCTACGGAGGGCCTGTCAGCGATCAACTACTGGCCCTACAGAAAGAGATGCGAGATATGAGGAAGCAGATGAGCAACCGAACCAGTAGATCCGCTCACGCCTCTGGATGTCAGTTCTCCCCTAATATATTACAGGATGAACTACCATTCAATTTCAAGCCCCTTAATTTTGAATATGATGGTACGGCAGACCCGTACGAACACCTAGTAAGGTTCGAGAATGCTGCATTGCTACACCGCTATGGAGAGGGAATAAAGTGTAGAGTATTCCTAACTACCCTAGCAAAAGCCGCACAGCAATGGTTTACCCAGTTGGAACCTAACACAATCCGATCCTGGGAAGAATTCAGTGAGCTCTTCCTTCATCAATTTGCCAGTGCCCGGAGACAGCCGAGGGCCACTTTGACCCTCTTTAATTTGAGACAAGGAGAGGGCGAGAGCTTAAGAGCTTTCCTCCGGAGATTCAATCAAGCAGCTCTGGAGGTCCCTACAGCCTCTCCGGAGGTGAAAATCAACGCTCTTACCAATGGATTGCGTGATGGAGACTTTTTCTCCTCTTTAGCTAAGAAGCCGGTTAAGAACTTTGATGAATTGCTGCATAGGGCAGAGAAGTACCTCACTCTGGAGGAGGTCCGGAAAGCGAAGAGGTTGGAGGTTAGACCGCAAGATCGAGAGAGGAGAAGAGAAAGGGAAGGCCCCTCCAGACGATTCAGTCCAGAGGTCCCTCGAACCTCCGGAGCAGCAAGAGATAGCAACCCCTCCGGAGGTCCCCGGTCTGGCCCTCGGGGGAGGTTTGAGAAATACACACCCTTGAGAATGGAACCCGCCGAAGTACTGGAGGTAGCAGGAGACCATCCAGACTTGAAGTTCCCATATTCCAGGAGTCGAGGAACTCAGAAGCCCAAGTCTGATCGATTCTGTCGATTTCACAATGAGTATGGACATGATACGAATCAGTGTTACCACTTGAAAGATGAGATCGAGAGGATGATCCAGGCGGGTCATCTAAAAGAATTCATATTTAGAGACAGGCAGGGCCCTCGGGGGCAGAAACGAAAAGAACTTGAAAGAAAACCAGAGAAGAAGGAAACCAGGGAGGCGGTTGAGGATATGCCCCCTCCACCACCAAAGAGAGGAGTAATCCATATGATTGTGGGAGGGCCAGCAGATGGAGATTCCTTCCGGAAGAGAAAGCAGAATGTCCGAGCTCTAAAAGCAGAGCAAGGAAGCCAGTTAAGAGAAGTGGGACGTATGACGAAAACGCCCAATATCCGATTTGGGCCGGAGGATGTGAAAGGAGTCAAGGAAGATCACAACGATGCTCTGGTAATCACTACCGACATAGCTGGATTCGATGTTGCCCGAATCTTCGTAGATACGGGGAGTTCGGCTGACATTATGTTTTTTGAATGCTTCAAGAGGATGGAGCTGAGTGTAAAGCTACGTCCGGTAGATACCTCCCTGTATGGTTTCTCCGGAGGTGCCATCCAACCTTTGGGATCAGTAATGTTACAAGTAGGGTTGGGAGACGCCCCAACCCGGAAGGTCCACTTGGTAGAGTTCCTTATTGTATACATCCCTTCATCATACAATGTCGTGATGGGACGACCCAGCCTGAACCTCTTTCAAGCGATCATTTCTACATTTTATATGAAAATGAAATTCCCTACAGCCACAGGGGTGGGAGAAGTAAGAGGAGACCAGTACCAAGCACGGAAGTGCTATGCAGAGTCTGTGAAGATGGCGGACAGAGCTCTGACTAAGGGCCTGGAGCGGACAAGAGGAGATGACCCTGAGGTCAAGAGGAGGAAAGTAGAGGGAGCAACACCTGAACAGGTGAATGTTAAAATAGACGAGGAACTGATGAGTGTGGAGCTCTTCCCCGGAAAACTCGGCTTTGCTACTAAGATAGGTACCCAACTGGGGCCTGAACTCACAGAGAAGGTAATATTTACATTACGTCGAAATTCCGATATATTCGCATTTTCTCCGGCTGACATGACAGGAGTCCCTCCGGAGATAGCAATACATTGCCTTAATGTCGATCCAAAGGCAAGACCCGTGAAACAGAAACTACGAAATTTTGGGGTTGAGAAGAACAACATTGTGAAAGAAGAGGTCGAGAAGCTATTGAAAGCAGGGCACGTGGTGGAAGTCCAATTCCCAGAATGGCTCTCCAATGCCGTGCTAGTGCCTAAAGGGGGAGGAAAGTGGAGAATGTGCATCGATTTCAGGGACCTCAACAAGGCATGCCCCAAAGACCACTATCCGCTGCCAAGGATAGACCAATTAGTGGATGCAACTTCAGGCTTCGAGCTGCTGAGCATGATGGATGCATACCAAGGATACCACCAGATCCAACTGAACCCTGCAGATGTCTCCAAAGTGTGCTTCATAGCAGCCTGCGGAACGTTCGGATATGTTCGGATGCCATTCGGATTAATCAATGCCGGAGCAACATATCAAAGGATGGTCGATGCTGTCTTTCGAAGGCAGCTGGGAAGGAACATGGAGATATATGTAGATGATATGCTGGCTAAGAGTGTGAAAGCAGATCAACATGTAGAAGATCTGGAGGAAATTTTCCAAGTAATTCGAGAGAATGGCATCAAGTTGAACCCAGCCAAATGCTCTTTTGGAGTAAAATCAGGGAAGTTCCTCGGATATATGGTCACTCAAAGAGGTATAGAAGTGAATCCAGCCAAGGTGAAAGCTGTACTGGACATGCGGCCACCAAGAAATATAAAGGAGCTCCAGACACTCAATGGGAGGATTACAGCATTGAGCAGATTCATAGCCAGATCTGCTGAAAAGAGTCACCCCTTCTTTAAAATTCTTAAGAAAGGGACCAAGTTTGAATGGAACGAAACATGCCAAAAAGCCTTTGAAGACTTGAAACACCATTTGTCTCAGTTGCCGAAGCTGACGAAACCTTCTCCAGGGGATACCCTCATTTTGTATCTCTCTGTAGGGGAATTCTCGCTAAGTACTGCCTTAGTCAAAGAAGAGGGATCTCTGCAGCACCCTATTTATTACGTCAGTAAGGTCATTCAAGGGGCCGAAAATCGATACTCAGAAATTGAGAAGGCTGCTCTGGCCGTGGTAGTTACAGCGCGAAGGCTGCGCCCATATTTCCTTTCTTACAAAATACTGGTCCGCACTAATTACTTGTTGAAACAGGTTATAGGGCGAGCAGACCTCTCTGGAAGGATGGTGAAATGGGCCATCGAGCTCCAAGAATATGACGTGGATTTCGAGCCTCGGAAGGCTATAAAAGCCCAAGCTTTGTCAGATTTCATCCAAGAGTCGACCAAACCGGAGGAAGTCGAAGGTTGGAAGGTGTATGTAGATGGCTCAGTGACCCTGAGCGGATGTGGAGCAGGGATTGTGTTAATAGGCCCTCGAGGAGAGGACCTACAATTTGCAGTGAGGTTTCAATTCATGACCTCAAATAATGGAGCAGAGTACGAAGCTTTGATCAGAGGAATGGAGATGGCATTAGAATTGGGAGCTCCAAAGGTAACTCTATACTCAGACTCCCAATTAGTTGTTCAGCAGGTGAACGGTGAATATGTAGCCAAAGATAGCAGGATGGCTGCCTATCTGGAACGAGCCAAAGAGATGATAAGCAAGTTCCAAGAGTGCGAGGTAGTCCAGATACCTCGAGAAAAGAACATGCAGGCGGATAGCCTCTCCAAACTCGCTAGCTCCACAGAGTTTGATGGACAAGGGACAGTAACTTTAGTAGTTGCAGAAAGAGAAACTCTGGAGAACCCCATTGGTTCTATTGAAGAGGAAGATGATTGGAGGAGGGCTATATGGACGGAACTCACTAAGGGAGCAGACGCCCCTACCACCAGAGAAACCCGAACCCTTCGGATTAAATATTGTATTATCGGAGGGCACTTATACAAGAAATCATTCACACACCCATATTTAAGGTGCATATCAATTCGAGAAGCTATGTATACACTCAAAGAGATCCACGAAGGTGAGGCAGCCAGCCATGAAGGATACAAAGCAATGGTGAAGAAAGTTTTAAGGGCTGGATTATATTGGCCCTCCATGACAAAAGATGCTAGGGAATTTGTGAGAAAATGTGTCAAGTGTCAGAAAAATGGTCCATTGATAAGGACCCCTGCGGAAGAGATGGGAGCAATGCACTCTCCCTACCTCTTTGCTAAGTGGGGAATCGACTTGGTAGGACCCTTCCCTCCAGCCTCTAGAGGGAGAAAATTTCTGATAGTAGCAGTGGACTATTTTAGCAAATGGGTGGAAGCTGCTCCCCTGGCTACGATAGATGAGGAGAATGTGATTAAATTCCTAAGAAAGCAGATTTGTTGCAGATTTGGAGTACCCAGAATATTGGTCTCTGACAATGGAACCCAGTTTAATGGAGAAAATGTGCGAGGATGGTGTGCAAGACTGAACATAATACAGAGATTCACCTCTGTAGCTCATCCTCAAGCTAATGGACAAGTGGAGGTCACTAATCGAATGATAGTAGACGGTATTCGAACAAGGCTGACGAAAATAGGAGGAGGATGGGTGAATGAGTTAGACAATGTGCTATGGTCATGTAGAACTAGTCCGAAGACAGCAACTGGAGAGTCCCCATTTCAGCTGGTCTATGGAGCTACGGCGGTGCTACCTCCAGAGGCCGTGTTGCGATCGCACCGAGTTGCCCAATTTGAAGAGTATCAGAATGAGAAATTGATGAGAGAGGCTCTAGATTTGATGGAAGAAGAAAGAGAGATAGTCAGGGTACGTGCTGAAAGATATAAAAGCAGAATTAAAGCTGCATATGACCGAAAGGTGATCCCGAGGTCCTTCAGAGAGGGGGACCTGGTGCTAAGAAGAGCAGATGCCCTGAAGAATACAGGAAAGCTGGAGCCCAATTGGGAGGGACCTTATAAAATTACACAGGTGCTGAAAGGAGGAGCATATAGATTGCAGAGTATGGAAGGGGTGGACATAGCCAGACCCTGGAACGTTTGCCATTTGAAAAGATTCTTTATTTGAAGACAGTGTAAGGTCTTGAGACCGTCTATGACTTTTGTTTTGTGATTTTTTGCATTGATGCATGTTTTGTTCGATGTATTTTATGGCTTCACCGGAGCTCTTTTTCCCTCTCTACGGGTTTCCCCTTTTGGGGTTTTTCCGTAAAGAGGTTTTTAATGAGACCGGCGTAGGTTATCCATGGCCTATGTTGAAAACTGACAATAAATCAATGAAGTCTTATCCCTTTTTTTCGAAGAAAGAGTTATTCAGAATTATTGTGTCTTGATTATTTTTCCCGTGTTTGAATATGTGATGTATGAATCTAACAATGACGAGTGCGAGAAACACTCAGAGGCCTAGAGGCCGAGGTGCTCCGGAGAGCCCTCACCTTACTCGTGACCCAAGTGGGTTACTGAAATGAGAAGATTTTATGAATTAAAATCTTTTAAGAAAAAGAGTGAGAGACACTCAGAGGCCTAAAGGCCGAGGTGCTCCGGAGAGCTCTCATCTTACTCGAGACCCAAGTGGGTTACTGAAATGAGAAGATTTTATAAATTAAAGTCTTTTAAGAAAAAGGGTGAGAGACACCCAGAGGCCTAGAGGCCGAGGTGCTCCAGAGAGCCCTCACTATACTCGAGACCCAAGTGGGTTACTGAAATGAGAAGATTTTATTAATTAAAGTCTTTTAAGAAAAAGGGTGAGAGACACCCATAGGCCTAGAGGCCGAGGTGCTCCAGAGAGCCCTCACTATACTCGAGACCCAAGTGGGTTACTGAAATGAGAAGATTTTATTAATTAAAGTCTTTTAAGAAAAAGGGTGAGAGACACCCATAGGCCTAGAGGCCGAGGTGCTCCAGAGAGCCCTCACTATACTCGAGACCCAAGTGGGTTACTGAAATGAGAAGATTTTATTAATTAAAATCTTTTAAGAAAAAGAGTGAGAGACACTCAGAGGCCTAAAGGCCGAGGTGCTCCGGAGAGCCCTCATCTTACTCGAGACCCAAGTGGGTTACTGAAATGAGAAGATTTTATTAATTAAAGTCTTTTAAGAAAAAGGGTGAGAGACACCCAGAGGCCTAGAGGCCGAGGTGCTCCAGAGAGCCCTCACTATACTCGAGACCCAAGTTGGTTACTGAAATGAGAAGATTTTATTAATTAAAGTCTTTTAAGAAAAAGGGTGAGAGACACCCATAGGCCTAGAGGCCGAGGTGCTCCAGAGAGCCCTCACTATACTCGAGACCCAAGTGGGTTACTGAAATGAGAAGATTTTATTAATTGAAGTCTTTTAAGAAAAAGGGTGAGAGACACTCAGAGGCCTAGAGGCCGAGGTGCTCCAGAGAGCCCTCACTATACTCGAGACCCAAGTGGGTTATTGAAATGAGAAGATTTTATGAAATAAAATCTTTTAAGAATAAGAGTGAGAAACACTCAAAGGCCTAGAGGTCAAGAGCCTCCAGAAAGCCCTCACCATACTTGAGAACTACAAAGACTAGATAATTAAGGAAACAGGTCTTATGATTCAGGAGTCAAGAGAAGAGGGAAGATGATACCCCACAACCAAGTCACCTGAAATCAAAACGCTATACAGCCGAGAAATAATTCCAGAATAGCCTACAAGACCAACAAAAAGGGGGGGGGGGGGGGAAGAGAACACACCTCCAACACACTCCTTGCTGATCTTGTAAGCTACTCATGCAAGAAAGAAAAAGACAACAAAACATGCAACATCAAGCTAACATGATTACTACAAAAAGCCCCCACATATCCAGGAGTGTGGGGTCCCCTACAAAGTATGAAGAGCAAATGTTACGAGCAGAAAATAAAAAGTGTAGCAAAACAACAGAAAAGTAAATTGTTTATGGTGATCATGGAAATATGAAATTTAAACTGCTTGTTCAGCAGTAGTTTCCTCGGCAACAACCCCCTCAACTTCAACTCCTTCAGCTCCTCCGGCAACGCCCTCTTCTTCAGCAACATGGTTGCTAGATCCTCCACCTTCCTCCGGACCCTCCGTACCCCCCATAGCATCAGCAGTACCAGTCCCTCCATCCACCTCTGTTGCCACTTTTGGAGCAGAAGCGTAAGGATAAATAAGTGGCTCCAGAGGCCTTAGCTCAGCCATACCTATCTTGGCAGCTTGCAGCTTGGCAATAGCCTGGCCCATCCCGGGTAGCCACCAAGGACTGTCAGGACTCTCCTGAGGATCCCCCAAGAATTTTGGAGGAGTAGCGAGTCGATCTAGATGGAACTCACGAGAATAAGTCCCATCGAATCCCGGGGCTGAATGCTCGGCGACGGCGTTGCTGAAGCCATGATCGATGAAGTGAGGGATATGTGGCCCCATGGCACAGAGAAAGCTCGAGCTCTTCAGGAAGCTGGATAACCACTGAGTATGAAGAGTTTCTAGGAACTCTTGGCCCAAGGGGGAAGTGAATAGGGACTTAATGCAAGCCTGCACCCCAGCATCCGGCAGCTCACGCTCCATCCGCCCTACCTCCTGCACCAGACGTTTGATCCTGGTCGCATCCTGATTGCTTTGGGTCTGTAGGAGAGACAACTCCTCGGATAGAGCTTGGGCCCGCTTATGAGCTTTTTCCTTCTCCATAGTGATATCCCTGAGGGATGATTGGAAGGAGGACGCCTCGGCCCGGAGAAGCTCAAGTTCAGCCACCATCTCGACACCTTGATCGAGTATCTTAGCATAAGTAAGGCCAAGCTACAGAGAAAAGGAAAATAATGTTGGAGATATGAAGACAGTAAAAGATCGTAAAAATAAGGAATAACAGAAAGTACCTCTGAGAAAAGTTGAGCGCCATGAAGCAGTTGGTCCTCGGGAAGGGACGAGTCGGATAAAGCAGTGTTGGAAGGAATAGGACATCGATCAATGAGACGGTGGAGAGGTTCATATACAGAGGCACCCTTCTCGACAAGAGTACGAGACGCTTTTCCCTTCTTTTTCTTAGAGGTCCCGCAGTCAGCAAAGAAGGCGTTGGCAGCCGAACGGGTTCTCTTGGCAACTGAACCTGGAACCTGAGTGAAAGAATTAGGGAGAGGAGGAACTTTCGAGGAACCTTCTGGAACTGAAGTTTTTGCTGAGCTCTCGAGAGCAGGAGATGGGGGAACTTTCAGAAGAACTTCTGGAGTGGATAACACAGGGGTTTTCACTATACTAAGAGCAGGAGCATCCCGGGAAATGTGAGATAGCCAACTCATCTCTGCAAACAACCAAGAAGATATTCAGAATACATGAAAATAGCCATATGCAAGGAATAAAAATACAGCAGTATGAAGATTTTTTACCATCTTGAGGACCTAAAGGGAAATCTTGAGAACAAAAGCCGAAGTGGGAGAGGATGCGAGGATTTTTGCAAATATCAACAATTTCAAAATAGTCGTTCAGACGGATATGAGTGTTGAGGTTGTTCATAATGGTGTGATTGGAAACAGAATAAGCTTTCAGAGGAGGGGGGATTACTCCCGGATTGTGGAATAACCAATCCCCGTGAGGAAACGGCCAATCAGTAGGGCTTGTAGCAAAAAAATAATAATCACGCCAAGATGAGTCTTCTTCATGGAATTTTTTCAAGAATTTACAGACACGGGACCTTCGTCCGCTAACATAGAAAAAACCATCATTCACCTTACAAGAATGTTGGCTCAGAAATAGCTCGGCGGACGGATCACCCCCGTTCCCTTTCACCAAGACGAAAAAACCTATCATGGTACGGATGGCATTCGGAGTAAACTGGTTAAGAGGGATTTGCATGCGGGTTGATATGGCAGCCAAGTAGGGATGAATTGGAAATCGTAGTCCTGCCCTAAGATGTGCTTCGAAAAAAGCAAGAGTTCGAGGCTGGGAAATATCTGGGCGTTCGTTTGAGCGTGGAGCGCGAAAGGCATATTCCGACGGGAAACCATAAGCATGAACAAGGTTAGCTAGATGAGCAGGGTCGATTCGAGAAGCAAGGGAAATCCTATTTTCTGGGCTCCCCGTCAGAGAGGGAGTCGCTTCAGAAGAATTTTGGCTAGCGGTTTTCAGCGGAGAAGGAGGATTTGACATTGATAATAAAAGAAGAAAAGAAGGATAGCTGGGTTACCTTGAGTAGAAGAACTATGGAATCAGGCGAGACGGCTGATGACGGCGAAAATCCGGGAGCACCAGAGAAGAAAGAGGAAGACGGTGAAAAGATGAAGACGGTGAAAAGATGTGTGGAAAAGTGAAATTTGAAAAAAGTGAAGAGAGGAAACGGGGCAGTTGCGTGATGTAAATGAGGAGAGATAGGGGGAAGAACCGAGGGTTTTTCTCGGGAGGATAACGAGACAGAGAAAAGTAGTCGCGTGAAGTCCACGCGCAGAAGCCGAAAAGTCTCCCAGAATAAAAGGCGGGAAAAGTCTTTGGAGAAGAAAATGTTTTGAAACTTCCTCTCCGAAGCGGAAAAACACACGTCTCTCCAGAAAGGCCTTTGTATTGAGTTCTAGGAAATTTTTCTACTCTCACAAAAGATATCTCCCTTTTACGAGAGTAGGGGGGAGTAGATGATGCGGCCTAAAAATGTTACCTAATCAGGAGTCGACACGTGTATAAAAGATAACGTCGAGATGGAAGGATGAGATTATTCAGCACTCTCTAGATGAGGGATCCCCTCTGGAGGTCTTTCTGGAGAGAGCTCTAACTGGAGAGGAGTGTCAGGAAGAAGCAATCTTAACTGGAAGTCGTGGGCCGTGAATATAGGAGACTCCCGCGACTTCGGGGTTGGAACTGGTAAAAGGAAGACCTTGTCCTCCTATATCCGAGGGGATAAGGTCCACCAAGCTGGAGTATTGCCGAATCTTCAGGGAGTGGAGAGAAGAGAGGATTTAGTCTACTCTGCAAGGCCGAGTCATACGGGCAGCTCCGAAATAAGGGGAAAGCTTGACTTCCTCTCTGGAAGGTATTTTCTATAAATAGGTAAATTCGAAGATATTTCCAGGTTAGACACATATACACTAAAACTTACTATACTGAATATAAACGCCTTTTTGATATTCTTTGAGAAAGGATCTAAGATATTAAGGATCTTGAGATCCTTAGGAAATTTGATAAGCCCTATACTGACTTAGGCATCGGAGTGTCCACACCGGACTCCCCTCCGGTGTGTTCTTTGCAGGTCACTCGAAGATCTCAAGTGGAGGTAGCTTATTCGGAACGATTATACGCGTTCGAAGAGAAGGACATCCAATTTAGAGGATACCCAATCCTCTCGTGTAAATTTTGGCACATCATACAGTTTTTGAAATATTCTTAATATGAATTGATAATTGAAAAATAGAGTACAAAAAGGACACAGTGTCTGAATAATTATAAACCATTGACATGTATACCATAATTATAAGAACATAGTATATCAAACTAACGCATGACCACCTTAATTTAACAAATTTGATTTGCCATTGTAAGCCAAGACACACTCACATTTTGCCACTGTGATTCTTTCTTTTTCCTGCTAGAGTTTCCCATTTCCTGTGTACCCTATAAAGTAAAGTAAACCAATAACAATAATGAGATGATAATAAATCAATTTATAATTGAGTTAAATGATTATTAACAACTTATTGATAATTCTTGGTCTGACCTACAGTTATTTCGTGGATTATTTATTTTTCAACCACACCAGTGATACACAGTAATATTAATTGAAGATAAATTTAGTAGATTTTGAAAAAAAATGGAGTTTATGGTGTAGGAATTAAAAGAGGGAAATGATGTAAAATAAAATTCAGAACCTTTCTCCGTTAGTCCATGACGATTGACTAACAACAACACCAATTTTGATAGAAAAGAATAAGTGAGTGACCAATTTTGATAGTGATTAAATGTGGGTGACCAAATCTGAAAAGAGGTAAACTTGGGTGACCAAAAGTGACATTTTCCCGTAATTTTTTTATAAAAAAATAATTTGGGGGGTGAAGTCAACAAAAGCGAGGTATAAATAACCGTGGCCAATTGTTTATACTCCTATATAAATTAGGATTGATTGTATTATATTTTGTCAAAATTAATAGAAGGGCATTATAGTAATTTTAGGTGTAATTTAAAAAAAAAATTGGGGAGTGAAGTCAACAAAAGTGGGGTGTAAATAACCGTGATCAATTGTTTATATATAAATTAAGATTGATTGTATTATATTTTCTCTAAATTAATAGAAGGGTATTATAGTAATTTTATGTGTAATTTTTTTAAAATAATAATTTAGACGGTTAAGTCAACAAAAGAGGGAGCGTAAATAACTGTGGTCAATTGTTTATATAATTTGGGAGTGAAGTCAATAAAAGTAAAAGGGTAAATAAATGTGGCAAATCATAAAATTAAAATTTTTAATTGAGGTGTGTGCATTGGTGCACTAGGGTGTGTAAAAGAATTTGCCTAGTTATAGTATTTTTTTTGCTACAATTAACCTGTATTTGATAAAATATACTCACCCTGTTCCAAATCAGTTTTCATCCTTTTATTTTGGTCGATTTCACATTAGTTTTCACATAAAAAAATGTAAAATTTGAAACTCTTATGCTCAAAATTTTCATTTATTTACTCTCTTTATCATTGTATTTTTATACGCAATACTCTTACTTTATCACCTTAATAAAATACCACAATATTTTTATTTTTCATTTTTTTTTCTTCATTTTTGTGTCCAGATTCGTGGAAAACTTGATCAGAAATGGAGGGAGTAATTTTGGTTTTTTTTAATATGATTTTTTTTTTACTATGATATTGTATAAATAAGTATTGCATATAAAGTTTAAAATTGATGTCATTTAAATGATTTTTTCTCAATAATTAATTTTATGATGATAACCATACTTAAAAAATTATACTAGTAATTAAGTTCATTAAGATAAACAAAAAACTGTGAATTTCATAACTCATAAAAAAAGTGAATGATGCACCTGAAGTTAAATGTGAAGAATGTTGTAGTTATTTTCTATCTGCACTTCAGCATCACCTTATTAGGGGTGAAAACGGATCGGATATTTCCCGACCGATCCGGAACCGTATCCGGTCGGATACGAATTCGGTATAAAAATTTAGTATCCGGGCGGATACGGATTCGGATACGGATAGTTGACTTCGGATTCGGATTCGGATTCGGAATACATAATATCCGACCGTATTCGAGTTTTCCCATATTTTATCGGATATTATCCGGATAATAAATCCGGATACCCGGATTTTTTAATATACTTTATTTTATATTTTATATTAATTTTATTGGGCCTTATTTAATAAAAACTAAAAAGACTAAAGGCCCGTAAACCTAAACCCTCACGCCTCACGGTCTCACACATTCACACTCTCACAGTCTCACGACTCTCAAGTCTCACCCCCAGCCCCAGCGTCCGCACTCCGCCGCCCACTCCGTCCGCACTCCGCCGCCCACGCCAACAGCCCCCATCTTGACCCCCTTTTTGGGTGTAAGGATTTTATTTTCTTCGTCGATTTTTAGTTATATCACAATTAATAAGTTGCATTGTTATTTGATAATGGCGTATATGGATTGGACCGCATTGTTATTTCACTTTCAGATAGCTGAAGGATGAATTTGTTAATGTTGGAAGTTGATTTTATTCCTTAAGGAACTATGAGTTCTGAGCAATTTGGAGAAAAATCTGTAAAATGACACTTGTCCTGGTTGCTTGTTTTTTCGACTTTCCCCCAATTTTCAGTGATAAAGAAAAATCTGTAAAATGAGAATGACACTTGTCCTGCTTGCTTGTTTTTTCGACTTTCCCCCAATTTTCAGTGATAAATTGGTATCAACTACTTAAAATTGTCGTGTATGCTGTATGCATACATGTGTGGCATAATTGTGCTTATTTCAGTTTCTGCGTGTATGCTGTATGCATACTTGTGTGGCAAAATTATCGTGTATGCTTTATGCATACCTATTAAATTTCAGTTTCCTGAGAAATAGATCAGTATAAATGTGTTTATACTGCAAGGAATTATGATCATCCTAGGAATTATGTTTATACTTGTAGCATTTTGTGATTGTCATTTCTGCCTGTTTCAGTTGGTAAAAGTGTCATAAACATAGGAGAGTTTTTTATTAATCTAGTGCCAACTAATGGTTTATATCAATTAATTCATGTGGAACTACCTAACAAAACTCTATCAATATCATTTTATTTTTAAAATTGTCACTCATTTTCTATCAATAAATTTTGATGATTTCCATTTGAAATATATTATCCGATTATAGTTATTCGAATTCGGCCCGGATTCGCCCGATATCCGTTCCGTATCTGTATACTGAATATTCCGAATTCGTATCCGAATCCGGCTTTTCCGTATCCGACTCCGAATTCGAGAAAAAAATATGGTTTAGGATACGGTATAAGCACTATCCGTCCGTATCCGATCCGTTTTCACCCCTACACCTTATGAACTTCATGGGAGAAAATAGAAATCAAAATGCATATTTTAGCCAATTATTAGTAAATTTAAAAAATAATTAATATTATGTTACCATAAGACAAACATGTATTACACTATTACTATAACGATAAATAACCAATATTATTTTAAATAATTAGTTAAATGTTCTACAAATTTGTTTTTTCTTTTTCCCTTTAATATTTTTTTATATTTTTCTTTATCTTTTTTATTGAAGCATTTTATTCACATTCAATAACGACGTTTTGTTCAAACAGTAACACATCATTTCTCGTTACAAAAACACTTTTGTATTCATATATTAACACAATTTTCTATGCTGCTACTACAAGGACAAGTAGGTGTGGAAATTTATGTGGAACAGAGAATATAAAATAAGATAAGTGTATTGTATACGAGTAATCAAACTAAAGAACCAAATAAAACACCCTTAGCCTTATGTATTGTGCGTAATAAAACCCCTGCATTATAGTTCGCTCATGTCCATGGCATAAATAAATATACAAAAGGAGGGAATACAAACTCCATTTTCTTATTCTCTTATAAGCACACACAATTTTATGGCATCCTTAAAAAATAAATAAAAGGTCAGTGAAATGATAAAGCACGTTCAAGTTTTCTCAAGTAATGACAAATACACAAAGGATTTGTGGAATTGCATGACCATAGGTCACTCTGCAGTTCTCCATTCACAAACAATATATAGCTTCCCGGAGGAACTCACATGCTTCTAATAGGGTATATCACTCTGTCTCGTTCAAAATTGGAACAATTAGTGGATTCATCTGCGCAAGATACACTATTGCCCACCTACACATGAATAACAAAAGCATGGTCAATTATCCAGTGATAATCTGTAGCACCATTGCATAGTTTAACATTAAAGAAATAATAACCCCTACAGGTAAAGGAACATGAACTTTATTGTCAAAGCCATTCTCTCAAACTGCACACAAGACTCATTTCTATTCAAACCTAGAACAATTTTACAAATTTCTCAACGACCTCAAACTGAGAATATTTCTTTTTAGGCCCATAAATTAAGGGGATAGAAATTGACATTATGTTTATGGGCTGACAAACACCCCAATTTGGCCCAAATCTGCGAAAATTAAAATATACGGGTCTAAATGTGCCAAGTTAAAATTTAATAAACAGATTGTCATACAATTGCTGCCCTTATAGTTACAGTCCTACAAAAAGTTATTCTCCCTCATAACTACAAGTACTACATTACTTAGTAGAGCAAATGTCAAGCTTCAATACAACAACAGCACTGGACAGTTGAACAGATTTGAGACTACCATGTACAAATTTTCAAAAGAAAGATAGAGCAAGAAATTCAATTCCCATCAAACATTATAAAAGGATTAAAACCAGTACAACAGAAAAACGAGTAATACAAACGCAAACACAAAAGAGCATCTGAAAACATACTTAACCTAATTTCAGCAAGGAATAGTCATGGTATTTCGTCCAACATCACTGAGAGGAGAATTTGTATGTGTTTAAGCATGCATTTGATACTAAAACAAGTGAAAATACTTACATCATCCAACAACACACAGTCGCAGTAATAACCAGGGTCAGATGTAACCTGCAGAACAACAAAGAATTAGCCAAGTTTCTAACAGGGGTTCCATAAAATGCAACTAGCAGGGATAATTCCATCAATCAAAACATGATTGTAACATCTATTACATAAAAAATCCTAAGGACTAAGTCTAATTTTCCAATATTACACCACTCAAAATATTCAACAAATCTCACAAGACTTTTTTCTACAACCAGTTGATATCAGATAGACACACAAATCAATCTACCATTGAAAACTTACCATCCCAAAAAACAATTAAGTGCTCATACACAACTGGATTAGCAGCACAAATACTCATGATTAAGAAACCACAAAGCTCGGTCATCTTTAGATACAAAAGTAGAATAGTCAATGGTTTCATAAAGAGTAATACGAACTTCCAATCAATGCCTTCAATATTTCTATAGCTGAAGAGTAAAATACTAATCTGGTGCCAGAATACAATATGCTTACTGATCGTATATGGCTTTATGATGACTAAGAAATCGGGTAATTAACTGAACATGAAATCCCCACACACACAAAATGAACTTTCTACAGAGAGAAAACAAGGCAAGACACTTACAAATTTGCAGAGGGGCCTTTGTTGAAGCAAATTCTGACGCAAAGGGACGAAATAATCCCAACTACTAGGAAGATTAGGGTAGTTACCACGAACCCCATCCCCTAAAAATTTCCCCTGATATGATATTGATACAATTACCTGCAACAATGAATTTGAACAACAAATCAATACGGAGATCCATGATTCAAAAATCAAATTATATGTTCGAGATTCAATTAAATTGGAATCACAAGACATTGAAAGAACCCTAACAAAACTCACTAAATTGATAGAATGAGAGCAGTACAAAACTCCGGCTACCGGCGATGCTTGTAGAAGCAGTTGAAGCTGCTCGATCCGGCGTCGGTTTGTTTAGATTTAAAGTTTATCAGCGAGTGGAAGAAAATCAAATTGGAAAAAATAAAATATTCGACGTGCGATTGGGGAATAAAAATTGGCCTGAATATAATATGCACAAGAATGCTTGAGCTGGTGTGGGGCGAGTGGATAAATAAAATGACCTTATTTTATTTTTATATTAGATTGACAACTTAAAAATGACAATTTTAGGGTAAACTCGGAGTCACATTGATCCTGCTCCAATTTATAAAAAATATATATATATATATATATATATAATATATATATATATATTTACAATACTTATAAAAAGGATCGAAAAAAATCTTGGTATGCAATAACATTATAATGAACCTAATATTGATAAAAATATTGAGAGAATATAAGAAAATATAAAAAATATATAAAAAATGTCTATAACTTTTGAAAAATATCTATAAATATCATTTGAAATAACATTCTATATTACTCGCCAATTTCTTGTATACACTCGCGGGTACCATGCCCCCTTCTATTTCAAGTGATTTTTAAATTTTAATCCTAACCCGACCGGTTATTCGACCCGCTTTCATTTGTGTCATTTGCAAGAAAGGTTTCTCTCACAAAAAAATTGCTCCCACTCGTGCGATTTCAACGGCGACGCGATTTCAAGAGCTTTATTCTACGGCGACGGCGGACGATGCGATTTGGGCGTTTTTTCGATTTAAAAGTTGAATTTTAGGGCTTCGACGGGCGGCGACGATTTCATCTTCTACGGCGGGCAGGAGGCGGCGACTTCATCTTCTACGGCTGCGATTGACGGATTTCTAGGGCTAGGGCTGCGATTTCTAGGGTGGCGGCGACGATAAGCAACACAGGTTGGAAAGAGGTGGGGAATTTTTTGTCGACTCTCTACGTTTTCTCTGACTATAATCACTCGATCATTTGCTGGGCACCTCGGCCAACACCAGCTCGCCGCCATCTCCATCGTCACCACCGTCATTATTGGCATCACCTTTGGATTTTTTGTAACCCTCTTTAATTCGGACTTTACTGCATAGGATACATACGGTTATTGTGTCGTAGTAATTTATAATGTGGTGAAGAAAAATGGCATGGGTTTGGTGAATTGATGTCAATTATATTGGTTTTTCCTTATATGTTTGTCCTGATAGACATTTTATGTGGTAACATCAGTTGCCGTTAGTGAAAATTATAAGTGTCCAGGAAACCCTAATAATTACTACCATTGTATTCATAATCTGGATGCTAATTACACCATGTTTCAGATAGTTCTATTGTTAGGTATTGCAATGATCATACTGCTAAATATAACTATGTTTCTCATAACTATATTTTCTCTGTTCGTGTTAATATGTTCTCGCCCCTTTTCCTGGGGCTATACTAGAGTACTATATGCTGTGTGTTTTGAAGACAACTGATTGTAGTAGATTACTCTTTCTTGAGTGATACTTTATGTTCACAAGACTTGAGTTTTTCAATTTTGATCAATCTCCATGGAATATAGTTGTTAAAATATATAAAAGGCACAAGTAATTGGAAGTTTAGTTGTTATGCATATTATTATAACATCAATATTTGAAGCACCAACTTCTTGTGATTAGCTAGGAATGGCTAGTGTGCTCGAAATGCTGTGTGGAGAAAAAAGAGTTTTAATATTCTGTGTAAACAAATAAATTTAATTAATGAAATTACTTATTTATGACTAGTTGAATAATTTTTCTTAAAAAGATTGAATTGATATATACAAATCATGCATGGGAATTGACCGTATTTTTTATTTCTTAATATAGGTATTCATTCCCATAAATTAGTGAACTGGTATTATCTATAAAAAATAATAATATATTTAAATGATCTGATGATAAAATACAACTTGAATGGAGACAACATTATAAGCTAAGTCACCTCAATTTCAACTATGGTGAACCAATAAAATAGATCTATATATTAACTTGTGTCATTTTTTTGTTTAGGTTTATCATGAAAAGAACTAAACAGATGGTACCTAAAGGTATGGGTCCAAGAAATAAGAAGAATAATATCTCTCTTAGAACAAGATCAAAAGTTAATATGTCACCTACTGTGGATTCTGTTGAAGGCCCTGCAAGTAAAAAACAAAAGTCTTCTTTGGACTCTTTTGATCTTTCAAAAGAGACGCCTACAACTAAGGCTCCTGCTGCTGCCACTACTTCTATCGATTTGGAAAGACGAACTAAATATAGGAATGATTCTATCGATAAGGAGAAACTCAAGTCTGTTGCCAATGCTTCCACTATTGTGAAGAAAAAAGTGTTGCCAAAGATTCATAATGACAAGCCTGCTGCCAAAGTTTCTACCGCTACTGCCAAAGCTTCTACTTCTACCAATGCTGCTGTCGCTACTGCCAAAAATTCTACTTCTACCATTGCTACTGCCGCTACTGCCAAAACTTCTACTTCTACCAATGTTGTTGCTGCTACTGCCAAAGCTTCTACTTCTACCAATGCTATTGCTGCTGCTACAAAGAAAATTGGCAAGATTCGTAAGGTTATATTTGAGAGGTAATTATTTTACAATTTAAAAGATTCATAAGTTATTTGGATGATTTCATCATTGGATTATATTTGCATGTGGTATTACTGAATGTTTCTTATGATATTACTTGACTGTTGTAACTATTTCATAGATTGTGGTGTTATTGTTTTGTTATTTGTGGTATTACTGATTGTTTATTGTGGTATTACTGATTGTTATTTGTGGTATTACTGATATTTCTTTGTGGTATTACTGATTGTTCTTTGTGGAATTACTTTTTATTGTATTTTATAGATTGTTGTTTGTGGTATTACTGATTGTTATTTATGGTATTACTGATTGTTGCATGTTGTATTACTAATTATTTTATTTTTGTATATGCAGTGAAATTATTACCCACTGTAGACCATAGGGTCTATATAACCTACTACAGGAGCTGACAGATGCCCAAAAAAAGGACATCGATAGCATTGGATTCGGCGGAATGCTAGAGTTGAACTTCACTTAATGCCATAACGGAAACGTGCTGAATTGACTAGTTAAGAACTTTGAAGGTAGTAGTCGAATGCTGTCAATTGATAGTTATCGCCAATTTTCTATAACTGGTGATGATGTATACGATGTCTTTATGCTTCCGAGGAATGAAGGGTTTGATGTCCCTAGTTATTCAATGAATAAGGATAAGTCGAGTTTCTATAGAAACTTTTGTACGACGTTTAAATTCAAAGATCGCCCCCGTGCATAAATTAGTTGTTTTGATGACTAATGAGTTGAAAGAAGGCGGGGATGATTTTAAGAGAATTTTTGTTCTCTACTGTTTGGCTTCGTTTCCGTGCCCTTCTTCTAATAGGTCTGTGGGAATGGCCTTCTTCAAGGCTGTTGATGTTGAAGAGAACATTTCGACATATGATTGGTGTTCATTTGTTCTTGAAAAGTTGTGTTAAGCTATCCAATTATTTCAACCTGAAGGTGGGAAAAACGTAAGCGGGTGCGTGGTCTTGCTACAACTCATCTATTTTCATAGATTAAAATGGAGAGGTGTTAGTGAACCGTGCTACATTCCTTTGATAAAACATTGGAATGATGAACAGTTGAAAACTCGATGTTACAAGAGGCTATTGCTGCTCGTTATGGTTTCGGGGATTTGATAAGTGACATTTATCCATTGACCTTGAACGGAGCTTTCAAAAAACTCGCCTGTGAAAGAAATTTTAATAAATTAAGCGATGATGAACGGACACAGGTATACAAAATTGTATCACTTCATTTTATTTATGTTTATCTTCTTATAATGTATCTGTTGTTTGTCATTTTTTGTAGGTTGTGAAGGATATATTGACGTCTTTCTAGAAAGATGCAAAGGATTTCTCAAATAAGTACATTACCAAGCTAATGGACTTATGCAACGAAGGGCAATCAAATGCTGCTGCTCAAGATCCTGATTCTACTCCTGAACCTGATTTGTCCGATACGCAGAAGTTTTTCATGAAGTATGTCGATGGGCTGATAAATCACGTTATGATGATGAGAAAGATGGCTGCTGAGATGCCAAATTGGGATTTGCTAACTCCCGAGCCTGTCATCTACCAAACCAACCTCAGTGGGAATGAAGATGACTATGAAGTCAACTTAGGTGCAGATCAGGATCCATCTGTTGAAGAACTTTCAAATGCTGTGAATTCTGTTGGTCGAAAGGAAAAGTGTGTTGGCAAGGATCTTGGGAATAGATTTTGGGGAATCACCAAGGACATTGGCTGTATTTCTAAGTTGGTGACAACTAATAAAAAGATCTACGACTCTTTGCCACAAACCCATCTAGAGGCTGCTGACTTTTGTTTCTACGAGGGTCTAGAAATTCAAAATGTGTAAGTAATTTTTTTTTTTTGTGGTATTAGTAATGGGTGCTTCTGGAATTATTGTTTGTTGATTCTGGTATTACAGATTGTTGTTATTATTTTGATAGATTGTTGTGGTATTACTAGACATGTGCAACGGTTATAAACCGCCGGTTCACCGTTTTTTTTTTTAAACATTTTTTTCTCCATTTTTGCTCGTTTTCACTCCATTTTCGCTCGTTTTTTATTCATTTTAACTCCTATTTTAGAAAATACATTATTAGAATTTAATAAAAATTATATAACTTTAATTTATACATAGAAAATAGAAGAATTGTGTATTAAAAATAAAAATAAAATAATAATAAAAAAACCGTCCAAACCGGCGGTTTGCGGTTTGTCAAAATACAAAACCGAAACCGAACCGCCATTTTCGGTTACGGTTTGGTTTATAAACCGTAACCGTCGGTTTACCAAACCGAAGGTTAAAAACCACCGGTTTGGCCGGTTCGACGTTTTTCCAGTTCAGTTTTGCCCATGTCTAGGTACTAAGCTAAGCCGGATTCCCGATATTAAATAGGTTGAATAGGAAGGAAGCAGCATACTGATCTACATGTGGTATTAGTAATTGTTGCTTGTAGTATTACTGTTTGTTGATTCTGGTATTACCGATTGTTGTTATTATTTTGATAGAGTGTTGTGGTATATTGTTACTTAGGGTATTTCTTTGATTATTGTTATTACTGATTTTGCTATTTTATTTTCTGTTAGGGGCAATTTTTATGAGCATGGAGTATTCTTGTTTCTTAACAAGAGTGACATAATGAGTTTGATGCCAAACACAGAAGTTTACCTTCCGGTTGTCACAACTTGGTTCTTGGAGGTCAACAATGAAGTATTTGAAGACAACTCTCGCAGCCGGTTCATTTTCAATTTTGAACACAATGTATGTATTTTCACTTTGCTTGTGGTATTACTTGTCATTCTTTCTGGTATTATTGGTCATTCTTTTTAGTATTAACCTTTTTTTTATTGTAAATAAAATTGCTTGAAACATATGGTTGTGTCTGGAGCTGATCTTGTTGACTATATTGATCAGTTCTTTTGTGGATGGAATCAGTGGCCCACCGTTTGCAAGAGGGATACCTTGTTAGGAGTTGGCATGGTTAGACATTTTAATTAACATTATTTTTTTCCAGTTCATATATGTATTAACTATACATATTGGTTTGTCATTAACTTTTCTGACTCTAAGATACAATACTTGGATAATTTGAAGCATTCTATTGGTGAGCAAAATAGGGTTCATAGATTCTGCTAATATACTGGTATGTTCTTTATGCAATGTTCATTTCAAATGATATTTTTTTTTATAAATTGTTAGCTATAATGTGTCATATTTTTCTAACTTGCTTTCTTGTTTAGCGCCAAGCGATGACAAAGTTTCTCGAGTCTAAGGATCATCCAAAGGCCAAAGATGTTATGGCTTATGAATTCGAAATCGTTAAATTGAAATGACAGTCAAATAAGCCCGATAAAGACTGTGCTGTGTATATGATGCTGAATTTTAAACATTTCAATGGAAAACCTTACACATCACTAGATATGACAGAGGTATTCTTTTTTTTGTTGATTTCAAATAGAGATTTTTATTGAAAGGGCTTAGTCAACATAAAACCTCATTTAAAAGGCTTCCCTTCTTAAATTTTTTATTTAAATGACCCTCTTTTTAAATAAATGAGGGGTTTTGTGCGGTGTCTTGTGAGTAGGGGTGGGAATGGGTCAGGCTACCCGACAGGGGCCTACGGCTCGGCCTTCTAAAGCTCGGCTCGGCTCGGCTCGGCTTGTTTAATAAACAAGCCAGGCTCAAGCTTTTTTTAAAGCCTTTTTAATTAAATAGGCCGGACTTGAGCTTTTTCGTAAGCCTTTGAAGCCCAACAGGCCGGCCTATTTAACTCTATTTCTATATGTATAAATATATAATATATAAAAATACAATAAATATATAATATAATATTCAATATATGATGAGATTATCTTGAAGAAATTATATATTTTTTTGTTTTATTTTTCTTTGTAATAGTTAAAAATAATTGATATGAATATTTGGTATAATTTTATGGATCTTTTGATTAATTTTTTATTGTTCTTATTTCTTCATTTTGAGATTTAAAAAGTTAGTTTTTATAATTTAATGGTAATACAAGTGTGGTAAAAATTAATTTTGAATAACATTAAAGAGGCTTTTAAAAGGCTTTCGGGCCAGGCCTATTTACTAAAAAGGCCAGGCCTAGCCTCTAAAAAAAGCCTATAATAGGCCACAGGCCAGGCTTGGGCCCAAATATTATATACCAGGCCCAGGCTTTTTTTCTTAAGGCCTGGCCCGGCCTGGCCTATTTCCACCCCTACTTGTGAGGAAATTTAGGGGGCCTTCTTATTAATATTAGTCAAAGGCTATTTAAACAAAATTTTAAGTGGAAGAGGTTATTGGAAATAATTTTCCTTTCAAAGGGTTTCAAATAATAATAAATTTTTAATTATTATTTTAATGTGGATTGTATTTTTGTAGGCTGATATTCAAAAGGTTTTGAGGGCTGAAATATGTGCCGTTCTAATTCTTTCGAATATGAATGAACAAAGGGGCCATATAATTCAAGAGATTTACAAATTTTATATGAGGGAGCCGTCCATAGTTCAAAGAATTGCTGAAAAGAAGAAACAAAATGCTATGAAAGCTCAAGAGGAGAAGAAGAAGAAGAATGATGCAGCTGAGAATTTGAAGAAAAGTGATTTTTGAAGAAGTAAAAGGAAACTTTGATCATGTTATTTGGTTGTAAAGAATTGATGTTTTTTTTAACATTGCTTTTGTTTAAGGATTAATGCTACCAAAATCGATATCAAGTAACGTCATATGCCTAATGCAGTTTTTAATGTCAAATTATGGTGTTAATTACAATATTTAATATTTGTGTTAATAAAGAAACAAATAATACAAATATCAATATTCAGTAATACCACACGATATATTCATTAATACCACGTGTAATAACTAGTAATACCAGGTGTCTAATATGATTTTAAAACTTTAAATTACAGTGTTTAATGTTTTCGCTACCAAAATCAATATCCTATAACATCATATGTCTAATGCAGTTTTTAATGTCAAATTATGATTTTAATTACACTATTTAATATTTGTGTCAATAAAGAAAAAAATAATACAAATATCAATATTCAGTAATACCACACAGTGTATTCACTAATACCACATGTAATAACCAGTAATAACATGTGTTTATATGATGTTTAAAACTTTAAATTACGGTATTTAATGTTTTCGCTACCAAATCAATATCTAGTAAAATCAAAATTACGGTGTGAATAAATAAACAAGTAATTCAAATATCGATATCTAGTAATACCACAAAGTGTATTCAGTAATACCACGTGTAATAACCAGTAATAACAGATATCTGATATGATGTTTTCATGTTTTTGCTACAAAAAAACAATATCAAATAATACCATATGCAATACGCAAAACAATCATCAACTAAATTAACTGGGGATTCGGTGTTTTAGAACCAAACTCGTTCATTTGTGATGATTTTGATGTATTTGCCTTCTTTTTTTTGTTTTTGTGGAGACTACTCTTGATCCTTTTGTTAATGAGCGCATTGGATCCAAAATCGTGTTGAATGATTCAGGATGAGGCACTTCCTGTTCCATTGTATCCATTGCAGTAATAACTTTCAAATCTCTTTCATTTCCTTCTTCAATAATCTTCCTCTTAGTCTCATTTCCTTCACTCATCAATACAATGTTATGACGTATTTTGTTCATAGCATGTCTCCACGTGATCTCATTGTTGCTGTTTTTCACATTTTCACAAGTAGTTTTTGTTATCTTTACAAATATTATTAATATGAATAATGAAAGGAAAATTTCTTAAAGAAACATACCAATTTTTTTTGCTACAATCAATGTGTATCTTGTCCCACACATGTTCCTTTGCAATTTTGCACCATCTTTTCAAAATATAATCATCATGTATCTTCTTTATGTTGTGTATGTGCAGGATCCTCAAGCATAAGTAACATAACATTCCGAATTCCTCAAATTTCATGCAACTGCAACTTATTTAATTCGTGGCAATGTCATATACTACTCGTCTGAGACGTCCAAGACTATCATAAGTAACCGTATAAACCAGTTGGCTATCTCGAACTTCACCAACAATAGAGGTAGCTGATACACACTTAAATAACTCATTTTTAAAGTGTTTAAACATTGTGAGTGTGTATACTTCTGCAGCGTGCTTAAGCAATCATCTCATTTCAAAGCGAGAATTGGGTTATATCCTTGAACAATTGAACTCATCAATCTGTTCAGCTGTCCTCCAGTGGTGAATGGCTTCCTTGAAAATCCCATAAAATCCAGTCAAATTTGTTTGTTTGTTTGCTTTGAATCCAATTACATGGTTTGTACTCTCACTCCTTTGAAATGACCTTATCCCAGCAGAAAATATCTGTTTGCTAAATGTTGTACACCATTTTCCCCTTATATCGTACAATCTTTTAAGTTAGTCGTTGTTTTCAAGTCCGTATGTGGATATCAAATTTCTCCAACAACTTTCAAACTCTTGTTCATCAGCACATCCCTTTAGACATTTGTTGAATGCATCTTTAAATGGGCCTTCTTTATTTAGTTCTCCAAGGTTTTTAACTGCATTTTGTTGAATATGTTATAGACACAATCTATGTCTTGTTGTAGGAAATATCTGTATTTTTTATAATAGATATCAGTAATTCAGTAATACCATAAGTAATATACAATAATACCACAAAGAACAATCAGTAATACCACATGTGTAATTACAACATATAATGTTTTAATACCTTTTCTATTGCCTTTGATATTGCTAAGTCCTGGTCCGTGAATATGGTTGTAGGAATTTTTCCTAGCATTCCTTTTTTGAAAGTTTGAAAAAGTCATTCGAATGTCTATCATCAGATATGAATGTACAACCAAATATCACGTTCTTCCAATGGTTATTTACCCCTACAAAGGGAGCACATATTAAATCGTACTTGTTTGTTTTATAAGCCGTGTCAAACACGACAACATATCCATAAACCTCATAATCTTCCTTCATTAACGAGTCACTAAAAAAATGCTTGCTAATCTCCCCTCCTCATTTAATCTTACTTTGTAAAAGAAGTCATCCTCTTAATTTTCTTGCTTATCCATCAATCCAGTTAATGCATTTGCATCACCTATTTCAACCAATTTCATTTTCCAACGATTTACAAAGTTGTAATGATCCTTGATAGTGTGTCTAACACTTCCTTCTCCCCCAACATTTTGTGCAATGTAACGATATAAATCTATTAGTCTCATCCCTTGAGACAACATATCTTCTATTACATTTCCTGTGGCAGTCGTAATCTGTCTTTCTGAACGATGTAGGTAGCTCCATTCACTTCTAGTAAGCGGATGATTGTGTTGTAAATCATGTTTCACAACTTCAAATCTTTCATTTTTTTTTTCTGACCAACATTGATGCGTTACAAACCGTTCTTGTAATTCCAACATCCTTCGTTTTCACATATGTACCGGCTCCAAGACTTCTTTCATTTTTTCGTCTCACTCCTTGACAAGAACACACAAACAATTTGGACAACACAACCTTATTATCGCTTGCAGAATATCTTGTTGTTGATTTACGTATGCTAAACCCCAATGAACAAGCATGGTAACGATACAAATCATACGTTTCCTCCAATGTTTCTTTCTCCACACCAAGTAGAGAACCACTAATACCATTAGCATCATCATCGTTTTCTGATTTATATGTAAAAAAAAAATCAATACAATAATAATACATTATTCTATTGTAAGTATGATTTACATTTTAGAGTTTTTTTTACCTGTGTTTGATATCACAACATTCTCTTCCACGCTCTGTTCTTGTATCTCACTGCATTGTTCATTACAATCATATACTTCTTCATCTTGAAGAGAAACATCTTGAATTTCATATATCTTCCCAACTATAAATGAAACTAAATTCAGTAATACCACAAAGAATATCCAATAATACCAGATCTTATATCTAGTAATACCAGATCTTATATCTAGTAATACCACATGTCTAATAATACAAAAAACATAACAATTTTAGTAACTCCAATTAAACACTGTCAAATTGTGAAAAAACCCACATTTTTCTTCGCTGTGAGTATTTTTTCTATTGAAATTATCACAATATTCATTGTTTTGCATATGCCAATGATATTTCCCTAACACCAATAGAATAATTTCATAAAAATTAGAGCAAGAAGAAGAATCTAATGGAAATTAGGGATTAAAACATAGATTGTATATATTTGTTCTTAATCGTGTATTGCGAAATTAGGGATTTAAACGCACAACCGCCGACGCAACAACAGGACCAGCGGCGATGGGGCGACAGTAGTCGACGACGATGGGCGACATAAAGCAGCGGCGATGGGGCGACTTCACGTCTTCACGCTCTATTTTTTTTAATTTAATTTTTTTATTATTTAGGCCTTTGACCCGATTCTGACCCACCCTTGACCCATATTCCAATTTTGTGATGTAGGCGCGGTACAACCGAGTGTACCTAAGTGTGGCCCATATTACTCCCTCCATTCAATTTATTATTTTCACTTTCCCCTTTTTGTTGTTCAATTTCATTGTGTTCATTCTTTTTTTCGAAATAATAATATTCACACAATTTTATCTTAACTCCTCCTCCTCCCATCATCATTTATTTATTCACATTGTCATTCACTTTATTCATTTATTTATAAGTGTATCCTACAATATCCCAATATACCCTAAATATATCTACTTTATATATAAATAAATTAATATTCATTAAAAATCGTGCTAGAAAAAATATGCATTGTGAATTTGAACTGATGGAGTATATATATTTTATATAAATTTATCACAAATGTAAAAAATATGTTCAAATTGTTTGGTTAAATTTATTTATTAAAAGTTTGTTATTAAATATTCATAATTTTTAAAATTTATCATATCGATATCAATATATTCATCAATATTTCTACAAATTTAAGATCTCAATATTTTCAAACTTGTTCTATATAGACTTGCTCAAACTGTTCAACCTATCAAGTTCGATAAAAATAAATACAAATTGGCACTAAACTAGCTAATAATATGAGTTTCGATTCTAATGGTTATGTTTTTAAACGTTTCCGATAGAGAGGCGTTGCTTGACCAATTATTTTCTTCAAATTTTGTTAATTTTTTCGGATCTTTTAAGATAAATTACGATTTTTTTTAATGACCGGCTACTTAAATACAATCCTTTGATATATTTACAATTAAAAAAAAAAAAAGTACTACCCCTTCTTCTAGTGAACCTACAACATATATTTACAATCCTTTTAATGACCGGCTACATAAATACAATCCTTTGATATACTTAAGACTGAACTAACTCCTTGCTATATTGAGGACAATCTTCTCCAAACCAATCTTGAGGACTTGAAGAGTTGTAAGCCAACTGGGCTAAAGTATGAGCTAAATCATTTTTTCCCTTTAGAATATGTTGACAATCCCATACTAAGATCTTCTTCAGTAGATTCTAATTTTAAGTACTACCTCTTTTTCCAGTGAACCTACAACACATGATGAGATAATGGCATTGATGGCTACCTCTGCATCTGATCTAATACATTGCACTTCTAAACCATAACTGATGCATTTTAAAAGGCCAATTTCTATTGCTCTTAACTCTGCTGCCATAATGGATCCCGGATTAAGAATTCTCTGACACCTAGCCATCAATATTGAACTTACATTATTAACCAGAGCAAATCCTATTGCGAAGAAATCTTCATCGAGGTTATAGGTTGTGTCTGAGAATAGTAGATTTCGACATTCTTCATTTCCGTAAATATTCCCAAAATCCTTTGCTGAAGCTAAAGTATGATCCAGAAGGGCCTCTGAATTTTTAAAATCCTGCTAATATTCAATGGCCCACTCTACGTTAAATCTTTGGCATGGACCTCGAAAGTTCTTGCATTGATCATCCTGATGTAACCAATTACACCTTTCTCTCCACAAAGCCCAAACAACAATCAAACCAAAGCCATATCATCCAGTGAGAACTTGTTGCTAAGAAGAAAAAAGAGTTCAACGCATGAATTACCATTAAAACCTTTCAGTATTTTCCAGAAACCTACCTTCTTCCAAGCATTTTTCACAAAAGGGCATTTGAATATGGTGTGAAAAGTGTCAGCTAATGATGCACCACAACAATTACACCAGGGCTCAACATGAACATGATGGAGAAACAAATTTCCTTCAGTAGCAATAGCGTCTTTCAAAATTTTCCACCCAAAGATACGAATTTTTTATGGTACTTTCAAATTCCATATCTTTTTATGAACCATCATATAAATCATCGGATCAGACGTACTTTGTCTCTCTTTCCAGTATGCATTCCTCTCCTTTTGATATAAACATGAATATCCTAATGCTACCAAATATTGTCCAGACGCATTAGCTGGCCAATACCAATGATCCTTTACCTCTCCCCCTTGAATCAGAGTTTTCAGAATTGCCTCAGCCTCGAAAGGCAAAAAGGCTTTCTTAACAAGAGATTTATTGCAGGTGAAATCAGAGTTAATAAACCGGCTAACCGTTGAAGCACTTGCAATACGAGAAACAATACGTCCTTCCTTGAGACCCTGAACTCATTTGTCTTTAAAGATTCCAATTCTCCACCTTAGCCCTTCGTCTAGGACCTCACGACTCCATCCCAGCGACCTCCATAAATATGAAGGATTAGATCCCAGGCTTGCTACTAACCCATCCTCATTCCTAAAATACCTGTCTTTAAAAACTTGGCTGACCAGAGTATGTGACTGCGTAAGAATTCTCCAGAGTTGTTTTACAAGTAGAGCTTTATTAAACTGGACAAGGCATCTAAACCCAATTCCTCTTTCTTCCTTAGTTTTGCACAAAGTCTTCCATTTTTTCCAATGCAGCTTTTTCGGCCCTCCTGCTCTCCCCACCAAAAATTGGCTATAATTTTTTCAATGTCTAAACAAATGGAAACGGGAATTCTGAAGCAGGACATAACATAGCCTGGTATTGCTTGTAAAACTGCCTTAATCAACATCTCCTTCCCTCATTCCGAAAAAACTTTATGATTCCATATAGAGATTTTTTGCCTAACTTTATCCACCAGGTAGCCAAATTTGAATCTTTTTGCTAGAGTCATCATAGTGGGAAGACCCAGATAAAGATCATGACCCTGAGTAGATCGAACTTGCAGGATCTTCTTAACCTCCTTCATATTATATTGATTTGTACAAGGGCTAAATGTGATGGTCGACTTCTCAAAGTTGATAAGTTGACCCAATGCTTTTTCGTATATTTGCATGCATTTCTTCAAAGCAGCGGTCTCCCTACCAGAGGCTTTGAAAAATAACAAGTTATCGTCTGTAAAAAAATAGATGCGATACCATCAGGGCAGACCTAGAAATTTTAACACCTGAGAGATCCTTCTTGTTGATTGCTTGTGTAATGATTGATGAAAAACTTTGAGCACATATGACAAACAAATAAGGGGATAATGGGTCTCCTTGTCGCAATCCTCTTGTAGGGCGGACAGTATCCGAAATGTGTCCATTAACATTGATGTAATAAGATACCGTGGAGACACATTTGACAATAAGTTTGATCCATCTAGCTGGTTGAGAAACCCAACCTTTCCATAACTTTTGCAAGAAACAACCATTCAATCCTGTCATATGCTTTACTCATATCTAATTTTAAGGCTGCATACCCATTTCTACTTTTTGATGATCTAATCCAATGCATACATTCAAATGCAATCAGTATATTATCAAAAATAAGCCTCCCAGGAATGTAAGCACTTTGGAAATGATCAATGATGTTGTTCAAAATGCTTTTAGGCCTGTTAGTGATTGTTCGGGCAAGAATACAATAGCTCACATCGCAAAGACTAATGGGTCGGTAGTGAGTAACTAAATAAGGATTCTTAGTTTTAGGAATGGGAGCAATTATCGTGTTGTTCCAGGACTTCAAAGGCTCCTCATGATTGAGTACTCTTAAGATGAGATTCGACACTTCATCCCCAATTGTTGCCTAATTAGCTTGATAAAATGAAGTTGGGAATCCATCTGGACCTGGTGCCTTCCAGGGGTTGAGATCTTACACGACCCGATGTACTTCTTCCTTCGTAAATGGGGTATCCAGATACTGAGCAATGCCATTAGAAACCGCCGACTCCATATACCTCGTAGCTTGAAAAATATCACCCTGGGTCGGGCTGCTGGACTTATAGATGTTTTCAAAATAATCCATAAAAACTTGTTGAACTACTTCATTATCATAAATCCATGAGCCGTCCTCTTTCTGAATACCAGAAATTGTGTTGAGTCGTTTTCTCATATTGGCCCTAGCGTGGAAAAACTTTGTATTACGATTCCCTTCTTTGAGCTATGTTACCCATGATCGCTATTTCTAGTACCATTCTTCTTGAGTATGAAAATTTGCTAGTTCTTTTTCCATATTCCTGACTTGCTCCATGTTTGGAATGTAATCATTCACATTCAGTTGACGAGCCAACCTATCTTGAATAGATTTAATTCGGGTGGATAGGGAACCTCCTTTGTTGTAATTCCATCTTCCAAGAGCTTTACCACACTCCCTCAACTTTTCAGTAAAATGGGACTTATCATTCAACTTTTTCCAAATTATATCCAAAGCATTTTTAAAACCTGGTTCCTTAAGCCAATTGTTTTCAAATCTGAAATTACGGGAATGCTCTTTGGTTTGATTATTAGAGCAAGAATTACACCAAAGAATAATAGGCCTATGATCAGAGCCAGGAAATCAAGAGTTGTGGCACTATACTTGGGGAACGCAGAAAACCAAGACTAATTAGCAACACAACAATCAAGTTTTTCCTTAATAAGATCCACCCCTTTTATTTTATTTATCCATGTAAATTTTGGACCCAAGGTTTTAACTGGGAGAAGATCATTAGAGCATAAGGCTTGTTGAAATTCCATCTGTTCAAAAGGCTTAACATTTCCTCCCATTTTTTCCGATTGATAGAGAATTTCATTAAAATCACCACCTACTAACCATGCTCTCGCATCAATATTTGAAAAATCATTTAATCGTTTTAGAAGCTCCCACGAGAAGTCTCTCATGTCGATCGAAGGGTGTCCAGCGCCAACAAAAGAGGGGAAAGTAAATCAGGCAATCAATATGACCAATAGAGCACGGCAAAATACATACATTTCAATCATTCCAAAATAACAACAAATCACCCGAAAGTCCGCACGCATTAGCACAAAGAAAAGATTTAAAACCTAGCTTAACTTTTATGACATCAGCATCAAAAGAGGAACATCTAGATCCTGAAATAAACAACGAATCAGGCTTATAACTATTAACTAACCTAAATATACGAGAGAACACACGAGGGCTACACACACCCCGTGCGTTCCAGCATATTAGGCTCATTCGTCATGGCGGGCTGAGGTTACACCTGGTATTGCAATCGGTTCTCCAAACAACTCCATCATGCTTCTGGCTTTTTTGAAAAAACATCTAGTACCGATTCCCTGTCCAAAAGCCTCACCCCATCCATCTTCATGCTCCAACACATGCTCCATCCACTACCTTTTCTTACAAGGTAGATTATTGCCCTGCACAGAAACTAAGTCATCCTCCCCATTCCTAGACGCCAAATCCTCCCCAATTTCTTTTGCATGCACCATGACCTGTCCCCCCTTTTCTCTAGGAGGAGCATACGATTCTTTCCCTTCGTGCAATACCTCCACATATGCATTGTAATTATAGGCTCTAAAGTCTCTTGCAACATAATTAGTTACCCGATAATCTTTCCCATTATCTACCCCTCGTAACGGCTCCTTCAATATCCTATGTTCATGCTCTTCTGGTATTGTGAATGAGAGAGGTTCTAAAAACGTAACAGTACGAGGATCTAATCGGCAAAGACCCTTCTCGCATTCACATCAAAAAATCTTTTCTGGGGCATTAGGTCTTCAAAATTATAAACTTCTTTTCGAACCGGTGCCTCCATTTCTTTCTAGAACTCCTCCACAGCTTTAGTGACCACAATCTCTTTACATGGCCCTTCGCTTTCCGAATTTTATCCTCTCTGTTGTGACGCTGCACATCTTGTGAGGCCACCCTGTTTTCACCAAGTAGATCAAGAAGATTCTGCATGTCCTCCCCAGTAGGACTTTTACGCTTTTCTGAAAGCAACGATGGTTAGTACACCACTCCTCCATTTGGCCCATGACCGCTCCACAATCGCTTTCAACATGGTCTAAGAGACCACATATATATCCGAAATTTGACAATCTTTCATACCTAAAGAACACAAAAACTCTTCATCTTCAATAGTGATGAATGTGCAACGACACAGTGGAAGGTAAATATCCACATGCACTCGCACCCTCAAACACTCGCCCCATGCCTCTTCATTATTCTTTGTCTCAACCTCAATCACCTCCCCAATAACACCTCCGATGCGAAGACCGATGGGTTTTGACATTGCATATATCTGTAAACCAAGGGTTTGTACCTAAAATGGGACGAGATGGAGCCTAAGTTGAGAGGGCTTTTTCGAACCATGCAAGGGCTTCAGGACAAGGAGTGATTTACGGAGATTCCACGGTTGCTTGTGCAATACAACTTTCATTTCGACTTCTTCAGTGAAGTCCACCAAGTAGAGTCCCTCACTGACCAGAGATACCTTGAGATTTGCGTTGATACTCCAGATTCGCCTAAGTACATCTTTGAGTTCTTGGAGCCCAAAATTTCTTTTCGCCATAAAATGAATTGCCAAGGCGTACTTTGGAACAACTAAATCATTCTTCTCAGATAGGGTATTTACAAGAATCCATGGCTCCACAAGAACATTTAAGAAGAGGCCTAAAACTAAGATATTCATCCCACAAGGCCTTAAACTGATTGTAGTAACTGACAAGAGATTGAGAACCTTGAGTGATAGAGCTTAGGGATTTTTCTAGATGATAAACTCCAGTGCCATCAGATAGGGCATACCTAATTTTCAACTCATCCCAAACATCCTTAGCTATAGAAAAGTATTTTAAGGTTCTCTTAATGCCATGCATAATCAAATTTAAAATCCACATTAGAACAAGGTCGTTAGCCCTTACCTAGGCGGCATATATGGCCGAATCTTTATCTTCTTCTGGAATGGGCAGGGATCCATCAATAAGGCGAACTTTATTCTTCATGCTGAGGCCCCACTTGATGGCATGGCTCCAAGAAACGTAGTTGGAGCCGTCAAGGGGTTCAAGAACAATAGCAACGGCAGGGTTGGCGTTTGGATGAAGCGCCAACGGAGAGAAAGGATTTAGCGCTGGATCGAGCGAGTTGGCATTTGTGATGATTGTCGCCGTGGAAGCGCCAGAGACCGAAGAAGAGGTGTTATCTGTGTTGGCCATGGAAGAATCAGAGTTTTCGCAGAAATTGATTGGGGAAAAAAAATCAAATCGAAGCCCTAGAAAAGAGGGGATCGATGAAGATGATGAATCACGGTGAAAACGTGAATCTAATTTGATACTGATACCATGTAGATGATCAAACCATGGATCATCTTTCCACAAAGAAGAGAAATCTGAATCGAAAGAAAGTATTCTGTATTGAATGAAATGAATTTTACAAGATGAGATTATAAGAATGAAATCTCCAGCGCGCATTATATACCTATGAGTACACTTAGTAACAAACTAACTACTAATCTAACTAATTAACAGACTAACTGCCCTAATAGAAGGGTGTATAAATTTGAGTATAAATCAATATAAAAGCTAGGAGTGTATCTATTGAGTATTTATACCTTTATAATAATCGGGAAGACGATTCGACACCGTGGAGGAAAAATCTAGAGAATGCCATACAGGGTCTCTCCCAATTCTAGAGAGAGAAACCAAATGAAGTGTAAGAAATATAAATACTTAGGAAATATAAAAAACATGTGTTGCTTCCTTTTTTTTCCTTATTTTTTGTCTTTTTCCTTCTCCATGACCGATTATATTCGTTAATTCATTGGATATTTGTGATTTTACTTGCTAAATTTATGTTTCAATCCGATCGATCAAAGATTTTGAGTATCGCGATTTAATAATTATGATGGATCAATGTTCTGAGCATCAAGATTTAATGTGTAACTATAACACAAAGTCTTATATGCACTGGATCCGCTCCATTTTAACTTGTTCATTTTTGGGTTCCTTTCTCCCACACAAGACAACATCTTGTGGTTATCCTAGTCATTGGATAGTCTGAACTCTATTGTGCAACCATATTTCAACGTATGAACAAGTCGTTCCCAAATCAATTCTAATAGCAAATATTTTTCCCTTTTCTGCCGCTATTATCACCAAAAGAAACACATGAAAATTCGAATATCACAACAGTAACAAATAGTTCATTCGAGATTTTGTAAAGAACTTGAAATTGAATGATATATAGAGGAAGATATATTTAAATTATAAAGAACGATTTTATTCATGCTTGATTTAATTTTGTGTTACCGAATCAATTCAACGTCTGCTTGACTTTGTGTATGGATGTTTAAAAAAAACTTAATTTGGTTTAGTTGTATATCAATCTCGTTTGTCTTAGTTGAATTGCTTGAACAATTCAGATTTTGCAAATATTTGGCTTAAATTCAGATTTTGCAAATAGTTGGTTGCCTTCGATACCTAGGTTCGAAACCCAGGTTCTCATTTTTTTAAAAAATGAGAAAAAGGCGACGGCCAAAATGGCAACGGATGTGGGCCCGTTACGAAAAGGCAACGGTAGTGGGCTCGTTGCGAAAAGGCGACGGGAGTGGGCCCCGTTGCAAAAAGGTAACAAATTATAGCCGTTGCCAATTGGCAACGGCTGTCGCACTCGCCAAAAGGCAACGACCTGCACGCGCTCGCAAAAAGGCAACGACCACTTGCCGTTGCAAAAAGGAAACGGTAAGCCCAAATCTGTTACCTATAAAATGGCAACAAGCATATTGGCAACTAGGGAAATCCGTTGCCTTTTCCGTTGCCTTCATGATTAGTGAGGGGGAATCCGTTGCCTTCCCCCTCGCCATTTTTTTGTGGTGATTGTTTAAAAGTGCAACATGATATTACTGAAAATTATTATTCATTATATTTGAAAAATGCAATACAATGTTACTGTAAAGTGTTATTCTCTATTTTTGTAAAATGCATCACAATATTATTGAAAAATACATCATACTTTTTAATAAATAATACTCACACTTTTTAATAGGAAGGGAATGCCTTCCACTTTGGCTGCTGCCTTACCTATTAACTAAGCATATTGTTTTACTATACATTAATCGTTTGACCCATCTAGAAAAATGGATTGAAGTGCATGTATACAGTACTCGAGTGCATGCACATAATATTCATCGTAATTTTTAATTATAAGGACAAGTATGTGTTACTGTTGTAGGTGCTTTGTGTGGATGATCTGGACGTGGGCTTTCGTAAGCACTCAACAAACATATATTTATGATCGAGGTTTATTACGTGTTAAGAAGGATTAATATGATGATTTGTGATCTTAATGAAGAACAATGAAGAACACAAGAGGTAGCTTCTTGGAGAAGCTAAAAGCTTAGAGCTTTGGGAGGTGTATTGCTTTGGGTTGGGTGTTGTAGGAAAATTGTAACCTGTATTTACAAATGAGCCTTTTAGGCATTATATACTAGTTTCTTGGGCTGCCCGACCTTTACACGTGGCATACCCATAATGGACCTGAGTTTCTGCCCGAAAAGGTGATTGGACGGTGCATTTAATGCTAAACCGCCTCTAGTGGTCGTCCTCGGCGGCGGCGAGGAGCTGGGCCGCGGTGGTTGCCGGAGGACCTGGTCGTCCGGTCATCCTCGTGGAAGGTGGGCGCCAACATCTTCGTGGAAGGTGGTCGCCACACTCTATGCTTTCTCCCAAGGCTTTAACACTTATCTTTTCTATCTAAACATGTGCTCGCCAACATCTTTGGGCGAGCACACATAATTACATTTTCTTCATATTGTTGACTAGTGTCGCCCGACTTGGTTGACTAGTCGTCGCCACGCAAGCTGGTGACTAGGATTGACTTGTCGAAGATTGACTTCTTTAACTGGGTATAACATTTGCCCCTTGGTCGCCTTTCTTCGTAGAATAGTAAGGCGAGCAGTGTGATCGTCTTCTTGGAAGGCGGACTTGTCTTCGACAAAACAAATCAAATTTGAAATCTTGATGACGAAAGTTGGAGGCGGTCGTCTCGTTTCTCACGCCGAGCACGCTTTTCGAAGCATTGTGATGATGACGGACGTGATATGTGTCAGGCGCGTGATCGGCGCCCAAAATTTGAATTGCGCGCGTGGGCGCGTGCCGACCTCAAAGTTCGCGCGTGATGCCCACTTTCTCGCCTCGATTTCGGGGACGACCCCAGAATTTTGGGAAAATTGCAAAATTGACCCCGTTTTTTGCACATTGGTCCCCGAATAGTTTTGCCTATAAATAGGACCTCACTTCTCTTGAATTCACTTTTCACTCTTTGCCATTTACGAATTCCTTCTCAAACCTTCTTCCAAGCAATCTCTTCGAGCTTTTCCGGCGACTTTGGGTGTTTCCGATCGACGCGAAAGGTAAATAACTCACATTTCTTCTCTAGAACTCTTCTTTCTCCCCCATTTCTATAGAAAAAATGGAAGTTGGTGGTGGCTCCGGTGGTGGCTCGCCGCTGTTGGATGGTGGTGTTGGTCCTTTTGGCGAGGGTGTTCGTTTGGACCTAGTAGAGAGGGTGGTCTCCTCGGATTCTGGAGTTCATTCCCCTGACCCCCTTAATGTAGGAGTCCCCAACCTTCCGGCCAACAGTTGGGAAGAGATGCTAGAGGTGGTCGGCGTAGCGGTTGAAAATGAGTCCGACGGATCTGTAAGGGAGGATGCCGGCAATGATGCCGAGGACGACGTCGAGGAGGTCGACTCAGATCTGAGCGACCAAGATTTGAATGTGGAAACGGGCGAGCAGCTTGACCCGGCCCGAGTCGAGGACACTTTGTCGAACACTCACCGCGAGGAGTATGATGAGATTGCTCGCTACGCGGCGAGCATCAAAGATATTCTGAGTGGGCGAGAAGAACTGGATGGGGACGAGCTCTCGAGGGAGACGTATTATCAATATACTCTCGATTACCCGCCTAGAGAGATTCCTTGCACATACCGAGAAGCGTACGAGTCGGAGTATGCAGCCAGTGAATATGCGAGCACCGTCTCCTTGGCCCAGCTAGCTAATTCTCGGAAAAAATACCAACTGCCTTCAGATGTTTGCTTCTTCGTTCCTCGAGAAGATGAGAGGGCCGACCAGCCTCCTTAGGGGATGGTCACCGTGAACATTGGAATGATGGAGGCCGGGCTGAGGTTCCCACTGCACCCCAGAATTACTAAATTCTTACACTTTCTTGGGGTGGCACCTTCTCAAGTGTTGCCGAACGGATGGTCAAACATAATCAGACTCCTCACAGTGTTTGGTCTGGAGGCCGTCGAGAACGGTTGTCGGAACACCTGGCTCAGTCCGCGAGAGATCAACTATCTCCTTCAGGCGGTCGAAGCCGGAAAGAAGGTGGGCAAAGGCTGGTACTATGTGAAGGGTCGTAATCGCTTCAAGTTGGTCGAAGGGGTCCCCAACAAAATACGAGATTGGAAGACCAACTGGTGGTGGGTTGCCGGGGACTGGAAGAGTGCCGAGAAGCCCGATAGGTCCTCTGATCGCATTTCCATCGCGACCGACTACCGAAGAATTCGCAGTAAGTCTTTTGATTTGTGCTCGTTCTTGTCTATACTGAATAAATCCTCGCTTTTGTAGGTGAAACTGTTCGCGCGAAGACTCCCGAGCACCGTCTAACGCCCTTATTCCAATATCACATTTGATGCGTAGCTCGTCGTCGCTACTTGGAGAGATCTTGCCGCTTTCTGAACCGGGAGTGTATGCGAGAGCGAGCAGGCCTTAGAGTACCTCCTCACCACATCACACGAGAATTTTCTCCAGGTATCAAAATATTTCTAAGTCTTTAGTGAAATTTCTTTTCTTCTCAAAAAACGGACTCTTCGTTTTTTAGTAGTGGTTCCTAAGAAAGTCATCACCTATCTCCCTCCGACCGTCCAACTTCAAGAAGTGATGGTGAACCGATCCCTACGAGCTGCGATTGCCAGCCGCGAGCGCGCAATTGTTCATGTGTGTATGCTTAAAAAACAGAGCATATTACAAAAAGAATAAGATTGCTAACTCATCTCCTAAGACCAAAGGAAAGGAAGGATTCTATTCCACTAAAGGAGAGTCAAACACTAAAGGTGTCTTAAAAAATCGAACACAACTAGTTTACACAGACTAAACATGTCTAACCGGTAAGCGGGAAAGCAAAACAGTATTGGAAACCCATTAGAAAGTTATTTTTCTCATTCACAAATTCAACTCATCAATAGCTTTTTGAGCTAGTAGCTCTTCTATGAAATGAGAAAGGGTGAAAAAGGCTATTAGAATTTCTAGGTCTAGCAGAAAAAACTCCTCTAAGTCTCAACTAGAAGAGAAGAAATGAGGGAAGAGGGAACTACCTTGGTTTGGTGTGGAACTTGCCAGTGAAGAATTCAAACTAATTGCTGCTCTATTTCTTTTGCGGTGGAGAAGGGAGAGCAATTTTTGATTGACCAAATTTTCCCTAAAATCCCAACAAAATTGAGTTCCAAAACTTTGCCCGACTTGAAGTCCTACAAAAAATCCCAGCCAAAGTATACTCACTAGTTAAAAACCCTAGCCATACTCTTTTGTGTACTGAAAACTAAAAACTTTCTTTCTTCTACATTGAATTGTTTTATCATGCATACTGCTGTAGGGGGTAGGTGGTAATAATGTAGCTATATATCTCACTGTTAATTTGAAAATTTTAATTAAACTTGATTAATTCATTTACCTTCACTAAACCTAGCTAATTAATCAGTGTGCTAATTTTTATTTTCAAATTAAATCTCATCTAACATAAATCCTCCCAAGGAAAGTATTCACACCTCTTTTGTTGGGATACAATATTCTTGTAATAGGATCAAATATACTTGTAATAGGATAAGTTGTATTATTGTGTAGACAACTTCATCATTCATCTTGTAATAGATTAGAATCTGGTCATATCAGTAGTATTAAGCTAGCTGATATAGAGGAGAAACGCGCAAAAACTCAAAATAAGAAGAGAAGACCAGAAGAGAGAATCAGATGAGTCAAACTCACCTGATGACCAGAAGAATCAGATGAGTCAAACTCACCTGATGACCAGAAGAGTAAATACGATGAGTGGAACTCACCTGATGTTAGCTGAGGCAAGATCAGCTGAGTAAAGTCAAAAACACAGGTGAGACAAAGTCTGCTTGACTAACCAGATAAGTCTATACAACTTAGGAAACAATCAAAGCTGCTAATTGTCAAAATCAGAAGATAAGACACAAGATCAGATTATTAAATCACCTGAGATGAAGTCTTCTGTTCTACGAATTGAGAAGTCACAACAGAGATGGCGTGGACCTATGGGAAGACGACAGTAGACATCTAGATCCTAACAAGGCAACAACCTCCGTTCCCAAGGCCAAGTTGCCGGGTGATCTTAAAATATTCTTACGTTCTCTTCCGACCCTGTGTATGAAACTGACATTTCCTTTTTCAAATCTTCCCAAATCCTGGGTAATGATGTATTTACCAAGATCTCATTGAAGATGATCTTTGCAAGATCTTGAAAATATTTTTTTACTACAACGAATCGGGCCTAGATCGGAACCAACAAGTGTGACAGTTGTAAGAAGAGATTGACGTCCACAATCATATATCAGGCTCATAGACAATAGGTAATTTTTTGTTTCCTTCAAATGTCCATGACCCCTTTGTTGAATTGTGTGGAACTCAATTACGGCCTCCAACATACCTTTTATTAGACTTAGACGTTCAGATGTCGGTCGACTTGCATTCCATTCGACAATATTTAGTAGTCTGGACGCTTTTAAATAAGACCGTTCATTAAACGTCTCATATGTAGCATCGCAAATACCAAAATTTGAAGCTAGCCAGTCCATTAATGTGCATTGATGCTGCTCGTGCTTCAGCCAATAATTGGAGTTGTTCATTTCTAGGTGGAATTTTCCAAAAGAAGGCAACATAAAACTAAAAAGTCTTGTCATGGCTCATATCCATCTTGTGGACAGGGATCCCTAATACGAAATAAGGGGCTGGATTTTGAATCGAATGGGCACGTGATTGACAAGTTTCCAGTTCTATCTAGGGGTTGACAAAAAGCTTCCTCTTCATCCTTCTTCTAACTTTTTTCTTGAAATGCAGGTCCCCTTCCTTTTTTTTTTTTGTCATGTTAACTCTTATTTCTCCAACTGCAATCATGTGAGTAAAATCAGTAAATATACACATAAATTTACATTAGTATTAGTAATAATATGTTATAGAGAAGGTGAATAACTTATACTCCAATAATAACAACAAAATCAAAGACATGATTTGATCTACTACTACAAAAAATGAATATATAGTGCATATATACCCAACAACTTTAAGTTGATGTGTGTATGCTTAAAAAACAGAGCATATTACAAAAAGAATAAGATTGCTAACTCATCTCCTAAGACCAAAGGAAAGGAAAGATTCTATTCCACTAAAGGAGAGTCAAAGGCCTACATTGACACTAAAGGTGTCTTAAAAACTCGAACACAACTAGTTTACACAGACTAAACATGTCTAACCGGTAAACGGGAAAGTAAAGCAGTATTGGAAACCCATTAGAAAGTTATTTTTTTCATTCACAAATCCAACTCATCAATAGCTTTTTGAGGTAGCTCTCCCAAGAAATGAGAAAGGGTGAAAAAGACTATTAGGATTTCTAAGTCTAGCAGAAAAAACTCCTCTAAGTCTCAACTAGAAGAGAAGAAATGGGGAAGAGGGAATTACCTTGGTTTGGTGTGGAACTGCTAGACACACCTAGACGACCAGTGAAGAATTCAAACTAATTGCTGCTCTATTTATTTTGCGGTGGAGAAGGGAGATCAATTTTTGATTGACCAAATTTTCCCTAAAAATCCCAACAAAATTGAGTTCCAAAAATTTGCCCGACTTGAAGTCGTACAAAAAATCTCAGCCAAAGTATATTAAAAACCCTAGCCATACTCACAACTCACAAGTTTCCTCTCTTGTTTTCTGAAAACTAAAAACTTTCTTTCTTATACATTGAGTTGTTTTAGCATGCACACTGTTTTAGGGTTTTAGGGGTAGGTGGTAATAATATAGCTATATATCTGACACAGTTAATTTGAAATTTTTAATTAAACTGGATTAATTCATTTACCTTCACTAAAACTAGCTAATTAATCGGTCTGCTAATTTTTATTTTCAAATAAATCTCATCTAGCATAAATCCTCCCAAGGAAAGTATTCACACATCTATTGTTTGGATATTCTATATCCTTATGTTTTGTATTGATAAACTAAATATACTTATAATAGGATAAGTTGTATTGTGTAGACAACTTCATCATTCATCTTGTAATAGATTAGGATGTGGTCATATAAGCAGTATTGGAAGCTAGCTGATATAGAGGAGAAACGCGCACAAACTCAAAATAAGAAGAGAAGACCAGAAGAGAGAATCAGATGAGTCAAACTCACCTGATGACCAGAAGAGAGAATCAGATTAGTCAAACTCACCTGATGATCAGAAGAGTAAATCAGATGAGTGAAACTCACCTAATGTTAGCTGAGGCAAGATCAGTTGAGTAAAGCCAAACACAGGTGAGACAAAGTTTGCTTGACTAACCAGACAAGTATATACAACTGAGGAAACAATCAAAGCTGCTAATTGTCAAAATCATAAGAAAAACATAAGATCAGATTAGTAAATCAGTTGAGATGAAGTCTTCTGTTCTACGAATTGAGAAGTCACATCAGAGATGACGTGGACCTATGGGAAGATCCTAACAAGGCAACAACCTCCGTTCCCAAGGCCAAGTTGCCGAGTGATCTTGAATTATCCTTACGTTCTCTTCCAACTCTGTGTATGAAACTGTCATTTCCTTTTTCAAACCTTCCCAAATCCTGGGTAATGATGTATTCATCAAGATCTCATTGAAGATGATCTTTGCAAGATCTTGAAAATATTTTTTTACTACCGGGCCTCGATCGGAACCAACAAGTGTAATAGTTGTAAGAAGAGATTGACGTCCACAGTCGTATATCTATCTCATAGACAATAGGTAATTTTTTGTTTCCTTCAAATGTCCATGACCCCTTTGTTGAATTGTGTAGAACTCAATGACGGCCACAAACATACCTCTTATTAGGCTTAGATACTCAGATGTCGGTCGACTTGCATTCCATTCGACAATATTTAGTAGTCTAAACGCTTTTAAATAGGACCGTTCATTAAACGTCTCATATGTAGCATCGCAAATACCAAAATTTGAAACTAGCCAGTCCAATAATGTACATTCATGCTGCTCGTGCTTCAACCAATAATTGGAGTTGTTCATTCTAGGTTGAATTTTCCAAAAGAAGGCAGCAGAAAACTAAAAAGCCTTGGCATGGCTCGTCTCCATCTTTTGGACAGGAATCCCTAATACGAAATAAGGGGCTGAATTTTGAATCGAATGGGCACGTGATTGACAAGTTTTCAATTCTATCAAAAAGCTTCCTCTTCATCCTTCTTCTAACTTTTTTCTTGAAATGCAGGTCCCCTTCCTTTTTTTTTTTTTTGTCATGTTAACTCTTATTTCTCCAACTGCAATCATGTGAGTAAAATATACACATAAATTTACATTAGTATTAGTAATAATATGTTATAGAGAAGGTATAACTTATACTCCAATAATAACAACAAAATCAAAGACATGATTTGATCTACAACTACAAAAAAATGAATATATAGTGCATATATACCCAACAACTTTAAGTTGATGTGTTCGTGTGTGTATGCTTAAAAAACAGAGCATATTACAAAAAGAATAAGATTGCTAACTCATCTCCTAAGACCAAAGGAAAGAAAAGATTCTATTCCACTAAAGGAGAGTCAAAGGCCTACATTGACACTCTAAAGGTGTCTTAAAAAGTTGAACACAACTAGTTTACACAGACTAAACATGTCTAACCGGTAAACGGGAAAGCAAAACAGTATTGGAAACCCATTAGAAAGTTATTTTTCTCATTCACAAATCCAACTCATCAATAGCCTTTTGAGGTAGCTCTCCCAAGAAATGAGAAAGGGTGAAAAAGGCTATTAGCATTTCTAAGTCTAGCAGAAAAAACTCCTCTAAATCTCAACTAGAAGAGAAGAAATGGGGGAAGAGGGAATTACCTTGGTTTGGTGTGGAACTGCTGGACACACAGTGAAGAATTCAAACTAATTGCTGCTCTATTTCTTTTGCGGTGGAGAAGGGAGATCAATTTTTGATTGACCAAATTTTCCCTAAAAATCCCAACAAAATTGAGTTCCAAAACTTTGCCTGCTTGAAGTCCCACAAAAAATCCCAGCCAAAGTATACTCACTAGTTAAAAACCCTAGCCATTAACTCACAAGTTTCCTCTTTTGTCTACTGAAAACTAAAAAAATTCTTTCTTCTACATTGAGTTGTTTTAGCATGCATACGGCTGCAGGGTAGGTGGTAATAATGTAGCTATATATTTGACACAGTTTATTTGAAAATTTTAATTAAACATGATTAATTCATTTACCTCCACTAAAACTAGCTAATTAATCAGTCTGCTAATTTTTATTTTCAAATTCAATCTTATTTAACATAAATACTTTTTTCTATTCAAAATATATATCATTCCAAGCTCATGCACACGTATTAAGAAAACAATTGACTTCTCATTTTTTCCTTAATAAATGCTTGTAATTCTCATTAAAAAAAATACATGTATATAAATATTTATTGATCTTAAGAGTAAATGTGGAATAAATGCAATTAATTTACATTAAAAAGTTCAAAACGACTTATATTTTGTAAAAAAAAAAAAAAAAAGTCAAAACGACTTATAATATAAATAGAAGGGAGTAATATATAAGGTTTTGTGTGATAGTGATACCGTCATTATTTTTTTCATTTTTTTGGCGATATCCGTAAAATTAAGGTTTATTTTCATCCTTCGTTTGAACATGCATTAAGAAGTAGGTGAGTTATCAAATCATATATTAAAAGATAAGGTGTCACCTAAGTAGAACACAAGCAACCTCTTTTAAAGTTGTAAACTTTGACAACACATTAATAGAAAAACTTTACCATCACTAACAAACTTATTTCTCTCACTCAAACTTTGCTCTCCAATCTAAAATTATCCGACACTTTGTCATTTATGTTTACTAGTTTTTTTTGCCCATGCATGTTTCCTTTTAACGATACTTTTCTATTTTGTTGTTGATTTTGTGCGGATGAAATGCGCACACGAAGAGGAGTTTAGCAATTGAGGGTTAGTTTGGATTGATGGATGGGATAATGTTAGATAAATTAACTCACCCCTCCTCTATAATTAATAATCCCACATATGCATGAAAAATAATACAAAATTGTCGGGCCTTGCATTAATCTCGGGCCATAATCAATCAAACCAAATGTTTGATTAGTTGGGAATAAAAAGTCAATAAAGCCTAATCCAACCTAATCAAGCAAATCAAATTAGGCCTGAGCGTATATATCTTTTAGTGCAGGTGAAATGTCCTCATTTAGAGTAGTGTAACAATTGTTTGAGTTTTCCCCTTTTACAATTCAATTGAATTGTTTCCCCATTGCCTTTGATATTTTCAATTTTGGCATTTTATCTCTCTTTCAAATTAATTTATTCATAAAAATTAAGAATACAATTGTATATATATTCTTCAATTATACATATATATATATCAAGCTCAATCAAATTAATAATACAAAATAATAAATCAATTGGTCTATTCACATGTGTGTATATCTATATTTTTATTCTACAATTCTATAACAATCTTAATTATAATAACAAGTGACAACTTTCATACCTTTACAAAATTTAATTTAAATTTTAGTACAAGTAATTTGATTAAAAAAATTCCCTTATTGAAACTAATGTTGGTCCTGCATTAAAAGTAAATACTACTAGTATAGAGCAAAAGCTAATGATAAGAGTTTGGTCATTTCAATATTCTATACCTATACGACGCTTATCTCATACTAAAATGGTGTTCAATATAGATATATAGACACTGATTAGATAATTAAAATTCCATTTACAACTCCAACCCCTAGATTTAATCACGCAGCTGCACTCCATACTGAACGCTATCGCTTCAAGCATCCCTCGAACACTAATGTTCTTTCACTAAAATTATGTTTCAAAGTTCATTTTATTTGCTTACATTAATATTGTTGTAGTTTATTATCTCTATATTGAATAAGGTTTTTGAAACAAGCTTTTTTCATAATAGATATAATAATTAAAAAAAAAACTTTTGTTGGTCCCTTTTTATGGGGTATGCATCAGACGAGTTTCTGAAAAATCAGATGACTTGATGACATCTGATATATATAAGTTCAGGTGTAGAAAACAAAACTAGCTCTCTGATGACTTGGTCAACTGACTAACTAGGAGTCTAGAACTAGATCATCGGCTGATTAGATCAGCTGATAGAGAAGCGTGTGCGGAATTTATAGTGTGCCCATTTTAAAGCTTGTACTCGTCTATACTGTCTATATATAAATTAAAAACTTATTTCATGCACACACATTTTATGATATCAGAAGACTTGATGTCTTCTGATTATGAACTTTCGAATAGCAAATCAGATCAGCATATCAGCAGACTTGGTGTCTGTTGATATAAGACATTTTCCTTTTAAACACTTATGCTATGTAAATATGCATGCTAAAACAGTAAATAACACATAGGTTTATAGTGGTTCGGATCTCAATATCCTACATCCACTCTCACATCTCATTATGTGAAGTTAGCCTCCTTGAACACTTTAACGTCCCAAAAGGAGGACGTCTTGCTACTTTATAGTCCCAAGAGAAGACCTTTGATCAAGATCCTCAATTACTTTCTAAGGATACAGATCTACTTGTTGGTTAGGTAACAAGTAACCTTTAGAGTGGTCTTATCCTATGATTCTTAGTGTATATACCTCGGTCTATCTTCTAAATAGGTGTATAGAAGGAGGACTCGAGAATGACTAAGTATGAGAAATTCTCTTACAATGGTCTTATCCTATGATTCTTAGTGTGTATACCTCGGTTTATCTTCTAAATAGGTGTATAGAAGGGAGGACTCGAGAATGACTAAGTATGAGAAATTCTATTACAATCTGAGTTAGCCTAAAATTAGGATTGAAAATTTCTCTTCTAAGCTTGGGATGTGTATAAGACTATGCAGACTTAGATATCATGAGTTCACTCACTGGAGGTGTGGGTATGGATGCTTGTTTGATGTCTTCTATTATGGTGTTCTTAAGCTCTTCTGATTTTCTTGACTTAGAAAATTTGCTCAGCCTCTAAGCATCACCCTCACTCCTCCATGAGATATGAATTAAACTCAGTATTTATAGTGTGATTTGCTTGAATGTTACCGTTGGAAAGTAACAAGCAAATTCCACTATTTCAGGAAAACAATATTTTGTTTGACATTCTAAATATTTAGAGTATCTTTGACTTTACAGATTCTGCAGCCTTTGTGTCAGATTCGTACTTCTGTTGTCGCGCTTCCATTGGTCCACATCAGCTTGTATGGATGTTGTCTAACGGATAATCAGCTGATATACCACAGCGGATTTTCCACAGCTGATTTCTGCTGTCTTTCCACTGCTGTAGACCAGAGCTGACTTTCTACAGCAGATTGTACTCTGCTGTCTTTACTCAGCTTGTCTTCTGGACTTCTTCTATACTAATCTTGACACTTCACTTCTCTGATTGTTTCCTCAACTGTGTAGACTTGTCTGGTTAGTCAAGCAGACTAAGTCTCAGTTGTTTTGGTTTACACAACTGATATTGTTTACTCAGCTGCTGCCTTTTACTCAACTGTTGTCTTTTACTCAGTTGCTAAGACCTCAGCTGATCATACTCAGCTGAACATCAGATGAGTTCCACTAATCTGATTTACTCTTCTGATCATCAGATGAGTAGCTCATCTAATTAGAACTCATCTGATTCTCTCTTCTAATCTTATGATCTTCTCTTCTCATCTTGAGCTTATGCGCGTTTCTCTACTATATGAGCTAACTTCCAACACTGCTAATATTGACGAGATCTCAATCTATTACAAGATGATATATCAAGTTGTCTATACATTATAACTTATCCTATTATAAATATATTTGGTTTATCAATACAAAACATAAAGATATAAAATATCTCAACAATACCTCTCTTATTGATATAACCAAATATGGCCTAACACTAATATGAACCTATAAGAACATACTTATGCTAGAAGACAAGTAATAGTGTTGAAAGAGTAAAAATAGAAGGCTTCTGTTTAGATGACAATGAGAAGATGTTATCAGATGAGATAACTAGATTTTATCTCCAAAAACTAAAATAGATGAGTTTTATTTAGATAACACTATGAAAGTACAAACTCGCCTAATCAACTATTACTGAGGTCTTCTTATCTACTCTATAGCTGATAAATCAGAACAAACGACTTCCTTTGAAGCTTACTTGTCTTCAGGTCTTCTAACAGCTTAGATCACCATGATCTTCTCTTCTACTCATACGCGTGTAAATCTGAATAGGGCGAGTACTCAGCTGAGCTGAAGTACCTCCCTTAGATGTTGACCTGGTAAGAATTAAAAACAAATAAACACACATGCAAAAATCTGATTTCTTCTCCACCTTTGTTATTTTAAAAAATATGGTTGAAAACCAACTTACATGAAAAATCAAACGTTTTTAGTCCGATGGTGGAACTGAATTTACTAACCACAAACTTCGTGATTTATTCCACTCATCGGGCATTATTCACACTATGTCTTGTCCTTACACTCCGACTCAAAACACAGACATATAACCGAAATGGGTCTCACTCTTTTCTTTCATTCCTCTATCCCCACGAAGTTTTGGGTAGAAGCTTTTGAAACTGCGGTATATATCATTAATCGCCTCCCCACCCCCATTATAGACATCAAGACTCATTATGATATTCTCTTCTCTACCCCCTTTCTTATAAGAACTTTCGAGTTTTTGGCTGTTGTGTGTATCCTTGTCTTCGCAACTATGTTGTTAACAAATTTGCCCCTCGTAGTCTACCTTGTGTTTTTCTTGGTTACAGCTCGCGTCATAAAAGTTTTTGTTGTCTTGACCCGTGCTTGCACCGCATCTACATATCGCGCCATGCTCGTTTTGATGAGACTTCTTTTCCCTTCACTGGTGATCGTCCTCGCTCATCCATTTCTTCTCTGGACATCTCTGTCTTTGAAAACTTGCAACCACAAACTCCTCCTTCCTCTTTATCTGATCGCCCTGGCGACCCCAATGACCCTCCTTGCTCGTTATATCTTCAACCTGACACCATTCCTCCGGCTCCCTTGCCGCCGACCCCTCATAACCCTCTTCCTCCGATTGCTCGCCCAACTGTTCGACCAGCTCCTCGCCCCGTGCAAGCTCCTCCTCCTACCCCTCCTAATCGCATTTGGCCAGCTTCCACCCCTACTCATTCCATGCGAACAAAATCTCAAGATGGCATCTTCAAAACAAAACATCCTCCTGATGCCTCCCTTGTCACTGTTACCTCTTTGCTCGCCGCCATCCATTCCAATTTTGAGCCAAAGAGTTTCTCCTCGGCAACTAAGTCTCCTCACTGGTTATCTGCCATGGACAATGAATTTAAAGCCCTTCACAAAAATAAACTTGAGATATTGTTTCTCCTCCTACAAATGCGAACATAGTTGGCTCAAAATGGGATTATCGAACAAAATTACTCGATGATGGCTCCATTGCTCGATATAAAGCTCGTTTGGTCGCTCAAGGTTTCACTCAAGTCCCTGGTTTTGAATACGAACACACCTTCAGTCCCGTTATCAAATCAGTCATTGTTCGTGTTATCCTCTCTCTTGCGGTTATGAACAATTGGCCACTTCATCAGCTACGTAAATAATGCTTTTCTTCATGGTCTTCTTCAAAAACCCATCTATATGCGCCAACCTCCTGGGTTTGTTGATCCTTTTCGTCCTAATCATGTCTTCAAACTCAACAAAGCCCTTTATGGCCTAAAACAAGCACCTCGTGCATGGTTCCAACGTTTTTGTGATTTTCTCCTCGCCCTTGGCTTTACTGAGAGAAAATTTGACACCTCGATGTTCATCTACGTGTTAGGTCGTATTACTCTTTTCTCTTTGTTTTTGTTGATGATATCATCGTCACTGGAAATGATTCAAACTCTATAACTCATCTTACTTCCAGGATCAATAAAGAGTTCGTTATCAAGGATCTTGGTCGCCTAACATACTTCCTCTGCTTTGAAGTCACTTACAATGATCGCGGTCTCTTCCTCAGTCAATCCAAATACGCCACTGACATCCTCACTTGGGCAAACATGCTCGACTCCAAACCTGTTGCCACTCCTTTATCCACCTCTGATCTTCTTCGCTTGGAGAGCACTCCATTTTCTAATCCGACTCTTTTTCGCTCGCTTGTTGGGTCTCTTCAATATCTAACAAACACTCGCCCTAATCTCGCATTTGCGGTCAACACTGTGAGCCAGATTCAAGCAAACCCAACTGTCGACCACTTTCAGGCAGTTAAACGCATTCTTCGCTATGTTAAAGGTACTTCACATCTCGGCCTGACCTTTTCTCCTGGTCGCTCAAACTTGCTCGCCCACTCAGATGCAGACTAGGCTCGATGCCTAAACACTCGTCGCTCCACCTTCGATTATGCTATTTTCCTCGGCCCGAATCTTGTCTCATGGGCAGCCAAAAAGCAGCCAACGGTTTCTCGATCGAGCTGCGAGTCAGAATATCGTACCATAGCAACTACTTCCTCGGAAATTGTTTGGTTGTGCTCGCTTCTTCGGGAGCTAAAGGCTCTGCCCTCAACACCTCCGACACTCCTTTGCGATAACAAAAACACCATTTTTCTCTCTCAAAATCATGTTGCCCACAAACGAGCTAAACATATTGACATCGACTATCATTTTATTCGTGAGCTTGTCACATCATCTCGCCTTATCACTCAGTTCGTGCCTTCTCGGTTTCAGCTCACCGACATTTTTACAAAGAGTCTTGCTCGCCCCTTATTCGATTTTTTTCGGCACAAGCTCAACGACTCTTCGCTCCCGCTTCGCTTGAGGGGGAATATTAGTTAATAGTTAGTATTATTAAGAGAGTAGTTAACAATTGATAGTTAATATGTTAGTTACAACTACCCTTTAAACCTCCTTTGTAACTTCTCTATATATACTTTTCAATACACTTCCATCTCTCACTTTTTAAGAGTCTTTCAATTCTATAGTTAGGTAACAAGTAACCTTTATAGTGGTCTTCTCATATGATTCTTAGTGTGTATACATCAACCTATCTTCTAAATGGGTGTATAGAATGGAGGACTCGAGAATGACTAAGTATGAGAAATTCTCTTACAATCTGAGTTAGCCTAAAGTTAGGATTGAGAATTTCTCTTTTAAGCTTGGGATGTGTATAAGACTCTGCAGGCTTAGATATCATAAGTTCACTCACTGGAGGTGTGGGTATGGATGCATGTTTGATGTCTTCTATTATGGTGTTCTTGAGCTCTTCTGATTTTCTTGACTTAGAACATTTGCTCAGCCTCTAAGCATCACCCTCACTCCTCCATGAGATATGAATTAAACTCAGTATTTATAGTGTGATTTGCTTGAATGTTACCGTTGGAAAGTAACAAGCAAATCCCATTATTTCAGAAAAACAATCTTTTGCTTGATATTCTAAATATTACATTTCCATGTAATATTTAGAGTATCTTTGACTTTACGGATTTTGCAGCCTTTGTGTCAGATTCGTACTTCTGTTGTCGCGCTTCCATTGGTCCACATCAGCTTGTATGGATGTTGTCTAACGGATAATCAGCTGATATACCACAAATGATTCTCCACAACTGATTTCTGCTGTCTTTTCACTGTTGTAGACCACAACTAATTTTCTACAGCAGATTGTACTTTGCTGTCTTTACTCAACTTGTCTTCTGAACTTCTTCTCTACTGATCTTGACACTTGACTTCTCTAATTGTTTCATCAGTTGTGTAGACTTATCTGGTTAGTCAAGCAGACTAAGTTTCTGCTGTTTTGGCTTACACAACTGATATTATTTACTCAACTGCTCTTTTACTCAACTGCTAAGACCTCAGCTGATCATACTCAGTTGAACATCAGATGAGTTCCACTCATCTTATTTACTCTTCTTCTCTTCTCTTCTCATCTTGAGCTTGTGCGGGTTTCTCTACTATATGATATTGACCAGATCTTAATCTATTACAAGATGATATATGAAGTTGTCTATACATTACTCCCTCCGTTCCATACTTGAAGACACAAATAATTTGACACGAGTTTTAATGAATGAATTGTTTATTAGTATTGTGTAAGATAAAGTGGGGGTAGTAAAGACTTTTCAACTTTATAAATAGTAATAAAGTTACTTTTTAGTGTAATAAAGTAGTGACATTTGTTGTAATATTGTGATGTTTTAAGGAGATTGTTTAAAAATGTTTTTGCTATTTTAGATAATGTGCCTTCAACTATGGGACGCCCAAAATGGTAAAATGTGCCTTCAAGTATGGAACGAAGGGAGTATATAAATATATTTGATTTATCAATATAAAACCTAACCAACAACTTTGCTATCACTACATTACATAAATTTAAATTTTTTTTCCCGAAATTGATGTAGAGAATATAATACGGAGTACAACAATAACTTTAGCTATGTATGAGGAAATATTTGTTTTAGTCCTATAAGTTTGAGTTATTCCAAAATAAATCTTTTAAGTTTTTAATTTTACAAAATACATCCTATATCTTACAAGCTATTAATTTTAGTCCTTTAAGTTTAAATTCCAATTTTCATCATTTATATATAATAAAATCTAAAAACTTTAAAAATATTTTAAAAATTATACATTAAAATCAGTATTTTTTTTTCAAATTTTATTAAAGTTTTCAGATTTTATTACATTTAAATGATATAAATTGGAGTTTAAACTTAAAGGACTAAAATAGATTTAAAAAAGGACTAAAATTAATAGCTTGTAAGATATAGGATGTATTTTGTAAAGTTAAAAATTTAAAGGATTTATTTTGGAATAACTCAAAACTTATAGGACTAAAACAAATATTTCCCGGCTATGTACATAAAATTCGGAAACGAACGGCTGGAACCTGGAAGCCTATGAAAAAGGAAGCTATTAAGAAAGTGAAACCCGCCTTTTAGAAACCTGCTTAAAAATATAACATCAATCATCAAAATAGAATAAAAAAATATATATCTATCTAGAAGATGCGGAAGCTCATCCCACAAAGAAAAGTGAAGATGATCTTAATTTAGAAACCTGCTTAAAAAAACTGAAAAATATAACATCAATCATCAAAATAGAATAAAATTGTTTAAAGGAAACTTTAATTAGCTAGGTTGAGCTCTACAATTCAAATATTTAATATACTTTTTTACTGTTTCATCACATGTAGCTTTAAGTGGTTTGAAGAGGCTATCTTGAAAATACAAAATAAATAACGTACAGTATTACACCAGAAAACTGTATTGCATGAAAACTAACACAGTATGTTAGATTTCAATACTAACTGTTGATATGTTTTTTATTTTAATTATTTTCTCTTTTCCTTTCCAATTAATTTTTCATTTTCTTCTTTGATGGCATCTACATTTAAAAAATATATATTGAATTTTATTATGTAGACTATTTTATTTCCCAATCCAACGTTTCATTTTTTTTTTTTAATAAAATAATAAATTTATATATTTAAAAAAATATTTTCATTAATAAATTAAAATGGAAAACTTTATTTCTCAAGATCAGAATCCCTCCCAAAACAAAACACTCTTCGATCTTGCTCCAATCTCCATGGCGGACCTCGTCGCCGTCTAGCCGAAACACCCTAAACCCGCCACCAGCCACAGACGCACACCCGCCGACCACTCCAGCCACCACGAGCGCGTACAACGCGCATGGGCGACCTCCAGCCGTTGAAATTTTTGGCTATTTTATGAGTCAATTTTAGTACTTGTTAGTTTTAGTTCTGTTTTTTTTTTTTTTTTTTGAAGGTTGTTAGTTTTAGTTCTGTTGATACTTGATATGTTATATATTGATGCTATTTGGGTATTTTACGTGACTTTATAATTTTATGAGGCTATTTGATGTTGTTATTTGAGTATTAAAAAGAAATTTCCTAAAACCTGAGAAAGGAATGAAATCAGGGCGGAGGGAGAATAGAATTTGGGGTACAGCAATTGAGATTTTTTTTTTTTTTTTTTTTTATTTTTTATATTTAAGGTTAAAAAAAAATTTGTATGAGTCCAACCCAATTTGCATCCCCACAATTAAAAGGCTAAAAAAAAAGTTTGTAACTATAAAATGCACTTGACATTTAGTCTCTACAAGTACGAATATTACACTTTCTCCATTCTGATCTGAACTCACAACCATTTCTCTAATTGTTAATTCATAACTTTTTTCATTCTGCTCTGAATTATAAAATGCATTTGACACTTAATCTATACAAGTAAGCATATTTTATATTTATGGAGTAATTATTATTTAATTTGATTATTGTGTTTAATTTATGAATATATAAATTTATTTTGGTCTATTATTTATAAGTTATGAATTAGAGTTTATATAATAATAATAATAATAATAATAATTTTACTATCTAATTCAATTAGAAATAAGTTATGAATTAACAATTAGAGTTTGTATTATAATTACTAATTTGCTACAATATGCTAAATTAATTGTTTTCAACTTACTGTCTAATTCAACTAAAAAATGACGAAAGATAAACTTATATTAAAGAAGCTTAAGACAACGAAAAAATAATTTGATCTTCGAGAATTTATGTTCAAGGGAATGAAATCTCAAGAAGCTCCTGGCACTTTTCCAAATAGATGAGTCTCAATGGATAGGGAGTCTTCTTCAACCCCATCATTTAATTCACCTCAAATTCAAGAAAATAAAAGGAGTATAAGTGTAATTATTTTTTTTATTTGAAGGTTACGTAATTTTTTTTTTAAGTTTTCTCGAACCGTATGACTTAATATTTTTCGTACCCCCAAATTTGAAATCTTAGATCCGCCACTGAATGAAATCATGAGGCGTGATTCAATCATCTACTGTGACAAAGTGGAACCTGCATATACACATTCAACTGTATTATGAGTCCGTTCATCTTTAGGCCATGTTTGATAACTTAGATTAAAGTTAGATTAACTATATATCATATTTATTGATTGTTTTATTATAACTTAGATTAAGCCTTTCAATTTTATAAAGTTTAGATATTATCCTAATCTTACATAATTAGTCTTTCCTATTAAACATGTCCTTAGTAGATAATTAGTACGATTTTTGTTCATGTAAAAACTCTGATTATAGTCTTATATCATCGTTCCTTTCTTTCAGTGGCCTCAGGGGCAGAGCAACCGTTCGCAACACCAATGATGAATAGCGTCATAGAGAGGTTCACAACACTTGAAATTCAAGTTACTGAATTAAAAGAGGAGCTATCCAGAAAAATCGACACATTCATTGATGAATTAAAATTACAGATGGAAATGATTGTGAGAGAGCTAAACTCTAATTAATCACCAAAAAGCTCCCGGTGAATCTGGAGATACGGTTACAGATGGAAATGAGGGTGGGACACCATCAGGTCGTGTTATTAAAAAACCGCATGGTGTAGGGTACGTACCTAAGATTTAGATTTTTCAAAATATAATGGAGAAAACCCACGGCAGTAGTAGGAAATATTTCATGTTTAATGGTTGTATGAATTAACTAGGCAAGCTTGCATTGAGTTGAATTAGTTGGATTACTCATATGGATTTTGTTTTGGGTAAACATTGAGAAATGTCTGAGTTGAGTTTATCATGATGTTGGTGGAGCGATCGCATCAATTGGATAAAACTAGTGTTGTTTTATATAGTGTGATGGTGATTTTAGTAAGAATGGAATTTTTATTGCATTTGTGACATCTATTATACTACTCCCTCCTTCCGTCCCATACTTGAAGCCACATTTTACCATTTTGGGCGTCTCATACTTGAAGCCACATTACCTAAAATAGTAAAAGCACTTTTAAACACTCCCCTTAAAACATCACAATATTACAACAAATGTCACTACTTTATTACTGAAAGTGTGCTGTGGTATGTATATGAAGTGTTTAAGTTTAAGTAGAATAATGTTGTACTAAATGTTGTGACAATTGGTACAACACTGACTCTAACAGAATATCAGAAATTAAGATTAACACAGCGGAAGACTTGAAACACTAAAAACAAACGTGACACAATGGAAATAATTTTCACATAGATTTTATAAATAAAAATCTATGCTAGCCTTACGGCGAAAAACAATACTTATCTTCAAGTACAAATGTTGTGTGAAATGTTACAGCATTAACAATCACAACGAAACTATAAACGAGGCAGGTGCCAAGTCTAGAAAACGAACTAAGTGTATAAATTATACACTGTCGAAATGCCTAGTCTATCTAATGATTACACTCTCAATAGATAAGAAGACACACAGTCATACGGGTGGTATACAACGTATGAACTAAAATGTAGAACTATTGGCCACAATTTCCTAACAGGGATGAACGCTCGGTCTAGGATATTGATCGAATAGAGCACGCCGAATTATGAAGCCTTCAATGGGTATTTATAGTGTGGGATACGAAATTCTAGAGGCTTCCACATTGAGGTCCTATTTTTTAGGAAACTCAACTTCCACAACTTCCATGATCTTTCTAGATCCTTCTAGGCTGCTCCAGGTCGTTCCAAATGTATCTAGGCTGTTCTAGCATGTTCTCCAATGTTCTGGAATCTTCCAGGTTCCAGATCCTTGTAGAAGCTTCTAGATCCTGCCAGAAATGCGATAACATTTAGGTCAACATTTAATGTAGCATTTCAGAAAAGACTTAGAAAAAATCTCGGAAGGTCAAATTCAGATGTTGTTGATAATGTTAAGACATTTAAGAATTAACAACATCTACAATCTCCCCCAATTTGACCTTTCGACTACAACACACCTGATGCACATATATTTCTATACATACTCAGTTTTATGTACTTAGTTGAGGTTGACATCATTGCTAAGCACTAGTCAAGACAATACCTGTTGTAATCGTTGGATCAAATCGACTGAAGATCAAGGATAATTTCATAATGATCCGTGCCAAAAGATCAAGACTATTTTATCCAAAATAGAATAAGTATAAACTATACACTTACTCACAACATAAGTAACTATACTAAGATAATAAGTTAAACTGGAAGAAATTCACTTAGAATCTAAGTATGACACTAACAAAACAAAACAAACAAACAAAAAAATCAGAGCAACAAACATAATGTAAACAGAATATAAACAAAAACTATACACAACCTGCAATAGTAGACACATGATAATCTGCAAACAAATTAAGCAAGGCAGTAAACAAACATCAAGTGGAACCATTAAGCAAGTTGCAGTAATAAACATCCTATCATCTAGGAAAAATAAACAACAAGTGTATCAAAAATTCAGAATACTTAAACATTAATTACAAAGGTAGAGCTGAATAAATGGCTTATATTGCTGTGATAACAGCTGCAGCATCATCTTCCTGCACCATAGCCATTTTTGGAATTCAGATCTCCCCCTGTCTAACAGCTTTCTCCAGGAAGATCAATGTTCCTGTTCATCAACTTCATCCACAAAGTAAATAGATGCAAGATGTGCAACTACATTAGTAACAGCAGCATCTCCTCCAGCATCAGGTACAGCACCAGCATCAGCAGCAGCTGGAACTCCATCTTCATTTATCTCCTCAATGACCACATTGGAGTTGGATGGTGGTGGTACTCCCCCTGTTGTAGGTAAAAGTAGGTTGGTCCACCTGTCCTTCAGGAACTGAAGTTCATCTATTGTTTCCTGCAAGTGTTGGAGTTTGAGTTTGATGAATTCCTGTGAAAGATACACATTACCAGAAATGTTGACACGAATGTTCTCAACATTTGGGGGTGCATTTCTCTGATGTGTTCTGGAAGGGCCTGGTTGATCAGAAGTAGAGGGTCTGGAAGATCTCTGTGGACTATCAGTACCAGGAGCAACTATGGGCAAATCAATGATTCTGTCCCCAATCAATAAGGCAGGAGCAATAGCAAGCAGTGGCACTCTCTCCCTCAAGACATCAGTCTTCTTAGCAGTGAAGCCATGGTGCTTCAGATAGTTTGAAATCAAGACTGGATAGGGCAGATTTCCTTTCCCAGTAGTTTTCCCAGTAACTTTCCTCATATGGTGAAAGATGGTATGTCCCAGATTGAACTTCTTAAGTATAGAAATCCTATACATAAGAATGGCTTGGTCTCTTGTGATCTTAGTGGTGTTGGTAGTGGGAATCCAATTGTATATGATCAGCTTATACAAAACAGAATGTAAGGAGGTTAAGTGTCTAGCTAGCATCTTCCTAGTCCACTTAGTCTTTCTACCCCCTGTGATTGCAGTAATCACAACATCCATATCTGGATCATCATCCTCATCAACATTAGGAGTGTGCAAGAACTCATTAATAAGTTCTGGAGTGAATGGCACATCCCTCCCCCTAAAATTAACAGTACCATAAGACCTAGAACTCCTTTTTCCATAACTTTTCTTCATACAGGCATAGAATTCATAAGACCAGTTTGTAAGAAAAGCTTCACCAAATGTAACAGCATTCAACAGATTTCTATCCTCTAAGAACTTAAGCATACCCTTACTATCAAAATCAGGCACATTTATTCTTTTCTCAATCAACAGCTTCCTCTTAGAATAAATTTCTAACCTTTTCTCAACATAAGTGGAGTGATCAGAGATGCCTTCATTTTCTTCCTCAGAAGGCAGTTCCTCATCAGGATCAGTGTCTCCATCATGTGCAGAGGAGCTTTTGGATGAGCTCTTTGCTTCAGCAGATGAGCTCTTTGCCTCAGAAGATGAGCTGTCTCCACTTCCATCATCATCAGGTTCTGGTGTGGGCTCTTTTGCAGCAGCAAATGACTCAGCATTCTTCTTAAGAGATTCTTGCATGTCTCTTAGGCAAACATTGAAATCAGAATCAGAGTCTGATTCAGCAGGTTCTTCTTCAGGGATCATCTTGGCTTTCCCTTTTTCTTTAGGATCAGCAGCAACTTTCTTCCTTCGTTCAACAACAGCTTTCTTTGGTTTCTTTGCAGCAACAGTGGCAACTTCGGTTTCTTCATCAGATTCAGTGAACACTTGAATCGGTTCACTAGCATCAGCTCCGGCTTTCTTCTTCTTCCTCATAGATTCAGAGTAATCTATTCGGGTAAACACACGGTTTGACCTCCTCCTTTGAACAGGGCTTCTCTGTTTTTTTCCTTTCTGTGCATTCTTCTTGAGAGGAATGGGAGCAGACTCATCAGAGACAGAGAGTGAAGAATTTGTACCATCATCAGAAGCTTCAGCATCTTCCATTTCGACATCCTCAGAATTGGATGCATCAGCACTAGCTTCTCCTTCAGCAACGGTTTTCACATTCCGTTCCGGTGCAGCTGGCTCAGTAGGGTTTGAAGAATTGGAGGTTTTGGCAGCAGCAGCCATTTGGGCAGTTTGTTCGGCCAAATAGCTCGAGATATCCACAGTGATATCTCCAAACGTCATCACAGGTAGATGACCAGTAGTTCGAAGAGTGTTGGATACCTCTTCAACAGCCCTAGTGAATTCTTCAACAGTTGAGTCTTGTGGGATGTGGGTAGTTGGTGGAGTAGTTTGTGGAACAGGAGTGGTTGTTGATGGAGTTGCAGAGACATTGGTGTCGGCATTTGAGGAATTTGACTGTTGTGAGGCCATTGAAGCAAGAAGATTGAGAGAATTTTGGGCGTTTTGATCGGAAGATTCAGGAGAAGAGTGTGAGTGAGAGTGTGATCGAGGGTGGTTTCCAGCCATTAAGAAGAATCGGTTGGATTTCCAAGGTAGATTTTTGAGAGTGTATGTAGTAAATTTGGGAAATACACGGCCAAAGAACAGTTTCTGCAAATACAGTACTTAACAAAAACTCGAAAAAGACAATTAGCAAAATAAATCACAATTAATTGAGTTTTATAGAGAGAATGAGTGTAGTTGGAGCTTAACACGATTAATTCCAGAAATAATTTGATAGTGCTCCACATTTTTAGCCACAACCTAGATCATGGTTTAATTTGTGGGAAAAATCAATTTTATTAATTAATTGAGTAATGAAGAAGTTTCTAGAATTTTTACTTAGTCCAAGCATAATCTGAAAAATAAAAAACGTGGATTAGTATATAGTTAAATAAATAAAATAAATCTCAATAAATAATTAAATAATTACAACAGATAAAAATAAATTCGAATCAGGCAATGTTGTGCTCAAAACTGTTACAAACACCTCAACACGGTTTTTACATGAATTTGCTTCATTTGTGTTGCACCATATTTTTTCCTTTTGTGTTATAGCATCTAATTTGTATTGATCCATTGTTCCTGTAGAGTACATCGTAGTAGCGAACTCCGTGCCCCATACTTACTTAATGGATTACAAATATGTTGATGTTTTTACCAAATATCACCTTTTGAAAAGAAGGCATCGTAGTAGCGAACTCCCTGCTCCATAGTTACTCAGTGATTTGGTACATCTTTTAGTATGCTAATAACATTCTCATTTTTATGCATTTGAGAGGTGTAAGACATGTTTATTTTTGCACTCCAAGGTTCTTAGATTCGTAGATATTTTACAAAGGAATTATTTAACTAAGTAAGAAATAAATTCAACTTATAAAATTTATACAACCCATGATGTTGTCCCAAATGCTACCGCATTTGTGACAACATCCATCCGAATTTTTCAGATAGTGCTCATCCCAAGAGATTTCCTCAAGATTGAGAATCTCTCATGGTCTAATGCCTTAGTAAAAATGTCAGCATTTTGTTTTTCAGTAGGTATATACTCCAACTTCACAATGTTCTTCTCTACTAAATCTCTCATAAAGTGGTGTCTAATGCTAATGTGCTTTGTGAGTGAGTGTTGTACAGGATTTTTAGAAATGTTAATGGCACTAGTATTATCACAAAAGATAGTAAGTATACCATTCTCAATACCATAGTCATGGAACATCTTGCTCAGCCACAAGAGTTGTGTGCAGCAGCTTCCAGCAGCAATATACTCAGATTCTGCAGTGGATTGTGAAACACAATTCTGCTTCTTGCTGTGCCATGAAACAAGATTGTTTCCCATGTAGAAACATCCTCCACTCGTACTCTTTCTATCATCTATGTCTCCAGCCCAATCAGCATCACTATAGCCAATCAAAATGTTGTTGGTGTCCTTAGTATACCAGATTCCAAGGTCACTTGTTCCTGAAACATACTTGATGATCCTCTTCACAGCATTCAGGTGAGATTCCTTTGGATTAGCTTGGTACCTAGCACAAACACACACACTGTACATAATATCTGGTCTACTAGAGGTTAAATACAGTAAACTACCTATCATGGATCTGTAAAGTGTTGGATCAACATCTGTTCCAGCACTGTCTTTGCAAAGTTTCAAAGAAGATCCCATAGGAGTTTTCATTGGTTTTGAATTCTCAAGACCAAATATTTTAACCAAGTTCTTAGCATACTTACTCTGAGAAAAGAAAATACCATCACTGCATTGTTTGATTTGAAGACCTAGAAAATAGTTCAAGTCTCCAACCATACTCATTTCAAATGTTGCAGTCATTGCCTCAACAAATTTACTCAACATTTTATCACAAGTAGAACCAAACACAATGTCATCAACATATATTTGAGCAATTAGTATATTATTTTCAGTGTGCTTAATGAACAAAGTTCTATCTGCCTCTCCTCTAATAAATCCATATTCCAAAAGAAAGTCAGTAAGCCTACCATACCATGCTCTAGGAGCTTGTTTAAGGCCATATAATGCTTTCTTAAGTTTATATACATGATCAGGATACTGTGGATCTTCAAATCCTATAGGTTGTTCAACATATGCTTCTTCATTTAAAATGCCATTTAGAAATGCAGCCTTTACATCCATTTGATGAAGCTTAATATCAATAAAACATGCAATAGCTAGCAGTAATCTAATAGATTCTATCCTAGCAACAGGTGCAAAAGTTTCATCAAAATCGACTCCTTCAACTTGGGTGTAACCTTGTGCTACTAACCTAGCCTTGTTCCTAACAATATTACCAGATTCATCAGTTTTATTCTTGAATATCCACTTTGTTCCAATGACATTAGTATGACTAGGTCTTGGAACAAGTGTCCATACTTCATTTCTTTCAAACTGACCAAGTTCTTCATGCATAGCATTAATCCAGTTTTCATCAGTTAAGGCTTCTTTAGCACTCTTAGGTTCAATTTCAGATAAATAGCATTCAACATTTACAACATTACACATAGAAGACATGCATATTGTTCTTACCACATCTACCTTGTTTGATCTTACTCTTCCTCTTGTTTGCACTCCAACTGTAGCATCGCCTATGATATGGTCAGAAGGATGACTTTTACCTATTCTTGAAGAAGGATTCGTTTTGGGAATGTACTGGTCATTCTGTGAAGTTACAACTGTCTGTTCTGTCGATGTTGACCCAGATGTGTTAACATTTGGTGCAACATTCTCAGACTTCAGTGTATTCTCAGAAGTGTCAGTAACCTGTGATACATCTTCTTCATCTTTGTCATCTGTAAGACCTTTATCATCATCAAACACAACATTAACAGATTCTTGAACAGTGTTAGTTCTAAGGTTATAAACTCTATAAGCTTTACTATTTCTAGAATAGCCTAAAAAGAAACCTTTATCACTTTTAGAATCAAACTTATGAAGTTGATCCCTATCATTCAAAATGTAACACACACAACCAAATACATGAAAATATTTCACATTAGGTTTTCTGTTGTTCAAAATCTCATATGGTGTTTGATTAGTTCCAGAACGAATAAAAACCATATTAATAATATGACATGCAGTATTCAATGCTTCTCCCCAAAATTTCTTAGCAAGACATTTGGATGTAAGCATAACTCTAGCCATTTCTTGTAAAGTTCTATTCTTTCTTTCAACAATTCCATTTTGTTGTGGAGTTTTAGGAGATGAATATTCTTGCAAGATACCCTTTTTATCACAAAAATCATTAAACATGCTGTTTTCAAATTCCCTACCATGATCAGTTCTAATACGGCCAACTTTCAAGTTAAAAACATTTTTGAACCTCTTATAAAGAATTTTAAATGCAGCAAATGCTTCAGATTTGTCTCTTAAAGACTCTACCCAGGTATATCTAGAAAAATCATCTACCACAACTAAGGAATACCTCTTTCCTCCAATGCTTTCAGTTTCCATAGGACCCATCAAATCCATGTGCAGTAATTCAAAGCATCGATGTGTAGTACAATGTGACAGCATTTTGTGTGACATTCTTACCTGCTTACCTTTTTGGCATGGTCCACATACAGTGGTGTTGTGAAACCTAAGTTCTGGAATTCCTTTTACTGCATCTGCTTTGATTAGCTTTTTCATTGCTCTGTAATTTGCATGACCCAATCTTTGATGCCATAGAACATTTTCATCATGTTTTGACAAGTTACACATATTTGTTCCAATAAGATAGCAATTATCAGCTGACCTAGTACCAGTCATGACACAAACTTCATCTTTATTAAGAACATAACATGAATCTTTATCAAATTTCACATGCAAATTATCATCACAAAGTTGACTAATGCTAATCAGATTTGCAAGTAAGCCATCAACATGTAATACATTTTTAAGCTTAGGAAAACCTTCAACATTCAAAGTTCCTTTACCAACAATTTTTCCTTTAGAACCTCCACTCTATGTAACACTACCACTATTCAAGGTCACATAATCAGATAAGAAATCAATACGACCTGTCATATGCCTTGAACAACCACTATCAAAGTACCATAATTCAGGTAAACATGCTTTTAAGGAGGTATGAACAACATTACAGGTAGCTTTTGGTTTCCATGCAGATTTCAAAAACTGTTTACCAGGATGTGACAGTTTCTTATGCAGCATTTTCAAGTTTTTCTGTTCTTCAAACAACTTTATACAGTAAGGACGAATGTGACCAATTTTGAAACAGAAATGACAGATATACTTTCTTTTAACCTTGTGAGACTCTGTTTCTGCAGATGTTGGCCCAGATGTGTCAACATTTGCCTTAACAAATTTCACAGGTTTTCTAAATTTATCAGAAATAGAAGCAGTAGTACCATCATAACCTAAACCATGATTATTAGACTTACCAGTAGCTATAGCATTATTTACCTCAGAAGCACTCTTGGAATATTTCTTGAAACATAAAGTAGAATTTATCAATTTCTCCTTTAAGTTACAGATTTCCAGATCTCTTTTGGTAAGAATAACTTCTAGCTTGGTGATTGTGTCTGTCAAATCCTCATTCCTTTTATTCAGAGAATCAAGGGTGAGTTTCTGATTTTTCCAATCATCTAACAACTTTTGGTATTCATTGTCATCATTCCTTTTTCCTGCATCATCAACTAAACCATTAAAACAGTTCAAATCTGGGTGACTCTGTTCTGATGTTGCTGTAGATGTTGAAACATCAGGTACAGCATCAGAATCTGTTTCATCCAGATCATCATCTGAGGAATCATTATAATCAATTCTGGTAAAATTAGAATATTCATTCTGATTTAATTCATCAAGATCATCATCAGAATCATCACTCAAGGTAGCACTAAAATTCAGTTTTTGCTTAAGTCTAGTATTGGCACATTCATTTGCATAATGACCATAACCAGAACAAGCATTGCATTGAACTGATTTTCGAAATTCAGGATCATACCTTGGTTTACCTTCACTCTTTGATAGTCTTGGTGTGAATTGACCTTTCCTCCTTTCTGGTTGAGGTGTTGATGTGTTGATTTGAATCTTAGGCTGAATATTTCTAGATTTGTTCACAGATTTCTTAAGAAACTTATTAAAGTGCTTAGTGAGCAAGGCAATGTTGTTAGGATTGTTGAGACATTCATCAAGCAATTCTTCATCAGAATCAACTTCAGTAATGATAGGTTGAGACTCAGAAATGTTTGATGTTTCTCCTTTAAAAACCACAACTTTCTTATCAGCATCATTTTCATCATCTTGATTAGTGTTTATTTCATATGTTCTAAGAATACTCACTAACTCATTTTGACTTAATGTATCTGTATTTTTTGCCTCTTCAATAGCACAAATTTTAGCATCAAATCTTTTAGGAACAGATCTTAATATCTTATGAACTACTCTAACATTAGAAATAGGGTCACCAAGAGAATGTGATTCATTGATTATCTCACTTAATCTTTCATTGTAGGCTGAAATGGTTTCATCTTCCTTCATTCGGAGATTCTCAAACTTTGTTCCCAACATTCGAAGCTTAGTTCTTCGAACACTTTCTGAACCTTCACAATGCTCTTGCAACCTGTCCCATGCATCTTTAGAAGTAGAACAGTTAGATATAATTTTAAACATTGAAACATCAACAGAAGTAAAAATTGCATTTAAAGCTTTAGAATTGTAGCTTGCTGTTGTTATTTCATCAGCCGTCCAGTCAACTTCTCTCTTGAGTTGTATTTCACCATCTGCGTCTGCTGGTCTTTTTGGAGCTTCCCAACCTGTAAGTACAGTCCTCCAAGCACGTTCATCAATTGACTTGATGTACATACGCATCTTAGGCTTCCAATAGGCATAATTCGAACCATCTAAAACGGGTGGCCTAAGTGCAGTGGATATGTGATGTGTTTCCATTGCTAACCTACACTAAAAACACACTTGACCAAAGATCTAACCTAGTGTCGTCAGGTATCAGCTCTGATACCAACTGAAAGTGTGCTGTGGTATCTATATGAAGTGTTTAAGTTTAAGTAGAATAATGTTGTACTAAATGTTGTGACAATTGGTACAACACTGACTCTAACAGAATATCAGAAATTAAGATTAACACAGCGGAAGACTTGAAACACTAAAAACAAACGTGACACAATGGAAATAATTTTCACATAGATTTTATAAATAAAAATCTATGCTAGCCTTACGGCGAAAAACAATACTTATCTTCAAGTACAAATGTTGTGTGAAATGTTACAGCATTAACAATCACAACGAAACTATAAACGAGGCAGGTGCCAAGTCTAGAAAACGAACTAAGTGTATAAATTATACACTGTCGAAATGCCTAGTCTATCTAATGATTACACTCTCAATAGATAAGAAGACACACATTCATACGGGTGGTATACAACGTATGAACTAAAATGTAGAACTATTGGCCACAATTTCCTAACAGGGATGAACGCTCGGTCTAGGATATTGATCGAATAGAGCACACAGAATTATGAAGCCTTCAATGGGTATTTATAGTGTGGGATACGAAATTCTAGAGGCTTCCACATTGAGGTCCTATTTTTTAGGAAACTCAACTTCCACAACTTCCATGATCTTTCTAGATCCTTCTAGGCTGCTCCAGGTCGTTCCAAATGTATCTAGGCTGTTCTAGCATGTTCTCCAATGTTCTGGAATCTTCCAGGTTCCAGATCCTTGTAGAAGCTTCTAGATCCTGCCAGAAATGCGACAACATTTAGATCAACATTTAATGTAGCATTTCAGAAAAGACTTAGAAAAAATCTCGGAAGGTCAAATTAAGATGTTGTTGATAATGTTAAGGCATTTAAGAATTAACAACATCTACATATAGCTTCTTGGAGAAGCTAAAAGCTTGAGAGCTTTGGGAGAGTATATTGCTTTGGGTTGGGTGATTTGGTGGAATGTGTAACTTGTTCTTTACAAATGAGCCTTTTAGGCATTATATAGTGGTTTTTGGGGGCTGCCCGCCCTTTACACGTGGCACACCCTTGCTGGACCTGTCTTCTGCCCGAAAAGGTGATGGGATGGCGCATTTAATGCTAAACCGCCTCTGGTGGTCGTCCTCGCCGAGATGCCGAGGAGCTAAACCGCCTCTGGTGGTCGCCGGAGGACCTGGTCGTCGGGGAAGGTGGTCGCCAACACCTTGAAGGAAGGTGGTCGCCAACACCTTGAAGGAAGGTGGTCGCCACGCTCCGAGTCGTCTCCCAAGGCTTCAACACTTAGAATTCTCTAGCTAAAATAGACACGTGCTCGCCAAGACATTTGGGCGAGCAGCTAACTAAAACATGTGCTCGCCCACATCTTTGGGCGAGCACTTAAATATATTAAACACATTACTTTTATTACAATTTCTTCATCTTGTTGACTAGTCGTCGCACGACTTGTTGACTGGTCATCGCCACGTAAGCTGGTGACTAGGATTGACTTGTCAAAGATTGACTTCTTTGACTAGGTATAACATTTGCCCCCTGGTCGCCTTTCTTCGTATTCGTAGAATAGTAAGGCGAGCAGTGTGATCGCCTGTATGGAAAGCAAAATTGTTTCCAACAAACAAATCGATTTTGAAATCTTGATGACGTAAGATGGAGGCGGTCGCCTCGTTTCCTACGCCGAGCACGACTTTCGAAACACCTTTTAATGATGGCGTTTTGAATTGCGCGCGTGGGGCGCGTGCCGACCTCAAAGGTCGCGCGTGGGGGTCACTTTCCAACCTTAATTTCGGAAATGACCCCAAATTTTGGGAAAATTACGGATTTTACCCCGTTTTTTGCACATTGGTCCCTGAAATTACTTGCCTATAAATATGGCCTTCTTCTTCTTCAAAACACTTTTCACTTCTGCAAATTTTCGAATTTCTCCTTGTGCTTCCCTTCAAGCTTCTTCTTCAAGCTTCTTCAAAACAACTCACATTTTCTTCTTTAAAACTTCTTTCTCCCCCATTTCTATAGAAAAATTGGAGGTTGGTGGTGGCTCCGGCAGTGGTCCGCCGCCGTTGGATGGTGGTGCCAGCCCTTCCGGCGAGGGTGACCGTTTGGCCCTGGCCTTAATGGAAAGGGCAACCTCTTCGGGTTCTAGGATTTATTCCCCCAACCCCATTAATGTAGGTCCTCCCATTCTTCCGGTCGATAGTTGGGATGAGATGTTGGAAGCGGTCGACGTAGCTGTTAACAATGAGACCGACGAGTCTGAAAGGGACGATGCCGGCAACGATGCTGAGGAGGGTGCCGAGGAGACTGATTCAGATCTGGGCGATCCAGATCTGAACATGAGAATGGGCGAGCAACTTGACCTGGCCCGAGTCGAGGAGACTTTGACGAGCAGTCTCCGCGAGGATTATGAGGAGATTGTTCGCTATGCGGCGAGCATAAAGGATGTTTCGAGTGGGCGAGAAGACCTGGATGGCGATGAGCTCTCGAGGAAGACCTTCTACAAGTACTTTTGCGATTACCTGCCTAGGGAGGTTCCTCGCCCATACCGAGTAGCATATGAATCGAGGTATGAAGCTAGTATGTATGTGAGCACTGTCTCCTCGCCCCAGCTGGAAAATTCTCGAAAAAAATATCAATTACCGGCCGATGTTTGCTTCTTTGTCCCTCGCGAAGATGAGAGGGCCGACCAGCCGCCAGAAGGGATGGTCGTCGTCAACATCGGTATGATGGAGGCAGGGCTGAGGTTCCCCCTGCACCCCAAAATCTCAAATTTCTTACATTTTCTAGGGGTGGCCCCCTCTCAAATATTGTCGAACGGGTGGTCGAACTTGATTGGGCTCCTTACGGTGTTCGGCCTGGTGGCGATCGAGAACGGTTGCCTGAACACTTGGCTTAGCCCGAAAGAGATCAACTATCTCCTTCAAGCGGCCGAGGCCGGCAAGAAGGTCGGCGAGGGTTATTATTACGTAAGAGGCCGTGATAACATCAAATTGGTCGAAGAGGTCCCCAACAAGATTCGAGATTGGAAGACCAATTGGTGGTGGGTAGCCGGGGACTGGAAAAGTGCAGTGAGGCCAGATGGGTCCTCTGCTCGCATTCCCATCGCGACCGACTACCAGAGAATGCGTGGTAAGTCTTTTTATTTCTGCTCGTTCTTGTCTATACTGAATAACTCCTCGCTTTTTGTAGGTGAATTTGTTCGCACGAAGACTGCCGAGCACCGTCTTTCGTCCCTCTTCCAATATCACATTTGCTGCGTGCTTAGACGTCGCTACTTGGAGAGGTCCTACCGCTTTTTGAACAAGGAGTGTATGCGAGAGCGAGCAGGCCTTAGAGTACCTCCTCATCACATCACTCGAGATTTCCCTCCAGGTATCGAAATATTTCTAAGTTTTTTGTGAAATTTCTTTTCGTCACACTGACTCCTTGTTTTTCTTTTTTAGTAGTGGTTCCTGAAAAAGTTATCACATACCTTCCTCCAACCCTCAAAGTCGATCGAATCATGTCGAGCAGAATGATTCAACAAGCGAGGATGCTCCGCGAGCGTCAGATCATCGACGGCTCAGGAAAGAGTAAACGGAAAGGGACGGAGACCTCGGGGTCTCCTCCGAAGAAAGTTGCGAAAACAACCCGAGGGGGTTCTTCTCGCCCACCTGCTGCCGAGCAGAGGGCCGAGCAAGCGGATGAACAGAGGGTCTCTCCGAGGAGATCTCCAACGAGGTTTAACTCGCCTCCCCCCGCACAGGTCGTATCCCCTCCTCACAGGACCACTCGGTCGCGAGATGTTGCTGCGAGCTCGTCCGCCGGGCAGAGGGCCCCTGGGGACAACACTCTTCTCGGCTGGGACGCCGTAAGGGTTGCCAAGTAAGTTCTCTAAAAGAAATTCCTTTGAATATTTTCTAAGTACTTTTCTAATTTTCCCTTGTCTTGATTACGGTTGCCGAACACCCGCTCGTCGAACCTTTCAATGAGAACCTCGCCGGCTATTACCGCTCGCGGGATCCAGCCAGCCAAGAGCCTCTGGATCCGATCACTCTAAGGGCCATGAAGAATCTGCCCCGATCGTTGACGACAACACTGGTCGACGAGGTGAATAACCATAACTCTCTGGAGAATGCGAGACTGGTCGCCATTGATCTTAGCCGTGCATCTTTCACTATCGAGAAGCTTGCCAGCCAGATCTGCGAGAGTCGCAAAATCAGCGATGACAGGAGCGCGAAACTCGCCCAAATGGCTAGGGCTAAAGCCGGCGTCAAGAGGCAGTTGGCCGCTTCTGGGGAGAAGGTGGCCGACCTTGAGGTAAAGTTGGCCGATGTTGAGGCAAAGTTGGCCGATGTTGAGGCAAAGTTGGCCGATTCTGAGGCCCAACTTGAGATGGTTCGGAAGAAAGATCAGGAAGATCTTCAAGAGATCGAAAATCTCCGTGCTCGCCTCAAAGCTGCCGAGGACGAGCTAAGAGTGAAGACCGCCGAGGTAAACACTGTTGAGGAAGATTTGGCCACTCTTCGGCGAGAGTTGGTCGCCATGACGGATGAGCGAGATGAAAGCAATGACATTGCTGGAAGCGTTGCTATTTTAACAGTGGCGCTCACTGCCCACGGACTCGTCCATAAACTTAAAGAAGTTCATCCAGATGTGGACGTAACTCTGCTCGGCGGGTTCATAGACGACCTCCTCATGTTGGAAAATCCTCAACCGGAATCAAAACTTTCTCTGCTCCCTTTGATTAAACTGGGACTCCAGTTCCCTCGTCTTTTGGGTGTTCCGGTACTTTTCGAGGATCCACCAGAAGACTCCCCAACTCAACAGGGCGAACAGAGTGTTCCTGCCGAGGTGGAGGTCGCGGACGAGGATGAAGTTGCCGGCGAGCAGGATGCTCTGGCCGAGGGGAATGCTGCAGAGACTTAGTTTCTTTTTTACTTCTTTATTTTGTTTTTTAGGACTTTTAGCCTTTTAAGGTTTTTCAATGAATGAACTTTTTGCTTATGATGTGTTCGTTTATATTGAGTGATCGTCCTCGTCACTGCTTTTCGATTTATGTTATGATTATTTTTTGCAAGCATCTTTCAGTAAATACTTATCTTTTGATTTTGCCTTTCATTGGTTTGCGTTCATATGCTTTAGATAGTGATCATCGTTGCCACTACCTCGCGAGCATCTTTAAGAAAGAGTGCTCGTCTTTCCTTGCGAGCATCTTTAAGAAAGAGTGCTCGTCTTTTCTTGCGAGCATCTTTAAGAAAGAGTGCTTGTCTTTCCTTGCGAGCATCTTTAAAAAAGAGTGCTCATCTTTCCTTGCGAGCATCTTTAAAAAAGAGTGCTCATCTTTCCTTGCGAGCATCTTTAATAAAGAGTGCTCGTCTTTCCTTGCGAGCATCTTTAAGAAAGAGTGCTCGTCTTTTCTTGTGAGCATCTTTAAGAAAGAGTACTCGTCTTTCCTTGCGAGCATCTTTAAGAAAGAGTGCTCGTCTTTTAGAGTTAACCATTCGTCGGTTGAACTCTTTTGTTTGTTAGGTAGTGATCGTCGTCGCCACTACCTTGCGAGCATCTTTAAGAAAGAGTGCTCGTCTTTTCCTTGCGAGCATCTTTTAAGGAAGAGTGCTCGTCTTTTAGAGTCAACCATTCGTCGGTTGAACTCTTGATTCTTATCTGGCTACGCAGAGCCTCATCTAAAATTTCTAAAATTTATCTAACACTTGATGGAATTTAAAACTTTGACTTGTATTGAAATGATGACTAGATACAAACTATACAAATATAAAAAATTTAAAAACTTACTAATAATACTTCTTCAGCTTGACCGCATTCCATGGGTACTTGCTCGGCTTGCCCTCAAGATCTTCTAGCTCGTACGATCCGTTCAGGAGTGTGCGCGTTATTCGGTACGGACCCTCCCAAGTCGAGCCAAGTATGCCAATGGACTGTTCCGTCGCCCTCCGAAGTACGAGTTGGCCGATAGTGAATTGGCGAGCACGTACTTTGGTGTTGTAGTAGCGCTCTGACCTTTGTTTGTAGACCACATTCTTCTCGTCCGCTGTTAACCTTCGCTCTTCTAGGAAGTCAAAGTCGGAGAGCTGTGCATCGTTATTCAACTGCTCGTCATAATTTGCCACTCGAAAAGTGGGGACCTGCCCCTCTGCTGGTATGACAGCTTCGGTTCCGAACGCGAGCGCGAACGGAGTTTCACCAGTAGAATTCCTCGTGGTCATCTGATATGCCCACAGAACCATGTGCAGCTCGTCCGCCCATTTTCCCTTCAATCCATCTAGCTTAGCTTTCAAGGTGTGCTTGATGATTTTTTTGATTGCTTCTACCTGGCCATTTGATTGTGGATGATAGGGTGTTGAAAAAATTTTCTTGATGTTCCACTCTGAGTAGAAATCCAGCATGTCTTGACTTGTGAATTGACGTCCGTTGTCGGTCACTATTGCTCGTGGTAGGCCGAACCTGCAAATTATGTTCTTCCATATAAATTTTGTCATCTGAGCCGTTGTGATGGTCTTCAATGCCTTTGCTTCCGTCCACTTGGTGAAATAATCAACTGCTACGACTACGAAAGTTACCCCCCCCCCCCCGACGCCAGGCGGGAAAGGTCCGATGATGTCGATGCCCCACTTCGCGAAGGGCCAAGAACTATAGACGGAGATGAGCTCGTCTGGAGGTGAGTGAATAACCGGAGCAAAAGCTTGACATCTCTTGCACGTCTGGGCGTAATGAATTGCATCCTTCTTTAGTGTTGGCCAAAAGTAGTCTTGCCTCATGATCTTTAAAGCGAGCGCTTGCCCCCCTGTATGATATCCACATGCTCCATCGTGGATTTCGTGCATGACGATCTTCGCTTCGTCTTCTCCGAGGCATTTCAATAAAGGCATTGAAAAACCCTGTTTGTACAGCTGGTCGCCAATAATAGTGTACCTTGCGGACCTGAGCTGCAACCTGGTCGCCTTCACTTTGTCTGCCGGGAGCTCGCCGGTCTTGATGTACCTGGTGATCGGCGACCTCCAGTTCTCGTCGCTGGTCGCTTCAACCTGCAAAATTTGACCTCTGTTCACCGATGGGGAAGAAATTTTAGTGATGGTTGCTTCTGAAAATATTGCCTCCCCCTCTGAAGTGGCCAGCCGAGCTAACGCATCTGCTTGCGTATTCTCCTCCCTAGGGATTTGCTCGATGTGGAATTGATCAAATTGCTCGAGTAATCCTTTCACTAGGTCTTGGTACTTTATCATTTAATCGCTGCGAGCCTCGTAATCGCCCGTAATTTGACATACAACCAGCTGAGAGTCAGAAAAAATTTTAAGTTTTCTGGCGCCCACGGCCATAGCCATCTTGATTCCTGCGACCAGAGCCTCGTACTCTGCTTCGTTGTTGGTCGCCCGATACTCGAACTCGATCGCCGAAGTAAACGTCTGTCCGGTTAGGCTGGTGAGGACGATTCCTGCCCCTACTTTGGTGTTCGTCGACGAGCCATCGACGAACAGTGTCCAAGGAAGTTCGATTCCCTCATCCAATTTCTCCGGGAAAGTGAGCTCTACAATAAATTCAGCCAACACTTGTCCCTTGATTGCCGTTCTGGGTGCGTAGGTGAGCCCAAATTGCCCGATTTCCACCGACCATTTCAAAAGTCTTCCAGTGGTAACCGGACGATGTAGTGCTCGCCGTAGAGGAAAGGTCGTGAGGACGACCACCTCGTGGTCGAACAGGTATTGCCTTAGTTTTCTGACGCTCATGACCAGTGCGTACGCCAATTTTTCCATTGGAGTGTATCTCAACTCCGCATCTCTTAGTGATTGACTTACGTAGTAGATTGGCAGATGTGTGCTCCCCTCTGCTCGGACGAGCACTGAACTGATCGCACAGTCAGTGGCCGCCAAGTATAGGTACAAAATTTCGCCGGGGACTAGCTTAGATAGGACCTTCGGATCTGATAGATATTCCTTTAGATTTCCGAAAGCTTTCTCACACTCATCGGTCCATTCGAACCTCCCTTTTTTCAAAGCGTCGAAAAAAGGTTTGCAATGATCGCCCGTTCGTGCAATAAATCTGTTCAGCGATGCAAGGCACCCTGTCAACCTCTGGACTTCTTTCACATTCCTTGGGCTTTGCATGTTGATGATTGCTTGAATTTTACTCGGATTTGCCTCGATGCCCCGCTGGCTAACCAGGTGCCCCAGAAATTTTCCTGAACTAACTCCAAAACTGCATTTCTTTGGATTTAACTTCATGTTATATTCCTTTAGAATATCGAACGTCATGGCAAGGTGGTGTAGGTGATCCTCTTTCCGCAAGCTTTTGACGACGATGTCATCGATATAGATCTCAACCATCTTGCCGATGTGTTTCTCAAACATTTTATTTACCAGTCTTTGGTACGTTGCCCCCGCATTTTTCAAACCGAAAGGCATTCTCTTCCAGTTGTACATCTCGACGGCAATCATGAAGGCCGTATGTCGCTGGTCGTCGGGATGCATCGCAATCTGATGGTATCCTGCGAAAGCATCCATGAAAGTTAACATCTCGTGCCCCGCTGTATTGTCTACTAGATGATCGATGTGGGGCATCGGAAAATGATCTTTCGGACAGGCATCGTTGAGATCCGTGAAGTCTATACACAATCTCCACGACCCGGTCGTCTTTCTGACGAGCACTGGATTTGCCAACCACTCGGGATCAGTTCCAGTTTTCTCGATTAATTTGTTGTCGATTAATTTTTCGACTTCGACCGCCAAAGCCGCATATTTATCAGGCCCAAACTTTCTTCGTTTTGGGGTGATGGGTCTCCTTGTTGGATCAATATTCAATCTGTGGCAGGCATGGTTCATGCTAATGCCCACCATATCCTCGTGCGACCAGGCGAATGCACCGATGTTTTCTTTCAAAAATGCGACCATATCTGACCGCAATTGTACTGGTAAATTTGAACCAATGAATACCTCGAGTTCTAGACGAGCTTCGTTTAAATGGATGGTTTCAAGGTCCTCCGCTGGGGTTGCCCATTCTTTAGGCTCCTTCCAACGAGGATCCTCGATTCCGAATTTTGGCTCAAAGCCTAACCTAGGCTCCAGATCTGGAATGTTCTCTGGAACCTGGTCGTCGGGGATCTGGTCGCCCGAACCTGTCTGCTCGTCAATTTCCATTGGGGTGTGGTCGTCCACTTCCATGGAGGCGTGCTCGTTCGCCTCCACTTGGTGGTCTTCGAAACTCCGACTGCACTCCCCAACTTCAATTTTTCGATATTTGCTAGGAAGACCCTCCAAGTAGTTCATTTGTTGTTCTTGTTTTTGACACTCAATATACTGGCCAATCATAGTGGTTTCTTTAGAATGACGTTTTGCAAAACGGACGAGACACTCCCTCGCCCGCGTCTGATCGCCCTTGACGGTTATAACTCCCGCCGGGGTCGGAAACTTTACACAGTAGAAAAAAGTAGAGGCAGCCGACTTGAATTCGTTGCAAACACGTTGTAGGAAGATGGCATGTCGACAATCAAAAAGTCGAGCTACCGAGCATGGTGCATTTCTGGCTCTTTCGACGATGCCAATTCCAGAGACAGTCTGATTTTCCCAATGGGAAGGTTGCGCGTGTCCCCGAACCCGACGATAATATCATCGCAAGGCTCAATGTATTCTGCATATCCACAGAGAGCATCCAAAGTATGCTTGAAGAGGACGTTGGTGTATGCCCCGGTGTCGACCATCATGCGATGGACATTGGTTCCCATAATTTTTCCTGTGATGACCAAAGTATCATTGTTTGGTTGCACCACGCCGTTCAGGTCGTCGTCCGTGAAAAGGACTTGATGGGCTAGAGGCTTCTCGGCAGCCGGAGCGACGCACACTTGATGCACGTTGTTGAGTGCTCGCATCTCACTCTGTTGTCGGCGAACAGACAGAGCTTTCCCGGACTGAGTTCCCCCCAAAGGGCCTTCCAAAACCATACAACTCCCGCCCACGTTATCGATGTCGCCTCCTGGGTTTTTTGGCATGGGAGGAGTTAGTTTTGGACGATTCAACTGCTGGCGCAGGTCGTCGCTGTCGTCGCGACGTTTCTTCCCCCTGTTGTCGCCATTTCTGAGAGGCTTGATGAACTGGGCGAGCTTGCCCTCATTGTACAGCTTGAAAAGGTTTCTCACCAAGTCTCGGCACCCATTAGTGTGGTGGCCGATGGAGTTGTGGTAGTCGCAGAATTTACCACCATCCAAGTTGTCCTCACTTGTGTGCATTGGCTTGGCATGGGGGAGCAGATTCTTTCCCCTGACTGCATTGAATATGCCCCTTGGATCAAGAGAGAGAGATTCTCTGAACTGAATGATCTCTAGGGACTCCTCGAAAGGCCTGAAGTTCGCTGGGCGAGCACTGCCAGCTTGAGTGGTCGCCTTCTTCGGCTGGGACGACTCCCCAGTGTTAGAATTTTTCTTGGGCCAGACCCTCTTGGCCGCTTCAGGCTGCTCGTTAGCCTTGGCGGCATCCATGATTTCCTCCATCTGAAGAAAGTTCCCAGCCCTCGTGCGGAAGTCCGCATAAGAAACTGGGAAAGAAGTATGCATAGATTCGTAGAGCTTGGAACCTATCCTTAGGCCGGAAACAGCCGAGATCAACTTTGTCTCATCGTTTACGGCCTCCCCATCGATCACCAGCCTATCGAAGCGCTCGATGAAGTCCTTGCCAGATTCAGTCAATGATTGGCGAACGTTTGTCAAACGTTGTTTCGAGGCTGGGCGAGCAGCAATGGACCCGAAGTAGGTCAAGAAATGTTGCCCCAGCTCAAGGAATGAGGTGATAGATCCGGCACCCAAAGTTGTGTACCAACGATGAGCCCGGTCCCCCAAAGTTAGGGAGAAGTTTCTGCACTAGGTGGCGTCCGTTGCCCCGATTGAGGCCATATAGCTAGTTTGAGTACTTGGACAAGTGTACTCTGGGGTCGGACATCCCATCGTATGCCGCCATGGAGGGCATCTGAATTTTTCTTTGGATGGGGGCGGTGAGGACCGCAAAACTTATTGGAGGAGCGGGCAGAGTGATTGGTGGGGTGGTCCCTTGCTTCGAGGCGACCACCCCTGCTCGCAAGGCCTCCATTTCTAGCTTCATTATTTTTTGGGTTTCGAGGAACTGGGCGATTTGCCCCTCCTCGGCAGTCTGTGCTCGGGGGATGACATTGTCGTCACGTCGGCTCCCATGAGATGCGGCCGGGCGATCATCATGACGTGATCGCCTGGGAGAATGTCTCTCCGAATGGTGGCTGCGATAACTCTTCGCCGGAGCTCGCGAGCCCTGTCCTGGCCCTACTCGATCGAGGGCGGAGATCCTGTCTCCATGTCCTCTCTTATCAGCCCGATCTCTGTGGTCGGCTTTGTCTGGTCGGCCTCCCAGGTCGAATGGCACCCGGCGAGGAGCCCTTCCGTCTTTGTCATTCATGCGACTAAAAATAGAATTTCGGCCTCGGGAGTCTCCCGTATGGCTGTTGTGGGATTCATCTGCGACCTTGTTCTTTCCCCTGTCTTGGGGGCGCACAAAATATTTGTGATAGGAGCGGTCGTCATCCCCATCATTTCCTCTGGCCTTCGCCTTTTCTTTTTGGGCTTTGTCGAAGGCCTGATCTTTGGCCTTCTCAAGCTCTTCTTTTTTGTTCTGCCTCCTCTTCTCCAAGAGGAAGTCAGAAAAGTCCTTTAAATGCTGGGGATCTTTCAAGATGTCCCCCATGTTCAAGTTTGCAAAAGGATTCACCGGCGTCGGAAGGGGTTCGTTCCCTCCGGGAGCTACAAATCCGTCTTGAGGAGTATGATGAGACATCGTTTAAAGAGTGTCTCCTGGGGATTATTACAAAGATATGAATGTTCTTAAGCTTTCGACGCTTAAAAAACGAAAGATTAAAGTTCTTACGCAGAAGAACGTGCTATTACAACTACTTTCTAGCAAAGTAACAACAACTGAAGCTTGAAAACAAAGTTACAAGGAGATCAAACTCCAAAATATGTCTCGAATACCGCAAATATTCAAGAACACAAAGAACACTAAAATAAGTAAATAAAGCTTTAAACGGTGAAACTACCGATTAAAACCTGAAATAAGGAGTTTGCAAACCGATCGCTCGATGATCGGTCGAAACTGAGATGATGAACACGTAAAAGGACCCCTCCTTCTAGCACCAAATGTTGTACGTGTTTTTGTTGGGTTGACTCGGATGTGGACTATTTATTAGTACGAAGCAAACATATATGATTATTGGGGGTTTATTACGTGTTTAGAGAGGTTTTATATGATGATCTTAATGATGAATAGTAAGAACAAAAAGATATAGCTTCTTGGAGAAGCTAAAAGCTTGAGAGCTTTGGGAGAGTATATTGCTTTGGGTTGGGTGATTTGGTGGAATGTGTAACTTGTTCTTTACAAATGAGCCTTTTAGGCATTATATAGTGGTTTTTGGGGGCTGCCCGCCCTTTACACGTGGCACACCCTTACTGGACCTGTCTTCTGCCCGAAAAGGTGATGGGATGGCGCATTTAATGCTAAACCGCCTCTGGTGGTCTTCCTCGCCGAGATGCCGAGGAGCTAAACCGCCTCTGGTGGTCGCCGGAGGACCTGGTCGTCGGGGAAGGTGGTCGCCAACACCTTGAAGGAAGGTGGTCGCCACGCTCCGAGTCGTCTCCCTAGGCTTCAACACTTAGACTTCTCTAGCTAAAATAGACACGTGCTCGCCAAGACATTTGGGCGAGCAGCTAACTAAAACATGTGCTCGATGTGGGCGAGCACTTAAATATATTAAACACATTACTTTTATTACAATTTCTTCATCTTGTTGACTAGTCGTCGCACGACTTGTTGACTGGTCCTCGCCACGTAAGCTGGTGACTAGGATTGACTTGTCAAAGATTGACTTCTTTGACTAGATATAACAGAGAGTTAGTATGAAATAGGGGTGTATGGAGTCTTTGTACTGGTATACATATACCTCTAGTGTGCGAGAAGGCAGCATTTGAGTAGAAAAGGAATGGGTTTGAATTTTGTGTTGTGATTTGATGTAAGGGCTTGTTTGGGTTTTATGGGAAGGAGGGCGATGGAGATGAAATGAGGGAGGGATAATTGAGGGGTGGTGCAAAGAGGAGGAGTTTGAAGTTTGCGAGCCAAACAAGGTAGAAGATGGTGGGCCCCGCGAGATGGAATGTGGAGAGGGAGAGGGGGAGGGTGGTGAAGAGGTATATGATAGGGGGGAGAGAGAGAAGCCGGGCGGCGCCGGCGGGGATTCGGGCGGCGACTTGGTGGCAGAATATGAGAGAGGCGATTGCGGTAAGCCAGATGTTGATGAAAATCAGAATCTCAGGATCCATATTAAATTAATATTGGTTTGTTAATTTGTGAGTGAATTGATTTAAGTAAATCCGATCGAGGAGTGTTTTTTTATTTTTGAGCTACCACATCCACATGGTTTGGTGGGCTGGCCTCGTGGATACTGTTGACTAGGAAAATAATGTGATATTAAAAATTACTAAAATTTTCGAAATTTAACGAGGGATTTTGCAAGAGTTTATTATATTTGAAATGAATTAAATATGTAATGAATTATAAGTGTTAAGAAATTAATATACAACCATCTCTCTACAAGTTTACTTTTAAATGACATGGGAATTGGGTCTCCTTTTAATTTACAAGTGTCTCATCATCGTTAAGATCGGGTGTAGGGTCGATGCATGGGAGGTACGATGGCCATTACGAGGTTATGATCTACTGTGGTTGGTACATTAATTTTATGTTATCTTTATTATTTAATTTTAAATATAATAAAATTTAATTTATATCTACTTTTTTTTTTAATAATAATAATCTACTCCCTCCGTCACACTCCAAATATCTTCACCACCCTCACCCTTGAAATATACTCATATCAATCTACTTTTTACTTTACTTTATTCATAAAAGTTTACAAAACTACCCCTCAAAACATCAATCAATACACATTTTCTTACATATTTCTTAAAATGTGTGACGATCAAAGGGTGCAAGCTCCTCCTGGACGGAGGAAGTATTACATAATACATTTTTATGAAGCTTAATACCTTTTGGCCCTGTCTAACTACGATAAGAATTAAGAACCATCATGCGACAGAAAATGGAGGTTGGAGCCTACACCTTCAGAATGGTCTTTGAGGATTGAATTTGATTTACTGAGAGACGTTTTATCTGGTGGGATAATAGTTTTTACATTTTTTGTATTTTAGAATTTGGTATACTAATTTTTATTTTGTAGACTAAATACATGTGGGATCCTGTCATAACCGACCAGGTCTGTGATTTAAATTTATTCCTTCGAAAAGCACGCGATTGATACACTATACAATGTTGAACAATTGGAAGAAAAATGGATTTAAGAATGGAGAGGTCCCCAATTGCAACAACAACAACAACGTGTGGAATGCACCGCTCAATTATTGGAAAACAAAAGTGAAGGATAAGAGCAAACAATGTAGAACAAACCGACACTCAGAGCCAGTGACAGACCTAACATTGGAACAGGAGGGTTCAACTTTACCCCTCAAAATTGAAAAAATCTATTTAATACTCCCTCTCATGTCCACAAAAAATGTGCTCACTTTTTTTATACATGTTTTTAAAAAAATTATATTTTATTTACAAAGAATATATTTGGTATAACGAGTAAAGAATATATTTGGTAGATACTCAATCTTCTTATTAAAATAAAAAAAATATTTAAAAGTGAACTATTTAAATAGAATAAACGTATTTTTTGTGGACCTAAAAAAAACAAGTGAGCACACTTTTGGTGGACGGAGGGAGTACTCAGTATCTGTTAGTATATCTCATAGGCGTGCTCAATTCTGAAAAAACTCAAATTCTCAAGTGGTCCAAATTTACTATACTTCTGTCTTTTTTTTCTTTTTCTTCAATATACCTGGCTACTATTTATTTATTATATTATAATTATAATTTTATTTAATAGAGTATATATATCTTTAATTTCATTATTCTCATTTTTCTTTTAAAAATAATATTATTCACAATATTTATTTGTAAACATTCACTTTATAAGTAGACATCACAATACTCAATCATAATCCCAACATATATCTACTTTATAAATAAAATTAATCGATATTTATTAAAATTCGTGATCATTAGTTACACAGAAGCCATTTGTTACAATGACAAAGAGAAGTGGTTAATTGCAATGAAAGAAGAATTGTTATCTCTCGACAAGAACTAGACGTTGGACAACATTGTTGTGAGGCCTAAGAATAAGAAACTTGTTGAGTGTAAGTGGATTTACAAAAAGAAGGTGGAGGCTCAGAGAGGTGACAGCATTAGGTACAAGGCCAGGCTTGTAGCTAAAGGATTTACACAGAAAAAAGGTATTGATTTCAATGAAATCTTTTCGTCTGTTGTGAAGCATTGTAGCATCAGAATCTTACTAGTTATGGTTGCTCAATATGGATTGGAGTTGCATCAGATGGATGTGACCACAACATTTCTTCATGGTACTCTTAAAGAGAACATCTACATGAAGATAACAGAGGGGTTGGACTTAGAAGATGGAAAAAACAAGGTGGGTTTGCTCAGAAAGTCTCTCTATGGTCTAAAGCAAAGCCCCGGACAATGGTACTTAAGATTTGATTAGTACATTTGCTCAACTAGTTTTACAAGGAGCTTGTATGACAATTGTGTCTATTTCAGACGAGTTGGAAGTTCGATTACCTATCTTCTATTGTATGGTGATGATATGTTAATTGCTAGTGAGTCAATTAATGGTATCAATCAAGTGAAGAAGATTCTTTTGGCGGGGAGCAGTGGTGGAGGCTATTCTTGGAGAATAATAGTTATTGGTGGCCTTAGTTCGAGGTGGATATTCTGAGCTATTGGTGGAGAATTGTGAGTGTTATCTCATAATCTCATATCATCTGTGTTTACAAGATGAGTTATAAGATGTCAGCTGATTGGGGTATCAGCTGATAGGGTCAGACAAGATGACTTAGGCCAAATCAGATGAGTTGAAGGTTTTCAGTCAACTGAGATGGAGTTACTTAGAGCCAGCTAAGTTGGTCAAATTAGAAAGGTTGGATTAGTAGGGTTGATAGTCTATTAGCGGAGTTAGTCTTTGACAAGATCAAAGGAATTATAACAGATGAGGGGAGTCAACTGATTTTTGGACAAGTCTTTCGAGGAAGCCGTTACAAGGAGTTTCAACGAACAAGGGGAATAATTGTCATTTCAGTTGAACTCTAATTTGACACATGTGTTGTTACAATGGTTAGCAAACAGTTCTAACTACTTAAGTGTCATTTTAACTATATCAATTGACGTGTTCAATACTCGAATGCTCCTATTATAAATTTATCGTTATTGTTAATGGTGTACGTGGTAGTTATTGACAATAATTTCGATCTCATTAAATGTCAATTTTCTTGTATTGAATAGGAGTGAGATATTTAAAAAAGCACAAAAATTTGTATGCAATATTGCATACATGCAATATTGCATACCAATTAAGGTAAATCTAGATCAAAATTCTTGGGTGAAACACGGGTCAACGCGAGTCAAAACTTAATTAAAATATTTTTTTTCGTTCCCAAATATCATCTCACTACTTGACCAAAATTATGTTATTATAAGACTAAAATTTTATTACTACAAGACCAAAAGTGTATTACTATAAGTCAAAAAATATTATGGACACTTGTTTATTTTAGGCGAAATTACTAGAATATTTTTGAAGTAAAAATATTCTACTACTACATGACTAAAACTTTAAAACTATATTACTACAAGACCAAAATTTTATCACTACAATGTCAAAAGTGTATTACTACATGTTCAAAAATATTTTGGACAATTAGTTTTTTGCGTGAATTTGCCAGAATACTTTTAGACATATACTAGTAAACTTTTGGCCTTGTAGTGGTAATACTTTGACCTCCTAGTAACAATATTTTGGTAATGCAATAAATCACCTATTTGCGATCCGCGAATTTTCTAAATAACCCGGATTCAAGTTTATAATCTGCAATTTTTTTTAATTGTAATAATTAGACATATTTTATGTGTGAAATATTTCACACAAGTATTTCCTTTAATAAAAGAGATTATACAATTGTTGCTATTTCAATAAATCTTTATAGGGCTAGTTTTGGGTGAGACCGTCTCACAGAATGAGATCCGTGAGACGGCCTTTATATATAAAAAGTGATAATGTTTGAGCAAAAAATGATAGTGTTTAAGTAAAAAGTGATAGTCACTTTTGTTAAAAATATTATCACATTTTACTTAAACATTATCACTTTTTTTACAAACCAAAATTTAAAAAAAAAAAAAAAGAATTATCCTAACCAAAATTTTGAAATATGGATTAAAAGGATCCGTTTTACAAAAAAAGATACGGTCTCACACAAATTTTTGCCATCTTTATAAATTGCACAAAATTTCATAAGCAAATTCCCATTTTGTTTTTCGAGATGTTAGGAATTAATATATAAGAATTAATTCCCAACCTCACTACAAGTTCGGACTTTTAGATGAGACGGAATTCTTTCATGGTATCAGAGCAAACCGGGCAAAAACGACCTGGGTTCGATTCCTGTTGAAAGCACTCCACCCATTTAAATTGTCCACTCGATGGGCCTCCTCCCCAAAAGCAAACCGGGCAAAAACGACCTGGGTTCGATTCCTGTTGAAAGCACTCCACCCATTTAAATTGTCCACTCGATGGGCCTCCTCCCCAAAAAAAGGGTAAGAGGTGTTAATCCGGCCCACGAGTGAGGGGGAGTGTTAGGAATTAATATACAAGAATTAATACTCCACCCATTTAAATTGTCCACTCGATGGGCCTCCTCCCCAAAAAAAGGGTAAGAGGTGTTAATCCGGCCCACGAGTGAGGGGGAGTGTTAGGAATTAATATACAAGAATTAATTCTCACCCTCTCTACAAGTTCGGACTTTTAGATGAGACGGATGAGACGGAATTCTTTCAGAAATGAGTTGACTGCTTTATCGGTATATACTCTTTTTTTTAAAAAAATAGAACCTTACGTAATATTTAAATTTTATACCAAAAAAATGAGCAAAAACTAATAATAAAAAAACCACGAAAAAATGGTAGTTAAACTGAGACCGAATAACCGACAGTATAATTGTCGAACCAGCAGTTTTAATTTTTCAGAATCGAAATCGAATTTTAATTATTTTTACGATTTTCATAAGATTTTCAAACTAGCGGTGTCTAACTAGTTGGGAATTCCACATTATAATAAGTACACACAATGAAGACTTTCAAAACAAAAGTAACACAAATAATACTAACACATAAATGGTAATGGGGTGCATCAACTAAACTAGACATTGTTGACCGCATTAATTTTGTCACCTAAAAAACGTACCAAAATCGAGTATTCATTGATCACCTTTAAGTCCACTCCATTCCTAATCAACTGCGGGAAAAACAGCCAGCCACCGGTAACCGCCGCAATCCCCACCGTCAGCGGCCGCGAAATTGCCGCCGGCAACTTCCACCTGCCGCCCACCGCCTTCTTCAACTTCACCTCCGCGGCCACAAGAAAGCCATGTAAAATAAAAAACCACGTGACTTCCCACGTGGGACTGACACGTGTAAAATAATAATAAATTAATTCATGCATCAGTCCTGACACCAAGAAAGTCGCCAAGAGCGCCACCGGTAGGGCCCACCCTCGGCCGAGTATACGGCGTACGGGGAAGTATACAGTGGGGCGTAGAATACTAGTGACCATAAGATTCCATCGGTGGCCCCAGAAGTCTTGAAGTGAGGTGGCTAAATACGGCTGGTCGAACTGCAGCTCGAGATCTAAGCCGATGGCTCGAACCGGCGCGGCTGAGATGGCTAATATCAGCTCCGCGGCGAGGTAGATATGGCAACAGTAGAGAGTTAGTATGATATACGGGTGTACGGAGTCTCTGTATTTGTATAAATACACGATTATTGAAAGAATTCCGCATTTGAGTAGAAAGGGAATCGGTTTGAATTTTGTATTATTATTTGTTGTAAGGGCTTGTTTGGGTTTTATGGGAAGAAGGGCGACGGAGATGAAATGAGGGAGGGATAATTGTGGGGTGGTGCAAAGAGGGGGTTGATTGAAGGCGAAGAGGAGGAGTTTGAAGTTTGCGAGCCAAACGAGGTAGAAGATGGTGGGGCCCGCGAGATGGAATGTGGAGAGAGAGAGTGGGAGGGTGGTGAAGAGGTAGATGATAGGGAGGAGAGAGAGGAGCCGGGCGGCGCCGGCGGGGATTCGGGCGGCGACTTGGTGGCAGAAAATGATAGAGGCGATTGCGGTGAGCCAGATCTTGGTGAAAGTCAAAATCTCATTCTCAGGGTCCATATTGGATTTTGATGGAAAGAGTGAAGACAGACGGTTTAAATAAATCAGACAGATATATTCTTCTTTTTTCAGCAGCCACATGATTGGTGGGTATGCCATGTGACAGACTGATTGAGCACATTAAAGTACACACAAATAATACTCATTCTTTTCCCTTTTTACATTTATTTACAACTTTTTGTTGAAAGCTATCCATATACTTCATCCGTCCCGTGATTAATTACACACTTTTTTTATTGTGATGTCTAAAAATTACTTGTACACTCTTAATATGGAAATACCCCATAAAATTAATAACCTCACAACATCATTTTATTTTCAAATTTGTCACTCATTTTTTCCATACATTTCACTTTACACATCATCAAATTACTTAAAATACCCCTCCTTTATCTTACATCATCAACCACTAAATCCACTTTTCTTAAACAACGTGACGGTCAAACTAGACAAGTTATTCCAGAACGGAGAAAGTATTAAAATTGATGTAATTTTAAGAGAGAATAATAATAAAATATAAAAAAGAGTAGTTTATAAAAAAATGAAATGAATAATTTTCAACGAATGTACAAAAAAAATTATTTTTTTCCGCAATAAACATTCATTTTGCTTTACGTACCAAGACTAAAAAAATATTCTCATTTCATCCAAATTTATTATGATCATTTATTCGTACACGAGTTTTAATAAATACTTAGTTTTTATATAAAATAGATAAGTTAGAGTCATGATGTGATATTTCGGAGTCTATTTATAAATGAGTGATTGTTTATGGATAAAGTGAATGACAATTTGAATAAAAAATTGATGTATGGAGGACAAAAATAAAATAGTGTGAATAATATTATTTTTAAAAAGAGAATCAACATACTATATAATTGAACAATCATAAAAGAAAATTAAGAATAATAAAATTGTACTAATTAATAAATTAATATAAATTGTACTAATAAATTAATATGAATTTTGAGTTGTACATGAAAAATATTGAGTTGATGAATATATATATATATATATATATATATATATATATTGAAAAAGAAAACTCGTTTGTATACAAGTATATGGTAGAACTTGAAGTTCAAAAGTGCTAAAAAAGATTGATGGTGAAGAATATGCTTTAAAAGAGTGGGCAAATAAATTATGGAAGTTTGGGATTTAGTTGCAATCGGTCAATTGTAATTTTTCTCTTGAGATTTAGAGACGTTCTTAGGCTTCTTTACTCCTCGCTCCATTAATTTACGAGTTACTTTATTCAAATCTTTCATACCTTAACCAAAGAGCCTACATTACAACCAAATGTGAAGTCCTTATTGATTCATTGATTGAACACATTCATGTGGTGGAGAACTTAGATATTTGGCAAGCAAATGACAGTGTACTTGTGTGATTTGATGTTGAGAGCATACACTTCCTTGATATACACTTTTAGTGATGAGAGATACACTTGTGAAAAAATTGTGATTTGAGCACTTAATCTTGCATGAATTTGAGCATGACTTGTGAATTTGCTTGTTGATTTTTCTACCTCATTGCTTGACTAGAGTGGGATAGTTGGCAATAACTTATTCAATTTTGATTGAATTTCTTCTCAATCCTTCCACTTGTTCTATTTTCTTTCGTTGCACGGGGACAAGCAACACTTTGTTTATTAGTGTGAAAATTGCTTGAAATTCACGTGTTTATTCACCCTAAATTGACTAATTGCACTTGATTTAGAGAAAAGTAGTGTTTGCTAACTTTGTAGGTCATGTTTAACGTAGACGAGAGTTACATGCACATGTTTAAATTTATGGTGTGAGTTGTTGATATACAAATGTTTTTACTATACTTTTAATTCGTCGAAAGATCGTATTAGAACCCCCATTAAGAGATACTAATTGTTTGAATAGTTATTTTGAGTAGTTGGCGAAGATTAGGAAGGAGTCTTATTACCAGGTTTGGAAACACCTAGCTTAGACGTAAGACTATAGTACTCGAAGGGAAACGGTTACCATCCTAGCATCTTGATGTCCTTAGTAAATCCAAATTGAAGTATAAACACGGTATAAACAATCCCACTCGATTTCACTAGATAGAGAATATCCGAAGCATTTCCCACTCTTGCACTTCTTCAAATTTAGATTCGTAGTGTTCCCACCATTGTCACTTCCTTGTTTTCTTGATTAGTAGTTAATTTACTTACTAGTATTGTGTTTAATTTAATTTTTTTCCTTTGATTGTCCCTTAGCTTTAGTTCGATTGCTCCCGAAATCGTAGCTACATTAGGTATGGCGACGTACCACTCTAGAGATCCATTACACTAGCCCACTCTCGTGGTTTGATACTACTTCATCGAAAGACTTACGTGTATACTACTACGATCCCTTATGCTTGAGGAGAAGTAATTACTGAAATTTATTTGCTAAAAATATCGTTCAAGTCAGTCCCTCATTTTGTTATTTTGATTGTTCCTTATTAAGTTATCTATTATGATTTTTGTCAATATCTCTCCATACCTTTTGTATTTTTTATCTATCTACATTTTCCTTTTTTATTTTTCTCTAACTTAATACTCCAATTATTTTTTTAGAGGCATATTTTAAATTTGTAATAGCACATGTTTTCTTCACAAGAAATCATATACTCATATTAAGCAATAGAGTTCTGTATTGAAAAAGATTTAGTCTAACAATCTTAATAGATTTCTATATTTTTTATGTGTACTTGTAGAAGCCCAATTAAAACTATGGAACGAGCTTCTTCCAATTCCCTTGCTTTACACATATAGTATATTTTTTAAAAGACCAGTAGGCCCGTCTTTAAAAAAATTTCATAATTTCATACTACAAGAAAAATGAATTTTAATGATATAAATTCTCTCATCATAATTTTTCTACCTATTTTTTTTTTTTAATGACATGAAAACTTACTTTTAAAGATAGATATTTTCATAAATTTTTAATTTCTATCTTAAAGGCTTAAAATTAGAAAAATCAATTTTATGTACTAACCAGGAAGACCATCGTACGACAAGTAATAATATCATTCACAATCATATCGAAACCCATTAAATATCTTGACTCCTCAAAGTCTGCGACATCAACGTTTAGATTCACAAAGCCAACAAGTGGACAATGCCAAGCCTGCCAGATCACGGAACGCACCGGTTGTTAGTATAGATGTCCTAAAAACAATCATTATAAGGACATTGTACTTGATCATATTCAATTATTTAAGTATTATTGACGTTAGTAATAATATTCGGTGATGAGAAAATTTCATTTCACGTCCTGTAACTTAGGCCTAATCCAGTTTATATCCTTTAAGTTTTCACTTTTTCAATTTACGTCCTAGGGTGTCCAATTTATGTCCTTTTAAGTCCAATTTATATCATTTTCGCCGAAAAATTGAAATTCCGGTCAAATAGTCCAATTTACGTCCTTTAAGTTTGAAAATTAGAAATTAATAATTAAAAAATTCTGAAAAAAAATAAAAATCTCATTAAAATTTATAAATTGTGTAAAATAAAAATAAAAAATTCTAAAATTCTAAAAAAAATAAAAAAATCTAAAATTTGAAAAATTTGTAAATTAAAAATAAAAAATTTCTAAAAATCTCATAAAAACATAAAATTCTAAATATAAAAAATCTATAAGTTAAAAATTTTAAAATGTTTAAAATAAAATAAAAAATTATACCATTCAAAAAACCTCATTAAAATGAATTTGACACGGTTCTACAATCAATTAAGGCGTGGAATACAAAAAAATTTAGGAGTTCGAGAAAAACTTTAATGGCGGATGAGTCTGAATCAAGTCTAATTTTTTAATAATTTTTATTATTCTTATTAGGTTTTTAGAATTTTTAATATTTAATCTACACATTTTAAAAAAATTAAAGAGATATTTAGAATTTTTAATGAGATTTTTTAATTTCTTAATTTTAAGTTAAACATTTTCGATTTTTTGAATTGTAAAATTTTTTATTTTTATTTAACACATTTTATAAATTTTACTGAGATTTTTAAAAAATTAAATAATATATTTAAATTTTATTTTACACATTTTATAGTTTTTAATTTTAATGATATTTTTGGATTTTTAATAATATTTTAAAATTTTGAATGATATTTTTTGAAAATTTATTTATTAAATTTTAATTTTCAAACTTTAAGGACGTAAATTGGACTATTTTGCCGAAATCCCAATTTATTCCTCAAATTCCGGTGAGTTTGAAAATTTTCCGGCAAAAAGGATGTAAATTGGATCAAAAAGGACGTAAATCGAAAAAGTTAAAACTTAAAGGATATTAATTGGATTAGGCCTAAGTTACGGGACGTAAAATGAATTTTTTTCATTCGGTGATACACTTATAGAATGTTATGTTTGATTGTTTGTATTTATTCTTATATGTGTTCCCATGAACCAATGATGTCATTGAGATGTGGATCTCGATTGACTATATCATGGTCCTTAAAGTTGCCCCAATCAAGGATTATCGAGATTGGGATATCGATGATGCGATTGAGATTGGTGTGCGATCTGCATCATATCCTTAGAGGATGTAGTGATTCTCACAACTACGAGATACTAAGTATCTCATGATGGATGCAGAGATACTTTGAGAGTATTGACTTGCCCAATCGAGAAACCGTTTGGTGTATTCTATTTACGTGTCTACGGGAATATCGATTTGTGGAGCAATGTAATGTCCTTCGACTTGAGGTCAATACACGCGACATGTATGGCGTGATGGGCTTTGACCATGACCGACGCTTGCACTCCAAACGGGGTAGATTAGGCATGTGTTGGGCACACCATAAAGTACATGTGCGCGGTAGTTGAGCCAAGAATATGATTCATTCCTCAAATAGATTTAGAGAGAATACTCGTCTTCTCATAACTAATTGGATCGTTAGTCATTGACCAATGCACGTCACATTTGGAATGGTGTTCAAATGCGACAATGTGATCAATTAGTAAAATGAGATAACATGATTAAATTATTGGAATAGACACATCTCAGAGTATTCGTGAATGAAATGATCATATCATTGTGAGCTTCACATTACAGGTTGTTGTTATTTCCTCGCAACGTACCTCACATATTGAGATTGTCGGGTTCATTGTCTAGGGTTCTGCTAAGACCGTTGGTTTGACTAATCGCTCAATATGTGAGGGCCTATGGGTCACACAACAAGTAGTCTTAATTTACGAATTAAAGTTGGATGAATTACTTATTTGATTTGATCAAGATATTTGATTTATGGAGAAATATAGAATAATTCTATTGGAGAGAATTATAAAATTTATTTAATTAAATTATATTTAATTAATAAGATGATATATTAGATATATCATAAATATGGTAAAAGATATTTTATTATATATTAGATTTGCCAATAAAATAAAATATATAAGCCCACGTGCACAGATAGATTTTCTGTTTTACTATATAAAGACCTATAGGGTTAGAGGTTTTGAGTCGTAACAATTTATCACTCATAATATTTCTCCGATTCTCTATATAGAATTCTCCTAGCGAGTTCTTTTAAAGAATTTCAATCTGGATCAATAGTTCGTAGACGAGAATTACGTGGATACCGTAGTAGAGGATCTCGCATACGAATCAAAAGTAAGAAATATTAATGTTTTAATTTTCTTTTAATTATGTTATACAGTCATATCGGGAATCTGTGTTGGTGAACAAATTTTAAACTTCTGCTGCTACGAGCATGGTGTTTGTACCTCAAAAAACCAACACCGGTCTCAACCTTATTCTCCGTGTCGTCTTTATTTTTAGTCCGTCTTTAATTAATTACTACATATATTACTTATTTCTTAAAAATTAAATAACACATCACTTGCTCTTGTTGTCACAAAGGAGTGTTGGGGCCGATGAGGAAAGCTGACCAAACTCCCGAAAAAGTTGAGTGACCCAAATCATTTTTTGGGTTGTATTCGTGAGTGCCCTATACTCGAATTCACAGCTTGAGCGAGCAACAGTGAGTTGTTTCTTCGCGCTCCAAAAGATTAAATTTCTACCAAAAATGTCGAGTAACTATAAGTGGAGCGACGAGTTTTAGTGTAACGAGTCCAATTTGCATCGAAATAACCAACAAGTGAGTAGTCACTAGTCCTGCCAAAGGAGAGCCCATAGTTGATAGTATTCTTAACATATCTGAGGATATCTTGACCGCGAGGAATTGGTCGGTGGTCGGCGAGTGTAGAAATTGACTTACATGATTCACAACATATGAGAGATCAGGACGAGTGATCGTTAGATACCGCAAAGCGTCGACAAGCGAGCGGTAAAGAGTGTGGTCGTCAAAAGGAGCATCAGAACTGACCATAGAGTCCCCCGCGGCGAGAGGAGTGGAGACAGTCTTGGAGTCGAGCAGCTCAGCTCGAGATAGGACATCACGAGCATACTTTGCCTGGCCGAGAAAGCGACCATCGGGGGAATCGGTGACCTCGAGGCCGAGGAAGTAGCTTAGGCGACCAAGATCTTTGATCGCAAACTCCTTGTTGAAATGATGAATAAAACGCCGAATGACATTCTGGTTGCTCCCTGTCACAATGATGTCATCCACAAAGAGTAAGAGATACATAGTGACTTTACCACGCCTGAAGTAGAAGAGGAGAGGATCTACTCGGCTGCACAGAAAACCCAAGGATTTAAGAAAGCCACTAAAGCGAACAATCCAGGCGAGAGGAGCTTGCCGAAGACCATACGGGGCCTTCTTGAGGCAACAAACATAGTCGAAAAAGCGAGGATCAACAAAGCTAGGAGGTTGAGCCATGTAAACAGTGTTCGTCAATTCTCCATGGAGAAAAGCATTGTTAACGTCGAGCTGGTGCATGTGCCACTGATTCCGAACAGTTAGACACAAGATGATGCGAACAGTAGCGGCCTTAACAACCGGATGGTTGGGTCTAATCCCCCTTTGCTCGACGATTTTTTTCATACCATATTTAGAAGATTAATTTCTTGAAGAAACTCAAATAGAGGAAATTAAAAAAGGTATTGAGTTTGTGGTCCCTGATTGGTTCGATTCTCCGGATAACCGTGTGTTCCACCAATTTGGTGTTCTGGAGTTGCTCAAGTTACATTGTAATCCTCATTTTTAAGTCATTTTTTTATGATTATGATGATGAAGTTAATTGCATGTTCATTTTTTATGATTATGATGATGAGGTTAATTGTTCAGGTTGTCTCTCTTGGCTGGGATTGAATGATTTTTGATATGGTTGTTCATCCGAATTCTCTACTGTTGTGAATGTTTACTTCTGAATCTCTCACTTGAATGGACATGTATACCCCTTTGTAAAGTCAATAAAATAGCAAAATATACACTTTTCAGTTTCAGGGTGCAAGTTCTTCCGGGGTAGAGGAGTAATATTTTTAATAAAATCTAATAATTGATCATTTAATTATGTGAATGAGTGAGTACATATGAAATTACAAAATGACTATAGTGAAGCTATAACCCGTCGTATCCTATCACCAACAAAACGTACCGTAATCGAGTACTCACTTATAGCTCTTAGGTCCAATTCATTCCTAATCACCTGAGGGAAAAACAACCACCCTCCGGTCACCGCCACTGTCCCCACCGTCAGCGGCACCGAAACCGCCGCCGGGATCCCCCAACGGCCTCTCAAGGCCTTCTTGACCGCCACCTCCGCCGCCTCAAGAAGGCCATGCAAAACGAAGAACAAAGTGACCTCCCACGTGGGTTTGGCACGTGACAAGTAGTAATAAATGAGCTCATGCATTAAACCCGACACAAAAAAAGTCACCAGTATGGATACGGCCATGGCCCACCTCCGGCCAAGAATACGCGTACAAATACATCGTACGGGGTAGTATACGGTGTCGCGTAGAATACTGCTGGCCATCAGGTTCCAGCGGCGGCTCCAGAAGTCTTGTAGCGAGGTGGAGAGGTACGGCTCGTTGAAGAGTGGCTCGAGTTCCAAGCCGAGTGCCGCGCCCACTGGCGCGGCTGTGATGGTTAGGATCAGCTCGACGGCGAGGTACACGTGGCAGGAATAGAGGAGTAATATTATGTAGGGGTGCATAAACTGTCTGTAGTTGTAGGAAGTGACTATTAGTGACAAAAGGGCACATTTTAGTAGAAAAATGATAAATGTGATTTTTTTGTGGTTTGATGGGGTTAGGGTTTGGGTTAGGGTTTGTTTGGGTTTGATGGGAAGAAGGGCGATGGAGATGAAATGGAGGAGGGATAAGGGAGGGGTGGTGCAAAGAGGGCCTTGGTCGAAGGCGAAAAGGAGGAGCTTGAAGTTTCCGAGCCAGACGAGGTAGAAGATGGTGGGGGTGCCGAGGTGGACGGAGGAGAGGCGGAGGGGGAGGGTGGTGAAGAGGTAGATGACGGGGAGGAGAGAGAGGAGCCGGGCAGCGCCGCTGGGGATTCGGGCGACGATTTGGTGGCAGAAAATTAGGGTGAGGGTGGCGGTGAGCCAGATGTTGGTGAAGTTATGGATTTCAGGGTCCATATTGATATTGATGAATTAAGTGTTGATGATGAGCCATTTTTGATAAATTTTGTCATTCACACCAAGGGGTTTTGCGAGGTGTTGGTGAAATGACAGTAAGATAATGGTTGAATATTAGGATTGTCATTTTTTCCTCTACTTAGTTACAAGTAGGTTGAACATACGTTGTACGTGATTCTAAATTTTAATTTATTTAAAAAAAAATGTACGATGCGTTTGAGTTGATGCCAGAATTATATGTGTGTGTGTATGTGGATTAATTATTTTAATGAGGAAATGTTTGGGTCTTTATTGACGGGTATACGTATTCTCTCAATTTTTAGACTTTTATATAAGTACTTTAGGTTAATAAAACTTAGTTATTATATTAGTCATTTTATCACTAGATAGAGGTATAATCCATCCAATACGGGGATAATAGTATCTTTAATTCAGATAAAAAATAATTTATGTTTATTGGTAAAATGACTAATTAGATGGCTATTCAAAGTAAAAAAAAAATAAAAAAATACGAGGACAAAAATTGAAGTTGATACTAGCTCCCCCAATGTCTAAGTTAACTACGCATTTGATACGAGCACAAGTTTTAATCTAAGACTTATTTAATAGTAATATTTAAAGTGACATGATAAATTAGATGAAGTGAAAATGAGTATGTGAGTCAATTAAGTAGGAAATAATAGAAAATATTTTTGTGAATTTATTTAACTAATTTATTTTTTTAGTAGAATGAAACACGAAAAACGCCATTTGAAATATGAATTTTCTTAGTAATCATTCACCAACGAACTCTTTCTCAATCTTAGCCTTATGCTTACTAATCAAGCAAATTAGCCCTAGATTAGCAAGTAAGACCATGCTTGGTTGATATATAGAAATTAATATCTATGGTCAGATCATGTACGTCTCTCTATATGTCCACCAAATTCAAACAGGGCCTAAGTGAATAAAGATAAAAGTAATCTGAATATGTTAATTTCACAATCCATCTTATAATACCACCCTCGTCTTACATAATTACATAAGAATTTGTTTAAAAGGAAAAAAAAAAAAAAAGGAGACAAAACTAATACAACTGAAAAAACATTTGAGACAATGAGATAGTAAAAATATGTATGGGTACATTTTGTAGTGTTGATGGTCTAGCTAGTTTAGTTTAGTTGCAAGTAATAATTAAAAAGAGTGACATATATGATATATGTCCTTAAACCAAAATGAGGACCTCTATAATAATCTACATTTGAACTCAACAACAACATCTTAATTAAGCTCAAACTAAATTTAATTAATTTCTCTAACTACAAAACTCACCACATCACAAAAAGCCATCTGCTAATTGTTTGGTTGACGTTTATGTAATAACCAAGAACAGACTCGTGTATATTAAATTAAGTATTTAAAAAATGAATAAAAATAAATAATAATTAATTAAGAAGATGAAATATTGCATGTCACCATGATCGATCGATGAGTAGCTAGTATGAGCTTATTTGATCAACATCATTTTATATATCCTCCTTTCCCATTTGCAGACATTTACTTGGGCCAATCTTTCTGGATGTCAAAACTGTAGTTGATGTCCAGGTAGCACTTGTTATCATCATCAACGAACTGCAAATTTCAAACATGCATAAATTATAATTATAAATGGTTAAGTAATCAACCTCGAGTTTATCAAATTTCTTGTTGAGTTCAAATTTATAGAATGACAATAAAGTCAAGTTCGAGCTCAGCACTACTCACTTGACTCGATTCATTTAAACCCCTAATTATGAGTACTCAATGTTGAATTCCTAATCATAAAATAGTATACTAGCTCCCACCGTCCTCCTTCAAGCTTTGCATGCATTTGAGAGTGACACAAATTTTAAAGAATATAATATTTTATGTAAAGTTATGGTAAAAAGGGTAAGAAAAGGAAAAAAAAAAGTGAAATTAAAAAAAGAAAGTGCAATTAAGAAAAGAAAAAATAAGGAGAGTGAAAAAAAGAAGTGACCATTAGTGTAATTTTGTATAAATGTACGAATAGTTGTTAATAAATGTGGGGCCACAAGATTGAAATCACCGGTTCCACCTTCATATTCCACATTTTATTTCACTATAAGATGATTGACACGTCATATTAAAAAATAATCAACGTTCTGTAATATTGGGGGCGATACGTGTTAAAAATTCAGAAAAGTGGAATATGATAAGTGGAACTTGCTAAAAAAAGAAATGCAAATCTTTAAATGGAGCACACAAAATGAAAAAAATAGAGAAGGAAATGAAGACCTTTGATTTAGCAGAATAAGTTCCTCTAGCAAATATGCCAGCTGGAGTAGTCTCTTCTGGCATTTCATGTAGGTAAGGCTCCGCCTGAGGACTAAAGGTTCCCAGCATCTCTTTGGAGCTATCAACTGTGTAATTATAAATATTAATTAATTAAATTTCATGCATGAATTACTAATTAATTTATTATAAAAATAAATTAAAATATAGTAATTAATAGTACCTTTGATTCCAGTTTTCCAAACAGTGTTAGTATACTTGAGGCCACAAACAATGTCATTGCACACCTTGATCGAAAATCTCAGACGATATTTGCATCCTTCCTTGAGCGTAAACCACAACCCTTTCGGGTTTTCGCCTTCCGGAATCGGAAGCACAATATCCGGTCTCCCCGCCGACAGGATTGTCAGGCTCATTATTTTTACATCCGGATCTACATTCTCTGCATTTTCCAACCACATAAAGAAAATAATAGATGAGTATAACATGAAATTCTAATAAATAAAATATAACTAATGTGATTGAAGAGATAAAATAATACTCCCGCCGTTCCATAATAATTTTCATACGTTAATTTTGTAAATTTTTATGTATAAAGTAAATAAATGAGTTGACTTTTGTGTATGTATGGAGAAAAAATAATGACATTTGTGTAAAATTAAGAACATTGTGAATGTGGAGTTTAAAAAGGATTTTCCATTTTAAGAGTGTGAAAGTTATTGTGGGAAGTTCTAAAAAAGAAAGTATGAAAGTTGTTGTGGAACAGAGGGAATATGCCAAAAATAGAATGAGAAAATTATTGTGGAACATTAGGGAAGTGAGAAACTTATAGTGGAACATAGAGAGTATATTTTAATTTTAAAAAAACTATATATATAAATAAAAGAAACTTTCAAGAACATAATGAAAACAAATTAAAATTTAAGGAGTGATTGTCTTCAAATTAAACCAACACATATTCAAATAAATTGGGCCTTTCACGAATGAATATAAATATGTGTAATCACACCTTCGACAGCAATAGCATCCACACTTCCAATGAGCTGTTCTTTCCACCTCCTCAAGCTCTCATCATCCTGAAATTACTCAATTAACTAATTAATAAAACCACATTATTATCAATTTAAGATTTACTCATGTAAAACAGTTATACTATACAACACATTCATAGCTGTCATTTTTAATGCAACAACTTATAATACTACTTAAAAGATATGAAAAGAGCGAATCATTCACGAGTGCCATTCATCCAAGATGTATGGCTAATAGATATGTAGAAGATATTATACCATTGTGTAACATAAATTGATGAAAATTGTTTCATTCCTGGATCGATATAATCATTTTTTCATCCTTAAGTTTTTATCTTTTTTAAATTGGTCCCAAAAAATATAATTGTATGAATCTAGTCTCAATTATTTTTATATGTACCAATTTGATCCCAAAGTTGTTGAAATCCTTAGAACAACATCGTTTTTATCATGTGCTCTACACGTAGGCAGTCGATTTCAGCGAAGTTGCTAACAAATTATAAAATGACGTCGTCCATAAAATTTAGGCAACTTTGACACCAAATTGGTACATTTAAAAAAATTTGTAAGTTTTTATATTTATTGGGATCATTCTGAAAAAAAAGTGAAAGTTATGCAACGAAAAACGATCTAGAACTTATAAATGTTAGTGAAGATTAGACCTTATCTTTCTCAAGATGCTCTCTGATGCTGACTTTAGGGCCCAACTGGAGGTTCAATTCTTCATCATCCTCAGTGGCGTAGTTGGAAGCTTGTCTACTTATCCTCCCTTCCGCATCCGAATCATTGACCGTCGCGCTACTGTTTCTCCTTGATTCACTGTCCGAATTGTCATCCGATCCCATTTTCTTCTTCTCCTTTGCCTTTACGATATAATTCTATGAGCAATAAAACAGCTCAATGTCCCCCAGAATCCCTACATCAAAATGTATATAGCACATAAAAAAAACTTGGAAGAATTGAAATGAAATGAAAGAGTAAAAGAGAGAATTAATGATGAGCTAGGCATACAAGGGAAAATTGAGAGATTGATGGTAAAGTGTGAAGAGGTTAATTAGGAGGATAAATTAATGGGTGTTAATATTATTACTTGTGGTGATCCGGTTTATGTTAAGAGGAGGGAGGGAAATGTTGTAGAGGAAAAATTGAGATTAAAGGGTGGTTATGTAAGTATGGTCATTCCTTTTAATTGGGGTTTGCATATGGGACCGAAATTTGCGCCCCCCCTTCTACCCTTTTTTGCCTTCCCAATCAGTATATTTACTTTTTATTTTGTTTATCACTTTTATTAGGATAGTTTTGGTTGTATCTTTTCATTTATATTAATTGATCTCATTTAGAAATGCGATTATTTTTAGAGGTTCCAATTATAGAATATTAGGATTTGAATTAATATTTTTCATTAAGAATATACATCAATATATACCGGGGATGTCAACTATGCATATAAGGAAAATCCACGAATGCATGATTAAAGGAATACATAATCAGGTATGATATATTCAAGAATATTCTAAGTATCTCTTATACGTTCTCGTAAAATTGACGTTCCATCAACAAAGGAAATTTTGGAGCGAAGTGTTTCAAAGCCATGCTAAGGAAGGGACTTATTGAGCAAGTCTACAAGTTGGTCAAGTGTGTTGACGTAGGAGATGCATAGAAGCCCCTTAGCTAGGCGATTGACGGCGAAAGCAATATCTAGACGAGTGAAAGAAAGATACTGAAGACCCGGCCCCAATAAGTTGTGGGATCAGCTGAGCCAGTTGACGAACCCGGTTTACCAGAGGAGGGAGTTAAAATTGATTTAGCACCATCCATCTGAAGACGGTGAAGAAGATCCAACACATACTTGTTTTGTGAGAGAAAGAGACCTTGTCTGCAACACGCAACAGTCACAACCTCGAGGCCCAAGAAAAAAGACAAATCCCCAAGATCCTTCACTTCAAAGGAGGACTCAAGTGAGTCGTGAGGGACCGAAGTATGGAGGAATCGTAACCAGTAATAATGAGGTCATCAACATAGACCATCACAATCAACTGAACAATCCCCTTAGAGAAGCGAGGAGGTTCGCTCGCCAAGAAGTGTACGTAGATGCAATAAGTTATACCGCGATGTGGTGGTGTGCAGTGATTGTGATGACAAAGGGTGGTGATGGATATCCTTTCTTGAGCTGCTAGACTGTATCGAAAGTAGTACTCCCTCCGTCCCACAACTGTTTGCACACTTACCTTATTTGTCCGTCCCACAATTGTTTGCACACCCATAAAAGGAAAGTTCTTCATAAACCCCACCCTCACAATATTCACATATTTACACAAAATGCCATTACTTTTACTCTCTTTCCAATCACCTTTTTACTTTATTCATATAACTTTACAAAATTACCCCTCAACACTCCACTCATTACACTTTTTTCTTAAAAAGTGTGCCCACTTTGTGGTGCAAACACTTCCGGGACGGAGGGAGTATTACTTTTAGGCTGTTGTTAACTTAACTTGGGAATTCAGTGGAGCTGTTGTACCTTTTGTAATCTATGGGCACTTCGGGTGCTCTTAATCCATTATAAAGTTGAGAATTTTTTAAATAATTTGAAAAATAGTGAACTTATAAGTAGTATTTGGAAGTAAATTTATACTTGTGATACGTAAAGATTTATATGAAAATTAGTACTCCGTACGTTTTACTTGAAAAGTGAAAAAATTAACAAATTCATAGTTACTGTTCGTGAGTGAAACAAACTCCAATGAATATGGTATTGCGCTGCTGATACTTAGTTGGCCCAATTGTTTTAGATCAACTATTGAACTTGTTATAATAGATGCACAACAAAGAATGCTTTTCATTGAGTTTAAAGAGACCTTGAGGTCTTATTTATATACAAGAGAGGATGACTTCTAAAGGGAAGTTATAAGAGTTTGTTGTGTAACAACCTAACTAATTCATATCTTTGTTACCTCCCTCAAGTTGGACGGATGGGGAGAGACTCTAACCTTGTTACGAAAGAAATCAAATAGCGGACGAGGTAGACCTTTGGTAAAGATGTCCGCGACTTGTAAGTTGGACGACACAAATTGGGTAACGAGGCGACTAGAGACAACCAATTCTCGAACAAAATGATAATCGATGTCGATATGCTTGGCCCGTTTGTGAGCAACAGGATTATGACTGAGGAAGAGAGCACTTTGATTGTCACATAGAAGGCGAGGAGGATCAGGAAGCGGAGTATGGAGTTCGCGAAGAAGAGATGTGACCCAAATGATTTCGGAGGCAGCATAGGCCATAGCCCTGTATTCAGATTCACAACTTGATCGCGAAACAGTTGATTGCTTATTCGCACTCCATGAGACAAGGTTGGGTCCAAGAAAGATAGAATAACCATAAGTTGATCGATGAGTATCTAGACAACGAGCCCAGTCTACATCGGAGTAGGTGAGAAGCTGAGTTGGCCCTTGAGAGAAATCAAGACCATAATGAAGAGTTCCTTTAACGTAGCGTAAGATGCGTGTGACCGCCTGGAAATGATCATTTGTGGGCGAGGACTGGAATTGACTGACTGTGTTGACCGCAAAGGAGAGGTCAGGATGCATAATGGTTAAGTATTGCAGGGCGCCGACCAGGGAGCGATAGTTGGTGGTGTCAGAATATGGAGTGCCGAGAAGGCGAAGATGATCAGTTGAGGACAGAGGAGTGGCAACGGGCTTGGAGTCCGTCATGTCGACACGAGTCAGGATATCACGAGCATATTTGGATTGGCTAAGAAAGAGACCAGACGAGGTATAAGTGATTTCCAAACCGAGAAAGTATGTAAGCTTACCGAGATCTTTGATTGCGAATTCATTTTGAATTCTAGAGATAAGGCAAGCAATGAAGGAGTCGTTATTTCCAGTGATGATAATGTCATCAACATATACGAGAAGGTAGAGAATTATATTTGCCTGGTGAAGAATGAATAAAGAAGTGTCATATTTGCTTTCAATGAAGCCTAGGGATATAAGAAAGGAGCTGAAGCGAAGAAACCAGGCTTTGGGTGCCTGTTTTAAACCGTAAATCGCTTTATTTATTTGACTGACAAAGGTTGGGCGAGCAGGATCACTATATCCGGGCGGTTGCTCCGTATAAACAGGTTTTGTAAGGTGACCATGAAGAAAGGCGTTGTTGACATTCAATTGGCGAAGAGACCACCTATTTATTACAGCAAGGGAGAGAATTATGAGAACAGTGGAAGCTTTGACAACGGGGCTGAAGGTGTGGTCGTAATCAAACCTAAGAAGCTGAGAGAACCCTTAAGCGACCAAGCAAGCCTTGTGGCGATCAATGGACCCGTCAGAGAGGAATTTTGTGCGAAATACCCATTTTGAGCCAATAACGTTGTCATCGGCAAAGCGAGGAACTAGAGTCCAAGTGTTGTTTGAATGAAGGGATTGAAGCTCAGTGTCCATGGCTGCGACCCATTAAGGGGATTTAGAGGCAGACCTGAAGCCTTTGGGTTCTTTGGTGGAGTGAATAGAGGCGAGCATGGCATTGGTAGCGAGAAAGGAGGTGTTAACACGATGTTTGGGTTTAAAGATACCATCCTTGGAGCGAGTTCGCATGGGATGACTTGGGCGAGCAATGTCCAGACGTTGAGGAGGAGAGCGAACAGGGGCAAACGGAGGATGGCGAGGAGTAGGGAGAAAAGGAGGCAATGGAGGTTTGGCGAGCACGGGCTCATCGGCGGAAATGCAAACAGTGCAAGGCGATGAGTGGCGAGCATGAGGAGGTTGAATGTAAGTGGAGAGGTCGACGCTCATGGGCGACGAAGAGCAGGTTGAGATGGTTTTGAAAGGAAACAATTGTTCATCAAACTGGGCATGGCGAGTGACAAAGATTCGAGACGAGGAAGGATCAAGGCAACAAAAATCTTGATGACGAGAGTTGTAACTAATGAAAACACATGGAATACTACGAGGAGAGACTTTGTTAGACGCATAATCACGAAGATAAGGAAAAACACGACAGCCAAAGACATGTAAGTTATCAAAGCGAGGAGGAGAAGCAAAGATAATTTCATGTGGAGTTTTATTGTCCAGAATAGCGGTTGGTAGACGATTAATAAGATAAACTGTGGTACCAAAAGCTTCGACCCAATATTGGGAAGGACCGAAGAGTGAAAGAGGAGGGAAAGACCAGTTTCAGTAATATGACGATGCATTCACTCTGCTCGTCCATTTTGAGCGGGGGTGTAAGGACAAGACATAGTGTGAAGAATGTCGGATTGGGCGAACAAGTTTTGAAGTTTATTATTGGTGAATTCAGTGCCATCATCAGAGTGGAAGCGCTTGATTTTAGTGTCGAGTTGATTTTCCACAAATTGTTTAAATTGAACAAAGGTAGTGTAGAAATCGAACTTTTTCTTAAGAGGATAAAACCATGTAAAACGAGCATAATCGTCCACAAAATAATGATAATCATTGCAAGAAGTAGTGGGAGAAGGTCCCCATAAATCACAGTGAACAAGATCTAACAAAGAGCAAGCACGATTAGTATTTTCATGAATAGTTGTGCGAGAAATTTTAGCAATCTGGCAAGACGAAAAAGATAAAGGAGCAGGTAAAAGAGAAGTGACAGAAATATGACCGAGTTTAGCAAGTAATTTTACATTTCCAAAGTAAGTGTGACCAAGGCGATCATGCCACAGTTCATAGGATGCCTTGGTCGTATGAGTGTGAAAAGCAGGAACTAAATATTTAGAGTAATAATCCAACATATAAATACCGTTTTCACGGTGGCCCTTGGCGAGTAGAGCTCCTGTATCCTGATTCTGAATTTCAAAGGATGTGTTAGTGAAAGAGACAGAAAGGTCAGAAGTAAGCTGGCTAACAAAGAGTAAATTTTTTGTAATTTTAGGGACAACAAGAACATTGGAGAGAGAGAGTTTTGGAGCCGACGTGGGTGATCGGCAAGGAAGTGCCATTGCCGACCACTACGCGATCTGAACCTGAGTAAGGCGAGCAGGAGTCAAGGGCGGCGGGCGAGGAAACCATGTGTGTAGAAGCACCCGTGTCAATGTACCAATCAGATATGTTGGACGGAGTGATCGAAGAATGAGCTGGAAGGGATTCGACACAATTTGATTGACGAGCAGGAGGGGCCATATATCTTTGAGGGCATGAATCAACAAGGTGACCGTCAAATTTGCAAATTTGACACCTTGGAGTAAAACGGTCGCGACCACGTTTGGGGAGGCGACCTTGAGAGCGATCGGATGAGAAGGAAGAGCCTCGGCCAGAGGAACCACGACCACGACGAGGAGGGCGAGAATTCTGAGCATAAAAGGAAGGAACGACGGTTGACGGCATGGAGGAATCATTTAGGGATCTTGTGAACAGATCATGCGATTCGGCCATGGCGAGGAGATCAGAGAAGGTCGGTAGAGGAGAGACATTAATTTGAGAGGCAGAAAAACCATGAAACCCAGGGCCAAGACCACGAAGAAACCAATGAGATTTATCCGTGTCATCAAGATTGTATCCCATAGATGCGAGTTGGTCGCAAAGACTCTTGAAGATTATTCCAAATTCTGCAAGTGTGCGGAGACCCTTCTTAATAGTCTGAAGTTCTTCCTTGAGACGAAGTTCTCTGGCCTTGGACGGTTGGTTGAAGGCGGTGGCAAGATTTGCCCAAATTTCTGTCGAGTAGCGACAACCAACGATAACGACCATAGTTTCCTCCGTAAGAGTGGAAACCAAGAAAACACGAACGATTTGATCTTTCACGGTCTAAGAAATATATTCTGGATTGGGTTCGGAGCGCCCATCTTTGGAGATAGTTGATGGCGGCGCGGATGAAGATCCATCGACGAAGGGGAGGAATTTCTGAGTGGCCAAGAGAGGGTGGATTTGAGCGTACCACATGGGAAAGTTTGTGGATTTCAATTTCACTGTGATGAGATGTGTCATAGCATGAAGAGTGAGAGTGGAATCAAACACTGATGCCGACGACGAGGAGGTGGTGGGCGGTGGATCAGCCATGGAAGGAAGAAGGAGGGAATGCCGGAGAAGAAAAGATTTTCAACGGTTAGGCTGATACCATGTTATAATAGATGTACAACAAAGAATGATTTTCATTGAGTTTAAAGAGACCTCGAGGTCTTATTTATATACAAGAGAGATGACTTCTAAAGGGAAGTTAGTTTATTGTGTAACAACCTAACTACTAAACTAATTCATATCTTTGATACGACTTAACCACCTAAATGACACCATTTAACTTTTGCCTAATTTTTCCATACACTCGCATGTATCAGTACACCATTAATTTCAATTTTTAATTTTAGAATTGGTCACTGTTATTTACATTCCCACTTTTGTTGACTTCATCCCCTAGATTATATAAACAAATTTACACCTCCACTTTTATTGACTTCACTATTTAAATTATTATTTTTAAAAATTACACATAAAATTACTATAGTGCCCTTCTATTAATTTAGAGAAAATATAATACAATCAATTCTAATTTATATATAAATAATTGGCCACAAATATTTACACCCCTGCTTTTTTTTACTTCACCGCCTAAATTATTATTTTCTAAAAATTACACCTAAAATTACTATAGTGCCCTTCAATTAATTTAGAGGAAATATAATCCAATCAATCCTAATTTATATATAAACAATTGACCACGGTTATTTACACCCCCACTTTTATTGACTTCACCCCAAATTGTTATTTTTAAAAAATTACATCTAAAATTACTATAATGCCCTTCTATTAATTTAGACGAAATATAATATAATCAATCCTAATTTATGTATAAACAGTTGGCCACATTTATTTACACCCCCACTTTTGTTGACTGCATCCCCAACTTATTTTTAAAAAACAATTACACCTAAAATTACTATAGTGCCCTTCTATTAATTTAAACAAAATATAAGAAAATCAATCCTAATTTATACAGACAAATTCTTATATACACTCGCGTGTATATACATTCTTCAATTTCATTAAAATTTTGGACCTAATTTACCTTTTTTGGTTCAGACAATTAATGGGTCGCACAAATATAATGAAAGGCTGCGATTATATGCACACACTAGATTGAGGTGGACACCCACCAAATTTTTTTTTTTTTACAAATCAATGATTTTGAGATTGAGAGGTTTAGAAGAAAATTAAAAAATAATACTTACATATCTGGATTTTGAGGTTGAGAGATCTAGAAGAAAATTGACGACGAAGGGGCGATAAAAATGAGGGGGAAGCGATAAATTTGTTTTTCTAACTTACAATCGAAATAGGGACAGACCACTTGGGACGTGACAGAAGGAGGAGGAATCGGCGGGTTCTTGGAACGTAGCCACGGACGGAGGCGGCTTGACACGCAACCTTGGACGGACGGATGAACAACGAAGTAGACGCGCATGAAATCGGTGAAACAAATGCGGCGACGACAAACGAGGCTATGGCGGCAACGAACAAAGGCTGTGGTAGCGAGGCTTTGAGCGGCGACCAACAAGGCTGGGAGAGAAGTGTGTGTCCCAAGCGGCGTGTTTTAATTTTTACGCTATATGGTTTGAGAGAATAAGGGGAGAATTATTGTTATGTAGGAGAAGGGTATCTTCGGTCTTTCATGGGGCGTGTCTAATCGTACGGGGTGTACGCTAAAATCTCGTGTGTGCGTATAACCGACTATTGATTACTGATTATTGTCCATGGTATTACTGATTACCATTCGTGGTATTACTAATAATTGTTTTTACTGAATATAATTAGATGTGTGAAATTATTTGTAATTGTATATACTGTTCATGGTATTACTTACTGATTACTAACTATTCATGTTATTACTGATAATTGTTTTTGGTATTATTGAGTATAATTAAATGCGTGGAATTATTTGTTATTGTATAAGATATTACTGATCAATGTTCATGGTATTACTGATAATTGTTTTTGGTTTTACTGAATATAATTAGATGTGTAAAATTATTTGTTATTTTATAAAATGTTACTGATTAATGTTCATGGTATTATTGATTACTGTTCGTGGTATTACTAATAATTATTTTTGGTATTACTGAATATAATTAGATGTGTGAAATTATTTTTATATTTTATAAGATATTACTAATTACTTGTTAATGGTATTACTTATTGGAGTACTATTTATGGTATTACTAGTTATTACTTATTATATTATCGACTATAATAAAATTATACCTATAATATTATTTTGTATTAAAAAAAAAAAAAAATACACATGGTAAAATGGAAAAGAAAGATAGGAAAAAAAAAATAAAAAAAGAAAAAAAAAACGAAGAAATTAAAAGTTTGGAATAAAAACTGAAAATGGAAAGAAAAAAGGAAAAGAGAAGGGGCATGAAAAATTAAAAAGAAAAAAAAAATTGGGATTTGTGAATAATTTTGATAGTTTTTTTTTTTTTTTTTTTATAAATTAAGTTTTTACTATTTTTTTTTTCTAAAAATATGGACAACTTGATGGTGAATCGACAGTAATTTGGCTGCAGATTGTAAATATACAAATTAGGGTTGAACTCATAAAAAAAAAAAAAAATTAAAAAAAATTACTTGTGTAAATTACTTAAAGAATAATAATATAGTCTTTAAAATGTAATTATTTTTTTTTAAATATTTTGGAGTGAACTCATAAAATGAGCGAGTGCAGATAACTGTGTTAAAATAATTTGAGGGTGAACTTATAAAATGAGCAGGTACATATAATCGTGGTAAAAAAATAATTTGAGGGGTGAACTCATAGAATGAACAGATACAGATAAAAATAAGCGGGTACAAATAACCGTGGTAAAAAAAAATGATTTGGGAAAAAGGAAATGATTTGGGAGTGAACTCATAAAATAAACCAGTGTAGATAATCATAGTAAAAGAATAATTTGGGTGTAAACTTATGAAATAAGTAGGTGCAGATTAAATATAAATAAAAAATTAAAATTAATATCTATCGGTGCACTTGTATGTACCCAAGTATCACCCTTTCACTTATTTGGAGCTCTATCTTAAGCGGGGGTAATTCATGAGAGGGTCTCATATAAGATATCCTCAAATTAAAGAAGTTGCAATGTTTTTAGAGACTTTCTCATGTAAAACGATCAAAAATTATAATTTAGTCACAAATAAATAAATTGCAAAATATTATTCATCTATTTAAATTTATTATGTCAATTTTTACGAATATGAGTTTCAATGAATTATATTGATTAGTTTATATATAAAATGATAAATTAGAGCTATGATGAGATTTATTTACAAATAAATTGATTGACAATTTGAACAAAATAAAACTGGACGGAGAGAGCAGTTGTTTTACTGTAAAATCATATATAATTGCACGGTAAAACTAGGTATTTTACATACTACTCAAAAAAAAAAAAAAGTTCAAACAGATATTGAGTTAGTTATAACTAAAGTGAAACACATTTAGTTAAAATCATTTTGAAATAGATCATGCCTTATCCTTTTAATCAACGCAGTATAATGATCGATCAGTACCTTAAAAGATTAATTAAAAAAAGGAATATATATATCACATGAAATTATTCCTAATCCTTCGTCACGGGCTTCAATAAGCATGCAATTTCATAAAGTAGATTTACAAACTAACAAAACTCCAAACTATAGGGCTCACATGATCATCTACTTTTTCATCTATAAATACTTATAATATTCCCATCAAGTAAACCACCACTTATCAGAATATGGCTAAACTCGCTACAATCTTGGTGCCTCTGCTGATGTGCATCTTCGTCGTCATCGCAACGGCGGACGGAGATGGCGCCCCTTCAAGCATCTGCAATGTCAAAGTGTCGGATCTGATGGAGTGCCTCCCGGCAATAACCGGGAAGTCGCCCCCGCCACCGAGCAAGGAATGTTGCTCGGTGATGGAGAAAGCCAACCTGCAGTGCTTCTGCAACTACAAATCTAACTTCGCCAAATATGGCGTAAATCCGGCTAACGCCATGGCCCTGCCCAGGAAGTGTGGTCGGAAGCTTCCCAAACAATGTACTAAGAAGAATTGAAGCCCCCCTGGAATTTTTTAAAATTTCACTGTATGTGTTAATTTCTTTTTAATTACTATATCAATAATAAATGAAGTTGTTTTAACAAATCTCCGTTGTGTAACCCTAAGTTTCATCCTATGCTACCTTATTTATCTATATAAATGGATATTAAATAAATGGATATTAATAGTTGTTGTACGTGCTGTATTTCATTTTGTATGGGTACATTGGTTTGTTAGCTACTCTCCCGTTTCAAGATTTTATGCACACTTTGATCGGCACAGATATTAAAAAAATGGAATAAAGTGATGTGTAAGGTAAAAAAAAAAAAAGGGGTATTATTGGTAATTCATTGACTAAAGTGAGAGAGATTTAACTAAATGGAAGGTAAAGTAAAATAAAGGTGGGTATTATTCATAAAAATTATGTGAGTTGTTTCATTTTTTGGAATGTGCAAAAAATGTTGGGACGTCCCGTTAAAGAAAGTATGCATAAAATTCTGGGACGGAGGGAGTATAAATTAACTTGTATTTAATTTTAATTGGAGTATATATTTCATAAATTAATGAGTTAATTGTAAAAAAAATCATGACCTTTAAGGTGTTTATCAATTATAACATATTCTTTTTTCCTTTGCAATTTGATACACCATCTTTTTACTTTTTGCAATTCGATGCATGTGTTTATTTTTCGGTAACACATGAATGATGTATGTACCGAAGCCGCATTAAAATTCTACACAAATATCCACGTAAAGAAATATTTTTTATTTTAAAAACGTTTTTAAATAAAAATAATATGCAAAATTTCACATTATTTTTTGTAAACTGTCATGGTTTTAAGATCTAGATTTTGATTTTTTAAGATCTTTTACTTTTGAATTTAAAATCGATTTTCTAAAACCATCTAAAATCACCCGATTTGATATAAAGTTAAATTCTTATAACGACATTTCAATCATTTTATATAATTCCAATCAATAATGTATAATAATACAATGATATAATAACTTCAATCATTACAAAAAATATAGATTTAGATCTAAGCATCTTGAATAGTTCATCCTTAAAATTACAAAATACATAACAACTGTTAATAAAAACAGATCATCATATGATTTTATCTTATTCCATTCTTAATTTTATATTTTTGTATTTTTTAGTAAATTAAAAAACGTTAAACATATGTCAAATGCTAGTTTAAAAATTAGAAAGATGCTTCTTTTGACTCATAAAATAGGGGGTGTACTTATAAAATAGGAAATAAATAATCGCGATCTTTCAATATAAAGAAAAAACCCAAACATATATTATTTATAAAAAAAATAGGAGGTAAACTCATAAAATAGAGAGTAGTGATAAACTGAATATGATGGGTCAAATCCAATCGTTATTTGAGCATATTTCACAATAAGACTATGGTAAAATATTATATAAAAGTTTTTGTCATATCAAAAATACCAATTTAATTTTTAAAATGTGCTTACCATTATATACAGTACCAAAAACACATTGTCCAGTGTAAAGGGTAATATAAAGTAGTGTGCCACATTGTCCAGTGTAAAGGGTAATATAAAGTAGTGTGCTTATACTAAACACAATAAACATGTATTGTTTCCTTTTATAACTTCCCTTTGTTAGTTAGTTTGAATAGTTAGTGGTTAGTTAGTAACTACTAGTTGTTACTTAGTCTATAAATATAGATTAGACTCTTTTGTATTCCTAATGCATTTTAGTATTGTAAACATTGTAACACTCCATATATGAAATACCTTTTGTTTTGTATTTCCTTCTTTACAATTATTTAGATGAGTGTGTGTTTACATCTCTACATGGTATCGGAGCTATGTATGGATTAATTTGTGATCGATTAAATATGTTCGTCGATCTAGGTACGTTTCCGTAATTCGGTATGAATAAATTTTCGAATTTCTTGAGTTTTATACTCATTTCTGCCAAATCTTTGATGGATTTGGATTTCTATTTTTTTTCTCTTTTCGAGATTTCTTCTTTACGGGTTTTATGCTCGTGAATTTTAAATTCGATTTCATCTTGATTCGAATTTTTAGAGTTCTATGCTCAATTCTTTGAGTTTTATACTCAATTTCTTTGCGGGTTCTATGCTCGTGAATTTTTGGATTCGATTTTATCTTGATTCAAATTCTTTTTTGTGTTTCTTGAGTTTAATACTCATTTCTTTGCGAGTTATATTCTCGTGAGTTTTATATTTGATTTCATGTTAATTCGAAATCGATTTTTTCGTGTTTATCACGATTCCATTTTTTTTTTTTTGGAATATTTGAGGAATTCTCACCACGGATTGGATGAATTCGATTATTGGTGTCTATGATGGACATGGAGGTAAGGTAGTTGCCAAATTCTGTGCAAAGTACCTTCATCAACGAGTGCTCAAGAATGAAGCATATGTGGCTGGTGGATTTTTGTGTTGTTTTCGGTCGATTCTCGACGTTTGGAGATTGATCACCACTCACATTGTCAAAATGAGGTTGATTGACATCCACTCTCATTTTGAGGGGGGGGGTGTGTGTGTGTAAAGGGTAATATAAAGTAGCGTGCTTATACTGAACACAATAAATATGTATTGTTTCCTTTTGTAACTTCCCTTTGTTAGTTAGTTTGAATAGTTAGTGGTTAGTTAGTAACTACTAGTTGTTACTTAGTCTATAAATATAGATTAGACTCTTTTGTATTCCTAATGCATTTTAGTATTATAAACATTGTAACACTCCATATATGAAATACCTTTTGTTTTGTATTTTCTTCTTTACAATTATTTAGATGAGTGTGTGTTTACATCTCTACGTCCAGTTATAAAAACATTGTTAAAAATCTTGATATATTGAAAACTAAAATTGACATTTTCAATTTGATATATATCAAAACTTCCAATATTTTCCAACCCAAGTTGTTTCAATCCATGTTAGATGTCCACAAAAGATCCAAATGGCGTTCTCACCGAGTTAGACCCGGCACCTTTGCGGGCCCCAACTTGAATGTGACCCGTTTTGCGCGTTGGACTGGCTAATGGCTTCAACTCCACACAGGGAAACAAAGAGCGCGTAGAAAATATAAGGGCACGGCTAAACAGACCTCCGCACACCAACCATTATACATACCACATGAGTATAAAATATTTTTTTTCAGTCTCTCAATTATTTTTATATTTTTTTTTACTTGTCTATTTATCTACTCATTTTCTTTTTTCAACTATTAATTCGATGAATTTCGATCTTCTATCTTATAATAATGTGTCTTATATTTTTATTTAATTTCACCTATATATTCGTATATCCCATTAATTGGGTTTATACTCCTTTTGGACTAGTAAATTTTTTAGCAAAAATCAATGTACATCAATAAATAAGACTTTAAACATTGAATAATATTTTAAAAGTGATTTATTGTACTCCAAATTCAAACCGGCTAATGGTAAAATTAGGGTAATTGTACTTCGGCGTGGTTTTGAGTAGTTGTAAATAATAATATGGTTGTTAATTCATGAATAGCTTAGTTGTAGTGAATTTGTTTGTAAAATTAACACATTTCTATACACTCTTACTATGAAAACACCCGTAAAATTAATACCTTCCAACATCATTTCATTTTCATAATTGTCACTCATATTTTACCTACATTTTATTTTAAATTGTGCATATTAAACCGGACAAATAATTCAACGGAGTGACTAAGACTTTTGGCTAGAGTCAATCGGTCGTGAATAAATAACCGTTTTCTTTCTCTCTTAATTCTCCCTCCAAATTCTGCGATTTCTACACTCGGTCTCTCTCACTGACAGTTCGAGTGTTTCAACGTTTTCCGATCAGGAGCAGCAGCCAAGTTCAGTCAGCTTTCTGGCGAGATACACGGAGGGCAATGTGGAAGCTCCGGTCAGTTTTCAGCTTCCTGTCGTTTCTCCTGCTTTTCTCGTTGGCGGCTGCTCAAAGATCTAGGGCTCCGCCCAGTAAATGGCAAACGCTTAACGGTAAACAATTTCCACTTTTCTGATTTAGCATCTCTCTGAGGAGTGTTTTTATGCTATTTCTGAAGAGAAATGTTGGACTGAGCAAGTGCTGACTTGTTGGAACTTGGAACTGCTGTTTTAATTGGGCAATTTTTATTATACAATTTATTGTGGTGGATTTGAAGTTACCGTTTCAAGTATTACTTCTTAATTTATTGTGGTGGAAAGGAAAGGTTAAAAAAAGGGTTCTAATCGTGCTATTGTCTGCTTCACTTTTGCGTTAAACTGATTGTGGTAAAATGCAAAGTGGAGCAGAGAGCTCTGTAAAAGTGATTTCGATGCTTTCTCCTTTGATTTTTTAACTCTGCGTCTCTCTCTTGAGGGAGTGAAGAATGTGAATTTGAAGTTTCAATTAGTACGCAAATTGGTCTTGGATTCCTATACAGTTTTATGATCCTCTTTATTCATGATTTTTGAATTTGGCAGTATATCTCCTTATTTGCAGGAGATGAGCCTTTGGTCATAGCAAGAGGTGGATTTTCAGGATTATTTCCTGATTCCAGTTTGTTTTCATATAATCTGGCTGTACAAACTAGCTTACCGAATGTGCATATGTGGTGTGATGTTCAACTTACGAAAGATGGAGCTGGGATTTGCTTTCCAGATATCAAGCTAGAAAATGCTTCAGATATTGATGCCATATATAACAACAGGGAAAACACCTATGTCGTCAATGGTGCTTCGGTTAAAGGATGGTTTTCTGTGGATTTCACCCTTAAAGAGCTGGCACCTGTGAAGTGTAAGTTGATATGTTGCTCAAAATTGATTTGCTGAATTGAATCTCCCATCACTGATTCTTTTGTAAACTTCCTTTCCTGATATATTAAACGAAAAACCATTTGGAAGGTAATGCCTCATGCAGTAACACACTTCTTTATAATTGGAACAGCTTTTAGTTGAACCATCTGAACATTTACTAAATAAAATATCATCTGTTGCCTTTTCTGTAAGAAGCTTCATTGTTAAACACCACTAATAATATGTATGTGTATGTTTGTGTGTATTTGTATATAAGAAGTATCGTCTTGTGCCATAAATGTGGGGGAAAAACAAAACAAATGTGCTGCATATTGGGGGAATGGGGGCAGAACTGCAGCGGAAAAAGTTTAAACACTCAAGAGTATAGTTTCCACTAATGATGAAACAAACAACTCAACTATATAGCCTCAAGGATGTTGTATGTTCATCTATTAAAACAAATTGCTATATGTTGGCCTTTCGTTATCGGCATTTGAACAGCCTAATTGGTGAATTGCTTATTGTTACTGTGCCTTGCTATTTTAATACAGCTTAGTTAAGTTATATATGTTGATGAATAAGTAGTTGTCACATCTATGCTGGCTCACTTTTATAGTTGAAACAGTGAAACAAAGGATTTTTACTCGCCCAGCCCAATTGGATGGTTTAGGAAATCAAATTCTCACTGTTGAATCTATGGTTAGCCAAGTAAAACCGGCTGGACTGTGGTTAAATATACCGGTAAATAAATCAAGTCCAGTTAACTTTAAAAAAAATCTAAGCTATTGGCAATTTTGATTATCTTTATTTTTGTCCATATCATTATGCAGCATGATGCATTCTTCAGCCAACGTAAACTGAGTATGAGGAGCTTCATTCTTTCTGTATCTAGACGCGTGATTGTTGATTATGTTTCATCACCAGAGGTGGGCTTCTTGAGGAGTATTGCATCGCGATTCAGAACAGGCCCAACAAAGCTCGTGTTCCAGTTTCTGAAAGCTGAAGATGTGGAGCCCACGACTAATCAAACATATGGCTCACTTTTGAATAATCTTACATTCATCCAAACCTTTGCCTCAGGAATTCTTGTCCCCAAAAATTACATATATGGGGTAGACAGCAGCCAATATTTACTGAACTATACCTCTGTTGTAGTTGATGCTCATATAGCGGGTCTTAAAGTTTATGCATCTGGTTTTGCCAACGATATTGTAGTCATACCATATGATTACAGTTATGATCCTGTTTCAGAGTATCTCTCCTATATTGACAACGGAAAATTTTCTGTTGATGGTGTGCTCACTGACTTCCCAATTACTTCATCAGAAGCCATAGGTATGCTATGATCTTTTATGTCCTTGTGTCTTTAATATCCACCAACAATCTTACATCACCAATTTCATCTGTTATTATGGACTAGATATATTATCTCATGTTGACTTGGTTCAATATTTTCTTCTTGCAGATTGCTTTTCCCACATGAGCAAAAACGATACTGTGCAAAGTAAGCAGAATACTTTCATCGATAGGTTTCAATAGTTTTAGTTTCAGTTGCATTTTGTACACCTTTTGGAGGAAATGAAATAAATATTTTGATAGTTTTCTTTTAATGCAGCGGACGTTTTGGTTATCTCATCTGAGGGAGCAAGTGGAGATTATCCTGGTTGTACTGATATGGCATATAATAAAGCTGTATCAGATGGCGTAGATATACTTGATTGTCCTGTTCAAATGTCAAGTGATGGAATACCTTTTTGCTTGGGATCTATCAATCTCAGGGATCGAACAAATGTTGCTCAATCAGATTTCAGCAACTTTGCAACTAATAATCCTGATCTGAACATAGAATATGGAATTTTCACCTATAGTCTCAATTGGAGCCAAATCCAGAGCTTGAAACGTACGTGAAACTTATATACACATATTTTCTTGCATGCTCTTAAGTTTATAATTTGCAAATAACATATTATATTTGTTCACTACAGCTGCTATTTCCAATCCATATTCAAATTTTGCATTGTTTCGGAATCCAAAAGCCAGAAATGCTGGGAACTTGATGCGGTTGTCTGATTTCTTGGATTTTGCAAATAATGCATCTTCTGTCAGCGGAGTCTTAGTCAGCATTGAGGTGAGTCGTCTTGATGCGAGATGCACTCTATTTTTTCCCACCACATCATATGCAAAACCAAACATATAATTATAAAAATAGTAATGATATGGCTGATTATTGTAGCATGAACAAGTAGTATAAGAAACCCACCAACGGGGGTTCCATAATGTATATGTATCTATGCTCAACTATGTATGGCTGATCTGTTTGATTGGTATTAATCGCCTTATGTTCCTATGGAGTCAAAGTGAGTGGCAAGAACATGTATGTAATGTGTTTTATGGCGTTCTTCAGCTTATGTTGCATAATTTGGAAAATCTGCCTTGCAGAATGCTGCCTATCTAGCTGAGAAACAAGGTTTAGGTGTAACTGATGCAGTTTTGGATGCTTTAACTAAAGCCGGTTATAATAATCAAACGACCAAGAGGACAATGATTATTTCAAGTGATAGTGCAGTACTGTCAAAGGTTACGAGCACCTATGAGCGTGTTTACCTCATTAAGGAGGATATCAGCGATATTTTGAACCCAACCATTTTGGCTATAAAAGAGTTTGCTACCTCTGTGGTCGTCTCCAAAAACTCCGTCTTTCCTACTGACCTCGCCTTTACAACTGCTGAAACGAAGGTTGTTCCGAAACTTCAGTCCTTTAATCTCACGGTATTTGTGCGTTCCTTCCGAAATGAGTTTGTATCTCAACCGTGGGACGTCTTATCTGATGCATACGTGGAGATGAACACACACGTATCTTATATGGCGGTTAACGGTCTCATAACAGACTTCCCTGCAACAGCTGCCAGATACAAAAGTGAGTTCATTTCTGGCTTTTTTGATATATTTACCCTTGGGGTTAATTGCAAAATTGGTCCCACAATAATTTTTCGATTGCATTTTTGTTTGATACCTAATGCATAGGGGTGTTAATTACAGGAAACCGGTGTTTGGGGTACAGAGAGACACCGACATACATGGTTCCAGTCCAACCAGGTGGTCTCGTTTCCGTTATGAGAGAACAAGATATGCCGCCAGCAGAAGCTCCCGGTCCTGTCCTAACGGAGAGCAATGTGACCCAACCTCCTCTGCCCCCTGTCCTGTCCTAACGGAGATCAAGTTATTCAAAGTAAAGATACATATATTGCTCAAAGTGCTAATCAGATGTCACTGTGAAGAAGCGATATTGAAGGTTTGTTTCTAACGGAGAGCAATGGTGGTGCACAGGGTGGACCATGATTGATTTAGATACATGTTGTTCAACTGAGTGTCAGTGTCATTGTAAGCAAGTAGGACAAGTAAAGATACATGTTGTTCAACTGATTCCGGACATGACTTTTTCGAAAAGCAGACGAATCAATGATGTTACGCCATAACTTGCAAACACATCTCAATCTTGACAAAGATTTCACAGACAGAGGTAACAAAATTTCAACAAGGACATCCACATTTAAATTCATAATACTAAAGATAAGAATTCAATGAGAAATTGAAGAAGAAGAAGAAGAAGAAGAAGAAAGAGATTTTTGGAGTGAATTGTATTCGGTTTGTGCATTCAACCCCATATATATATATATATAACAGAGTTCAGGAAAAAAAGGATCATCCCGCGAAAATATTAATTTGACTGGAATTTTTTTTAAATAGATATTATCTAATTAAGAAAGGAGATGAGATATTTTGCCAAAACAATAGCAAATTTTGTTAGGAAATAAATAATTTAATTATTGTTTACCTAAATATTTCCTTAATTGTTTGTTATTATTTCCTTGTAAATCTCTTGTACCTTAACTATATATATATATATATATATATATTGGAATTTCCCAAATCTCATACCTATTCTCACATGTTATCAGTCAAACTCACCTAAACCCTAGCCGTCACTCATAGCTTTACGCTAAATTCTTCCTCTCCCTCTATTCTCACCGCCGTCGCCCGTTCCATGGCGGAATCTACCTCCTCTCTTCCTCTCAACACTCTCGTGCACATGCTTATCGTGAAGCTCTACGCGTCCAACTATCTTGTTTGGCGTAATAAGATTGTTCCTGTTCTCACCAGCCACGATCTGTTCACTCCCATGTTGGCGGTTCTTGCCCAGAACCGCCCAAAACTATTAAGTCCGACGACAAGGATATCCCAAACCCGGATTATACCGCCTGATTTGCATTGGATCAAAAGATTTTGAGCCTTATTCTCTCTTCTCTCTCTGAAGACACCATGGCCGAAGTCATCGGCCTCACCTCCTCTCACTCTGTTTGGATTCCCATTGAGGAGGCCTTCAGCCATTCCTCTGCCTCTCGCCTCAACCAGTTACGTGGTGAATTATTCAACCTCCGTCGTGGCACCTAGGAGTGTGCAAAATAAAATCGTACCGGAAAAAAGACCGGAACCGGACCGACCGGTTAGATTCCGGTCCTCGGTCCGAAATTTTTTAAGATTCCGGGTTCCGGTCCGGTCTGGTCTAAAACCAGAATTTACCGGTCCAGGACCGGAAACCCGGATTTACATTTTTTTTTTATATTATTTGAATTACAAATCTCATTCCTCCTCCACTTTCTTAAACCTAATTCCCCCTTTTTACCATTCTCAAAATTCTTCAACATTGTAGATCCTTAAATTTGTGCATCGTTTCATTTTGGACTACTGTTTTTTCATTTTGGACTACTGCTTTTTCATTTTGGACTTGAATTTTAATTTCTATGAACATGATTTTGCTATAAATTAAGTTTTCAAGTATATATATATATATTCTTGCACAATTGTGATCAACTTGATCTAAGGGCATAACTTATTCTTTAGGATATTAAAAAGGAATTTATTATAAAGGTAAATATGAAGAAATTTCTAGATCTTCAAAAAAATGTGATCCACTTTCCACTTCTTCTCATACACTAAGGAATTAAAAAAAAAAGAATCGGTCTGAAACGGTCCAAACCCGGACCGGACCGGACCGGAATTTACCGGTCCGGTCTGGACCGGTTACATTCCAGTCCGGTCCTCGGTCCGAATTTTTTTAAGATTCCGGTCCCGGTCCGGTCCGGTTCTGGACCGGTGCACACCCCTAGTGGAACCTCCTCGGTTGATGAATACAACAAGAAGTTTCGTCTTCTTTGTGACCAACTGACTTCTATTGGTCGCCCTGTTGATGCCATTGATAAAAGTCATTGGTTCTTGAACGGCCTCGGCCCTCAGTTTCTTGGTTTTTCTAACACTCGCATGTCCATGAATCCGATGCCTCCCTTTCGCGATCAGGTTCATCAGGCTGTCAATTTTGACCTTATGCAACGCTCCATGGACGCCCAAGTAGCCCCTGTTCCTGCCTTTGCCTCTGATCGACGCTCTGGCCCCTCGCAACCCTGATCTTTCTCTCATGGTCGCCCTACTGGTCACGGTGGTCACCCACCCGCTACCTCACTTCTTATAATGGTAATGATCATGTTATTGTCACGAATGGTAATTCTATCCCCATTACTCACACTGGTTCTTATCGTGCTCATGATAAATTTCGCTTATTGGATGTTCTGGTTATTCCCCATATCACTAAGAATTTATTGTCCATTAGCAAGTTGACTTCTGATTATCCTATTGATGTTATTTTCTCTGATCGGTCGTTTGTGGTTCAGCATCGGGTAACCAAGGAACCCCTGGCCCGCGGCAGGCGTAGCCGCAGACTTTATATATTGGAGCATGGTCGCTCAGCTCTCGTCGCCGCTCTCCACACAGCTGCTCGCCGCTCTATTTCAGTTGTTCATTTGTTAAAACGTTTGGGTCATTTGGATGTTACTTCAGTTTTACCTAAGCCCTCTTTGTGCACTCGTTGTCAATTGGCAAAGAGCAAACACTTATCATTTACTTTGAATAATAAGCGAGCATCTCGCGTTTTGGACCTTGTTCACTGTGATTTATGGGGACCTGCCCCGGTGTGTTCTAATGATGGTTATCGTTATTATGTTATCTTTATTGATGATTATTCTCACTTCACGTGGTTTTATCCTTTACGTGCTAAGTCTAACTTCTTCGGTGTTTTGGTCAACTTCCATACTTTTGTGTGCAACCAGTTCTTTGTCTCTATGAAAGTTTTTCAGAGCGATGGTGGTACCAAAATTATTAACAGCTAGGGGTGAAAACGGATTGGATATTTCCCGACCGATCCGGAACCGTATCCGGTCGGATACGAATTCGGTATAAAAATTTAATATCCGGGCGGATATGGATAGTTGACTTCGGATTCGGATTCGGAATACATAATATCCGACCGTATTCGAGTTTTTCCATATTTTATCGGATATTATCCGGATAATAAATCCGGATACCCAAATTTTTAAATATATTTTATTTTATATTTTATATTAATTTTATTGGGCCTTATTTAATAAAAACTAAAAAGCCTAAACCAGTAAACCCTCACCCCCAGCGTCCGCACTCCGCCGCCCACTCCTCCTTCCCTTCCCTTTTTGGCCCCTGCACGGCTGCACCCCCAGCTCCGACCCCCGTCGTCGACCGCCCGTCCCAGCCCCCGTCTTAACGTCGCTGCCACCCTGCATCCCAAGCCCCGATTAGATTCAGAGAAAATTTAAGGTACAAATTGTTGAAACTCCCAAACTGTGTACGCATATCATAAATTGAATGATAATTGGGCGAACTGTGAATCAGATTGGGCAAATGTAAGGATTTTATTTTCTTCGTCGATTTTTAGTTATATCACAATTAATAAGTCGCTGTGTTATTAGCTTGCCCTAGATTTCGTAGATTCTCCGTGATAAATACCAGACGAGTTTTTTTTTAGGATCGAAATAACGTAATCGTGATTTTTGAACAAAAAATTGTTAGATGGATTTATAGGAAGAGATGATCCTCCAGATGTAGGTTCTGATTTTGAGTCTTGATGCAATTATTAGATGGAGTTGTATCTGGAGCTGAAAAAATTCACCCTCAAATGTTCGGTTCTTCTTTGGATTGATTAATTTATTGGATATGGATTATATGCGGAAACCAAATGGTGATGAATGCATCATATACGTGCATTGTACTGTTGGTATTTAGGAATTTTGTTTGAATAAGATAATTATTTCAATTGTTCATGATGTATTGATGTCTTTATTATTGCTATGCACTCGGTGAGATGTGAATCAGATTGGGCAAATGGAAGGAGATCCACCGTCGCCGATCAACCTTGCCGTCGGTGAGATGTCCGCCGCCGCCTATTCACAGCCTCTGAATGTCCTTCCCAAACCTAGCACATCCATCCAAGAAATCAGGTTAGATCTCCACTTTAATTTAATCTAAATTAATTCAAGAACTCATTAATTTTTCTGCTTTGTTTCATATTATTTCTCATTAATTCAAGAATATTCTTTGAAGTGTGGCTGTATCATCTACAACAGAAAATCCTATTGATGTTGATGCAATAGATAAAGAAGTGCATGATGAGCCTCAAGCAAAGAAACAAAAGAAGACTACATCGGAGGTCTGGAAGCACTTTGGTAGGGCCAAGGAAACCATTGAGGAGGATGGCAAGAATACTGAGATAGTTTGGGTACACTGCAGTAAATGCAAACACAAAGCTAGAGGTGAGAGTACAAATGGAACAAAAGCATTATGGAACCACTTGAAGAACAAACACAATATTTTGCCGGGTCAACAACTACTGAAAGTGGAAAAGAAAGGCAGTGTCACAACTGTTGAACCTTATAGGTACGATCAAGAAGCTAGCTTGAGAAAATTTTATATAGCAATAATCATGCATGAGTATCCTTTCTGAAAATACTCGGCAGAACCTCCGTTAAAGGTGCCTAAATCTGAAAATTTTGATATTTTGTCTTGGTGGAAGGGTCATCAACAGGAATACCCTATTCTCTCTCGACTTCCTCGTGATGTGTTAGCCATACAAGTGTCAACTGTTGCTTCTGAATCTGCATTCAGTGCCGGTGGTCGTGTTATAGATCCATTTCGTAGTTGTTTGGATCCTGATATGGTAGAAGCACTAGTTTGTACTAAGGATTGGATAGCTGCATCCAAACAAGGTTATTTTTTTAACTTCTTGTCATTTTATATTATAATTATGTATCTATAATCCTCTTATGCATTTTCTTATAAAAATTTCAGGTTCTCAAAAAAATATTGGATCCATTGTTGCTGATCTTGAAGTTTTGGAAACACTTGTTACAAATATGGGGGATGAGGTTTATCATTATTACTTCTTAAATTATAATTGGTTTTCATGTTAGTTGCAAACTTGAAATGCTAACTGCTTATACAAAAAAAATATAGGTTGAAGAAGAAATGGACAGTGATGAGGATCCGAGAGTTGAGGCCTCCATTTGATGTTCAATAACTATGTTCTTCCATGTCCCTCTTAAGTTTTCATTCAACCAATTTATGTTCCCTGCTTTATTTTTTTATTAAGGAATTATGTTTTAGACTTGTGTTTGATGGTGTGCTTTATTCTTCATTAATCATTAGGATTAGTTAAAACTTAAAAGAAACGTATGTATGTTGCGTATGGTTTTAATGTTTTCATGAGTGGATGATTCTTTGCCTTAGGAGTAGTTTGTTGATTGTTTTATTCATGCTTGGGTATAATATTATATATGTCTTCTTAGGTGTTATGTTGGGCTGGAGTGGTGATGTTTACGAAGGATATATTTTGATGATTTCATGTTTGTTGATTTTTTTTGTGTTTCAATCACATTTTGATGATTTCCATTTGAAATATATTATCCGATTATAGTTATTCGAATCCGGCCCGGATTCGTCCGATATTTGTTCGTTTTCCGTATACCGAATATTTCGAATTCGTATCCGACTCTGAATTCGAGAAAAAAATATGGTTAGGATACGGTATAAGCACTATCCGTCCGTATCCGATCTGTTTTCACCCCTATTAACAGCAGAGTTCGGGATTTATTTTCCACCAAGGGTATACATCACAGATTGTCATGTCCCTACACTCCTCAGCATAATGGTCGTGCGGAGCGCAAACATAGACATATCACTGAAACTGGATTGTCCCTTATACTTCATTCCAGTGTTCCTTCTCTCCTTTGGGTGGATGCCTTTGCAACTGCAGCCTATATTATCAACCGCCTGCCTACTCTTGTGCTTGGTGATAAGTCTCCATATGAACGAGAAAATTGCACTTTTAGTCCTATATGAATAGGTTCAAATCACTTCTGGTCCTTTTATCTACACTTTCGATCCTGTAAAATACTTCTGTTAATTGTTAACAGAAATGATGGGTGAGTCTAACGTCCGTTAACAACAATATATTTTTTTTTATTAAAATCAATTAAATAATTTATAATTATAATACAAATGTTGAAATTATTAAAATTTTAGCCCCCTCGAACTTTCCGGCGTCTCCTCCCGGCAGAAATTTCCGGCGACACCCAATCACCACAACTACTTTTCGGCAGAAATTTCCAGCGTCTCTCCGGCAGAAATTTCCGGCGACATCCCAATCACCGGCAGAAATAGGCCCAATCCCAAACATTAACTCACATTAACACAAATATAAAAGTTCAGAAAATCATAGTTGAAAAAACAGTAAAAATTTGAAAAAAATTACGATTAAACTTCACAAATTGGAGATGAAGGAGAGATTGAAATTTAAAATTGATAAAGGGCTTTGATTCTTAGAATTGACACGGAGGCTAGAGTGGGTAGCCTCTATTAATTTCGTGACCGGATTCAAATTTTTTGTAGCCAGATTTTTATGAGATTTTGGAAGAATACGGGGTTGAGGTTGTGGTGATGGGTGAAGGCAAGGTGGTGACGAGAATGGAACCAGAGTGGCGTCGTTGGCAGCGATCGGGGCTGGGGCGCTCGCCGGCGAGAAGAAGACCACGTCCTGGAGGGGAAGATATATACATATACACTCTGTGTATATATTTTGCTTTATATTTATTACTGTATTATCTTTAGTTTTTAATTGAATTTTTGTTTTCTGAATTTACATTTTAAATATTTGTAATCAATATTTTTTTAATTCTATTTGATAATAATTTAATATTCAAATTTTATATAAATTATCTTCAAGTTATACTTCACATTTTATATAACTGTTTTTTTTTTAGTTTTATTGATTTTTATTCAAAAATTATTTAGAGTAATTTCATAATTTACATTAAATTATTATTTGATTTGAAAAATTTACTTGTATTTTTTTAATTATATTCCAAAAATATATTTTAAAAAAAAATTCAGATTCTACATAAATTATTACGGAGAATTTGATTTTGAAAAAAAAAATATTTTTGTATTTTCATATTATACCAAATTCTATATATATTTTCAAATTAAATTTTAATTTAAGAATATATTTGATTATATATAATTTATTTATTTATATTAATATTATTTTTTAAACTAACGGTTCCATCCAAAATTTAACTTACAGGACCAATATTGCATAAAAAATGACCACTTTCAAATACCAGGACTAAAAGTGATTTAGAAATATTCCTACAGGACTAAAAATGCAATTTTCCCCCATATGAACTTCTCTTTCATATGCCTTCAATTTACGGCAATTTCAGAACCTTTGGTTGCCGTGTATTTCCGTACCTTCGGGATTACTCCCCTCATAAATTGGCTCCTTGCAGTGTCCCTTGCATTTTCTTGGGTTACAGTTCTTCTCATAAAGGGTTTCAGTGTTAAGATCCAGTCGCTTCCCGCTTCTACACTACTCGACATGCTTAGTTTGATGAGTCATCGTTCCCCTTTTCCGGCAAGGGCTCCTCGGCAGATTCTAGGTCCCTCGATTACAGCTCATTTCTGGTTCCGGAGTCAACCACTCCCACGCCAGTTCCTCGCCCTGCACCTGTTGCTCGCCCTACACCTGTTGCTCGCCCTACACCTGCTCGCACCGAGCCTTGCTCGCTTTGCCCGCATCCCACTGATGCTACTTTGAATCTGCCTCCTCGACAAATGCCTCCTCGCCCACTTGAGGTCCCGACTATCGAGCACCCTCCTGCTCGTCCTGCCTTGCCTCCTGTCGAGCCCCGGCCTGCCGACCTGCCCCGATCACTCATCCGATGGTTACTTGAGCTCGGTCTGGCATCTTCAATCCTCGCTATGTGGCTGACATTGCGACCACAAGCTTGTTAACTGCTCTCGCTGTATCCGATGAACCCAAAGGGTTCAAGTCCGCTCTGAAGCTTCCCCACTGGACGACGGCCATGCGTTCGGAGCTTGATGCTCTCCTCACGAATCAAACGTGGGATCTGGTTCCTCGACCGCCGAGCACGAACATTGTTGGTTCCAAATGGGTTTTTCGGACAAAATTTCATAGTGATGGTTCTGTTGATCGCTACAAGGCTCGCCTGGTCGCCTAGGGTTTCTCTCAGATTCCTGGTTTCGACTTCTCACACACTTTCATCCCAGTTGTCAAGGCCGCCACTGTTCGCATTGTGCTCTCTCTCGTTGTTCGAAATGGTTGGCCACTGCATTAATTGGATGTCAACAATGTCTTTTTACACGGTGTTCTGACCAAACCCGTTTACATGTCTCAACCTCCGGGTTTGGTTGATCCTCGCTTTCCGAATCATGTATGTCGTCTCAGGAAGGCGCTCTATGGGCTCCGACAAGCCCCTCGGGCGTGGTTTGTTCAGTTCCTTCCTCGCCTCTCTTGGTTTTCACTACAACCGAGCTGATACCTCCATGTTTTACTTCACTTGCAAAGGGGTTACCCTATATCTTCTCCTTTATGTCGACGACATCATTGTGACGAGCAATGACCCTATCTTCCTTAAGCGTTTCATTGCTCGCGTTCATTCAGAATTTCGGGTCAAAGATTTGGGCGAGCTCAACTACTTCCTCGGCCTTGAGGTGTCTTGCTCTTCGGACACTTTGTTCCTCGGTTAGGCGAAATACGCCCACGACATCCTCGCTCGGGCCGACCTTCTGGAATCCAAACTAGTCTCTACCCCTCTGGTCGCTGGTTCCTCGCTTGTCAGCACAGGTTCACCCTTCCATGACCCCACATTATATCGGTCTCTGGTCGGCGCCTTGCAGTATCTCACCATCACTCGCCCGGACCTGTCCTATGCTGTCAACCACGTCAGTCAGTTTCTTCATTCTCCCACGGTGGATCACTTTGCCGCCGTGAAGCGTATTCTTCGCTATGTTCAAGGTACTATCAATTTCGGTCTCACTTACACTCGTGGTTCCGATCCCTCTCTCATTGGATACTCGGATGCTGATTGGGCTCGGTGTGTTGAGACGCGTCGTTCTACGTACGTGTATTCCATCTTCTTGGGTGGAAATTTGGTTTCTTGGAGTGCTAAAAAGCAGCCTATCGTCTCTCGGTCCAGTTGTGAATCTGAATATCGTGCCATGGCCAACACTGCTCAAGAAATCATTTGGGTCACCCAACTTTTTCGCGAATCGGGTGCCTTACTGTTGGTCCCAAAAGGAGTGTGACACGTGTATGGGGGGGGGGGAATACACGTGTATGTGTTTTTCAAAAACTTTTGCAAGTAATCAACACAAATAATCAGAGTCAAATAAGCTACACAGTATGTCAAGTCCTATGAAAATACTAACAGTAGATTCTAAGAGATCTTAATAGTATGCAACTTGTATGCAGAATAAATGATAGACCCTATTATACTCCTTAAACGATATGCACTTAAATACTAAATTATCAAATGGCAGTAAGCAATTTATAACAACACAAAAGCTTAAACAATAAGATAAATGCAGTAAGTAAGAACACAGAATGTATAGTGGTTCGGAGACTAAACTGCTCCTACGTCCACTCTCCTAATTTAATAGGATAATTCCTTAATCACTTCGGAATTAACTTGTTTTTACAGTGCCAAGGTGCACTCTACTTCTTCTTCTTCTCTTCTCTTCTCTTGATTTCTTACAACCTTCTCTCGTTGCAATACTCTCAATCTATCTCTCAAGGTGAAAGTAAGGTTTTGTTCTTGTACCAACTAAGTGTGATATCCTTTACAATTTAAGAACGAATTTAAAGGCTAGGATATCACTGTCTAGGCTTTGGATAATCAACAATAAGCTTGCCTAGTGGGGACTAAAGATAACACTCACAAATGAATATGCTTAAAATCTTTGATCTCTCGAGTGTTTTGAATATTTTTGAATACTAAAAATATTGCTATAGAATGCGTATGGCTTGTGTCTTGGTGTATGTCCCGTTCGTCCTCGAAATGATTCAAGATGTGGCCTATTTATAGATGAAGCAAACTATCCGTTGGTGGAGATAGCAAACTTATCCATAAATTTGAACTTTCAAATTGTTCAGGGGCCTGCATGCAAATAATACATGCATTCACGTCCATTCTGCCTTTTGCATTCCATTCTCAGAATTTGTTATGCGCAGTGACATGTGGCACTTATTCTTTGGCTAATTTGGAATAATTCTGTCCTTCCCGCTAACGGCCTTGTACTGGGTAAAATGCCTAGTCATTCATCGTCTTTGACCATAAGTGTGCCAAGTTCAAAGTATATGAATATCCAAATTCATCATACTTGACTTTTGTCATTCAACATACTTGTCTTCATGAGTCCTTGTCACTTTCTTCATAACACTTCAGCTTCTTGTCTTCAATGATACTTGTCTTCATGTGCTTTGTGTTTTTAGGTCATTTGTCATAAATTCAAATAATAATCTATCTAATAAAAATTAAAGCTCCCTAACATATATGAGCTTTTCTAACCTGAAAATCTAGACTTGGCAAATCATCATACTTGGGGTTTTACTTAGGGTTTTGGTATCAAATCAAAATCAAATTTTCTTTTATTAATATAAACCATATCCCAACAATTTCCCCCTTTTTTGATGATGCCAAAACCTACTTACTTCAAAAGATCCATAAGGATTTCTTTTTCAGTAGATTTGACAAAAACAGGACAACTAGCATGTATTTTCTATACTTAGAAAAATTTCACAGAATGAATTCAGATTGTTAACCTAAAAAGGGCTAAGTTCTCTAAGTTCTATAAAACTTGATCTAAGAAAGAATCAAATTAAAATCATTTTGCTAGAGCCTATTTTTAGACAAAATAACACAAGTATAAAGACTAAAAAATTATTGTCCAGTGCATACGATATATGATAATCATCCATAAAAAACAGCACATAGTAAGAGCAGAAAGTTGTAAGTTCTAGCTCATAAGGAGCAACAATTGTCTGGAAATTAAAAATAAACATAGATTAAAAAGTTTATGATAGTTTGAATTGAATCTTGACTTGACCTTCTTCAGCTTCATCACTTGGCTGCATCTGACTTCTTCTTCAGGAAGGTTAGGAGTTCCTTGAACAGTGGAGTCAACCCATATGATGCAAAGTGCCTATTCTTCAAGGCCATGACTTCCTCGTTCTTCCCAATTAAGTCTTCATCTTTGACAAGTTGAACAAACTCATCAGTAATTGCTTTCCTATCAATGCCATTTCCATCAGTCTTCATTGGTGGAGTCCAGAAAATCTGTTCAGGAGCCTTGACAATCACTTTCTCCTTCTGAGCAGCTCCAAGAATCTTTGTGTATAAATTCGATTAGCTTCTTCCCAAGCACCATTGAGTTCAGCAGGAACCCAGCTGTCAGTATGAGGGAGTCTTTTCAAGGTTTCAATCTTCTTCTTAGCTCTGTTCTCCATCATCAGAGCATAAGAACTCTTGTAAGATTTTGAATTTCCTGGATTAAAATCTTTGTGCCTCTTCAATCTGCATTCCTCAGCATCTTTGAACATTTTAGTTCTTTCTTCAACAACAAGCTTACTTACTCCTTTTCTAGTCTCTGCATCTTGTCCAGCTCCTTCTGCAAAGATGTTTGCAACTTCTTCAAACACATGAGCTTTGTTTTTCACAAGATCAGCAGCAGTAACTTCAGGAGAAGCTCTTCTAACAGGCAGTTTATCTTCCCTTCTAATCAAGGTTGAAATTTCCATTTCCTCATCATCATCTGGTTCACTGGACTTGTACTTCTTGCTTTTCTCTTGATCAGAAATATCAACAAGCTTCTTTCTCTTCAGATTGGGTTTCCTTATCTTTCCACTTCTAGTTTTGGGACAATCCTCCTCTTCTGTCACATCAGTAATTTCCAAAACTTTTGCTTTCCCCTTTCCTTTGCTACATTCCCCCTTACTCTTCTCATCCCCCTTTATCAGATCTTTCCCCTTCTTCTTATTTTCCCCCTTTTTGACATCATCACATGCCTCAAGGTTGATGGGGTCAGCAGGGTTGGCATCAATCTTAGCCACAGTAAGTGAGAGTTCTTGTTGATAGGTGTCCATCCTTTTCATCTGGGCAGAAATGGGGTCAACATGATTTAATAGAAAGGCAGAAATAGTGGAACTTACAGACTCTCCCCCTTGCTTCTTCACAGCTTGATCAACTTGGGTCCTCATCATCTTGATTATACCCTCCAAGTTGTCTTTGAATAAATCAGAAGCAGCATTCAGTGAACTCTTGATGGTTTCTCTAATCAGTTGATCTCTTTGACTCCCCATTGATTGAGTCAACTTTTCAATGTCATTTGACAGCATCTGGGAAATCTCTTCCTTTTCCTTGGCAGCATCATCCTTTAGCCTCATAATTTCCTCTCTGTCCTTCTTGATCAACTCTTTCTCAGTGTGGAAGTATGTGGTAACAACATCTGACATGATCTTTGATGACTCTCCAATTTTGAGGGTAGAGTCCTTCACTTCTTTTCCTACACTGTCCATCTTTTTATCAAAGGTCTCAAAACCTTTTTCAACAGCTTCTAGCTTGATAGTTGTGGAGTTCATCTTCTCTTCCAAACTCTCCACCTTGATACATAAATCCATAACATTATTATCAACAGTTTCCTCCAAGTTCTCCATCCTCCTTGTCATCCTTCTTGCCTTTGTATTCAAATTGAGCAAAGACCTGTGCTGGGCTTCATTTGTGGGAATGATAGTTTCATCTAAACTATCCCTGACATACTTTCCCATGTTTAAGCAGAGACCAACAACATTCTCCAGTTTCTTCTTCTCAACTTCACCAATTTGTTCAATTTGGGAATTGAACTCATCCTGCACAGCTTTCATTCTTTCATCCTCCTTATCAATGATACAGACTTCAGTCAATGGAAGAGCATCTAGGTGAATTGGGAACTCCATCGAAGTTGATGGTGCTGTAGCTAATGCCTCATTTTCCAAGGGCTTCTTCATATCAGCTGGTTCCTCAGTCTTCACAGCATCTTCTTGAGCAGTATTGGCCTCCACTCCATCTTTCTTGGCCTCAGCTTCAATGACTTCAGCAGGAGTTGATTCAATCAACTCAGCATCATGAATGTTAGGATTTTCAGCAGTTTTCTCTGTTGGAGTTTCAACAATGACAATCTCCATAGATTCAGTGGCTTCAACAGCTGGCTGTACTTCTTCTTCAACATTTTCAATCAATTGACTTTGGTCAATTTCATCAATCTTCTCACCTTCACTGATTTCTCCATTCTTTATCTCTTCAATGGCAGTCTCAACTCCATCAAAGAAATCTTTCTCAGCAGGCTTTTGTCCTTCATTTCCTCCTTCAGTTGTGTCTACCTCCATGGAAACATTCTCTTCATCATCTTTGTCCTCAACAATTTTGGACTCCTCTTCAGTCTTGTCCTCAGTGCTCTTGGACATCTCCTCTGTCTTGTCCTCAACTTGCTTGGACATCTCATCATCCTCCTCCATTAAATATTCAATGTTCAGATCAATCCCAGCAATAATGGATTGAACAGCTTCTTTCTGAATCTTAATGTTCACCAAGTTAGCAAACAACCTTTCATCTGTCAATTCAAAAGTGGATTCTATCTTAGCAAATTTTGTCAATCTTTCCTCCTCATTTCCCACCAGTCTAGTCCTTTGGACTCAATAACTTTCCCAATATCATACATGGATTTCTTCCTTATGTCAACAATCAATCTAAGATCATAGAAGGTTGATCTTAAATCAGGATATTTGGCAAGTTGGGGGTAAAGTTGGTCTAGGAAAAATTTGGATTCATCTCTCAATGACATTTCATAGGTGTATTCAGAAGCTGTATCTGATTTGAATGAGGGTTGGGGTTCATTAAAAAGAATGGGTATGGGGGTATCAGACTTGTAGGCAATTTTAAGAATGGTTTGATCATTTAAGTGAGGGGTGGTTTCAATAGCTTTTGGGCTATGAATTGATGGTTCTGGATCATTTAAATCGAAGTTTCCAGGTGATACTCTTCCTTCTTCATCACCTTCATCATCATCATCTGAACCTTCCAGTTCAGCTTGCACATCAACATCCATTTCTTCCTCAGAAGTATCAACATATTCCTCTTCAGTTTCTTCTCCACTCGAACTAGGGCTTGACATGGCCCTCTTTTTCTTGGTCTTTGAGGCTGTCTCAACCTCCTTTCCTTTCCCTTTCTTCTTGGCTTGTTCAAGAATACTGATCACCATTTGAGTTGCTTCTTCACTCTTCTACTTGGCAGACTTAACTTGCTTCCTTGTTGAGGCTTTTGGTGACTTGATCTCCAGCCCCAATCTTTTCTGAGTTCTCACAGATAGTTGTCTGAACAATATCTTGGTGGTGTTGAACTTAACTCCATCTTCAACAATGTCCTCAGGTCCATTCTTGTATAAGAATGCAGCAACTTTTGTACAGAAGGCAAGTTTCTTCTCAATGACCACCTTCCTTACATCCACAATTTTGAACCTTGCTTTCTCTTCTGCAAGTTTCTTCAGAAAGTAACCCTTCCAGTTCATTGGCTTCTTTCCTCCATCAATGATTGCTTTCATCAATCTCACCTTAGATTTGCTGATCTGGTCATAACTTCTTGTGGTGCACATAACAGTCTTTGCAACCACATCTTGTAAAAGTTGATAGTCTTCTTTTAGAACTCTTTTGTGTAGACCAGACTTGAGAGTTACTGGATTGTTCATCCATTGGTTGGCAACTTCTTGTTCATTGTGCCTCATATACTCTTCAGGATCCTCTCCAGTAGCATTCAATCCAAAGAAATCATCAAAGTCTTCTTCAGTAAACTCAAACTTTTGAGCTGTTTTCTTGGTTGTATCTGGCTCATGAGTCATTATGTAACCAGATCCTGAGCTTTTCTGAGTAAATGTGCCTAAGAACTGAGTAGTTGAAAGTTCCAGACATGTCTTGGGGATGGCCTCGAGCCATTTTTTCAATCCAGCTTGCTCCAACCAAGTGACTATCCTCCTTGTGTGTTTATTTGACAGATTATCAAAGCACATTATTTGCTCAAAGTGGAGCATGGTTGCTTCACTCAGATAGTTCTAGTTGGTGTCCAAATCAGGGTGATTGAAGTCAACTAAAAATATGGCCAATATACAGTATTAGTATAGTCAAAATCTATCCATATAACTACTGAATCATATGATTAGGCTATCTTTAAACAACATCTTGCATTTATGTCTAAGATTTACTGTGGATACATAACATGTTCATAACATTATAATACCATATTCAACAATGTTTTAAGCTTGTAATCATGATCTCTAGACACAATATTTGTATACTTCTAAGATATTAACACGATTTTAAGTATCACAACATGTATCTAACATCATATCATTCAATAAATGACTAATTCGTAAATATAGCATCTAAAGAATTTAAACAGAGTTATTAGAGCTAAAAATAGAGCATGTTGTGTTTCTTGAAAGCTTTACATATATGCATGTCCTTCAACAGATGATTATGAGAAATACTAACCCATTTCCAAAGACATTTTTGTTAAAGTGATAGAGCTTTGAGCAAAACTTGTAGATGAGCTTGAGGATTCTTGAGAGATTCAGCTTAGGGCTTTTTCAGAAATTTTGAAAACGTAAATTGTGAAAAATTCTAAGTTATGCTTTTATATCTCCTCAACTGTACAATTTGAAAAGTGTTAGGTGTAGGGCTGAGATTGAATTGATAAAATTTAATGGTTTAGATCAATTCTGTTACACCAAAGGACGCAAATGTCGTGTCCTGTGCACAGCGAGTTGCTTTTTCAGAAGATCGTGCAACTGATCGTCTTTTAGCAAAGATCTCTTGTTTGTCGATTATGAGCATTAAATGCATACTATAACAGAGTTTAACTTTTATGAAAAAGAAAACTTATCTACAGTCAAGTGACAACTTGACTGAATAACCCTTGACAACTTCTATTGAAGTTTCTCATCTACGTTGTCCTTCGTAGTTTTCCTCGTACTTGTCAAGTATCTTTTCTTGATTTTACTCAAGAATGCCATGTACTTTGTCCAAGTTTCCTGCATGAAAATTCTTGAAAATAGTATCAGTATGTGACAAATAAATTAATGAACTTTGAATTGTCTCATCTAACTTATCCTTCCTAAAACTTCACTCTAAGTTCCCCCTTGGATTAATACTAGTATCTCTGGCATGAATAAAGTAATTCCTTATACTTTAAACATTCTCTCCAGGATCTAATAAACCAAGTTCCATTGAAAGTTCCTTGAACCTTGTTTCAACTAGGGGTTTTGTAAGAATATCAGCCTTTTGCTTATCAGTATGAATCTTTTCCATTCTGATGTCCTTTTTCTCAACATGATCTCTTATGAAGTGATGTCTAATATCCACATGTTTACACATTGTGTGTAACACTGGATTTTGAGTAATAGCAATGACACTATTATTATCACAATAGATAGGTACATCTTTTGTGACAACTTTATAATCTCTTAGCTGTTGTTTGAGCCATAGGATTTGAGCACAACAGCTTCCAGCAGCCATGTATTCAGCCTCTGTGGTTGAAGTAGCTACAGAAGTTTGCTTCTTGGAAAACCATGAAATCAATTTGTTTCCTAAGAATTGACAAGTGCCAGTAGTTGATTTTCTGTCTATCCTACATCCTCCATAGTCAACATCAGAATAACCAGTTAACTCAATGTTGTCATCAGATGGATACCACAATCCTAAGTTCACTGTACCTTTTAAATACCTAAGTATTCTTTTGGCAGCCTCTAAGTGACTTTTCTTGGGATTTGACTGAAATCTAGCACACACACCAACTGCAACAGTAATATCAGGTCTGCTTGTAGTTAGATATAATAATGAACCTATTATTGCTCTATATTCAGTGGGGTTGGTATCTATTCCATCAATGTCAGGATCCATTTTCCAATTTGTATTCATAGGAATCCTAATTGGTTTGCTATTTTCACAACCAAACTTTTTGATCATTTCTCTAGTATACTTAGCTTGATTGATGAAGATTCCTTTCTCTGATTGTTTGACTTGTAAACCTAGGAAAAAGTTCATCAATCCCATCATTGACATTTTAAACTTCCCTTGCATGAGAGTTGAAAATTTCTTGCACATATCCTCATTAGGTGAACCAAAAATGATATCATCAACATATATCTGTACTAACAGAATATCATTTCCTTCACTTATCCTAAATAAGGTCCTATCGACTGTGCCTTTCACAAATCCATTGTCCAATAGGAATTGTGATAGAGTCTCATACCAAGCTCTTGGTGCTTGCTTGAGACCATAAAGTGCTTTCTTCAATCTATACACTTTGTCTCCTTCTTCAAAACCAGGTGGCTGCTCCACATATACCTCTTCTTTAAGTACACCATTCAGAAATGCACTCTTCACATCCATTTGGTATACCTTGAACTTCATATGAGCTGCATATGCTAAGAACAACCCAATTGCTTCTAACCTAGCTACTAGGGCAAAGGTCTCATCATAGTCTATTCCTTCATGTTGACTATAACCTTTGGCAACTAGTCTGGCTTTATTTCTAACTATAACATCATTTTCATTCTTCTTGTTCCTGTAAACCCATTTAGCTCCTACAACATCCTGATGTGTTGGTCTGTCTACCAGCTCCCAAACATCATTCCTTTTGAACTGATTTAGTTCTTGCATTGCTGTAATCCAGTTGGAGTCTTCCATTGCTTCTTCAATGGTTGTGGGTTCTGTTTCAGAAAGAAAACAACAAAATAAAACACTCTCTCCATGTTGTCTCCTAGTGATTACACCACTAGTAGGATCACCAATGATCTGGTCTGAAGGATGAGCATCTAGCCATGTCCTTCTAGACTGATCATTTACAGATAAGTTAGTCTCATCTGGTTCAACATTTAATTCAACATAAAATTCAGGAAAATTAAAAGTTGGATCAGTTTCATATTCAGGGGTGTTGTCCATGTCATTAGCATTGGTATTCTCAGGCTGAGTTTCCCCTAAATCATTTGATCCTTGTACTCCCTCAGCATTACCAGCTTCTTCATTGGGAGAACTTACCTCAGGTTGAGTGGGTTCATTCAACTCAACATTGCAGTCTTCCTCTGGTATGTTGACTTCAGGTAAGTTGTCTTTATCATGATTGGCTTCAGATATGTTGGATATCTTGAGGTTGTCCAAGTCAGGATAATGTACATCAGTAAATACAGATTCTTTTCTTTCACCATCTCTTAGCCTTGTCACCCTTGTGTTGGTTTCACCATGAGATTTGTCTTCCTTGTTTGAGGTCCTGTGCTTGAAAGAAAACTCATCAAAGATAACATGAGGTGTTTCTTCAATAATAAGAGTTCTACAATTATAAACTCTGAAAGCTTTGCTAGATGAAGAATATCCTAGAAAGATTCCTTCATCTGCTTTGCTGTCAAATGTTTTTAATTGTTGCTTCCCATTATTGTGAATGAAACATGTACATCCAAAAATATGAAAATAAGAGATTCTTGGTTTTCTCCCTTTGAAGAGTTCATAAGGAGTTTTTCCTTGTTCGTTTGTTAGCATGGATCTGTTTTGGGTGTGACAAGCAGTATTGATTGCTTCTGCCCAAAACCTCTTTGGAATCTTTGCTTCTGCTATCATTGTTCTTCCAACTTCCTTGAGTGTTCTAACTCTCCTTTCTGCTACACCATTTTGTTGAGGTGTTCTAGCTGATGAAGTCTCATGAGTGATTCCATTTGCTTGACAGTACTCATTTATGTAAGAGTTGATGAATTCTGTTCCTTTGTCTGATCTGATCTTCACAATGCTCAAGCCTTTCTCATTTGTAATTTTCTTCATAAGTTCTGGCAGCTTCTGTTGAGTCTCCTTCTTCTTTAGCATGAATATTACCCAAGTGTATCTTGAGAAGTCATCCACTACTATCAGTGTATACTTCTTTCCACTGATGCTCACAGGGTTAATGGGTCCAAATAAATCCATGTGAAGTAATTGAAGTACTCTTGCAGTTGAGATGGCAGCCTTTGTTTTGAAGGATGCTTTGACTTGCTTTCCTTCTTGACATGCTTGACAGATATGTACTTTTGTGAATACTTCATTTGGTAGGCCATCTTCTAAAGATAATCTTGCAAGTTTGTTCAAAGTCTTAAAGTTCAGATGGTTAAGTGTTGGGAATAAAATGAGTTATGTTTTGATTGAATACCAAAACCCCCTAAGACATGCCTAAGTCAGGATTGAATATGTTCTAGAAATGGTAGAACATATAGTATAAAGGCTAGATGAGGAGCTAATATGTTAGGTAGCTCTTAGATGATTAGATGCACAATTTGAGGGGGAACACATGCTTAGAAGTCCATCAAGATCAAGTCCCCTCAAGGCTCAAACTCTGGATACAACACTAAGTCTTTTGAAGACCAACTATACTGATCAGGAGAGTTGTCCAGAGGAGTTGTCTCAGTACAAGAAATCAAGATCAAGTGCTCTGAAAGCTTGAGGTCAACTATGCTGAAGAAATAGAGACAACCACACCCTAAAGAACTATAAATCAACATGCTAAGATCACTTTGAAGTGAAGCAAAGGGTATGAGCCAAGACATCTGAAGAAGAGCAAGCCAACCTTGCTGATAAGCAAGACTGCTGATAGTGATAAGGAAAGTTGTCCAAATGATGAGGAATGTTGTCCTATCAATGGAACAACCTTCAGAAGCCTTGTCCAAGTCTTAACAAGAGAATCTGAAAGTCAGACATTGGAAAGAGTGCTGCAGAATGAAGACAAAGTCTTAACAGCCGTTTATTTCCCAAATGAGGACATGTCACTATCAAGATTCTGTCTTCTAAGTTGAAGAACCAAAAGAAGACATTTATGGACATTTGGGGCTGCCTCTCCAACGGGAAAATCCTTCATTTGTCTATAAATACAGAAGTGTGAAGACCATTTGAAAGCACCTCAACAGAATCCAACTACACAAGAATTCTGAAGCTCATAGAACTTTCATAGCTTTCAAAGACTATCTTAGTCTTCAAACACTTCTTCTAAGCTGAACTACATTGTATATCCATACACAAGCTTAGAGAGATATCCTATCCTTATACACTGATCTTCATTGTAAAGGATATCTCATTAGTTGGAACCTTACTTCAATCCTCATATCTTTCAAGAGTGAAAGTGAGAAGGTTGTAGTAGTAGAAGTGGTAGGAGCTGACTGTTGAGAGAAGAACAGTTCAGTTCTGAGTTGAGAAGAGGATACTAGGACTCTAGACATCCTAGGGATCAATTCACCAAGGAGTGGTGTTCTTGATCAAGTGCACCTTGGCACTATAAAACAAGTTAATTCCAAGAGTGAAGGAATTATCCTGTTAAATCAGGGAAAGTGGATGTAGGAGCTTGAGTCTCTGAACCACTATAAACTCTTGTGTTGATTTACATTTTAAGTACTTTCATACATTCAACACTGCACACAAAACTGATCTTTCAAAGGATAAACATTCAAAGACTGTGCAAAACTGATTTGGACAAGTTCCCTGAAACTGGACTGTATTGAATTGACTAAGTGATTTCAGAATCTAAAGGAGTCTAAACTAAAAGGGCCAACCACTATTCCGCACATATAACTCCCCTAGATAGTTATTCAACTAAGTACTCAATAGTACTTATTAGTCTGATTATCTTAGAAGAGTTAATCATCTTCAGCAGAGTTGTCCAAGACAACCTTGCTGAGCTCTGGTTTGATCAAGTTAGAAAAGAATTTGCATACAAGTGTATTCCCCCCCCCATACACTTGTTATATACTCCTTTCAGGACCAACATTTAGCCTTTTGTGCCATAGCCAACTGAGATCTTTAGAGCTTTTTGCAACTAAGCAGATATCTTCAGGGGATTTGTTCCAATCTGCAAGATAAACATTACCTTTCCTTGACCCAGTTAGTAGTAACTGTTGATTTGATTTGTTCTTAATATAACATAAGTTACTAGAAAACTCAACATTAAAACCTTTATCACAAAATTGGCTTATTGAGAATAGATTGTGTTTCAGACCATAGACATATGAAACATTTGTAATACTTACAGTACCAATTTTGAGAGTTCCATAACCTTTGGTTTTTCCTTGTGAGTTGTCACCAAAAGTTACTTGTGGTCCATCTTGTTCAACAAAATCCGACAGAAGTTCCTTATTTCCAGTCATATGTCTTGAACATCCACTGTCCAAGTACCATGTAAGTTCTTTAGGACTTCTTTTCTTTGTTGATGGCACCACTGGAACCTCATCATTGTCTTCAATAGCCATAAGACACTCTTCATCACTGCTGTCAGTAAATATCTCAGATGATGAAGATGGAAGTTGATCATCTTCAGAGGTTTCTTCTTCAGCTCTCAAGGCTTTTCTTTTTCCATATTTCTTGTCCCTCTTAGCTTGTCTTTCCTTCCTTTCCTTGGAAGTCAGCTCTGGACAGTCATATTGGAAATGTCCTGTCTTCTTGCAATTGTAGCATGTATCCTCATCTTCATCTTTCTTCTTTTCAGCATCTCTCTTCTTAGTTGATGAAGATGGATCTTCTTTGGAGTTCTCCCTTCTGGATCTCCTTTCCTCATTCTTCTTCTCAGGTGAGTTGTATCTTCTTCTTCTATCTTGGTAAAACCTTTTGTATTTACCAAACCTAGAATTTAATCTTTCAAATCTTCTAGCCATCATGGCCAACTCATCTGAAATGTCAGCTTTAGAAGTTCCTTTTCCACTCTTGCTGGCTTTCTTGAAATCAGGTTCATTGGATTTGGCCTTTAGTGCAATCCCTTTGCTCCCAGGTTCCTCAGTGTTGTTCTTTCTGTTCAAGTCATATTCATATGCCTTGAGTTCTGAGAACACTTGTTGCATTGGCATTGTTGACAAATCCTTCGTATTCTGCATCATGACAGCATACACATTCCATTTGGTTGTCAAGCTCCTAAGAATCTTCAGAGCCACTTCTCTCTTGGAGTATACTTTTCCAAGTGAGTTGATCTCATTCATGATGTCTGTGAACCTTTCATCTAGTTGATCAATGTTTTCATCAGACTTCATTCTAAATTGCTCATACTTTTGAACAGCAACTTGAAGTTTGTTTTCCTTGATCTTGTCAGTTCCTTCACACATTAGAGCTAATGTGTCCCAAATCTCCTTTGCAGTTGTGCAGTGAAACACTCTACCCATTATAGCATCTGGAATGGTCTGATATAGGGTGTTCATTGCTACATAGTTGAGATTCTGCTTCTTTCTTTCTTCAGGAGTGAGCTCATCATCATCTTTTGGAATTTCTTGTGCTCCAGTTGTTCTTTGGGCTTCTATAACATTTGTGTTAGGTTTCATGAACACAAATGGACCTTTAGTGATCACCCTTAGCATTTCATCATGGAGACAAGCCAAGTGAGCTTTCATCCTTATCTTCCAGAAGTCATAATTCTCAATAGAGAACATAGGCAGTTTCTGGTACGATATCTTGTTGATGGGGTTGGTTCCCATAGCAGTAGGTGGTGGAACAGCTACACCATAATTCTCAGAAGAAGATGTGTTAGGCATAATGGATAATCAGAAATAATGAATATCAGAGAAAGTGCACAAGTAGATCCGTTTAGGTAACCAAAGTTGATCCTCAAAGCAGTGGTCTTTAAACCCCTGCTCTGATACCACTTGTTGGTCCCAAAAAGAGTGTGACACGTGTATGGGGGGTGGGGGAATACACGTGTATGTGTTTTTCAAAAACTTTTGCAAGTAATCAACACAAATAATCAGAGTCAAATAAGTTACACAGTATGTCAAGTCCTATGAAAATACTAACAGTAGATTCTAAGAGATCTTAACAGTATGCAACTTGTATGCGGAATAAATGATAGGCCCTATTATACTCCTTAAACGATATGCACTTAAATAATAAATTATCAAATGGCAGTAAGCAATTTATAACAACACAAAACCTTAAGCAATAAGATAAATGCAGTAAGTAAGAACACAGAATGTATAGTGGTTCGGAGACTAAACTGCTCCTACGTCCACTCTCCTAATTTAATAGGATAATTCCTTAATTACTTCAGAATTAACTTGTTTTTACAGTGCCAAGGTGCACTCTACTTCTTCTTCTTCTCTTCTCTTCTCTTGATTTCTTACAACCTTCTCTCGTTGCAATACTCTCAATCACTACTACGAACTCAAACAATACTCTCAATCTATCTCTCAAGGTGAAAGTAAGGTTTTGTTCTTGTACCAACTAAGTGTGATATCCTTTACAATTTAAGAACGAATGTAAAGGCTAGGATATCACTGTCTAGGCTTTGGATAATCAACAATAAGCTTGCCTAGTGAGAACTAAAGATAACACTCACAAATGAATATGCTTAAAAGCTTTGATCTCTCGAGTGTTTTGAATATTTTTTAATACTAAAAATATTGCTATAGAATGCGTATGGCTTGTGTCTTGATGTATGTCCCGTTCGTCCTCGAAATGATTCAAGATGTGGCCTATTTATAGATGAAGTAAACTATCCATTGGTGGAGATAGCAAACTTATCCATAAATTTGAACTTTCAAATTGTTCAGGGGCCTGCATGCAAATAGTACATGCATTCACGTCCATTCTGCATTTTGCATTCCATTTTCAGAATTTGTTATGCGCAGTGACAGGTGGCACTTATTCTTTGGCTAATTTGGAATAATTCTGTTCTTCCCGCTAACGGCCTTGTACTGGGTAAAATGCCTAGTCATTCATCGTCTTTGACCATAAGTGTGCCAAGTTCAAAGTATATGAATATCCAAATTCATCATACTTGACTTTTGTCATTCAGCATACTTGTCTTCATGAGTCCTTGTCACTTTCTTCATAACACTTCAGCTCCTTGTCTTCAATGATACTTGTCTTCATGTGCTTTGTGTTTTCAGGTCATTTGTCATAGATTCAAATAATAATCTATCTAATAAAAATTAAAGCTCCCTAACATATATGAGCTTTTCTAACCTGAAAATCTAGACTTGGCAAATCATCATACTTGGGGTTTTACTTAGGGTTTTGGTATCAAATCAAAATCAAATTTTCTTTTATTAATATAAACCATATCCCAACACTTACCCCCTGGTCGCCCTCTCCTTCTATGTGACAACAAAATTGCTCTTTTTCTATCTCAGAATCCTGTTGCACATAAGCGGGCGAAACACATTGATATTGATTATCATTTGTTTGGGAACTCGTATCGTTTGGTCGCCTTGATACTCAGTTTGTTCCCTCCGAACTCCAAGTTGCCGACATCTTCATGAAGAGTCTTCCTTGACCTAGTTTTGAGTTATTTCGTTCCAAGCTCTCCGTGTCCACTCACCCACTACATCGCTTGAGGGGGATAATAGGAAATAAATAATTTAATTATTGTTTACCATATCTTGTAAATATTTCCCTTAATTGTTTGTTATTATTTCCTTGTAAATCTCTTGTACCTTGACTATATATATTGAAATTTCCCAATCACCTCATTAACGGTGATTTCATACCTATTCTCACAGGTATCAATTAACACACACATATAAGTATATATATAATTACGAACGTGTATATATATATATATATAGACACTCACACACACATCATACACATATTGATGATCGATATACATATAATTTAATTTAGGAAAATCATTCCAACAGTCTGGTGAATGTTTGTTGGAATTTATTTTTAAAAAATTCCAATGCTTTTTTCAACGGTAAATTCCATGCCACAAGGTGTTGGAATCTCCGTTGGATTTTTTCAACGGTGGGTTATGTTGTTGAAAAAAATATTGGAATTTTGAAAAATTTCCAACGGTTTAAAATTTCACTATTTTTTTCTTGTAGTGGGTATCCTTTCTCATTAAGCTGGAATCCATAACAAGTAGGGGTGGGAATGGGCCAGGCTACCCCGACAGGGGCCTACGGCTCGGCTCGACTTGCCTTGTTTAATAAACAAGCCGGACTCAAGCTTTTTTAAAAGCCTATATAGTTAAATAGGTCGGGCTTGAATTTTTTCGTAGGCCTTTCAAGCCCTATATGCCGGTCTATTTAATTTAATATATATATATATATAATATAATAAATATTTAATATATATGGTATTATACTTAAATATAGAAAATATCTTAAATAATAGTATTTAATATATGTAATTTCTAATTAGTAAGACAAAGTGGGACAGCTCAAGTGGTTAGAGCACCACTGTAGGATTTTTTTTAAAAATAAACTAATAAGACTAAAAAGGCCTTTAAAAAGCTTTCGAATCAGGCCTATTTATTAAAAAGACCAGGCTAAGTCTTAAAAAAAAGCCTATGACAGGCCATGGGCCTGGCTCGGGCCCAGATATTATATTTTGACATATATCAATTTGTTAGAAGAAATCATAGCATGTAAACAACATAAAAGATAGAGGAAGAATTTAGCATTATAAAGGCCGAAGATCATCTTACAGAACTGGACGCTAAATTGAAAAAAGTGGGATGAACTAAAGATGATCTTTGGCCTTTATAATGCTAAATTCTTCCTATGATCTTTTATGTTGTTTTCATGCTATGATTTCTTCTAACTAATTGATATATTTCAAAATATAATATCTGGGCCAAGCCTGGCCCATGGCCTCTTACAGGATTTGTTTTAAGGCTTGGCCTGACATTTTTAATAAATAGGCCTGTTCGAAAGCCTTTTTAAGTGTATTTCAAAATAAAATAAAATACAAAAATCGAATTACCACCAAATCATAAAAAATAATAACAAATGTTAAAAAAAAAAAAAAAACATTATTCAAATGTTCTTTTCAACCATTACAAAGAAAAATACATCTTAAAAAAACACATCAATTCTTCAAGATAATCTCATTTTCATGTTGATCACCTAACATAAATAAGAAAAAAATGATTATAAAACATGTAGAATTTTTTTTCCCTTGAGAAGACATATCACTTATCCATAAAGTATACAAAGTAAAATCCACAAATTTCAAAGAAAACAATATTACAGATTGTACGTATATGAATAACCATACAAAAATCAATTCATTAATCTCATTAATGAAATACAATTTTAAAAAATGGCACAAAAAACTCTAGTTTGAAGTTAAATAACAAAATAAACAAGTTTCTTGATTCTATTGACGATTCTTCAAACATCAAATTGTGTCAACCTTTCATTCAACTATCAACAGCGAAAATGGACACATGTCGGACAAACATTCAGAAAACTAGCTAACTTTAAACTGATAGAATGGCAATGTAAGCAATTCACGACAGAATTTAACCTGGAGCTACTAGAATAAAAATTGACGACGGCGTGCAGCGGGCGTGCTCCGATCGAGTGTGCAGCGAGCGTGGATGTTTGGGAATGGAGGTTTCAGTTTTTCTCCAAGAGCGGCGCACGGCACACAACACAGTTTAGTTTTAGCCTTTAATTTTAGGGAATTTTAGCCTCTAGCCTTGGTTTCTCTATTCAAAAAAAGTGGCGCACAGTTTAGTAATTAATCAATGTATCCCATATATTATATTTTTGTAAATTATATATTAATAATAATATATATTATATATAAAAATTAATTTAAATAGGTCGGTCTGTTGGGCCTAAAAGGCCTATAAAAAATCTCAGGCCTGGCCTCTTTAATTAAATGGGCTTCTAAAAAAGCTTGAGCCCGACTTGTTTATTAAACGAGACGAGCCGAGCCAAGCTTTAGCAGGCCGAGCCGTAGGCCCCTGTCGGGTAGCCTGACCCATTCCCACCCCTAATTTAATATATGTAATTTCTAATTAGTAAGCATTAAATTATATAATTCGTGAATTTTTTACGATTTGATGAAATATAAGTGTTGTAGGTTTTTTTTAAAAAAAAATACACAAATAAGACTAAAAAGGCCTTTAAACGGCTTTCGGCCGGGTCAGGCCTATTTATTAAAAAGGCCAGACCAAGCCTTAAAAAAAAACCTATGACAGGCCATGGGCCAGGTTCGGGCCTAAAAAATATTTAACAGCCAGACTTTTTTTTATAAAGCCTACCCAGGCCTGGCCCATTCCCACCCCTAATAACAAATAGGGAATTTTTCCTCTCCTTATCTTCTTTAGTCCATCCCACTTTTTTCAATTTAGCGTCCAGTTCTGTAAGATGATCTTCGGCCTTTATAATGCTAAATTCGTCCTCTGATCTTTTATGTTGTTTCCATGCTATGATTTCTTCTGACTAATTGATATATGTCAAAATATATCTGATTAAATTTATTATTATGATATTACTCGCGTGATTATAAGGTTTATTGACGAAAGAAAATTGTTAAGAAATTTAAGAATCAGAGAAAAATATTATTTACGTCATGTAACTTTCACATTTTTTTTTAAAAAAAACGTCCCAAAATAGTTAAAGTTTTAATTTACATCCCATAACTTCTTCAATTTCTTAATTTACTTCCAATTTTCGTAGGAGTTGTAAAAATTCGTCGAAATTCCCCAAATTTAATAATCATGTAACATACACGTGATAGAAATGACGTCGCTTTGGTCGCTTCAGCGTAAATGAGACGTAAATTGAACAATTAAAGAAGTTTTGGGACAAAAAATAAATTTTTAACTAAAATGGGACGTTATGCGAAAAAAGATAAAAATAATCTCCAAATTTATACAATTCACTATAAAATTTTTAATTAATTAAAATAACTTAACAATTTTTTAATTAATTTTGGAAATTTTAATATTTACTTGTTTAATGAATTTATGTCCCTTAACTTCTAAAAATGTTTAATTTACGTTCAATTCTTGTTGGAGTTAATAAAATCCTCGGAAAATGGCACATGCATCTCATGTGACCATCAAAATTGGGGAATTTTGGCGACATTAATGACTTGGAGCTTAGGTAGAATAACCGTATTGAATAAAAAAATGAGACAAATTCACAAATGGTCATGTACCTTTGTCCGAATCTGCTAAAGGTTTTTAACTTTTTACTTTATCAATATTAGTCCTTTACGTTTCTTTTTCGTTTTTGTATCAATTTTAGTCTCATTTTGGTCTTTTGAGTCCATTTTCTGTCATTTCACTCCAATTTCAGTCCTACTCACCGGAATAGAAAATTTAATTCAGCCTCCAATTGAACCAGAGTGTTTATTGTTTCTCTAATTCACGTTTTTTTGTAATTTTTATTTGGAACTTTTTTTTATATTTAATATACATGTAAAGACCTTTCCACGCAAGCATCAACGTTGAAATTTCCGCAAAAATTGGATGTAAATTAACCAATTTCTGAAGTTATGCGACGTAAATTAATTATTTTAAATCTATTTTGAGACATTTTAAAAAAAATCGTAAGTTACTAGACGAAAATATTTTTTTTTCATCTGAAGCTACAAAAATATTAATGTCCAGAATACAAAAATATTAATGTCATAAATCATTATCCTCTTAATAAGCTAATCATATCACTGATCGCATGCCTAATCATTAGTAATATAGTCAACTTTCCTTATTAGTTGTACAGATTGTCATGTATATATTTTCTATGTACATCTCTTTCATAATCAATAAGACATATATATTTTCTATCATTCTTATATGGTATTCTACCTCGCAAAGTGCCTATCGTTGCAATGACATTGCAAGTGGTCGCTTATTTATTTCACGCCATGTTCGATTCTTGGAGGATACGTTTCCTCCGCTCAGTGATCCGGTGTCTCTTTCCCTAGAAAAACCGGCCTCTACTACTATCACTTTGCCTTTTCTCCAGTCGGCACCATTCACTACTCAATCAACAGCCCAACCGCCAATTTCTGATGCGCCAATGCCTAATGTCGTTCCTCTTCCAATCACGCCTGCTCGGCCATTATCACCAACTGTTGTTCCTGTGCAGCCGCCATTGATCCCCTATTATGCACATTATCTCTTATCCATGTGGAAGGTGGAAATTACTACCTGGAAGATATTCAAGCTTGGTCTTCCCATCACCACATTATATGAGGATGGAACGTGTACTATCAGGAACTCTATCACCTGTACACGTTGGTTAGGGACGATTCCTAGCCCTACTTGCAATAGTGCTGAACCGAGGGGTTGAATTGCACCCCCTGAAAATCCATAAAGAGCAGTCTCCACTGGTCTGAGTTTTATGTTTAATTCCATCTTCTTGAAACATTCCAGGAACATGATGTCCGCGGAGCTCCCCGTGTCTACAAAGATTCTGGTCACATCATACCCTGCAATATCTGTGGTGATGACTAAAGCTTCATTATGGGTTTCTCCGGGTTCTCCAGCGTCTTCTGGCCCAAAGTGAATATCAGGAACCACTGTCATCTTTCCTATCTCGTGGTGTTCCACATTCCTTTCAGTTTTCAACGATCTAACACTCTGTTTCCTCTGTCTAAAGGAATCTCCATCAGCAGGACCTCCCATGATCATGTGAATGGTTCCCCTCTTTTGAGGAGGAGGGGGCTGGTCCTCCGTGTTCTTCCTCTGTTCCCTTCTGTTATCCTCTGGTTTCCCCTCGGGGTCCTTCCTCTTTTGCCCTCTAGGGCCTTGTCTATCCTTGAAGATGAACTCCTTGAGATGGCCTGCTTGGATCATTCTTTCTATTTCATCTTTCAGGTGTCAGCATTGATTCGTGTCATGGCCATAGTCATTATGGAACTTGCAAAATCTGTCGGATTTGGGATTTTGAGGGCCCCTATTTCTCGAGTAGGGGAACTTCATGTCGGGGTGGTCCCCTGCTACTTCCATAATTTCCGCTGGCTCTATCTTTAGAGGGGTATACTTCCCCAACCTTCCCTTAGGACCCCAACGCGCGACTTCTTCCTCTTTTATATTTCCCAGCCTCCTCGAACTCCTGTGTTTCTCTGGGCTGGGCCTCCTTGGGATTATTTCCCTTCTTCGTTCTCCATTCCCCACCATTGACCTGGCTTCCAAATGCTTTGCCTTCCTTACCTCTTCCAGGGTGAGATATTTTTCCGCTCTTCTTAGTAACTCATCAAAGGTCTGTACTGGCTTCTTGTCTAGGGAAGTGAACAGGTCTCTTAGCCCATTAGTAAGAGCATTGATTTTGACCTCTGAAGAGGCTGTTGGTACCTCTAAGGCTGCTTGATTGAATCTCTTCAAGAAAGCCCGAAGGCTCTCATTCTCTCCTTGCCGCATGTTAAACAGGGTGAGGGTGGCTTTAGGTTGCCTCTTAGCGCTAGCGAATTGATGCAAGAACAGTTCACTAAACTCCGACCATGAATGAATGGTATCCGACCCTAGCTGTGTGAACCACTGTTGTGCAGCCTTGGATAGGGTAGTTAGAAATACCCTGCACTTGACGCCCTCTCCGTATCAGTGTAATAGGGCGGCATTCTCGAACCTCATCAAATGCTCGTATGGATCCGTGGTGCCATCATATTCAAAATTCAAGGATTTAAAGTTAGAAGGCAATTCATCTTGTAAAATACTGGATGAAAATTGATAGCCAGTAACGTAAGAAGGTTTACTTACGTTGTCGGTCATGTGTTTCTGCATGTCCTTCATTTCTTTATGTAAGGCCTGTATTTGATCACTAACTGCTCCCGGGTAAGTGTCATCCGTGCTTTCTCCTATTTCTGTATCCAGAGTGGTATCGCCAGGGATCCTCTCCATGTTCCTTCGTGGAGGTCGATCAAGGATGCTTCTCTCAGCTTGGGAGGGTACCTTTTCTTCCTGGTTTTGAGGGGGACCCTCATTCCTAGAGGGGACCGGAGCAGAATCAATGACATGTTCCAGGGGATTTTGCTTTGTACCCTCGTTGATTGGTGGAATGGGTCCAGGAGGGCGAAGTCCACGAGAGGTGACTATCCTTTCGACCGCTTGCGCGATCATCACGTCCAATTGATCTTGAGAAACGGTCAAGAGCTCCGGTTGGGCATTGGGAGGAGGGGTATCCTTATTAGTCCCACTTCCCGAAGCTCCTGAGGTACCCGTCTTATTCCCCTCGGGTGGGAGAGGGTTATCTTCCGGGGTAGGGTTTGCAGGTTGCTTCCCTAGATTCATGTTTAAGGGAAAACCTGGGGGAGGCGGAGGGAAAGGAAGAGGAGTGAAATCTCCCTTCTCCTTAGTCTGCTTCATCAGATCTTGTTCTCCACCCATTTAATATGGAACCTTTGTTCTCCTTAGCTCGAAATGTTCCCACAGACGGCGCCAGTTGTTGCGTCGAAAAACAACGCCTACGGATATCAACCGTTCCCGTGTGAGTAATATGAATCACGGGTTTAAATCGTTCTTTATCCTTGGCAATCTTCACGTACAGTCTTCTTAAAGATCCTGAAATGACCTACAAAAAGCACGCCGGAGGGGATTCCGGCGCGGAATCTCCGACGCTCAAGTTAGAATCTTTCTCAGGAGAGTAAAAAGAGGAATTTCCCTTTCGTTCTAGGGAAATTCTCGCAAATATTCTGGAGTTCTAGGTGTTTTCAGTGTATATTTCGTATAGAACACAAGAGTATATGTATTCTTAGTAAAAAACGTAAATGATAAAATAAATCTAACCTGCTTTTATACCTGGCCCTCTCTCTCCGGAGAGAGGAAGACTTCTTCTCCCTATATTCACTCCCACATCCCTGAAGACTCGGCCCATATCCCTGAAGACTCGGTCTCTCAGCGTACTGGCCCTATCTTCTTGCTTTGACTCATTTCCCCTGGTCTTACCCGGAGAAACGGCTCTTAAAGTCCATCCCCTTTGGACTAGACCATTTGGCCCAAAGGTACTGATCCTCAGATATGGGCTAAAAGCCCAATTATTTTTATTCCCCTCTTTGGACCTAGGAGTGTATTAATCCAACCTCCGAGCCCATCAACCTAATTAAGACTATTATAATTTATCTCGTCTCCACGTGTCGACATCTCCAAGAGCGACATATTTTATCCGCATCATACGATAACTAATAATCCCTCCGTCGACCTATATATAGTGTATTTGGTTCTTTTAATTACTACAGATTTTAAGGAATTTTTTTTATAAATAAAGTAGATGAAGTAGTTAATAAAATAGATAAATTAGAGATGAGATACACTAAACTTGGTAGGGTATATATATATTTTTTAATAAAAAGGAACACTCTATATGCATAAATATTATAATTATACACATATATTAGTGTTTTAGATCATTAAACTTAATGTAAATAAAATTAATGTACATAAATGTTATATTTATACATATGTTAGTGTTTTGAATTATTAAAAAAAAAAAAAAATTATCTCCTAACCTCAGAGTCCTAGTTCGTCCCATGGACTCGGCTTATAGAAGTCGACCAGGAAAAAAAATAAGCATCCGCATATTTTATGCACAATAACAACTAAACTATTATGGAAAAATTGCATTTTTAGTCATATGTGAAATTTTTTTTAAATCACTTTTGGTCAGTATATTTGAAAGTGGTCTTTTTTTATTGGGGAAAAGTCTCATATGCACCATACACACCAAAGTGATGTGGTGCACTCACTTTTTTTTTTTTTTTTTTTTGCTTTTTTTCTGTTTTTTTTTTTCCTTTTTCTTAACTCCTTTTTTTTTTAACGCTTTTTTTTAATTGCTTTTTTTTTTTATCCGTTTTTTTTTCAGCTTTTTTTTTAATCGTTTTTTTTTCCTACCTTTTTTTATCCGTTTTTTTTTTCTGCTTTTTATTAACCGTTTTTTTTCCTGCTTATTTTTAACTGCTTTTTATTATTTATTTGAGAGAATATGTAAACCCTAAAAATATATACACCTTTCACTATGTTTGTCTTCACACCGTAGTCGTCGCCTTTCTCAGTTCCGGCCACCTGCTCCCACTCCAGGTTTCTCTTCCGACCGTCCATGAAGATCGTTGCCTCAGTTTATGATGAAGCATTATTTGTGTAAAGTGGTAAACATTATTTGTGTAAAGTGGTAATCTCTAATACTGAAAAGTGGTAACTATTATTAGTGAAAAGTGGTAACTATTATTAGTGAAAAGTGATAAACATTATTAGTGAAAAGTGGTAACTATTATTAGTGAAAAGTAGTAATTATTATTAGTGAAAACTGAAAAGTGGTAACTATTATTAGTGAAAAATGGTAATCTATTATACTGAAAAGTGGTAACTATTATTAGTGAAAAGTAGTAATCTCTAATACTGAAAAATGGTAAATATTATTAGTGAAAAGTGGTAATCTTTAATACTGAAAAGTGGTAACTATTATGAGTGAACAGTGGTAATTTTTAATACTAAAAAGTGGTAAATATTATTAGTGAAAAGTGTTAAAAAAAAATTTAAAAAATTGTAAAAAGTGGTAATATTTATGTGTCTTCACACCGTAGCCGTCGCCTTCCTCAGTTCCGGCCACCTGCTCCCACTCCAGGTTCCTCTCCCGACCGTCCATGAAGATCGTTGCCTCAGTTTATATATGATGAAGCATACTGAAAAGTGGTAAACATTATTAGTGAAAAGTGGTAATCTTTAATACTGAAAAGTGGTAACTATTACTCCCTCCATCCATGAAAAGTAGGGACATGGGGATGGGGCACAAGTTTTAAGAAAATGGTAGATAAAGTAGATAAAGTAAGGGTATTATAGGGTATTGTGGGGTCCATTGTGAATAAAGTGATTGTTTAGGAATAAAGTTGATGGCAAATTGAGTAATTAAGTGATAGTTGAAGGGTGATAGTTTCCATAAAGTGCATGGGACTACATTTGGCGGACAAAGAATATGTGTCAAATGGGACTACTTTTCGTGGACGGAGGGAGTATTAGTGAAAAGTAGTAACTATTATTAGTGAAAACTGAAAAAGTGGTAACTATTATTAGTGAAAAGTGGTAATCTATTATACTGAAAAGTGGTAACTATTATTAGTGAAAAGTGGTAATTTGTAATACTGAAAAATGGTACATATTATTAGTGAAAAGTGGTAATCTTTAATACTGAAAAGTGATAACTATTATGAGTGAAAAGTGGTAATTTTTAATACTAAAAAGTGGTAAATATTATTAGTGAAAAGTGTTAAAAAAAAAATTTTAAAATTGTAAAAAGTGGTAATATTTATTAATAATTTTTTTTTTTGTAAAAAGTGATAATATTTATTGATGAAAAGTGGTATTTTTAAATATTAAAAGTGGTATTTTTTTAAAAATAAAAATTGTTGAAAAGTGTTAATAATAATAGTTTTAAAATTAATTTATTTAAAATGCATACATAAATATATAGTAGAGATAGGAAGCCACAGGTTTCGAACCCGCAACCTTCAATCCGACGCATAGTAACTATTTCACCAATGTCTAATTTGTGTAAACTTTCTGTCTTTCTAAATAATAAGGGTTGACTAGTGGAATAGTGTGCACGGTGCACACTACACACAAGAGACCAACTCTTTTATTGGACGTAATAGAAGGCAAAAAAATAGACATAAATTAGTTAAATTATGTGACGCAAATTAAATTTTTTATCTTTTTCTGGACATTTTTTTCTCACGCCCACACATCTTGAGATCAATTCCCGCTGAAAGCATCTTCTTCCATTTTATAAATTGTCTACTCGATGGGTCTCCTCCCCAAAAATAAAAGTGATAATCCGACCTATAGATGAGGGGGAGTGTTAGAAAATTAATATAAATGAATTAATTTCACAATTCTCTACAAGCTAGACTTTTAGATGAGACAAATTATTTTCATCTATTATTCCATTTACTTCCTTACGACTGGATAATTATGTGAAGTTAATTCTACCAAACCTCTCAGCAGACCTACATATATATAAACACGCGCGCCTATCGTGGTACAAGCCGAGGTTAGATTACTGCGCCATATATATCCAAATAGGCACGGTACAACGGTAATCAATTAATCCTAAGACTTTTAATTTAATATAAATGACCCCTTTAAGTTAGATAAGTACATACTACAGTAAAATCTCTCTATAGTCATATCCTTGGGACCACAAAAAAATATTCCTAAATGGGGGTTATTCCTAAATAGAGTTATAAGGTTTTTTTTTTTTTTTTTAAATGCATGTATATTATATAATGGTATAATTAGTAGATACATGTACATGATGTAATGTGTTGAACTTAATTGAACTAATTTACTCACGTAGTATGAAAAGACAATACTCAAGAGTCACCCACCATAGATGCATGTACTTGCTTTTGATTGCTTTAATTTTTTCATCTATAAATACTATATATAATACATTTTTTTTTATCAATTACATCAAATCAACATTTTCTTCACGCATATAATGACACCAAAAATAGAAAAGAGAACTCAAATGAGTGAAAAAATTCGTGTGGAGATGTGCAAAATGAAAGAACTACATCCAGGTTGGAAGCAAAAAGATTTTGCCAAGTGGTTGGAGGATATATACTCATAATCTTAAGCTATCGCAATCAGCGATATCGAAGGCGTTCGAGAGGTCAATCAACAATGACGACCAACAGGTGTTCAAGAGGTCAATCGACAAGTTGAAAATATTTTGGGTTCAACAAGAAGGTGGTCATGTGGACGAGCTAATGCGCACACGCAAGTTGAAGGATAAGGTTACAACACAAAAGATTAAATCATTGTCACAATCAACCTTGAACAAGTATTTTAAATCAACTTAAATCTATTGTAAAATTATATATATTATTATGATTTATTTCTAAATGGAGGTGTATTTCTTTATGTTGGGACTTGAAAAAATATGAATTATGACAATATGGAGTTCATTTCAAATTATAACTGGTCCCAAGTTGGGACCATGAATTTTTATTCCTAAAGAGAGTTTATTCCTTAATAGAGTATTCTTTTTGAGAGGTTTTACTGTATATGTTTGTGTGGGTCAATGCATGTACACACATCTTCTTGTGCAGCCATATATCTCATGAGGACGGTCAAAACTTATTAATTAATTTCAAAGAAAAACAGGGAAAATTATTTTTTCAGGACCGCAACTTAGGGGTGTTTGCAAAAAGAGGACCGTAACTTTGCGGGCTGGCAAAATTAGGCCCGTAACTTCTTTTTTTCGCAATTTCAGGCCAAATTAGCCCAATCAACCCAATTTCAGGCTGATTGAGGCCCATTGTTCGGACCAAACTTATTTATGATAAAAAGAGGACAACAACTTTTTTTAATTCAATTCTAGGACACATTAATATCCCTATTTATGTAAATACAATCTAAAATGTACTAATTAAACATTTAAAAATTATATTTATATTTAAAAATTGTGTCAATCTTTTTAATTAACAATTAAAAATTTATCATCCCAAATTATAATATTTTGTTCTTTTCAATTCACTATAATTTATATGTAGTATATATTTGTTTCTTTAAATATAAATAATGTTGTCTAATTCATAAAAAATTATTACATCTAGAACTTTCAAATTTAATTTTTAAAATTTTACGAGTATTTTTTATTTATTTTGTCATGTTTCTTAAAATTGCATTAAAAGAGTTACAGTCCTCTTTTTGCCATAAATAAGTGTGGCTCGAAAAATGGGCTTCAATTAGTTCGAAATTGGGTTGATTGGGCTAATTTGTCCTGAAATTGAGAAAAAAAGAAGTTACGGGCCTAATTTTGCCAGCCCGTAAAATTACGGTCCTCTTTTTACAAACCTCCCTAGGCTGCGGTCCTGAAAAAATAATTTTTCCAAGAAAAATAGGTATAACTTAATTGGTAAATGAACAAGAATGTAAAAATACACATAATATAGATTTGTGTCCACTACGAAAAAATACGGCGGCAGCCAAAAAACAATTACAAATTGCAACTCAAGTGGTCGAACTGACGTAGTCAATAAAATTTATGATTGGAAAAAAATTGTCGCAAATTGCGACCGAAATCAATATGAAAATAAAAATGGTGCCATTTTTATCCGTTTTGCGATGAAACAATGTTGTTGCAAATTAAAAATATAGATTTGTGTCATTGTGCATGTCGACGGGATAAGGTCTGTGCGGGTTCAAACCCAGTTAAATATTTTTTGTTATTTAGGATTTGTGAGGCCAGTGATAAAAAAAAATTGTTGCAAATATTAGATGCTTAAAATAGTACTCCCTCATTCCCCGAAAAGTTTGCGGGGTTGGCACATAGTTTAAGAAAAAAGTGTAATGATGAGAGTGTTGAGGGGTAATTTTGTAAACTTTTATATACTCCCTCCGTCCCACAAGTGTTTGCACCACAAAGTGGGCACACTTTTTAAGAAAAAAGTGTAATGAGTGGAGTGTTGAGGGATAATTTTGTAAAGTTATATGGATAAAGTAAAAAGGTGATTGGAAAGAGAGTAAAAGTAATGGCATTTTGTGTAAATATGTGAATATTGTGAGGGTGGGGTTTATGAGAGAGTTTCCTTTTATGGGTGTGCAAACAATTGTGGGACGGACAAATAAGGCAAGTGTGCAAACAGTTGTGGGACGGAGGGAGTATAAAATAAATAAAGTAGGTGAATTGAGTGTATGGTGGGTCCCAAAAGTAATGACATGAAGGGTAAATATGTGTATATTGTGAGGGTGGTGATTGTGATGATTATTTCTATTTTGGGGTATGCAAACTTTTGGGGGACAAACAAAAAAGGAAAGTATGAAAACTTTTCGGGGACGGAGGGAGTAATAAAATCACTTGCGACAATATTTGTCACTCGCAAATTTATGAAGGGGTTGGTTAATTTACGCCCCTTTGACTTCATTCCGCAAATTATAAATAGTGACTTGTTTTTCCACCCTATGTCCATTGTATTTCCACCCTATGCAAGTCGAGTTTGCCCACGTTACAACTTATGTCGATTTTTCATAATTTTAATGCACACGTGATAAAAGCATGAGTGAAAACCACACCGTTTTGGTGTCTCAGGTAAAAATGGGATGTAAATTAACCATTTTATGAAATTTTGGGACGAACATATTTTTTTTGGGACGTAAGTGATAGTTGCGAGACGTAAATAATATACAATAATATACACATATATATATATATATAAAAGTATACATTTGTTAATGGACGTAAAAAAAAAAGGCAAACAAATGGACATAAATTAACCAATATGTGAAATTATGTGAGGGAAATTAAAATTTTATCTTTTTATGGACATTTTTTTTAAAATGGTGAAAGTTACGTGATATAAATATTTTTCTCAATTCTTTTCATTGCATCAGCACCTTAAGGCTCACGTCCACACATCCTGAGTTCAATTTCCGCTGAAAGCAACAATAACCATTTAAATTGTCCACTCGATGGGTCTCCTCTTTAAGAATAGAGGTGATAATCTAGCCCATGGGTGAGGGGGAGTGTTAGAAAATTAATATAAATGAATTGATTCATCAATTCTCTACCAAGCTAGTTTAGACTTTCAGATGAGATGACGAATTATTTTCAGCTATTATTCCATTTACTTACTTACGACTGGATACTTATGAGAAGTTAATTCTACCAAACCTCTCAGCAGACCTACATAGACTAAAACGCGCGCCTAACGTGGTACAAGCCGAGGTTATATTACTTCGCCATATCCAAATAGACATGGTACAACGGTAATCAATTAATCCTATGACTTTTATTTAATATAAATTACCCCTTTAAGTTAGATAAGTACATACTATATGTTTGTGTGGGTCAATGCATGTAATAAACATCTTCTTGTGCTCAAAACTTATTAATTAATTTAAAAGAAAAATAGGTATAACTTAATTGGTAAAATACATATAATATAGATTTGTGTCCACTACAAAAAATACAGAGATTTCAGCGGCCACAAAACCATCACAAATTGCAACGCAAGTGGTCGAACTGAGTCAACAAAATTTATGATGGGAAAATAAATAATCGCAAATTGCGACCGAAATCAATATAAAAATATAATGGCGCCGTTTTGACCTGATTTGTGACGAAATAATGTTGTCACAAAATAAAAATATAAATTTGTGAAAGTGAACATGTCGACGTGATAAGGTCATGTGTCCGACTCCCTACGGGAGCGAATTTGGGCGATTTATCCGCATGTGGCCCGGCGGTCCGCCTGCGCGGGTTCAAACCCAGTTCAATAATTTTTTTATATTTAGGATTTGCGACGGCCAGCGACGAAACTTTTTTGTCGCAAATCTTAGATGCTTAAAATAGTAATAAAATCACTTGCGATGATATTTATCACTTGCAAATTTACGAAGAAATTGGTTAATTTACGCCCCTTTTCTTCATTCTGCAAATTATAAATAGTGACTTGTTTCGGTTTTGCATAATTGCAATGCACACGTGTTAAAAGTGTGAGTGAAACGACGCCGTTTTGGTGTCTTCGGAAAAAATTGGACGTAAATTAACTAATTTACAAAATGGTTTGACGTTATTTTATTTTTTTTTGGACTTTCTTTTTTTTTTTTAAAAGTGAAAGTTGCGAGACATAATTTTTTCCTCAGTATTATTCAATTACAAATTTACAAACCTAGTATCTGAATTTTTTTTGCTCAAAAAAAAAAAAGTATCTGAATTTTTATTTCTGAATAAATTATGAATTTTGACTCGTTTCATGATCTCATAAAAATATAGAGTGTGTGTCTGTCATCAAATCCTTGCAGTGACTTAATCTTGTGCTGTCCATTATTATTAATTAATAACAAATGAGACAGTGACTAAATTAAACTAACCTTGAGAGATAACACTTGTATAAATTAGTGACCTGCAAAATAGAAATATACCATTAATTCCATACACAATTTTAATGAGAACCCACAGTTTAACGGATGCTCGTCGATCTGTAACATATCATCCTTCCATTTGAGGAGATCATTTTCTTAAATACACTTCAGAACTTACGGTATAATTTTATGTATAACTTCATTTAATACATGCCCAATTGGTCCTATTTTTGCCACTTTTGGCACTTGATGGGGAATTTGGGAGGAACCGGACAGATCATACTACGTCGTTTATGATTTTTCGGAAAAAATAGGATCAATTGATATGTTATTAGACTAAAATTGAAGACCTCAAATTAATATCTTGGGACGTTTTGCAAAAAAGTCTAAAGTCCAAAGTTGTGGGATAAATTTAAAGTGACGATTTTTAGCTGATCTTGAGTTTTAGTCTATTAATAGTACGTCTTCGATTTAATATGTGGTTTTCATGTACCAGGAAATTTCTGTTTCAGAAGAAAACGAAGTTGAAAGACAAAAGGAAGAAGTAAAGAAGCTGGTAGAGGAAACTCCCGAAGATTCAGTTCTTAAGCTAGATCTGATAGATGCAATTCAACGTCTTGGGGTTGGTTATCATTTTGAGCAAGTAATTGAGAAATCGCTGCAACACATTCGTGACACTTATTCTCAATATACGAATCGCGAAAACGAGGATCTGCGTGTTGCTTCTCTTCGTTTTCGCCTGCTCAGACAACATGGTTACCATATCCCATGTGGTATTTGTGGTCTTGTAATACCATTATTGGTATGGTGGAAACCCACCCTCTGGTTTCATATCAAAACCGTATATATAGTCTCATATATGTGTTCACATCGTATCAATTTAGTAGATCCTTATGTCGGAATAACGAAGCACATGACCAACACCTGCTAAAAATTATGTTATTTTATTGTTTTGCTAACGATTTGGCTATAACGAAAAAATTATGGACCATTTTGAAAAAGTGAAATGTTTGGAGTCACGACCCATCTCATACTGCACCGTTTCACACAGGAATTACTTACTGTTTTTGTATTTACTGATTCATGACTTTCTCATAGGGGACGTGTTCAAGAAATTCCAGGACGAAGATGGAAACTTTAAAAAGGCGTTGATAAATGATGTTGAAGGACTGTTAAGCTTGTACGAGGCATCAAACTATGGAGTCGATGGAGAGGAAATTCTAGACAATATTGCATTAGAATTTTCTTTTTCTCATCTTAGGTCTAATTTCAGCACAGATCAAAGAAGCCTTGGAGTTCCCAATTAGCAAGACTTTGATCAGGCTGGGAGCCACTAAATTTATTACAATGTACCAACAAAACGAGGCTCATAATGAAATATTACTGAATTTTGCAAAATTAGACTTCAATAAAGTACAGAAGATACATCAAAAGGAGGTGTGCCATGTTACCAGGTTAACTTTTTATTTTGGCAATTTAATCTTGTTCAATTAATTTTTCAATATCATATGCAAATCTTTTTTATTTTTTATAATTTGATACATGTGCATGGTTAATTATATTCTGGCAAATTGTTGATGAGGTGACAAATAGTCGGTATATAATCTATTTTTGTCATATATAACTTTTCACCTTTTTCAAAATAGTCTCAAAAAACATAAATGTATTATTTCTAATATGTTCTTGAAACGTGGGCGGTCGATTCTGGCAAAATTGCTGACCAAAAGCAATGTCGTTTGGAGAATTTCGTCAACTTTAGGACAAAATTTGTACATATAAAAAATAATTGGGACTAGATTCGTAATTTATTTTTTTGGAGGTGCAAAGTTACGGAATGATAAAAGATTCTATCCCCAGATAATCTGAGTGCCACATCAGCATTAATAAGTCTCCACAAATGCCCTGTGCGTATATAATGCCAAATTATTGTAGGTGGTGGAAGAATTTAGACTTCACAAATAAATTGCCTTTTACGAGAGATAGAGTGATGGAATTGTACTTTTGGATAATGTCAGTCTACTTTGAGCCCAAATACGAAATTGCAAGAAGAATACTAACTAAAGTTATTGCAATAACTTCCATCATTGATGACATTTATGATGTTTAAGGAACATTAGACGAGCTTCAAATCTTCACTGATACTCTTCAAAGGACGTCGATTATGCTCTTTATATAATTTCTTAATTTTATTTATCACATTATTACTAAATGAGTTTTTTTAACTATACATACACTTCATTAATTTTTAGTTAAAATTTTGACTTTTAACACTAGTTGGGGTGATGGGAACCAACTACCACCATACATGAAGATATGCTATGATGCCGTTTTGAGCATTTATGAAGAAATGGAAGATGAAATGGTGAAAGTAGGCAAATCATACCGTGTCCAGTACGCAAAAGATGCGGTAATGTAACTAATATGAATTAATATACAAGAATTAATTTACAACCTTTCTACAAGTTTCAGACTTTTAGATGAGAAAAAATTCTTTCATGGTATCTGAACCTCAAGGCTCACGCCTATTCGTTCTGGGTTCGATTCCTGCTGAAAGCAACTCCACACATTTAAATGTCCACTTGATGAGCCTCCGGGGAGTAATAATAATAAATTCTCCACCTCTCTACAAGTTTTCACTTTTAGATGAGACAAAATTCTTTCAGTAACATTGGACAAAATCCTAATTAAAATTTGATCGTACATTTCATTTGATTTGTGTGTAGATGAAAGAATTGGTTGGGACCTTCTTTGAAGAGGCAAAATGGAGTTATAGTAAGTACACACCAACTATGGAAGAGTACATGATGTTGTCAACAACTTCATTGGTTGGTATGGAAGATTTTGTTACAAAGGAAGACTTTGATTGGGTTTCAAGTGAACCACCAATTGTTCGAGCTGCCGCAACCATTTGTAGATTAATGGACGACATGGTCGGATATGGGGTAACACCTTTTTTCGTCGCATAACTTTTCAACTCATGTTTTTGTGAGATAAATGTTAATTCATGAATAGAATACATATGCAAAGTTGCATATAATTTATATGGATATAAGACATTACCTCGTCTCACACAAAAAAGTTATCTATATTTTGCACAGGTTGAACCAAAAATCACGGCCGTGGAGTGTTATATGAATCAAAATGGTGGGTCAAAGATTGAAGTTTTTAATGAATTGGAAAAACAAGTGAAGAAAGCATGGAAGGTTATAAATAAAGAATGCCTTGAGCCGAGAGCAGTGTGTATGCCCATCCTTATGCGGATTCTCAATTTTAGTCGTGTCGTATATCTTCTATACCGTGATGACGATTGTTATGAAAATTCCAGTGGTAAAGTCAAAGACATAATCAAGAGTGTTCTCATTGAAGAATTCTGGTGTATGGTATAATAATGGTTCGGGCGGGATCTTATGCATGAGCAAGATTGGCCTCACCGATGGTGTTCCTCTTCTTGAGGGGGCATATTCTATATTTTATATATATGTTCTGTTTTATAGTATCCCACATCTGGAAATCTATTCTCATTTTACTCCTATATAGAGGCCTACATGTAATCTCTAATTAAGTATATATATAATACTCCCTCATGTATTAGCTAACTTTTCAATTCTGAAACGATCTTGCTTTTCTCAATCTGTAATAAAATAGAATGATCAATCTATCTTAATTCCACCAATATACAGAGGAGTTGGAAATAATAAGGAAATATTGTTTGACAAATTATTTCTCCATAAAAAATCTTGGTCAACTAGAGTCCTTGAATCTTCAAGTTTGACATCAATGACTATTCTGATGCCGAAAAATTAATTTGGAGGAATTTGGTGAGCTTTCCGCATTCCCTCAAGAAGTTTAGTTTATCTGGGACTGAAATACTTCGAGTACCTTTTTCTTAAATTTTTATAGGTATTGGAGGAGATTCCTTCGAGTCTAGGAGAAATACCAACCCTCAGGTCTATTTGGTTGGACAGTTGCAGCAAATCTGCCCATGATTCTGCGAAAAGAATTAAAGAGGAGAATGGGAATGAAGACCTTCAAGTTGTAATTGGTAAGAACTAAACACCCCACCAGTGATTAGATTCGTTGGTTTTATTTATAATTTTTCATTTCTGCTTTCACATTTTGGTATATGCAGATGGAAAAATGGTTCAAGTTGACTCGGATGAAGAAGATATATAGTGTAATAACAAAATCTGTTTTATCAGTATTCTTCATCTCTTTGCCCCTAGAATTCCAAAATTTTCTTTTAAATAGAGTGATAATAGTATTAGTTATAGCTATTTTATCCTCTCAATTAGTTTGTTAAGATTGCACCAGACTTTCATTGCTGAGTCATTGTATTGGCATATATAAACCCCTTCAATGAAGTAACATTTACCAAGTTTGTGAGCTTATTAATTATAAGAGAAAAAAATTATTTACATCCCGTAACTTTTACCTTTTTTGAAAAACGTCCTAAAATAATTAAAATTTTAATTTACGTCCCATAACTTTTTCAATTGCTTAATTTACGTCCAATTTTCCCTGAAAATCCCCAAATTTATGTAAATGGGACGTAAATTAAGCAATTAAATAAGTTATGGGACGTAAATTAAATTTTTAATTAAAATGGGACGTTATGCGAAAAAGATAAAAATATTCAACAAATGTGTACAATTCACTCTAAAATTAATTTAGTTTATGTTATACAATCAAATAAAAAAATAATTCATTTATTCATAAATTAACTTATTTTAATATAAAAAAATAATTGATCAATTATTCATATAAATTCAGTTCTTTTATGGCTGAAAACCTAAAATCAGGAGAACACATGTCGTCCTAATGACCGGAATCCCGTTAAAACCTTGTCAAGTAAACCCTCCTCCTTAGGGATATTTTTATAAAAATCAATTAACTTACCTAATTCATTATTAGAAAAATTATTAACTTACCTAATTAGAAAAAAATTATAATTACAATATAAGTATTATAAGATTATTTATTTATTTTAAAGTAATCAAATAAATATAAAAAATTATCTAAGTATTACACAAAGTGGGTCCACATATTTTTGTACGAACTAATATCAAATTAAAAATTATATAATAAAAATGAAAAACAATAAAATTAACAAATTGTTAAAAAATATAGTGTTCATCATCATCTTTCAATTACCGTGGGTAAATGATGAGAATTTTGGATATATTTGAGTATTTTTTGATTTATTTGGGGATTTAAAATATTTGTAGATTTTTTTATTTATTTAAAATATTAAAATAATTGTTAAGTTTTAATAAGAGTTTTTGACAATTTTAATAAAAAAAATTATTTGGAATTTTTATTATTTTAAAGATAAAATTTATATTTATTTGAGTATGTTAATTGATTTTTTAAATTATTTTTTAATTAGGTTAATTGAGTTTTAAATTATTAATCATGTAAGTTAATTGATTTTTTTTAGTAATTAATTGACTTAATTTTGGAATAAATCTTGGTTTTTTTTTTTCATATTATATTTTTTTTGATATTATGAAAAATTATTTACTTATTTAAAATATTATTCTAATATTATTTTCATATATTTTAAAATATTGTTTAGTATTTTAATTAATATTCACAATTTATTTTATAATACTTATATTGTAATTATAAATTAGGTAAGTTCAAAATGGGACCATTTTCGTGGATAGAAAATCTCCTGGGACCAAATCTGCATTTTACCCTTAATTTGCACCTTAATATTTCTCTTATAAAAGGAGTACTTTGTTCATCTTCACTTGCATCATGCATGTGAACTTTTAATTTTGAAGCTATGGCTTTTGTAAAGTGGATCCTCGATCATTATTGCAGCTTCTCTTCGGATCTTCTACGTTTCTTCTTTTCCCGAGAAAGGTAATTAGGCATTTGTTTTTTATACATATATTTTACATAAAAATTTAAATTTCATGTTGTGTATTTATGATCAGGACAATACTCCTCTTTTGCAAAATTAAGATGCCACGTCAGCAACTGGAGTAGAGTACTATGACTACATAGTCGTCGGTGGTGGAACCGCAGGCTGCGCAGTGGCAGCGACGCTCTCCGCCAACGCAAAAGTACTACTTCTAGAGAGAGGTGGCCTTCCGTACCCCAACATAACCCATTTGACGAGGTTTCTATCGACATTATTGGACACTTCACCAAGCTCCCTCGCACAAGAATTTGTCTCAACTGACGGTGTTGTGAACAGACGCGCACGCGTCTTGGGTGGGGGAACTGCCATCAATGCAGGATTCTATTTGAGGGCAGACAGTAAGTTCTTGCAGGAGGTGGCCGGGGTTGGACCCGCGGCTAGTGAATGAGTCGTATGAGTGGGTGGAGAAGAAGTTGGTGTCTCGACCATTGCTATTTGGGTGGTTAGCTGCAGTGAGGGACGGATTGCTAGAAGCCGGGGTGTTGCCCTACAATGAATTCACGTTTGAGCATTTGCAAGGGACCAAAATTGGGGGTACAATTTTTGATGAGAATGGGTATAGGCATACTGCTGCTAATCTAATTGAGTATGCTGATCAAACCATGATTACAGTTTATTTACATGCAGTTGTGCACCAAATCTTGTTCAAGACTTTACCAGGTTTGATCAATTATGAGATTCACTTTATTTGATGTTCTCGTGAGATAGAAGTCAATTTAGTCCCATAATTTTCTAGCTTTTTTGAAATGGTCCCAAAAAAGTTAAATGTACCAATTTATTTCCATTTTTTTGTAATTTGTTCTGTTTTGATCCCAAAAAATTTCAAAGTAACAATTTTTCGCAATTTGTTATATTTAAGTCCCAAAAAAGTTAAATGTAATTGCAAAAAAATGGTACTCCCTCCATCCATGAAAAGTAGTCCCATTAGAGTGGGGCACATGTTTTAAGAAAAATGTAAATAAAGTAGATAAAGTAAGGGTATTGTAGGGTATTGTGGGGTCCATTGTGAATAAAGTGATTGTTTGTGAATAAAGTTGATGGCAATTTGAGTAATTAAGTGATGGTTGAAGGGTGATAGTTTTTAAAAAGAGTATGGGACTACATTTTGTGGACAAAGAATATAGGGCAAATGAGACTACTTTTCGTGGACGGAGGGAGTACTAAATTGGTACATTTAACTTTTTGGGACCAAAACAGAACAAATCCAAAAAAATTGGACTAATTTGGTAAATTTAACTTTTTTGGGACCATTTCAAAAAAGGCAAAAAAATAATGAGACTAAATTGACTTATATCTCATGTTTTTTGTCATGAGTCTTCGTCTCATTTATATAATGTTCTTGCCCTTTAAATTTATTTGATAATCTCTAAGTTTAAAGCACAATTTGCAGGACAAAAACCCAAGGCTTGTGGTGTATTGTTCAAAGACTCAAAAGGAAGTTACCACACAACACTCTTGAACAAAAAGGCTAGGCCACAAGCGAGATCATTGTCTCAGCTGGTGCACTAGGGAGCCCGCAATTATTGATGTTGAGTGGTATTGGACCGGCCCATCATCTAAAGGCCCACGGCATAAAAGTTATACTGGACCAGCCAATGTTGGGCGAGGGTATGTCTGATAACCCATTGACTAATATCTTAATACCTTCTAGTCAATATCTTAATACCTTCTCCTAGGCCCGTTGAGACCTCCCTCATTAAGATAGCCGGTATAAGAGACGATCTTGGTTGCTACATTGAAGAATTATATGGACCCTTCGGGGCAGGTATTCTTTCCGGAAATAATCAAAGCTTCATTCAATCAGTAATGATCATGAATAAGGTGGCCCGAGCATTCTCCACCGGGTATTTGGAGCTCCAAAGTAATGACCCGAATGAGAATTCGAGAGTGACATTCAACTACTTTCAGGACCCAAGGTATTAGGAATATAATATTATAAAGATTTGTATCTTTTAATATTATGATTTATCTCTATCTTTTAGAATATTTGATGTAAATATTTATTCCTATCTTGTAAATATAGATACACTTTATATCTATAAATACCTCTCTTGTAAACACTTTACTTTCACTCAATGAAATTATAATTTCACAATTCATTATTTCTCTATATGGTATCAACGAGTCAATTGGCTCACGCCTCGATCCATCCTTAACTGTAATTCGGTTCCATCACCGAAAAAAAAAAAAAAAAAGCCACGTTTCCCAAGAAGCTTTGTCTTCTTCCCCACTCCTCTTCAACGGCCATTAACGCACACCCTAAGAACAATTTTTGTTCTTCCTTCTAAACAATCAATTAAAGTGAATTCTCCTCAAAATCTTTCTTGTATCCTTCAAGAAATAATTAGCACAATTAAAGTTGTTGTTGGTTGCTTCACCCTCAATTAACAAACCTCCACTCCAGAAACCTCCAAAAATATTCCCACACAAATCAAGAATTCTTCTTCCATAACCTGCATATATTGCGTCCTCCAATTTGGCTTATTACATACACCCAGAAGCTTCCATAACCTGCATATATTGCGTCCTCCAATTTGGCTTATTACATACACCCAGAAGGATTCACCCCTATTCTGCAACAACATGATCTTGCCGCCTGGTTCTGCCTCGGTTGCCGGTATCCACCGTTCGCGTCCGGCCAACAGCTCCTCGGCGTCGCCTACCCATAAGGTACGAACGCCACCCAATTGTCAATTATGTCGTCTTCTTGGCCACACGGCCAGAACTTGCCCGGACATCTTCGAATCGGGACCTGTCCAGATCCAAAACTCACCGAGCCGACTCGGTCCCTACTCACCGAGTCAACTCGGTCCCTCCTCACCAGGTAATCACACTCTCTATTCTAGTAAATACACCCCACCCTTGAATCCAAAACAAACCCCTCCTGCCCAGAATCCTTACACCCACCTATCCAGTAAACACACCCCCCTACCCAAAATCCTTACACCCACTTTTCCAGTAACCACACCCAAATCTGGTAAATACACCACTCCGCATCTACGCACCCACCTCAATACTACATACACCCCACCCAATATATACACCCATCCTCCTAGTACATACACCACCTCCGCACATTCGACTATTTCTAGTACCCACTCCGTTCCTTGGATTCTGGACTCCGGTGCGTCGCATCACATTACCACCGACCTCCAAAACCTATCCTTCCACTCTCCATATTCTGGCTCAGATGACGTAGTCATCGGTGATGGTAACGGTTTTCATATCTCACATATTGGTTCCTTATCGTTTCCTCATGTTACTATGCTAAAATTCTCAAACGTACTAGTTGTTCCGCAAATGGCCAAAAATCTTATCTCCGTTTCATCGTTATGTCGAGACAATGATGTTAATGTTATCTTTGGCCCAACTTACTTTCATGTGCGAGATGATCGTACGGGGAGCGTTCTCCTCGTGGGGAGTCGCATTGATAATCTTTACGTATGGCCGACACGAGCATCCAAACCCTCACCTACCACATTCATTTCCGACCGCCTTCCTCTTCCGGTTTGGCATTCCCGTTTAGGTCACCCATCTCTCAAAATTCTATCCCATACTTTGTCTAAATTTCGTTTACCTAGTAATCCTACAAAACTGTTTAGTTGTGATTCTTGTCATTGTATTAAGAGTCACAAACTACCATTTAATGAATCTAGTATTGTTTCACATACACCCCTCGAAATTATCTTTTCCGATGTATGGTCATCTCCGGTCATATCTCATGATGGTTTTAAGTATTATGTCATATTTGTTGACCATTTCAATAAATACATGTGGATCTACCCCATTAAACGCAAATCAGATGTCCTATCCACCTTCTCAACCTTTAAACCCATTGTTGAAAACTACTACAACACCAAAATTAAAACTCTTTACACAGATAATGGGGGAGAGTTTATTGCTCTTCGATCGTTTCTCCAAAACCATGGCATATCCCACCTCACCACCCCACCCCATACTCCCGAGCACAACGGCATGTCTGAACGTCGTCACAGACATGTTGTTGATACAGCCTTAGCCCTACTACACCACGCCTCCATGCCCCTCACATACTGGCCTTATGCGGTTTGTGCAGCTACCTACATCATAAATCGCCTTCCTAAAGTCAACCTGAACATGCTTTCTTCCTTCCAATGCCTTTTAAAACAACCACCTAACCTATTTGATACACGCGTTATGCAACACTAAAATAAACAACCGCAAGTGTACGGCGTCTATTGTAGCGTGATAAGCACGAGGTCGATCCCACAGGGAGGTTAAGCGTAAAAGGGTAGTTTGCTAGTCGAATTCTAAGTAGACGTGATCGATAATTTGAAAGTTGAATTACTCCTAAGATTGTCTAACAATGTGTCACAAATAAACAACTAAAGAGTAAATATGAAATCGATCAAATAACATGCAAATCAAGAAAACGAAGGTAAAATGGATAAAAACGCAAAGAAGGAAAGGTGGGTTCCAAGGCAATTGTAATACATAGATATCCGTTTATGATCTCGTTTAAATGGCCATTAAGGTTATCTCATATAGGGTGATCACACAAGAAGAATTAATTAATCTCTCGATCTAATTAACCAAAGACGCAATGTAACATAGGCTCGTATTTCTACCTCACAAATGTTATACCGCCTAAAATAGCTCCTAGGATCATTCAAGTCCCTCTCCGATAATTAATCCTCTTTCGAGATCATAATAATACCGGGTTGCATGCTTGCATACGATTAAACGGAATAAATCTCTCGATCTTACCCCAATTAACAATGAATTAAGCAAATCATCATGGCCAATAACAACGTGCTTTGCAATAAAGAATTAAGCACACAAATAAGAGACAAACACCAATTAAAGCAAGAAATTAATCATAAACTTCAATCCAAGTATCTACAATGCCTTAGAACCACAAAGTTGTTTAGCTAACTACTAACATAATCAAATTACAAAATCCAAATGAAATAACTAAATAAAAAGGAAAAGAAAGAGAAAGCTTAGTCTAGAATGTGATGTGGAATGAAATTTGGGAGCTATTGCATCCTTTCTTCCTTGATTTGGTGAAGAATTGAGAGAGAAATGGCCAAAACACCTCCAAGTATGTGTAACTATGTGTGGAATTGGGGGAAAGTTTCTTGGGTTTCAAGAATGAGGCCTTATATAGTGTTGGGGTAGGGTTTGGATGGCAAAATTGCAAGTTAGTCCTTCAAAAATGGCCAAAATAGGAGATAGGCACCGAAAATGGGGTTGGCACGGTCGTGCACGGAGCACGGCCGTGCAAAATGGCTTTGGGGGCGAGCAGGTGCTCGGCCGAGCAGGCGGCTCGGCCGTGCTGGGCGATGATGGTGGATCGGGGGTGCTCGGCCGTGGCTCGGCCTCGGCCGTGGCGTGCAAAACAGGGGTGGCCAGGTGCTCGGCCGAGAAGGGTGCTCGGCCGTGCCCTCTCTTGGCCTAAAATCACTGTTTCGAGGTGCACTTGCTCGAGCACGCGTCTCGGGCGTGCTCGCGCTCGGTCGACTTCGGTCCTTTCTCGTTTCGTGCATATCTTTCGCCTCGGGTGTCGGATTGACTCGATTCCTTTGGCTAATCCACTCCGTTTTTCGAGACGAATCCAACCGTGCACTCCTCTTCCTGATCCAGTAAAGTATGGTTGCTGTTTTGCTCCAAATTCCATCGTATTTCCTATAAAATCGACAAAACACAACCTTTCTCTCATTTCGGCTCAAACAATCATAATCAATGCATAAATCAATGAAATCCACATCAAAACATGCTTCACATGTGCCTCTAAAACGTGTAAATTCCACCCGAATCACTATCCAAACTTCGAGTTTTTGGGTGCTTATGCTACCCTTGGCTCCGCCCCTACACTGCTCACAAATTAGACCCTCGTTCCATGCCATGTGTTTTCATTGGATATTCCATCACTCAAAGTGCCTATCTATGCCTAGATCTTACCACCCACAAAATATATACCTCTCGCCATGTTGAATTTGTTGAACACACCTTTCCCTTTGCCAAAATCAATTCAGTTTCTGACACACCCACTGTTCCGGTAGATACACCTACTGCACCCACTGATCTGACAGTTACACCCCCTACTCCTGATACACCCACCGAATTGATAAATGCACCCCTTCCCCCTGTTACACCCACTGTTCCGCTGATCACACCTCCTGTTTCGATACATACACCCACTGCTCCGACCCAAACTCCCAATACACCCCCCGAAATGATAAATACACCCCCATCACCCCAAATACCGAAAACCCACATCTCGCCCACCCTATCCAGCCTCCAGCTACTCTTGTGCCGCCAAACGCTCCTCCGCGGCCCCCCGCACCACCTTCACCACCTCCGGCCTTGCACAGATCCAGTATGGTCACTCGATCCCAAAACAAAATCTTCAAGCCCAATCCAAGGTATTGTCTTACATCGGCTTTACCTTCTGATACTGAACCAAGTTGTGTTTCTCAAGCCTTGAAAGATAAACGGTGGAGGGAAGCCATGTCCTCCGAGTTTGATGCTCTTCTCAGGAATGGAACTTGGGATTTGGTTCCCCCTGGTGAGTCTCAAAATATAGTTGGCTCCAAGTGGGTCTTTCGCATCAAACGCAAGCCTGATGGGTCCCTAGACAAATTTAAAGCACGCCTTGTGGCCAAAGGTTTTCATCAGCGTCCGGGTGTTGATTTCTTTGAAACCTTCAGTCCTGTTGTCAAACCTTCAACTGTTCGAGTTGTTCTCAGTATTGCAGTTACTCGAAATTGGCCCCTTCAACAATTTGATGTGAATAATGCTTTTCTTCATGGTACCCTGTCTGACACAGTCTACATGGCACAACCCCCTGGTTTTGTTGATAAAACTTTTCCGTCCTATGTTTGTAAACTGCATAAGTCCATTTATGGTTTAAAACAGGCACCTCGTACTTGGTATTATGCTCTTAGGACGTTCTTGGAAAGGATTGGATTTATTCACACAAAGTCTGATGAGTCTCTTTTTGTGTACAATAAATCTGGTGTTATTGCATATTTCCTTGTGTATGTTGATGATCTGATTCTCACAGGAAATAACATTCCATTCCTCACTCGAGTGGCTACGGACCTTGGTACAAAATTTTCAGTGAAAGATTTGGGCCCTCTTTCCTACTTCCTAGGTGTGGAAGTTTTTCGTACCAAGAAATCATGCTTTCTTTCCCAACGAAAGTATGTGGTTGATCTCCTTACTCGGTATAACATGATCACCTCCAAACCAGTTCAGACTCCACTATCCACCTCAACTCGTCTCACTCTTTCGGATGGGACACCTCCTGCTGATGCCACTCAATTTCGTCAGGTACTTGGTAGTCTTCAATATCTCCAACTCACCAGACCTGATATAGCATTTGCTGTTCACAAGTTATCTCAGTTTATGCATGCTCCAACCACTACTCATTGGGGTGCAGTTAAACGTCTTCTTCGTTATTTAAATGGGACTCGAGATGTAGGAATAACCTTGAAACCTGAACCTTCCTCATCTCTACATTGTTTTACTGATGCTGATTGGGCCGGCAACAGTGATGATCGTACTTCTACAAGTGCTTACATTGTATTTCTTGGGGCTAATCCTATTTCATGGTCTTCAAAGAAACAAAAATCAGTTGCTCGTTCTTCCACGGAAGCCGAGTATCGTGCCATTGCCTCAGCTGCCTCTGAAGTTCAATGGTTAAAGTCTTTATTTCATGAATTGTGTTTCTCAGTTCCAACTCTTCCTGTTATCTATTGTGATAATATTGGGGCCACTTAGCTCTGTTCAAATCCTGTCTTCCACTCTCGAATGAAGCATATTGCAATTGATTTTCATTTTGTTCGAGATTTGATCAAGACATCTCAGCTTAGAGTCTCACATGTCTCGTCCGCAGACCAACTTGCTGATGCTCTCACCAAGCCACTACCTCGTGCTCGACTGCAACTACTTATGACCAAGATTGGACTCTCCTACGGTGCTCCATCTTGAGGGGGCGTATTAGGAATATAATATTATAAAGATTTGTATCTTTTAATATTATGATTTATCTCTATCTTTTAGAATATTTGATGTAAATATTTATTCCTATCTTGTAAATATAGATACACTTTATATCTATAAATACCTCTCTTGTAAACACTTTACTTTCACTCAATGAAATTATAATTTCACAATTCATTATTTCTCTATACAAGGGACCTTCAGAGTTGTGTAAATGGCATGGAGATAGTGAAAAGAGTAGTCGAATCGAAAGCCTTCTCTAAATATCGATACCCCAACAGTACCACATTTGAAGCACTCGTGAAGTTAACATTGGAACTTTCTAGAAACGGTAAGGGAAAGCATCGGATCACGGGAGTTGATTCGTGGGAGCAATTTTGTAAAGACAGTGTGGTGACCATATGGCATTACCACGGTGGGTGTCAAGTGGGTCGAGTCGTGGATCCCAACTACAAAGTGATGGGTGTGGACTCATTGCGCGTGATTGATGGTTCAACCTTTTACAACGCTCCCGGGACTAATCCTCAGGCAACTGTTATGATGCTTGGGAGGTACATGATAATTGTATTTATATTTTTATATATGTTGAAAAAAATATTTACCAACTTTAATTATATATATATATATATATATAGTTTTTTAATTATCGATCTATTTATCATGTGATGCAGGTACATGGGACAGAAAATTCTGCAACAGACTGATCTTCTATCTATGATGCACATAAAGGATCCAAAATCTGTTAATTTAAATGCAGATTGATCTTCTATTAAATTAAATCAATGTTTTCAGTGGAGAACAATACTATGAATAAAGCTCTACTTGTTATGGTTTCTAGATATATTAATATATTACGAATAATTGGTGTAAGGTGGGAATCTGTATCAAAATCATAATATTGTATGAAACTATATAATAGCTTATTATTATCTCCGGCCACTAGCTCGATTTATTGCTCGCTTCCTCAAATTTTGCACTTGTTTGCTACATTATCAAAAATATTTCACTTTCTCGGCATTAAACATAAGCAGGCAACACATATTTTTCAATACTCGTCTTGAGTAAAAGGAGAAAAAAATTATTTACGTCCCGTAACTTTTACCTTTTTTGAAAAACGTCCCAAAATAGTTAAAATTTTAATTTACGTCCCATAACTTTTTCAATTGCTTAATTTACGTCCAATTTTCACTGGAAATCCCCAAATTTATGTAAATGGGACGTAAATTAAGCAATTAAAGAAGTTATGGGACGTAAATTAAAATTTTAATTAAAATGGGACGTTATGCGAAAAAGATAAAAATATTCAACAAATGTGTATAATTCACTATAAAATTAATGTAGTTTATGTTATACAATCAAATAAAAAAATAATTAAATTAATTAATTTTAATTAATTATTATAAAAATCAATTAACTTACCTAAAATTATTAACTTACCTAAACTTAATATGAAAAAAAATTAAGATTTATTTCTAAGTCAATTAATTACTAGAAAAATCAATTAACTTACCTAATTATATATTTAAAAATTCAATTAACCTAATTAAAAAAATAATTTAAAAAATCAATTAACATACTCAAATAAATATAAATTTTATCTTTAAAATAATAAAAATCCCAAATAATTTTTTTTATTAAAATTGTCAAAAACTCTTATTAATTAAAACTTAACAATTATTTTAATATTTTAAATAAATACAAAAATCCACAAATATTTAAAATCCCCAAATAAATAAAAAAAATACTCAAATATATCCAAAATTCTCACCCCTTATCCAAGGTAATTGAAAGATGATGATGAATAATATATTTTTTTAACAATTTGTTAATTTTATTGTTTTTCATTTTTATTATATAATTTTTAATTTGATATTAGTTCGTACAAAAATATGTGGACCTACTTTGTGTAGTACTTAGATAAATGTTTATATTCATTTGATTACGTTAAAATAAAAAAAAAATTATAATACTTATATTGTTTTTATATTAAAATAAGTTAATTTATGAATAATTAATTTTAGAATAAATGAATTATTTTTTTATTTGATTGTATAACATAAACTAAATTAATTTTATAGTGAATTGTACACATTTGTTGAATATTTTTATCTTTTTCGCATAACCTCCCAAAATAGTTAAAATTTTAATTTACGTCCCATAACTTCTTTAATTGCTCAATTTACGTCCCATTTACATAAATTTGGGGATTTCCAGCAAAAATTGGACGTAAATCAAGCAATTGAAAAAGTTATGGGACGTAAATTAAAATTTTAACTATTTTGGGACGTTTTTCAAAAAATGTAAAAGTTACGGGACGTAAATAGTTTTTTTCTCGAGTAAAAGGGTCTTCATAGTAAAAATAAGTTAGCAAGGTTAAAACAATTTCTAAGGATCAGTCCATACAACTCTGACTTTAAGTGGGGTCCCCATTACTGGACGGTGGAATTGGACTCCCAAATTAATTGATCCTTAGACATGATACCGATGGACTCCCAAATTAATTGATCCTTAGACCTGATACCGAGACACAAAAAAATAAGATCGCGTGCACGAAATAAAATTGCCCTCTATTAATTACTCTACTAATACGTCAATCCACAAGAAACGTTGGAATTATAATTCATTTTTCTTTTACAAATTTTCGAGGAAACTAAACGAACAAATAAAGGGTGGTTGGATTAATGGTTTTTAGAATGCTTAGAGCAATAAACTACTACGAAAATAACAATTAATCAAAGAAGAATTTTTAATACTTCAATTCTCGGTTCATTCTGTGAAGAATATAGATGTAACTTCTTTATTTTAAACTACTATTCATTCCCTTTTAAATAGAGGGGGATGAGAATCATCTTAATGACCTAATTTCCAATTTAATTTTAATTCTATATTTCTCAAATTTCTCAATATACATTCTATTTGATTTCTTTTTGTTATAAAATTTCACTTTGTATCTTGACGGAAATGATATAGAGCCCACCAATTTTGTCCACCGCGGCATTACCACGTCAATAAATTCATATTTATATTTAATTTAAATTTAATCTAATATCAATATTTTATTTTTTTATCCATATCAATATTTTAAAAATTCTTTTTTTATATTTAATTTAATATTATCTCTATCAAATTACAATAACTAATGCCATCAATCCTTTCTCAAATCTTTCCATCACCATTAATGGCACAAAGCAGTAGGACATGCAGTGTTTGCAGTTGAAGCGGTCATGATAAACGAACCTGTCCCACTCTAGACCCTAAAAAGTACGCTTTTTTTTAAAACTTTTTTTTTAAAGCTAACACGACTATTTCATGATTGATAATAGGTCACAAGTAGAAGAACAATGTACGCAAGGGAACTAATGATCTAGTATCAACTTTTACGGGAGCATCTTACACATTACCATCAATTTTTTAGGTTTCCTGAGTTTTTTTTATTATTTGTGTTTCTTTTGCATGTTGCTGAATTTTTATATTTTTTCCATTGGTTGACATTTAGTTAATTTTTTTTAGGACAATGAGATTGTTTTTTATTTTCTTTAATTTTTTTTGTGGAGAAAAATTAATGGTGATGGAAGATTTGAGAAAAGATTGATGGCGTTATAATTTGATAGAGATAATATTAAATTAAATATAAAAAAAGATTTTTAAAAATATTGATATGGATAAAACTGGTGGACACAATTGATGGGCTCTATATCATTTCCGTGTATCTTGATTTTAAAGATGCTAAGGTCATGTTTGATAGCACACTACAAAAAACGCGCGCTACAGGGACGGACAAATGCTGACGGATTATAATCCGTCAGCATTTCCGACGGAAATGCTGACGGAATGCTGACGGATTGAAAAGTCAACGTCAATGCTGACGGATTTCCGTTCCGTCAGCATTTACCGAGGGAAATGCTGACGGATTTCCGTTCCGTCAGCATTTACCGAGGGAAAATGCTGACGGATGTTTGAAATATGTATGCCGACGGATAATCCGTCGGCAAAAGACACGTTGAATTCGCACCGCCTCGTTTTCCAATAAGGTAACCGTTGGCATTAAAGTCGGCGGTTACCGAGGGAAATGCCGACGGAATATCCGTCGGCAATATTTTTTTTTTTAATATATAAGGGCCTCAAATCAATCAGATCAGTTCGTTTTAGAAAAAAAAAGGGGCGTGCGTGAGTGAGGATTCGGTGGGGAAGACGAAGACGAGGACGAGGCTATTGAAGCAAATTTCTTCGATTACATTGATACGATACGTTTTCTTAATTAGTTCTATTACTTAATTTTAATACTTATATATGTTTATGCATGGATATATGTAAATATGAATAATTTAATGTTGATTTGCATGTTATATTGATTTAGTTAGTTGTTAAAATATTATGATCATGTTAGTATGTACGTTAGTTAATTTAATTTGTTGATTAAGAATAATTTTGATAGATCGAGTAGTTTTTTAAGGTTAATTAATTAATTAATTGTTATATGTATACATTAATTAATTGTTATATAGTTAATTACTAGTTTAATTTAATGGTGTAATTTTGATATAGAATATTTTTAATGTAGGTAGTGAATGTTTCAATCAATTGTTTAAATTAGTTTAGATATAGTGGTTCGACCGTTGGATCACGTTGTAATTAGGAATATGTTGATTAAATTAGGAATACGCTATATTAGTAAAAAATTTAAATTAGGAATATGTTCATTAAATTGATAATTATTGACCCAATTAGAAAATTATTATTTTAATTAGTTTTAGGTTTGTTAATTTAGGAATATATATGTTCAATTTTTTATTATTGATTAAGTTAGGTAGAAAAATAATAATTAAATTAGGTTATTGTTGATTAAATTAGGAATATGTTGATTAATTAAATTAGGAATATGCTATATTAGTAAAAAAATTAAATTAGAAATATGTTCATTAAATTGATAATTAGAAAACTCCAATTAGAAAAGTATTATTTTAATTATGTTTAGATTTATTAATTTAGGAATATGTTAATTTAGAAATATTTTTAATGTAGGTGATGCATGTTTCAATCAATTGTTTAAATTATTAGTTAATTAGATGGTTCGACGGTGGTATCACGTTGTAATTAGGTTATATATATATTGTTTTGATTTAAATTAGGAATATGTTGATTAAATTAGGAATATGCTATATTAGTAAAAAATTTAAATTAGCAATATGTTCATTAAATTGATAATTAGTAAAATTATGTATTTTTTATTGATTGAAACAGATGAGTGAACAAGTACCGAATCAGGGTTCGGGTTCACGTCGTAGGTCTTCATTGTGGTCACGTTCAAGGAGGTCTAGGGATGAATCAGTTCCTGTGACGGCTCCTCCTCCTGTGGCAGTGTCGCCGCCGACGACGACTACGATGTCGGTTGGTTCGTCATCCTCTTCTCGTCAGCATCCTGTTCGAGACAAAAGGAAACCCATTGAAATCGTTTCAGGAGCGTAAGTCAATAATTCTAATGTTTGATGAGATTCAATAACGATTAACTTTATTTATTTATTTATAATGTGTTAGTTTATACTCCATATTAATAATTTTACAGGTTGGTGCCCGGTAATGAGGTGTCCAGGATGTGCACAAAATCCTTTAAGGATTGCAAGATTTCTAAGGGTGCTATCACTTGGTCGAAGGTGCCACAATCTAAAAAGGATGATTATTTCGAGGAGTTCCAGGTATATAATTACAATATTTAAAGTTTATTAAATAACTAATTATTCATATTATTTGATAAATATGTTGAATATTTATTTGTATAGAAAAAGGCTCGTTGGGATACGACGATCTACTCGGACGCCGCTATTTACGAGAAGTGGTACAATCTTTGTTCTACTCGGTACACGAACATGATGTACGACTGGAGAACGGCCTGGCGTGATCATGACGTGAATCGTGTTCTGGGGAAAGACGAGGATGGTGTTGACCTGTGGGAGTCGTTGGTTGAGAAGTGGATGGACCAGGCTTACCAAGAGAAGTGTGACAAAGCTCGGGCCAACCGCAGAACCGACGTTGGAGGCGGGATGGCAGTGCATCGGGGGGGAGCTCGGTCCGTCCTCGAGCAATCACTTGCTATCGTAAGTTTTCATTAATTTTTAAAAATTAAATAATTATAGTTAATTATTTTATATTAGTTATCTAAATTAATTTGTATATGTTTATTTGATACGTAATAGGAGCGGGAGACTGGACGTCCACACACCCACTTGGATCGGCTGAGTCTTCTTCATCCGTTTAATACCGATACACAGACGTCCACCTACGGGCGCACTACTGACCTCCACGTAAGTTTAATTAAATTTATGTATTAATTACATTATATATATATAGATAATTAAATTAATTTTAATTTTTTAATTATGTAGTTGAGCGTCCGACAGAGGATTGAAGAGGCCGAGACGCAAGCCACCGCCACGACTACTGCTGAATCCGGAAGCAGCGGTACCCCTCCGGCTGTTGACGTGGACCAGTGTTACCTTGACGTTGCCCCGACCTCCAAGGGAAGGGTCCTTGGCCTTGGTGGGATGAGCAGCGCCGTGAGGACACCAAGTGGTCGGTCGGCCCGGAGTGCATCGCAGCCGTCCGTATCCTCCACTGCCGTCCCGGATCCGAACTTAATGGCAACGTTCGAGAACTACTTCCGCACATGGAGTACCAATGCGGGTCGGACGTTGGGGATGTCTGCTGAGCAGATCGAGGCCATCTATCAACAGACGATGGGGCAACCACCGCCAGCTCCAGCTCCAGGTCCAGCTCCAGATCAAGCTGCAGGTCAAGATGCAGGTCAGGCCGACGGTGGCAACGTCAACTTGAATGATGATATGGAACAATATTTTAACTTTCCGGGCACTGGCAACTATCCTGGAAACTATCCTGGCAACTATCCTGGTTGAACAATTTGAACAATTTAATTTTGTGTTGAACTAATTTATTTTTTTGTTGAACTTATTTAATTTTCTGTTGAACTTATTTAATTTTCTGTTGAACTTTTTTATCTTTATGTATATATTTATGTTTATGTTGAAAAATATGTTGAACTATATATTGCAGTTTATTTGTGTAGTTTATTGGTGTATAGATGAAAATAGGGTGCGTTCATTTGTTTCATTGAGTACAAAATAATCTCATTTAGAGTGCATTCTAGATATAGATTTAAACCACTTGAAGAGTGCATTTTAGTACAAATTAAAATAGTCTCATATAGAGTGCATTATACATATATTTAACCAAACCACTTGAAGGTGGTAGATGCAACCATGAGAACTAGCACAATCAAAATGATTTTGTTCACTTTGATTAAATCCTTGATTTCTTCAGCCAAATTCTTGATTTCTGTAACCAATTTCTTCATCTCTTGAGTCATTTTCTTCATGTCTTCAGTTTCTTGGTCACTTTGATTAGATCCTTGATTCTTGTCAACACCACAGTTTTCTAGAGTATCAGCCCATACAAAGAAACCACATCCACCACCACAACCATCACTTAGGGAGTCAGGACAATTATGAAATATCCTCCCTTTACTTCTAGGTTGTTTAGAAGCATATGTACGACATGCCTTTCCACAATAACAAACAAGGCCTTGCTGAAATCGAATAGAAGATGAAGAAGACATGATATTTCTTTGCAAAATAGAAAAAATCGAATATGGTGTGTGTGAGCTTTGTGTTGTTGCTATATATACAAAAAATTGAATTAATTAATAAAAAAAAAAAATAACACGCCAAATGCCGACGGAATTAAGTTTCCGTCGGAATTCACCATTTGATAAATGCCGACGGATATTCCGTCGGCATTTATCTTGACTGACGGAAATTTTGGGCGGTGAAATGCCGACGGAATTAAGTTTCCGTCGGAATTCACCATTTCATAAATGCCGACGGATATTCCGTCGGCATTTATCTTGACTGACGGAAAATTTGGGCGGTGAAATGCCGACGGAAAGATAAGTCCGTCGGCATTTCCGTCGGGAAATGTTTCCCTAAAACTTTCTTTTTTTCCATTTCACTTTCGTATTGCAAATTTACACCAAAACTTTCTACTGCCTAATTTTTTTATGCTCATGCTCGGGTATTCAGAAACATCAAATTACGGTACATTTTCTACCATTTTTAATTTACTCTATATATAAAATTCAATATAAGAAGATGTACTACCTTCCTATCATTCCTCGTTTATGAGATTATATCAATCAAGTGCCACTGCACAACACATGACGTGGCATGCTACAGATTCCTCTTCGGCTGAGTCGAGGGAGATGCGACATCCGGCAGACTCAGAGGCCTGGAAACATCTTGACAACGTGTTTCCAGATTTTGCTTGTGAACCGAGGAATGTGAGATTAGGTTTGTGTACTGATGGTTTTGCACCGTTTGGGATGCATGGGAAGCAGTATTCTTTGTGGCCGGTGATACTGACTCCGTATAATCTTCCTCCGTGGATGTGCATGAAACCTCAAACAATGTTTCTGACTGTATTGGTGCCTGGACCAACGAATCCAAAGGACAAACTGGATGTTTATCTCCAACCTCTTATAAAAGACTTGATCTTCTTATGGGAGAATGGAGTCCAAACGTACGATGTTGTTAGAAAGCAGAACTTCACGATGCGTGCTGCTCTTTTATGGACCATTAGCGACTTTCCTGCATATGGTATGTTGTCCGGGTGGAGTACGGCCGGAAAGAAAGCATGTCCGTATTGTATGGAGAATTCTGAAGCTTTCAGTCTCCCGGTGAGTAGAAAAGTTTCATGGTTCGATAATCACCGTAGGTTCTTACCTCAAGGTCACCCGTTTCGAAGAAATAAGAAGAACTTCGTAAAGAACAGAGCAGTCACAAACAATCGACCTCCACTTCGAGATGGTATTTTATACATTTATTTAATGAGTATTAAACGTATATTTATCTATTGCTTTTAGTGTCACTTATAATTTACTCTCCGTACAGGACGTAGGTTGTTATATGAGATTCAGTGGACGGGGTTGAAAAAAAGTACTGAGGAAAATGCAGCGGAACACAACAGAGGAATTGAGGGTGGTTGGAACAAAAGGAGTATTTTTTGGGACTTACCATACTGGAGTTCACTATTGATACGACACAATTTGGATGTGATGCACATTGAAAAAAATGTGTTTGACAATGTGTTCCACACAATCATGAACACCGAAGGCAAGACGAAAGACACTCCAAAGTCTCGGGATGATTTGGACACTCTTTGTCGCCGTCCAGAGTTGAAAAAGGATGAGCGTACAGGTAAATTTCCAAAGGCTAGCTACACACTGGATAAGCCACAAAAACAAAGATTGTGTAGGTGGATAAAGGAGTTGAACTTTCCGGACGGCTACGTGTCGAACTTGAGTCGATGCGTAGACACAACAACGGGTAAGGTTGCAAGGATGAAGAGTCAAGATTGTCATGTATTTATGCAACGCTTGATACCGATTGCGTTCAAGGAACTTCTTCCTCTCAATGTGTGGAGGGCTATCACTGAATTAAGTCTATTTTTTAGAGATTTAACGGCTACAACGATCACGATCGATGATATGATTCGTTTAGATGAAGACATTCCAGTGATTTTGTGTAAGTTGGAACAAATTTTTCCACCTAGCTTCTTTAACTCGATGGAACACTTACCCGTTCACTTAGCGTATGAAGCGAGAATCTGTGGTCCGGTGCAATACAGGTGGATGTACCCATTTGAAAGGTAAAATCTTACTTTTTTTTTATTTCATTACAATTACACATGCATTCTTATAAGTTTTATATATATATATATGTGTGTGTATATCAGGTATCTCCACAACTTGAAACGTAATGCTAAACAAAAGGCAAACGTTGAAGCATCGATTGTGAATGCTTATTTGAATGAAGAGGTTGGCATGTTTTGTTCTTATTACTTTGAAGACCACGTCAACACAAAGTTAAGAAGAGCTCCACGTAACTTCGGTGGTACATCCGCTGACGATATCAGTGAAGAGGTCGATGGAATGCTCTCCATATTCAAGTCTAAGGGATGGCCAATAGGAAAACCCACTGAACGATATTGGGAGACGAACTCGGAGGCGGAAATAGCACAAACGTATGTGTTATTGAATTGTGATGAAGTTCAGCCATACATTGAGTAAGTATTACATGTATAAATCGTCTATTTAAATACCACTTCATTTATGTCATTTAATATTAACCAAGTTTTTGAATGTTGTGAATTAGGATGTACACTCAAGAACTACGACGAGCAGAACCAAACATCTCAGATGCATATATAGATGCTCGTATTCAACGTGAATTTTCCCGATGGTTCGAACGTTATGTGAGTACCATTTAATTAATTATGTTTTACGTAAATAAATTAATATTTATTTTAATTAATTTTAAATTGAGCCGTATAGGGACGGGATAACGCTCTAGACAGTCCATTCTTACGAGATCTCAGCAAGGGACCACTACGTCGTGTAAAGACTTACAACGGTTATATTGTGAAGGGCTACAGATTTCATACGTCTGGGTATGCATCGACAAAGGGGACTACCAACAGTGGTGTCTGCGTTAGCAGTGCGAATTACAATGCAGATGCAAGTGATTACTTTGGGGTGTTACGGGAAGTCGTCGAAGTAGAATATCCAGGATATCCAGCAAAGACTGTAGTGTTGTTCAAGTGTCATTGGTTTGATTCAGGCCATCTAGGAACAAGAATTCACCCGGAGTACAAGCTCGTTGATGTTAGTTCGAAAAGGACGTATGTTGCGGATGATCCATTTGTATTTGCCCATCAAGTATCTCAAGTATACTACTGCACATATCCGGGAGCTCCACGTGGTTATGAATGGCACGCTGTTTGCAAAGTAAAGACAAGGTCAATGGTAGAAGTCCCTAAAAAGGACAAAAATACTGAAGATGAATCTCCATTTCAAACAGAACAAATAGAGACTCCAACTGAAGTCTTTACGGGAGATTTCAATCTTTCTGTACCCTTGACGGCTGCAAATCCCCAATTAATCGAAATTGAAGGTGAAGAGGAGGGGGATGAAGAAGAGGATGAAGAGGAGAATGAAGATGAGGATGAAGAGGAGAATGAAGAAGATGAGGATGAGGAGGAGGATGAGGATGAGGAAGATGATGATGATGAGGAGGAGGAGGATAAGGACGAAGAGGAGGATGAAGACGATGAAGATGAAAATTAATTCAATTAATGTAATGTATTTATTTCTTATTTTATAAAAGTTAATTAATTATTTATCATTTAGGTACAAATTATAAAAATTAAATTTACTATAAATATAAGTCACAACCAATATATATATTAATATATGTGGAAGAAATGAATTTTGTGATTTTTTTAAAAAATATTTTGGTAATTTAGTAAGTATATAGAAAAAATTGAATTATTTAAAAAAAAAAAAAAAATCGCCAAAATGCTGACGAAATTCACTTTCCGTCGGTATTTACTTTTTGAAAAATACCGACGGATAATCCGTCGGTATTTACCCTTATATAAAACCTCAACCTCTTTCCGAAATTTCCGAAATTTACCCTTTCCGAAATTTCCTCTCTCCCACCTCGCCTCCCTCCACCACCTCGCCTCCCTCCACCACCTCGTCTCCCTCTATGAGCTGAAACCACCACAAAGCCCCGTGCCACCGCCTAAAGCTGTGGACGAAGATCTCTACAAGATCTCCCCTGACCTCCTTCGTGCGCAACCCAAAAAGGTGTCTTTCGCCTTCTATTTCCATATGATTCATGTGAATATTACAAGTTTTTTTTTTAATTTTTTAAAACTATTTCACACCGACCGACACTTATTAATGATTGGTTAAATTCAAAGTGGAAATCAAATTTAGCCCTCTTCCTCTTATCAATAAATTCATTTAATTCTTGTTACTAATGAATGCAGAAGAAGATTCGTCTTGAAGAAGAAGAAGAAGAAGAAGAAATCGGTTAATCGGAAGAAAAGTTGTGCCAAATCGGAGAATGTGGTGGTCGTTTTGGATGATTTGGATGATTTTGGATGATTTTGTATGCATATAATATTGGATGATTTTGCTTGGAATTTCCCCCCCTCTATTTGTTATAGATTCTAGTGTAGTATATGTAATTTATTGGTTTGTGTTAGTGGTAATTTTGTCACCAATTATATATGAATATCTTTAGATAACAATTAAAAATATCTCCCGATAAAGCCTAAATTGTATCTTTTTTTGAATTACATTAAATACCCATCCCTTTTTCCCCTCCCCATGACTCGAACCCAGGATCTAAAGCCTAGGTAGTGGTGCTCTAAAGCCTAAATTGTATCCATGCATTATATATATATATACTATTATATTTAATTTTAAAAAGTATTTCGACAAACCAATGCCAATTAATTGTGGTCGGAAAATGAAATTCTGGTCGGGGCCTCCCCGGCCACCCATATTTTTTTTATTAATATTTTGTTTTACTGACGGATATTCCGTCGGTAAAATGCCAACGGATATTCCGTCGGTCAAATGCCGACGGATATTCCGTCGATATGTGAATTTCGAAATCATATTTTTTTTATTCATTTTTTGTTTTACTGACGGAAATTCCGTCGGTAATTTCCCGACGGATATTCTGTCGGTAAAAGGCCGACGGAATATCCGTCAACATGTGAATTTCGAAATCTATTCAAAAATTAATTTCTTTTATAATTATTTTAATTCATCGGAATGTTGACCCGGTTTGTTAAACGGGTTGTCCGAAATACCGACGGAATTTCCCTCGGTATTTCCGTCGGCAAATCCGACGGATAATCCGTCGGTAAATCCGTCGGAAATGCTGACGGAATCCAAAAATCCGTCGGCAAAAAATGCTGACGCCGAAAAAGGGGACAGCCGACTTTCCGTCGGTAAATCCGTCGGTAACCTCGGATGCCGACGGAAAATCCGTCGGTAAATCCGTCTCTAAAACGCCCTTTTTTTGTAGTGGCAATGACTGATTACTAAGATTAAAATGATATCTAAACTTTGTCAAAAACTTGTGTGAGACCGTCTCATGGATCTTTTTTTGTGAGACGGATCCTTTTTAACCCATATTTCAAAATTTTGGGTAGACCCATATTTTTTTTCCAAATTTTGATTTGTAAAAAAAGTGATAATGTTTAAGTAAAAAGTGATAATGTTTTTAACAAAAGTGATTATCACTTTTTACTTAAACACTATCACTTTTTGCTTAAACATTATCACTTTTTATATATGAGGGCCGTCTCACGGATCTCATTCTGTGAGACGGTCTCACCCAAGACTAGCCCCTAAACTTTATAGTAGATTTTAAAGTGTACTCTACTCTTATTTTAACTTATCAAACAACATATGAAAGATGATATAAAATTAATTTAGATTTAATCTAAACTATTAAAAATGTCCTAATTAAATGTAATATATGCTCCATTCTACTCACGGATTGATGACACGTGGGGATGTATTCTTTGTACATATATATATATGACACTAAATTTTAACATCAACCTTCAAATTTAAGAGGATAACCAGTGGAACAATGAATTTTCATATCATTAAGAATTATAACTATAACTGTAAATAATAACTTTGAAAATTGAGAGATTTAGAAAGATAGTAGAGAGAAAGAAAAATAATAATTTGATCACTTTGGGATGAAAAAATGAGTTAGGATTGGATTCTATTTATAAAGGAATTTTTAAATATAAAAAATATAAAAATTAAACGGTCAAAATCAGCAATTGAACCACCGGTTGTCTGGTTTAACCGCGAGTTGACCGGTTAACGAGGAACTGCCGGTTTTACACCCATAAAATTGAAATGGAAATCGGAAATATTAAGGTTTTGTTCGATTTCTTAACACAGTTTTGGAACCGCCGAACTAGACGGTTCCCTTGTCTTTTTTAACACGTGTAGTTGCCACTTGAGAGCCTACTATCTTTTTTTTGAACAGAAAAAGGGAATTATATTATCAGAGTACCAGTGGTACTTGAGAGCCTACTATCTGTCTCTGGGCCTAACTTTTTGTTCTTTATTTATGATTTTCAGCTTATGTCTATGTATCTTGCCTAACTTTTATTTTTTGTCTCTTTCCCTAAAATATGTATATGGAGGGATGAAATCTTTATGTGCACGTAACTTATTCTGATACTAGTCTTTATCATATTAATTAGCAACCTAATTATTTCTCATATAAAAGGAGTTTGTTCATCTTCACTTGCTTCATTCATGTGATCTTTTAATTGTGAAACTATGGCTTATGTAAAGTGGGTTCCCATTATTACAGCTTCTCTTGTGATATTCTTCACCGTTTCTTCTTTTGCCGAAAAAGGTGATGTGGTAGCCTTTTCGACTCTAATATTTCGTTTCGATTTTCCCTGTTTCACTTTTCGTGTTTCACTGGTATTTCATTATGTTAGATTTTTAACACATGTTGTCCCCAATATTATAGAACATTGATTATTTTTTTTAGTATGACACATGTCAATCATCCATATATATATATATATATATATATATATATATATATAGTGAAATAAAATGTGGAACACGAAAATTTGAACAGGTGACCTCATTCGCTAATATTTCATGTGTTTCATAGGATAATTTTAAATTAATAAATTTCATGGTATATTTGTGGTCAGAACCATACCTTTCTTTTGCAAAAGATGCCACGTCAGCAGCGGAAGTAGAGTACTTTGACTACATAATCGTTGGTGGTGGAACCGCAGGCTGTGCGGTGGCAGCGACGCTCTCCGCCACCGCAAAAGTACTACTTCTAGAGAGGGGCGGCCTTCCGTACCCCAACATAACCAATATAACGAGTTTTGTAACGACGTTGCTAGACACTTCCCCGAGCTCGGCCGCACAACAATTTGTCTCAACGGACGGTGTTCCCAACCAACGCGGGCACATCCTGGGTGGAAGCACTGCCATCAACGCGGGACTGTATTCGAGGGCGGAGAGTGAGTTCGTGCGAGAGGTGGGGTGGTACCCGCGGCTAGTTAATGAGTCGTACGAGTGGGTGGAGAGGAAAGTAGCATTTCGACCGCAAGAGTTTGAGTGGCAAGTAGCCATGAGGGACGGGTTGGTGGAAGCCGGGGTTTCACCGTACAATGGATTCACATATGAGCATTTGCACGGGACCAAAATTGGGGGTTCAATTATTGACGAGAATGGGTATAGACATACTGCTGCTGATTTGTTGGAGTATGCTAATCAAACCTTGATTTCGGTTTATTTACATGCATCTGTACACCAAATCTTGTTTAAGACTTTACCAGGTCAGATTCATTATATTACAGTAACAATCACAAACTAAAAAGGTATTAAAACATGCACTAAATTGCAATTTGGCAGGACTAAAATCCAAGGCTTACGGCGTTGTATTCAAAGACTCAAATGGCACCAACCACACAACTCTATTGACCAACAATTCTTTGAGTGAGATCATTCTTTCAGCGGGTGCATTGGGGAGCCCACAACTATTAATGTTAAGCGGTATTGGGCCGGCCCATCATCTCATGGCCCACGGAATAAATGTAATATTGGACCATCCAATGGTGGGCCAGGGCATGTCTGATAATCCAGTGAATGCAGTGTTAATACCTTCCCCTAAGCCTGTTGAAAATTCCCTCGTTAAGGTGGTAGGTATAACAAATGATATTGGGTGCTACCTGGAAGAACTAGGTGGGCTCTTCGGGTCGAGACTTTTTTCCAGCAATCAAAGTCTTGTCCAATCAATAATGATCGGGGAAAAGTTGGCCCGACCCTTCTCTACAGGGTATTTGGAGCTCCACAGCACTGACCCAGATGAGAATCCGATTGTGACGTTACTACTTCCAGGATTCGAGAGATATTCAAAGGTGTGTGAAGGCGATGGAGATAATCAGGGGAGTAGTCGAATCGAAGGCTTACTCTAGATATCGATACCCCAACACCACATTCGAATCACTCATGGAGTTAATGTTGGAACTTTCTAGAGATCGTAAGGGAAAGCACCAAATCACTGGAGTTGATTCGTGGGAGCAGTTTTGCGTGGACACTGTGAAGACCTCATGGCATTACCATGGAGGTTGTCAAGTGGGTCGGGTCGTGGATCATGAATACAGAGTGATGGGTGTGGACTCATTGCGCGTGATTGATGGTTCAACCTTTTATAACTCCCCTGGAACTAATCCTCAGGCCACACTCATGATGCTTGGGAGGTACAATATTAATTATATGTTAATAATCTTAACTTTGAGGGGTCGACCTAGTGGGGTAGATTTGGGATCTAGGAGTATACTCTTCCCTATCTCTCAAGTTCGAAACCCCTCAAGTTCAAACGAAAATATTTACCTGTTTTAGTTAACTTTTTAATTATCCATCTCTTTATTCTGTGATGCAGATATATGGGACAAAAAATAATGCAACAGAAGACCTACTTTTTTTAGATATCTTGATAGATTATTAGTATAGATTCCAACATAGGACGAATAATTTGTGTTAAGTCTATTGTATGAAATAATGTAGTCTTTTCGTGGTCGATGTGGAAGAAAGAAATAAATGAAATAAGTATCAGATTAAGCTAGAGTGTACACATTGTGAACTACGATATTGGAAAAGTGTTGGGGTGTGTTTTTTTATTGGAAAATAATATTTATAATTGAAAATGTAAAGCGCAAACAACATCACCAAATTTTAGTCTGATTTTTTAAGTTGTTTGATATTTGAAGTATCTTGAAGGTCAATTCAAATCTTCGGAGTCATTTTTTTTAACAAAACCTGACAAAGTTACAAAGATACTGCTAAGTAGACAAGCCGAGTCACGACCAAGGCTGTCCCTTAGAACTTCTTACAACATAATCTAGGATTATAACACCAATCCTGGAACGAATAAGGACTCCCACCACTAAAAGATAAGGAAAAAAGAATCCATACTTAAGCTTGAATCTCTTCGAAAGTCTTCTCCGGTTTGATATCCTCGCCTTTGAAGATTTTACTATTTCTGGATTTCCAAAGAAACCATACGGTACCGGACCATATACATTTCAACACATGCTTTCTTCTCTTGCAGCCCAATATTCTGTGTTGTAGCAGGTGCGACACTGGTTTAAGGTTGCAGGGCGTGGGGCAGCCAAACCAAGCATAGCACTATGACCAAACTCGATGAGAGAACGTGCAATCGAAGAAAAGATGATGTACACTTACCTCAACTTGGCCGCACAATCCACAACTGACGTCATCTCCATCACCAAGGACTTTTCTTCTTTTCAGGTTTGGTCCAGTAGGGAGTCTGCCGCGGATAATTTTCCATGTCAAGCCTGACCACTTCGAGGGGGTCATGCAGTTCCAGATAATAGGAAAGACGTCGTAAGTCTCCTCGTCGAGAGTCGCCACTTCGGAGTCATTTATAATTATCCATTTACCTTGTGATGCAAGTATAGTGGACAAAATATTCTGCAGCAGTAAATAATGATATTGATATTTTATAATATATATTATGCACATAAAAAAGGATCCAAAATCTTTTAAATTGAATAGATCATATAGTTCGGTTAAGAACAATACTACGAATGAATTGATCGAAGGTCTACCTTATATAATACTACTTCTGATGAAAGCTAAGAGAAAGTAACTGGTAAAAAAGAAATTAAGTAACTTTCATTGGAACAAACGGAAAATGAAAATTGATAGTTTTTACTTGGACGAAAGGGAGTATCTAATTATTTCCACTTGCTAAATTTAATTTGTTATCGTATTCTACGCATGTTACAAAGATCAGAAACAAGACCAATAGGCAAAAGTGTACAAGAGCTTCAACCCACTAAATCAGAAGTTCTAACCTAATTCGAAGATAAGTGTACATTTGTCCACACATGTAAACAGGGGCGGACCCAGTGTAGTGACAAGGGGGTACAACTGTACCCCAAACTGAACAAATTTCAACTAGTAATACTACCTTATTATTCAATTGGGCAAATTAATTGGGCCTGATTTCTTATTACTCCCTCCGGTCATAGATTAACTTTCATACCTACTTTTTCGATCCTTTAAAAACTCTATTCATACAATATTTAAAACATTATATTTAATGTTATTATTTTTATGGTACATACATACACACAAGTCAACTCACTTATTTATTTTTTTATAAAATTATATCTCAAAATTCTATTTATTATAATATTTTTAAAAAAAGGGATTAACAGTAAGTGTGAAAGTTAAGATGGGACGGAGGAAGTATAAAATTGATGTTTAATTATCTTTGTCTTTTGTTTCGTTTTCTAATATATAGCCGAGTACTATTTATTTATTATATTATAAATATAAAATAAATTGTAATTGTAATTTATTTAAATATTACTTCTTTTAATTTTATTATTTTCATTTTTCTGTTAAAAATAATATTATTCACTATATTTGTTTATAAACATTTAATCCACAATACTCAATCATAACTCTAACACGTCTACTTTAAACACACAATTAATCGATATTTATTAAAATTTGTAGCCGAAGAAATTGATATAATGAATTTAGACAAAGAGGGTATAATTTTCTTATAAAACTCCTCGTGTGAGTCAAATATTATTTAAGTATAATATTTTAGTCACTTGTTATCTACTAATATTTATTCATTTAATTTTTTGAACTATATATTAACTCGATGAACTTCGACATTCTCACAGTGCATTATAATAGCGTGTGTCTTATATTTTTATTTAATTCCACCTCTATGTCTATATATTCTCTTAGTCGGTTCTGCACTCATTTTCAAATTGTCAAAGCTTGAACAATTTCAACAATGAAGTTATTGATGTACATCATCAATTGGTAAGATTTTAAATATTAAATAAAATTTTAAAGACTATTTATCGTACCCCCAACTCTAAATTCCTGGGTCTGCCACTGCATGTAAACCAAGTCTCCATTCTCAATACGACACAACATCCCACACTAAAGTATTTTTGTGCTAAAAAAATCATAGAAGAATGAAAGAAAAAGATCCACCAAGAACCTAAATACTACCAAGCTCGGGTAGATACCGAAGAAAAATTACTCGTGCAGGGAAGGAAACCACACCAGGGGTGAAAAGTCTCACCATAGAGAAGAGTCATATTGATGAGGGAAAACCGCACCAGGCATGGGAAGTCTCAAAAAAAGAGGGTGCAAGAAGGGCAAAACAGAAAAATCAAAATCGCAACAACACTTAGCACAACAAAAGAGTTGAAAACAAACAAAATAGGAAGTCTAACAACAAATAAGGACCTAAACAATAAAAACAAAATTAGGGATCAACGGATCGATCACCGTAAGAATGAGGCCTTTTGGTAAAATCGATGTAGTGGCCCACACTACAACACCAAAAAAGAATTGAAATTGTAGCAACAGTGACGACGGCGAGCCATGACTGCGTTTGGAGGTGGTGGTGTGGTTTACAACTCTAAAATACACGACCGCAAGTATACGGTGTATATAATAGTGAAGTAAATACGAGGTCGATCCCATATGGAGGAGGAGTGTAAAAGTGAAGTTTTGTTGATCTAGTTCTAAATAAACGTGATCGAAATTTGAGTGTTGTAATTACCCTAAATTGCCTACCAAGTGTCACAAGCAAACAATAAAAAAGTAATAGATGAAATTGATCAAGTAAAGCTCATACAAATCAAAAAAGCAAAGAGAATACGGATTAAACTCAATAAAGAGAAGGTAGGTTCCAAGGCATATGCCACACTAAGGGGTCAATTTATGGTTAAAAGCTTATTTAAGTGGTGTTGTGGTTATTACTATAAGGTTGATCACTAAATAATGAATTAAAAATTCTTTCGATCCAATTAATTCAAGAGAAATGTCACCCACACTAGTATCTCTACCTAGCATGCATAATAAATCCCAAAAAGGCTCCTAAGATATCTAATACCCTCCCAATAATTGATCCTCTCTCGAGCTCACAATAAATTGGGTCGAATGTTTAAATACGATTAATGAGAAAGATTTCTCAATCCAATTTCAATTAATAATAAATCAAACATATTATCATGGCCATTGACAACATGTCTTGCAATGAAAGTTAAGCATTCAAATAGAAATAAACAACACAACCACCAAATAAACAAGAAATTAATTCATAAACATCATCCAAAGTGTAAACATAGCCCTAGAACCAAAAGTGTTCTAGCCAATCAACAACATAATCAAAATACTACAAAGTTTAATGATCAAAGCAAATAAAAGTAAATGAAAGAGAAATCTTAGACTAATGGATGATGCGGAATGAAATTCCCAAGCTCTTGGTTGCCTCCTTGCTCAATTTGGTGAAGAATTGAAGAAGATGATGGTGATTACCACCAAGATTGTGTTTGTATGTGAAGAGTTCTTGTGGAAGGGGGTAATTGCTTTGAATTTCAAGAAAAGAGGTATTTATAGTGTTGGGGTAGGGTTTGGGGGTAAGTTTTTCACTTAAGTTCCTCGAAAAAGACTAAAATACAATAAAACCCCGAAATAGAAGTGGCTCGGCCGGGTGGGAAAGTGGCCCGGCCAGGCGAGATGTTTGTCGAGTTGGGACTTGGTCGAACAGGGGCGGCCCGGCCGGGCGAGTGATGCCGCCCGGCCGGGCGGAAACTTCGTAAAGGGAGGATGCATAAGCTTGGCTCTGCCGGGCTTCGTAAGTGGGCGTTGTGGCATTGTTCGGCCGCCTGGTCGGGCGAGTGGTGCCGCCCGGCCGGGCCGAATCTTCGTATTCGGCCTCTTCCGTCCTTCATCTTCGTTCCTCCGTATCCTGAGTTCCGGCCTCCGATCAACTCGATTTTTTTTTTCCATTCTACTCCGTTTTTCAAGCCGGATCCAGTGGTGCAATCCTTTCTCTGGCCCAGTGAAATTTGGTACATGTTTTGCTCCCAAAATCCTTCGTTTTTCCTACAAAATCGATAAAACACCATTTTTCTCTTATTTTAACCAAAACACTTATAATCAACCAACAAATCAATGAAATCACAATCAAAATGACCTTCACATGTGTATCAAAACGTGTAAATTCCACCCGAATCAAATATCCTCTAGAGAGAGGGCTAGATAGTAGTGGAAGGAGGAAGAAAAAAGTGGTGGTGAAAATTGAAATAGGGTTGGGTTCTATTTTGAAGTGAAAAAAGTAATTGTAAATAATAACTTTGAAAATTGAGAGCTTTAGAAAGATTAGAGAGAAGAAAAATAATAATTTGATTCGCTTTGAAGTGAAAAAAAATGAAATAGGGTTGGGTTCTATTTTTAAAAGGAATTTTAAAATATAAAAAGAAAAAATCGAACGGTCAAAATCGATAGTTTGAACCATCGGGTTGTCTGGTTTAACTACGAATTTGACCGGTTAACCGGGAAATGCCGATTTTACCCCCCATAAATCAAAACGGAACATAAAAGAATAAGGTTTGGTCAGTGACGGAGCCAGAAACTAATCGATGGGGGGCCCAATTATGAATAATAAATTTCGCTTTTAATATCTATAAATTTTTTTGAAACATATAATATATTACTAATTAATCAAGTTAAGTTTTAATATATTTCAATAAAAGTTTCATTCATTCCACTCATTACCTGCAAAATAATATTTATACAGTCTATACACGAGCATCTTTTAATTTTTATGTTTTAAATTGTTATATACTTCACTCGTTTCATATTGATTGGCGCTATTAGTCTTAATTCTTGTTTCAAAAAATTATCATTTTTAGCTATTTTTACACGTTTCTCCCTAAATTATTCATATGTAAATTCCTATAATTTTTATTTTAATACTTTTTCATCTTTCTTTCTTTATTATTAAAGCAAGTTATTCCACTCTCTTATACTTTCATTCATTTTTTTCCCTCAATCTTTCATGATAATGAAAGATAATTTTTAAAAAAAAAAAGTTATTTAATTATACACAAAACAAGTACTTATAAGACAGAAAAAGTAATAATTGCACTACTAATATTTTACTAATACACTTAGAAATTATTATATAACTATTAAATATGATTAATTATAATTATTTTTCTTTTATTTTTTATTATTTAATATTTTTAAAAAAATTATTAAAAAAAAATTGTAAA